>CM024709.1:20349014-21662416 GCA_014182895.1 Angophora floribunda
CCTTCAGTTTTTCAGTTCTGACATTTCACCGAAAATCGAGTTGTTCATTGCCTTACCGTTGGAATCTCGTCACGTGCCACCCGCCGTTGTGTTCGGAAGAGAAATTCCGTTCAGATAGCGTCGGTTGATCGGCGAAAAGAGCCGTCGACCGATCCGTACGGCAGCCGGAAGCCGGCTGTTGCCGGACCGTCACTGTTCCGCCTGCAGCAGCTTTGTTCCGCCTTTTCACCTGTTTTCCTTCCTTTCCAGCCAAACCACCGCCCATACCAGCCACAAGAAGTTCCCCCTTGACCCCCTGGAGCCGCTGGTCGCAGGCTCGCCGCTCGCCGGAGCTCCGGGCAGCCCGTTCAACTCCGATCAGCTTCTTCCTCCTCCAGCAGTGCAGTTTTTCAGAGTTGCAGTGGGGATTCCGAGTTGTTGCTGCTTTGTTGAGCCCGGGACCGCCTTGGATCGTTGTGGTAGAGGTCCCCGGGTGTCGGGTTCGCCGCCGCCGCCGCGTCCGTGTCGCCGGCCCGCTTAACGGGTGAGTTTAGCTCCTAATCCCTATTTAGTGCCTAAACTTGCTTAGGGTTGGTTAGTTAGTGTTAATTTTGGTTTAAGGGGTTTAATTAAGTTGTATTAGTCCTAAGATAGGTGGTTAGATAGATGATTAAGATTAGATTAGCTTAATTTTGCTTATTAAGCTTAATTGTGCTTAATTTGGGATTAATTGTGCTTATGTGTTTAATTAAGCATGATTTGCTTTAATTGAATTGATTAATTATTTTAATTAATGTTTTGTTTAATTTCTGGATTAAATGTTTTAATTAATTGAATTTCGGAAAATCACTGTTCATAATTACTATTCACGATTACTGTTCACGAGCACTGTTCACGATTACTGTTCACGGCACTGTTCATGCAGAAGCTAATTTTTGTCTTAATTTGATGTGCTCTTGATTGTTGTGATTAATTGAAGTGCCGATTGTTAATTATACTCGTGATTGATGATGAAATGCATGATCGAGTGCTGATTGGAAATTGAATTTTGGAATTGGCGAGTGATACCGCATGACATATTGCGTGAGTTATTTGAAATGGCATGTCACATGAGCATGAACGCATGAACGATGTTGCATTCACGACCAAGCAAAAGCAAAGACAAGAATGAACTGTTTGCTGATGTGTTGCATGGTCAGATTAAAGTTGATAGCCCGGTTGAGCCGGATGACCGCCAATCCTTCGGGGTTGTGCCGTGACCATTGGGTCACCTGACAGTGGTCAGATGCGGAGTCGCGGTTGAGGCCGGGCCCATTCTCCTTATGGAATGCCGTCGGTGGGGGAGAGCCCATGACGTCGCCGTGCCTCACGGGGGAGGACGATGCCTGGTTTACGACCGGCTTGACCGCCAACCATAAGGTTGTGCCGTGGCCTTGAGGGTCGTAATAATCGGAGCATATGTGTGGATGTGAGACATGAGAAAGTTATGTGAGATGCTCTGATTATTCGCATGCTCTTAATGACGTGATGATTTGTGGTACGCACGCATGAGTTGACAGTCGTGCAGGGTGTGGCAATGGCCAGGTGAGATCGCTTGTGACGCGATTTGCATGTGAGTGATGAATCAGTATCATCTAACGGCCATGTGCCTTGCTTGCATTGTATGAGATTGAACGTGCAGGGTATGGCATACCGGGTAAGGTTGCATGCGAATCGAATATTACTATGTTGGTTGTCCTATCTGTTGTTGGCTGTTGTTTGGTTTTGGTTGTTTGTTGTTGGGTTGAGTGAGGGGTGGTTCTGGAGAGATACCCGGGTTGAGTTGGCGTACTAACCGGGGCTTAGGGGGAAGAACTCGCTGAGATTTTATCTCAACCCGTCGTGGTTAAACATTTTCAGGTCCTTAGAATGGCGTAACCGCATTGGAGAATCCTGCCCCCGCTTCTCCAGTGATCGACTCGACGGAGCTTGAGTCCGATGGGTCCGAGTGACCGTGGTGTTGAACCCGAGGGTTCTTTGTGTACTGTTGGATTAGCCTAGTCCTTTTGGTTTCGCCTAGAGGATGGATCGGCCCCTTTTTGTCGGGCTTGTAATTTGAAAAACGATCCTCCGTTGGTTAATCCAATGAAGATGTATAAATGGGTAGTTGTTGTTGTTCTTGCTGTTGATCCCCCTATCCCTGTTTGATTGTTTGTTTGTCTGGGGATGGTTCGTCTTCCACTTGCGCTTAACGAAAGATAAAATGAATGGTCGTCGATGGGTCCTGGGACGTCGCTTTCAATTGACCAAGGTAATGGGGTTGCCGCGAGCTCGAGAGTCGGGGCGTGACACGCACCTCATCTCAAATACTTGATAATGATCGAGTTCTTGCCATAGATTTTCAAGGGAATTGCCATATTCTGTCATAATTTTGTTCCCTTGTTTTGTTGCACTGGTTTTTACCTTGATTTCATACACTTATGCTGCATCTCGAGCCTTTGAATAAGTCCTGCGAACAGAATCCCAAATCTCCTTTGTAGTTTTGAGAAACATACATGTATCACTTATGGCCGGATCCATCGAATCCCATAGCCATGACATGATCATTGAATCTGCTTCATCCTATGCGTTGAACTTGGGATCTTCTGGTTTTGGACCCGTTCCGAGAAGATGGTTGAGTCTCCCTTTACCCTTTAGGTAGGTTTTGACGAACTGTGACCATTTGAGATAATTCTTCTCATTCAGCCTATATGTTGCCCTCACATTTTGTAGATCTCCGGTCATATGGGTGGTGTTGGCCTCCTCGCCTTGATCCGAGGAAACTCCCTTCAATTTTGTCTCGTACTTGGATATTTCTAAGCACAAGGAAAGTACTTGGAAAGGAAGAGCAAAACAAAAGGAATAAAGGCTGCAAGTGAATGAGGTTTTAGGGCCAAAAACTGAGATAGGATTAGAGGCGAAGTGAGAAAAATTGTAGCTAAAGGGATCACAACAATGAAGGTTGCGATCAGATTGCCAAAAAAAATCTAGCAATGAAGGCTGTGATTGGAAGATTATTGCATCAATGAAGGATGCACTGCAATACTATCCCAGAAAATGAGCCTGATGCTCTGATACCATGAAGAATTTAGAGAAAAGAATTGTGATAATTCTCTGTGTTATTTTACCACGATTACAAAGCTATTTATAAGACAACTTTGAGTGTCAACCAAAAAATAAAATAAAATCTGAAAGATCCCACAAATTAAGGGATACTAATAAATCATTTCCTAACTAATTCTTTACAACTATTTCCTAATAATCAAGACCTAAAAATCAGGATCAAATAATCAAATCAAATATTCCTAATAATTAGGTCAAGAAAACAAGATAATTCAACATAACTACACATTGTGTAAAAAGAGAGTGCTTGTGGGATAAGATTTTATCGAAATTATATAGCCACAATATGATTAAGTTTGTGGAACTCCAGTTTATGGAACGAGGTCAGGGAACTGGGAATCGCTAGTTCAAAAAAATTGGTTTAGCAGTTGTTGAATGCAGTTTAGATTATCAAAGACAGATTAAAGATAGCTCAGAATCGTCGGTAGAGTTATGCAGATAAGCATCGTAGGCTGTTAGAGTTCAAGGTGGGTGATCGTGTGTTTTTGAAAGTATTGCCGATGAGGGATACTTCAAGATTTGGCTAGAAAGGAAAGTTAGGTACGAGGTACATAGAACCCTTTGAAATTTTGGAAAGGATCGGGATTTTTGTGTATCATTTTGCATTGCCACCAAAACTTGCTCAAGTACATGATGTTTTTCATGTGTTCATGTTGAGAAAGTATGAACCGAACCCAACTCATGTTTTGAATTTTGAGGAACTAGATGTAGACAATGGGGTGATTGAGTACTTTTGTAAAGCGGCTAGTGAATTCCAAAAGGATATCATAAGAGCTTGCTTAAAAAATATGCCTAGTAGTGAGCCAGACATGGAATTCTTGAAGTCTCTTAGGCCATTTATGGTATGGGAGATCATCCAAGGTAAAGTAAACTTTTGATGATGAGGTTGTAAAGGACTGGGTTGCATTTAGTTAGTCTAGATGTGGCATTTTTGGTTAGAAGAACATTTCTTCTTCCTTAGGCACATTATTTGCCGTAAACAAATTTTCTTCCTAAAAAAAGGATGCTACGAGAGTGTTAGAATTAGAGTCGAAGGAAGATTCAACAAGTTGAGTTTTTTTATGGCTTAATAGCAGCAACAGAAGGGATTTGGTGTCGGAGGAAAGTTTCAAGTGGATTAGAAATAGTCAAGGCACCAAGAGGTTGCTCTCCAGGAGGATATTCTGGTGTACTTGGAGGCCACACTAAAGACTTAGTGGGAGTCAGAGATTTCTTTTGCTTTTGTTTGAGCTTATGGATTATGTCTCTAAAGGCCAAGAAGTTATTTTGAGGAGGTGGTGCAGTTGAACTTAAGACAGCTGCGAATGAGGATGATCCTAAGGGAGAGGATTCAGGGTTTAGTGGTGGGGAATGAGATGAGAAAAATGTTTGTTCGGTGAGAGCAAATGGCTTTTGGCCTTTAAGGATATGGATTTGCCTATTAAGCTTTTCTATTTCAGGGGTCTGGTCCTCCAGATAATGGTTGGGAGGTGTCTGCTTGGTTTCAAGCAAATGAAGCCTCTTTTGGAAATCTTTCAGCATTTTGCAAGATAGTTCAATGGTTTGATCGACTTGTTCAAGACGCATTGCAGCAGTGTCGAGGATTTCATTTTGGGCAAGTGCGTTTTCAGTCTACCAGTTTAAAACATTTTTAGCAACAGAAGGTTGCTTGCATTGGCCTTAGACCTCAAGACCAGTAGGATTAGGTATCTTGGGGGAATGTTGGTATCTTTAGAGTGGGTCAAGGAATTTTTCTAACGGGGGAATTTTTGTACACTTAGTTCAAGCTCCTTGGCTTCAAGCAGAGGAAAATCATCAACCAAAAACATGCATATACCAGGTAAGACCATAGGAGGTTCAAGATTGGGTATGCAGATGCCTAGTCGAGGTAAGGTAATGATGCAAGAGGGGCACTTCTTTACCCATTTTTGAATTGGCTTATAAAAAAGTGAGGTGATCAAGGGTTTTGTCGGTGGTATTGCAAGGAGGTTTTCTAGCTTGCATGGTGGTGGAGGAGATGAAATCTTGGGGTGGCCTTGGTGTTCCAAAAGAGACAATGAACTGGTATTTTCCACCATCTTCACTAAGAGGTCCAACAATTGGATCTCCTTCAAGATGCCTTTGGTAAAGCGTATCTTTTTTCTTCTTCTTTTTGGCAGAAGACCTATCATCTTCTTCTTCTTTAGGTTTTGTGCAGGATGGCAAGCACAATTGGGGTCCCAAAAGCAATGTCCAGTAGGATCCTTGAAGAAGTGAATTAGCTGTCCTTGTAAGCCAAAAGACTAGACAAATTTTTTGTCATTTGAATTGCTTGAAACAAGATTAATAGGACAGGGTGTAAAGTGGAGAATGGTAGGAAAAATAAAGGAAGCTTCCTCCTTTGCCTTACTAAATCTGATGGTGACAGTATCATCTTTCTTTCAGGCGAATTGGAGTTCAATGGATTGAACAAGCTTACAACTTTGGTGGAGTTGTTCATAGTTGGTAACCCAACTATCAGGGAGAAGCTTAACAAGTTCATTTCATGGAATCTGACAAGAGACATGGATACAGGAAGTTGGTTAAGGTCAATCGAGATAACAAGGGCATCTCCTGAGTTTGGGATGTTCAGATCAATAGCATGATTTTGGACTCGATAAATCATTTGATAATGCAAGGCAGTAGCAATCGATCTAAGAGTCTAAGGAGCTCCAGTGATTTGTAGCTGAACTTTAAGAGTAATAAGCAGGTTAAGATCTACAAGGGCAATGTTGAAATTTGGGAATAGTGTCACAAAAAGAGCTCATACATTCATGGTTGTTTGAATAATACCAACACAAGTTTGCTAGTATTCCAAAAATCTGGTGTCAAGCAAAGCAATCCTTGTAGCAATTGCTAAACCCTTAAGGCCATGAAACATCAAGGCAAGATGAATGGCTCCAAAATGGAGGTGAGTGTAACATTGCTGAGCCTATTGAATAGGAAACTCTAGGGGAATTTGTAGAGTGATAAACTGTTCTTACTCAGTTGCCTTGACGGGATGCTGATCAAATCAGGAGGATTGAACATACTCATTGACTATTCGAGGGGTATGTTTAATCAAGTGTCTAATAGACTTGAGTATGTAATCTCTACTGTATCGCTTCTTCTATAGTGGAATTTATTATTGCTCTTTGCGTATACGTAGGTCACTACAACCAAACTATGTAAATCTAGTGTTTGATTTCTTTTCTTTTTCTTGTCCAATTTATTATTCGATCGCTCACCCTTTTGCAACATAACTGCCATGGCTTCATTCTTAAGGTTGACATTATATCAAACCCAAGATAGCAACTCAAGTCCAACACCACACACCTCAAGTCGAGCCCCCACCGCCGCAAGTTTGAGATCCCGGCCAGGGGGGGTGTTGTGAAGAGAGGAGGCCACATCGTGCAAGATATCCTTGGTCTCCCTTTGTTGCCTTGGTTTGCTCAATGTTAAGCTCAAAACCATCCATCGCCGGTCCAATACAATTGCACTTAATGAAATATAAACTAAATAATAAATGCTCCCGAAACTATATGTTATGCTTAATGCTAATATTTTTGTTGAGGGGCTATAAATCGATCCCTAATTTTTTAAACAATAAATGAATGATCGTATTGCTAAAATTTAGGTGTCAACAAATAGTGTACAAACAAATCATTGGAATAATATTACCTTAAAGGTCGAGACATTTATCCCCGTGTTATCTTGAGATAATGGATACAATATTGGACTCTCATGGAGCACATGATCTAATATACTTCTTCTCAATTGAGATATCACCTCGAATAAAAAGGAAAAGGTTAGATACCGTGATAGGTCTTTGCTTGACTCTACCATTTAGAGATCCCGACAAAAACAAGCTCACCACGGAGATTTCTTATGATCATGTGCAAGAGTGTTTCACCTAGCAACTTAAAAGATGTATAGCTTAAATATGATGCTCCTCAAGGGTAATGAAATGTCCCGTATAGTAGGGGTTCCATTTGTTCGAGCCATGATTGCATCAAGATATCTAAATTTGAATATCCAACACCCATTTCCATTATTGATCTCTTTCTTCATATTGAACCAAGAAAGCCATCATCAAGATAATGATGCCCGTAACCACATTAGTCATGAGATTCCCCTTGATTTCATCAAACATTGAGCCAAGAGAGAGTTCAAGTCTGAACCTGTTAACATATATAATTAAACTCATCTTCTACCAAAATTTTGAGATAATGAGTTATGAGATAATTAGGATATATTATCTAGTTAACATCACATCAATTCTCTAATGTGGAACATTTTTTAACATAATTCACACATTTATCTCAATACATCATTGAATAAAGAGATAATATTTCCATGCACTAAGCATTGTACGTGGCATCCATGAGTCCGCAAACAAAAAGCAGCTTTTGCCTACTTTTGGCAACTCAACGGAAAATAAACTCTCTTGCTTTAATGAATATATAAATGTATAGGCGATTAATATTAAATTTGGTGATCTTCTTTGGTGGTTTCCATGAGGATTAAACAAGATATGACTCATGAGTTGTCCACACGAATGTCAATTCCAAAAGTTAGAAAATATCCATGACAATATCTATGGCTGATCATTTGATAACGAAATAGCAAACCATGAACAGTAACGATACCAATTAAAAGAAATAAGTTCCATGTACATTGATAATGTCAAACATTACAGAATCAACGGTCTAATTAATTACAAAAGGTATTTAATATCCAAGAGGTGAATATAAGTGGTAATAGTACCTAAGGTTAGAGAAGGATATTGCATGTTGGGCCTCTTCTCTAGCCTCATGTTGAATGCTCGATTAGCAATAGCCAATAAGCATGCCTTTGACACGATAACTGACGCCAATATGATTGTCTCTTCTAATCAGAATCCTAAGAGAATAGCCTACGGTGCTAGTCTAAGCCTCCATGCCAAGGCTAGGGATGATAACCACAACTCTAATTGGGCATGGTCTTGTACCGGACGAGATTATCTTATGGAAATTTAAGCTGTTATTTGCGATGTTCAACCTGATCACGTAGCTAAGTTCCATGTCACAAAAAAAGAATCCAGAAATGGATTGTTTTCTAGACCATTCCAGGAAAATATGGTAGCAGATACTTGACCAGATGGAGATAAATGCCCCCATCACCTTCCCGATTTTGTTATTTCAACTCACTAGCCCCTACACTTATGACAACCATTTGAAGAAAGTCTCCATTCTCAATAAAGATTATAAGCCACCAAAAACAAATGCAAAGAAAACATGGGCTTTATTCCTATTCCACTTTCCCTATTCCCAGTTGACAAACAAGGCATAATGATTCATGGTTCAAATAATAAAAGTTTCGAGAACAGATATCCTCCAACAAGTCTGATGAATGAAATGTAAATAAACTCAGTTTACTTGCACTAATTAGATGAACCAAATCATATAGTTGTGAAGAAACATTTGAACCAATGCTGGTCATTTTAGGCTCCTCTTGAATTATGGATGCTTGAGCTGGTGCAAAGTGATAGTTGTCTTTCTCAACTAATCAAAGCAATCCTCCCCTCAAGCAGATTTGCCAGTTGTATGAGTCTCTTCATCACCCAAGGCATCATCCTTGTTCTCACTGCTTGACTTCAAGGATTTCTCCCTTTCATGTTCGCTTTCTATGAAGAAAATAATCAAATAATTAGCAGATATAAGGAGCTCATTTTTTTCTCCTAACTTGTAAGATTTGCTTCAAAGGAATAACCTTGTGCCCCTGATCCACTACAGAAGTTCATGAGGTTGTTGCTTGATTCCTCTAGAGAACGTTCAACGTTGGTTTTTAGATATGTGTTTTCAACACTAATATTGTCAATGCTCCTGCTAGTTTCAGATGGAGCATTCAGAAACTCCTCTGCACTAGAGATCTTAAGTAACTTGGATGGAGGAATTTCTTCTTCCTCGCTGGAAGTTATATTTATCTTCGGTAGGCCTTTTGCTGCAATAGCATGACCTAGCTCTTGAATGGGTACCCAAATGAAATCATATACTGAGTGTTAAGAAAAAAATAACCGATTCGCATTTTAATTATTTAAGGTTTTGACAACTCACCTATTTAGAATGATTCCCTGATGTCCCTTTAGCAATGAAAGCCTCCATTATAAACTTGACAACCTCAACAGTTGAGCGAAACAGCCTACTTGACTATCCATGACCATAGAACTACAAGATAATAGATTGCATTAGCTTCATTAGCATCCAATAAATTCCTGAAAGTCATGTACAAAGCTATTACTCATCAAAGGGTATAAAATAAGGTTGAGTACACTTAATGATATAATAAACGATAAAGTTTAAATTAAAATCTTTTTCAATCCTTTCAAATAACATACATTACTAGATAATTCATTTCATCTCATGGCAATGTTATGAAGAAACCATGTGACGTCCTGAAATTCAAAGCATTTTTGAGAGGGAATAATCGTGAATCCTCCGAATGGCCGGTCAGTATGGGTTGTAGCAAAAGTCATCGGGGAGAAATTAACAAGTCATGAGGATTCGAGATTGAACTTCGAATTGTCGGGAACGCCCAGGATGGACTTTCGCACGATGCTTTCTCGACAGTCGACGGTGTCGGTTGAGCCGAGTTTTTGAGAAAGGGATCTTGGACCGAGAAACCGAGCTATGAGGACGTGGGCCGGGCAAAAACAGTGAGGGCCCCACGCCCAAGGTAGGATGGCCACCGTGGAAAGCCGAGACAAGCAAGTGAGCCCGTTGGACCCAACCGACCCCTCACCCTTCCTAGCCCGTTATCCAAACTCGAGCCAATTCGAGCCCAACAAATTCCCGAGCCCATTCCTATTCATTTTCCGGCCCGTTTCCTAGGCCCGCCTTTCACTTTTTAGCCCAAGGGCACATTGAGAAATGTGCAAGGTGGAAATGACCAAAATACCCTTGGATATTTTGGAGAAAAGTCAAAAAGGAAGAGAGAGAAGATGAGGTCATGTGCATGGGGAGTTGAAGCAGCCATTAAGGCCATTAATGAAGGGTTTTGATCCGCTCACTTCACTCTCTCTCTCCCCTTCAGCTCCACAAAATCGCAGCCCTCTCTCCCCTTGCTTCCATGGCCTTCCTGCAATTTCAGTTTCTGACCTTCCACCGAAAATCGAGTTTTTCATGGCCTTCCCGGTGGAATCTCGAGCCGTGCCACCTATCAATCTGTTCAGAACAGAAAAAACGTTCAGATGGCGTCGGTAGTTCGCCTAACGAAGCCTCCGGCCGGTCCGTACGGCCGCCTGAAGTCGGCGGTCCTCCGTCCGTCACTGTAGCGTCGCCCTGTGCACAGCTCCGCCTTTTCTTCCGTTTCTCTCCATTTCCGGCCAAACCACCACCCATCCCAGCCATAAGTGGTTCCCCCTCGACCCCAGGTGCCGTTGGTCGCTGGTCCACCACTCACCGGAGCTCCGGCCAGCCCGTTCAACTCCGGTCAGCCCCTGTCCTCCTCCTGCAGTGCTGTTTTCTGAAGTTCAGTGGGAATCCGAGTTTGTTGCCGCTATGTTGAGCCCGGGACCACCTTGGAGTGTCGTGGGAGAAGTCCCCGGGTGTCGGGTTCGTCGCCGCCGCCGCGCACGTGTCGCCGGCCCGCTTAACGGGTGAGTTTAGCCCTAATCCCTATTTAGTGCCTAAACTTGCTTAGGGTTGGATTAATTAGTGCTAAGGGCTGATTAATGTGTTTAATTGAGTGTATTAGCCCTAAGATAGGTGGTTAGATAGTGGATTAAGATTAGCTTAGCTTAATCTTGCTTATTTATGCTTAATTGTGCTTAATTAGGCTTAATTGTGTGTTTGGTGCTTATTAATCATGTTTTTCCTTAATTGCTTGATTAATGTGATTAATTGTTTAATTTATTGATTAAATTAATTTCTGCATTTAATTAAATAATTATTTAATTTTTTAATTTTCGGAATTTATTTATTTAATTATTTATAATTTCTGAATTTAATTATTTATTATTAAATTCGGAAATTACTGTTCATCCGGAAATTAAATTGTGTAATTTCATGTGTATTGATCATATGAAGTGAATTAAATGTGACATTGCATAAGCATCCGCTTGAATTGTGTGATTTTAACAAAAGAAAGAAAATGGTTTGTCCGAGGGACACCGGAAATGGACCGCATTTATGAGAAAGAAAGTGATTTGTCCGAGGGACACTGGAAATGGACCGCTTTTGTGAGAAATGATTTGAGGTTTCATATGCAAGCATGTGTGCATTGGCTAATCCTCAAAAAAAATAATAAGTGGGTTGTGATGGTTTGCTTGTGTGATCACTAAATTGAAACCGCCGTCTCGGGAGAGTATCCCTTGACGTTCTTTGGGCATGCCGTCTTGGGTGAGTATCCCTTAACGTTCTGTGGGCATGCCGTCTTGGGAGAGTATCCCTTGACGTTCTTTGGGCATGCGGTCTCGGGAGAGTATCCCTTGATGTTCGTTGGGCATGCGGTCTCGGGAGAGTATCCCTTGATGTTCG
The DNA here is from genome assembly GCA_014182895.1 of Angophora floribunda. Classification (NCBI taxonomy): domain Eukaryota; kingdom Viridiplantae; phylum Streptophyta; class Magnoliopsida; order Myrtales; family Myrtaceae; genus Angophora; species Angophora floribunda. The sequence continues at coordinate 20,360,627 of CM024709.1, forward strand.
TTGGGCATGCGGTCTTGGGAGAGTATCCCTTGACGTCTTTTGGGCACGGAAGGGCACGGTTGCGCCTCTGCGGAGGAAGGGCGCCGTAGCGCCGTTACGCCTTGGTTGTAGCCCTGTGGGGCAGTAATAATCGGAACACGTGTGGATGCGAGAGTGCATGAGAAAACATGGCATCATTGGTTCCGATTATGCATGAGGTGATCATATCATTTATGGCACGTACGCATGAATTGATAACATGCGGGGTGGCAATGGCCAGTGAGATTGCTTGTGACGCGACTCGCATGTGATTGATGAACTGCATCATCTAACGGCCATGTGCATTGCGTGTATTGTGCTGACTTATAACGTGCGGGTATGGCATACCGGGTAAGGTTGCATGCGAACCGACTATTCGATTGTTGGTTGCATTGCTTGCATTGAATGAGATTTAACGTGCGGGTATGGCATACCGGGTAAGGTTGCATGCGAATCGACCTCGATTGTTGGTTGAACCCGTCTCGTGGTTTGATTGCTGATTACCGGGTGTTTGTGGTCGGGTTGAGTGAGGGGGTTCGGAGAGATACCCCGGGTTGGGTTGGTGTACTAACCGGGGCTTAGGGGAAGAACTCGCTGAGATTTTATCTCAACCCGTCGTGGTTAACCATTTTCAGGCCCCTAGAATGGCGCACCCGCAGGGGAGAATCCCCGCCCTCGCTTCTCCGGATCGACCCGACGGAATCGAATCGATGGGTCCGAGTGACCGTGGTGCTAAACCCGAGAGTTCATTTTGTACAGCTAGATTAGCCCAGCCTAGTTCCTTTTTGGTTTGGCTTAGAGGATGGATCGGCCCCTGTTGTCGGGCTTGTAAATCGGAAAACGATCCTCCATTGGTTAATCTAGTAATTTGTATAAATGAGTAGTTGAGGTTTCGATGTTCATCCTCTATCCCCGATTGACTTGCTTGATTGTCTGTTTGGACGGGATGGTTCGTCTTCCGCTTGCGCATAACGAAAGATTAAAATGAATGGTCGTCGACGAGTCTTGGGACGTCGCTTTCAATCGACCAAGAGAAGGGGTTGTCGCGTGCTCGGGGTTCGGGGCGTGACATCCCCGTCGGTTTTGGTATCAGAGCGAGGTCGAGATTTGGAGTGATAAGGTGCATGGGATTTTTGGGATAGTGAGATAGGGATGGCTTTTATATATATGTGCCTGTGATTGCTTTTGTGGCCTTGTGTGGCTTTGTGTGGTGGCGGGTTGCTCATAGTCCAGAGTGATGAGCAATCCTGAGCAGAGAGAGCCCTTAGGCGTAGGGCAGCGTTTGGTCAGACCAATGCTAGAGGTAGCGTGTAGGCAGATCCTAGGTTAGACGGGATCCTGCTGGCGCTAGAGACCTTATTAGGGCAGCAAGCTGAGTGCTTCTGCTGTGGTCCTTGCGGTTTTCCCCTAGTGAGAGGAGAGGTCTGTGAGAGACCAATGCCTAGGTTGGTAGAGCAATTCCCGAGACTGAAGCCACCGAGATTTAGTGGCGTGGGCGACCCTGAAGCTGCGCGACCCTTTGGATAAGGGATAGCAAGAGGATTGTTACAGTGCTGAGGTGTTCAGAGAAGACAGAGTGCTTATGGCAGTTTATCAGCTTCAAGGTAATGCTAGTACTTGGTGGGAAGTCACTCAAGGAAGAGTGTTCCTAAAGGCACGGTTCAGACATGGGGTGCCTTTCGTGAAGCTTTCAATGGGAAGTGCTTCTTAGACAGTTCGAGAAAGTCGAAGATGACAGAGTTTCAGTAGTTTTGTCAGAATCGGATGTCAGTGGATCAGTATGAAGCGAAGTTCACTGAGTCGGCGCATACTGGGCCGAGATTGGTAAAGGACCTTATGGATAGGGCGAGACGTTTCAGAGATAGCTTGAAACCATGATTGAAAGCCCAGCTAGTGCCCTTGAACTTAAAGAGCTTTAATGAGATGTACGAGAGGGCTCGGATGATAGGAAAGAACATGATCGAGAGGGCGACCGCATTTGGCTCGCGGTTCGTGCCTAATAGAGACAATCGTTGGTTCGGGAAAGGACCGATGATGGGGCGAAGGAACCCCATCCCACTCGACAGAAAGAATTACGTGGGAAAGCCGACCGCCCGAGACTAGGTCGCGAGGAAATCATTGCATATGGTAGATTGTCATGGAAAGACAATTAAGTTTAACCCAGTAGTGGGTGGTCATTTTGAGTTTGTGGGGAATTGAGGAGAACCCTCCGTTCTTCTGATTTCGTCATTTGAGGTGACCCGATTGTTGGAATCTGGGTGCCAAGGGTAATTGGCATTGGTGGTAGTCACACTAGTAAAAAGGATCAAAGGTGGAGAATATTGTTGTGGTACAAGAGTACATGGATGTGTTTCTTGAGGAATTACCGTGATTGCCCTAGAGGAGGAAATTGAGTTCGTGATTGAGTTGGCCCATGGGACTAAACCGATTTTCAAGGTGCCTTATAGGATGGCCTTGTCAGAATTGAAAGAACTGAAGGTGCAAATGCACTAGGACGAGCATCTCTTTTGGGGAGCACCGGTACTGTTTGTAAAAAAAAAAAAAAAAAAGGACAGTTCGTGGAGACTGTGCATTGATTACCGGCAACTTAATCAAGTGACGATTAAGAACAAGTATCCATTGCCAATGATTGATGATTGTGTTCATTGACAATATCCTGGTATACTTGAGGAGTCCAGAGGATCATGAGAGACACCTGAGATCAGTACTGCAGACCTTGAGAGAACATGAGCTGTATGCCAAGTTTAGCAAGTGCGAGTTTGGTTATCTCGCGTGGCATTTTTAGGGCATGTAATTTCAGGTGAAGGGATCGCCGTTGACTCGACTAAGATCGAGGCGGTCATGAATTGGCCGAGACATATGACGGTAACTGAGATTCGAAGTTTCTTGGCATTGGCGGGATATTACAGATGTTTCATCGAGAAGTTTCTTTGCGATAGCCATGCCATTGACGAGGTTGTTAAAGAAAGAGGAAATGTTTAATTGGACGGACAAGTGCGAGCGTAGTTTCCAAGAGCTCAAGAGTAAATTGACTACCGCACCTATTCTAACAATACTGTCTAGTCCTGGTGGGTACGAAATCTATAGTGACGCATGATTTGGAATTAGCGGCGATCATCTTTGCCTCATGTTCAATGACAATGGATGGAACTTCTTAAGGACTATGATTGTGAAATTTTGTATCATCCGGGGAAAGCGAATAAAGTGGCAAATGCACTTAGTCGAAAGTCGACAATTGCTCAGATGATGGTACGAGAATGGATTCTTTTGGAGGGAGTCAGGGACTCAGATTTTAAAATCGAGGTCGGCCATCTTGCTAGTCTAATGGCCACTCTCAAGGTGGAACCCGAGATGCAAAGTAGGATTAAGAGTGCCAAGCGACAGATTCTGAAATTGTTAAGATCCTGCAGACGGATCAGGCAAAGAGGAAAGCAGACTTTCAAGTGTTCAAGGATGGGACGTTAAGGTTTCGAGAACGATTGTGCGTTCCGAAAGATGCAGAGCTTATAGAAGCATTCTTGTCGAAAGCTCATCATAGTTGAGATTCCCGAGTGGAAGTGGGAACACATTATGATGGATTTTGTGATAGGATTGCCAAGGAGTCAGCAAGGCAATGACTCGATTTGGGTAGTAGTTGACAGATTGACGAAGTCAGCTCACTTCATTGTGGTACGAAAAGATTTCACGTTGGATAGGAATGCGGAATTGTATGTGTGTTAGATTGTACGCATTCATAGAGTTCCAGTGACGATCACATCTGATCGTGATCTTAAGTTTACGACAACCTTCTGGAAAAGTTTGCAGTCGACCTTGGGGACGAAATTGCAATATAGTATGGCGTACCATCTGTAGACGGACGGTCAATCAGAAAGGAATTGAAGAAGTATTTGAAAGCCTTTAGTACGATAAATGACATTTGGTTTGCACTAATTTTTATGTGGTTGAGGCGAATTCTTGGTTTGGTTATTAAATGGACGTGAAAGGAATATTGAAAGAAAAATCGGTAGTTTGTGGAATTTGGATGGTGGTTCGATGGAAATTCAGTGAATCAGATTTGAAGTGTCGATAAGTGACCTCGTGGAAACGAACTCGTGGGTTGACGAGCTGGAGAACGTTTTGCACTTTGAGGTGCTCGGACGAGGTTAAAACCGTGAGGCTTGGCATGGGACATGCCAAAGCGGATAATACCTCTATGAGATGGTGCATGTATAAAAGGGACTAGTAGTTGTACAGTTCGAAGATGCTCATAACGACTAATCCGACGAGGGCGGGGAGTGGTCGCCGGGGCTAGAGTGCCTGAGCAAGGAGCGACTCCCAGCAGGCTTCTAGGATGTCGAAAGAGGCATAAATGAACTGAACTATGCACTATGCAAAAAGAGAGTGCTTGTGGGATAAGATTTTATCGAAATGGTATAGCCGTAACGTGATCAAGTTTGTAGAACTCCAGCTTTATAGAACGAGGTCGAGAACGGGAATCGCTGGTTCAAAATTCGGTTTTGTAGTTATTGAATGCAGTTCATATTATCTGAGTCAGACTAAAGACCGCTCAGAGTCGTCAGAAGAGCTATGCAGACAAACGTCGTAGACCGTTGGAGTTTGAGGTGGGCGACCACGTATTTTTGAAAGTATCACCGATGAGAAGCACTTCTAGATTCGGCAAGAAAGGAAAGTTAAGTCCAAGGTACGTTGGAACCTTTGAAATTTTGGAAAGGATCGGAGTTTTAGCGTACCGTCTTGCATTGCCACCGAAGCTTGCTCAAGTACATGATGTTTTCCATGTGTCCATGTTGAGAAAATATGAACCAGACCCGACTCATGTTTTGAACTTTGAAGAATTGGACATAGACGACAGGGTGTCGTATGTAGAGAGGCCGATACGAATAGAGGACCGTAAAGCGCAAGTACTTCGAACCAAGACTATCGCCTTAGTTAAGGTGATTTGGCAGCATCACGGAACGAGGGAGCGACATGGGAAAGTGAAGAAGTGATGAAGCAAATGGTACCCCATCTTTTTGAGGAAGTGTAAACAGTTGCAAATTTCGAGGACGAAATTTTTATAAGGGGGGAAGAATTGTGACGTCCTGAAATTCAAAGCATTTTTGAGAGGGAATAATCGTGAATCCTCCGAATGGCCGGTCAGTATGGGTTGTAGCAAAAGTCATCGGGGAGAAATTAACAAGGCATGAGCATTCGAGATTGAACTTCGAATTGTCGGGAACGCCTAGGATGGACTTTCGCACGATGCTTTCTCGACAGTCGACGGTGTCGGTTGAGCCGAGTTTTTTGAGAAAGGGATCTTGGACCGAGAAACCGAGCCTATGAGGACGTGGGCCGGGCAAAAACAGTGAGGGCCCCACGCCCAAGGTAGGATGGCCACCGTGGAAAGCCGAGACAAGCAAGTGAGCCCGTTGGACCCAACCGACCCCTCACCCTTCCTAGCCCGTTATCCAAACTCGAGCCAATTCGAGCCCAACAAATTCCCGAGCCCGTTCCTATTCATTTTCCGGCCCGTTTCCTAGGCCCGCCTTTCACTTTTAGCCCAAGGGCACATTGAGAAATGTGCAAGGTGGAAATGACCAAAATACCCTTGGATATTTTGGAGAAAAGTCAAAAAGGAAGAGAGAGAAGATGAGGTCATGTGCATGGGGAGTTGAAGCAGCCATTAAGGCCATTAATGAAGGGTTTTGATCAGCTCACTTCACTCTCTCTCTCCCCTCTTCAGCTCCACAAAATCGCAGTCCTCTCTCCCCTTGCTTCCATGGCCTTCCTGCAATTTCAGTTTCTGACCTTCCACCGAAAATCGAGTTGTTCATGGCCTTCCCGGTGGAATCTCGAGCAGTGCCACCTATCAATCTGTTCAGAACAGAAAAAACGTTCAGATGGCGTCGGTCGTTCGCCGAACGAAGCCTCCGGCCGGTCCGTACGGCCGCCTGAAGTCGGCGGTCCTCCGTCCGTCACTGTAGCGTCGCCCTGTGCACAGCTCCGCCTTTTCTTCCGTTTCTCTCCATTTCCGGCCAAACCACCACCCATCCCAGCCATAAGTGGTTCCCCCTCGACCCCAGGTGCCGTTGGTCGCTGGTCCACCACTCACCGGAGCTCCGGCCAGCCCGTTCAACTCCGGTCAGCCCCTGTCCTCCTCCTGCAGTGCTGTTTTCTGAAGTTCAGTGGGAATCCGAGTTTGTTGCCGCTATGTTGAGCCCGGGACCACCTTGGAGTGTCGTGGGAGAAGTCCCCGGGTGTCGGGTTCGTCGCGCCGCCGCCGCGCACGTGTCGCCGGCCCGCTTAACGGGTGAGTTTAGCCCCTAATCCCTATTTAGTGCCTAAACTTGCTTAGGGTTGGATTAATTAGTGCTAAGGGCTGATTAATGTGTTTAATTGAGTGTATTAGCCCTAAGATAGGTGGTTAGATAGTGGATTAAGATTAGCTTAGCTTAATCTTGCTTATTTATGCTTAATTGTGCTTAATTAGGCTTAATTGTGTGTTTGGTGCTTATTAATCATGTTTTCCTTAATTGCTTGATTAATGTGATTAATTGTTTAATTTATTGATTAAATTAATTTCTGCATTTAATTAAATAATTATTTAATTTTTTAATTTTCGGAATTTATTTATTTAATTATTTATAATTTCTGAATTTAATTATTTATTATTAAATTCGGAAATTACTGTTCATCCGGAAATTAAATTGTGTAATTTCATGTGTATTGATCATATGAAGTGAATTAAATGTGACATTGCATAAGCATCCGCTTGAATTGTGTGATTTTAACAAAAGAAAGAAAAATGGTTTGTCCGAGGGACACCGGAAATGGACCGCATTTATGAGAAAGAAAGTGATTTGTCCGAGGGACACTGGAAATGGACCGCTTTTGTGAGAAATGATTTGAGGTTTCATATGCAAGCATGTGTGCATTGGCTAATCCTCAAAAAAAAAATAATAAGTGGGTTGTGATGGTTTGCTTGTGTGATCACTAAATTGAAACCGCCGTCTCGGGAGAGTATCCCTTGACGTTCTTTGGGCATGCCGTCTTGGGAGAGTATCCCTTAACGTTCTGTGGGCATGTCGTCTTGGGAGAGTATCCCTTGACGTTCTTTGGGCATGCGGTCTCGGGAGAGTATCCCTTGATGTTCGTTGGGCATGCGGTCTCGGGAGAGTATCCCTTGATGTTCGTTGGGCATGCGGTCTTGGGAGAGTATCCCTTGACGTCTTTTGGGCACGGAAGGGCACGGTTGCGCCTCTGCGGAGGAAGGGCGCCGTAGCGCCGTTACGCCTTGGTTGTAGCCCTGTGGGGCAGTAATAATCGGAACACGTGTGGATGCGAGAGTGCATGAGAAAACATGGCATCATTGGTTCCGATTATGCATGAGGTGATCATATCATTTATGGCACGTACACATGAATTGATAACATGCAGGGGTGGCAATGGCCAGGTGAGATTGCTTGTGACGCGACTCGCATGTGATTGATGAACTGCATCATCTAACGGCCATGTGCATTGCGTGTATTGTGCTGACTTATAACGTGCAGGGTATGGCATACCGGGTAAGGTTGCATGCGAACCGACTATTCGATTGTTGGTTGCATTGCTTGCATTGAATGAGATTTAACGTGCAGGGTATGGCATACCGGGTAAGGTTGCATGCGAATCGACCTCGATTGTTGGTTGAACCTGTCTCGTGGTTTGATTGCTGATTACCGGGTGTTTGTGGTCGGGTTGAGTGAGGGGGTTACGGAGAGATACCCCGGGTTGAGTTGGTGTACTAACCGGGGCTTAGGGGAAGAACTCGCTAAGATTTTATCTCAACCCGTCGTGGTTAACCATTTTCAGGCCCCTAGAATGGCGCACCCGCAGTGGAGAATCCTGCCCTCGCTTCTCCAGTGATCGACCTGACGGAATCGAATCTGATGGGTCCGAGTGACCGTGGTGCTAAACCCGAGAGTTCATTTTGTACAGCTAGATTAGCCCAGCCTAGTTCCTTTTTGGTTTGGCTTAGAGGATGGATCGGCCCCTGTTGTCGGGCTTGTAAATCGGAAAACGATCCTCCATTGGTTAATCTAGTAATTTGTATAAATGAGTAGTTGAGGTTTCTGATGTTCATCCCTCTATCCCTGATTGACTGCTTGATTGTCTGTTTGGACTGGGGATGGTTCGTCTTCCGCTTGCGCATAACGAAAGATTAAAATGAATGGTCGTCGACGAGTCTTGGGACGTCGCTTTCAATCGACCAAGAGAAGGGGTTGTCGCGTGCTCGGGGTTCGGGGCGTGACAAACCAAATCACTCGAATTTACATTATTTCTTTTAGAAAGTTCAATATTATTAAGAAAAGCAAAAGCATAAAAGTTTGGAATATACAACTACCAAATCTAATTTTCCATTTGCACGTTGTCTGCATTCAATATGCCACCCTCAAAGCCTGTTTTCAAATGAGGATTTATGTTGAATATACTGCAACCAATAGTTAATAGTGGCATCACAAAAATGCATGAATTCTTAAGATTTGTAGATATATAAATTGAGATATTAATATGAAATTCAAACTACAAAACTTCAAGAAGAAATTCTAGAAGCCACCTTATTCGAGACTGTTGTAATTTGACAATCCGAGGGTAGTACGAAAGTACACGAGATGAGTAAAGAAATTATCAAAGCATAAACAATTATATTCATCATTAAACGCTACACAATGATGCAAAACAAGAGAAAATATATCCTACAATATAGGATCTTCAACTATATTCTTTGTACTACCCTAATATGGGATTCTTACTATTTAAGCATTATCATGAGATTGGTATATATTAATAATATTTACCATAACATAATTAACTATCTAATTAATTACAAAAGCTAATAAAGGTTTGGCATTTCAAACAACTGCCACTAGTGTTATTATCTAGTGAATAACGAATAATAGATAAGAAATCATACATTGAACTATGCGAAGTGTAATACAGTCAAGCCAACAACTCTAGAACATTATTATATATTCTTCTAGTGTATTAGCAAAAATACCTATTGACAATTTCAATTTTACCATCCACAAAATCATATTCGTGTATAAATAAATTATATAATTCTACATACTCATACAACAAATGTGGACAGACAAAATACATATAAATATATGGATACATATAAATTTATAAATCGCCAACAACGAAAGGAAAAAAATGAAAGCTCAAGTACCTTTCTCTCTTCTCCATTACCGGCCGACAAACATGGCCTAATGTCCAATTCCTCATTCTCGCTATTTGGCTTCAAATTCTCCTGTTGTTCGCTTTCTATAAAGACAATCAAACATATAATTAGATATAAAGAGCTCATGGTTCTATTTAAGTAGCAAAGTCTATATCAAAAAAAAAAAAAAAAAACTTGGTGTCGCCCATCTAGTACCACAAATTTTCTCGAGGTTATTATATGATTCCTCCAGAAAATTTTCAATAGCGATTTTCTCTGCACTAGAGATCTTGAATGACTTGCACCTACGAAATCTTTCTTTCTTGCGGGAAGATATCTTTCTCTTCCGTGAACCTTTCTTTCCAGTAGTAGGACCTTGCTCCTAAATTATCACCCAAATGAAGTCGTACACTAAATGCAAAGTAAAAATAAATTTGATTCACAGTTTGCTTATTTAGGGTGTTTATAACTCACTTGTTGAGAACTACTCCAAATCAAACCCTCCATTATAAACTCAACAACCTCAATAGTAGAGCGAATCATCCTTCTCGATTTTCCATGACGATAGTTCTGCAAAGATAATAGATTTTGGTTGTCTTCATTACCATCCGAAAATTTCAAGATAGTCATGTGCAAAGTTTTACTCATGGACAGTTGTAAAACAATTTCAGTACACTTAATAATAAAATAGCCTATAACACAAAAGTAAGTTTTTATTTCTCCTTTCCGCTAACACACATCACTATGATCCATTTTATCTCCATGCAATGTTTATAGAAACCAAATCAGTCGGATCTATGTTACTTCTTTCGAATCGTCGATCCTATTAAAGCAGTAGCAATAAAGTTTTTTGAATATACAATACCATGTCTAATTTTCCATTTGCACGTTGCCTACATGCAATATTCCACCCTTGAAGCCTCTCTTCCAATGAAGATTGATGGTGGATGTTCTACAATCAATAAATAATATTCACACCATAAAATCAAAAACAATTAGACAATTCAAAGTATAAATTGCAATATTTATATGCATTCAACGAAAAAACAAAAGAAGAAATTCAAGAAGCTACCTTGTCCAAGTCTGCTACACAATCAGGGGGGAGCACAAAAGATACCGTGTCTTCCCCTAGAAGTGTGGTTTTGGCCCTAGTCTTGATTTCCATTGATGAAGATGGATTTGCCTATGCTTAGGATTTGATCATTTGTCATTTATTGTGAGCATTGGTTACAAATTCTTACATATAAAAAGTGTGCTCTAATATGAATAAAATATGAAATGTTGACAGTCGACCACCACACACTTTAACTCAAGAAATAATTACACATATAAGACTATATTCATCATTAAATATATCCAAACGATTTAAGATGGGAAAACATGTATGCCATAAAATAGGATCTTCAACTATACTCATGATATCAAAGACATGAATATTTCATTCATATTGATGATGCTTACCATAATAACATTAACCGTCTAACTACTTACAAAAGTTAATAACGGTTTTGTTATTTCATACAACTGGCATTAGTTTTATTGTCCAACGAATAACTATTCATGCATCGATCTATGAAAAAAGAAATATATCCAAACCTTCAACCTCGGAACAATATTATCCGTTCTTCCAATGTATATTAGAAACCTATCGGCAATTTCAATTTTGTCATCCCAAAATCATATGCTTGTACACATACATTTATTATTCTACGTACCCATAAATCAGATCTAGACACTCACAAAAAAGATATAAACATATATATATGTACATTGTTTTTGTCAACAAAATATTTGAGAATATTATAGACATTTTATGCATTGTAAAATTCAACAAACAATTATTCTTTAGTGTCACAAAGTGTATAAACAATTAGATCTGAGTGCACTTAGATAGAAAAAATATATTTTAACATGATCGATGTTCCAGTCTATATAAAATTTGTAGAATCAATGCATAGATCTAGAAGATGGATCATTTGAGCAATTCAACTCTTAAAAATAATGTAAAGCAAACAAGTACCCTAGGGAGCACTAGAATTATTATTTTGTCTTTCACCGTTCAGCACTTTTGATTTTTTTCAAAAAAGATATGCTATAAAAACTCCATTTCTTTTTACTTTTTTTTGGGTCAAATTCTTTGTATCTGAATCGCAAAAAACATGACCTAGCACGAAGGTCGATCTAGACTTACCTCGCTCAATTTCGATGGATCTGCACTTGTCGAAGGAGAAGATTGCACAGGCTGAGACAATCCATCCTGCACCAGCTCTCTCAGTGAGGAAGAAAGATTAGGGTTTGCCATTTCAAATGTCACTTTGAGAGTCAACACTTATCTTGTCTTTCACCATTCATCACTTTTGATTTTTTTCAAAAAGATATGCTGTAGAAAATCCATTTCTTTGTACTTTTTCTTGGGTCAAATTCTTTGTATTTGAATCGCATGACTGATAACCTATCACGAATGTCGATCAAGACTTACCTTGCTCATTTTCGATGGATCTACACTTGTCGAAGGAGAAGATTGCATAGGCTGAGACAATCCATCTTTCACTTGCTCTCTCAATGAGGGAGGAAGGTTAGGGTTAGCCATTTCAAAGGTCACTTTGGGAGCCGTCGTTTATTGCAAGCCAAAAGATGTGTGGTATGCCAATTGAAAGGGAGAATATGGTATATCAGGGGAAGAAAATAGTGGATATTCGAAGTAACACAGTGAAATAGACCCAAACAATTTTGCCCATTTATTATCTTGCACCAAGATTAGTTCATCTTGCAAGTCTTGTATATTTTAGTAACCTAAGTTGATAACTAAATGGGCAAATTAGCCTTCCATGTTTCCATAAAAGCTAAATAAGATCTAATCTTTCCATAATAGAGTTTTTTCCATAAATGTAAAAAAAAAAACCCACAAAAATTTTGAGTACATGAACCTTAGTTATATTGATTATTAGAAAGGAAACTTGAAATGAGTTAGGGCAAGTGAAATTTGGAGAACATATAAATGAACTTTTGTGCCTTTCTTTTCCTAATATATTGATAATAAGGTCTATCAAATTCTATTCGGCTATGTTTGAAAGCAATGTCTATCCACATTTTATTTATCAAAGAAAACAAAAAAAAATTAATGTAAATGGAACTTGTATACTTAATACCAATTTTTTTTTAATTAAGCTTGTCTTAATCAATTGTAACAATGCTAGAATAAAAACAAAAAACTAAAAGGACATTTGCTAAATATCATCTTCATATTGAGCAATCAAGCTATGATGCAACAAGGATGCACCGAAATTTTTAATTGATTTGACAATATACAATTATCTATAATTAATAGCAAAAAAAGAAGACTAGAAAAGTCAAATCAAATTAAGGAATGTAAGCTAGCACGAAGAGTAATTAGGTGGACAATTAACTTATATGCCAAATAGTTTGGTGTGCAATTAGAAATTCAATAAGTTGGATGAAAATCAAAAGACTAACAATTTTATGAATGTATCTATTCAAATGTGAGGTTTAAGACATGAATTGACCATTATCTCTTAGGTGTATCCTATCCAAAAATTAAATGTTCATTACACTATAGCATTAGATGCCAGATTTTGAGGATTTGACTTCCATGAATGGCTTTTGCTTCTTCGGAGGCATCATTAAATACAACCCGATTACATTAACCATGATGAGTCATCAATTTAGCTTCATCATTTCATTCATTTAGCCAAGACTTCTCATAAAAGCAAACAACACTGCAATTATTTCAATGCTAGAAAGGGAATAGACCTTTACTTTTACAAGTTAAATATATACATTACTTGAAATGCTAATAAGTACACATGTTGTCACCCCTTGACCCCATTGAGCTCATGACACCCCTTTCTCCTTAGGTCATTTAGCATCCTAAGACGCATCACCAACCCTTTCATCATATCTTTCAATTAAACACAAACAGAAGCATATCATCTCCACTCCAACAATAACAATAGGGATAGCAGGGAAAACATATCAACAACACACTTTCATAAATACATTGACCACATACATCGGAAGGATAAGATTTACAAGTCTACCACACCAACCTTTTCCGATTCACGTTAACAAAAAGGATTGTGAGTTAGCCAAGCACCTTTATGCTACAAGGGCGACCTCAAAAAGTGATGCTCCCCATGCCTACCATAGCATGTAGTACTCTGGGTTGGGCTCAGGATAACACTCCACATTAGGATCCGACTCCGAATTAGTCATTAAGGGTTTCCGTGTCATGAGGTCCTAGATGACTTCCCCAGGACCCTACTAGGCGGTTCATCCAAGCCTTGAAATGGACCAAAAAGATCATCACCCACTTGTACAAACCATGCCTTGAAGTAGTGGGGCACCAAGTACATCAGCCCTTCATCCACACAAACGATAGTCACTTAATGCTCGTAAACATAATTGGTCCCCTCGACCAGATATGGGGTCACCTCCAAGTCCTGATTTACAGTCACCTTGATTCTCACGTAGCAGTTCTCCATCTAAGGGCTTGAAAATATTTAAATAATAACGAGTGAGAAAATTCAGTAAGTAAACTCTCTAAACTACCCTATATTTACAACTCATTATCGATATTGGATAAATAATAAGGCCTTTGCCTCTCTATATCTATAAACATGAGAAAACGGCTCAATCCTTCAACGTACCAACAACATACTAAAATAGTTATATATATGCACTTGCCATTCAAACGCAAAACCACACTTTCAATAGGCACGCAACAAACGCAATTAATAATCCAAAACACAGTAATTCTCAATTCCATGCACAATGCATATATACGTGTCCAGATTATTATGACCGCTCAATGTCATAACCAAAACTAGCGTTGGTGATCTTCAGGCATGATTGGGCATCATCTCGCCCCATCGAACACAGCATCATCTTAGCCTCCCCCGAAGACAACATTCTATTAGGATCATCGGCCCTCCTTCAATCCTGACTCAACATCAGGACCCTCGCCATGTATCCGATAAAAATTGGGCATCGTCCACCCTAGTCGTATAGGTACATAACCATTTAGGTGATCACACGAGCACGTCAACCACTCAAACCAATTTTTATCTCTCTCATTTAGCCAGTGCAACAGTGTTTAGTGCTTACACATTAAACTATTACAAATTTCACACACAAAAATTTAATGAAATATTTACACATGATCATCACTCACAATTGGTTAACCCACCAAATCATACACACTTCAATTTTGTTCATTCCATGAATGTAAATACATAAAACGTGGCATCCAATTCCGACACCTCATGAATTACCAATAACATGTCCTTAAACACATTCTTTCAAAGAAATAATTCAAGGGTCTTAATTATAAAATCCAATCTCAAGGAAATTCATGTTTTAATTTACATTAATAATGTTTAAACTTACCATTTATCACATGTAAAAAGTACTTATTACAAACACTTATCTCATATAAAGATAGCTTATCACTTTTAAACGATAACCTATCGCAAGTACTTATCACCTTTAACAATAGCATATCACAATCACTTATTACCTTCAACGATAACTTATTGCAACCACTTGTCACCTATTGTGATAACTAATCGCATACACTTATCACTTTAACGATAACCTATCGCGAGTACTTATCACTTAGAACATTCATCAATTAGCATAACCATCATTATCCTTAATTTAATCCTATTCCTAAGCACAACTATCACCCTAATTAAGAGTTAGAAAGATTTCTTACAGTTTTGGCTCTAAACTTGACGGTGACGGTGGCACGACAGTGGTGCGACCACAAAGGTGTGTGGCGATGAGTGGCAAAGCGGACAGTAGTAGTGGACGTGGCACAAGGGTGGTGGTGAGACACAACGATGAGGCCAGGCGGAGCGATAGCAAGGTGGCGAGATGGCAAGAGAGAGATTGACAAGGGGAAGGGTGGCGGCAATGATGGTGGCCAAAGGTGGGGTGATAGGGGGGAGAGAGAGAGAGTTGAGTGAGAGAAATGAGAGACAAGTGTTTCCCCCCTCAAGTCTTTTCCAATCAAGCCAAGCATTAATGAGTTAAGAACAACTCCTCTTGTCCATGTATTCTTGGATTGTCTTCTTCCTCACAAATCCTCCTATCAAGTCTTCCATAAAATCTTGATATTTCATGCACATGCTTTCCCTAGGTTTTGAATTAGAAAAGCCAACCAAGTGGCCTCCCCTGCCTTCCCTTTCAATGTGGTGCCTAACTCTCCCTAACTAAACTCCAATTTGTCTCATTCAACCAACTAACCTTCTACAAGGGGCAATTTAGTTATTTAAGCAAACTATAGTATAAAATACTATACATGTAGATGGGCCAAATAAATGTATAAGCTTACAAAAATCAACTATGGGGCTCAATTGGTCTTAATGGGCTTGAATTGGCCTCATTGGGCCCAATGGCTGTCCTCTATGAGCGTGAGGCCATTGGGCCCACCCGTGGGCCCGAGTCCTTATGACTCATCATTCGTGGTCCGTTTCCTTTTTTCCGATAATTCACGGCCCGTCGATGTTAACTTGAGCACATCTCAAAATAGTCTCCTTGTAATCGCCCTTAATTCAAAATCTTAAGTGTTGATCATGCTCCTCAAATAGGGGTCAAATTAAGGATGCCATACATATTGCTACTTAGAAGGAACATATAGCATGCAATATGTAAACCTTTCGGTCAAATTAAATACCATGAATGCTTGCTAAGCACTCTGTCCATGTACAAGTAAGGCTCCATCAATTGTATAAATGGCATTTAAAAATCTTTGAGGTATTATTAAGACTTAACCTATTCACATTTACTATAGAAAAAGACACTACAATTATCATCTAAATGCTATAATTTTCGTAGATCCCATAACTTTTCAATTATGACCCTTGTAGTGTCATTATCCCCATTATATATAATTTAAGATAGGCACAAAATCTTATTATCAAATGCAAATGTAATGCTCAATGTAAGAAAAGGAACCGAATCTTTACTTCTATTAGGTTGGACATGTACATTTCTTGAAATGCTAATAAGTTGGTATGTTGTTAAATTCTCCTTGGCGAAACATAGGATATCTAAATCTTTCTACACAATCAATCACCATTAATGCTTGTCAATTGCTCCATCCATATACATCAGGTATGGCTTCATCAATTAGATGACATGTATGGCCCTCTAAATGGGCAAATTAGCCTTCTATCTTTCCGTGAAAGCTAAATAGAATCGAATCCTTCTAGAATAGAGTTTTTTTCCATAAATGTAAAAAAAAAAAAAACCCACAAAAATTTTGAATACATGAACCTTAGATATATTGATTATTAGAAAGGAAACTTGAAATGAGTTGGGGTAAGTGAAATTTGTAGAACATATAAATGAACTTTTATGCCATTTTTCCTAAAATATTGATAATAAGGTCTATCAAATTCTATTCAGCTATGTTTGAAAGCAATGTCTATCCACATTTTATTTATCAAAGAAAAAACAAAGATTAATGTAAATGGATCTTGTATACTTAATACCGATTTTTTTTTAACTAAGCTTGTCTTAATCAACTGTAACAATGCTAGAATGAAAAGAAAAAACTAAAAGGACGTTCGCTAAATATCATCTTCATATTGAGCAATCAAGCTATGATGCAACAAGGATGCACCAAAACTTGTAATTGACTTGACAATAGACAATAATCTATAATTAATAGCAAAAAAAGAAGACTGGAAAATTCCAATCAAATTAAGGAATGTAAGCTAGCATGAATAGTAATTAGGTGGACAATTAACTTATATGCCAAATAGTTTGGTGTGCAATTAGAAATTCAATAAGTAGGATGAAAATCAAAAGACTAACAATTTTGTGAATGTATCTATTCAAATGTGAGGTTTAGGACATGAATTGACAATTATCTCTTAGGTGTATCCTATCCAAAAATGTTTATTGTCACGCCCCGAACCCCGAGCACGCGACAACCCCTTCTCTTGGTCGATAGAAAGCGACGTCCCAAGACTCATCGACAACCATTCATTTTAATCTTTCGTTATGTGCAAGCGGAAGACGAACCATCCCCAGTCCAACAAACAATCAATCAATCAATCAGGGATAGAGGGATGAACAACAAGAACAACCATTACTACTCATTTATACAAATTACTAGATTAACCAACGGAGGATCGTTTTCCGATTTACAAGCCCGACAACAGGGGCCGATCCATCCTCTAAGCCAAACCAAAAAGGAACTAGGCTAGGCTAATCCAGCTGTACAAAATGAACCCTCGGGTTCAGCACCACGGTCACTCGGACCCATCGGACTCGACTCCGTCAGGTCGATCACTGGTGAAGCGGGGGCAGGATTCTCCACTGCGGGTGCGCCATTCTAGGGTCCTGAAAATGGTTAACCACGACGGGTTGAGATAAAATCTCAGCGAGTTCTTCCCCTAAGCCCCGGTTAGTACACAAACTCAACCCGGGGTATCTCTCTAGAACCACCCCTCACTCAACCCAACCACAAACAACCAGCAATCAGCAATTAAACCACAGACAGGGTCAACCAACAATCAAAAGTCGGTTCGCATGCAACCTTACCCGATATACCATACCCTACACGTTAAACCTCATTCAATGCAAGCAATGCAACCAACAACCACATAGTCGGTTCGCACGCAACCTTACCCGGTATGCCATACCCTACACGTTATAAGTCAGCACAATACACGCAATGCACATGGCCGTTAGATGATGCAATTCATCAATCACATGCGAGTCGCGTCACAAGCGATCTCACCTGGCCATTGTCACAACCTGCACGTTATCAATTCATGCGTGCGTGCCATAAATGATGTGATCATCTCATGCATAATCGGAACCAATGATGCCATGTCTTCTCATGCACTCTCGCATCCACACGTGTTCCGATTATTACTGCCCCACAGGGCTACAACCAAGGCGTAACGGCGCTATGGTGCCCTTCCTCCGCAGAGGCGCAACCGTGCCCTTCCGTGCCCAAAAGACGTCAAGGGATACTCTCCCAAGACCGCATGCCCAACGAACATCAAGGGATACTCTCCCGAGACCGCATGCCCAATGAATGTCAAGGGATACTCTCCCCGAGACCGCATGCCCATACTCTCCCAAGACGGCATGCCCAAAGAACGTCAAGGGATACTCTCCCGAAACAACAGTTTCAATTTAGTGATCACGCAAGCAAACCATCACAACCCACTTATTATTTTTTTGAACATTAGCCAATGCACACATGCTTGCATATGAAACCTCAAATCATTTCTCACAAAAGCGGTCCATTTCCGATGTCCCTCGGACAAACCATTTTTCCCACCTTTCTCATAAAAGCGGTCCATTTCCAGTGTCCCTCGGACAAACCATTTTTCCCACCTTTCTCATAAAAGCGGTCCATTTCCGGTGTCCCTTGGACAAACCATTTTCTTTCTCATAAAGGCGGTCCATTTCCGGTGTCCCTCGAACAAACCATTTTCTTTTTTTGTGAAAATCACACAATTCAAACGGATGCTTATGCAATGCCACATTTAATTCACTTCATATGATCAATACACATGAAATTACACAATTTAATTTCCGGATGAACAGTAATTTCCGAATTTAATAAATAAATAATTAAATTCAAAATTATAAATAATTAAATAAATAAATTCCGAAAATTAAATAATTAAATAATTATTTAATTAAATGCAGAAATTAATTTAATCAATAAATTAAACAATTAATCACATTAATCAAGCAATTAAGGAAAAACATGATTAATTAGCACCAAACACACAATTAGGCCTAATTAAGCACAATTAAGCATAAATAAGTAAGATTAAGCTAAGCTAATCTTAATCCACTATCTAACCACCTATCTTAGGGCTAATACACTTAATTAAACACATTAATCAGCCCTTAGCACTAATTAATCCAACCCTAAGCAAGTTTAGGCACTAAATAGGGATTAGGGGCTAAACTCACCCGTTAAGCGGGCCGGCGACACGGGCGCGGCGGCGGCGATGAACCCGACACCCGGGGACTTCCACCATAGCGATCCAAGGCGATCCCAGGGTCGAAACAGTAGCAACAACCTCTGCTTCCCACTGCAACCTCAGAAAATAGCACTGCTTGAAGAGAAAGTGGCTGACCGGAGTTGAACGGGCTGCCCGAAGCTCCGGCGAGTTGGTGGCCGGTGACTGGTGGCTCCTGGGGTTGAGGGGGAGTTGTGGGTGGCTGGTGTGGGCATTGGGTAGGCCAAAAATGGAGAGAAACGAAAGAAAAGCCGAAGCTGCACAGGAGGCGCTGCATAGTGACGGACGGAGGACCGCCGACTTCAGGCGGCCGTACGGACCGGCCGGAGGCTTCGTTCGGCGAACGGCTGATGCCATCTGAACGGTTTTTTCTGTTCTGAACAGATTGACAGGTTGCACGGCCCGAGATTCCACCGGGAAGGTCATGAACAACTCCATTTTCGGTGGAAGGTCAGAAACTGAAATTGCAGGAAGGCCATGGAAGCAAGGGATAGAGGGCTGCGATTTTGTGGAGCTGAAGAGGGGAGAGAGAGAGTGAAGTGAGCTGATCAAAACCCTTCATTAATGGCCATAATGGCTGCTTCAACTCCCCATGCACATGACCTCATCTTCTCTCTCTTCATTTTTGACTTTTCTCCAAAATATCCAAGGGCATTTTGGTCATTTCCACCTTGCACATCTCCCAATCTGTCCTTTGGCTGAAAATGAAAGGCGGGCCTAGGAAACGGGCCGGAAAATGAATAGGAACGGGCTTGGAAATTTGTTGGGCTCGAATCGGCTTAGGTTTAGACAACGGGTTCGGGAGGGTTAACGATCGGTTTTGGCCAAACGGCTCACTCGTTGTCTCAGTCTTCCACGGTGGCCATCCCACCTTGGGCGTGAGGCCCTCACTGTTCTTGCCCGGCCCACGTCCTCCTAGGCTCGATTCCTCGATCCGAAAATCCCTTTCCCAAAAACTCGGCTCAACTGACACTGTCGACTATCAAGGAAGCATCGTGCAAAAGTCCATCCCGGACGTTCCCGAAAATTCGAAGTCCAATCTTGGATTCTCATGCCTTGTCAATTTCGACCCAAATGCCATTTTGGTACTACTCAGACTGACAGGCGGCTTCGAGGACTCACGCGTAACCGACTTGTGCCAGTTCACGTTCAAGACTTCTCGACACATGGACGTCCTTGACTGCATGAAATTGTGAAGGATCGATTCTTATTTCAAAGTACACGATTATCAAGGATCGACATAGGGCCGTTCGAGGGTTCGATAACAATAGACGGAATCACCCGTCGTCCCATTATTTTTGTCCGCGAATCGACTTCTATTCGTCCTTGGAATCGGCCTGCATATCTACAGGATCGTCCTTATGCAAGTCTCACGGTCGAGTCGTTTTCCCAGGTCAAGTTCTTTAGTCGCACGAGTTCTGTCCTCATTAGCCTTTCCCCTCAAGGTCAGTATCTCAGGAGTGATCAGTTCCGAGTGAGATCAACCAACAATGCACTGGCGAAATTAACGTTCAATCCTCCCTCAGAGGGCTCGAATTTCAGGACGTCAGATTTATAGCATTAGATGTCAGATTTTGAGAATTTGACTTCCATGAATGGCTTTTGCTTCTTTTGAGGCATCATTAAATACTACCCGATTGCATTAACCATGATGAGTCATCAATTTAGCTTCTTCATTCCATTCATTTAGCCAAGACTCCTCATTATAAAATGCAAACAACACTGAAGTTTTTTCAATGCAAGAAAGGGAATAGACCTTTACTTTTACAAGTCAAACATATACATTACTTGAAAATTCAATGTTAAGACTGAAATCAAGAGGAAGAGAAATCTGTGAACATAACTTTTGAACAGACACAAAATAGCTATACCTTAATTTCGAGTATTGATAGTCTAATTGAAATGGGAATTTTGACTCAGGTGCATCGTTTCACTCTACTTCATACAAAGAATTAATGCACAATTTTGTTTCTGGAAAATTTGGAAAGGTATCTTATTGATGATGAAACTTTGGATATTATGGGAAAGGGTCATATCTATATAAAATTTACTAATGGATATCAATGGAAGTTGCATGGTGTCAAATATGTTACAGGTTTTAAGAGAAATCCGATCTCTATATGTCAGCTAGACAACACAGGATACAAGACTATTTTTGGGCATAGCTCTTGGAAAATTGTTAAAGGCCCTCTTGTTCTAGCATGTGGAACAAAGTTACGAACGCTCTACGTGACTAAAATCAATAGGAAAACCACAACAATTGTTAAATCGGGAGTTGATTCTAAATTATGGCACTGCAGGCTTAGACACATAAGCGAAAAAGGGGATGAAGCTATTAGCATCTAAGGGAAAATTGCCTGATTTGAAGTCAATAGATATTGGTCTATGTGAAGATTGTGCTATGAGTAAGCATAAACGTGTCAACTTCTCAAAGATTGGAAAAGAACCAAATAAATGAAAATTAGAGCTGGTGCATACAAATGTGTCAGGGCCAAACTTGTGCATTTCCTTAGAGGCTCGCACTATTATGTCATGTTTATTGATGATTCCACCAGAAAAGTATGGGTTTATTTCTAAAAAATAAATATAACGTGTTTATTATTTTTAAAAGATGAAAGTGGAGAATGAGGTTGGCCTAAGAATTAAATGTCTAAGGTCCGATAATACCAGTGAATATGACAGCAAGGAAGTCCAGCAATTTTGTGAAGAGAATGGAATCAAAATGACAAGAACTAATCCCAATAGACTGCAGCAAAATGGAGTTGCTAAGAGAATGAATAGAACTCTGAATGAGCATGCAAGAAGTATGAGGTTGCATGCAGGATTACTCGAGACGTTTTCGGCAGATGCAATTAATATGGTAGCATATCTAATTAATAAAGAGGACCTTTGGTTCCACATGATTTGAAGTTATGAGAAGAAAAATGGAGTGGAAAGAAGGTAAGTCTCTCACATTTGAAAATTTTTGTTGTGTTTCCTATGCCTACGTAGATTCTGAAAATATAGATAAACTTGATGCAGAAGCTAAAAAAATATTTTTTTCATTGGATATGGTTCTAATTATTTTGGCTATCGGTTATGGGATGAACAAAATAGAAAAATAATGAGAACTGATGATGTCACATTCAATGAGAAAATGTTTTATAAAGACAAATTTGGGGCAGAATCTAGTGTGAAGAAAAATTTAGTGGAGAATATAGAGATTGGATTGGAAGAGATTTTTAAGAGTGTTCTGGTTGAAATTCCTAAAACTATTATTGAACAAGAATCACAAAAATTTGCTTTTGATTGATGCTAGCGAACTAGAAAATTTTTCAAAAGCAGTGCAAGTTAAATATTTTGTAAAGTAGGAGTTGGCAATGTAGGATGAGTTGGATTCACTCGAGAAAACAAAATTTAGGTATTAACTCAGTTACCAAATGGAAAAAAAAAGCATTGCAAAACAAGTGGGTGCAACAAATCAAATTCTTGGGATGAGGATCATGCAGGATAGATCTAAAGGATATTAAAGTAATCTCAAGAAAAGTATATTGAAAAAGTCATGGACAAATTTGCAGTACAAAATGTAAAGCCCAGAAGTATACCTTTAGGAAGTCATTTCAAACACTCAAAGGAACAGCCACCAAAGACGAATGAAGAGTAGGAGTATATAGCTAAGGTGTCTTATGCATCAAATGTTGGCAGTTTAATGTACGCAATGGTATGTACTAAACCAAACATAGCTCACGCGGTAGAAGTTGTGAGCAAATACATGGCAAATCCATGAATAAAGCATTGGGAAGCTGTAAAGTGGTTATTAAGATATCTGAAAGGCACTTCAAGTATGTCATTATGTTTTTTTAAAATAGTGCAACTTTGTTGATGTAAATCTTGGTTATGACTTGGATAATAGTAAGAGCACCTCGGGTTGTGTTTTTACCTTAGGTGGCACTGTAACCAATTGGATGTCTAAACTTCAAACTTGTATATCTCTTTCAACCATTGAAGCAAAGTATGTGGCTATATCTAAAGTTAATAAGGGGGTAATTTTGTGACGTCCTGAAATTCGAGCCCTTTTAGGGATGAGTGAACGTGAATTTCGCTAATGCATTGTTGGTTGATTCTACTCGGACCCAATCATTGCTGAGATACTGACCTTGAGGGGAAAGGCTACTGAGGACAGAACTCGTGCAACTAAAGAACTTGACCTGGGAAAACGACTCGACCGTGAGACTTGCGTAAGGACGATCCTGTAGTCATGCAGGCCGATTTCAAGAACGAATAGAAGTCGATTCGCGGACAGAAATAATGGGACGACGGGTGATTCCGTCTACTGTTATTGAACCCGCGAACGACCCTATGTCGATCCTTGATAATCGTGTACTTTGAAAGAAGAATCTATCCTTCGCAATTTCATGTTGTCAAGGACGTCCATGTGTCGAGAAGTCTTGAACGTGGTTTGGCACGAGTCGGTTACGCGTGAATCCTCGAAGCCGCCTATCAGTCTGAATTATACCAAGATGACATTTGGGCAAAATTGACAAGGCATGAGAATCCAAGATTGGACTTCGAATTTTCGGGAACGTCCGGGACGGACTTTTGGACGATGCTTCCTTGATAGTCGACAGTGTCGGTTGAGCCGAGTTTTTGGGAAAGGGATTTTCGGACCAAAGAATCGAGCCTACGAGGACATGGGTCGGGCAAGAACAGTGTGGGCCTCACGCCCAAGGTGGGACAGCCACCATGGAAGGCCCGAGGCAAGCCAGTGAGGCCGTTGGGCCAAACCGACCCTGTACCCTTCCGAGCCCGTTATCCAAACTCGAGCCAATTCGAGCCCAATAAATTCCCGAGCCCGTTCCTGTTCATTTTCCGGCCTGTTTCCTAGGCCCGCCTTTCACTTTCAGCCCAAGGGCACATTGGGAAATGTGCAAGGTGGAAATAACCAAAATACCCTTGGATATTTTGGAGAAAAGTCAAAAAGGAAAAGAGAGAAGATGAGGTCATGTGCATGGGGAGTTGAAACAGCCATTAAGGCCATTAATGAAGGGTTTTGATCAGCTCACTTGACTCTCTCTCTCCCTCTTCAGCTCCACAAAATCGCAGCCCTCTCTCCCCTTGCTTCCATGGCCTTCCTGCAATTTCAGTTTCTGACCTTCCACCGAAAATCGAGTTGTTCATGGCCTTCCCGGTGGAATCTCGGGCTGTGGCACCTATCAATCTATTCAGAACAGAAAAACCGTTCAGATGGTGTCGGCTGTTCGCCGAACGAAGCCTCCGGCCGGTCTGTACGGCCGCCTGAAGTCGGCGGTCCTCCGTCCGTCACTGTGCAGCGCCTCCTGTGCAGCTTCGGCTTTTCTTCCGTTTCTCTCCATTTTTGGCCTACCCACTGCCCACACCAGCCATCCACAACTCCCCCTCGACCCCCTGGAGTCTCCAGTCACTGGCCACCAGCTCGCCGGAGCTCCGGCCAGCCTCTTTTTGCTCCGACCAGCAGCTTCCTTCTACTGCAGTGCTGTTTTCTGGAATTTTGTGTTTGGGCAGCGGCTGTTGCTGTGGTTCCAGCCCCGGGACCACCTTGGATCGCTGTGGTGGAGGTCCCCAGGTGTCTGGTTCGTCGCCGCCGCCACGTCCGCGTCTCCGGCCGCTTAACGGGTGAGTTTAGCCCCTAATCCCTATTTAGTGCCTAAACTTGCTTAGGGTTGGATTAATTAGTGCTAAGGGCTGATTAATGTGTTTAATTAAGTGTATTAGCCCTAAGATAGGTGGTTAGATAGTGGATTAAGATTAGCTTAGCTTAATCTTGCTTATTTATGCGTAATTGTGCTTAATTAGGCTTAATTGTGTGTTTGGTGCTAATTAATCATGTTTTTCCTTAATTGCTTGATTAATGTGATTAATTTTTTAATTTATTGATTAAATTAATTTCTACATTTAATTAAATAATTATTTAATTATTTAATTTTCGGAATTTATTTATTTAATTATTTATAATTTCTGAATTTAATTATTTATTATTAAATTCGGAAATTACTGTTCATCCGGAAATTAAATTGTGTAATTTCATGTGTATTGATCATATGAAGTGAATTAAATGTGGCATTGCATAAGCATCCGCTTGAATTGTGTGATTTTAACAAAAGAAAGAAAAATGGTTTGTCCGAGGGACACCGGAAATGGACCGCATTTATGAGAAAGAAAGTGATTTGTCCGAGGGACACTGGAAATGGACTGCTTTTATGAGAAATGTGGGAAAAATGGTTTGTCCGAGGGACACCGGAAATGTACAGCTTTTGTGAGAAATGATTTGAGGTTTCATATGCAAGCATGTGTGCATTGGCTAATGCTCAAAAAAATAATAAGTGGGTTGTGATGGTTTGCTTGTGTGATCACTAAATTGAAACCGCCGTCTTGGGAGAGTATCCCTTGACGTTCTTTGGGCATGCCGTCTTGGGAGAGTATCTCTTGACGTTATGTGGGCATGCGGTCTCGGGAGAGTATCCCTTGATGTTCGTTGGGCATGCGGTCTTGGGAGAGTATCCCTTGACGTCTTTTGGGCACGGAAGGGCACGGTTGCGCCTCTGCGGAGGAAGGGCGCCGTAGCGCCGTTACGCCTTGGTTGTAGCCCCTGTGGGGCAGTAATAATCGGAACACGTGTGGATGCGAGAGTGCATGAGAAAACATGGCATCATTGGTTCCGATTATGCATGAGATGATCACATCATTTATGGCACGCACGCATGAATTGATAATGTGCAGGTTGTGGCAATGGCCAAGTGAGATCGCTTGTGATGCGACTCGCATGTGATTGATGAACTGCATCATCTATCGGCCATGTGCATTGCGTGTATTGTGCTGACTTATAATGTGCAGGGTATGGCATACCGGGTAAGGTTGCCTGCGAACCGACTATTCAATTGTTGGTTGCATTGCTTGCATTGAATGAGGTTTAACGTGCAGGGTATGGCATACCGGGTAAGGTTGCATTCGAACCGACTTTTGTTTGTTGGTTGACCCTGTCTGTAGTTTGATTGCTGATTGCTGGTTGTTTGTGGTTGGGTTGAGTGAGGGGTGGTTTTGGAGAGATACCCCGGGTTGAGTTGGTGTACTAACCGGGGCTTAGGGGAAGAACTCGCTGAGATTTTATCTCAACCCGTCGTGGTTAACCTTTTTCAGGTCTTTAGAATGGTGCACCCACAGTGGAGAATCCTGCCCCCATTTCTCCAGTGATCGACCTGACCGAATCGAGTCTGATGGGTCCGAGTGACCGCGGTGCTGAACCCGAGGGTTCATTTTGTACAGCTAGATTAGCCCAGCCTAGTTCCTTTTTGGTTTGGCTTAGAGGATGGATCGGCCCCTGTGTCGGGCTTGTAAATCGGAAAACGATCCTCCGTTGGTTAATCTAGTAATTTGTATAAATGAGTAGTGATGGTTGTTCTTGCTGTTCATCCCTCTATCCCTGATTCATTGATTGTTTGTTTGTTGGACTAGGGATGGTTCGCCTTCCGCTTGTGCATAACGAAAGATTAAAATGAATGGTCATCGATGAGTCCTGGGACGTCGCTTTCTATCGACCAAGAGAAGGGGTTGTCGCGTGCTCGAGAGTCGGGGCGTGACAAATTTGGTTGCAAAAATTTATGAAGGAGATAAATAATGAGTAAGATAACAGTGTTCTTTTCCATGACAATCAAAGTGCTATTTGTCTTGCAAAGAATACCATAAAAAGCCTATGATTTGCTCAGAGACTTGAGTTGCAAACTTATGGCAAGTATGCTATCCCACACATGTCTCTCCCAGTCTTAATAGGGACTACCTATTAGTCATCAAGTTTCTTCCCAAGTCCTAAATAAATCATAGTGATCTCTAGACTATCGAAAATTTTAATGCATAGGATCACGCAAGGGTAATACCTTAGGATTTTTCTCAATCATAGTATTTGTTCAGAACTAGTGTTCTAGACTAAAAGAGAAGAGGAGTTTTTAGAAAATCATATTGATAGAGCACAAAACACACTTCTTATTTCTCTTCATTTATGGTTTTTACAATGGGAAGCTCCTTGCTTATATAGGTAGAGGAGGATACAAATAACAAAAGTAGGCTGGCATTATTTAGGTAGACAACATAATTATGAAAACACGATAGCCCCTTACGGGCTAAGGGCTACAAACATAGAGAATCCCGTGATGGGCAATGAATAGTGATTTTATGCCTCATGCTACAGTGAACAATTGGCTAGGGTGAGCAGTGAATAGTGAACAATGACCAGTGCTATAGTGATTTTGTAGCGGCTTTATCTTCCGTCCTTAGAGTTATAGTCATAGTCTTAATTATCAGAGCTATGAGCAAACTATTCTTTGAGTAGTATATTTTCATCTATGTCAGTGGGACTAGAGCTTTCATCTTTTTCTCATTTGAAAGACCAAGTAAGACTCTTGATTTCTTCTGTCGATAGATGGGGTTCACGGGAGGAATTAGCACTAAAAGGATCGGAAAAAGGGCCGAGATTTTGGCTGAATGGTCCTCCTCAAGGGTCTTAAGAGAGGGGTCCCCCAAGGGTCATAAGGAGTGTATGAGTCTAGATTGTTTTGTTTAAAAACTTTTAGAGCTTTTTGGATTTCATTCCTCACAATGTCATATGCTTCAGAGTGATCCCATGACATGTTAGCATTTGCTAGTGGCCATACTTCTAGTGGGATGACACGATTTTCTTGACAAAGGATCCTCTAGAGTTTTTGAGATTCTCGCCTATTGGAGGTAATGGTATATGGAAGTGTTTGGCTGATTCATGTAGCCTCCTGAAAGATTTAAGGCTTGTAGGTTGAAGTTCTTGCAAGAGATGGTTTGTCAAAGATCCACCCAGTTAGATGGATGAATGTCCAAGGTCTGTGAAATAAAACAACTCTGTGTTTTTCTGGTTGGGGCCTTCCTTTATGGTTTTGAATCTTGAAAAGTTTTTTCCAGTAACTGAGTGGTTTAAACCATGTGAGGACATCCATGAGGTACTTTTGGCTAGATTCTTCTCATGTGAGTGCCTTATTAAGAACCTATAAGATTTTATTAGTGGAAAATTCAATGGCTATTGTGTACAAGTTGAACATGTATGTTAACACCTAAATTTTGATTGATCATTCGTAATTTAATGCACAAAAATTTAGGGATTAATTTTAACCCCTAAACAAAAAATATTAGAATTAAATTGCATAGCATATAGTTTTAGGAGCATTTATTATTGCATTCGCATTGGACATGTGGCAAATGGGCTTCAATTGATGGTTCTAAGCTTTAATTTAATAAATTAGACTAAGCCCACGGTGAAAGAGAATTTGGCTAGGCCCGTTAAGGGGTGATGAGTTGGAATACGAGAATATTCCCGGGAATATGAGAATGTTCCCGAGAATATTCGCATTATTCTTTCAATATTCAAGGAAAGTGTCAGATGACGAGTTGGAATATGAGAATATTCCCAAGAATATGAGAATATTCCCGAGAATATTCGCATTATTCTTTCAATATTCAGGGAAGGTGTCGGATGAAATATTGGAAAAATATTGCACGTGGGATACAAGAGCTAAATATGCAATGTGCAAATTTATCAGCTTTCCTTAAATAATATAGTCCTCTCACCTATAAAAAGGGGGCCATACACACAGAAAAAAGACAGCCACAATTGAGAGAAAAGGAGCGGCGGTGCAATATAGAGAGAGAGGAGAAAAAACGTCTCTTTTTGCTGCAAGTCTTGAAGGTCGGCTCACAAAAGGAGGCCTCTTCCCATGAGACAAGGTAGGTAAAGTTCCTATCTAAATTAATTCTTGAATATTTTGTTTTCTCGTTTAAAGTATTGCATGCTTGATTGAATTCTAATTAAGTGAGGTCGTTGTGTCATGTTAAAAAATCTCAATAATCACAAATATTGAGCCGCGAGATGTTGGATAAGGTTTTTTATTGTTTTGATTTTCTATCTTGGGTCGGGTCTAAAATGCGTGCTTTACATGATCAGTTGCATTATATGTGTTGATTTTTTTTAGTAAACTTACAAAAATGCACAAAAAATCTGTTACATAATTGGGTAGTTAATGCACTTCTTGTCGGACTAGTCTTATAGTTTACATTGCATATGACATAGAAGCTTAGGAAATTTCATTAGTTATAAAAAAGAAAACATAAAAATTGCCATGCTCATGTCATATAGAATTAGGTCATCACCCGTGTGTCATCTAGTCATTGCATGTTTAGGGTCATTTGAATGCGTGACATACTAGGGTAGTTGCATTAAATACTTTCTAGCATTAGATTAAGTTAAATAATTAATGTCACGTGACAAATAGTTTGCATATTAGGTTGCACATTGCATGCTATTATAGTTAGACAATTCCGTATGTCATTACATGCATTACACATAGTTTTAGGCTTCATTAAATAAGTGAAAACATTAAAAAATATTTGAATGAGTGCGTGTTAATTAGAAATTATATCTAGGATCATTGATGTAATTTTTAAGCTAACATCGCAGATGCTTTCGTAGCTTTAAGGTAAGTAATTTCCTCATTTTCCTTGCAATTTATTTATTGCCTTGCTTCATTGAGTGTTAGATAATGGTTGCGTACTCGCATGATCACATTGCATGTTAGGGAGTAAATTAAAATCAACAAAAACTGTCTGCAAATCATTTTTTTAAATAAAAGAGAAAATGTACCGAAAGGGTGTTAGAGAAATCTAACGTAATCAAGTCCCCGATCCCATAGTCTCTGGTTCGTAGGAGTAAAGTAATCCTCCCATTACTTTACTTGGATTTCTAATTGACCCACCAAAAAATAGATTAGTGGCGACTCTAAGTAAAAATCATTTGCATAGTAAAAACTTAAACCCTAAGTCGCGAGTTAGTATGGGCTTGGGAGAGTCCGAGCTAAGTTTAGGCTTAGTAATCCATTAGCCAAACCCTAGGTGGTGCACTCGAGGTGAGGTCGCAACAATGTACCAAAATAACCATTTAAATTCTTCTAATAACTCATCATCAGGGGACCATCGTAGAGGATGGATGAATGAATCTCCAGGATGGAGCCCTTTGGGTTTGAGCAGTAATCCTCCATAATCTCTAAAAATTCTAAGATGATACTCCCACATGAACTCTTGAAATTTTGTTGTCAAGGTATTGTCTCAGATTGCAATTGGAACATCAGGAGGATACTTCAGATTTAGCCATCGGCCATTTATATCAACAGTGCGATATGTTTCCAAGAGAGGTTCCTTTCAAACATACATGTTGATT
This sequence comes from Angophora floribunda, assembly GCA_014182895.1. Taxonomy (NCBI): domain Eukaryota; kingdom Viridiplantae; phylum Streptophyta; class Magnoliopsida; order Myrtales; family Myrtaceae; genus Angophora; species Angophora floribunda. The sequence goes on from CM024709.1 coordinate 20,391,090, forward strand.
GCTTCGAGAGGGTTCTTTGGGTCTGGACAAAAAGTTCGCAAGGACGTTTTTTTTACTTGGAATGTGTTTGACTTCAAATGAGTATTTTGAAAACCCTTCAGCCCAGCATAAAAATTGTGGATGGCGAACTTGTTTCTGCTTGAATTTTAGCATCTAAGGAAAAGATGACATATCAATTTCGATGAGGAAGTGATGTCCAATGAGATGGAACTCGAACTTTTTGATCCCATATTTGACTGCAAGGATTTCCTTGAAAGTGGAATGGTAATAGATTTCTACCAACATGCGGACCCCTAGAGTGCCAAAACTTGGCACGATGGGACACTTAAGTACCAAAAGTTCGAAAAGGTACACTTAAGTGCCAAAATCATTGCAAAAGGGATCGGTTAAGTGCCAAAGGCAAAAAAATCCGGCCAAATTGTCATGTGTCATTTTCCAGCGATATTATTTGCTAATGGAGTTTTTTTTTTTCAAAATAAAATATCCACATGGCAATTTTAAGAAAAAAATTGTCCAAGTGAAAAAAAAATTTAAAATCCATTCCCTCGCCACAAGTCGGCTGGGGCCGCTTAGCCCTCGCCGCACGGGCATCGGCCACGGGCCAAGACCTGGCAACCCCAACCAACCCTTGCCCATCGTCACCAGCCTTTCCTAGTGATGGTGGGGTGGTGATGGCAGCAGCAGCGAGGGCTGCACGGCCCTTGCCCGATGCTCCCCTTCCTCCTCCTTTTTTTAATTAAATCATTTTTATAATAATATATTTTTTAAATGCCACGTTAGCACAAAAACGACGTCACTTTGGCTGAGTTTTGGCTGACTCAGATTCCGACAAGCCACATAAGCAATTTATATTATTAAAATATGCCACATCGGATTTCTGGCAGCCTTCGTCAAAGTTGGCACTTAAGTGATCCAATTTTTTTAAAAAAAAAAAGTGGTACTTAAGTGTACCTTTTGTAACTTTTGACACTTAAGTGTCTCTTCGTGCTAATTTTTGGGACGGGCTGTACTTTTGCCGATTTTTGCCCAAGAGAATCTGCCACTTTTATAGGCATAAATTTGCCTAATTCCGTCAACTTCTTCAAGGAAAATGACTGCTCGATATTTGTCACTAGCTTCAGTTTGAATGATTCATTTCCCTGTAGAGGGGATCTTTAGAGGGGGAAGTTGTTGCAGGACCATTTTAAGATGAGCAACAGCTTGAGTATGTTTTTGTCTCCATGAGGGGACATTTTTCTTGAGCATTCTTTGGAGCGGTCTAAGATTTTTAGAGATTTGGGGAACAAAATCTTGCAAGTAATTGACAATGCCTAGAAATTGCTATACTTGCTTAGTTGTGAAATCCTTTTTAGGGAATCTTTGAAGTTCATTGGCAATATGAGATTCCGGGCAATAGGTTCCTTCTTTTAAGAACATCCCAAGGAACTCTATTTCTTTCTAGGCAATGATCATTTTTTTTTTCTGAGAAAACATAATTTCATGCTTCCTGATGATATCAATGAATTGAGTCAAAAGTTGGCAATGAGATTCTTCATCAAGACTGAAAAGAAAAATATCATCAATGTAAATCTGGGAGTTAGAGAGGATGGGTTCAAGAATTTTGTACATGGCCTTTTGGAAAAGGGATGGTGCAATTTTGAGTCAAAAAGGGACAACTGTCCATTGAAAGTATTGATTTGGAATGCAAAACCCAGTTTTGGGTCTATCTACTAGGTCAATGCCCAATTGCAAAAATCCTACCTTAAGGTCGAATTTTGAATAAATTTTTGCTTGGGCAAGGCTAAGGAAAAGAGAGTTTCGGTGGGGCAATGGGAATTTGTCATTCTAAGGAATTTATTCAGAGGCTTATAGTTAATTACTAACCTCATTTTTCCACAACTCTATTAAGCACGTTTGTTGACATAAAATGCTTCACATGCCTATTGGGAGTTGAAAAGTTCAATTAAGCCTTGTGCCAACAATTTTGAGCACTCTTGTTGAGCAAGCACAAGGTGCTCAGGGTTCATTCTCGAGTGACTTGCCTTCTTAGGATTTATGTCTTCATTCCTTTTGAAGGGAAGTTTGACATAAAAGTCTGAATTTTTCCACAAATGCTAGGTACAAGTGTGAGAGAACTAGGAGTGTGAATAAGCACAACAAGAAAGTAAGGTTTGGATAATTGGGTCCAGCTTAGCTAACGGAAGAGCATAGAATCGCTTGATATCCATGAATTTACATAAGTGGTTTTTGAAACGAAGGCCATTGGAGATGATTCTAAGCTTTGTAACTTGGGTCAAGATGTCCAACCAATGATGATATCTTTATCCGGGGAACTAGAACCAAAGATTTTGGTAGTGATAGAACACTAGGGGAAAAATTGGATGGTAATGGGTTTGCTACGAAACTTAGTAGCAAAAGTGTCACCAAAAGCAAAATTGAAATACCTAGTGTATGGCTTCCAATATTCTTCTGGGAGAATCTTTGTGTCCAGTATTGAGGAACTAGCTCTAGAATCTATGAGAGCAACAAGAGAGTTGAGTTTGTAATATTTTGATAAGAGAATATGGATAGGTATATACAAGTGATGGATTGGTTTAGTGATCTGTATTGCATTATCCATTATAGGAGAATCTGGGAAGAAGGTGAAGACTTCATTCTCAAAATCAGAGGCTGAGTCTGAACTATACGTTTGGATGGCACATAAAGTGTTCTCAAAAGGTTGATCTTCTAAAGAGAAGATAGACTTGATATCAGAATCGTCAAGGGGAATTCCAGTACTTTTGACGATTTTGTTAATCAAATGGCTTCCACGCTTCTTCGCCTTTGGACAATTTTTGGCAAAATGTCATTTTTGTTGCAAACATAGCATCTATCTTTGTTGTTCTTCTTGGAAGAACGGCGCTGGCTTTCACGCAGGAACTTCCACTTTCCTTTCTTTTTTGTGTCTTTTTCAAAGTGAAATGTTTAAAGTGTCTATTTTTTCTTGCAGCCTATGCAAGAAGGGTTGGTGCAATCCTTGGGACATTTGGTCTTTAACTCTGGCTTTAAGCATGCCTTGTCAAGATGCTTATTTTCTTTGAGATAGCTTCGTAAATGCTTTTCATCAAAGACAAAGTTCTTCTATGGCAATGTGGATAGCCTATTCAATTTCACCAAGGGTGGCTTCTGTTAGACTTTTTTGTCTTACCTGGATTGTTTTTTCTACAACTTGGCTGACTTCCTTTGGGATTGATGCCAAGAAGATTGGTTTGAGACTCTAATATCCTCTTAGCAAGTAGAAGAGTTTGATCATGGCTTGGAAGTGTCAATCGTGTGACGTCTTGAAATTCGAGCCCTTTAAGGGAAGAATGAACGTTAATTTCGTCAATGCATTGTTGGTTGATCTCACTCAACTGATCACTCCTGAGATACTGACCTTGAGGGTAAAGGCTAGTGAGGACAAAACTCATGCGACTAAAGAACTTGATTTGGGAAAATGACTCGATCGTGAGACTGCGTAAGACGATCCTGTAGTCATGCAGGCCGATTTCAAGGACAACTAGAAGTTGATTCGTGGATAGAAATAATGGGACTGTTATTGAACCCGCGAATGGCTTTATGTCGATCCTTGATAATCGTGTACTTTGAAATAAGAATCGATCATTCGCAATTTCATGTAGTCAAGGACGTCCATGTGTCGAGAAGTCTTAAACGTGAATTGGCATGAGTCGGTTATCCTTGAAACCAGAAGCTGCCTATCAATCTAAGTAGTACCAAAATGGCATTTGAGTGAAATTGACGTGGCATGAGAATCCAAGATTGGATTTCGAATTTTCGGGAATGTTTGGGACAGACTTTTGGAGGATGTTTCTTCAACAGTTGACATTGTCGGTTGAACCGAGTTTTTGGGAAAGGGATTTTTGAGACTAATGAAACGAGCCTACGATGACGTGGACCGGGCAAGAACAGTGTGAGCCTCACGCCCAAGGTGGGACAGCCATCGTGGAAGACCGAGACAAGCAAGTGAGCCCATTAGACCCAACTAACCCATTTACCCTCCCGAGCCCGTTGTCTAAACTTGAGCCAATTCAAGCCCAACAAATTCCCGAGCCCGTTCCTATTCATTTTCCAGCCCGTTTCCTAGGCCCGCCTTTCATTTTCAGCCCAAGAGAAGTTTGGGAATTGTGCAAGCTAGAAATGACCAAAATGCCCTTGGATATTTTGAAGAAAAGTCAAAAAAAGAGAGAGAAGATGATGTCATGTTTCTTGGGGACTTGAGCCAAGCCATTAATGGCCTTAATGAGGCTGAATTGTAGCTCTCAATGCACTCTCTTTCCTCCTCCTTCAGCCCTCACAAACCGCACACTCTCTCCCTTTATTTTCCCTTCCTTCTTGCAATTTCAACTTCTGACCTTCCTCCGAAAATTGAGTTTTTCATAGCCTTCCCGTATGAATCACAGCCCATGCCACCCACCATTGTGTTCAAGACACAAAATCCATTCAGATGGCATCAGCCGTTTGTCTAACGAAGCTACCGGCCGATCCGTACACCGGCTGCTCGCTGATCGCCCACTCTAGTGACCAACCTACCCAATTTCGCCTTTTCCTCCATTTCTCTCCCATTTCGACCAAAACACCACCCATACCAGCCACCAACAACTCCCCCTCGACCCCCTAGAGCTGCCAGTCACTAGCCACCAGCTCGCTAGAGCTCTGGCCAACCCTTTTTGCTTCGACCAGCCACTTTCCTCCTCATGCAGTGTTGTTTTCTAGAGTTTGGTGTGTGAGCAGAAGTTGTTGCTGCTGTGTTCAGCCTAGGACTGCCTTGGAGTGTCAAGAGAGAGATCCCGAAGTGTTGGGTTTGTCACCAACGCCACGTCCGTGTCGCCGACTTGCTTAACGGGTGAGTTTAGCCTCTAATCCCTTAGTTAGTGCCTAAACTTGCTTAGGGTTGGGTTAATTATTGTTAATGGCTATTTAGGGTGTTTAATTAAGTGTGTTAGCCCTAAGATAGGTGGTTAGATAAATGGTTAAGATTAGCTTAGCTTAATCTTGCTTATTTATGCTTAATTGTGCTTAATTAAGCTTAATTGAGTGTTATGTGTTAATTAAGCATGTTTTGCCTTGATTGATTGATTAATGTGATTTATTATTTTATTTATTTATTTATTTAATTTATGTATTTAATTTTTTAATTTTTTAATTTTCGAAATAATTATTTTAATTTCTGAATTTAATTATTAAATTATTAAATTCTGAAATTTCACTATTCATGCATTATTCATCCAAAAATTTAAAATGTGCATAATTTCATGTGTCTTGATTTTATGAAGTGAATTGAATGTGTAATTGTATGAGCATCCGCATGAATTGTGTGATTTTCATAAAAATGAGAAAAATGTGAATTGTATGAGGGACACCAGAAATAGACCGTTTTTATGAGAAAAGATGTGAGGTTTTATATGCAAGCACGTGTGCATTGGCTAATGCTCTAAGATAATAAGTGGGTTGTGATGGTATGTTTGCGTGATCACTAAACTCAACCTGCCGTCTCATGAGTATCCCTTGACATCCTTTGGAAAATGCCATCTCAGGAGAGTATCCCTTGACGTTCTTTGGGCATGCAGTCTCGGAGAGTATCCCTTGACATTCTTTTGGGTATGCCGTCTCGGGAGAGTATCCCTTAACATCTTTTGGGCACGAAAGGGCACGGTTGTGCCTCTACGGAGGAAGGGCGCCGTAATGCCGTAGCAAGGCACGGAAGGGCACAGTTGCGCCTTTGCGGAAGAAGGGCATCATAGCATTGTAGCAAGGGCACGGAAGGGCACAATTGTGTCTCTTGCGGAGGAAGGGCGTTGTAGCGCCATTGCGCCTCGGTTGTAGCCTTATGGGGCAGTAATAATCGGAACACGTGTGGATGCAAGAGTGCATGAGAAAATATGGCATCATTGGTTCCGATTATACATGAGATGATCACATCATTATTTATGGCACGCACGCGTGAATTGATAACGTGTAGGGTGTGGCAATAGCTAGGTGAGATCGCTTGTGACGCAACTCGCATGTAATTGATGAACTGCATCATCTAACGGCCATGTTCATTGCATGTATTGTGCTGATATATAACGTGCAGGGTATGGCATACTGAGTAAGGTTGCATGTGAACCGACTTTTGATTATTGGTTGACCTTGTCTATTGTTTAATTGCTAGTTGTTGGTTGTCTATTGTTGGGTTGAGTGAGGGGTGGTTCTAGAGAGACACCCTAGGTTAAGTTGGTGTACTAACCAGGGCTTAGGGGAAAAACTTGCTGAGATTTTATCTCACTAGTTGTTGAATAACTATTTTCAAGCCCTTAGAATGGCGCACCCGTAGTGGAAAATCCTGCCCCCACTCCACTAGTGATCGACCTGACGAAGCCGAGTATGATGGGTCTGAGTGACCGTGGTGCTAAACCCGAGGGTTCATTTTGTGTAATTGGATTAGCCTAGCCTAGTTTCTTTTTGAACTAGCTCAGAGGATGGATCGGCCCCTTTGTTGGGTTGAGTGAGGGGTGGTTCTAAAGAGATACTCTAGGTTAAGTTAGCGTACTAACTAGGGCTTAGGGGAAGAACTCGCTGAGATTTTATCTCACTAGTTATTGAATAACCATTTTCAGGCCTTAGAATGGCGCACCCGAGAAATTGAATGCCCTTTTTGCAGTGGAGAACCCTTCATTTTGTTGGGACTTGAGCGCCCACTCTACCCTGTCACTTGTGATCAACCTGACGGAGCCGAGTCCGATGGGTCCGAGTGACCGTGGTGCTGAACCTGAGGGTTCATTTTGTATAATTGGATTAGCCTAGCCTAATTTCTTTTTGAACTAGCTTAGAGGATGGATCGGCCCCTTTGTTGGGCTTGTATCGGGAAACGATCATCCGTTAGTTAATCGAGTAAATTTTATAAATGAGTAGTTGAGGTTTATGTTGTTCATCTCTCTATCCCTGTTTGATTGTTTGATTATTTGTTTGGACTGGGGATGGTTCGTCTTCCACTTACACATAATGAAAGATTAAAATGGATAGTCATCGACGAGCCCTAGGACGTCGCTTTCTAGTGACCATGGTAAGGGGTTGTCGCATGCTCGGGGTTTGTCGCATGACATCCCCGTCGGTTTTGGTATCAGAGTGAGGTCGAGACTTTGAGTGATAAGGTGTGTGGGATTTTTAGGATAGTGAGATAAGGATGGCTTTTATACTACATGCTTGTGATTGCTTTTGTGGTTTTGTGTGGTGGCGAGTTGCTCATAGTCCAGGGTGATGAGCAATCTTGAGTACAGAGAGAGCCCCTAGGCATAGGGCAGCGTTTGGTCAGACCAGTGTTAGAGTTAGCACACAGGTAGATCCTAGGTTAGACGGGATCCTGTTGGCGCTAGAGACCTTGTTAAGATAGCAAGTTGAGTGCTCCTGCTGTGATCCTTGTGGTTTCCCTAGTGAGAGGAGAGGTCTGTGAGAGACTGATGCCTAGGTCGGTAGAGCAATTCCTGAGACTAAAGCCACCAAGGTTCAATGGCGTAGGTGACCCTAAAGCTACGACCCTTTGGATAAGGGATAGTAAGAGGACCTTTTTCAGTGTTGAGGTTTTCAAAGGAAGATCGAGTGCTATTAGCAGTTTATTAGCTTCAAGGTAATGCCATTAATTGGTGGGAAGCCACTCAAAGAAAAGTGTTCCCTAAAGGCACGACTCAGACTTAGAGTGCCTTTCGTGAAGCTTTCAATGAGAAGTGCTTCTTAGATAGTGCAAGAGAGTCAAAGATGGCAAAGTTCCAACAGTTTCATTGGAATCAAATGTCAGTGGTTCAGTATGAGGCGAAGTTCGCTGAGTTGGCCAAGTAATAGCTGAGGTTAGTGGAGGACCCTTGAATAGGGCAAGATGTTTTAGAGATGGCTTGAAGCGAATTGAAAGCCCAGCCGGTGCCCTTGAACTTGAAATGTTTTGATGAGATGTACGAGAGGGCCAAGATGATAAGAAAGAACATGATTGAGAGGGCGACCGCATTTGGCTCGCAGTTCGTACCTAATAGAGACATTCGTTGGTTTGGAAAGGGGACTGATGATGGGGAAAAGGAATCCCATCCCACCCAATAGAAAGAACTGTGTGGGAAAACCAACCGCTTGAAACTAGGTTGCGAGGGAATCATTGATTTGATTGCGATAGCAATGTATGACTTTGATGTCATAGTTGGCATGGATTGGCTCACCAAGTAACGAGCTATGGTGGATTTTCAGGGAAGGACAATTCAATTTAACCCAATAGTGGGTGATAGTTTTGAGTTTGTGGGAAATCGAGGAGGACCCTCATTTCCTCTGATTTTGTCACTCAAGGTGACACAGTTGTTGGAATCTGGATGCCAAGGGTATTTGGCATTAGTGGTAGATACATTGGTAGAAAGACCAAAAGTTGAGAATATTGTTGTGGTACAAGAGTATATAGATGTGTTTCCCTCCCTGGAGGACATTGAGTTTGTGATTGAGTTGGCCCTTGGGATTGAACCGATTTCCAATGCGCCTTATAAGATGGCCTTGTCATAATTGAAAGAACTGAAGGTGCAGATGCAAGAGCTACTGGATAAAGGTTTCATTCGTCTTAGTGCGTCTTCTTAGGGAGTGCCGGTACTATTTGTAAAGAAAAAGGATGGTTCGTTGAGACTATGCATTGATTATCGACAGCTTAATCAAGTGACGATTAAGAGCAAGTATCTGTTGTCAAGGATTGATGATTTGTTCGACCAACTTCAAGAAGCCTCGGTATTTTCCAAGATAGACCTAAGAACAAGCTATCATCAGTTGAGGATAAAAAATGAGGATATACCGAAAGCAGCATTTAGGACATGCTATGGTCATTACAAGTTCACGGTAATGCCCTTTAGATTGACTATGATTATGAGATTTTGTATCATCCGGGGAAAGCGAATAAAGTGGCAGACACACTCAGTCGAAAGTCAACAATTGCATAGATGGGGGTACGAGAATGGATTCTCTTAGAGGGAGTCAGGGACTTAGATTTTAAAATTGAGGTCGGCCATCTTGCTAGTCTAATGGCCACTCTCAGGGTGGAACCCGAGGTGCAAAGTAGATGGATCAGGCAAAGAGGAAAGTCGACTTTCAAGTGTCTAAGGATGGGACATTGAGGTTTCGAGGGCGATTGTGTGTTCCAAAAAATGCGGAGCTTAAGGAAGAAGTCTTGTCGGAAGCTCATCATAGTAACTATAGCATCCACCCTAGCAGTATGAAAATGTACTAGAATTTGAAGTAGCACTTCTAGTGTAGCGATATAAAGTTGGACATTGCAAAACATGTGGCTAAGTGTTTGACGTGCCAGCAAGTAAAGGCTCAGCATTGTAAGCTTGGTGGGTTGATGCAACCTATTGAGATTCCCGAGTGGAAGTGGGAACACATTACCGAGGATTTTGTGATAGGACTGCCAAGGAGACAATGAGCTAATGACTCAATTTAGGTAGTAGTTGACAAGTTGACGAAGTCAGCTCACTTCATTGCAGTATGAAAAGATTTCATGTTGGATAAGAATGCAGAATTGTACGTACGTCAGATTGTACGCATACATGGAGTTCCAATGACGATCATATCTGACCGTGATCCTAAGTTTATGGCAACTTTCTGGAAAAGTTTGTAGTCGGCCTTAGGGACGAAATTGTAGTATAGTACGGCGTACCATCCGTAGACGGATAGTCAATCAGAAAGGATTTGAAGAAGTATTTGAAAGCCTTTAGTGCGATAAATGACATTTGGTTTGCACAAATTTTTAAGTGGTTGAGGTGAATTCTTGGTTTGATTATTAAATGGATGTGAAAGGAATGTTGAAAGAAAAATCAGTGGTTTGTGGAATTCGGATAGTAGTTTGATGGAAATTGAATGAATCAGATTTCAAGTGTCGATAAGTGACCCTATCGTGGAAACGAACTTATGGGTTGATGAGCTAGACGGCGGTTTCAATTTAGTGATCACGCAAGCAAACCATCACGACCCACTTATTATCTTTGAGCATTAGCCAATGCACACATGCTTGCATATGAAACCTCAAATCATTTCTCACAAAAGCGGTCAATTTCCGGTGTCCCTTGGACAAACCATTTTTCCCACCTTTCTCATAAAAGCGGTCCATTTCCGGTGTCCCTTGGACAAATCACTTTCTTTCTCATAAAGGCGGTCCATTTCCGGTGTCCCTCAGACAAACCATTTTCTTTCTTTTGTGAAAATCACACAATTCAAGCGGATGCTTATGCAATGCCACATCCAATTCACTTCATATGATCAAGGAACATGAAATTATGCACAATTTCACTTCCGGATGAACAATGCCGTGAACAGTGAAATTCCGAATTTAATAATTAAATAATTTAATTCAGAAATCACATAATTTAATCAATAAATGCAGGAATTAAATAAATCAATTAATTAAAACAATTAATCAATTTAATCAAGCAAAGCATGCTTAATTAGCACATAACACACCATTAAGCATAATTAAACAAGATTAAGCTAATCTAATCTTAACCCTTAATCTAACTACCTATCTTAGGGTTAATGCACTTAATTAAACATCTTAATCAGCCCTTAGTACTAATTAACCCAACCCTAAGCAAGTTTAGGCACTAAATAGGGTTTAGGAGCTAAACTCACCCGTTAAGCGGGCCGGAGATGCAGACGCGGCGGCGGCGACAAACCCGACACCCGGGGACTTCCACCACAGCGATCCAAGGCAGTCCCGGGGTCAAAACAGCAGCAACAACCTCTGTTTCTCACTGCAACCTCAGAAAACAGCAGTGCTTGAAGAGAAAGTGGTTGACCGGAGTTGAACGGGCTGCCCGGAGCTCCGGTGAGCTGGTGGCCGGTGACCGGTGGCTCCTGGGGTTGAGGGGGAGTTGTGGGTGGCTGGTGTGGGCAGTGGATAGGTCAAAAATGGAGGAAAACAGGCCAAAATGCTAAACTGTGTAGTACCGCGTGAACAGTAGGCGTTCGGCAAACAGCCGGCTTCCGGTGGCCATACGGATCGGCCGGAGACTCCTTTGGCCGATCGGCCGACGTTATCTGAACATTTTTCATCTTCTAACGCAAAGGTGGGTGGCACGGGCCGAGATTCACACGGGAAGGCCATGAACAACTCGATTTTCGGTGGAAGGTCAAAAACTGAAATTGCAGGAAGGCCATGGAAGCAAGGGGAGAGAGGGCTGCGATTTTGGAGGAGCTGAAGAGGAGGAGAGAGAGAGCATTGAGGGCTTCCATTAGCTTCATTAAGGGCATTAAATGCCTTCTCCAATTCCCCAAGCAAGTGACATCATCTTCTCTCTCTTCCTTTTGACTTTTCTTCAAAATATCCAAGGGCATTTTGGTCATTTCCACCTTGCACATTTCCCAAACTGCCCTTGGGCTGAAAATGAAAGGCGGGCCTAGGAAACGGGCTGGAAAATAAATAGGAATGGGCTCGGGAATTTGTTGGGCTCGAATTGGCTCATATTTAGACAACGGGCTCGGGAGGGTTAATGATCGATTTGGCCCAACGGGCTCATTTGCTTGTCTCGGCTTTCCACGATGGCCGTCCCACCTTGGGCATGAGGTCCACACTATTCTTACTCGGCCCACGTCCTCGTAGGCTCGTTTCCTCGGTCTGAAAATCCTTTTCCCAAAAACTTGGCTAACCCGACACTGTCGACTGTTAATGAAGCATCGTCCAAAAGTTCATCCCAGACGTTCCCGAAAATTCGAAGCCCAATATTGGATTCTCATGCCTTGTCAATTTCGCCCCAAATGCCATTTTGGTACTACTCGATCGATAGGCGGCTTCGAGGACTCACGCGTAACCGACTCGTGCCAGTTCACGTTCAAGACTTCTTGACACATGGACGTCCTTGACTACATGAAATTGCGAAGAATCGATTCTTATTTCAAAATACACGATTATTAAGGATCGGCATAGGGTCGTTCGGTGAAAGTTTTTCACTTTGAGGTGCTCAGATGAGATTAAAACCGTGAAGCTTGGTATGGGATAGGCCAAAATGGACAATACCTCTATGAGATCGGTGCATATCTAAAAGGAAAATTTGCTAGTAGTGGTGTAGTTCGAAGATGCTCATAACGATTGATCCGACGAGGGCAGAGAATGGTTGCTGGGGCTAGAGTGCCTGAGCAAGGAGCGACTCCTAGTAGGCTTCTAGGATGTCGAAAGGGGCAGATGAACTTAACTATGCATTGTGTAAAAAGAGAGTGCTTGTGAGATAAGATTTTATCGAAATTGTATAGCCACAATATGATCAAGTTTGTGGAACTCCAGTTTATGGAACGAGGTCAAGGAACTAGGAATCGCTAGTTCAAAAAAATTGGTTTAGCAGTTGTTGAATGCAGTTCAGATTATCAAAGACAGATTAAAGACAGCTCATAATCGTCGGTAGAGTTATGCAGATAAGCATCGTAGGCCGTTAGAGTTTAAGGTGGGTGATCGTGTGTTTTTGAAAGTATCACCGATGAGGGATACTTCCAGATTTGGCAAGAAAGGAAAGTTAGGTACGAGGTACATAGGACCCTTTGAAATTTTGGAAATGATCGGGGTTTTAGTGTATCGTTTTGCGTTGCCACCAAAACTTGCTCAAGTACATGTTGTTTTTCACATGTTCATGTTGAGAAAGTATGAACCAGACCCAACTCATGTTTTGAATTTTGAGGAATTGGATGTAGACGACGGGGTGTTTGAGTACTTTTGTAAAGCGGCTAGTGAATTCCAAAAAGATATCATAAGTGCTTGCTTAAAAAATATGCCTAGTAGTGAGCCAGACATGGAATTCTTGAAGTCTCTTAGGCCATTTATGGTATGGGAGATCATCCAAGGTAAAGTAAACTTTTGATGATGAGGTTGTAAAGGACTGGGTTGCATTTAGTTAGTCTAGATGTGGCATTTTTGGTTAGAAGAACATTTCTTCTTCCTTAGGCACATTATTTGCCATAAACAAATTTTCTTTTGACAAAAAGGATGCTACGAGAGTGTTAGAATTAGAGTCGAAGGAAGATTCAACAAGTTGAGTTTTTTATGGCTTAATAGCAGCAATAGAAGGGATCTGGTGTCGGAGGAAAGTTTCAAGTGGATTAGAAATAGTCAAGGCACAAAGAGGCTGCTCTCCGGGAGGATGTTCTGGTGTACTCGGAGGCGACACTAAAGACTTAGTGGGAGTCAGAGATTTCTTTTGCTTTTGTTTGAGCTTATGGATTCTTTCTCTAAAGGCCAAGAAGTTATTTTGAGAAGGTGGTGCAGTTGAACTTAAGACAGCTACGAATGAGGAGGATGATCCTAGGGGAGAGGATTTAGGTTTTAGTGGTGGGGAATGAGATGAGAAAAATGTTTGTTCGGTGAGAGCAAATGGCTTTTGGCCTTTAAGGATATGGATTTGCCTATTAAGCTTTTCTATTTCAGGGGTCTAGTCCTCCAGATAATGGTTGGGAGGTGTTTGCTTGGTTTCAAGCAAATGAAGCCTCTTTTGGAAATCTTTCAGCATTTTGCAAGATAGTTCAATGGTTTGATCGACTCGTTCAAGACGCATTGCAACAATGCCGAGGATTTCATTTTGGGCTAGGGCATTTTCAGTCTACCAGTTTAAAACATTTTCAGCAATATAAGGTTGCTTGCATTGGTATCTCTAGTGTGGGTTAGGGAATTTTTCTAACGGGGGAATTTTTGTGCACTTAGTTCAAGCTCCTTGGCTTCAAGTGGAGGAAAATCATCAACCAAAAACATGCATATACCAAGTAAGACCATAGGAGGTTCGAGATTGGGTATGCAAATGCCTAGTCTAGGTAAGTTGATGGGGGCAAGAGGGGCACTTCTTTACCCATTTCTGGATTGGCTTATAAAAAGTGAGGTGATCAAGGGTTTTGTCGGTGGTATTGCAAGGGGGTTTTCTGGCTTGCATGTTGGTGGAGGAGATGAAATCTTGGGGTGGCCTTGGTGTTCCATAAGAGACAATGAACTGGTATTTTCCACCATCTTCACCAAGAGGTCCTACAATTGGATCTCCTTCAAGATGCCTTTGGTAAAGTGTATCTTTTTTCTTCTTCTTTTTAGCAGAAGGCCTATCATCTTCTTCTTCTTTAGGTTTTGTGCAAGATGGCAAGAACAATTGGGATCCCAAAAGCAATGTCCAGTAGGATCCTTGAAGAAGTGAATTGGCTGTCCTTGTAAGCCAAAAGACTAGACAAATTTTTTGTCATTTCGAATCGCTTGAAACAAGATCAATAGGACAGGGTGTAAAGTGGAGAATGGTAGGAAAAATAAAGGAAGCTTCCTCCTTTGCCTTACTAAATCTGATGGTGACAGTATCATCTTTCTTTCGGGCGAATTGGGGTTCGATGGATTGAACAGGCTTACAAGTTTGCTGGTATTCCAAAAATCTGGTGTCAAGCAAAGCAATCCTTGTAGCAACTAGTAAACCCTTACGGCCATGAAACATCAAGGCAAGACGAATGGCTCCAAAATGGAGGTGAGTGTAACCTTGCTGAACCTATTGAATAGGGAACTCTGGGGGAATTTGTCGAGTGATAAAATGTTCCTGCTCAGTTGCCTGGATGGGATGCCGATCAAATCAGGAGGATTGAACATACTCATTGACTATTCGAGGGGTATGTTTAATCAAGTGTCTAATAGACTTGAGTATGTTATCTCTATTGTATCGCTTATTCTATAGTGGAATTTATTATTGCTCTTGCCGTATACGTAGGTCACTACAACCAAACTACGTAAATCTAGTGTTTGATTTCTTTTCTTTTCCCTGTCCATTTTGTTATTCGATCGCTCACCCTTTCGCAACAAAACTGTCATGGCTTCATTCTTAAGGTTGCCATGATATCAAACCCAAGATAGCAACTCAAGTCCAATACCACACACCTCAGGTCGAGCCGGCACAGCCCCAAGTTTGAGTTCCCGGCCAGGGGCGTGTTGTGAAGAGAGGAGGCCACATCGTGCAAGATATCCTTGGTCTCCCTTTGTTGCCTTGGTTTGCTCAATGTTAAGCTCAAAACCATCCATCGCTGGTCCAATACAAATGCACTTAATGAAATATAAACTAAATAATAAATGCTCCCGAAACTATATGTTATGCAAATTAATGCTAATATTTTTGTTGAGGGGCTATAAATCAATCCCTAATTTTTTATACAATAAATGAATGATCGGATTGTTAAGATTTAGGTGTCAATAAATAGTGTACAAACAAATCATTGGAATAATATTACCTTAAAGGTCGAGACTTTTATCCCCTTGTTATCTTGAGATAATGGATACAATATTGGATTCACATGGAGCACATGATCTAAAATACTTCTTCTCAATTGAGAAACAACTTTCTACATTCACAAATTATCAATGTTAAGGCATGGACCATTCTGAATTATTGTCAAAGTCAAAGAACTATGAATATATATATTTTGAAAAACTATTATCAAGATGTAAAACAACTCATGCTTGAGAAGTTCAATAATAAAAGTAAAACAACTAAATCAATCACATAGAAAATGGTGGATATTTGAAGCAACATGCTGAAATCAAGCCAAACAATTTTGCCCATTTATTATCTTGGACAGATACATGTAAATCATTTCAAATCTCATGTATCTGAATAACTTAAGTTGGCAACCAAAAGAGCTAACTAGCCTTCCATATTTTTGAAAAAACTAAAAAGAATCTAACAATTCTAGAATAATGTCTTTTCTGTAAATGTAAAAAACCCATAAACTCATTGAGTATTGAACCTTGGGTACATGGATACCACTTTGAAAGAGCTAGAATTCAAACCTTGTGTTAGGACCTACGGGCCAAGGGACAGTCTCAGGTAGACAATTTCTATGGGGCATAGGCCTCCCAAAAGGTAACAGAGGCATGCAAAGTTTTCCTCAGGTTGGACGGGGATTGGCCCTCGAGTGCAAAGGCAGAAGGGAGCTTGACTGCAAGACCCACCTGTCGAGCAATGGTGAAAGTCGACCTTAGTGATGCGACGGTGCTAAGTGGAAGGGCCGTCGCTCAATGGATAAAAGTTACTCTAGGGGTAACAGGCTGATCTTCCCCAAGAGTTCACATCCGAATTTTTTGAATTCCAATGAATATCAATGAGGTGAGTTACAAAAAGATAATGCGGATATATAGAATTTCGATATTCTATTCTATAGAAAATGGGTTGCACGTCCTTGTACAATGCTCAAGGCTCTGGGCTGAATAGCAAGAGCAACTTTTAATTTATTATGAGCCCAAACGATGGATTCAATAAGTTCTTGCCAATAACCACACCCGCTGTATAGAAACATTAAACTAAAAGCCCATACAAATTTTTTTTAACTAAGCTTGTCTTAATCAATTGTAACAATGCTAGATTAAAAACAAAAAACTAAAAGGACATTTGCTAAATATCATCTTCATATTTAGCAATTAGGTTATGATGCAACAAGGATGCACCGAAATATTTAATTGATTTGACAATATACAATTATCTATAATTAATAGCAAAAAAAGAAGACTAGAAAATTCCAATCAAATTAAGGAATGTAGGCTAGCACGAACAGTAATTAGTTGGACAATTAACTTATATGCCAAATAGTTTGGTGTGCAATTAGAAATATAATAAGTAGGACATATTCTTAATGGCAGCAGCACATTGCCTTCTCATTTTTTATGAATTTGGTTCCATTGCACCAACAAGGGGGAATGATAATGCGAGGTCACTGACCATGTTGTCAATCAAGTTACTTTCTTGCATTCAATAGCACTTATAAGGGGGTCATCCGAAATCTATTTAATAGTATGACTCACTACCGATATGTAATTCATCGGTGCAGTTTTTTACTAAATTATATGGTGTTACAATTTTAATCGGTGTGTTTGTGTTTGCAAAAACAAGGCAATATTTTTGTAGTAAATGATAATAGAAAGTACTCTCTTCCAATAGCACCCTAACCCTAAGTATCAACTGCTATTAAAATTTGCACAGCCATTGTGAATGCTTCGACAAACATCTTCTTCAAAGGATTTAGTGTGGATACTATGCAATAACCTTCAAGGAAGACCACAAAATGCTAAACGTGACTTCCTTGATTCAGAATTGTTTAACTTCGGATACACAATATTAAACATACTATGTATGGATCAAAAAGAAGGTAACAAAAGATGGGATTGCATAAAAACTTTTCAACTGCAGAAGTAGCTCATAAGAAGTGTATTATGCTAGTATTCAGCCTCTACAATGTCATCAACTGATGTTGATTGTTTAAGTCTTGTTACATCGATCATATACAATTTCTCAGTCATCATGACATCTTTGCTACATGAGGTACTCTTTTGTTTTGCTCAAGGTCCATGGCTTCATCTCTCCTAATAATTCTAATTCACTTTCCTTTCTAAGGATGCTTTTTCTTTATTTTATCATTGTCTAGTTATGGGCTATTAGTGCTAACTAAGTTGCATTTGATGTGAAGCAGTAGACGCACTTACTTGATGCTGCAAATTTGCAATAGAATTTGTCATTGAGTTAACCCCTAAAATGGAGCCATTTTATAAAACACCTTACCATATGGCAATATTGGAATTAAATGAATTAAGGGTGTAGATATAAGAATTACTAGACAAAGGATTTATTCGTCCTAATACATCACCATAGGGAGCGCAGTTTTTTTTATAAGGAAAAATGATAGATTGTTGCTTCTTTGCATCGATTATTGGTAGCTTAACCAAGTGACAGTCATGAACAAATATCCTTTGCCAAGCATAGGCGACTTGTTTGACTAACTTTAAGGAGCTTCGATGTTCTCCAAGATAGACCTAAGAATGGGCTATCATCAATTGAGGATTAAAAAGGGAGATATTCTGAAGACAGCATTTCATACATGATATGGTTACTACGAAATTACCGTAATGCGTTTGGTCTAACTAATACACATGTTGCTTTTACGAATTTGATGATTCGGGTGTTTAAGGCATACTTGGATCAATTTGTAATCATGTTCATAGACGATATATTGGTGTATTCAAGGAGTTCGAGAGAACACAAACAACACTTTATGTTAAGTTCAGTAAGTGTGAGTTTTGATTGACTTGTGTAGCTTTTTCATGTGATTTTCGGAAAAGGAATTTATATGGAACCGACCAAGATTGAGGCAGTCATAAATTGGCCAAAGCCTATGACAATGGGGGAAGTTCGAAGTTTTCTAGGTCTAGCTAGCTATTATAGATGGTTCGTAGAAAGGTTTTCTACGATAGCTATGCTTCTAACATAACTGCTAAAGAAGCATGTAAAGTTTGAATGGACGGATATGCGCAAGCATAGTTTTTAAGAACTGAAGCATAAGTTGACTACCATATCAATTTTGACGATACCATATGGTCCTAAAGGCTATAAGATTTACAATGATATGTCATATAAGGGATTGGTGTTAGGTGAATTGCAAGTGCACAATATCAACAAGTAATAAAGTGATGAGTGAGTATCGTTCCCACGAGGACTATATTTTTTTTTATCCAATTACTTACTGAAAGTGATCAATTCAAAAATTTAACTAACCAAATCGAAAAGACAATTAAAAAGTAAACTAAACCAATTAAAATACTAAAATATAGAAAAAGTCAAAACTTAAAGAATTAAAAGCTAATTAAAATTAATCTAAAGCAAATTCAAGATCACAAAGCATTAGAGCATCCAACTTCACTTAACCATTTATAATTAATTTTCTTAACTTTTCATGCAACAAATTAATTTCCAATTGTGTTGGCGAAATTTCCCTAAGATGAATTAAAAGCCAACCTTGGTCTAATAATCCCTAATTAGGTATGTTAACCCACACTAACCTTAGGTGAATTTGAACTACCTAAAAACATTAAGTTCTTGTGGAAATTCCCGGATTCAATTTAAGTAGTCCAAACCTAGATCTACTACCGCAGCCACATAAATAACCTAGTGTACATTGACCTAGATTTAATTTATGGTTCAATATCACTAATGCGCATGCACACAATCTCCACCCGGTATCATGCATACATCAAAAATCATTCAAAAGTTGGCTAGACTTCTAAAAACATTAAGATCATGATAAAGAACGACACAATCAAAACAATTCTATTGCATGAAAGTCTTGAAAATCAATCAATCATGATTAAGATCCATTTTAGCTCTAACAAAATAAATTTAGAACATAGTAAAAAGTAAACTGACAAGAATTAAAGAAAACATAATACTGAATAAAAACAAATTCACCGAATTTGAGATACATGGAGTTTCAGGTTTGTCTCCTCCTTCTCTCCTTGACACGCTAGCTTCGCTAAAATAGAAGAATAAAATCTAAATAAGAAAACTCAAAATCTTCTGTAAAGATGGTGGCTCCAAGGATTCTCTCTTCTTCTACAGCACAAGAGCAGTTTATATAGCCTCAAAAAATCTGCCCTAGGTCAACTCCTACTAGGATTTGGAAAAGAATTATCCTTGATTTTCTTTGAACTTTATCTTCAATCATGGTCAAATTCTCCAAATATCTAATTTGGGCTGCTTTTTTCTTCAAGATGAAATATTCTGGAAGATATTGCAATATTTTGGAAGATTTGAAAATATTTCATACAAAACAAAATTACGTGAGTAGCAATTAAATTCACCCAAAAGTTCCTCAAAATTTAGCAAATATCAAGTCTAAATAAGCAAGAATACTCTATTAAAAATAGAGTTATCAATTGGGTTGTGTTCTAATGTAACATGGAAAAGTGGTTGTTTAAACATCTCGATAATTGGGGTCTTATGAGTTGGACTACCTAATGCATGATTTGGAACTAGCAAGGATTGTTTTCACTCTCAAGATTTGGAGGCATTACTTGATGAAATTTGCCATAATAAGAATTGATTTTTGAAGTTGTAAGCTTGAATAACCATGAGAGATAAATTTACTCATAGTGAATATGTGCAATCAGTTGTGGACTTTTGAATTGTAGGTTATGATTATACTTGAAGCAGCTTTGTGGCATTAGATAAGTTCTTATCTTAGTGGTTTAAGGAGTTATAGGTATTCAATTATAATTGATGATCTTTTACGTGGTGATATTCTTTGATGAAATTTTATGGTAGATAAGTTATTACTTGGAAGTTTTCAATTTTATATAGAACTAGGGTGAATTGTTTTGGGAGATAATTAAGATTGGGATTTGAAGAAATGGATTTTGTCTTTGGTGGATTAAGAGTTAATTATCCCATGATGCTAAATGGACAAATTTTGAAGTAGTGTTACCAATGATTTCTTGTCAAGGTATTAATAAAGACTTGAAGAAGTATCCAAAAAATTTTGTGCAATGAACAAAAGTTAGTCTACACAAACTTTTGGGTGGCTGATGTGATATTCTTGAGCTATGTACATAATTGAAGGAAATGTTGGAATGAGAATCAATGACTTGTAGACACTCAGGTTGTGATATATTTGATGGATATTCAATGGATTATATTTCAAGCATTGATGGGTAATCCTAAGGAAACAACCTCATGGATCAATGACTTGGAGAAAATTTTTGCTCTTCTGAGGTGCTCAAATGAAGATAAAATCATAAGGCTCGGTATGGGATAGGCCAAAGTGGATAACACATTTACAAGTTAATCCATATCAAAACAAGACCCTTTCTAAATAGGTGTGTGGTCAAGGATGAACCAAGCCAAAGCTAGTGAGCTTGTAACGACCTAGTCCAACTAGCGTAGGAAGTGATCACCGATGCGAGATGGCTCAAGCAAGGAAGAACTCCTAGTAGGCTTCTAGGATGGTAAGAGAGTAGGAACGAACTGAACTATGCACCAAACAAAAGGAGAGCAATTATGGGATAAACATGTTATTAGAGCAATGCAGCAAAAGTATGGTCAAGCTTGTAGAATTCTAGTCTACTGGAACAAATTTGGAGAAAGAAGGATTAGTGGCCCTAAGCAAGTTCAACAGTTAGTGGAGTAGTTAAGATTGTCAGAGATAGGCTAAGGACAGCACAAAGCCACTAGAAAAGTTATGTGGATAAAAGACTAAGGCCTTTGGAATTTCAAATAAGGAGTCACGTTTTCCTTAAGAGCCTATGAGAGGGACATCTCAATTTGACAAGAAAGGAAAGCTGAGCTCTAAGTATGTTGGACCTTTTAAGATTTTGGAACGAATAGGAATTTTAGTTTATCGATTTGCACTTCCATCCCAAAGCCGACTCAATTAAATGAAAATGTGAAATACCCATAGATACTACCAGTGCCTCAACCTGGTGGTTGGGGGGTGAAACGGTCTAGGTCCGGCTAGGGTTTGATCCTAAGAAGCGACGCAAGGTTGTCTTGTAATAAAAAAAAAATATACGTCTCTTACTTTTGCAAAAACGGGAGAGTGTTTAGCCTAATGAAAAAAAAATTACATCTCTTACTTTTGCAAAAACCGGAGAGTGCTTAGCCTAATGAAACATTTGTACACCGGAAGTGATTTGATAGCATTATGGAATGGAAGAAGCAACTTGGGAAAATGAGGATGCAATGAGATGCCAATGTCTTCATATGTTCGTAGGGGTGGTTAATTCTGCAAATTTTGAGGATGAAATTTTTTTAATGAGAGAAAAGTTGTGACGTCCTCAAATCAACCCCTATTTGAGGAGCAAAGTAAGATTAAAGGTCTTGGAAATGAGGGCAATTACAAGGAGATTATTTCAGGACGATGCTCAAGTTGACTATGGCAGGCCACAAATTATCAAAAAATCCGAAATGGGCATTGAATGAAGGAGCTGAGCTAAGCAAAGGCCTAATGAGCCTCACGCCTATCATGGTTCAGCAAAGTAGGCCCACCAAGCCCAAGTAGGCCCAACCAAACCCATCCAAGCCCATTTCCCACTAAATTGAGTCCATAATTGAATTATACAAGCTTGCACATGAATTTGGCCCATGTACATGTTGACACGCGAATTTTTTTTTTAAATAACCATTTATTTTTCTTATATAAATAAGTATTAATTTCTAGAAAAGAAAAAATATTTGATAAAAAATTCAAAAAATTCAAAAAAAAAATTCGGATGGGCTCGGCCCATCCCACTCCTCTACTCACCTATCCCTTTTTCTTTTGTTTCCTTCGGCCCATCCTCCCTTCTATTCTCTCTTCTCCCACATGCACACACACAGGGGCAACGGCAAAAAAAGAGACCAGGGAAAAAGAGAGAGGGACGGACACCATCACCACTCGACCACCCCTGACGCCACTTGTGCACCATCCCCCATCGTCAGTCACGCCCAAAACCGCCGTCCGTGCTGTCCCACGACGGAGTAGCAGTAGATCTACGAGAAGAAAGGAGCAGAACTGATGGGAGAACGGTAACAATTCGAACAATATCAAATTAACGCAGTGGAATAAAATAATCTCCCCTCTTGTGTAAACCTAATAGGAACCGATATAGTAGAGCAAAATAAATACCAAACACGCAAACACAAGACGTTTTTTTTACGTGGAAAATCCCCTCGGTGTGAGGAGATCAAAAAACACAGGACCGGAGTCCACCCGAAAATCTTCACTATCAACAAAATTGGGTGAACAATGTTCTTCTCTAGCAAATACTAGAGGTACATAGCAGCAAAGAACTCAAGAACATAATTCTTGGCAATACATATAAACTTCACAAGAGATCAAGGATAAATCTGACCAAAAACGCAAGTTTTGATCAATCCACAAAAAACTTGATGTAGGGAGCTTCAAACGAAAATCAAACCGTTCAGATTCGAGGAGATTGCACCACTAACACGCTGACAAAATTTCAGCTCAATCGGACCTCGAATCGACCTCCGATGCCAGCTTGATGTAAATCAGACTTTGCCCAAAACTCCAGATTTTCTGCTTTCTCTTTTTCTCTTGTTACTACGTCTTTTTGCGACTGCAACTTCTGCGATAGTGAGAAACCCTATTTCTCCATATAACTTATTATATGGGCTCAAGCCCTTTTGGGCTTGTAACTCATTGGGCTTCCTCCACATAGGAGTGAACCCAGCTAACAAATCTCCCCCTCACGACAATGTGGAGGGATTCTCCATCCCTACTATCAATCGGCAATGTTCAAGCTTCTCTCTTGGTAGAGTCTTCGTCATCATATCAGAGCCATTATGGTATGTATGGATTTTCTCAAGTTCCAACAACTTTTCATCTAGAACATCCTTTATCCAATGATATCTAACATCAATATGTTTTGATCTAGAATGAAAAGATGAATTCTTACCAAGATAAATTGCGCTTTGATTATCACAAAATAGCACACACCTTTTTTGCTTGAACCCAAGTTCTTCCAAGAACTTCTTCATCCATAGCATCTCTTTACTAGCTTCGCCGCTGCAATAAATTCAGCTTCGGTTGTAGAAAGTGCAACACACTTCGCAATCTTGACTTCCATGACACAGCTCCACCCGCAAAAGAAATCAAATAACCAGAAGTAGATCTTCGAGTATCAATATCTCCCGCCAAGTCGGAATCTGTATCCAACTAACTCAAGTTTCCCGGTCCCGAAACTGAGTTTCAAATTTGAAGTTCCTCGAAGATATCTCATAATCCACTTTACTGCATTCCAGTGCTCTCTGCCTGGATTTGACAAATAGCGACTAACAACGCCAACTGCGTGTGCCAAGTCTGGGCGTGTACATACCATCGCATACATTAAGCTTCCTACAGTTGAGGCATATGGAACACTTTCCATATCTTTCCTCTCTTTATCAGTCGTAGGACTTTGCTTCATATTTAATTTAAAGTGGGCAGCAAGAGGAGTACTAACCACTTTAGCCTTGTCCATATAAAATTTCTGAAGGATCTTCTCGATATATTTCTCTTGCGACAAAAACAACTTCTTAGCATCTCTATCTCGGGTAATTCTAATGCCAAGAATCTGCTTTGCCGAGCCCAAGTCTTTCATGGCAAACGACTTGCTCAATTGTTTCTTCAATAACTCAATTCGTGAAGCATTCTTGTCAACCATCAGCATATCATCAACATAAAGCAAGAGAATAATAAAGTCATCATCAGAAAATTTTTGGACAAACACACAGTTTTTCGAGGAAGTCTTCTTATAGCCCTGTTCTGTCATAACTGACGCAAACTTTTGTACCACTTTGTCTCGGTGCTTGCTTTAGGCCATAGAGACTTTTCTTTAGTTTGCACACATAATCCTCTTTCCCTTTCACTTTAAAACCTTCAGGTTGTTGTTCCATATATATCTCTTCCTCCAAGTCACCATGTAGGAAGGCGGTTTTGACATCCATTTGCTCAATCTCCAAATCTAGGGTAGCTGCCAAGCCCGAGTACCACACGGATAGAAGACATTTTCACTACCGGAGAAAATATATCATCAAAATCAACACCCTTTCTCTGACCAAATCCCTTAACAACCAATCTAGCTTTGTACCGTGGTTGTGAAGTATGTTCATCTTGCTTCAACCTGTATACCCACCTGTTCTTCAAAGCTCTTTTACCTTTAGGTAACTTCACCAGTTCAAAAGTATGATTATCATAAAGTGACTGCATCTCATCTTGCATAGCATCAAACCAATTGCTTTTGTACTCATCTTCTATTGCTTCTGCAAATCACTCTGGTTCACCTGCATCAGTCAATAATACATACTCATCTTCAGAATACCTGGTGGAAGGTTGTCGGTCTCTAACGGATCTCCGGACTGGAACATCCAGTGGAACATCTAATTGAGCATCTGGTTCAGGAATAATATTTTTCGTTTCAACATGTTCAGGAACATGTGCGTTATCCGGAACATTGACTTCCTGCTGCTCTTCATCAACCCGTGTAGGAATATTTGAAAGAGGAATTGGTCCAAATCATCACTAACCTATGGTGCAGAAATTGTCTCTACTTTTTCAATATCCTCTATTGTTTGATCTTCCATAAACACAACATCTCTGCTTCTTACAATTTTCTTTTCAATCGGATCATAAAATTTGTAGCCAAGCATATCTTGTCCATAACCAATGAATATGCACTGTCGTGTTTTCACATCAAGTTTAGACCTCTCATATTTGGAAATATACACAAATGCTTTGCACCCAAAGACACGCAAATAATCATAAGAAACATCTTTGCCTGTCCAAACTCTATTGGGAATATCAAACTCTAAAGGAACACATGGAGTAAGATTCAATACATATGCAACTATACTTAAAGCCTCACCCCAAAAGGATCCAGGTAGCTTTGATTGTGAAAGTAAGCATCTTACCCTTTCAACCAGTGTTATGTTCATTCTCTCAGCTAAGCCATTTAACTGAGGCGTCTTGGGAGGTGTCTTTTGATGTCGAATACCCTGCTGTTTGCAATATTCATCAAAAGGTCCAATATACTCTCCCCCGTTATCGCCCGATGCATTTTAATTTCTTTCCAATCTGTCTCTCAACCGAAGCTTGAAACTGCTTAAAAGCATCTAATACTTGATTTTTAGCTTTCAAGGTATAAATCCAAATTTTCCTTG
Organism: Angophora floribunda; assembly: GCA_014182895.1. NCBI lineage: Eukaryota > Viridiplantae > Streptophyta > Magnoliopsida > Myrtales > Myrtaceae > Angophora > Angophora floribunda. The sequence continues at coordinate 20,416,547 of CM024709.1, forward strand.
AAAAATTATCTACGAAGATAACAAAATAAAGAGAGCCACCAAGTGATTTTGTTTTCATAGGACCGCAAACATCAGAATGCACTAAATCCAATATACCTGACTTTCTTGAAGGAGGGGAGCTTTTAAATGCCACTCTGTTCTGTTTTCTTGCTAAACAGTGAGCACACTTCTTTAGCGCCGAACTTTTCAATCCTAAAAGGAGCTTCTTCTTGACCAATATTGACAAACCCTTCTCACTGATGTGACTGAGCCTCTTATGCCATAACTCAGCTGCATCTTCGCTGTCTACTGCATTAATTTTTTCTGTAGACAACTTTGCCTGCATAAGGTACAATGAAGAATATTTTTCACCTCTAGCCACAACAAGAGAACCTTTGGTGAGCTTCCATTGACCATTACTGAAGGTGCTGCAATACCCCTCATCATCTAACTTGCCTGTGGAAATCAAATTCAAGCGGATATCAGGTATATGTTTAACATTATTCAATACTAACCTTGTGCCATTGCTGGTTTCTAGGCACACATCACCGATGCCTACAACTTGAGCCAGCTCATTGTTTCCCATCTTCACAGATCCGAAGTCACATGACCTGTATGATATAAAGAAATCCCTACGAGATGTAGCATGAATAGATGCACCACTATCAATTACCTAACTGGTCTCATGAGATACAAAATTCACCGCATCACTATCAAAAATAATGAGAAAGTCTTCTTTAAGTGCAGTAACACGATTGTCATCACTTTGTCACTATCACTTTTCTTCTCTTTACCTTTCTCCTTTTGTTTCTCCCTTTTCAATTGACGACAAAACCTCTGAATATGTCCCTTCTGATGACAATAATGGCATTCAACATTAGTAAATTTATTATACTTACCTCTGCTTTTATCTCTACTCTTGTCTCTGTTTCTCGAACCTCGAGACTCACTTCTTCCCATTTTCTTAACAACCAAGGCATCAGAATGTGAAGAGGACGATCCTTGTGTCTTCCTTCTCATCTCTTCATTCAAAATATTACTCTTGGCCAAATCCATGGTAATCGTACCATCCGGGGCAAAATTAGACAAAGATGTTCGAAACGTCTCCCATGAGTCCGGCAAAGTACCAAGCAACTATAGTGCTTGTATCTCATCATCAAACTTGATTCCCATCGCAGCCAACTGATTTATAATTCTTTGAAAAGAATTTAAATGATCAGTCAAACGAGTACCATCTTGATATCTCAGAGCCATCATATGTTTTATCAGAAATAACTTATTATTCCCAGTCTTTCGAGCATATAACTGTTCGAGCTTATTCCATAAACCGCGTGCATGTGTTTCCTCAATAATATGGTTCAAAACATTATCATCTACCAACTGCCTAATATAACCACACACTTGACGATGAAATATAGACCATTCAGCATTAGTTTTATTCTCCGGTTTCTCCTCAGCAAATACGGGCAAATAAAAATCTTTCACATATAAAAGATCTTCCATCTTCCCTTTCCAAATATGATAATTCGAACCATTCAGTGTAACCATTCTACTTGTATTCGTTTCCATTGTTTAACACAAGGCAGAAAAATCAAGCAACAACCAAAAGCTCTGATACCACTCTGATGGGAGAACGGTAACAATTCGAACAATATCGAATTAACGCAACGGAATAAAATAATCTCCCATCTTGTGTAAACATAATAGGAACCGATATCATAGAGCAAAATAAATACCAAGCACGCAAACACAATACGTTTTTTACGTGGAAAACCCCCTCAGTGTGAGGAGATCAAAAACCACGGGACCGAAGTCCACCCGAAAATCTTCACTATCAACAAAATTGGGTGAACAATGTTCTTCTCTAGCAAATACTAGAGGTACATAGCAGCAAAGAACTCAAGAACATAATTCTTGGCAATACATATAAACTTCACAAGAGATCAAGGATAAATCTGACCAAAAACGCAAGTTTTGATCAATCCATGAAAAACTTGATGTAGGGAGCTTCAAACGAAAATCAAACCGTTCATATTCGAGGAGATTGCACCACGAACACACTGACAAAATTTCAGCTCAATCGGACCTCGAATTGACCTCCGATGCCAGCTTGATGTAAATCAGACTTTGCCCCAAACCCCAGATTTTCTGTTTTCTCTTTTTCTCTTGTTACTACGTCTTTTGCGACTGCAACTTCTATGATAGTGAGAAACCCTATTTCTCCATATAACTTATTATATGGGCTCAAGCCCTTTTGGGCTTGCAACTCATTGGGCTTCCTCCACATAGGAGTGAACCCAGCTAACAAGAACAACAGGCAACAGAGAAATCAGAGAAGAAAAAAAAACCAGAAGAGGAGAGCAGTAGGGAGGGATAGGCGATTTTCGGATAAGCAGACAGATCAGGAAAAAAGGGGGATTTTGAAAAAGAAAGGAGAAGAGGACGAGGGGGCTGTTTTCTGTTTTTTTTTCTTGGAGATGGAAGGTAAAGAGACGGTGGCCAGAGTCGAAGGATAGAGGGCGACGGTTCTCAAACAGGGGAAACCGGAATTGAGAAGAGCGAAAAACGGAAGCAAGGAGGAGCGTTTTTTTTTCTGGTTTTGGCAGGGCGTGAAGGAAAGAGGAAAGAAGAACAACGGGTAGATCTAAGAAAGGGTAAGAGAAGAAAAGGCTAGAAAGGGACACATGCTCAGCAGCCCTGCCGTCGTCCGCCACAGCATTGCACCGAACCAGGTAAGTTCCTCCCCTTTTGCCTGTTTCTATTTTGCTTTGCTAAGGTGGAGAGCCGAGGCTCGCACCGACTAGTTCACGTGAGCCTCGGTCCTTGCCGCCCTTCTATCTAGCCCCTACTTCCTTTTGACATGATTTCCGAAGACCCCTAGCGAGTGCGAGGCTCGATTGAGCCGAAGGTCCCCGAATCCAGTAGTGCCCAATAGGTGCTCGACAAAATGCGTCAATGAGATCCGAAATTTGCATCCCTTGATAATCTAGTTTTATGAATGTTTGATCGTTTATTATCTATTCCTATGTTTCCCTTAATATTATAGCCATTTTCTGGAGGTTTCTATGCATTTTTTAGTCGAAAGGAGACGTTTTTGGTTTTTCCAACGAGGGCGAGCTTTCGGGATCGCCGGAAATCACTGTTGGCAACAGCCGGTGGCGCTCGGCGTCAGTCGAACGGAACGACCGACGCCCGGTGACAATGCGAAGACTCTATTAGGACTAGTGAGGACCCGTCAACGAGCTCCGGCGAGGAAGTTGCAAGTTTCCGGCGAGCCTCTAGCGCACCCCCGAATCTGCAGCAGAAGAAGACAAAATAAGGAAAAGACAAAAAGTGAAGAATAAAAAAAATAAAAAAAAAAACAAAAACAAAACAAAAAAAAAAAAAGGGAGGCCAAAAGTTTAAACAAAGGGGCTGGGCTGAGCATTTTCCGAATAGGCCTAGGCTGAGAGTTGGGTCGGGTTTTTTTAAATAGGAAATGGGCTTTTTTTAAATTTTTGTTATTAATGGGCCATTTAAAATATTTTTTGACCAGGCCGTTCGACTAGCCCGATCATTGCCCCAACCCGGACCGATAGGGTCTGAGTCGGTTTAGTAGGACCGGGTCTCCTGACCCGGTCCGAATCACCCTTATTTTAAAAAAAAAATTTCCAAAAATTTCCGAAAATATTAAAAATCTTTAAAAATCTTTAAAAAATTGAAAATCATTAAAAATTAAAACATTGTTTTTTATTTTATTTCAGAAAGGTTTTGAAATTTTATTTTATTTTATTTTTCTTTCTTTTTTCGAATATTCAAAAATTCCAAAAAATTAAAAAATTAGAAAATTAAAAAAATAGTAATAAATGTTTTTCTTTAAAATTTTCAGAAAAGCCAAAAAAATACAAAAAATTTGAAAGTTTGCTTTCTTTAATTTTGGAAAATCGAAAATATTAAAAAAAATTAGAAAACCCTTAAAAAAGAAAAAAGACCAAAATCGAATAAGCCTTTAGGGCTCTACAATAGGTTTTTGTTTTATGTTACATTCTTGCACCTTATTTTGTCGCAATTTTTAGACGTTATTTCCTTACTTTGGAACGGTTAGGATAGACCTTAGAATTTTTGAATATATTGCCATGGTCTCATTAATACACGATCAAGTTAGGTACCAAAAGGGCGTTAGTTGCGTGACTAACGTAATCAAGTCCCCAACCCTAGACCTTCTAGTTGCATAAAAGTGAGACACGCTCCCATGTCTCACTTGGTTCCTAGTCGACCTCAACATACTAGTGGTGACTCCCTATTTGAAATTTGTTGTGAATATCCCAATGTTGTGCGAGGTACAGGTTTGGAAGAGCCCAAGTTAATCAAGGGTCGTCAGCCCGAAATTAACAACACCCCTAAACCTATTTATATTTAGAAAAATTTAGGTCGTGACAGTACATATATAGTATTTTATACTATACTTTTTGTAAAATTACCAAAATACCATTTTTAGAAGACTTTTGCAAATGAAGCTCGCAAAGCAAGATTGCAAGTGAGGCTTGGAGGAGAAGTTTGCAAGAGAAACATGCAAAGGAAGCTTCTCTCTCCCCCCTCCTCACGTTTGATCTCTTCCCATTTTCTCATGTTTCCCTCCCTTCTCAACTCTCACACCATCTCTGATTCTCTCACCCGTCACCCTCTCTTTCGCTTTTTCCTCATCTCATGTTCTCACCCCCCTTCAAATCTCTTTATAACGTCCTGAATTTCGACCTTATTTTGGGATTATATGAAATTGTGATATTAATCAATGCCATGTTAGTATGATTACTCTGAAATGATCATTTGTGAGTTAATGGACCTTTTGGAAGCGCAATTAGGGATCGATACATGTACGACTAGCAGATTCAATCAAGAACGGACCGTTTGACCATAAGGATCTGAGGGGGAACAATACCACCCTATTACCAATCCATTAGTGAATGGAAATAAATCGATTCGGCAGAGGTATGAAGTCGAATTACGATGATTTCTACACGACTTTGATATGAACCACGAACAATGTTAAACTGACTCATTTTGACCTTGTACTCAAAATTATCAATTAAACCCTTGGGATTACATGACAAATGAGGGTTGTCCCTAGTTTAAGAATTCACTTAAACGTGGGTTGAAAATCTATCAACCACGGGTCAAATGTGAGGAAAACCTTAAAGGGCGCCCAATAGTCTAAACCGTACTATAGTCGCAATTGATTCAATTTAACCCCGATTTTTAATCCAATTTCGGGTATCAATTTTTCAGGGACTTCATGACTTAATATTTGAATGTCACCATATTTGTTCTCGGGTTTTTGGTGAGCTGCAAAGTGTCGAAAAAAGAAATTTTGGACTAGGAATTTGGGCCCACAAGTGGGCTGGCTCAAGACCAGTGGCCCAATGGGCCTCGCGCCCATCAAGGACAACCTAAGGAGGGCCCAAGCTGGCCCAATTGCTTTCTCTTCAGCCCATGGGCATTTTCTTCTAGAAGCTTTATTTTGTGTGGTCCTTAGTGCTTGGATTTGCTTGGTTGTTATTCAAACTTGTAGAGCAAGTTGTCAAGGCTTCTTGGGCAAGCTTGCTGGTTGATTCTCTCTCTCTCTCTCTCTCTCTCTCTCTCTCTCTAGTTGTCACCCCTTTCTCTCCTCAACTCCCTCTCTCTTTTCTCTTCCTTTTTCCCTCACTTCTCTCTCTATTCCCGCCGCCCCTGCCATTCGGCCTTGCTGCCTCCGTGGTTGTTGTCCGCTAGAGCTACTACCACCATCCATTGTATAACTATTATCATTCGGGATCCAACCACCACCTGCGAGCTACCGTCTGTCACTACCGGCCACCTGTTCAAGCCTTAGACACCGCCGGCACTGTTTCCCCGAGAAACAACTACCAGCGCTATTTCATTAGAATTCAGCCATGTCGTCTTTCGTCCATCACCATTCCCAAGCTAGCCCTGCATAGCCCTCGTCCTCACCATCACTCCAATGTCATAGTAATCTTTGAGCGTGTGAGTTAATTTCAAAATCCCTTAGTTAGGGGTTAATCTTGCTTTAAGAGTGATTTAATTAGTTTTAAGTGTGATTAGTGACTAATGAGGGTTGTTTAAGTTTAAAGTATGGTTTATATGCCTTAATTATGCTTAAGTGAGATTATGATAAGCTAATTGTGGCTTGATTGTGCTTAGTTATTAATTAATTGGGTTTATGATTACTTAGCATTATATTTTATTACTAAGCTTGTTAATTAATATGCTAATGAAGCTTTAGTATTGAGGAACCTAAATAAAGTAAGGTACACATCTTGGCTAGACAAAGTCTAGGAACTGAAATGAGCATCCGCGTACTCTTGACATATGATAGGCCTGGGCTCATAGAAAGTGTCTAGATAATACTAATTGTTTGATAGGAGTTGATCACAAAGAGAATAAGATGTACGGGACAATTATCCAAAATGTTATAAACTTATTGTATAGCCAATTAATTTCTAAACTTTTCAATGTAACCAACTTAGTCATAAAATTTTTGACAATTTATCAATATAATCATTTTTGGTCAATTTTAGTTAGAAATTGTTAATATTGATGCCAAATATCCTATGTGGCATGATTGACGACTCAATGATTTTCCGGTCATAATTGGTCGGAATGACCACATTAATAAATTGTCAAAATGTTTAAAACTAAATTTGCCAAATTGAAAATTTTCGAATTACCATAAAATGAATTAAACATGTAATTAGATTCCGATCACATGCACTCCCTTCTCATGTGAGACACACTTTATTCATGAAAACACAACGTATATACAGGCATTAGACCTCATCAATGCAAGCGCTGGAGCATGGGGCAAGAATATTTGCTAAATATGATAAAATTCCTATATAAAATTGATTCGCTCTAGACAGCCTTGACGGTCATACAATTGGCCAAGGCTAGGCCAAAAAGGGAAGGACTTATCCAGACTCATCGATATCACACTTCGAATTGGCCAGGCTTAGGCATGAAGGGTTTGTTGTCGAGGGAGAGTGTGAGGTTTAATCCTCGACTTGTGCTATGATATAATGACAGAAAATCTAGCTTTCCTCAACTAGTCATAACACATGTAGATTGACGATTATATCTTGCTTAGAAACTGTTTAGTGGAACTAGAGGTGGCCATCGGGCTGTGCTAGGCTAGGCATGGCCAGCTAGCCCGTGTGCCACCGTCGGATGTCGTGCCCTTCACCACGATTCAGATGATAAAGTGTTGTGGTTGTCATCTTGTTCATGTTAGGCACCGTCAGGAATCAATTCTACGCAATAACCAATCAAGCCCATAAACAGTCATTTCTACATTTTTAGTAGTCAAGTTCCATCTATTGTCTTCCATGATCCATTGGCTAATAATGAACATAGACTCCTACAATATCGTACCCGTAGGTGGGTTTTAATAAGTCACGAGCCAAGGTGAAAAGAAATGAAAAACGCTAAATTCTGCCTTTCCACCATTTCAAAACGTCAGCGTTTTCTTTGACATGTCTTTCTATTCATCAGGAGCAATCCACTCATAAGCACATCTCCACCTCATTGACAGATGAAGAGAAAAAGCCAGCAAATTGGGGGTTCTTCTTATGAAGCAAAGAACAGACAGAGTTCTGAGCCTGCCTGCGTCCTTAGAATTTGTTGAACCGACTAGCATATGCGGTATATATTTTATGAAGCCAAGTCCCCATCATCTCCAATATTTGCTCCAATTGGACCTCCTTATCCAGTCCCAAATTTTCGCAATATGGAAGAAGGAGGGTTTTGAGCCCTTCAACTTGAACCTCAAATCCATGACAATGGATTAAAAAAGAAAACAGGTAAATTGTCCTAGTAATGTTTGAGTAATTTCGCTTTCATGGCTAGTATTACTTCATTGAAGAAGGAATCGCCCCAACATCACCTATAGAAACGATAGGGCACATTGCTGGATGACAAAGCATCTGTCACATTGCTGAAATCTTGTGAGAGTCCTTTAAAAATTTCACCAGCCCCCCAATTTTATCGTGTCAACGGTGGGTATCCGACACTTCTGCAAGTAGTGGTGGAATAGAGGGCCGGCACAGCCATCTCCTGGCTTTCCTTCTTTAGCATTTTTATATGTTGGATTTTACCTTGTTCTTATGTCCAAAGGGAATTTCTCAACTTGCCTTCTCTATATTATGTACAGGACCTCCAACTCTTGATGCCTGAAGAGGGTGAATCTAACGTATCGGAATCACAATGGTCAACCGTTGGGCATTCAATAATCATTGGTAAGTGACTATTTGATCTACATATAATTTTAAGTCCAACAGTCGGCCATTGCCAGTCAGGGATGGTCATGAGCAATCGATAAATTTTTGCACCCGAGGATTGGAATCGACCATTCCATTAAAGAAAAAAATCTATCAGGCTGAGGCGCGCACGTTAGGGCTTATGGGCCTAACCTAGGCTCCCGAACTGGACAAGGGCAAGCCCAGCCAGCCACCCAACAGCCTGTTTCAACATGACCATTGATCATGCATGGGGCAGGAACTGCTGTGTCCATGACCCTCGAATGTGTGTGTATATGTATATAAAAGAAAGCTTGAAAGACATTTTATCTTTATTATACGTCTGTGTTTTATTTGTGCCGGGATTTATAATAACCTGTAAGTCGTCAAAGATTGACAATACTTGCAAAGCAAATCGTTCACTATTCAGCAATATAATGAGTTCCCTCTTGTTATGTGCGAAGTATAGGGGAACGCCGGACACTTGCTTCTTGGAGCAATGATCTTTTGCTGTCCACAATCAACAAATACAAAAGTCACGAGCATGAAGCGGACGTATCTTCTGTATGAACGTTGTGCACTTAACCTCTTAGATCTATATTTCTTACGCACCCGCGCGCAAGTACTGTAAGGTGCAGCCCACTTAGTCCATGGTCTTCAATTGTAATATTGGAAGACTTTCACACTTACATATTGGCCCCACACACTCACATCCTTTTGAGGTGGGATAAGGCACTTCTTTGTATGTTTTACAACGAAACTTTCAACAGAACATCCTAAAAAGAAATGAAGTGAAGCGGAAATAAGAAGAAGGAAAATCCTATCATCAAGGACAGTCATTTAAGTCTACATGAATCTAGTTTAGTTTACAGTAAGAGAAATGAGTTCCTCCGTCTGCACGTACTCTCCCCACCTTCCATTCTAGCCACTGTATCATATCAGAGGTTGGCCTCCAGAAGGCAAAACCCTAGTATTCCTCCTGGAATTGCAGAAATCGGGAAGCCACCTCCTAAGATCACCATGAAAGGCATTGAAATCACACCCATTCCCACCACCTGAGCTGCATGGTGAAGAGCTGTCTTCCTCGTGTACTTAAAAAAGCTTTCAAGATGCTCTGGAGACATTGAACAAAGTAAAATGAAGGAACACAGAAAATACTTACTAAAAAAAGGTTTTATTAGCATAACGATTTTTGAGTTACTGTGAGAATAGTAGCTTGTTGTGAGCCACAAATTCTTAAATTTGTTATTTGATTTGTTGTGATTCAAAATAGAAGATTATTTTCACGGTAGATTAAAAAATATCATACAATTATTTCTCGTAAAAAACACTAAATAAACAACTAAATGACAACAATGGGCCAATTCCTACCCACCTTTTGCTTTAAGACACTCATTTCTTTAGTTGTGTATGAAATAGCGCCTCTCTCTTCAATTCATCGTTTTTTCTTCATCATGCTAACCAAGAAAGCAAACATTATTTTTGCAATCTCTATCATCAGTTTCGCAATATTAATACCGCAAATTACTCTGACAAGATTCGTCTACTTGTCTTTTTGCCTGGAAAGAATGTTAATTTTTATTCATGGTCTCATCTTTTGAATCACAAAAGCCATATGTAAGAGTAGAGAAATTTATTTTTCACAGCTTATGAATACACATGAGCAAAACTAATTTTTAATGTTAAAAACTAAATTTTAATCTAAGAAATATTGACCTTGTGGTTTTTTTTTATCAGAATAAATTTGTAGATTTCCATAGTTAAAGAAGGCTAAGGGGGCTGAAGTTGAAACTCTAATAACACCTTCTTAATTTCAAACTCACCACGATATCATTTTATCTCAAACTTTTGAGCACTTCATAAAATTTTAATCTGATTGCTATGAGATTAAATCTATGACAGATAGTAATTATTTTCTTCACGGTAGATGTTGAACAGCGAAAAAATTCCTACATATCTTTGTCTTTTTGTGTTTATCTTTTGTTAATATTTAGATATGATCTGAAGATAAGCATGACCGTGCTTCTACCATTTTCCCGTATTTCGATAAATTTTCTTTTATGTTAGAGGAGCAAGACAAGTTTACTTCTTTCCATACGAAAAATAAACAAAAAAGGAAACATTATAAAATAGATTATATTAGAAAACAATGGTTGAGGTATAAGTTAAGATATGTTGGTACAAAAGGATACCTCCACTAAAGGAGAAAGAGTACAACAGGAGCCTCACATGTGATTGAGAGACAGTTCAGACGCATGAGTAAGAAGTTATTAAGCAAAACTTATACATTAGACAATTGATGTGGTGCGAAGGAATAAATACGGCTAGGTGATCTATAACTTAATGGTTTAAAATTTTAAATCAAGATAAGTTTAGCTAAATTAGTTAATGGCTCGAAGTAGAGTTTTCTTTAAGGGATAATATTATGAAAAACATCAAACTGATATACATGTGACAAATTTACATCAAACTAATTTTTTATTATCAAAAATCCTAAACTGATACACATGTGATAAGTTTACCTAGAACTAATTTTTTGACCACAAAAAATCCAAAACTAGTATATTCATGACAAAATTACCTTCCATTAATTTTTGTTAAATTGGATTAATACTGTAAAAAACCACAAACAAGTACACATGTGATAAACAAATGATAAAACTCCAAATTGATATGCCCATTAAGTATTACATATCATTCAACTCAGCAATTTGAAGGTAAAATTTAACAGAAATTAGCAAAATGTAAATTTATCATATATGTATAGTTTGAGATTTTTATAGTCAAAATTTTAATTTAGAGTAAATTTGTAATAGATGTACTAATTTGAGATTTTTGTGGTGTTAACCTTTTTTTTTTTAATGATCTCTCCACCTAAGTGACAAGAAAATATTGGGTATCCTAAAAGGACTATGTCAGCCTTACCCTAAACCATTCACAACTCGACATGTGTTCTCGGGGCCCCACATGTTCGCCAATTTTGAATCAAGTGCATGAGAAGTCCTCTCCTCTCTCTTCTCACTCTCTCCACTCTTTCTCGACCCAACGACGTTCTCTCCCAAATAGTGCTCTCTCTGATGATGTATGTGCTCTCTTCGACGATGACGACACTCCCTCTCAACGACGGCCTATGACATTCCAAAAATTCTACAACTTACGGATAGTAAAAGATTAGCGTGGGCTCGAAGAGTTGGCTAGCGGGCCAAGTGGCAAGCCCATTGGGCCGTGCAAGAGACATGGGCTTGATTCAGCAGCCCAGGTAGAGGGTCAAATATGGACTTGGTGGGCCACGAATTGCGCCATGATGTAGGCTGGTGTAGGAGAATGGGCCATAAGGCTTGGGACATTGAGGCATGAGGGAGGCACAAGGCCCAATTTCTACATAAGGAGGCTCAGCTCGAATTCAGGAACTGGATATGCTACATGTCTAAGCATGAAGATTTGGAGATTAATTAAATTATGCGGAACCTCGGTTTTCCTAAGTTAATTCTAATAGTATTTAGATGTGCCGATTTTTGGCATATAGAAATGGATGGTTAGGAAATATTAAATGGGCCATGTACATGTCAAGATTGGGAAATTTCTTAGATGTGATTTAAACCCTAGGTTAGCAATAGAAATTGTTGTTAACATATTCAATGGTCACTAAGAGCCTCATTTATGCTTGAATTACACATTGGACAAAAATCAAAAATTGAAACACGACTGTCTCTCCTTTTTTTCCTATCTCTAGCCCGACCGAATCCTTTCCCCTCCTTGCCTTCATGATGCTGTGGTTTGCATGGGAAAATTTCTCCCAATCATCTTCTTTGCTTGTCTTATTTTGCATGGTTGAGATGGCCTCTTCCTAGTCTCATCATGCCATCCTCCTAGGATTTTGAATCACGGGAAATGTCAACCTAATCATTAAACTTTTGGGAGAAGCTTTAGACATGCAAAGCAATTCCTTCAAGCAAATAACCCTTAACCTTCTCTCTCTCATCTTTTTCTCTTGCCCACTCGGTTTTTCTCCCTCTCTCCCTCTCTTTTCTTCCTCCTCATTTCTCACTCGGTAGAACATTTCTCTCCTTCTTGTGGCATTTTCTTTGCGATTTTTTGTTTGAGGAGCTTAGATCTTGAAAAAATGGAAAGGCAGGAGCTCAGGGAGAACCTTGTGGTGAAGAAGGTAAGGGAATGGGTAGGTTTTAAGCCCCAAGAATCTGCTGGTGGCTCAGGAAGAGCATAAACCGCTCTGTGGGTTTTTGCAGGCTTCGATTTTGTTGGTTGAGGCATGTGGATCGCTTTTCTTTAGCTACATGTGGGGCTCGATGTTTGGAGGAGGCAAGTGATGCTCGTAGGTGGCTGTAGTATTATGGTTTGTGGGTAAGAATTGGTTATTGAGGAAATGAGCATGTAGCGGTTTTGGCGGAACAGAAGGTGTTGAATGTGGCTGTTATGCGATTGTTGTGCTGTCATGAATTCTTTAGAGGTCGGTGCCTTGTTTGAAGCTTCATAAGTAAGCCTTAATGTCCAAGATGTTGCTGCATGTGCTTGTTGTGGGTAATGAATGTAGAAATAATAACAAGCCCTAAATTGGATTCTGTGTTCTTTGAAGTTGGGTCCCCTGCACCCCCAGTTTATAAATTTTGTATAGAACAATCTAAAGGAAATTAAGAGAAGCACTCTTCATGAAATTTACTCTAGAGAATCAAAATTTATCATATATTTTTCTAGGAATTTTATGAATTAGTAAGAAAGGTGAAAATGGACAATATTCTCCATCCCAGCCTCCAGCAACTCCCCTCGACTCCCAGGAGCCTCCGATCACCGGCCACCAGCTCGCTGGAGCTCCGGCCAGCTTGTTTTTGCTCCGACCAGCAGCTTCCTCCTACTGCAGTGCTGTCTTTTGAAGTTTGGAGTTTGAGCAGAGGCTGCTGCTGTGATTTCTGCCCCGGGACCACCTTGGAGTGTTGGAAGAGATGTCCTCAGGTGTCGGGTTCGTCGCCGCCGCCGCGTCTGTGTCGCCGGCCCGCTTAACGGGTGAGTTTAGCCCCTAATCCTTATTTAGTGCCTAAACTTGCTTAGGGTTGGATTAATTAGTGCTAAGGGTTGATTAATATGTTTAATTAAGTGCATTAGCCCTAAGATAGGTGGTTAGATTAAGGGTCAAGATTAGATTAGCTTAATCTTGTTTAATTATGCTTAATTGTGTGTTATGTGCTAATTAAGCATGCTTTGCTTGATTAAATTAATTAATTGTTTTAATTAATTGATTTATTTAATTCCTGCATTTATTGATTAAATTATGTGATTTCTGAATTAAATTATTTAATTATTAAATTCGAATTTCACTTTACATTCATGTGCACTCGCTCACGACATCGTTCACGTGCACTGTTCACGCAGATCTTATTCACGGCACTGTTCATCCGGAAGTGAAATTGTGCATAATTTCATATGCCTTGATCATATGAAGTGAATTGGATGTGGCATTGCATAAGCATTCGCTTGAATTGTGTGATTTTCACAAAAGAAAGAAAATGATTTGTCCGAGGGACACCGGAAATGGACCGCCTTTATGAGAAAGAAAGTGATTTGTCCAAGGGACACTGGAAATGGACCGCTTTTATGAGAAAGGTGGGAAAAATGGTTTGTCCAAGGGACACCGGAAATTGACCGCTTTTGTGAGAAATGATTTGAGGTTTCATATGCAAGCATGTGTGCATTGGCTAATGCTCAAAGATAATAAGTGGGTCGTGATGGTTTGCTTGCGTGATCACTTCATAGTGGAAATTTGACCTTGGCTGGAAACCGAACACATCTGGTTGTTCTTCGATTTTTCTGTATTGCGATGGATAGAATTAGGCCATGTTGTCATCGTGAAAATTATAGGGTATATCTTTATGCACATCATACTAAATTTGGGTGGTCATTGGATAAGTGCAAGTAATGAAATGCCATCTATTAGTGTACAGTTGCCTTGAAATCTGTATGGTAAAATTTCAGATTGAGTTTGTCATATTGTAACTCTTTGTACAATTAGAATTGAACGTGGATTCCTCATGGAAAATGTTTGTTAATGTCTTCTTTATAACATATTTAACTTTCGTAATTTTTCGATGTAAGTTACCATATTTTCGACTCTAATATTTGGTTGCGCAACTCTTCCCGTGTATTGCCTTGTACTGAATATTTGAAGAAACTGTAAGGAATTGACTTGTGGCTGTTGATGGGATTCTAAGGAATATATTGGCATTTTGTGATGTGCTTGTTGAACTTCTCACATGCATATATGAAGGTGTCATGCATTGGGTGATATGAGCTGTTAGAGGTCAAGTCAAGACACTAGAAAAAGTAACATGACTTTAGATATTACTATAATTCAACGCTATGATAGTCTTTACGATTATCAAGCATATACCTTAAATGGTAGATATATTAAATCCACATTGTAGTAGTTTTAATGAATATAGGCTATCACCACTTCTAAAATTAAATTAAATAAAAGGAACAATACCAAGCTTCGAAACTTGATCATTCATATGCCTTCTATGTTATTCAATTTCTAGAAAATCTGGTGAACCTGAATAATGACGGGCAAACCCATAATAATTCACAACACAGTGGTTATAGGAAATCAACCAAATTGCATAAGGGAAATTGGGATTTTGCATCAACGTGCATTTTCAAATATTGCAACAACCTTAGTATAATACCATGTCAAGCGAACTGATGAGTTGACATTGGTAAAAAGCACAGGCCGATTGTACGAGGAAGAGAAAGGCTAGGAGGAGGGTGGCCATGATTTAAGATGGGGAGTGTGTGTGTCAAAAGGGGCGGAGGGAGGGAGGGATTTATATAGGAAGAAGAAGAAGACGAGAGGGATGAGAGAGATGGAGTAGGGTTGATCCATTCCCGGTCCGAATTGGGAACCGGATCGGGAGGACCAATTCCCAATTTTGGAAACCGGTTGGTCCGATCCGGTCCAGTCCCAATTTGAACCGTTCAATATGCTCACTCCTAAGATGGAAGAGGGGTCACCTTCCATATTCAAACTTGGAAATAGCCCCACTGACTTTTAAAATATGGCATTAGACAACAGCCAAAACATGAGGAGCAAAAACCTGTGCATATGCCTTGGAGGCTGGATCCCTTAAGGAATTCCCCCTACCAAAAAGATTAACAAACCATAAAGATCACCCATAACATCATAAAAAGGCAATGTCAAGTGCATGACTGGAAACAAGCTGGGATAAGCCAACAGCCAAAACATTTTCACCCGCAATTTAGTTTTAATCCATTCCCAGAAACTCCATAAACTGACATCCTTGTTATCTCATGTCTCCTTCATCCTCCTCTCATCGTGGTGTCTCCAGTGTAGAACTACATTTTATAGATGCACATTGACTAGACATATCCAGTGTCTAAACCACTTTAATGAGTGCCTCCCATCCCATGCTCAATCAATGCAGCACCAACTTTCTTCAAGAGACATGCACTCTCCAACCATGGTGTTCTTAAATCAGAAATTCTCATTTTTAATTTTCACAAGAGATCATAATTTCATCCAATCCAAGAAAAAAATAGTTATTTTCCATGTTAACTTGCTCATTAATAACTTGACTTTTGAGTTTGAGCCCATCGTTAAGTGTGACACAACCCAAATTATATCCAAATCAGATCAGAAAATGAGACAAGCCATTTTATATTATCTGTTTTGAACATTCCAGCTGGTGCAGAGACCTCAGATGTAGGCATCATGGCGATGCAAACCCAAACCAATTTCCTCCTTCATGGTCAGGTAATCGACCATTTGAGGATTCAACATTTTGTTGCATTTAACCCGGTTGTACAAATCAATAGACACAGTATGAAATTGGCTTACAGTAGATCTGGATTGAGAAGATATCCATTACCGTAACTCCTCAAAGCATGACTTTTATGATCCTCCCTATTGATATAGGCCACGTTGACATGATCCCGTACCTATATTTTCTCTATTTGCTACTTCAAGCACAACTTGTGCAGCCTTTACAAGACACGCATCTGGAAACTTAGCATTATTCCCTCATCCATTCTCGACATAGTCAACTCGGTCTCCTCTCTTGCCCCACAAAATTCTCTATCCTATAAAAGTTTATTGGAAAGGGGATCAATTGCTTGTTAGGAGATGGCTTGCTGGGCTTCATGAAATCGTGTTCACTCAAAACAAGTCCAGAATGGACTAAATAAGGTCAATGGAAAACTTGAGCAAATGATATAACACAATTTCAGTTTTCCTTCCCCTCCTACTTAATATCATTAACAGTTCAGGAAACACACATTTGCTAACTTGTCACATATATGTGCAAAGAAGTATCACAGAGAAACTTAAACTTCGTTAACGTACTCTGATACGAGGATTTGTTCAAAGAGCACCCTGACCATGTCCAGGCCACGCTTCACCCTCAGAAGATTTCTCGAATGACTACCTGCTTTCCAAACTTGGAAATAGCCCCCACCGACTTTTAAAAGCTGGCATTAGACTTGTGGAAAACAACTACTTAGAGACGAGTGCTCACCCTTCCAATCGCAAACAGATGTGGATTACAACTGTGAAGGGAATCTGTTCCACTTTCAATTTCCACAAGCTTGTTGCAGATAATTAAAACTCAAATGACTTGACATAAAAATTAAAATAAAAAATAGCACGAAACATGAAATTTGACCGCTAAAAAATAAAATAAAACCTATCTCGAGTATGATTAGGAAATGAAATTAACAATTTCAAGATATCATGAGAAAAATGATTTTTTGTAGAATCATACATTTATGAATCAAAATCCATTTATAATAATTTAATCCGCTTAATTTTACCCATCCCTCAATTCTGACTATTTCGAATAGGCAATAGAAAATATCCAATAGAAAATACGGTATATTCAATTTTCTCTCAAAGAACTCAATTATAAATACGTGATTTTTTTTTAATCAAAATTCGTGTTTCATAATTTTCTAAATAGCTTCTATATTATTTGGGCAATACAAATGTTAAAAAAATCACTTTTCTTAAAAATAGGTTTGTTTTAAAGCATTTTTCAATGAAGTTAATTTTTTGGGAAATAGAAGTTAAAAATATACTCCACATGCAAAATCTTGAATTTTAAGTTTACACGAGAATGCCATATCAGGTTCACACGCAAATATAGAATGTTGTTGACTTTGTAAAAAGATGTGATATTTTCATTTCTTTCCTTTTTTTTCTTTCATAACTCCGGATCATGACATGGGCATTAATGAGAACCGCATCAACGTGGAAACCGAGTGGACACCAAGGAAATTAACCAGAGGGGGAAAGTCAACTCTCCCTCTGGATACTAAAAACAAACTCATGCATCATTCCCTCATCCATTCTTAACTTAGGAATTATTTGGTAACCTATTAAATAATGTATGATTCTAACCGAAACCTTATTGAAAGCCACAATGTCAAATAGGAGAGATCTAGTGGACGAGATTGAAAGAGTTAGTTTTGTTCGAACACAGCTCCTTAATCTCTACCATGACAATCAAATATCCAATAGAAAATACGGTATATTCAATTTTCTCCCAAAGAACTCAATTATAAATACATGATTTTTTTTTATCAAAATTCGTGTTTCATAATTTTCTAGATAGCTTCTATATTATTTGGGCAATATAGCCAAACGTTAAAAAAAAATCACTTTTCTTGAAAATAAGTTTGTTTTAAAGCATTTTTCAATGAAGTTAATTTTTTGGGAAACAAAAGTTAAAAATATACTCCACATGCAAAATCTTGAATTTTAAGTTTACACGAGAATGCCATGTCAGGTTCACACGCAAATATAGAATGTTGTTGACTTTGTAAAAAGACATGATATTTTCTTTTCTTTTCTTTTTTTTCTTTCATAACTCCGGATCATCATGTGGGCATTAATGAGAACTGCATCAACACGGAAACTGAGTGGACACCAAGGAAATTAACCAGAGGGGGAAAGTTGATGCTCCCTCTGTCCAAGCCAAATTTGGACGTGCCTTTACAAGACACAGAATCAAAAAATAAACTCATGGATCATTCCCTCATCCATTCTCAACTTAGGGATTATTTGGTAACCTATTAAATAATGCCTGATTCTAACTAAAACCTTATTGAAAGCCACAATGTCAAATAGGAGAGATCTAGTGGATGAGATTGAAAGAGTTAAGTAGAAACAATCATTCTTAAGGTTGCATGTGATTTTTATGCAAGAATTATTGAGGGCGAATATGGATTAGGGGGTTATGTGGCCGGCCATGGGTTATTAGGGCACAAATGTGTCCTATCTTGTCCAAATTCAATATTCACATAGCCCCACATAATGTACACTTAAGGGTGTAATGGCTACATTATTTCAATTAGCTATTATATTTCTATTTAACATAAGAATATAGTCAAATACTATATTCTGAAATTGTCCAATGAATTTCCAATATTCTTGGACCCGAATATGTCAAATGTAATTCTGAAGGTGCCCCGAGAAATTCATATTTCTATCTTGGCCATTACCGATCTTGATTTTTTTGGCTTAAATATCACTAAATAGGTAGGTGAGATTCGAGATGTCAAACACACCATCTAAAATAACACTTCCAAAGCAATATCACTAAAATCATGGCCATGCCCTATAAGCCATCATCACATCCTCATTACACCTTCTAGCCCTTCTCAGCCTCATAGAATCCGCCGTTGGCAAAGGCGGCAGCAGTGGTGGCTTCATTGCCGAGTGATAGGCGAGGAATGCAGAGTCACTTGTTTCAGTGAATTTCTTGGCGGTTGGCTACGAAAGTCTGAAAGTATTTTGAAAGAGCTACTTGTAAAGTATTTATAGTGAGAGGATCGAAAGATATATGGGAGAACATGAATCGTTGGCACCAGGCTCACTAAAAGGGTTGGGAAATAAACTAGGCTATATAGCTAATGAACCCTCATCCTAATCCATCAAGTCAAAACTCTCTAAAGCATCATAAATAGAATAACTTAAAATCCCGATACTTATCCAAGTCATTCTTTCATAAGCAATGCTCATGTGAAGTAAACCTACGGCAAATCCTTGATAACGGTGTTCGTGAGGAAATTCGAGAAACGCTATGAGGAATTAACACATATCTGTTTGTGAATATGTAAGGAGAAAATTACTCATAGAAAAGTCGGTTCTTTCAAAGCTAGCTATTTGTAGTCGCCCTATTTTAAATGGCTAAAAGAGGGTTTTTTCGACCCTTCCTGCGAAATACTAATATGAACTCCCTCTTAGAAACTACAAAGGAATCAAATTCTTTTTACAAATAACACATAAGTAAGATAGATAAATAAATAAATAAAGTTAATACGTATTGTATGAGAGTCCTCTTTCTAAATGGCAAAGAAATTTGAATTGGTTTAGTTTAGCTTTCATTTAGAAGTGAAAAGGAAAGCATACAATCTTCATTGCCTTTTGGTACCATAAAATTCGCTTAATACTGTGTACGGATATATTTATATCGGATGCATATTTGATAATATTCCTATAACCTATATCATATATAAAGCCAATATTCAAGTTTAGCATCGCTTTTTATCTCAATATAAAAAATGCGGGTTGACACCTTCTGACTCTTGCTTAATAAATCATCTACTTTTAGTAGCACATATGCTTACCTTTTGAAATTCATACTAACATTCGAAAAAAAAAATCATACTTATATTTTCTACTAAAACTTATCTAAATCCATTTCGAATTGGACACGTGCTACTCGCCTACACGGAACTAGTTAAATCATGAAATGGGATTCAATTTGACAAATTACTTCAACCGGTGGTTTCAATCATGATAGAGAGAATTTTACCTACAAAATATGTTGTTATTTAGAAATATTTGGAAACATTGAGTACCTGACTTATCGTATTTAATATTGTGGCTAGTGGTGATCTTGGGGGGTCTAGTCCAAGAAACGTTTTTTTTTTGGGTAAAAAATTTGAAAAAAATAATTATATATGGCATCTACTTAAAATAAAAAATTATTGTCTCCTAAACTCAATTTCTTGAGAAAATTACCAAAAATATCCTAAACTTATTATACCTATACCAATTCAGTCTTAAACTTTTTAATTCGATTAATTTAGTACTAAGCATTTTAACAATTTACTAGTGTAGTCTATCCAGCCATATTTGACTAGAAATTGTTAATGTGGATGTTAGTTGTCTTACGTGTCAAAACTAGCACTAATGTGACAATTTTTGCACTATTTTGAATTTTTTACTTTAGTATTTAGTTCTTATTAACAGTTTTATTAGTTATCGATAGAGATAGAACTAAAGATGGCCACTTTTTTTTTTTTTTACAATTTCTAAACTCATTTTATTTGAGATGATATTCTAAATTAGAAGTTTTGATAGATTAAATTAGAATAGATGTACTTACCATAAAATTAAAAAATTTAAAATTTAATTGTTCATCGATGTTATAGTGGTAGAATAGAAGTTGAAATATATCGTGTTTCCATACGAATAAAAGCAGAATTTAATTGAAAGCTTTCCAAATAGCATGAAAAACTTATCCAAATGTAGGGGCTTGACTCCCCAAAAATTCCCAAGTTTAGATCCAATCCCAATTTTATTATGGACTTTTTATGCATAAAAAAATCACCAAATTTTTACTCTAATCTCAAATCTGCCCCGCTTCCAAAAATCGTCATTTGTTTCTTCAAAATTATTAACACCAGAAGGCTGCTCCTACTCCAAACAAAGGCATGGGTGTTGTGAAGATACAAGTTCTGATAATGAACTTCTAACCAACCCCAATGTCTAATTTCAAAGAAATTAGTGGTATTTTTGAACCTAGGAGCAAATTTAGGATTTTAGCAAAAAAATTGTGATTATTTTTAGACAACAAAAGTTCAAAGCAAAAGTTGAATGGCACCTAAAGTTAGGGGTTTTTAAAGGGGAGTAAGACCCAATTGTAGGCAATTTATGGAGAACTTACATTTGTTGAAAGTAATTTATATTGCAGATACATTATGCCATAAAAAAGGCTAATGATTTACATTGATACCTAAATTTTACCGATCCAATAAAGTCATCCTTTCTTACAAAAAAAGGTCAAAATGGTAGAAACAAAAAATAGACAAGCGGGGAGGTTAGCAAATCTTAATAGAATTATTAGAAAATATATAACTTTTTTCAAAATAAAAATAAAAGTCCACAGATCGGCCTCTCTCGCCCATGCCCATCTCTATTTCTCCCTAGCCCTCTGCCGCATCAAC
Organism: Angophora floribunda; assembly: GCA_014182895.1. Taxonomy (NCBI): domain Eukaryota; kingdom Viridiplantae; phylum Streptophyta; class Magnoliopsida; order Myrtales; family Myrtaceae; genus Angophora; species Angophora floribunda. The sequence goes on from CM024709.1 coordinate 20,438,050, forward strand.
CCATGCCCTTACGTGCGTCCCTCTATCAGCCCATGCCTCCTTCCCCTTTCCACGAAGCGTTTGTTTCGCTAAAAAATGTATGGACAAAAAATATTTTTATCATTCAACAAAAATATTTAGATATGAATTCTTCTCTATAATGAAAACATTTCTTATAAACCCATTATTTCAAGTGATATAAACGATTATTTTTTAGGGAAATTTTTTCCAAATCATTCATTTTTTTGTGAAACAAATGGAATATCAATGTTCACAAAATTTTTATTCGTTGAAGTTTATATATTTTCTGAAGCCGTTGATTCGTAGATGTTCAACGTTTATCATAGGAGAATGAGTTGAGTTAATGGAACGGGAGGTTGATCGTGCAAAAGAAAATGAAGGAGACGTCGGTTTGAGTGGAATGGCCGAATGATTAATGGGTTGGGCTTAATCAATTTGAATGACCTTGGGCTCTATTTGGTCTTGTTGGATCGGGCTGGGAATAGTGCTGAAGGGAGGCAGGGCTTTTGGGTACCGGCATGGTGTAGTTTTGATAGGAAATCGGGGCCTAGTTTTGGGATTTTTTCTGAGTTGGGCTTCGTCTAGTCCTCTTTATCGAAGGGCTTGAGTATGAGCCCAATTGTGTCCTTGGCCCGACCCAGGAGGTCAGCGTGCGGCCCATACTCGGACCTGGCCCAAACATCTCCGTTGAGCAGTTTGTTAAGTATAGAGGGTGATGTATTAAGAAGTCCTGATTTGATGAAAATGGGTGGTTTTAGTGTGTAATTGTGTGTACACAATTACAAACCCCCTCTAAAGCCTATAGTTTTAGAGGGGATTTCTCTATCAAATTTAAGATGGTTGTTGACAACAAAATTTTAACCACCCAATCATTTATTTATTTGTATAAAACATTAGAAATAAATCTTAACCCCTAAACAAAAATATTATAACCAAATTACATACCATTAGTTTTTATAAGCATTTATTATATAGTTTATATTTTCATTAATTGCGTTAGTAGTGAATCGACAGTGGATGGTCATGAACTTACAAGTCAACGGATTGAGCTCATGTAGCAGGACAAAATTCAGCCAACGCTAGGGGATCAAGTAGGTGGGTGAAATTTGCATGGGAAGACAGGTCAAATTGAGGTTAATTTAATCCAATTTCAGCTTATGGGAATTTATTAAAACAGGTCTTGACCTTAATTCAGTCAATTACATGAAAAGTGCCTAAATTAAACCCATGAAATTAAGTTTAAACCTAGGTTCGCACTATATAGAAGACATTATGTCTCATAAATTAGAGATCAGAAAATTCTTTCTATGAGCACATAATAGAGAGGCACACATTGAAAGACAAGAAGGCTAGAGAGAAAGAGGGAGGTCTCGGTGTGAACAATAACTGGTCCAGTATATCGAGAGCTCCTCTCAGCCGTGCCGTCTTGATCCACTGGCGGCCGTGCACCGCAGTCTTGCTCAGCCACGTCTAATCGTGCATGCAAGCTTCACTTTCTTGCAGGTCTTTCCAGCCATTGTGCTCGCGGCGGCACCGGTGATTGTCCAGCACTTCTGATCCAACATCGGGCTTCGAGCCGCACCTCCAGCAATCTCACGGACATACACAATACATCGACGATCCAAAGAGAGCAAAAAGATAAAAGGAAAATCGTGTGAGTGACAGCCGTAATAAAGGAGACAATCATACGATCTCTCACACGTAAACACGGCATCTAACTGAAGCATTGTTGGGCGAAAATCAGCCTCGGAATTTGAAGTCTTCTTTTCACCGCTTGAAGTGGGGATTCAAAGGGAATCGTGAATTCGGCGAAGAGGAGTAGTAGCCACCTCCCGCTTCACACCTCGGCAGATCCGGGGAAACGCTACGCTCAAGTGTCAACGCTTTTGCAGTGTTGTTCTCTTACGGCCGTGACGAGCCCCTATTTCAGCCGGATCTTCTTGCTTCGGAACCGAGACCCCACCGACAACGTTCAGCGGAGACATCACCACGAGCTAGCCGTGGTCCGTGGTCCGAGAACTCAGGTCCCTCGAGATCTGCCTGTGGCCCACAACTCCCCAACGTGAGCCGCTCTCAAGCCCCTTGTCACTTAGGTCATCTCTCGCACATCATTTAGTCATTGCATATTTAAGATTATTTAAATGTATAACATATCAGGATAGTTTCATTTAATATTTGCCCATCATTAGATTATGTCATTTAATTAATGTTGCATGATATATAGTTTGCATGTTAGGTTTATTTAATAGACACATTTTTGTATGTTATTGCATTGCATCGCACATAAATTATATTTCATTAAATAAGAGAAAATCCTAAAAATATTAAGTGTGATGTCCTGAAATTCAAGCCCTTTGAGAGAGGAATGAATGTTAATTTTACCAATGCATTGTTGGTTAATCTCACTCGGAATTGATCACTCATAAGATATTGACCTTGAGGGGAAAGACTAATGAGGACAGAACTCGTGCGACTAAAGAACTTGACCGTGAGACTTGCGTAAGGACGATCCTATAGATATGCGGGTCAATTTCAGGGACGACTAGAAGTTGATTCGCAAATAGAAATAATGGGATGACAGGTGATTCCATCTACTATTATCGAACCCGCGAATAGCCCTATGTCGATCATTGATAATCGTGTACTTTGAAATAAGAATCGATCCTTTGTAATTTCATGTAATCAAGGATATCCATGTGTCGAGAAGTCTTGAATGTAAATTGGCACGAGTCGGTTATGTGTGAGTCATCGAAGCCACCTGTTAGTCTAAGTAGTACCAAAATGGCATTCAAACAAAATTGACATGGCATGAGAATTCAAGATTAGATTTTGAATTTTTGGGAACGTCCCGGACAAACTTTTGGACGATGCTTTTTCAATAGTCAACAGTGTCGGTTGAGCCGAGTATTTGGAAAATGAATTTTCGGATCGAGGAAACAAGCCTACAAGGACGTGGGCCGGGCAAAAATAGTGTAGGCCTCATGCCCAAGGTGGGACAACCATCGTGGTAAACCCGAGGCAAGCAAGTGAGCTTGTTGGGCAAAACTAACCATTTACCCTCCTGGACCCGTTGTCTAAACTTGAGCCAATTTGAGCTCAACAAATTCCCGAACCCATTCCTATTCATTTTCCACCCCGTTTCCTAGGCCCACCTTTTATTTTCAGCCCAAGGGCAATTTGGGAATTGTGCAAGGTGGAAATGACCATTTTGCCCTTGGATATTTTGAAGAAAAGACAAAAGAAGAGAGAGAAGATGATGTCATTGCTTGGGGACTTGAAGCAAGCATTTAATGGCCTTAATGAGGCCTTGAAACCAGCTCTCATCTCCCTTTCTCTCCTCCTCTTCAGCCCCTTACAAACCGCACACTCTCTTCCATTGTTTTCCCTTCTTTCGTGCAATTTCAGCTTTTGACCTTCCTCCGAAAATTGAGTTGTTCATGACCTTCCCATGTGAATCACAGTTTGTGCCATCCACCGTTGTGTTCAAGAGACAAAATCCATTCAGATGGCATTAGCCATTCATCAAATGGAGTCGTTGACTGATCCATACATCTACCAGCTGCTCGCTAGATCGCCTACTATAGCTGCAGCTTTGCCTAGTTCCACATTTTCCTCCATTTCTCTCCCATTTTGATCAAACCACCGCCCATACCAGCCACCGTAAACTCCCCCTCAACCCCCTAGAGCTGCCAGTCACCGGCCTCCAGCTCGCCGGAGCTCCGAACAACCCTTTTTGCTCCGACCAACCACTTTCCTCCTCTTGCAATGTTGAATTCTGGAGTTTGGTGTGTGAGTTGAAGTTGTTGCTGTTGTGTTCAGCCCGAGACCACATTGGAGTGTCGGGAGAGAGGTTTTGGAGTGTTGGGTTCATCGCCGCCGCCGTGTCCATGTCGCCGACCCGCTTAACGGATGAGTTTAGTCTCTAATCCCTTAGTTAGTGCCTAAACTTACTTAGGGTTGGGTTAATTATTATTAATGGCTGTTTAGGGTGTTTAATTAAGTGTATTAGCCCTAAGATAGGTGGTTAGATAAATGGTTAAGATTAGCTTAGCTTAATCTTGCTTATTTATGCTTAATTGTGCTTAATTATGCTTAATTGATTGTTATGTGTTAATTAATCATGTTTTTCCTTAATTGCTTGATTAATCGGATTAATTGTTTTAATTAATGATTTATTTAATTTCTGAAATTAATTAGTTAATTATTTGAATTTCAGAGTTTATTTATTTAATTATTTGAATTTTGGAACTTAATTATTTAATTATTAAATTCTGAAATTTCACTATTCATGCACTGTTCATCCGAAAATTAAAAATGTGCATAATTTCACGTGTCTTGATTTTATGAAGTGAATTGAATGTGTAATTGTATGAACATCCGCATGAATTGTGTGATTTTCATAAAAATGGGAAAAAGGTAAATTATCCAAGGGACACTGAAAATAGACTCTTTTTATGAGAAAAGATGTGAGGTTTTTCATGCCAGCATGTGTGCATTGGCTAATACTTTAAGATAATAAGTGAGTTGTGACGGTATGCTTGCGTGATTACTAAACCGAACCCGCTGTCTCAGGAGAGTATCCCTTGACGTTCTATGAGCATGCCTTCTCGGGAGAGTATCCTTTGACGTTCTTTGGGCATGCCGTCTCGAGAGATTATCCCTTGAATTCTTTGGGCATACCGTCTTGGGAGAGTATCCCTTGACGTCTTTTGGGCATGGAAGGGCATGGTTGCGCCTTTACGGAGGAAGGCCGCCGTTGCACCTCAATTGTAGCCATGTGGGGCAGTAATAATTAGAACACGTGTGGATGCAAGAGTGCATGAGAAAACATGGCATCATTGGTTCCGATTATGCATGAGGTGATCACATCATTATTTATGGCATGCACGCATGAATTGATAACATGCAAGATGTGCCAATGGCTAGGTGGGATCGCTTGTGATGCGACTCGCAACGGCCATGTGCATTGTGCTGATATATAATGTGCAGGGTATGGCATACTGGATAAGGTTGCATGTGAACCGACTTTTGATTATTGGTTGACCTTGTTTGTTGTTTGATTGCTCATTGCTGGTTGTTTGTTGTTGGGTTGAGTGAAGGGTGGTTTTGGAGAAATACCCTGGGTTGAGTTGGTGTACTAACCGGGGCTTAGGGGAAGAATTCGTTAAGATTTTATCCCACTGATTATTGAATAACCATTTTTAGGCCTTTAGAATGGTGCACCCACAGTGGAGAATCTTGCCCTCACTCCACCAGTAATCGACTTGACGGAACCAAGTCCGATGGGTCCGAGTGACCGTGGTGCTGAACCCAAGGTTTCATTTTGTATAGCTGGATTAGCCTAGTTTCTTTTTGGCATAGCTTAGAGGATGGATTGGCCCCCTTTTGTCGGGCTTGTAATTCAAAAGACAATCCTCCATTGGTTAATCCAGTAAATTGTATAAATGAGTAGTCGATGTTTCTACTGTTCATTCCTCTATCCTTGTTTGATTGTTTGATTGTCTATTTGGACTGGGGATGGTTCATTTTCCGTTTGCGCATAACAAAAGATAAAATGAATGGTCGTCGACGAGTCTTGGGACATTGCTTTCAATCGACCAAAAGAAGGGGTTGTCGCGAGCTCGAGAGTCGGGCGTGACATTAAGTGACTATATGTTAATTAGAAATCATATCTAGAACCGTTGATGTAAACTTTGAGCTAACATTGCATATGCTTTCATTGCTATGAGGTAAGTTTTGCAATTTATTTATTGCTTTATTGAGTGTTAAATTGTGGTTTGCTCACCCACATAGTCACCTTACATTTTAGGAAGTAATAAAATGAATTCAAGCTACTTGCCAAACATTTTTTCATAAAAAGAACAATACCAAAAGGTGCTAGAGAAGTCTAGTGTAACCAAGTCCCCGTACCCATAATTTCTAGTTCGTAGGAATAAAGTATTTCTCCCAAAACTTTATGTAGATTTCTAATCGATCTACCGTAAACTAGTTAATGGCAACTCTTGAATGAAAATGAAATGCATGTTAGCTACTTAAACCTTAAGTTGCGATTGGTATGGGCTTGGGAGAGCTCAAGTTAAGTCTAAACTAAATAATTCAATAGCCGAATCCTAGATGGAGTAACCCACTTCAAGGAGGTAGTGACAACAATGAAAATTAAATGTTTGCTTCTCGTGAATGATCTTGCTAATTGTATCTGGTTGCCTGATCAATTATCGTGATCTTCATTTCATTTGGATCTTGACAAGGTCCCTTTGCATTTCTAGGATGATATCTTGAAGGTTTGGTCACGATAGGAAATATCTTAGGTAGTTGAAACTACAGAAAAGCATCTCAAGAATAAGTTCTAAAACAATTAAGTTTGCAACTTTCGTTCTCATCTGAAATTCGGATCCTAAAATTTTTTCCTATGGACTCTGAGGAGTTCAATTATCTCGATCTGCAAGTTGTGGCTTGCAATTTTAATGAGGCAAATCTTATGGGCTAAGGTTGATCTAGAGAGTGCCGCCTAACTTGTTGATTTTGCTTGATCAGATTCAATCCTAACTTCCTTTTCATTTCTTTTGGACAACAATCTTAACTTTTTGCATTCCTTCTATTCCCCTGAATAAAGAAGCATGCAATGATTGCATGTGCAATCTATCACTCTTTGGAGGTTGGGCATTTGTGTAAATTTTAACGCCGAAGAAAAGTGCTAAGAAAGTGAGAATATTATCTATGACCAATGCAATGATGAAAAGCAAGTCGGTTTGGCTTGTCCATCGATTCTGTTGGGGTTTTACATAACATGTATAAGCAAAAATTAATATAAATGTAATGGAAGTAAAAATAAAATTCTGTTGTACATGTATCCCTAAAGCCGTTGTTTGTGCGTTTTAATAAAAAATCAGAATATCAAATAGCTTAAATGGATTACCTTTTGAAGTGCGTTTTAACAAATTGATTCAAATGTCCTTCAATTCGAGCCCAACAAAGATCGGACCTCTAGTTTTGACATACGACACACTACCAACGCAAGTTGAATGGAAAAGAAAACCTGTGGGTAATCACCACTAAATTATGCTAGTAATCTCATGAAGACAATTCTCTGCACTCTTGAAATTTCAGTCACGGCAAAAACAAGAGAAATTTTTTTTCTCTTCTCACACACACATTGCATAATGGCTCACTTCCGCAATTGTTGTTGATCCTTCTTTTATTTGCAATCAACAACAGTTGTTGATCACATGACGCACGCGATCAATATTAGCGACTATTGTTGATCGTGTGGCCACACATTCACACGATCAACAACAGTTGCTAACTGTGTGTTGACCATGTGCGTCCCTCTTTCTTAAATTTAAAATTAAAACGCACATGCACAGGGTCTGCAACAATTGCCGATCGTGTGACAACTCATGTTGTTTTTTTTTTTTTTTAATTCTACTATTAAATAATAAAAAAGGCATGATCTTCATTTGTGCATTTTGGGCACATTAATGTGTCCCTGTTGTGCATGCGTGTGCATCATACATGCATTTACGCTCATGACTAACATACGTTATCAACATATTAGTACTCCCAAGAGAATTAATTGTCCCAATCAACCTCCAAATCCTACAAGCCATGATCGACATTTAGCATTATGTCATGCCTACCTAGACAGTGTGAATGTTTTAAGAGTGAAGAACCTATCAACTTTGGCTATAGTGTAATTCAATCCCTCTATCTTACTATGTTTCGATTGAACAAAGACCATGGAATATTTGTCAAATTGCTAATTCAATCATATGTACAAACCTAATTGACATGCATTTATATGAGACATAAATAGTCTATTCTTGATTACAACCACAAGCGAGGATTTCAATGCAACATCATAATTAGATCGCATAGGACATCATTATTTTACCTACATGTAATAAGAAGATAGATTCCATGTTACTCAGACGTGCAACTTCATATATGAGCAAACTATGATCATCAAGTACAAAGACATATCAACAAGTTGATGATATGCCCACCTGTGAAACATAGCCACCCAACACACAAGTCTACATTGTGTCTCAAGTCTAAGGATTATTTACACAAGATTAGAGCATGAATGATTAGACATTGACCATGCTAGAGGCTTCCATGTGTGTCACGTTCAATAAACTTGTCTAGTACAAGTACTCATGTTCTAACTCGTGCACCACAATACTCAATGACTTGTGACTCACCATTTCCTCAAGTATCCAATACTTAATGATAAAGCTAAAAACACATTGATCTCAAGAGGATCGTCAATATCCACTTAATGATCCATCGACCGGGAATGGTTTACAGATTCAGTATAACTATGTACCCGTTACACATATTCTTAATATCTCAAGAATAGGTCTAATCACAACTGATCTTATGGAATCATTCATATATTGGACGAATAAATGAATACATTTTTGCCATTAATTAAATAATAAGATTAATGGTACAATTGAAATCCCTAATATGTAATTATTACTTGGTATTTTTAGGGCATACATCCAACAGGTTTCACTATAGAGAATATAGAAGCTCAGTGAAAAAGATGTAGACATAAACTTTAGAGTAGAGCTATCATGTTAATTGAAAACATCCTCTCGAAGAGCAGCCTCCTAGTACCCTGACAATTTCTAATCCACTTGAAACTTTCCTCCGACACCAGATCCTTTCTATTGTTGCTATTAAGCCATAAAAAACTCAGCTTGTTGAATCTTCCTCCAACTCCAATTCCGACACTCTCGTAGCATCCTTTTTGTTAGAAGAAAATTTGTTTATGGCAAATAATGTGCCTAAGGAAGAAGAAATGTTCTTTGAATCATAAATGCCACATCTAGACCAGTTAGATGTAACCCAGTCCTTTACAACCTCATCATCAAAAATTTACTTTACCCTAGATGATCTCTCATACCATAAATGGCCTGAGAGACTTCAAGAATTCCATGTCTAGCTCACTACTAGGCATATTTTTGAACCAAGCACTTATGATATCCTTCTAGAATTTACTATCCGCTTTACAGGAGTACTCAAAGACTGGTGGCATGCTACCTCGGAACAAGACTAGCTATACCTATTGACACAGCCACTAGATAATGCTATCTAGATTATTCATATGTATTTTATTGGAAGGCTAGAAGATTCGAAGGAACTCAAACGAAAGGAGTTCTTCAAACGAAAATGTTTCTCCTTAAGACAGAAAGATCTCGACCAACACTTCCAAGCCATGATCAAACTCTTCTACTTGCTAGGAGCAGATTTGGATCTCAAACCAATCTTCTTGGCATCAATCCCAAAGGAAGTCAATGAAGCTACAGAAAAAACTCTCCAGGTAAGACAAAAAAGTCTGACAAAAGCCACCCTTGGTGAAATTCAACAGGCTATCCACATTGCCATAGAAGAACTTTGTCTTCGACGAGAAGCTTTTAGAAACTATCTCAAAGAAAATAAGCATCTTGACAAGGCATGCTTAAAGCCAAAGTTAAAGATCAAATGTCCCAAGAATTGCATCGACCTTTCCTGCACAAGCTGCAAGAAAAAGGGACACTTTAAATGTTTCTCTTTCAAAAAGACATAGAAAAGAAAAGGAAAGTGGAAGTTCCTGTGTAAAAGCTGCCACCATTCTTCCAAGAAACACAACAAAGATAGATGTTATGTTTGCAACAAAAAAGGACGTTTTACCAAAAAATTGTGCAAATGCGATGAAGCGTGGAAGCTATTTGATTGACAAAATCATCAAAAGCACTGGAATTCCCCTCAACAATTTTGATATCAAGTCTGTCTTCTCTTTAGAAAATCAACCTTCTGAGAACACTTTATGTGCCATCCACACGTATAGTTCAGATTTAGCCTCTGATTCTGAGAATGAAGTATCCACCTTCTTCCCAGATTCTCCTATAATGGACAATGCAATATAGATCATTGAACCAATCCATCACCCGTATATACTTATCCATATTCTCTTGTTAAAATATCACAAACCCATCTCTCTTGTTGCTCTCATAGATACTAGAGCCAATTCCTCAATACTAGACGCAAAGATTCTCCTAGAAGAATGCTAGAAGCCATACACTAGATATTTCAATTCCGCTTCTGGTGACACTTTTGCTACTAAGTTTCATAGCAAACTCATTACCATCCAATTTTTCCCCAGTGTTCTATCACTACCAAAATCCTTGGTTCTAGTTCCCTGAATAAAGATATCATCATTGGTTGGAACATCTTGACCCAACTTCCAAAGCTTAGAATCCTCTCCAATGGCCTGCATTTCAAAAACACTTCCATGAATTCGTGGATATTAAGCGATTCTATGCTCTTCCGCTAGCTAAGCTAGACCCAATTATTCAAACCTTACTTTCTTGTTGTGCTTATTCACACTCCTAGTTCTCTCAAACCTGTACCCAACCTTTGTGGAAAAATTCAGACTTTTACGTCAAACTTCTCTTCAAAAGGAATGGAGACATAAATCCTATGAAGGCAAGTCACTCCGGAATGAGCCCTGAGCATCTTGTGCTTACTCAACAAGAGTGCTCAAAATTGTTGGCACAAGGCTCAATTGAACCTTCCGTCTCCCAATAGGCATGTGAAGCATTTTTATGTCAACAAACGTGTTGAATAGAGTCATAGAAAAATGAGGTTAGTGATTAACTATAAGCCTCTAAATCAATTCCTTAAGAATGACAAATTCTCATTGCCCCACCGAAACTCTCTTTTCCTTATCAAGCCCAAGCAAAAATTTATTCAAAATTTGACCTCCAGGCAAGATTTTGGCAATTGGGCATTGACTGAGCAGATAGAGCCAAAATTGGGTTTCGCATTCCAAATCAGCACTTCCAATAGACATTTGTCCCTTTTGGACTCAAAACTGCACCATCCATTTTCCAAAAGGCTATGTGCAAAATTCTTGAATCCATCCTCTCTAACTCCCAAATTTACATTGATGATATCTTTCTCTTCAATCCTGATGAAGAATCTCATTGCCAACTTTTGACTCAATTTGCCGATATCGTCAAGAAGCATGGAATTATGCATTCTCAAAAAAAAAAAATGATCCTTGCCCAGAAGGAAATAGAGTTCCTTGGGATGCACTTGAAAGAAGGAACCTATTGCCCATGATCTCATATTGCCAATAAACTTTATAGATTCCTTTAAAAAGATTTCACGGGGCATTGTCAATTACTTGCGAAATTTTGTTTCCCAAATCTCTAAACCTCTTAGATCGCTCCAAAGAATGCTCAAGAAAAATGCCTCTTTATGGGGAAAAAAACAGACTCAAGCTATTGCTCATCTTAAAAAGGTATTGCAACAACTTCCCTCTCTAAAGATACTCTTTACAGGGAAACGAATCCTTCAAACTAATGCTAGTGACAAATACCGGGTAGCCATTTTCCTTGAAGAAGTTGACGGAATTAGGCAAATTTACGCCTATAAAAGTGGTAGATTCTCTTAGATAGAAATCTATTACCACTCCACTTTCAAGGAAATCCTTGCGGTCAAATATGGGATCAAAAAGTTCGAGTTCCATCTCATTGGACATCACTTCTTCATCGAAATGGATATGTCCTCTTTTCTTCATATGCTAAAATTCAAGCAGAAACAAGTTTCCCATCCATGGCTTTTACTCTATGCTGAATGGTTTTCAAAATAATCCTTCAAAGTCAAACACATTCCGGGTAAAAAGAATGTCCTTGCGGACTTTTTGTCCAGACCCAAAGAATTCTTCGAAGCAAACTACATGTATGTTTAAAAGGAATCTCTTCTGGAAACATATCACACTGTTGATATAAATAATTGATGGTCAAGTCTCAAGTATCCTCCTAATGTTCTAATTGCAATCCGAGACAATACCTTGACAGCAAAATTCAAGAATTCATGTCAGAATATCATCTTAGAATTTTTAGAGATTGTGGAGGATTACTACTCAACCCGAAGTGCTCTATCTTGGATATCCATTCACCCATCCTCTATGATGTTCCCCTGATGATGAGTTCCCATAAAAACTTAAATGGTTATTTTGGTACATGTTCAACCTGTACACAATAGCCATTGAATTTCCCACTAATAAAATCTTACAGGTTCTTAATAAGGCACTCACATGAGAAGAATACAACCAAAAGTACCTCATGGATGTCCTCACGTGGTTTAAACCACTTAGTTACTGGAAAAAACTCTTCAAGATTCAAAACCGTCAAGGAATGCCCAAACCAGAAAGACACACAGTTGTTTTGTTTCACAAACCTTGGATATTCATCCATCCGATAAGGTGGATCTCTAACAAACCATCTCTTCTAGGAACTTCAACCCACAAGCCTCAAGTCTTTCAAGAGGTTGCACGAATCCACCAAACACTTCCATATACCATCACCTCTAATAGCCGAGAATCTAAAAAACTCTAGAAGATCCTTCATCAAGAAAATCATGTCATTCCACTAGAAGCATGGCCCTTAGCAAATGCCAACATGTCATGGGATCATTTTGAAGCATAGGACATTGTGTGGAACGAAATCCAAAAAGCTCTAGATGTTTTCAAACAAAGCAATCTAGACTCATCCACTCCTTATGACCTTGGGGGGGACCCCTCTCTCAAGACCCTTGAAGACAACCATTCAACCAAAATCTCAACCCTTTTTTTGATCCTTTCGGTGCTAGTTCCTCCCGTGAACCTCATCTTGTCGACAGAAGAAATCGAAAGTCTTATTTGGTCTTTCAAACGTGAAAAAGATGGATGCTCCTGTTCCACTGACACGGATGAAAATATACTACTTAAAGAATAGTTTGCTCATAGCTCTGATGATTTAGTCTATGACTACAACTCTAGGGATGGAAGATAAAGTTGCTACAAAATCACTATAGCATTGGTCATTATTCACTATTCACTGTTCACCCTAGCCAACTGTTCACTGTAGCAAGTGGCATGAAATCACTGTTCATAGCCCATCATGGGATTCCCTATGTTTGTAGCCCCTAGCCCATAAGGGGCTAGTGTGTTTTCATAATTATGTTGTTTTCCTGAACAATGCCAACCTGCTCTTGTCATTTGTATCCTCCTCTACCTATATAAGCAAGGAGTTTCCCATTGTAAGAACCACGAAGGAAGAGAAATAAGAAGTGTGTTGTGTGCTCTATCAACATGATTTTCTAAAAACTCTTCTTCTCTTCTAGTCCTGAACAAATACTATGATTGAGAAAAACCCTAAAGTATACACTGCACTTGCCCTTGTGGGATCTTGTGCATTAGAATTTTCGATAATCTAGAGATCTCTATGATTTATTCAGGACTTGGGAAGAAACTTGATGGCTAATAGGTTGTCTCTATTAAGACCGGGAGAGCCATGTGTGGGACAGCATATTTGCCATAAGTTTGCAATTCAAGTCTCTGAGCAAATCATAGGTTCTTTATGGTATTCTTTGCAAGACAAATAGCACTTTGACTGTCACTGAAAAGAACACCGTTATCTTACTCCTTACTTATCTCCTTTAGAAAAATTTTCAACCAAATTATCTCCTTATTAACTTTAGATATAGCCACATACTTTGCTTCAGTGGTTGAAAGAGTTATACAAGTTTAAAGTTTAGACATCTAACTGATTGTAGTGCTACCTCAGGTAAAAACACAACCTGAGGTGCTCTTACTTTTATCTAAGTCATAACCAATATTTGCATCAAAAAAACCTTGTAAAGTTACACTATTTTTAATAAAACATTGACACACTCGAAGTACCTTTCAGATATCTTAATAACCATTTTACAGCTTCCTGATGCTTTATTCCTGGATTTGCCATGTATTTGTCACAACTCCTACGCGTGAGCTATGTTTGGTTTAGTACATAGCATTGCGTACATTAAACTACCAATAGTTGATGCATAAGGTACCTTAGCTATATGCTCCCCCTCTTCATTTGTCTTTGGTGGCTATTCCTTTGAGAGTTTGAAATGATTTCCTAAAGGAGTACTTCTGGGCTTTGCATTTTGTACTGTGAATTTGTCCATCACTTTTTCATTATACTTTTCTTGAGATAACTTTAGTATCCTTTAGATCTATCCCGCATGATCCTTATCCTAAGAATTTGATTCGTTGTGCCTAAGTTTTTCATCTCAAACTCTTTTGACAATTGCTACTTTAGTATGTTGATCTCTCTCATGCTAGATCCTACAATAAGCATATCATCCACATACAATAGCAAACTAATATAGCGATTATCAAATTTTTTGAAATAACAATAGTGATCCATGTCATTTCTAGTGAACTTGTTACCACACATAAATGTGTCAATTTTTTATTCTACTGTCGAGGAGCCTGTTTCAAACCATACAAACTTTTCTTCAATTTGCAACCATAATTTTCTTTTCTAGGAATTTGAAAATCTTCCAGTTGTATCTTGTAAATATCATCCTCCAAGTTACCATGGAGGAATGCAATCTTAACATCTAATTGCTGATATAAATTCTCTACAACAACAATACTCAATACTAATATGATAGTAGTCAATTTCACAGCTAGGGAAAAAATATCTATATAGTAAATTTCTTCCTTTTACTGAAATCCTTTTACTACTAACTTTGCTTTGTACCTCTTGCTATCATCAATTCTTCTTTGACCCAATACACCCACTTATTATGTAATGCTTTTTTTCTATTTGGTAACTGAGTTAATACCCAAATTTTGCTTTTCTCGAGTTAATCCAACTCATCCTACATTGCCAACTCCTACTTTACAAAATCTTTAACTTGCACTGCTTTTGAAAAATTTTCTAGTTCGCCAGAATCAATCAAAAGCAAATAATGCAATGACGGAGAATATCTTAGTGTAGAATTAGGTGTTCTACTAGATCTTTTCAAAGTGGGTTCAGGTGTTCATGATTCTTGTTCAATAACAGTTCTAGGAATTTCAACCAGAACACTCTTAGAAATCTCTTCCAATCCAATCTCTGTATTTTCCACTACATTTTTCTTCACACTAGCTTCTGCCTCGGATTTGTCTTTATAAAACATTTTCTCATTGAACATGACATCAGCAGTTCTTATTATTTTTCGATTTTGTTCATCCCATAATCGATAGCCAAAATAATTGAACCATATCCAATTGAAAAAAAAGTAGCTTTTGCATCAAGTTTATCTCTATTTTTAGAATCTACGTAGACATAGGAAACACAGCCAAAAACTTTCAATTGCGAGAAACTTACCTTCTTTCCACTCCATTTTTCTTCTCGTAACTTAAAATCAAGTGGAACCGAAGGTCCTCTCTATTAATTAGATATGCTGCCATATTAATTGCATATACCGAAAACGTCTTGGGTAATCCTGCATGCAACCTCATACTTCTTGCATGCTCATTCGGAGTTCTATTAATCCTCTTAGCAACTCCATTTTGCCGTAGTCTATTGGGAACAATTCTCGTCATTCTAATTCCGTTCCCTTCACAAAATTGCTTGAATTCCTTACTATCATATTCACTAGTATTATCGGACCATAGACATATAATTCTTAGGCCAGCCTCGTTCTCCACTTTCATCTTTTAAAAATAATAAACACGTTAGATTTATTTTTTAGAAATAAACCCATACCTTTCTGGCGGAATCATCAATAAATGTGACATAATAGTCCGAGCCTCTAAAGAAATGCATAGGAGCTGGCCCCCATACATCTGTATGCGCCAACTCTAATTTTCCTTTCTTTGGTTCTTGTCCAATTTTCGAAAAACTGACACATTTATGCTTACCCATAGCACAATCTTCACATAGACCAATACCTGTGGACTTCAAATCAAGCAATTTTCCCTTAGATGCTAATATCTTCATCCCCTTTTCGCTTATGTGTCCAAGCCTACAGTGCCAAAATTTAGAATCAACATCCGATTTAGCAATTGTTGTGGTTTTTCTATTGATTTTAGTCATGTAGAGTGTTCGTAACTTTGTTCCACATGCTAGAACCAGAGCACATTTAAAAATTTTCCAAGAGCTATCCCCAAAAATAGTCTTGTATCCTATGCTGTCTAGCTAACTTAGAGAGATCAAATTTCTCTTAAGTCTTGGAACATATCTGACATCATGCAACTTCTATTGATATCTGTTAGTAAATTTTATATAGATATCACCATTTCCCATAAAATCCAAAAAGGTTCATCATCAGCAAGATACCTTTCTAAATTTTCCAGCAACAAAACTGTGCATTAATTCTTTGCATGAAGTAGAGTGAAACGACGCACCTGAGTCAAGAATCCATATTTCAATTAGACTGTCAATGCTCAAAATTAAGGTATCACTATTTTGTGTCTATTCAAAAGTTTTGTTCACGGATTTATCTTCCTCTTGATTTCGGTCTCGACATTGAATTTTCTTCTTTAGAGCTCTACAATCTCGTTTTAGATGTCCCTTCTTTTCACAATTCCAGCAAATTATTTCACCACGAGGTCTCAATTTTCTTCTCTCTCAAGACTTTGATCTACCATGATACTATTTTTGCCCCCATTGATTGCTTCTCCCTTTGCCTTTAATATTTAAGGCAACACTCGAAAATTTACCCGATTCTCTTCTACAAATATCCTCGCTAAGAATCAAATTTCAAATTGCTTGAAGCTTCAACTTTTTCTTACCAGATGAACTGCTCATTGCAGTCACAGTTGCACTCCAACTTTCAAGTAGAGAAGAAAATAAGATGGCAAGGACTTTGGTTTCTAGAAGATGCAGATCGAGGATATGCTATATCAGATGAACTTGCATCAAACTCTATATGAAGAGAAACCAAAATCTATGAAGCAAGCAGAGTGGAAATTGTTAGATGACAAGATCTAGGTTTAATTCATCTCACATTGGCACGGCACGTTGCTTTCAACATTGCCAATGAGGTGACAATGGTGGATTTAATGGCAACGTTGTTTGACATATACGAAAAGCTTTTTGCATCAAACAAGGTATATTTGATGTGTCATCTTTTCAATTTGATGATGGATGAAGGTGCTTTTGTGACAATTCAAATCAACGAATTCAACGTGATCATGACTTAGTTAAGTGTGGTGGATATCAAATTTGATGACGTGATCGATCTTCACCTTTCCTTCGTCCATATTCACTCCCACTATTTTGCCAATACCATGCTCAGATACCAATTGTTCATGATGCAAATATACAAAGAAAAAATAGAGAAGAAAAAACAAGCAAGAATTTTTACGTGGAAAACCC
This sequence comes from Angophora floribunda, assembly GCA_014182895.1. Classification (NCBI taxonomy): domain Eukaryota; kingdom Viridiplantae; phylum Streptophyta; class Magnoliopsida; order Myrtales; family Myrtaceae; genus Angophora; species Angophora floribunda. The sequence goes on from CM024709.1 coordinate 20,455,224, forward strand.
TTCCAAAAATCAAGAAGAGAAAAATCACTATGCCACACTAGGGCAATCTCTTCACTATCAGTATCAGCATTACAGGCTTGAGGTTACAAGCTTCAATGTTACAAACTATAAAATAAATTGCCCTATTTATAGCAAGAGTCTAGGGCATACATAATTGAGATGAAAATTACATGTATGCCATTAACAATAATAAAAAACTCTAGATTCTGCTTTGACATCCCAAGATGGATGACCTACTGGAAAGTACCTACCCGCAATAATATTTTTCTCTTCAGGATGGGTGACATATTAGGAAGTGTTGACCCATAATAATATTTTTCTCTATCAGACTCCACAACTCCATCAACTTGATGCACATGGACTGGGCAATTGGCATACATTCATTGTGATTAATTTGATCAAAGGGTTTACATATAATATGCTATTTGTTCCTCCAAGGTATGTATTAATTGCATGCCTACTTATTAGCATTTCAAGAAATATATATGTCTGACCTTGCAAAGCGAGTATTTCTTCCTTTTCTTGTATTGAAAAAGGAGTTATTTGCATTTTATAATAAGAGTTTTGGCTAAGTGAAAGAAATAATCAAAGTAAATAGATCATTCAATATGGTTAATGTAATCATATTGTTTTTAATGATACCTCAAAAGAAGCAAAACTCATTCAAGGAAGTCAAATACTCAAACTTTGGCATTTAATGCTATAGGGTAATGGGCATTCAATTTTTGGATTGGATTTACATAAGGGATAAGGATGAATTTATGTCCTAAAAGCACTTTACATTTGAACATATACATCCATAAAATACGCTCAATGTTAGGTGAGACGACCATTGGAACAATATGTCACGAAATACCTAGATCCAAACTAAGGTATAACGAAAAATCAAAGAACATTCATATGCAGAATGAAATATTCGATGAAAAGATTCGAGACATTTAGATCCATACTGAAATGTCAAAAATCGGGGAACTTAATCAATAAACAATGTTAGGTGAGATGAATATTGAATTAAGACAACTTAACCAATAGATGCTCAATGTTAGGTGAGTCAAATATTTGATTAAGATAACTCGAAATACTTAGATCCGGACTAGAGTATAACGAGAAAATCAAAGAACATTCATATCCAAAATGAAATGTTCGATGGAAAGATTTAGACATTTATATCCAAACTAAAATGTCAAGAATTGAAAACTTAACCAATAGACACTCAATGTTAGGTGAGATGAATATTGAATTAAGACAATTTAACCAATAGATGCTCAATGTTAGGTGAGTCAAATATTGGATTAAAATGATTTGAAAAAATCAAAGAACATTCATATCAAGTGAAATGTCAAAACTAACCAATAAAACTTTTAGGATGAATATTGGATTAAGCTAATAGGGCTAATGGGCATTCAATTTTTGGATTGGAATTTACCTAGATCCAGGATAAGATATTTCCCACTAGGGAGAAAAATCTTGCAAAACAACTTTGACATGAATTTCTTAAGAATGCTCAATGAGAGACTTTCAGTCTTTCACCTATTCAAAGGTTATTTTATGAGAATCGCTCCATCTCACTATCATCATATCGACAAGGGTCCAAGTATTCTTGCTAATATGCTTTAATAGGGACCTTAATGTGGGCTTGGTCACATTTTGAGTCAAGGCTATTGAAAAAAAATAATATTCCACAATTACCTTTGGGTTTGAACCCTTGAGATATAAATAATCTTGCTCGCACTTCTTCGAGCAATTTTGTGAACACCCACATTTTCAAGTGCCCTAATCTGAAGAGACTTTATAAGCCAGGCTAAGAGAAATGAAAGAATTGTGTATAGATGGGTGAGAGTTGGTGATCATCTTGGCATTATCTCTTCATCTTCACCATCAAGGTCTTCAAAATGTGCTGATAATTTTGCATATTGCATCTAGATTTTTTCAATTAAAAGTTCCATCGGCCTTGCATCATTGACACATTGTTTACGATGTATCAATTTTTTATTTGGACTTTTGAAGGTCTTCACATTTTGTTGGCACTCTAGACCTTGCTGCTTCTTGAATGATTATTTTTTGCTTGCCCCATGGGGGATGATCACCAACTAGGTTCAAAGAAATGAATTTTTTAGGCTCAAAAGGGCTATTATACGTGTGTAGGATAGAGAAAAAAAATGCTCTTCATCATCCTAAGGCACTTGGATTATTGTTTGAGTTCATCTACAATAAGGTACCCAAAGATTGATGCAAGTGAGAGCAAGAGAATTTCTATCTATTTTTCTCGCCACGTGATGCTTTTTTGCCCGATAGCTTGGAAGTAATGTTATTGTTATCCTACTTATAATATTTCTAATCACACATCATCCAATTTGACATATAAGTCAATTGTCCACCTAAAAGCTATTGGTGCTAGCTCACATTCCTTAAGTTTGATTGGAATTCATAATTTTCCTTTTTTGCCATAAGAGAGGAATTGTCTACTAGTCATTGATAATTGTATATTGCATAGATTAATTAAAAGTTCCCGTGCATCATTGCTACATTACAACTTGATCACTCCATATTGAGATAATATTTAGCAAATGTACATATATTTTTTATTCTAGCTTTTATAGCTAAGTTTACATATAAAGTGAAATGAGTTTCCACCATTCCAATTCATGTGTTAAATTCGATGTTTTGAAACTATGGCTCTCTTCATATATTTTCCCTTTTTTTGTGCCTGTCATTCTAGAGATGTTCTCCATTTTATGCTGCTGTTGTTATTTCTCGAACGAGTTTTTGGTACTCTCTCTCTCTCTCTCTCTCTCAACAACATCGGTGACTTCAAATATTTCTCCAAAGCACGAAGAATGGGAGAAATATTTGAATTCAAGTAGTGATAACGAGGTTGATGCGTCTAGTGATGAAGAGCCTTAGCGGGAGTATTGGACAACCAACTCGAGCATCCATAGTTGAAGAGAAGAGCCTAAAATGACATCCACGAGTTCAGGTTTTTCTTCTCAAAGATTTGATTTGATTCCATGTTAAACATTTGGTGAATGCACATTTGGTGAAAGCATATTCATTTCATCATAATTGTTGGGCGGTTACGAAATTGTTCTTGTTTGAACTATGAAATATTAAGCCCTTATTTCCAGTCGGGAATGGAGAAAGTGGAATGGCACTCAAGCCTTTATTTTCCTTCCTTTTGTTATTAGTGACTTTTAATAGGTGTTGAGAATAAGTATGGTCATCAATGCAGGGAGGTGGTGAGTCTCACCAAAAATGAATTTAAATGATATAACTATAAGTTTTGTAGATGGATGATGTGATATGACAAGATAATAGGAGAATAAAAAATGTGACGGGGCATTTATCTCCATTTTTGCTCCATTTTTGGCAAGTTTTAGAGTAAAATTACTTTTTCCCCCTTTTATGGTGAATTTCTACCATGTCTATGATTATAAAAACATTTAATTTCAAGTTATTTTTGGATGTGTTATTAACAGGATTTGCCATTTAGATCATTGTTTGGTTCTAGTTTTCTTATTTTGACAAACTAAATTGAGCCTTAGTAATTAGGCATGGCTTTTAAAAGTTATACAAAAAGGGGTCTTACCTTATTGACATCTAATTATTAGTCTATTTGTCATTAAAAGTAAAAAAATGAGATTAGGTTTTCCGATTGTGACGGGCCCATTTTTCAAACAGAAAGTGAAAGTTTTCGCTTTTTCTCTTTTAAATTGTCCTCTCTCTCCCCACACCCCTCCCTCCCCCTCCTCCCTCTCTCCCCCTCCCTCCCTCTCTCCCTCCGCCACAACAACATCGGCGACTTCAAAAAAAAATTTCCATTCTTCACTTTCTGTAGTTATTTATTCGATTGTCTTTATAGAAAGTGAAGAATGGGAGAAATATTTGAAGTCAAGCAGTGATAACGAGGATGATGCATCTAGTGATGAAGAGCCTCAATGAGAGTATTAGACAACCAACTCAAGCATCCATAGTTAAAGAGAAGAGCCTAAAATGACATCCACGAGTTCAGGTGTTTTTCTTAAAGATTTGATTTGATTCCATGTTAAAAATTGGCAAAAGCATGATGAGTTTACTTACATTTGTTTCATCATAATGGTTGGGCGATTTTGAAATTTTTGTTGTGGGTCTAGTGAGGGCTTGCCTCAGCGGCTGGGCGAACTCGCCTCACCTTCATTAGATTTGGTGGTGGTGCTCAAGAACATGGCCTATGAGAAGATGGCAAGGCATCGATGGTGAGGAAATGGGTGAAAAAAGAGAGGGACTACTTGGGCGCAAAGATGGGGATCTAGTGGTCGGCGCCCCACATCGTTGCCGAATTCAACAATAGCTTGCCTAGCCGCTAGGGAGAGCCCTCGCCAGACCCAACAATGACGAGGCGAGTGCTTGCTAGATCCGATAGGGGCTTACCTCGCTAGACCCAATAATAGCGAAGTGAGCCCTCATCAAATCTAGTGATTGCTTGCCCCACCAGCGGCTGGGCAAGCTTACCCTCACCCAGCGATGGCAAGGAGAGCTTGCTTAGCCACCTCAATCTAGCGACCGGCCAACCCTCCTCTATGGTGGCCACGTTAGTGCTCGCTAGCCAAATTTGCCGAATGAACTAAATTGGCACAATTGCAAAATGTTTAGAACTCAATTGGTCAACATAATAAGTTTAGAATTGAATCGACATAATTGCAATAAGTTTAGGACTTTTTCGATAATTTTCCCTATTTTTGGGGCACAAGCACCTATTGAAGGAGATGACAACACATGTTGAGATGATCTGTCCTACAATTTTTCTTTCAGAGAGGGAGGAAGAGTTTGCATTGTAGGACTTGTTACTTCAAAGGTCCTTTTGAAAGCTGATGATTATTACAAGCCAAAAGATGCATCGTATGCTAATTGAAAGAGAGAACTTGATATCTAAAGAGAAGAAAAAAAGGTGGATATTTGAAACAACTAGTTGAAATAAAGCCATACAATGTTGCCCATTTATTATCTTATACATCAGTGCAAGTCTCATGTATTTTAATAACCTTAGTTGGCAACCAAAAGAGGTAATTAGCCTCCCATATTTTTAAAAAAGATAAAAAGAATCTAAAACAATTAGAATATTATATTTTCCGTAAATGTAAAAAACCCATCATATCATTGAGTATTGAACCTTAGGTATGTTAATAATACGAAGGAAACTTGAAATGAGTGGACAGTAAAATTTGGGAAAATAAATAAATGCACTTTTCCGCCTTTTTCTTCTTCTAAAATATTGATAATGAAGTCAATTATATTCAATTAGGCTGGGTTTGAATGCAATGGGGATCCACAATCTATTTATCCAAGAAAACAAGGAAAATTATTATAAATCCCATAACTTATCATGATCCATTTTAACAAAGCTAATTGTTTTAGTTAATTGATTTATTTAATTTCTGCATTTAAATCTGAATTAAATTATTTAATTATTAATCAAAAATGAAATTGTGCAAATGCTCATTACCCTATAGCATTAAATTTGTCCAAATGGACCACTTTTATGAGAAAGATGGGGAAAATGGTTTGTCCGAGGGACACCGGAAATGGACCGCTTGTGAGAAATGATTTGAGGTTTCATATGTAAGCATGTGCGCATTGGCTAATGCTCAAAGATAATAAGTGGGTTGTGATTGTATGCTTGCATGATCACTAAGTTTAAACCGCCGTCTCGGGAGAGTATCCCTTGACGTTACGTGGGCATGCGGTCTCGGGAGAGTATCCCTTGGACGTTACTGTGGGCATCATGATGAATGGTCGTCGACGAGTCCTGGACGTCGCTTTCAATCGACCAAGAGAAGGGGTTGTCGCGTGCTCGGGGTTCGGGCGTGACATCCCCGTCGGTTTTGCTCGAGCGAGGTCGAGATTTGGAATGATAAGGTGCGTGGGATTTTTGGGATAGTGAGATAGGGATGGCTTTTATATATGTGCCCGTGATTGATTTTGTGGCCTTGTGTGGCTTTGTGTGGTGGCGGGTTGCTCATAGTCCGAGTGATGAGCAATCCCGGGCCATTATGTTCGAGAAAGGACCGATGATGGGGGCGAAGGAACCCCATCCCACTCGACAGAAAGAATTACGTGGGAAAGCCGACCGCTCGAGACTAGGTCGCGAGGAAATCATTGCATATGGTAGATTGTCATGGAAAGACAATTAAGTTTAACCCAGTAGTGGGTGGTCATTTTGAGTTTGTGGGGAATGAGGAGAACCCTCCGTTCATCATTTCGTCATTTGAGGTGACTCGGTTGTTGGAATTGCCAAGGGTAATTGGCATTGGTGGTAGTCACACTAGTAAAAAGGATCAAAGGTGGAGAATATTGCTGTGGTACAAGAGTACATGGATGTGTTTCTTGAGGAATTTGATTGCCCTAGAGGAGGAAATTGAGTTCGTGATTGAGTTGGCCCATGGGACTAAACCGATTTTCAAGGTGCCTTTATAGATGGCCTTGTCGAATTGAAAGAACCGAAGGTGCAAATGCACTAGGACGAGCATCTCTTTTGGGGAGCACCGGGCAAAAAAAAAGGACAGCGATTCGTGGAGACCGTGCATTGATTACCGGCAACTTAATCAAGTGACGATTAAGAACAAGTATCCATTGCCAATGATCGATGATTGTGTTCATTGACAATACCCTGGTATACTTGAGGAGTCTAGAGGATCATGAGACACCCGAGATCGCATTTGAGAGAACATGAGCTGTATGCCAAGTTTAGCAAGTGCGAGTTTGGTTATCTCGCGTGGCATTTTTAGGGCATGTAATTTCAGGTGAAGGGATCGCCGTTGACTCGACTAAGATCGAGGCGGTCATGAATTGCCGAGACATATGACGGTAATCGAGATTCGGTTTCTTGGCATTGGCGGGATATTACGAACTTATCATGATCCATTTTAACAAAGCTAGAATAAAAAAAAATGGACATTTACTAAATATTATCTCAATATTGAACGATCAAGTTGTGATGCAGCAATGATGCATTGAAACTTTTTATTGATTTATGTAAAATACAATTATCTATGACTGGTAGAGAATTCTGCTTTTATGGCAAAAAAGGAAAATAATAAATTCCAATCGAACTTGAGAAATGTGAGCTAGCATCAATAGCATTGAGGTGAACAATTAATTTATATGTCAAATTGGATGGTGTGTGATTAGAAATATTATAAGCAAGATAACAATCAAGTGACTAACAATTTTATGGATGTATTTATTCAAATTTAAGGTGCTTTTAGGGCATGAACTCATCCTTACCTCTTATGTAAATCCAATCAAAAAATTAAATGCTCATTACCCTATAGCATTAAATGCTAGATTTTGAGTATTGGACTTCCACAAATGGGTTTTGCATCTCGTGAGGTATCATTCAAAACGTCTTATTATAAAATGCAAAAAATTCCTTTTTCAATACAAGGAAAGAAACAAATGCTTGCTTCTGCAAGGCCAAACATGTACATTACCTGAAATGCTGATAAGTAGGCATGCTATTAATACCTACCAAGGAAGAACAAATAGCACGTTATATGTAAACCCTTGAAATTAAGCCAATTAAACTATTTGAACATATTTCGGTAAATTTCTATTGGCTTAATTACTTAAGTAACATGAAAAATATTGGACCCATAGCATGGGTATATGCACTTGGACTTACTTTGTTAAATTTGGACAATTTCATGCAATTTTCTACCCAAAAATGCAAATTAATTGAAATTGAATTCAATTAATGTTGCAAGGCACCTATTGAATTAATTGCCCATTCCTAAGATAACCTTGAATTGATGGCATGACTTTTATGCTCAAATTGAATTGGGGTCCAATAATGAAATCGAACCTCAACTCTTGAAATTAAACCTAGTCCCATATGGGTCAACTTGAATGTCATTAATCAAAGTTCATTAGCCTAATCTTCTTAGGTTTCAGTAAGCTAAATCCCTCAAATTGAAGAGTTCCCAAATGAATTTGCCAAATTGGCCTCGGATTCGGACTTATCTCACAAAAATGAGTGAAATTGAAGTGTCCGTTCAAAAACATGTAAAATCGATTCGGACCCCTTAATTAGGGCTAAAAATGAGAATTCACATTTTGATATGCTCGATTTCAAAATTGGTCGAACAAGTGAATAAGTGATGACCTCTAGATCAAATATCATAAAAGGAACTAAGCAAAAATATGAATAGAATAAAAGTAATTTTATTGTTGGTTGATTTTGAACTTAAAATTGAAAATTTTGGAAAATAAGGTTCTTAATCGATTTTTAGAGCTAAAATTAAATTGAGGTTAAAAGGAATTTTTTATGAAAAAAATCAATTCTTGACACGGGGTTTTGACTTTTGGTCAAAGTAACCGTTTGACTTTTCGAGTTTTCGATGGAAATGATTAGAAAATTACCTAAAAATGAGAACCTAAAAGAGAAAAAGCAAAAACTAATACTTTTTGTTCGAGAAACGGGTCCTATCGCAATTGGAAAACCTAATCTCGATTTTTTACCTTTAATGACAAGTCAACTAAAAATTAGGTGTCAACAAGGTAAGTTTGTATAACTTTCAAAAGCCATGCGAGATTACTGAGGCTTAATTTGGTTTGTTGAAATAAGAAAAATAGAAACAAACAAAAGGAATAGGAATAATGATTTAAGCGATAAATAATGTTAATACCACATCTGAAAATAACTTGAAATTAAATGTTTTTACAATTATAGACATGGCAAAATTCACCATAATATGGGGGAAATATCAATTTTACTCCAAAACATGCCATAAATGGAGCAAAAATGGAGATAAATGCCCTGTCACATTCTTAATTCTTCAGTTATCTTGTCATATCACAATTATTTATCCATCTATAAAATTTATAATTAAATCATTTAAATTCATTTTTGGTTAAACTCACCTCTTCCCTGCATTGATGACCATACCTGATAATTATTCTTAATACCTATTAAAAGTCACTAGTAACAAAAGGAAATAAAATAAAGGCTTGAGTGCCATTCTTCTATCTCCATTCCCAACTAGAAATAAAGGTGTGATGTTACATGGTTCAAACATCTTTTGGCTCATAATGAGCATTGCTCTCAAAGGACCTTTGAAGTGGCAAAACCTATGATGCATACTCTTCCTCCCTCTCTAAAAGAGAAATTGCAGGACAGATCTTCTCAACTTGTGCTTTCATCTCCTTCAACAGATGCTTGTACCCCAAAAATGAGTGAGGTATATCTCAATCAACTTTCATGCTAGATTTTTTTTTGCTCCGATTTATGCTATTGGCCATGTATTTTGTGCTTCAACCACAAAGAAAGGGATTTGCAAAAAGACTTTTTACAATAATCAAAAGTGATGAATGGTGAAAGATAAGAATCAAAACTGCCTATGGGGTTCTTGTTTAGTTTACATTAAAGTTAGGAGTTGAGTTGCTACATATGATCCATCATCTAGATCTGCGCATTGATTCAACAAATTTTGTATGGATTGGAAACATCTATTGTTACTCCCCGACTCTTGAGCTCGCGACAACCTCATTACCTTGGTCGATTGAAAGTGATGTCCCAAGACCCATCGACAACCATTCATTTTATCTTTCGTTAAGCGCAAGCGGAAGACAAACCATCCCCAGACAAACAAACAATCAAACAATCAAACAGGGATAGAGGGATGAACAATAATGACAACAACAACTACTCATTTATACATCTTCATTGGATTAACCAATGGAGGATCGTTTTTCGAATTTTTACAAGCCTGACAAAAAGGGCCGATCCATCCTTTAAGCGAAACCAAAAGGACTAGGCTAATCCAACAATACACAAAGAACCATCGAGTTCAACACCACAATCACTCGGACCCATTGGACTCAGGCTCCGTCAGGTCAATCACTGGAGAAGCGGGGGTAGGATTCTCCATTGCGGGTGCGCCATTCTAAGGACCTGAAAATGGTTAACCACGACGGGTTGAGATAAAATCTCAACAAGTTCTCCTCCTAAGCCCCGGTTAGTACGCTAACTCAACCTAGGGTATCTCTCTAGAACCACCCATCACTCAACCCACGACGAACAACCAAAACCAAACAACAGCCAACAACAGACAAGGCCAACCAATAATCAATATTCGGTTCGCATGCAACCTTACTCGGTCTGCCATATCCTGCACGCTAAATCTCATACAATGCAAGCAAGGCACAAGGCCGTTAGATGATACAGTTCATCAATCATATGCGAATAGTATCACAAGCAATCTTACTTGGCCATTGCCACACCCTACATGACTGTCAACTCATGCGTGAGTACCATAAATAATGCAATCATCATGACATTAAGAGCATGCAAATAATCAAAGCATCTCACACAATTTTCTCATGCCTCACATCCACACATATGCTCCGATTATTACGACCACTAGGGCCACGACACAACCTTATAGTTGGCGGTCAACCGGTCGTAAACCAAGCATCGTCCTCCCCAATGAGGCACGGCGATATCACGGGCTCTCTCCTATCGACGACATTCCCTATGGAGCATGGGGCCCACTCACTACCGTAGCCCCGCATCTAACCACTATCAGGCGACCCAATTGTCACAGCACAACCCCAATGGGGATTGGCAGTCATCCGGCTCAACCGGGCTATCAACTTTAATCTGACCATGCAACACATCAGCAAACAGTTCATTCTTGTCTTTGTTTTTGCTTGGTCATAAATGCAACATCGCTCATGCACTCATGCTCATGCAACATGCCATTTCAAATAACCCACGCAATATGTCATGTAGTATCACTCGCCAATTCCAAAATTCAATTCAATCGGCATTCGATCAAGCATTTCATCATCAATCACAAGTATAATTAACAATCGGCACTTCAATTAATCACAACAATCAAGAGCACATCAAATTAAGACAAAAATTAGCTTCTGCATGAACACTGCTTGGAACAGTAATGGTGAATAGTAATCGTGAATAGTGCTCGTGAACAGTAATTATGAATAGTTATTTTTCCAAAATTCAATTAATTAAAACATTTAATCCATAAATTAAACAAAACATTAATAAAAATAATTAATCAATGCAATTAAATCAAATCATGCTTAATTAATCACAAAAATCACATAACCCTCATTTAAGCAATAATTAAGCACAATTAGCAAAATTAAGCTAATCTAATCTTAACCATCTATCCAATCACCTATTTTAGGGCTAATACAACTTAATTAAACTTCCTAAACCAACCTTGCCACTAATTAACCCAACCCTAAGCAAGTTTAGGCACTAAATAAGGATTAGGGCTAAACTCACCCGTTAAGCGGGCCAGCGACACAGACGCGGCGGCGGCGATGAACCCGACACTCGGGAACCTCTCCCACAACACTCCAAGGTGGTCCCAGGGCTGAGAATAGTAGCAACAAACTTGAAATCCCTCAGCAACTCTGAAAAACTGACTACACAGGAGGAAAGTCGTTGACCGAAGGAAAACGAGCTACCTGGAGCTCTGGCGAGCGGCGGGCCTGCGACAGGCGGCACCTAGGGGTCAAGGGGGAACCACTAGTGTCTGGGATGGGCGGTGGTTTGGCCGGAATGGGAGAAAAACATGTGAAAAGGCGGAACAAAGCTACTGCAGGCGAAATAGTGGCGGTCCGGCGAGCAGAAACTCCCGGTGGCTATACGGGACAGCTGGCGACTCCGTTAGATGAACGGCCAACTCTATCTGAACAGTTTTCGTCTTCTAAACACAATGGCGGATGGCACGAGCTGAGATTCCAACGGGAAGGCAATGAACAACTTAGATTTCGGTGAAAGGTCAGACTAAAAAACTGAAGGAAGGAAGGGAAACTAGAGAGAGAAGTGGTGCGGTTTTAGAGAAGATGAAAAGGAGAGAGAGAGTGAAGTGAGGCTAAAGATAGGCCTCAATTAAGGCCATTAATTGCTTGGCTCAAGTCCCCAAAAACATGACATCATCTTCTCTCTCTTCCTTTTTGACTTTTCTTCAAAATATCCAAAGGCACTTTGGTCATTTCCACCTTGCACATTTCCGAATTTGCCTTGGGGCCGAAAATGAAGGGCGGGTCTAGGAAATGGGCTTGAAAATGAATACGAATGGGCTCGGGATTCCAATGGGAAGGCAAAGAGAAACTCAGATTTCGGTGAAAGGTCAGACTGAAAAACTGAAGGAAGGAAGGAAAACTAGGGAGAGAAGTGGTGCGGTTTTGGAGAAGATGAAAAGAAGAGAGAGAGTGAAGTGAGGCTAAAGATAGGCCTCAATTAAGGCCATTAATTGCTTGGCTCAAGTCCACAAAAACATGACATCATCTTCTCTCTCTTCCTTTTTTTACTTTTCTTCAAAATATCAAAGGGCACTTTGGTCATTTCCACCTTGCACATTTCCCAATCTGCCCTTGAGCTGAAAATGAAGGGTTGGCCTAGGAAACGGGCTTGAAAATGAATAGGAATGGGCTCGGGAATTTGTTGGGCTTGAAACGGCTCAAGGTTAGACAATGGGCTCGGGAGGTTAAATTGTCAATTTGGCTCAACGGGCTCACTTGCTTGCCTTAGGCCTTCCATGGCGGCTGTCCCACCTTGGGCGTGAGGCCCACGTTCTTGTAGGCTCGTTTCCTAGGTCCGAAAATCCCTTTTTTCAAATACTCGGCTCATCTGACACTGTCGATTGTCGAAGAAGCATCGTCCAAAAATCCGTTCTGGACGTTCCCGAAAATTCGAAGTCCAATATTAGATTCTCATGCTTTGTCAATTTCGCCCGAATGCCATTTTGGTACTGTTTAAACTGACAGGCGGCTTCGAGGATTCATGCGTAACCGACTCGTGCCAATTCACATTCAAGACTTCTCAACACATGGACGTCATTGACTACATGAAATTGCGAAGAATAGATTCTTATTTCAAAGTACACGATTATCAAGGATCGACATAGGGCCATTCATGGGTTCGATAACAGTAGACGGAATCACCCATCGTCCCATTATGTTATGTTTGCGAATCGACTTCTATTCGTCCCTAGAATCGACCTGCATATCTACAGGATCGTCCTTACGCAAGTCTCACGGTCGAGTCGTTTTCCTAGGTCAAGTTCTTTAGTCGCACGAGTTCTATCCTCATTAGCCTTTCCCTTCAAGGTCAATATCTCAGGAGTGATTAGTTTCGAGTGAGATCAACCAACAATGCATTGGCGAAATTAACATTCATTCCTCCCTAAAATGGCTCGAATTTCAAGATGTTATATCTATCATGTTAAAATCTAATTTTCTTGTCCAATGGTGTACAAATTTGATTGAAACTAACAAGTAATTGTTGGCTGAATTTTACCATGTAAAATGTCTGAAATATTCTTAAATCTTTGTTGACAAAGAACGAAATACATTTATAGTTGTCTAGATATAAATGTTTTTATCTTTTTATTTTTAGCCAAATATGTTTTATAAGTACACAGATTACATATGTATGTGCACAAGAATATGATTTTTGACGATGACAAAATTGAAATTGCCAATAGGTTTTTCTATTGTTCTAGGGTTGAAGGTTTGGATGTATTACTTTTTACATAGATTGATGCATGAGTCGTTTTTGGTTGTACAACAAAACTAATTGTAATTGTTTGAAATGGAAAACCTGTTATTAGCTTTTGTAAGTAATCAAACCATTAAAGCTATAATGTTAAATATTATCAATATATACCGAACTCATTTCCTTCAATTGGCATTCTTACTATGCAGAGTTCATTGTTCTATTGTAAGGTGATAAGCAATAAATGTTGTAATGGAGACCAAAGAACTGATGGAGAACTACGCATTATTTAAGATCAATGAGAAAGAAAGTTGACCGTCATTTGACTTCCAGACAATAATTTGTAATTAAGTTTACATGTAAAGTGAAATGAGTTTCCACCATTCCAATTCACGTGTTAAAATTCGATGTTTTGAAGCTGTGGCTCTCTTCCAATAGTTTCCCTTTTTTGTGCTTGACATTCTGGAGATGTTTCTCTTCATCTTGTGCTGTTGTTGTTATTTCTTGATACTCTTCTCTCTCTCTCTCAACTATTTTGCTTAATACGACGTCTACATGTTACACATTCTTTGCTTTGCTATTAAGTCGATGTTCTTCCTCTCAAAACCTAGAGGTTCCTGGGAATCATTTTCGACAAAATCATGCCCTCCACATGATATGATTTGATATTCATTTTCAGGCTAAAAATATGTACATAGATAGAGGTCTAATGACAAGGGCCGACGATGGAAGCTATGGACTGACTTTTGGCAACTTCCCATGAAGTATTGCTTTCTTCTTTGATCTTGGGCATCTCACTGGGCTAGGTAAGGGATCGACGAAAGAGCTTGCCCGCAACATTCGGGTAAGGTAAATAATAGCCTTAGTTTGATAAGCCATCCTCGGGAGGAGATATCTTGTTCAATTGATCTTCCTTCTATTATTTTTTTCATGAAGTAGTGGGCATTCAACCCTCTTTCATCTGACTCAGGGAGATGATATGATAAATGCACTTCAAAAGGGGGGGTTCTTGATGGTCGGCGAGACATAGGAGCCTCAGCTTATGCATCAGATTACCGAAATCACCTCCGCTATCCCACTTCCTTCTATTTGCTGTAGCCCTATTTTAGTAGACTAGGATGGTAAGTGTAAGCTATTGTTGTAGGCTCGAGAAGGATAGGCTTGCAGCTTCACTCGGTAGAAGAGCCTTGACTTGAGATTCTATTAGTAAAGCGCTAGCACCCAACAACCTATGGGCTTTGAAGGGATAGGGGAAGGGAAGAAAACAAAGATGGTCACTCTTTTATTTTAGGAACATGGCTCGTTCATTCACTTGCTCGTGAACTCACAGCTTAGCCAAAAGCAATGAAGGGGGGCTGGAGAGGCATCCTTTCCTTTTGTTGGGTTGGTTCACGCATGCGCAAATGAGCACTGGCCCCGACAGCAGGAAACTTTGACCAATAGGGTAAGACACTTAGTTACATCTGCACGCAAAAGGAATGTGGTTTTGGTTGAGACTTTCTTTCCATAGAGGGGCACGGGAAGTTTGAGTACGGAATCAAAGGAGACCCGATGCACCTCTGTGGCATCATCACTTATGCAACTTAGTTAGGAGGGCTCAGAGTCTCTTCTATCTATGACCAAGAAAGGTGCGGAGCAGGAAGACTTGGAAAAGTATGGATTGTGAAAAGCCTTGACTTATAGATGAGATTGATAGGAAGAAGAAGAGTAGAAAGGAGAAGGCTTCCCGCTGACGAGATGAAGTAAACTCAGGAGGAGGGTAGAAGGAAAGGAATCGGTCGACCAGTAACGAAGGAGTTCCCACCTAGAAGGGGACAAGGTCAGCCTCGGGAGAAGAACCTTTCCATTCACTTGTTCAACTGCGAAGAAGAGCAACTTTTTTCTTGCTTGAATGTGGCACAAAAAGAAGAAGAGGTGAAGGAACGCCTAGTTTCGTACCCAACGGCTTAAAATAATGTCATATTCTACTTTTTATGTACTCACCCTTCTCAGTTATTCTACCATTTCAATTCACAAGGATAGTTTTTGAGTCTCCTATGGTGTAAGGGGAGGTAGTTTCTCTTTCCCAAAGGCTCTTTTCATGCTCACCCCAAGAAGTTATTAGTTTTTAACTATCTCTCCTGGCATCTCAGTGCAGTCTTACAGCTCATGGCCTATCTTACCTTACCACAACAAAACAACAAGATTTTAGGTAGGCCTTCCTATTCCAAGCACTTCCACTTAACTAATCATAAATCATAGATTGATTTTCCTTTTGAATAATGGGAGCAAGATTGAATTGAATCTTTTCAAGAGTTTCCATTCGAAGACTTGCTCTTACATCCTCTTTAAATGAATTGTGATATAGCCACTGCTTTCACTTTCCTATGATGAAAGACTTCAGAAATTTCTTGGGGAAGAATGAATCTTTCCTAAGAAAAAATATCTCACCGAAAGGTGGGAGGGGGGCCAGCAATTTGAAGGGCAAATGATTCATTTAGGAAAGATCAGATGTGGATAAAAGTTTGAGAATTATAGTGTACTAACTAGGGTGATCTCTTTCACTCTCTTTTCAGTTTATCCATCCCACAGTGAGCAATTCCCGATCACTTGAAAATAAGTTTCTCTATCCAAAGGGGTTGGTGTCATCTAGTTCTTTATCATTTTTATCCCATCTCATGAGTTTGATTTTTTGATAGCTGGAGCAGGTTCTTAAACTTTCTCGAACGTGGGTGGTTTAGTTGTTTTACTTTTTTCCTTTTATTATTGAACTTCTCAAGCATGAGTTGTTTTACATCTTGGTAATAGTTTTCAAATGTGTCATTTCTTTGACATAATGAATAAAATGGATATAGTTGAACATCCTATTTTGCCCCTGGATTTTCCCTCTTAAGCCTTTTAAGGACTTGCTCAGGTTGGGGGCATATATATTTCCCGCTTTGAATTGGCTGGCTGCCTTTAATGATGAATATAATCATATATGTTTACTTATTTTCTTCACTCATGCCTTTTCCTTATCTATCTCTCTCATCCTTGTAGGTCAATAGATCACTCTCGGCTCTAGATAACTCTACTATGTCAAAGGGATCGAATGAACCATGTGGTCTGAAGAAGCTAGATATTGCTAATAGAGAAGGACCAAGAGATCTATTGTATGCATCACTTAAGGCACTAGTCATTGTAACTTTCTAATGAGTACTTTAAGATATAGATATTCAATGTGAGTATTATACTGTCCTTTGAAACTTTGTGAGGTAGTCCATGATATAAGCTCAATTTTACCATTATTTGGTACAATTTACATTAGTCTCAATGATAGTTGATGTAATGTCACTTAACTTTTTGTTAAGTTTATTTGGACACAAGCAGTGGATTTGATTATTTTGTGATTTTTGCAATATTGATCATGACGTAAATGCAATTTTACAACTATAGATTATAATGTTTTCCAATTCACTTTTATCATGTTCAACACTTAGTTTTCGAATGCGGATGTCTTCATGAAAAAGATTGATAGAACACATGAGATGAATGATCCAGAAGATACATTGCCCACTCATATTTTCTTCATCTTGATTCATGAAGCATATATGATAAACACGATATAGTTGTGAAGTACACACCAAGACTTCATTTATAAACTGTTATAGTGACACAAGTTATGTTACGTGATAACCTCTATTCTCTTTGGTCAAATGAGTGTGATGTCGTAGGACCCGTTACTGACCCTTTTTTTTGTTTTTTTCTTTCAATTAAGTGCATACGGAAATAATGAACAATCCCTGGTCAACACAACAATAGGGATAGTCTGGAAAACCACAACAGTAACATCATCAAAGCACAAATTTTGTTTAACTACTAGTTAACCTTAGGAAGTTTACATGTACAAGTCCTCACAATGGGCAACTTCCTATTAAGCCAACAAAAGGAACCAACAAAGCCATGAACTACAACACTTGTTGGTTCGCCATTCTATAGGTCAGAAAATGGTTAAACAACAACGGGTGAGATATAAATCTCATTGAGTCAACGACCTAAACTTTGGTTAGGTAGTCAACTCGCCTCGGGGGTACCTAAGTATATAACCACATATCAACACCTAATCAATAGCAAAGCGACCCCCCGATTTTCCCTAACTATATACATGCCTAGGAAATCCAACCTCATAATCAACAATTGATGGTTTAATCAATTCGCAAGCATCCTCACCTTGCCTCATCACATACCCTGCACAATACAAACTTACATGTGTCAAAAATAATACAATCAGACATTCACACACAAAATCATATTTTCTCATGCGCAATGTAATCATGCATGTTTCAATTATTAAGGCCCATCAGGCCACTGTCAATGATGATCCTCATAGGAGCATCGGTCTAGCCTCCACAGCAACTTGGTATCCAGACTCCCATCAAGCATCTGATAAATTGGGCATCGTCCCCCAAACTCCTATTGGGGTAACGGGTTCATTTAATGTGACTATACAAGCACCTCAAGCCATGCAATCATTTTATTTCCCAGTAATTAGCTGATGCAAGCGTGGTACGTGCTTACCATTATAAGCAACTGACATTTTCACACATAAAAATACAGTAAAATATTCACACGTGATCACGTATAGATTTTTAACCTGTCAAACTTGGCATGTAGTCCTTTTGAAATATACTTGCCCCAATTAAATTGTAAAGCCCGACATACAAATCTAACACCTCAGGATTTAACCTTTATATGTCCATAAAATATTCTTTAAAAATTGGAAAACAAGGTTTCACTTGGGGCAATTATTTTTCAAGGCAAGTAGGCATCCAATCAACAAAAAATGTGTAGAAAATTAACCCAAAATTCAAGCAACAACCAAGTATAGAGGAGCACATATCGCTCCATCGCGATAGCCTAACAATTTAATTATAAATAATTAATAATTAAAATTATTCACAATTAAATATAATTAATTATTACCAAAAATAATTAATTAATCTAAAACAAGATTAGTTAAAATTAATTATTACTAAAAATAATTAAGTGAAATTAACTATTGATAATTAATTGCTAATTAGGATTAACTAATTAATCACCACTTATCATAGTTAACTATGATGAATTATAACTAAACAATATTAGTGAAATTTATTAACGTTAACCACGTAACCCTAACTAACCACTTATTAACCATGGTTAACCAAACTAACAACTCATTAACTATAGTTAACCCTAACTAACCACCTAATCTAGTTTAACCATAATCTAAACTATCTCTAAGAAAGTTTAATGGACAAATCGTGGGATTAGAGCATCAACTCACCCAGCGACGATTCCAATGACACGAGTGCAACGGCAACAGTGAGGGCTACGCACGGCTACATTCGGAATGGCGAGGGGTGAGGCGGCAAAAATGGGTCTCGATGTAGGTGGTTTTGATGAGGAAAGAGAGGTGGTGGCTTGGACGTGGCTTGAGCGACACGGAATAGAGATGATGCAAGGACAGCACGGTGGTGATGGCTTGCAATGGTGGTGGAAGAGCGGATGAGAGCGAGGAAGGGACGAAATGAGGGAGTAATTTCACTTTTTGGGACACAAATTTTCAAAATTGCCCTTCGGTCAGAAATGAAGAAGCGAGCCAAGAAATCGGACGAGCCAAGTTGTCGGGTTCAAAATGGGCAAGAATTGGAATTGGGCTTGGAAATTGATTTTGGCTTGGTGGGCCCTACTTGGCCAACCATGATGGGTGTGAGGCCAATTGGACCTTCGCTTGGTCTCATGCCCAACTTGAGTTCCTTTTTTCGATTCTGAGTCTCGATCTATTAATCCCCTTTTTTGAAATTTTGTGTTTATCGATAAATAGGTGATTCAATGAGGTGACATCCAACATTTTAGTTTTGACATCCTTGAAAGTTCGATACTCGAAATCGGATTACAATTCATCACTAAATTCAACTAACTGCAGCTTTAGACATTTTAGACTGATGAGTGGCTTTTTGGAGTTATGCATATTTGACCCATTGTAGAAATATTATCAATCTACATTTAAATCTTCTCGGCTCATGGATGACCTCAATTGTCATATAATTGAATTGATTGCTTGTTCCAAGTGCACAATTGTTAGGATCAATTTAGGATCGCTTCCAATCCATATAATGGTCAATGTAGAATCACCTGCGATCCAATTATATTTCCTCTACGAATCAACCTATAATCGTTCTTTTACTGGCCTATATTGGCACATAACCATCCCTTATCAATCCTTATGGTTGAATCATCAATCCATAGTTAAGTTCTCTAGTTATGCATACTTAAATCCTTGAGAACCTTTCCCCTTTGGTTAGTATCTTATAAATGGCCAGCTCCGAATGAATGTAGCTAATAGCGCATTAATAAAATAATTATTTTATTTATTCCGAAATGGGTCGAAATTCAGCACGTCATAAGTTATGTATAAAGATGAAACAAATGCTGATATCTTCATGAAAAGATTAATAGAACACATGAGGTGTATGATCCAAAAGATACATTGCTAGGCACTCAAAATTTCTTTTCATCTTGATTCTTGAAGCATATTTTGATAAGCTTGATATAGTTGTGAAGTACACTCCAAAACTTCATTTGTAAAAGGTTAAGGCTCCACAACTTATGAATAAATAGAATACTTATATTCCCAATTCTTTGACTTCGACAATAATTTAGAATGGTCCATATCCTAACATTGATAATTTGTGATTGTAGAAAGTTGTTTCTCAATTGAGAAGAAGTATTTTAGATCATGTGCTCAATGCGGATCCAATATTGTATCCAATACCTCAAGATAACATGGGGATAAGGTAATATTATTTCAATGATTTGCTTGTACACTGTTCACATATTCATTCCGAAAGATCTGGAAAAACATTTCCTGAGATAAAGTGTGGGGTGATTGATAGTCAATATATCACCTTTTATTCATATCAATTCACACTTTTGATTAGAAGGAATATGTAACCAATGCTCACAACAAATTACAAATGATAAAATCCTAAACACAAACAAATCCATATTCATCACAAGAAGTCAAAACCCGAGGTAATACCATACTAGTAGGGGAAGAGACAATATCTTTCTTACTCCCTCCGGATTGTCTAATTGGTATAGAGTTGGAAAATGTGGCTTCTTGAATTTCTTCTTTAATTTTTTTGCGTAAATGCATATAAATATCTCAATCTATAACCTCCACCCACGGTGGTCGCGTGATTTCGCTCCTTTGCCCCATCATTGGGGGAGGGGTTCGAATCCCGACGTTTGCATTCCGCACAACTCATCCGCGATCAGGTCAATGGAGGCGGCTCTACTCGCTCCGGGTTTACCATCTCCGGTTGTCGGCCGTGGGGGTTCCCGGGTTACCAAAAAAAAATCTCAATCTATACATCGACTTGTCTAATTATTTTCATATTTACAATGCAATTATTGTTTATCAATTGTAGGACATCCAACATCAATCATCATCTGCAAGGGTGGCATATCACATGCAAACAATGAGTAGATGGAAAATTAGAAACGATAACTGTGTATTAAAAAAAATTCATTGTTACTAGTTTCCTTAATGAATCAATGATTAAAAAGAAGTAATGTAGATTCGACTGATTTGGTTTCTATAAACAATGCAAGGAGATGAAATAGATTATCTAGTGATTATGTCAGCCAAAAGGATTAATAAAATGTTAGTTTTACGTTTTTGCCTATTTTATTAATTAGTGTACCGAAATTTTTTCACAACCTTTGATGAGTAATAGCTTTGCACATCACTATCTTGAAATTTCCAATATTAATTCAGATAACTGAAATCTATTATCTTTGCAGAGCTATCATCATGTATGGTCAACAAGAATGTTTCGCTCGACTATCGTGGTTGTCCTGTTTATAATGGAGGCTATGATAAATCTAGGGAGTCATTCTCTATAGGTCAGTTATAAAAACCCTAAATAAGTAAAATGCAAATTAAAGTTATTTTTACTTAACACTTAGTGTGACAATTTAGGAGTAAGGTTGTGATATCCTTGAAATTCGAGCCCTTTAAGGGATATATGCATGTGAATTTCATCAATGCATTATTGGTTAATCTCACTTAGAATTGATCACTCTCGAGATATTAACCTTAAGGGGAAAGACTAATGAGGATAGAACTCGTGTGACTAAAGAACTTGACCTGAGAAAATGACTCGACCGTGAGACTTGCGTAAGGATGATCCTATGGATATACAGGCCGATTTCAAGGACAACTAAAAGTCAATTCGTGGATGGAGTATAATGGGACGACGGGTGAATCCGTTTATTGTTACCAAGGCCGCAAATGACCCTATGTCAATTCTTAATAATCATGTACTTTGAAAAGAAGAAGCTATCCTCCACAAATTCATGTAGTCAAGGATGTCCATGTGTCGAGAAGTCTTAAACATGGTTTGAGACTAAGTTAGGCACGAGTCAATTACGTATGAATTCTCGAAGCCGCTTATTAGTCTGAAACGTACCAAAATGGCATTCGGGCAAAATTGACAATGCATGAGAATCCAATATTGGACAATGAATTTTTGGGAACGTCCGGGATGAACTTTTGGACAATGCTTTTTCGACCTTCGACATTGCTGGTAAAACCGATTAGTTAGAAAAGGGATTTACGAATTGAGGAAACGAGTCTATGAGGATGTGGGCTGGGCAAGGCCAACGTGGACCTCACGCCCAAGGTGGGGCGGCCACCATGGTGGGCCTAAGGCAAGCAAGTGAGCCCATTGGACCCAACCAACCATTTAACTCGTCCAAGCCCATTATCTAACTTTGAGCCATTTCGAACCCAACCAATTTTCGAGCCCGTTCCTATTTATTTCCTAGCCCATTTCTTAGGCCCACTCAACATCTCAGCCCAAGGGCGGGCTGGTAATTGTGCAAAAGTGAAAATGACCATTTTGCCCCTCTAGATATTATGGGGAAAGAGACAAAAAAAGAGAGAGAAGATGATGTCATTGCATGAGGATGGGGGCTTGCATTGATGGGCTTTAATGAGGTTTGACACCAGCTCTCCCATCTCTCTCTTTCTCTCCCCTTGTAGTCGCCCACTCTCTCTCCCTTGTTCTTCTTCTGCTCTTTTCCTCTCCTTCTACCATTCCTCCTTAACCTGAGTTGTTCATTGTTGGTTTGATCTGTTCATTGCCTGCACCACCTGCCACCATGACCACAAGACCCTATCCGTGTCCTCTGCAATCACTACTTACCAGACTAAAAGCCGCCACACGCTAATCCGTTGTTCCAGCCCTATACCCCCTAAAAAAGCCATTTCTCCCCTATTTTGACCCAACCACCACCAAGACCAGCCACTAGCCAGTCCCTCTTGAACCCCTGGAGCTGTTGGTCATTGGCCAACCAGTCCCTAGAGAACCCTTGACATCGCTGCGTCTCACGGGGGAGTTGGTTGTTGCTGTTTTAGCGTCGAGACAGTCTTGTATTGCCATAGTCAAGGTTTCCAAGCGTAGCCTCTATCGTCGCCACCACACTCGTATCTCCAGCCCGCTTACGGGTGAGTTTAGGCCTAAGATAGATGGTTAGGATTAGTTTAGAACAATCTTGCTTAGTGTTTATTAAATGTGGTTAAAGAGAGTTAAGCTTGTTTAGTTTTGATTAATTGATTGTTTGATTTAATTAATTTTTTGATTGATTTCTGAATTAAATTCATTAATTGTTTAATTCTGGATTTTACTATTTATATGGCACAAAACACTTATTTTATGTACTTCGTGTGCATAGACATTCGCATGAATCTTATGGTTTTCACAAAAAATGATGGATCATTTTTATTTAGACAATGAACATGTGTGCATGAATGAAATAAAAGTGGATTGGCATCATTAGTTTGATAGTCCGATTCGTCGGAAACCCGATTATGCATGAGTTGATCACATTATTTGTGGATACAAGAACGCACATCATGAATTAATAATAATTAATAATATGCAGGGTGTGGCAATGACTAGGTGAGATTGTCTATGATGCGACTCGTATATGATTGATGAATTGCATTACCTGATGGCCATGTGCATTGCTTGTATTGTCTGGAGCTTAACATGCAAGGTATGGCATACCGGGTAAGGTTGCATGCGAACCAATTATTTGATTATTGGTTGACCTTGGTTGTAGTATGGGTGATTGTTGTTGGTCTGCTTGAGGGGTGGTTCTAGAGAGATACCCTGAGTTGAGTTAGTGTTCTAACCGGGGCTTAGGGCGAGGTCTTGTTGAGATTTTATCTCACTGGTTATTGTATGACCATTTTTAGGCCTTTAGAATGGCATACCTGCTGGTGCAATTCGGGATCCCAAAGGACTGAAGACCATCGTGATGCACAACCGCTTCTCAGGTCGGGTGTATTTGTAACATCTTGAATTTTGACCCATTATAAGATAGATGAAATGGTTATTTTATCAGTGCGTTGTTAGTTACGTTTATATTGAGTTGGCCCCTCATGAGTTAACTAATTATTCCGCAAGGCAATTAAGGATCGATACGTATACGACTAGTGAATTTAATCAAGAATAGGCCACTCGACCATAAAGTTCAAAGAGGAATAATACTACATTGTTGCAGGCCAATTAGCGAATAGAAATAAATCGATTTGGCAAATATATGAGGTCAGATTGCAAGTGATTCCGCATGATTTCGATATTAATTGCGAACAACGTTAAACCAATTTCTTTTTGGGCCTATACTCAATGTGAGTAATTAACCCCTCATGATTACATGACAATCAAGGATCGCCTTGATTTGAATGCATGATCGTGGATTGAAAAGCTATCGACCACAAGTCAAACGCGCAAGAACCCCTAAATCCCGCCCAAAAGTTAAGTCGTACTAAAGTCGCGATTAATTGATTTTAACCACAAATTTCAATCCAGTATCGAGTATCGAACTTTTAAGGATGTCGAGACTAAAATATTGGACATTGCCTCATTGAATCTCGAATTTATCGGTAAGCCCGAAATTATTGGAAAATGATTCAACGGGCCGAGTTTTGGAGCCAAATATTTGGAAATTTGTGCTTCAGGGGTAAAAAGACCGAATTGCCCCTTTCTAGAAGTTTGTGTAGATTTGTCTTGTTCTCTTTTCTTTTTCTTTTTCTTTTTCTTTTCTTTTCCCCCCATCTTCCTCCGCACATTTCTCTCCCCTCTTCCTTTTCTCTCTCTTTTTCCCCACGTTTCCCTTGTTGGCTACCCTCCACTTGCCCCATCTTATCTCTCTTTTTCCTCCCTTTTTGACTGGTCTTATCTTCTTTTTCTCTCTCCCCCACCCACTTGATGACAACCCCATGTGCTCCTCTCTCTCTCTCTCTCTCTCTCTCTCTCTCTCTCCTCCTTTCTTCCCCTGCATGTTCGACCCCCCTTCCCAGCAACTTCTTCTTCTTCTTCTTCTTTTCTTCCGGCAACGTAAGCTTGCTACTATTGCTGCGTTTTCTTGCTGCTGCCACCCATCACCGCCGCAGCTCCGCTGTCCCGCCAGCTCATTGCCGATCACCAGTGAGTCGTCGTTCACCGACCTCGAGCCAAATCGGCCCCACCTAGCTTTTGTCCTCTTCTTCTCCTCCTTTGTCCACCGCTACCAGAGCTGGGCTACCTTTGTCTTAGCCGTCATCCACTACTCGCCAGCCTGTCAACGAAACCCGACGAGTCTCGCACTGGTTAGCTGTAACATCCTGAAATTTGAGTCCTTTGAGGGATGACTGAACGTGAATTTCGCTAATGCATTGTTGGCCGATCTCACTCGGAACTAATCACTCCTGAGATACTGACCTTGAGGGGAAAGGCTAATGAGGACAAAACTCGTGCGACTAAAGAACTTGACCTGGGAAAACAACTCGACTGTGAGAATTGCGTAAGGACGATCCTATAGATATGCAGGCCGATTCCAGGGACGAATAGAAGTCGATTCGCGGACAGAAATAATGGGATGACGGGTGATTCCGTCTACTGTTATCGAACCCATGAACGGCCCTATGTCGATCCTTGATAATCGTGTACTTTGAAATAAGAATCGATCCTTCGCAATTTCATGCAGTCAAGGACGTCCATGTGTCCAGAAGTCTTGAACGTGAATTGGCACGAGTCGGTTACGCGTGAATCCTCAAAGCCGCCTGTCAGTCTGAGTAGTACCAAAATGGCATTCGGGCGAAATTGACAAGGCATGTGAATCCAGTATTGGACTTCGAATTTTCGAGAACGTTCGAGAAGGACTTTTGGATGATGCTTCTTAGTCAGTCGACAGTGCCGGCTGAGCCGAGTAATTAGAAAAAGGGACTTTTGGACAGAGAACCCGAGCCTATGAGGACGTAGGCCGGGTAAGAACAGTGAGGGCCTCACGCCCAAGGTGGGACAGCCGCCATGGAAGGCCTGAGGCAAGCAAGTGAGCTCGTTTGACCCAACCGACCCCTTACCTGTCCTAGCCCGTTATCCAAACGTGAGCCAATTCGAGCCCAATAAATTCCCAAGCCCGTTCCTATTCATTTTCCGGCCCATTCCTAGGCCCGCCCTTCATTTTCAGCCCAAGGGCAAATTGGGAAATGTGCAAAGTGGAAATGACCAAAATGCCCTTGGATATTTTGAAGAAAAGTCAAAAAGGAAGAGAGAGAAGATGATGTCATGTTTTGGGAACTTGAGCCAAGCATTAATGGCCTTAATTAAGGCCTATCTTCAGCCTCACTTCACTCTCTCTCTCCTCTTCATCTTCCCCAAACCGCACGCCCTTCTCTCCCTAGTTTCCCTTCCTTCCTTCAGTTTTTCAGTTCTGACCTTCCACCGAAAAATGAGTTGTTCATGCCCTTCCCGTTGGACTCTCGTCTCGTGCCACCTGCCGTTGTGTTCGGAAGAGAATTTCCATTCAGATAGCATCGGCTGATCGCCGGAAAGAGCCTCCGGCAGATCCGTACGGACGCCGGAAGCAGGCTGTTGCCGGACCGTCACTGTTCCGCCTGCAGCAGCTTTGTTCCGCCTTTGCCCCTGTTTTTCTCCCATTCCAGCCAAATCACCGCCCATACCAGCCACAAGAAGTTCCCCCTCAACCCCTGGGTGTCGCTGGCCGCAGGCCCGTCACTCGCCGGAGCTCCGGCAAGCTCC
This sequence comes from Angophora floribunda, assembly GCA_014182895.1. Lineage (NCBI taxonomy): Eukaryota > Viridiplantae > Streptophyta > Magnoliopsida > Myrtales > Myrtaceae > Angophora > Angophora floribunda. Next base: position 20,481,828 of record CM024709.1, read on the forward strand.
GTTCAGCCGCTTTCCTCCTGTGCAGTGCTGTTTTTCAGAGTTGCAGTGGGGATTCCGAGTTGTTGCTGCTGTGTTGAGCCCGGGACCGCCTTGGATCATCGTGGTAGAGGTCCCCAGGTGTCGGGTTCGTTGCCGCCGCCGCATACGTATCGCCGGCCCGCTTAACGGGTGAGTTTAGCTCCTAAACCCTATTTAGTGCCTAAACTAGCTTAGGGTTGGGTTAATTAGTGTTAAGGGCTGATTAAGGTGTTTAATTAAGTGTATTAGCTCTAAGATAGGTTGTTAGATAGTGGATTAAGATTAGCTTAGCTTAATTTTGCTTATTTGTGCTTAATTGTGCTTAATTAGGCCTAATTGTGTGTTATGTGCTAATTAAGCATGCTTTGCTTGATTAAATTGATTAATTGTTTTAATTAATTGATTTATTTAATTTCTGCATTTATTGATTAAATTATGTGATTTATGAATTAAATGATTTAATTATTAAATTCGGAATTTCACTTTGTTCATGCGCACTTGTTCATGATTACTGATCACGGTACTGTTCACGGCACTATTCATCCGGAAGTGAAATTGTGTATAATTTCATGTGCCTTGATCATATGAAGTGAATTGGATGTGGCATTGCATAAGCATCCGCTTGAATTGTGTGATTTTCACAAAAGAAAGAAAATGGTTTATCCGAGGGACACCGGAAATGGACCGCCTTTATGAGAAAGAAAGTGATTTGTCCAAGGGACACTAGAAATGGACCGCTTTTATGAGAAAGGTGGGGAAAATGGTTTGCCCAAGGGACACCAGAAATTGACCGCTTTTGTGAGAAATGGTTTGAGGCTTCATATGCAAGCATGTGTGCATTGGCTAATGCTCAAAGATAATAAGTGGGTCATAATGGTTTGCTTGCGTGATCACTAAATTGAAACCGCCGTCTCGGGAGAGTATCCATTGACGTTCTTTGGGCATGCCGTCTTGGGAGAGTATCCCTTGACGTTTTGTGGGCATGCGGTCTTGGGAGAGTATCCCTTAACATCCTTTGGGCATGCAATCTCGGGAGAGTATCCCTTGACGTTTGTTGGGCATGCAGTCTCGGGAGAGTATCCATTGACGTTTGTTGGGCATGCAGTCTCGGGAGAGTATCCCTTGACATTCGTTGGGCATGCGGTCTTGGGAGAGTATCCCTTGACGTCTTTTGGGCACGGAAGGGCACGGTTGCGCCTCTGCGGAGGAAGGGCACCGTAGCGCCGTTGCGCCTTGGGTGTAGCCCTGTGGGGCAATAATAATCGGAACACGTGTGGATGCGAGAGTGCATGAGAAAACACGGCATCATTGGTTCCGATTATGCATGAGAAGATCACATCATTTATGGCACGCACACATGAATTGATAACGTGCAGGGTGTGGCAATGGCTAGGTGAGATCGCTTGTGACGCGACTCGCATGTGATTGATGAACTGCATCATCTAACGGCCATGCGCATTGCGTGTATTGTGCTGACTTATAACGTGCATGGTAGGGCATACCGGGTAAGGTTGCATGCGAACTGACTATTCAATTGTTGGTTGCATTGCTTGCATTGAATGAGGTTTAACGTGCAGGGTATGGCATACCGGGTAAGGTTGCATGTGAACCGACTTTTGTTTGTTGGTTGACCCTGTCTGTGGTTTGATTGCTGATTGCTAGTTGTTTGTTGTTGGGTTGAGTGAGGGGTGGTTCTGGAGAGATACCCCGGGTTGAGTTGGCGTACTAATCGGGGCTTAGGGGAAGAACTCGCTGAGATTTTATCTCAACCCGTCGTGGTTAACCATTTTCAGGTCCCTAGAATGGTGTACCCGTAATGGAGGATCCTGCCCCGCTCCTCTAGTGATCGACCCGACGAAGCTTGAGTCCGATGGGTCCGAGTGACCATGGTGTTGAACCTGAGGGTTCTTTGTGTACGGTTGGATTAGCCTAGTTCTATTTGATTTGGCTTAGAGGATGGATCGGCCCTTTTTGTCGGGCTTGTAATTCGGAAAATGATCCTCCATTGGTTAATCCAGTAAATTGAATAATTGAGTAGTTGCTGTTGTTCTTGCTGTTCATCCCTCCATCCCTGTTTGATTGTTTGTTTGTCTGGGGATGGTTCGTCTTCCGCTTACGCTTAACGAAAGATAAAATGAATGGTCGTCGATGGGTCCTGGGACGTCGCTTTCAATCGACCAAGGTAATGGGGTTGCCGCGAGCTCGAGAGTCGGGGCGTGACAACCCCGTCGGTTTTGGTATCAGAGCGAGGTCGAAACTTGGAGTGATTAGGTGCGTGGGATTTTTTTGGGATAGTGAGATAGGGATGGCTTTTATATTACGTGCATGTGATTGCTTTTGTGGTTTCGTGTGGTGGCGGGTTGCTCATAGTCCAGAGTGATGAGCAATCCTGAGCAGTCAGCCCCTAGGCGTAGGGCAGTGTCTAGTCAGACCAGTGCTAGAGGTAGCGCGCAGGTAGATCCTAAGTTAGATGGGATCCTGCTGGCGTTAGAGACATTGTTAGGGCAGCAAGCTGAGTGCTTCTGCTGTGGTCCTTGTGGTTCCCCTAGTGAAAGGAGAGGCCTGTAAAAGACCGATACCTAGGCTGGTAGAGCTGTTCCTGAGATTGAAGCCACCGAGGTTCAGCGGCGTGGGCGACCCTGAAGCTGCGACCCTTTGGATAAGGGATTTCTAGAAGATTGTTACAGTGTTGAGGTGTTCAGAGTAAGACAGAGTGCTTTTGGCAGTTTATCAGCTTCAAGGAAATGTCAGTACATGGTGGGAAGTCACTAAAGGAAGAGTGTTCCCTGAAGGCACGGTTCAGACTCGGGGTGCCTTTCATGAAGCTTTCATTGGATAGCACTTCTTGAACAGTGCGAGAGAGTCAAAGATGGCAGAGTTCCAACAGTTTTGTCAAAATCAGATGTTAGTGGATCAGTATGGGGTGAAGTTCGTTGAGTTAGCCTAGTATATGCCGAGATTAGTGGAGGACCCTTGGATAGGGCGAGATAGTTCAGAAATGGCTTGAAGCCAGAATTGAAAGTCAGCTGGTGCCCTTGAATTTAAAGAGTTTTGATGATATGTATGAGAGGGCCCAGATGATAAAGGAGGATATGATCGAGAGGGCGACTGAATTTGGCTCGCGGTTCGTGCCTAACAGAGATAATTGTCGATTTGGAAAGGGACCGATGATAGGGAGAAGGAATCTCATCCCACCCAACAAAAAATGGATTGTCATGGAAAGACAATTCAGTTTAACCCAGTAGTGGGTGATATTTTTGAGTTTGTGAGAAATCGAGGAGGATCCTCGACCCCTTTGAAATTCGTCGTTGGAAGTAACTTGTTTATTGGACAAAGGTTGCTAAGATTATTGGGCAACTGAGGTTAATTGGTTAGTTGAAGAATCAAGGATGGATCATTGCACTTATGCATCCCTTTTCAGTAGCTCAACCAAGGGACGGTCATGAGCAAGTATCCATTACCAAGGATGGATGACTTTTTTGACCCGTTTCAAGGAGCTTCGATATGTCCCAAGATAGACCCAAGGACGGGCTATCAGTAGTTGAGGATTAAAAAGGAGTATAAACTAAATGCGACATATTGTGTGTGATTTGGTCACTACGAGATTACTGTACCGCCATTTGGATTAACTAATACGCCTGTTGCTTTTATGGATTTGATGGATTGAATGATTAAGGCGTATTTGGAGCAAATTGTAATAGTGCTCGTGAGTGATATATTGGAATATTCGAGGAAATTAGAGGAACGCGAATAGCACTTGAGGGTGGTGCTATAGACCATTCGAGAGCATAAACAGTATGCCAAGTTTAATATGTGCGAGTTTGGGTTTACTCGCGTTGCTTTTGTTATCGTGTGATTTTGGACGAAGGAATATCTATGGATCCGCTAAGATCAAGGCAGTCATGAATATGTCAAGACTTATGACAATGGCAGAGGTTCGAAGTTTTCTAAGTCGGACAAGTTAGTACAGATGATTCGTAGAAAGGTTCTCTACGATAGCTACGTCTCTGATGCGAAGGTTAATAAAGGACGTAAGAATTTGAATGGACGAATAAGTGAAATTTTTAAGAGCATAAGTATAAGCTGATTACCGCACTAGTTTTGAGGATTTAGTCTACTATGGGAGAATACGAGATTTACAGTGGGGCGTAGTATAAGGGATTTGACTGCGTGGTAAGGCAACAAGGAAGATTGGTTGTTACGCGTCATGACAATTGAGGTCATTGGATTTAATGGAAGTCAGATAAGTTTTATCTTGATGATTTGAGGAGTTATAGGTATGGGATCATAAGAGATGACCTATTAAATGGTGAGAATCTTTGATAAGAATTACGGTGGATGATTTATTGCTCGGAAGTCTTAGATTCGATTAAGACGTGAATTTACCCAAGGTGGATTATTTCAAGAGATAATTGAGATAGGGATTTGAGAAATGGAGTTTTGTCTTCAGTGGATTAAGAATTAATTATCCCTTCATGCTAGATGGATGAGTGAGGAAATAGCACTATCGATGATTTCTTCTCGAGGTATCAGAAAGGATTTGAAGAGGTATTCGAAAGCCTTTAGTGCGATAAATGACATTTGGTTTGCACTAATTTTCAAGTGATTGAGGTGAATTCTTGGTTTGGTTATTAGATGGACATGAAAGGAATGTTAAAAGAAAAATCGGTGGTTTGAGGATTTCGGACAATGATTTGATGAGAATTCAGTGAACAAGATTTCAAGCGTCGATAAGTGACCCTGTGGAAACGAGCTCATGGGTTGACGAACTAGAGAAAGTTTTGCACTTTGAGGTGCTCAGACGAGGTTAAAACCGTGAGGCTTGGTATGGGACAGGCCAAAGCGGATAATACCTTTATGAGATGGTGCGTGTTTAAAAAGGACTTTTGCTAGTAGTAGTGCAGTTTGAAGATGCCCATAACAACTGATCCGACGAGGGCGGGGAGTGGTCGCCGAGGCCAGAGTGCCTGAGCAAGGAGCGACTCTTGGCAGGCTTCTAGGATGTCGAAAGGGGCAGAAATGAACTGAACTACACACTGTACAAAAAGAGAATGCTTGTGGGATAATATTTTATCGGAGTGGTATAGCAGAATTATGGTCACATTTGTGGAACTCCAGTCTATGGAATGAGGTCAGAGAACTAGGAATCGTTGGTTCAAAAAAAAAATTGGTTTAGCAGTTATTGAATGCAGTTCAGATTATCAGCGACAGACTAAAGATTGCTCAGAGTCATCAGAAGAGTTATGCAGACAAGCGTCGTAGACTGTTGGAGTTTAAGGTGGGTGATCATATATTTCTTGAAAGTATCGCCGATGAGGGGTACTTCCAGATTTGGCAAGAAAGAAAAGTTGTCTGAGGTATGTTGGACCTTTTGAGACTTTGGAAAGGATCGGGGTTTTAGCGTATCGTCTTGCGTTTCCATCGAAACTTGCTCAAGTGCATGATGTTTTCCACGTGTCCATCTTGAGGAAGTATCAACCGGACCTGACTCGTGTTTTGAAATTGGACATAGACGACAGGATGTCGTACGTGGAAATGCCGATAGGATAGAGGATCGTAAAGAGCAAGTGCTTCGAATCAAGACTATTGCCTTAGTTAAGGTGATCTGGCAGTATCACGGATCAGAGGGAGCTACATGAGAAAGTGAGGAAGTGATGAAGCATCAGCACCCCCATCTTTTTGAGGACTTGTCAGTAGTTGCAAATTTCGAGGACGAAATTTTTATAAGAGGGGAAGAATTGTAACATCCTGAAATTTGAGTCCTTTGAGGGATGACTGAACGTGAATTTCGCTAATGCATTGTTGGCCGATCTCACTCGGAACTGATCACTCCTGAGATACTGACCTTGAGGGGAAAGGCTAATGAGGACAGAACTCGTGCGACTAAAGAACTTGACCTGGGAAAACGACTCGACCGTGAGAATTGCGTAAGGACGATCCTGTAGATATGCAGGCCGATTCCAGGGACGAATAGAAGTCGATTCGCGGACAAAAATAATGGGACGACAGGTGATTCCGTCTACTGTTATCGAACCCGTGAATGGCCCTATATCGATCCTTGATAATCGTGTACTTTGAAATAAGAATCGATCCTTCGCAATTTCATGCAGTCAATGACGTCCATGTGTCGAGAAGTCTTGAACGTGAATTAGCACGAGTCGGTTACGCGTGAATCCTCAAAACCGCCTGTCAGTCTGAGTAGTACCACAATGGCATTCCGGCGAAATTGACAAGGCATGTGAATCCAGTATTGGACTTCGAATTTTCGAGAACGTTCGAGAAGGACTTTTGGACGATGCTTCTTAGTTAGTCGACAGTGCCGGCTGAACCGAGTAATTGGAAAAAGGGACTTTTGGACAGAGAACCCGAGCCTACGAGGACGTAGGCCAGGTAAGAACAGTGAGGGCCTCACGCCCAAGGTGGGACAGCCGCCATGGAAGGCCTGAGGCAAGCAAGTGAGCCCGTTTGACCCAACCGACCCCTTACCTATCCTAGCCCGTTATCCAAACGTGAGCCAATTCGAGCCCAATAAATTCCCGAGCCTGTTCCTATTCATTTTCCGGCCCATTCCTAGGCCCGCCCTTGATTTTCAGCCCAAGGGCACATTGGGAAATGTGCAAAGTGGAAATGACCAAAATGCCCTTGGATATTTTGAAGAAAAGTCAAAAAGGAAGAGAGAGAAGATGATGTCATGTTTTGGGAACTTGAGCCAAGCATTAATGGCCTTAATTGAGGCCTATCTTCAGCCTCACTTCACTCTCTCTCTCCTCTTCATCTTCCCCAAACCGCACACCCTTCTCTCCCTAGTTTCCCTTCCTTCCTTCAGTTTTTCAGTTCTGACCTTCCACCGAAAAATGAGTTGTTCATGCCCTTCCCGTTGGAATCTGGTCTCGTGCCACCCGCCGTTGTGTTCGGAAGAGAATTTTCATTCAGATAGCGTCGGCTTATCGCCGGAAAGAGCCTCCGGCAGATCCGTACGGACGCCGGAAGCAGGCTATTGCCGGACCGTCACTGTTCCGCCTTTTCCCCTGTTTTGCTCCCATTCCAGCCAAATCACCGCCCATACCAGCCACAAGAAGTTCCCCCTCGACCCCTGGGTGTCGCTGGCCACAGGCCCGTCGCTCGCCGGAGCTCCCGCAAGCTCCGTTCAGCTGCTTTCCTCCTGTGCAGTGCTGTTTTTCAGAGTTGTTGCTGCTGTGTTGAGCCCGGGACCGCCTTGGATCATCGTGGTAGAGGTCCCCAGGTGTCGGGTTCGTTGCCGCCACCGCGTCCGTGTCGCCGGCCCGCTTAACGGGTGAGTTTAGCTCCTAAACCCTATTTAGTGCCTAAACTAGCTTAGGGTTGGGTTAATTAGTGCTAAGGGCTGATTAAGGTGTTTAATTAAGTGTATTAGCTCTAAGATAGGTGGTTAGATAGTGGATTAAGATTAGCTTAGCTTAATTTTGCTTATTTGTGCTTAATTAGACCTAATTGTGTGTTATGTGCTAATTAAGCATGCTTTGCTTGATTAAATTGATTAATTGTTTTAATTAATTGATTTATTTAATTTCTGCATTTATTGATTAAATTATGTGATTTATGAATTAAATGATTTAATTATTAAATTCGGAATTTCACTGTTCATGTGTACTGTTCACGGGCACTGTTCACGGCATTGTTCATCCGAAGTGAAATTGTGCATAATTTCATGTGCCTTGATCATATGAAGTGAATTGGATGTGGCATTGCATAAGCATCCACTTGAATTGTGTGATTTTCACAAAAGAAAGAAAATGGTTTGTCCGAGGGACACCGGAAATGGACCGCCTTTATGAGAAAGAAAGTGATTTGTCCAAGGGACACTGGAAATGGACCGCTTTTATGAGAAAGGTGGGGAAAATGGTTTGTCCAAGGGACATCGGAAATTGACCGCTTTTGTGAGAAATGGTTTGAGGCTTTATATGCAAGCATGTGTGCATTGGCTAATGCTCAAAGATAATAAGTGGGTCGTGATGGTTTGCTTGCGTGATCACTAAATTGAAACCGCCGTCTCGGGAGAGTATCCCTTGACGTTCTTTGGGCATGCCGTCTTGGGAGAGTATCCCTTGACGTTTTGTGGGCATGCGGTCTTGGGAGAGTATCCCTTAACATCCTTTGGGCATGCAGTCTCGGGAGAGTATCCCTTGACGTTTGTTGGGCATGCAGTCTCGGGAGAGTATCCATTGACGTTTGTTGGGCATGCAGTCTCGGGAGAGTATCCCTTGACATTCGTTGGGCATGCGGTCTTGGGAGAGTATCCCTTGACGTCTTTTGGGCACGGAAGGGCACGGTTGCGCCTCTGCGGAGGAAGGGCGCCGTAGTGCCGTTGCACCTTGGTTGTAGCCCTGTGGGGCAATAATAATCGGAACACGTGTGGATGCGAGAGTGCATGAGAAAACACGGCATCATTGGTTCCGATTATGCATGAGATGATCACATCATTTATGGCACGCACACATGAATTGATAACGTGCAGGGTGTGGCAATGGCTAGGTGAGATCGCTTGTGACGCAACTCACATGTGATTGATGATCTGCATCATCTAACGGCCATGTGCATTACGTGTATTGTGCTGACTTATAACGTGCAGGGTAGGGCATACCGGGTAAGGTTGCATGCGAACTGACTATTCAATTGTTGGTTGCATTGCTTGCATTGAATGAGGTTTAACGTGCAGGGTATGGCATACCGGGTAAGGTTGCATGCGGCGACTTTTGTTTGTTGGTTGACCCATCGTGGTTTGATTGCTGATTGCTAGTTGTTTGTTGTTGGGTTGAGTGAGGGGTGGTTACGGAGAGATACCCCGGGTTGAGTTGGCGTACTAATCGGGGCTTAGGGGAAGAACTCGCTGAGATTTTATCTCAACCCGTCGTGGTTAACCATTTTCAGGTCCCTAGAATGGCGTACCCGCAATGGAGGATCCTGCCCCGCTCCTCTAGTGATCGACCCGACGGAGCTTGAGTCCGATGGGTCCGAGTGACCATGGTGTTGAACCCGAGGGTTCTTTGTGTACGGTTGGATTATCCTAGTTTCTATTTGATTTGGCTTAGAGGATGGATCGGCCCTTTTTGTCGGGCTTGTAATTCGGAAAATGATCCTCCATTGGTTAATCCAGTAAATTGAATAATTGAGTAGTTGCTGTTGTTCTTGCTGTTCATCCCTCTATCCCTGTTTGATTGTTTGTTTGTCTGGGGATGGTTCGTCTTCCGCTTGCGCTTAACGAAAGATAAAATGAATGGTCATCGATGGGTCCTGGGATGTCGCTTTCAATCGACCAAGGTAATGGGGTTGCCGCGAGCTCGAGAGTCGGGGCGTGACATTAGCCACGCTGTCCGACAATTCCACTTGAGCTAGCCGCTCCTCTTTGGACCTGACCTAACCGCACCTCTGCCACCTCACCGTCGTCCCTCCGCCTTAGTCGTCGTCGGAGGCCAACCAACTGACCAGCCAGCCTTTACCACCCACGAACCAGCTGCATCACCCCTCCTTCTCCCTTTTTGCTTATGTCCAGCCTTCGCCCAAGCCGCCTCCTTGTCGCCGGAGTTGCTGGCCGCCGTTTGGAGTCGCCAAACCGCCCGCCAGCTAACCCTGTGCCACCACAACCGCTGGTTCCTCCATTCCTCGACTTCTCGCCCCGTGGACAATTGCCCTCGGTCGAGATTCGGTCCCAAGCCGCCTCGTCTCAACACACCGGAGGTTCCCGAACGTTCCCCTCGCCGTCGCCATTGCACCCATGTCGTTGGAATCACTAAGCCGCGAGTCGATTTCCTAATCCCTTAGTTAGGGGTTAATCTTGCTTATGAATAGTCTAATTAGTTTAATCTTTGATTAATGCTTTGGATGATTGTTAATTAGCAATAGAATATTATTTGATTAAGCTTCCTTAGTGTTAATCATTGTTAGAATAAAGTAACCACAGTTAGATTAAAGTAACTGAGGTTAGATTAAAGTAACCGTGGTTGGGTTAGTTAACTGTAGTTGGGTTAATTAATTGCAGTTGGGTTAGAATAGTAACCATGGTTAGTGTTAATAAATATTATTATTATTTTTGGAGTAAATAATAATGATTTATTATTTTCGGAATTAATTAATTATTAATTAAATTATTTTAGAATTTTGAGTTATTAATATTGTTATTACTACTCATTTCTGAAATTAATTATTTTTGGGGAAAATTATTAATTGTGATTATTTATGGGAAATGATTTTAGTTGAGTAATTTTGTGAGAAAATTACTATGGTCTAATTTTCTAATGTTAATAGTATTTATATATTACGTTATCAAATGACATTGGTTTATTAAAGAATGGTTTTATTAAATGGAATTCTTTGGGTTGAATAATTATTATGGTATTGGAAAATAATAATTAGTATTTTGTGGGACTTAAATTATTTTACTCGGAACAATCAACTATAGTATTATATGCTTCTTAAATGAGTATGTTTGAGTATAATTATGGTTTATACTAATTTTGAGATAATTGAATATTGAGATGTATGGTTGGGCACCGTATTTATTGAGGTACGTGATGATTTTGGGAAAAGTATGCAAGTACTATGATGTTGATTGGTCAGAATTGATTATTAGGCTGTGACTTGAACTGTTGATTGTTGCAACTTTCATGAATAATTGGATTGTCTCTATTGTACGTGACTGCCGGATACTGCTGCATGACATTATATGTGTGCTAACTGCAATAGCATGTTGCATGATCACGAGCTGTACGGGCATTCACGACAAAGCAAAGAAAAGAACATATTGTTTGATGATATGTTGCATGGTCACATTAAGAGGAGAGCCCGGCGCTGCCGGTAGACTACCAACCCTTGGGATTGTGCCATGGCCTTTAGGTCATCCTAACTTCGATTAGTTGCCTGATAGTGGTTGGTTGCGGAGTCATGGTAGAGGTTAGACCCATGCACTTTAGGGAATGCCATTAGTGGAGGAGAGCCCATGATGTCGCCATGCCTCATGGGGGAGGACAATGCCTGGTCTACGACCAGTTGACCGCTAACCATAAGGTTTTGTCGTGGCCCTAGAGGTCGTAATAATCGGAAATGTGTGGGTGTGAGATATAAGAAAGCTATGTGCAGTGCTCTGATTATTCGCATGCCTCTTAATGTCGTAATGATTGAAATGACAGTTTCTACAAGTTGCATGTGCTAAGGCTAGGTAGGGTTGTTTGTGTTTGCATCTGCTTATTGAATTGTTGTCTGATAATGTTGCTCGAGATATGGTATGTGTTGTTTGCTAAAACTAGTTATTGAATAACCATTTTCAGGTTCTAGGATGGAGGATCAATGCATGTTTCGGCTTGTGGCCATTTTTTAAGGGGGTAGATTAACCCTGGCTTGTTGGTTTCATTGGCTCGATAGGAAGATGCCCGTGATAAGGGTTTGTACTTGTAAACTTCCTAGGGTTAATCAGTAGATAAATAAAGCAGTACTTTTGAATATGTTCTTGTAGAGTTTTGTTGCTATCCCTACTTTTGTAATTGACTGGGGATTGTGATTCGCTTCCGCATGCGTTTAATTAAAAGATAAAAATAATGGTCGGCGACGGATGCTGAGAAGTCACAAATCAAATGACCGCAAGAGAATAGGAGTTGCCGCGTGCTCGAGGGTCGTGCCATGACAGCATTTCTATGAGAAGTATGTCTCCACCATCTGGGTGGATGAGGGATTGGTCATCTGCATTGTTTTGACGGCTCACCCGGTAGGGACCTTGGTTGCCTATATATATTGTTGGAAAAATATTAGAATACATAAAAATAATAATAGTTGTTGGAAATACATTGAAAAAGAATAGAAAATAAAATGAATTGTTTGAAGCGTGCAAGAGCACTATCCTCAAAGATATTTCCATTCGTCAAAGTACAAGACTTGGTGGATGGGCTCTAGTAGCTATCCTCCCAAGATACAACATACTCTCTTCTATATTCCGCATTGAATATTAAAAGAAATAGAATAACGTTGTGTATAACCGGGCGAGGAATAAGAAAGGAAAGATTTTTTTGAGAAAAAATATATTCTCTCCTTGATTTGGTGTATCTCTGTAGATTGTCTTTTTAATTTTTATTTTTATATTCAGACAAAATAGAGCCGTTAAAGAGCAATAAATTGTTATAGAGCCATTATAGAATAATAGAGGATTTATCTAATAAATAAATTAGACATTACTAAGTGATTGAAAAATCATTATATGACCATTAAGAAACCATTATAAAACGTTATAAAATGGTTTTGTAACATTTTATATTAATGGCAGAAAAAAACCGTTACAAATTTATAATGGTAAAAAACTGTTACAAAAATTAATAGCTTTCAATTTTCTAAAACGGCTGAAATATAGCTTGAAGAAAAGTGAGAAGAGAAGGTCACAAAAATGGCATCCGAAAGAGTTTGCCTATTCATATACATTCTTTGTCTGACTGCTCTTTGCTTTACAGGTAAGTTTTTAGTTTTATAAAAACTTGAAAGGACACAGTGATGTCTAAGACGTAAGAGAATTTTATGATTCAAATGCGAAAGTTACTTCACACCCTTCATTCTTTATGCAAATTGTATGGAATTGTCTAGTGATTCGAAAAACTAAATCTATAGCACACGTCCCGAGTTTTTCCTTCGAACGAATCACCGAAGCACGACGTGAGGATTTTATCGTGATGTTTTTTCAATTCTGATAGGACTAACAGCCAAATCTGGTATTTTCAAAATTGAGTCCATTTCATTTTGCCATAGCATGCGGACGTCGAACAATTTTCCTCACCTAAATATTGTGAATTGAACTGTTTAATTATTCCCTGAACATATCAATTTGATATATGTAATTATGTTGGTTGCTGAGATTTCTTGAATTCTGGTGTCTCAGGAAAACCAGTCGTAGGGAAGCTCAAGAAAGATTGGCAATTAGATGTAGGGCCCTGCTCGGATATAACCGACTGCAATAGGTACTGCATCGAATCGCTTCGAGCAATTCGAGGGGCTTGCAAGCAGGTCGGTGGACCGGGACAGATCGATTGCTTTTGTAAACTTACTTAATGAAATTACAAAAAACGTTGAGCCAAGTCAAATTGTTTCTTATCCTGATATTAATCGTTATGAATAAAGCTCAATCCTCCTGAAATATCCCCCTTCTTATCTCGACTTTTCCTTAAAAAAAAAAAAAAAAAAAAAAACTCCTGTTGGATAAATAATGCTATAGACCCGTGGATTTGCAAAACTTCTTCACTTAATTGGATCATCACTCCCATATTACATGTAACGGTCATGCCATGTGTCTATAACATAGAGAAGTCGATTAAGGGGCAGATTTTGATAACTTGTTTACATTAAAAAGCCCAGGGGTGCAACTATAGCTCGAGCCTAGGCTGACTTGACCATTTCAATATACATATATATATATATATATATGGGGATGCCTGGACGACACATTAAGCTTGACTTTTGTTGTGATGTCTTGAATTCCGACCCACCTCGGGATATATGGAATTGTTATTTTATCAATGCGCTGTTAGTTACGTTTTCTCTAGCTGGCTCCTCATGAGTTAACTGACTAGTTGGAAAGGCAATTAAGGATCGATACATATATGACCAATGAATTCAGTCAGGGATAGGCCGCTCGACCATAAGGATCAAAGGGGGATGATACCACATTGTTGTAGTCCAATTGGCGAACGGAAATAAATCGATTTAGCAAAAATACGAGGTCAGGTTGTGGGTGATTCCACATGACTTTGATATTGACTGCGAATGACGTTAAACCGATTTCCTTCTAGCTCTATACTCAGCGTGAGCAATTAACCCCTCATGATTACATGACAACCGAGGATCGCCCGATTTGGATAGGCACAATCGTGGATTGAAAAGCTATCAACCACGGGTCAAACACACGAGAGCCCCTAAACACTGCCCATTAGTTAGGTCGTACTAAAGTCGCAATTAATCGATATTAACCATGAATTTCAATATGGTTTCGAGTAGAACTTTCAAGGATGTTGAGACTAAAATATTGAATGTTGCCTCATTAATTCTCGAATTTATCATTAAGCCTGAAATTTATTAGAAAAGGATTCACCGGGCCAAAAAATTGGAACCAAGAGGAGATGGACCATTGAAGGCCCAATGGGCCTTGCACCCATTATGTGACATCCTAAAATTCGAGCCCTTTTAGGGATGAGTGAACGTGAATTTTTCCAATGCATTATTGGTTGATTTCACTCGGACCCAATCATTTCCGAATACTGACCTTGAGGGGAAAGGCTACTGAGGACAAAACTTGTGCGACTAAATAACTTGACCTAGGAAAACAACTTGACCATGAGGCTTGTGTAAGTACGATCCTTTAGTCATGCAGGCCAATTTCAGGGACAAATAAAAGTCGATTCGCGGACAAAAATAATGAGACAATGGGTGATTCCGTTTATAGTTATTGAACCCGCGAATGACCGTATGTCGATCCTTGATAATCGTGTACTTTGAAATAAGAATCTATCATTCGCAATTTCATGTCGTCAAGAACGTCCATGTGTCGAGAAGTCTTGAATGTGGTTTGGCACGAGTCGGTTACGCGTGAATCCTCGAAGCCGCCTATCAGTTTGAATCATACCAAAATGACATTGGAGCGAAATTGACAAGGCATGAGAATCCAAGATTGGACTTTGAATTTTTGGGAACGTCCAAGATGGACTTTTAGACGATGCTTCATTGACAGTCGACAGTGTCGGTTGAATCGAGTTTTTGGGAAAAGGGTCTTTAGACCGAGAAAACGAGCCTACAAGGACGTGGGGCCAGCAAGAATAATGTGGGCCTCATGCCTAAGGTGGGATAGCCACCATGGAAGGCTCGAGGCAAGCAAGTGAGCCCGTTGGGCCAAACCAACCATTTACCCTTTCGAGCCCGTTGTCTAATCTTGAGCCAATTCGACCCCAACAAATTCCCGAGCCCGTTCCTATTCATTTTCTGGCCCGTTTCCTAGGCCTGCCTTTCACTTTCAGCCTAAGGGCACATTTCCCAATGTGCAAGGTGGAAATGACCAAAAAACCCTTGAATATTTTGAAGAAAAGTCAAAGGAAGAGAGAGAGAAGATTATGTCACTTGCTTGGGGGAGTGTAGAAGGCATTTAATGGCATTGAAGGGGTTTTCTAGAAGCCCTCACTTCACTCTCTCTCTCTCCTCTCTTCAGCTCCAAAAATCGCAACCCCTCTCCTCCCTTGTTTCCCTTCTTTTTGCAATTTTCAACCTCTGACCTTCCACTGAAATCTAACTTTTTCATGGCCTTCCCATTGGAATCTTGTCTCGTGCTACCTGCCATCGTGTTCAGAAGAGAATTTCCATTCAGATAGCATTGGCCGATCGCTGGAAGGAGTTGCCGGCAGACTCATATGGCAGCCGGAAGCTGGCTGTTGCCGAACTGTCACTATTCCGCCTGCAGCAACTTTGTTCCGCCTTTTCCCCTGTTTTTCTCCCATTCCAGCCAAACCACCACTCATACCAGCCACAAGTGGTCCCCCCTCAACCCCGGGTGCCGCCGGTTGCCGGCCCGCCGCTCGCCGGAGCTCTGGGCAGTCCGTTCAACTCTGATCAACCACTTTCCCCTTAAGTAGTGCAGTTTTTCAGAGTTGCAGAAGGAGTTTGAGATTGTTGCTACTGTGTTTAGCCCGGGACCGCCTTGGAGTATCATGGGAGAAATCCTCGGGTGGCGGCTTCGTCGCCGCTGCCGCACTCGTGTCGCCGACCTGTTTAACGGGTGAGTTTAGCTCCTAAACCCTATTTAGTGCCTAAACTTACTTAGGGTTAGGTTAATTATTGCTAAGGGCTAATTAGGGTGTTTAATTAAGTTGTATTAGCCCTAAAATAGGTGGTTAAGATTAGATTAGCTTAATCTTGCTTAATTATACTTGATTATGCTTAAATGTTGATTATTTGTGGTTTATGTGATAATTAACCTTGTTTAGCTTAATTAATTGAATTCTGGGAATTACTATTCATTGATTATTGTTCAAGACATTGTTCATCCGAAAGTGAAATTGTGCATAATTTCATGTGTCTTGATCATATGAAGTGAAATTGGTGTGTCATGGTATGAACATCCACATGAATCGTGTGATTTTCACAAAAAAGGGAGAAAATGGTTTGTCCGAGGGACACCGGAAATGGACTAATTTTATGAGAAAGGTGGGAAAAATGGTTTATCCGAGGGACACCGGAAATTGACCACTTTTATGAGAAAGGATTTGAGGTTTTATATGCAAGCATGTGTGCATTGGTTAATGCTCAAACATAATAAGTGGATTGTGATGGTATGCTTGCATGATTACTAAGTTGAACCCGATTTAACGGAGATTATGGAAAGGGAGGGCACTGAAGGGCACGGTTGCGCATCTGCAGAGGAAGGGCGCCATAGTGCCGTTATGCCTAGGAGGACACGGAATGGCACGGTTGCGCCTCTGCGGAGAAAGGGCGCCATAGCGCCGTTGCGCCTCGAAAGGCACGGAAGGGCACGGTTGCGCCTCTGCGGAGGAAGGGTGCCATAGTGCCGTTATGCCTTGGAGGGCATAGAAGGGCACGGTTGTGCCTTTGCTGAGGAAGGGCGCTGTAGTGCTGTGGCACCTCGGAGGGTACAGAAGGGCACGGTTGCGCTTCTGCAGAGGAAGGGCGCCGTAGAACCGTAGTGCCTCGGCCTGCACAGAAGGGCACGGTTGCGCCTCTGCGGAGGAAGGGCGCCATAGCACCTTAGCAATAGCATGGAAGGGCACGATTACGCCTCTGTGGAGGAAGGGCGCCATAGCGTCGTTGCACCTCGGCCAAGTTGTAGCCATGTGAGGTAGTAATAATCAAAACACGTGTGGATGCGAGAGTGCATGAGAAAACATGGCATCATTGGTTTCGATTATGCATGAGATAATCATATCATTTATGGCATGCATGCAAGAATTGATAACGTGCAGGGTATGGCAATGGCTAGGTGAGATCGCTTGTGGTGTGACTCGCATGTGATTGATGAACTGCATCATTTAACGGCCATGTGCATTGCGTGTATTGTGCTGACTTATAACGTGCAGGGTATGGCATACCGAGTAAGGTTGCATGCAAACTGACTTTTGATCGTTGGTTGACCTTGTCTGCTGTTTGATTGTTGATTGCTAGTTGTTTGTTGTTGGGTTGAGTGCGGGGTGGTTTTGGAGAGATACCCTAGATTGAGTTGGTGTACTAACCGGGGCTTAGGGGAAAAACTCGCTGAGATTTTATCTCAACCCGTCGTGGTTTCAGACCCCTAGAATGGCACACCCGTAGTGGAGAATCCTACCCCCGCTTCTCTAGTGATCAACCTGACGGAGTCGAGTCTAATGGGTTCGAGTGACCGTGGTGTTGAACCCGAGGGTTCATTTTATATAGCTGGATTAGCCTAGTTTCTTTTCGTCCTGGCTTAAAGGATAGATCGGCCCCTTTTGACGGGCTTGTAATTCGAAAGACGATCCTCCGTTGGTTAATCTAGTAAATTTTATAAATGAGTAGTTAAGGTTTCTGCTGTTCATCCTCTATCCCTAATTGATTGATTGATTGTTTGTTGGACTGGGGATGGTTCGTGTTCCGCTTGCACATAACAAAAGATTAAAATAAATGGTCGTTGATGAGTCCTAGGACGTTGCTTTCTATCGACCAAGAGAAGGGGTTGTCACGAGCTCAAGAGTCAGGGCGTGACACATTAAGGTTCGGCCGAGTGGGCCCCAAGCCAAGCCCACCAAGCCCAAGTGAGCCCAACCTCCCACCAAGCCCAAGTGAGCCCAACCTCAAGCCTTGAGCCCAATTGCATTTTTTAGCCCATTTCTCCACAATTTGAGCCCAAACAATTTTTATTCAAGCTCGTATAAAATCTTGGCCCATGTACGCATATAGTATAGTATACTATACTTTGAGGAATTACTATTTTACCCCTTCTAGAAGTGGCAGTCAATGTTGGAGAACAAAAGGCAAGAAAGTCAAGGAAATTATGAAGGGAAGTGATGTAAAGGAAGGGAAATTGGGCTTGGCTTCTTGCAAGAAGCTAAATGGGAGAGAAATATCTCTCTCTCTTCTCCCCTCTCTCTCTCCTTGGGCATTCAGCCCCTCTCTCCTCCTATTTCTCTCTCATTTTTCTCCATTTTCCTCTTATTTTCTCCATGGTTCTTCCCCATGGATGCCCCCTTGACCAACCGGACCACCCTCATCCACCATCTTGGCCGCCTTGCCACTATTTTGGAGCTGTTGTGCTGTTATGGTGCCACTTATCTCGGGCCGCCCAAGCCACGCCTCTCTCTCTCCTTCTTCACAATTCTCACCTCCACCAGAAACCACATTCACCGAGACCCATTTTTGCCGAGCACCCTCTCAAGGTTTTGGATGTAGCCATGCATAGCCCTCACCACCGCCATCGCGCTCGTGCCGTCGGAATTTTCGCCATATGAGTTTACGTTCTAATCCTTCGATTAGTTCGTTAAACTTGCTTAGGGTTAGTTTATTTAGGGTTAATCCTCGTTTAGGGGTTTAATTAAGTTGTATTAGCCTTAAGAAAGGTGGTTAGATAGATGATTAGGATTAGTTAGATTAATCTTGATTAGTGCTTGCTAAATGATGGTTTATGATTAATTAAGCATGTTTAGCTTTAATTAATCAATTGTTTGTTTTAAATAATTTTTTTAAGGATTTCTGAATTTAATTTATTAATTATTAAATTCTGAATTTTACTATTCACATTGCACTGTTCATAATTTACTATTCATGTGCATTGTTCACGTAGTACTATTCACACACAATGTTCATGCGAAAGTGAAAAATGGCATAATTTCATGTGCTTTGATTTTATGATGTGAATTGGATGTGTAATTGCATGGACATCTGCATGAATTGTGTGGTTTTTGTAAAAAGGGGAAAAATGGTTTGTCCGAGGGACATCAAAATGGACCGCTTTTATGAGAAATTATTTGAGGTTGTATGTGCAAGCATGTGTGCATTGACTAAGGCTCAAGATAAAAATGGGTCATAGTGGTTTGCTTGCATGATCACTAAAGTTGAACCTACCGCCACGGCTGAAGTTCGGGGGGTGATAGTCTGATTTATCAAAAACTTGGTGGGGGTCCGGATGCGGAGTCGCGGTAGAAGCCGGGCCCATGGTCCTTCGAGAATGTCCTATTGGGAGAGAACCCTCGACATTGCTGCACCTCACAGGGGAGGGCAATGCCTAGTTATGCCAATAGACATCGATGAGGGTTCGGTTGTGGTCCCGAGGGGCAGTAATAATCGGGACATATGTGGATGTAAGCATGCATGTGAAATATGGCATCGTTGGTTTCGATTATGCATGAGGTGATCACATTGTTTATGGCACACATGAATTGATATCATGCATTGTTTATGTGAGATGGCATGTGACGTGACTCGCATGTGATTAATAAAATGCATCACTTGATGGCCATATGCATTGCTTGTATTGTGTTGGAGCTTATTATGCAAGGGTATGGCATACCGGGTAAGATTGCCTATGAATTGACTTACCTGTGATTGATCATTGAGATGATTAAAATGTTGGGTACATTGTTTATGATACGCATGAGAATTTATACCATGTAGGGTATGGCATGATCGGGTAAGGATGCCTACGAGTCGATTGATTGCTGATTGTTTCTTATGGGGTTGCTTAGGTATATCACATTTATAATTAAAGGAAGCGAGGGTCACTTTACGATTGATCTGCCGTAGTGATGAGGGTTGTACCTATTAGGAACCTCGATAACTCACTAAGATAATATCCCACTCGTCGTTGTTAACCATTTTTCAGGTTCTTAGTTATGGCATCTTTATTGCCATGGTTTGGGAAGTGCTGGAGCAAGTCGTGAAGGGCAACATGTTGGTGTGCCATTGGTTGAAGGAAGTAGATTAACCCTGTTTAGTATTTTGATGACTATAGAGGAAGTCACCCGATTGAGGGGCTTATATAAATTTCCTAGGGTTAATTAGTTCAAGAATAAAAATGACGTTGCTGCTGGTGGTGGTGGTCTTTTGTTATCCCTGTTGTTTATTGATTGGGTGTTATTGAATTGCTTGTGCATGCGTTTAATCACAAGATAAAAAGAATGGTCGGTGACATGTCCTGGAAAGTTGCATTCATTTGACCAAAGTGACGGGGTTATCGTGTGCTCGGGATTTGGGGCATGACATTTATGTCTAGCTTGAGACAAACCTATTAAATGATGACCTTAGGAGAAGGACATTAAAAGTATCAAAAGTTGTTTATGATGTTCACTTTAGAGCTATTTTTTTCTTGAATCACTAAGTGCTACTTCAAAAAAAAAACAATTACACAAGTGTTAACTATCACATCCCGAACCTCGAGCACGTGACAACCCCTTATCATGGTCAATTGAAAGCGACATCCTAGGACTCGTGGACGACCATTAATTTTGTCATTCGTTATGTGCAAGCAGAAGACAAACCATCCCCAGTTTAACAAACAATTAGGGATCGAGGGATAAACAATAAGAACAACATCAACTACTAATTTATACATCTTTAATGGATTAACCAACGGAGGATCATTTTTCAATTTACAAGCTTAACAAAGGGGCTGATCCATCCTCTAAGCCAGACTAAAAAGAAACTAGGCTAGGCTAATCCAACTATATAAAATGAACCATTGGGTTCAGCATCATGGTTACTCGGACCCATCGGACTCAGGCTTCGTCGAGTCGATCACTAGTGGAGCGGGGGTAGGATTCTCCAATACAAGTGCGTCATTCTAGGGGCCTAAAAGTGGTTATACAATAACCAATGAGATAAAATCTCAGAGAGTTCTCCCCCTAAGCCTCGGTTAGTATGCCAACTCAACCTAAGTATCTCTCCAGAACCACCCCTCACTCAACCTAACAACAAACAATCAGCAAACAGCATACCAAACAATAAACAGGGGCAACCAATAATCGTACATTCAGTTCACATGCAACCTTACCCAGTATGCCATACCCTACATGTTAAACCTCATACAATGCAAGCAAAGCATATGGCCGTTAGATGATACAATTCATCAATCATATACGAGTCGCACCACAAGCGATCTCACGTGGCTATTACCACACCCTGCACGACTGTCAATTCATGCGTGTGTGCCATAAATAATGTGATTATCATGACATTAAGAATATGCAAATAATTAGATCATTGCACAAAAATTTCTCATGTCTCAACATTCACATATGCTCCGATTATTACAACCCCTCCTTCTTAGGCTATGGCACAACCTTATGGTTGGCGGTTCCTGGCCAAGTTAGTTTAATCCTCTTTACCTCGAGGCATGGTGACGTCAATGGCTCACTCCTAAGACAGTATTTCTGAAAGAGCATAGGACATGTCCACTACTGTAATCCCACATAGAACCCCTCCCTATCAGGCAACTAACCAAAGTCAAGACGACCAAACAGCCACGACACAACCCCATATGGATTAGCGGTCTTCCGGCAACATCGGGTTCCCTCTCTTAATGTGATCATGCAACACATCATCAAGTAATTCATTTATATCTTTGCTTTGTCATGAATGCAACATCGCTTGTGTTCATGCGACATGCCATTTTAGATAATTCACACAATATGTCATGTGATGTCAATCAACAATCACATACATTCCCTAATTCTCGGGAATAACTCAACAAACCAAACACTTTCAATTCCAATCGGTCTTCGATCATGTAGTTCCTCATTATACACGGGTATAATAAATAATCGGCACTTCAAGAAAACATAACAACCAAGAATACATCAAATAAAGACTAAAACTAGCTTCCGTATGAACAGTGCTGTGAATAGTAATCGTGAACAGTAATTTTTAAAATACAATTGATTTAAACATTAAATTCATAAATTAAACAAAAAATTAATTAAAACAA
This sequence comes from Angophora floribunda, assembly GCA_014182895.1. Taxonomy (NCBI): domain Eukaryota; kingdom Viridiplantae; phylum Streptophyta; class Magnoliopsida; order Myrtales; family Myrtaceae; genus Angophora; species Angophora floribunda. The sequence goes on from CM024709.1 coordinate 20,503,780, forward strand.
ATAATCAATCAATCAAGGCAAATCATGCTAAACACAATTAGGCACAAATTAAACACAAATAAGCTTAATAAGCAAAATTAAGCTAATCTAATCTTAACCATCTATCTAACTACCTATCTTAGGGCTAATACAACTTAATTAAACTCCCTAAACCAAAATTAACCATAACTAAACCAACCCTAAGCAAGTTTAGGCTTTAACAAAGGGTTAGGGGCTAAACCCACCCGTTAAATGGGTCGGCGACACAAACACGGTGGCAGCGACGAAGACGACACCCGAGGACCTCTACCACAGCAATCCAAGGCATTCCCGAGGTCAAAATAGTAAAAAAAACTCGGACTCCCTTTGCAAGTTCTGAAAACTGCACTGCACAAGAGAAAGGTGATTGAATGGAGCAAAATGGGTTAGCTCGAGCTCTAGCAAGTGGTTGGCTGGCGACCGGTGGCACCTGGGGGTCGAGGGAAATAGTTGGTGGCTAGGATGGGTGGTGGTTGGATCAAAACATAAGGAAAATGGCTGAAACAGGCGCTTGTTGGGCAGAATTGAGCTACAATAGGCGATCAGGGAATAGCCTACTTTTGGTTGACCGGTGGGTCAGTCGACGGCTTCGACCGGTGAATAGCTGCCACAGTTCATACGAAAATTGTCTCTTGAGCACGATGGTGGGTGGCACGGGCGGTCATTTGCACAGAGGAAGGTTAGAAGGAAAAATAGAAGGAATGAAAGAAAAAACAAGGGAGAGAAGTGTGCGGTTTTGGAGGGGTTGAAGAGGAGGAGAGAGAGTGAAATGAGAGTTAGTTCCAAGTTCTCATTAAGGCCATTATTTTTTGCCCCAACTCTAAAGCAAAATGATATCATCTTCTCTCTCTTCTTTGTTATTTCTTCAAAATATCTAGGGGAAAAATGGTCATTTCCACCTTGCACATTTCCCAATCTGCCCTTAGGCTAAAAATGAAAGGTGGGCCTAAGAAACAGGCTAGAAAATGAATAGGAATGGGCTTGGAAATTTGTTGGGCTTAAAACGACTCAAGGTTAAACAACAGGCTCAGAAGGGTAAATTGGTTGGTTTGGCCTAACGGGCTTACTTGCTTGTCTCGGGTTTACTACGGTGGTTATCCCACCTTGGGCATGAGGCCCACACTGGTCTTGCCCGACCCACATCCTTGTAGGCTCATTTCCTCGATCCGTAAATCTCTTTTCCAAAAACTCGACTTAACTGGCATTGTCGACTATCGAAGAACCATTGTCAAAAAGTTCGTCCTAGACGTTCTCGATAATTCAAAGTGCAATACTGGATTCTCTTGCTTTGTCAATTTCGCTCGAATGCCATTTTGGTACAACTCAAACTGATAGGTGGCTTCAAGGATTCACGCGTAATCGACTCATGCCAAATCACATCCAAGACTTCTCGACACATGGACGTCCTTGACTACATGAAATTGTGAATAATTGATTCTTATTTCAAAGTACACGATTACCAAGGATCAACATAGGGTCGTTCATGGGCTTGATAATAGCAAATGGAATCACCCGTCATTCTATTATGTTTAGTCCGTGAATTGACTTTTAATCATCCTTGAAATCGGCATGCATATCTACATGATCATCCTTGTGATGTCCTGAAATTCAAGCCCTTTAGGGAGGAATGAACATTAATTTCGCCAATGCATTGTTGGTTGATCTCACTCGGAACTGATCACTCATGAGATACTGACCTTGAGGGGAAAGGCTAGTGAGGAACAAAACTCATGCGACTAAAGAACTTGACTTGGGAAAATGACTCGACCGTGAGACTTACGTAAGGATGATCCTGTGATATGTAGGCCAATTTCATGGATGACTAGAAATTGATTTGCGGACAGAAATAATGGAACGATGGGTGACTCCGTCTACTGTTATCGAACTCGCGAACAACCCTATGCCAATCCTTGATAATCGTGTACTTTGAAATAAGAATCGATCCTTCACAATTTCATGTAGTCAATGACGTCCATATGTTGAAAAGTCTTGAACGTGAATTGGCACGAGTCGATTATGCGTGAGTCCTCAAAGCCTCCTGTCAGTTTGAGTATTACCAAAATGGCATTCAGGCAAAATTGACAAGACATGAAAATCCAAGATTGGACTTCGAATTTTCAAGAACGTATAGGATGGACTTTTGGACGATGCTTCCTTGATGGTCGACGATGTCGGTTGAGCTGAGCTTTTGAGAAAGGGATTTTTGGACCGAGGAAACGAGCCTACGAGGACATGGGCTAGAGAGAACAATGTGGGCCTCACGTCCTAGGTGGGACAGCCACCGTGGAAGATCGAAACAAACGAGCGAACTCGTTGGACCCAACCAACCCCTCACCCTTCCTAGCCCATTATCCAAACTTGAGCCAAGTCGAGCTCAACAAATTTCCGAGTCCGTTCCTACCCATTTCCCAGCTTGTTTCCTAGGCCCACCTTTCATTTTAAACCCAAGGGCAGTTTGGGAATTGTGCAAGGTGGAAATGACCATTTTGCCCTTAGATATTATTGGGAAGAGACAAAAGGAAGAGAGAGAAGATGAGGTCATGTGCATGGGGAGTTGAAGTAACCATTAATTGCATTGATGAAGGGTTTTGAGCTACTGATTACACTCTCTCTCACCCCACTTGATCACACCAAAAATCATAGCCTTCTTCCCCTTTCTTCTCATTGTCTTCTTGCCTGTTTGAATCTCGGTTCGTACCACCCACTGTTACATTTAGGAGAGAGAATCCGTACAGATGGCATTAGTCGTTCATTGAACGAAGTCGCCGGCCGATCCACACGGCGGCCAAAAGCCGGCTGGTTGCTAACCGCCTACATAGCGACAGCTCCGCCCAACTCCGTCTTTTCTTCTATTTCTCTCCATTTTCGACCAAACCACTGCCACACTAGCTACCCACAACTCCCCCTCAACCCCCTAGAGCCTCTAGTCACCGGCCACTAGCTTGCCGGAGCTCCGGCCAGCTTGTTTTTGCTCTTATAGCTTCCTCCTACTGCAGTGCTATCTTTTGAAGTTTGGAGTTTGAGCAGAGGTTGTTGCTATGATTTCTGCCTCGGGACCACCTTGGAGGGTCGTGTTCGAGGTCCTCGAGTGTCGCCCTCGTCGGTGCTACCGTGTCCACATCTCTGACCTACTTAACGGATGAGTTTAGCTCATAATCCCTTAGTTAGTGCCTAAACTAGCTTAGGGTTGGATTAATTAGTACAAAGGGCTGATTAAGGTGTTTAGTTAAGTGCATTAGCCCTAAGATAGGTGGTTAAATAAATGATTAAAATTAGCTTAGCTTAACTTACTTATTTATGCTTGATTGTGCTTAATTAGGCTTAATTGTGTGTTATGTGCTAATTAATCATGTTTTGCCTTAATTGCTTGATTAATGTGATTAATTGTTTAATTTATTGATTTAATTAATTTCTGCATTTAAGTATTTAATTTTCGGAATTTAATTATTTAATTATTTTTAATTTCTGAATTTAATTATTTAATTATTAAATTCGGAAATTATTGTTCATCCGAAAGTTATAATTATGTAATTTCATATTTATTGATTTTATGAAGTGAATTGAATGTGTAATTGTATGAGCATGCGCATAAATTGTGTGATTTTCATAAAAATGGGAAAAAGATTAATTGTCCGAGGGACACCGAAAATGGACTTTTATGAGGAAGGACTTGAGATTTTAAATGCTAGTGATGTGCAAATATGTGTGCATTGGCTACAATAGTCCGAATTATCGAAAGGAGGGCACGGAAGGGCACAGTTGCGCCTCTATAGAGGAAGGGCGTCGTAGCGCCGTTGCGCCTCGGAGGGCATAGAAGGGCACGGTTGCACCTCTACGAAGGAAGGGTTCCATAGTGCCGTTGCGCATCGAAGGGCACGGAAGGGCACGGTTGTGCCTCTGCGAAGGAAGGGCGCCGTAATGCCTCAGCCTACATAGAAGGGCATGGTTGCACCTCTACGGAGGAAGGGCGCCGTAGCGCTGTAGCATCTCAGCCCAATGGAACACGTCATGAGGTGATCACATCATTATTTAAAGCATGCATGCATGAACTGATAACGTGCAAGGTATGGCAATGGCCAGGTGAGATCGCTTGTTACGCGACTCACAAGTGATTGATGAACTGCATCATCTAATGGCCATGTGCATTGTGTGTATTGTGCTAATTTATAACGTGCAGGGTATGGTATATTGGGTAAGGTTGCATGTTAACTAACTTTTGATTGATGGTTGACCGTGCTTGTTATTTTATTGCTGACTATTGGTTGTTGTGGTTGGGTCGTGAGGGGTGATTCTAGAGAGATACCCCATGTTGAGTTGGTGCACTAACCGAGGCTTAGGGGAAGAACTCGCTAAGATTTTATCTTAACCCACCGTAGTTAACAATTTTCAAGCCCTTATAATGGCACACCCACATTGGAGAATCCTGCCCCCGCTTCACCAGTGATCAACTTGGCGGAGCCAAGTCCGATGGGTCCAAGTGACCGTGGTGCTGAACTCGATGGTTCATTTTGTATAGCTGGATTATCCTAGTTTCTTTTTGGCCTAACTTAGAGGATGGATCGGCCCCTTTTGTCGGGCTTATAATTTGAAAGCGATCCTCCGTTGGTTAATCTAGTAATTATATAAATAAGTAGTCAAGGTTTCTGCTGTTCATCCCTCTATCCTTATTTGATTGTTTGATTATCTGTTTTGGATTGGGGATGGTTCATCTTCTGCTTGTGCATAACGAAAGATAATATGAATGGTCGTCGACGAATCCTGAGATGTCGCTTTCAATTGACCATGGTAAGGGGTTGTCGCGAGCTCGAGAGTCATAGCATGACAGTCCTTACGCAAGTCTCACAGTCAAATCGATTTCCCTTGTCAAGTTCTTTAGTTGCACGAGTTCTGTCCTCATTAGCCTTTCCCCTCAAGGTCAATATTTCGAGAGTGATCAGTTCTGAATGAGATCAACCAACAATGCATTAACAAAATTCAGGTTTATTCATCCCTCAAAGGACTTGAATTTCAGGATGTCACATTAACTCTAATCTGGATTATTAGAAATCTGATGTAGCCATATCTTATTAATTTCTCAATCTTACGTGGCTCGTTGGTGTACTCAATCAGCATATAATCTCTAAAAAGTGATCATTTCAATGCCAATTATTATTAAAAAATGATCACTTTAGTGTTGATTGTTGTTAAAAAGTGATAATTTTAGTGTCAAATCTTAATGAAAAACTGACCACTTTAGTGTAGAAAAAGGAAATGTTATCTCAGATAATATTTTTAATTATAAGAGCTATGTACTCGTTGAAGACATTTAAGTGATCGATTTTTCTCTGATTTGACACTTAAATGAGCCAATGAAAAGTTTTGGCACTAAAGTGTGCGTTGTACATAACTTTTGGCATTTTTAGTGTCCTTCTCTTACTGACCTCTTATTCTTTTGAAGATTATTTAAGATTTTAACTGACTTGTGACATTTATATGATGTGAACTGTATGAAATATTTTAATACATAAAAACTAATATATAAGAAAATGCTTTGTATTTTTTATATCATGGTTTCGTATTTAACTTCTTTTCTAATAAGTGGATGTTTCTTTCCTTCTATTTGAACTCACTGACATTATTCCTTTAGTTGCTCTGGATAGGTACAATTGCTGATTTTGAAATTATGAAGCTAAATCCATTCATTTATATAATTAACAAATGCAACTTTCAAAATTGGTGTATAACCAACAATTTACTAAGATGCGAGGACACTAGTACAGACACCTAGAGGGGGTGAATAGGTGTAAATAATTTTTTTTTCTAAAATGAAATAGGATAAAATCTGAGTAAAGTACAGAAGCAAAAACAAAACTAGAGTCTAACTATAGCGAAGTGGATTTATGTAAAATGCAATCAAAATGAGAGAGATAAGGAATAAGAAGATTGCACACAAAATTTATAGTGGTTCCGTTTCAATTAAGCCTCCATTCACTCTCTTACGCTAACAGCCTACTAGTTGGTTTTCACTATAAGATCAATAAATGATTACGAAGCCTCGAGTGCAAATGCTCATGATAAGAGGCACTTCCTCACTAAGTCATTCTTTTGTGTAATTTACTCTTGACTACTCAAATTTTGCTCACAAAAGACAATTGAACATGAGGACAGATCCAAACTTTGGAATTTCGATTCACACTCTTATCTTCTCCAAGTTGTGCAGCCTCTTTAAATACTCCTTTGAGTCAAACTAGCCATTGGCCAATCATTTGAAGGTTTATCTTCCAAATTTCCATTCTTGGATAGATTGACTTAAGAAGATTTTGTAGCCGTTGAAGATAAAGGTTGAATTATAGTAGATTTTGGTTGCCTATACAAGTAGAATCTTGGTTTTCATAAATGATCCATCCTCTTTTGGTAATTGTCTCCAAAATTGATTTTGTCAATCAGCTTGATTAACACAATCAATATACATTAGGAAAGTGAAATCCATAGCCATTGTAGGTTCTTTCTTCATTATAGTCCTCCTACCATTCTTGAAGTATTTTGTTTTGGATCCTTGTCAGAATAAGATATTGCATCTGTTAATAGAATAAAATTGATGTAAAATCTTCTGGAACATAATAGACTTTCTTGATGGTCTTGGTTGATATCCAAATTGGCTGATATCAAGATTTAAGTCTTTCTCATTCTACAGTTTGTTCCACAATAGAACTTAGAAAGTTTTGTTAATATCAAAATCAAGAGTTTTCTCAACAAGTAGTCCCTATCGTTTTTGTGGTCCAATGGAGCAATATTTACGGATGGTTACTCATTACCTTTTGATGTTTTTTTGGTAACGGGTAGTTACTCATACTTCCATTTGACCCGAATAGTTTATAGATAGTGGATTGTGTTATTCAACTTCTTTGCCATAAGATTAGTAGATACATGTGTAGGACGCATACAATAGTAAACTAAGAACTTCAATTATACATATTGTCACGACACAATCCTCGAGCCCGCGACAATTCCTATTTCACCTACTGTCATTTGATTGTGACATCCCAAAAGTCGCCGTCAACCATTCATTATAAACTTTCAAGTTATGCACATACGAAAACAATTTAAACTCCATCCAATTAACAACAATGGCAGGGATAGTAGAAAGACACATCATCAATAACAAAAGCATCACTTTATTTATTTATTGATTAATCCTAGGAAGTTTACATGTATAGGCCCTTACAATGGGCAACTTCCTATAAGCCAACAAAAGGGAACAATAGAGTCAGGGTTAATCTATTCCTTTGAAAACACAGCAATGAATTGCACCACCTTTCAGTTCTCCATCCTACGAATCTGAAAATGGTTATACAATAATCAGTAAGATAAAATCTTAATAAGTTAATAGCTTAAACCTCAGGTAGGAGATCTTCTCACCTCGGGTGCGCCCTAAATGTGCAATATTTTTATTGCCAACAAATCAACAATAGTAGAACACCCATTCGACCATTATCAAATGCATGATTAGGTCATAACTCATATGCAATCATTAATAGTTAATAGTTGCAATCACAAGTATCCTTACCTCACTCTTGTCACACACAACCTGCATGATATAGTTTATTATATGTCTACCTCAATGCAATAGATACATCAAACAATCATAACACATTTTAGGCTTTCCCATACACCATGACTCACTCATGTTCTGATTATTAACAACTTTGGGGGAATTTACTTCCAACACAAAAGTTGGTAGTATATTGGCCTAATCGGGCATCGTCCCACCCTTTTGGACACGGCTACATCCAGATCTCCTATTCGGATGGCATTCTCGAAAGAGCATAGGCTTGGCCTCTACTGTAACCTGCATCCGGACTCCTGCTGGGTATTATGATAAAATGGACTTCATTAACCATAGATCCCCTATCGGGTGACGGGCTCTTTGGTGACCATGCAAGCACACCAATCACTCATGCTCATTTCATTATCTTTCACTTTAGCCAATGTAGACATGATTTGTGCTTGCACACATTAATTCACCGAAAATCTCTATATGTAATACAATAATATTCCACACGTGGTCACACAAATACAATGCATTTTACACTTGGTCACACGAATATGTTGAACATATCCACCCTAATTCACAACCACAATTCTACAAATTTACTCCACCAAGTACATTTGAAACAATGTCTTTCATGCCTCAATTATCAAAGACAGCATATATACATATTCGATATATAATCTGTTGGATGTATGCCCTAAAGCTACTATGTAATAGTTACATATTAGGGATTTAAGTTGTACTATCATCATTATTATTTAATTAATGCCAATGATGTATTCATTCATTTGTCCAATTATTTTATGAATGATTCCATAAGATCAGTTGTAACTAGACCTATTCTTGAGACGTCAAGAATATTGTGACGGGTTCATAGTTAGACTGAATCTTTAAATTGTTCCTAGTCAATGGATTATTGAGTGGATATTTATAATCCTGTTAAGACCGGTGTGTTCTTAACTTCACCATTAAGTATTGGATACTTAAGGGAGTGATTAGTTGCAAGTCATTAGGTATTATGATACCTGAGTTAGAACACAGGTGTTTGTATTAGACAAATTCACTGAACGTGACGTATATAGAACGATTAGCAACATGGAAGCTTTTAGCGTGGTCAATGTCTAATTGTTCATGCTTTGGTCTTGTGTAAATAATCCTTAAACCTAAGGTACAGTGTTAACTTGTGTATCGAACAACTATGGTTCACGAGTGCACATAATGTCAGGTCGTTGATCCGTCTTTATACCTGATGGTCATAGTTTGTTCATATACGAAGTTGCACGTGTACGCAATATGGAATATGTCTCCTTGTTACATACAAGGTATTATAATGATGTCCTATGCAATCTAATTGTGACAATGTATTGAAATCCTCGGCCGGGGTTGTAACCGAGAATAAATTATTTATTTCTCAAATAAAATACATGTCAATTAGATTTGTGCATATGATCGAATTGGTGACTTGACAAATATTCCATGGTCTTTGTTCGATCGGGACATAGTAAGACAGAGGGATTAAATTACACTGTAGCCAAAATTGACAGGTTCATTATGTTCTTAAAGCATTCACACTATCTGGGTAGCCATGACATATTGCTAGATGTCAATCATGGCTTGTAGGACCCAAAGATTAATCGGGACAATTAATTCTTTTGGGAGTACTAATGTGTTAGTACAAGTCTTACTACCAGTTTAGTGATGAACCTAGGGATGTCACACACCATAACCAATTAGGATAATGTGGAAGAAGAGCCGGAGCTGCAGGGCAGCCCGTTCAACTCCGATCAGCTTCTTCCTCCTCCAGCAGTGCAGTTTTCAGAGTTGCAGTGGGGGATTCCAGTTGTTGCTGCTGTGTTGAGCCCGGGACCGCCTTGGATCGTCGTGGTAGAGGTCCCGGGTGTCGGGTTCGTGCGCCGCCGCCGGTGTCGTCGGCCCACTTAACGGGTGAGTTTAGCTCCAAACCCTATTTAGTGCCTAAACTTGCTTAGGGTTGGTTAGTTAGTGTTAATCTTGGTTTAAGGGGTTTAATTAAGTTGTATTAGCCTAAGATAGGTGGTTAGATAGATGATTAATATTAGATTAGCTTAATTTTGCTTATTAAGCTTAATTGTGCTTAATTTGGGATTAATTGTGTTTATGTGATTGATTAAGCATGATTTGATTTAATTGAATTGATTAATTGTTTTAATTAATGTTTTGTTTAATTTCTGGATTAAATGTTTTAATTAATTGAATTTCGGAAAAATCACTTTGTTCATAATCACTGCCCGTCACGACACGTTCACGAGCACCTTTCATTCACGGCCTTTGTTCATGCGAAGCTAAATTTAGTCTCATTTTGATGTGCTCTTGATTTTTGTGATTAATTGAAGTGCCGATTGTTACCATGCTCGTGAATATTGATGAAATGCGTGATCGAGTGTTGGTTGAATTGAATTTTGGAAATTGTCGAGTGAGACCGCATGACATACACACGTGGGTTATTTGAAATGGCATGTCGCATGAGCATGGCGATGTTGCATTCACGACAGAGCAAAGATATAAATGGATTGTTTGATGATGTGTTGCATGATCACATTAAGAGGAGAGCAGCGTCGCCCACACTCCCCACCCCTTATGGGGTTGTGCCGTGGCCTTTTGGTCGTCCCGACTTCGGGGATGCTGGGACAATGGTCGGGCTGCAGACGGGGCTGCGCGGCGGTGAGCGGGCCCCATGCTCCATAGGGAATGCCGTCGATGGGAGAGAGCCCGTGACGTCGCCGTGCCTCATGGGGGAGGGCGATGCCTGGTCTTTGAGAATCTGAAATAAGCGGTAGACCGCCAACCATAAGGTTGTGCCGTGGCCCTAGTGGTCGTAATAATCGGAGCATGTGTGAGTGTGAGACATGAAAAGTTGTGTGAGATGCTCTGATTATTCGCATGCTCTTAATGTCGTGATGATTTGTGGTACGCACGCATGAGTTGGACATCGTCGCGGGGTGTGACAATGGCCAGTGAGATCGCTTGTGACGTGATTCGCATGTGATTGATGAACTCTGTTCATCTAACGGCCATGTGCCTTGCTTGCACATTGTATGAGATTGAAATTACTGAGATTTTATCTCAACCCATCGTGGTTAAACATTTTCAAGTCTTTAGAACGGCGTACCCACAATGGAGAGTCCTGATATAATTTTGCAAATGTGTTTGCAATTACTACGGTTGCATTGAGTAGACATGAAATTAAATTAAATGGGATTTAATTTAATTTGTATTATAGTCATGAGCCTACGTGCATACGATGCACACGCATGCCCAAAGTGTATACATGTTAATGTATCCTAAATGCGCACTCAATAAATTATATTCCTTTTATTTTTTGGAATTTATTAATTAAATTATGCATGCGGTCAGCAATTGTTGCTGACCGCATGCGACGCACTCATGTGCGTGTTTTAATAAATAAATAAAAAGGAATTTGAAATTTGCTGCATGATGGTCAGCAACCGTTGCTGACCATCATGCATGAACCCACGACCAGCAATGGTTGCTGGTCGTGGGGGTAGTTTCCCACGATCAGCAATGGTTGCTGGTCGTGGGGGTAGTTTCCCATGATCAGCAACGGTTGCTGATCGTGGATCGTGGGTGGTTACTCGTGCGTAACCGCTCGTAAAATAATTCTTATATAAAGTGTGAGTGTGCGTTTTTGTTCGCGTACGTACGCAAACGAAAAAGAGAATAGAAGGATTCTCTCATTTTGGGCTGTGGCTGAAAATACCAAGAATACGAAAGATTATCTCCACGAAGTTGCTAGCACAATCGTAGTGGTGAATATCCACAAGTTCTCTCTTAATTCGACGTTCATTGGTGGTGTGTCTGAACTAGAGGTCCGACGTTTGTGGGGCTCGAACTGAAGAACATTTGAACCAGTTTGTTTAAAGCACACTTCGAGAGGTAATTCGATCAACTCCTTTTTATATTTAGATTTTTGTTGAAACGCACGAACAACACCTTTGGAGATTCATGTATAGAAATATTTCATCTTGTTTCCGCTGTGTTTATATTAAATTGCCTATACATGATTCTTGAAATCCCAACATAATCCACACGAGAAAAATACAAGCAATAATCCACCGAAAATAATCAATTACTAACCCGAATAATTAATTACTTACTTCCAGGAAATAATTCTTTATTCCACAAATGCCTAATTAATTATGAACCAACAATAATTAATCGGTATCCAAAAATAATTAATTATCATCTAAAAATAAATAAATAATTATCATCCAAAAATAAATAATTAATTATTACCCAAAAATAATTATTATAAATTCCGAAAAATAATAATTATTTATTATTTATTACCAATCAATGTTAGCTAAACCTAACCACATGCAAACCATGGTTAACTAACTGTAGTTAATTAACCTAACCAATTACTAACCATCGTTACTTTATTTAACCAATATTTATTAACTATGATTACTTTATTCAACTAGTGTCACTTTATCTAACTACAATTAATTAACCCAACTAAGGTTACTTTATTCAACCATTGTTAATTAACCTAATCAGGTTACTTTATTTAACCGTGGTAAATTAACTAAACTATAGTTAATTTAACTAATCTTCTAATCAAGGTTAATAGCACAGTTTAGCACTAAACAATATTAACCACACAAATTTAACACTAATCACTAATCATAAATAGCACAAAACATCATTAGTCCTAAACTAATCACTCATAATGAAATTTAATATCCTAATCAATGATTAGGAAATTAACTCACAAGTTAGTTGGTTCCGACGACACTAGAACAACAGTGGTGGCGAGGACAACAACGGGCGACAACTAGTAGCTATTTTTCGTCAAAACAGCTTCTGTGCCGAACAGAAGCAAAATAGTGGCTAGGCGGTAATGACTGACTAAACTCTGGTCGGTGTCCAACAACTCTGGTGAGCGACAGCAAGTCCGACTAGTTGCAACAGCAAATGGCAGTAGTAGAAAACTACAAACAACAACAACAGAAAACAACAAACAACAACAAGCAACAGTGACTAGAAGTGGCAACAGCAGCAAATAGAAAACGGCAATAGAAGCAAACAGAAGCGACAGCAGCAAAAAACCAGTAGTGGCAAGGATGAAATGGAGAAAATGAGGGGAAAAGAGAGAAAAACAAAGAGAGAGGGGGCTGAGGAAGGCTAGTCAACAACCAAGGAAAAGAGAGAGAGAGAGAGAGAGAGAAAAGGGAGAACTTAGTAGGCAAGTTGGTTTAGAACTTGTTTTCCCAAGTTTCAAGAAGCAAGGGCAAAATGGTAATTTCACTAGCTTAAATGGGCCCTTGGTGGGCCAGCCATTGTGGCGGAAAAGTCCAATGGACGTTTGGGTGGGCCCACTTCCCGAGGCCCAATTTTCTCAGCCCATTAATCCTTTTTCGAAAATTTCTAGGCTTATCGATAAATTTGAGAATCAATGAGGCGACATCCTTTAGGTTAGTCATGAAGTTATTGAAAGTTTGATACTTGAAATCGGGGTTAAAATTCGTCAATTATGACTCTAACACAATCTACACTATTGGGCAGTTTTTAGGGTTTTCATGCAAAATCGACTCGTGGTTGAAAATTTTCAATCCACGTTCAAGTCTCTTCAATCCCCAAGCAACTCTCAATTGTCATGTAATCTTGAGGAATCAATTACTCATCTTGAGTACAAAGTCAAAAAGGAAATCAGTTTATTGTTGATTATTGTCTATATCATGGTCGTGTGGAATCACCTAGGATCCAACCTTGTACTTTCATGTAATTGATTTATTTCCATTCAGTAATTGATTTGCAAAGGCATGATATTATCCTACTTCGATCCTTATGGTCGAGGATATATCCCGAATTAAATTTCCTAGCCTTACGCGTATCAATTCTTAATTGTCTTTCCAAATAGGTTAGTTACTCTTGAGTGATTAATTTAGAGTAGTCTTGACTAACAGTGCATCAATAAATAACCATTTTTATTTATCTCAAAATAAGTAGGAATTTCAAAACGTCACACATATCTGCTATGTATATGAAAAAAATAAAACAAAGTAAAAATTAATTGTAAGTTGCGCAAACATGTAACATGCCCTTGCATTTTCCCTAATTTCACTTTTCTAATTCTAGTTAAAGGCAAATCCGAATTATGAAGTGTATCTATTCATAGTGACAACATAAATAATGTTAATTGGCCATGCAAAAAATGAAGTATGTGTGTTAGGGAAATCCCTTATGATGTTTTGAAGATGACAAAATAAATCAAAGGCTACTAATGTGTTTGTTGATTGAGTAATTTGGTGAAAGACACACAAGCCGTTATGCAGATGATGGAACGTATAAAGGATATTATCAAGGATCATACTTGAAAGAACCATAAGATAGACTCATTGTTGAAGCTGAACAAAGCCTAGATTCTACGACTAAATATGTTCAGACTTTAAAGATAAATCTATTAGACATAGACTTTGAGGATGAATACGGTCAGACTCAAATACAGACTGAGAAGTCTACTTCAGACAGAACAGACTTAGACTTTACATACAGATGGAACATGCCCAAAATGTGATAAGTCTAGAATGTGACAGGTTCAAAACAACACAAGAGTAGAATGAGCATATGTTTAGACTAAAGCAAGTCCATAACTTAATGCTTAGAATGAAGCAAGTTCATAATGAGACAATCTGATAGAACAAGACGTAGACCTAAAACATGTAATGACTAGTAATTTGGTTTTAATTCTACATCAAAATAGATTTGATTGATTTAATCTAATTGATTGGCAATTGGATCCCGAAGACAAGAACATTCCTAACAAAGAAGCTCTACTTATGGAAACCTAGATTCTGCCTATATGGGCGATCAGAATCAAGATGGGGATTTTGCTTCTATCACTCAACGGCTACCAAATCTTCTAATACAGTTCTGTCCAACGGGATAGATTGGAAGACGATTCTCTAGATACTGTCCAATGACTAGTTTGGAAGTAGAGGTGTATATAAGGAGATTGAGGGGCCGAAGAGCAAGTAAAAGACAAAGTATAGAATCTATAATTTTAAAGTCTGAGTGTCACGCCCCAAACCCCGGGCATGCAATAACCCCTTATCATGGTCAATAGAAAGCGACGTCCCAGGATTCGTCGACGACCATTCATTTTAATCTTTCATTAAGCGCATGCAGAAGACAACCATCCCCAATCCAACAGACAATGAAATAATCAAACAGGAATAAAAGGGATGAACAACAATATAACATAAACTACTCATTTATACAATCTTACTGGATTAACCAGCAGATGATCGTTTTCCGATTTACAAGCCCAACTAAGGGGGCCGATCCATCCACTAAGCCATACCAAAAAGAAACTAGGCTCGATTAATCCATCTATACAAAAAGAACCCTTGAGTTCTAAACTACCATCACTTTGACCCGTTGAACTCAAGCTTTGTAGGGTTGTAGTATGAGTTGTTCGGGTCGATCATTGGAGGAGCAGGGACAGGGTTCTCCACTACACCATTAGGAGGGTCTAGCTCCATAGGATCCCGTCGTCGTCTTCAAGACCCTTACTGGGCGGTCCATCGAAACCTCGCAAAGAGCCGATCAACAGATCATCCTGCCGAATGTACCACGCTAGGAACCGATGGGGTAGCCATTGCCCCGGTCCCTTATCCACCTAGATGGTGGTGACGTACTTCTCATACAAGCGCACCCGACCCGAGAATTACTGGTGCATCATGATGGTCTTCCAATCTTGAGTGACCCCAAATCGCATTGGCGGGGGCGCCATTCTAAGGGCCTGAAAGTGGTTATACAATAACCAGTGAGATAAAATCTCAGCGAGTTCTCCCCCTAAGCCCCAGTTAGTACACCAACTCAACCCAGGGTATCTCTACAGAACCACCCCTCACACAACCCAATCACAAACAACTAGCAGTCAGCAATTAAACAATAGACAGGGTCAACCAACAATCAAAGGCTGGTTCGCATACAACCTTATCCAATATGACATACCCTACACGTTATATATAAACACGATACACATAATGCACATGGCCATTAGATGATGTAGTTCACTAATCACATGCAAGTTGCGTCACACGCGATCTCACCTAGCCATTGCTACACCCTACACATTATCAATTCATGTGTGTATGCTATAAATAATGTGATCACCTTATGCATAATCAAAACCAATGATGTGATGTTTCTCATACGCTCTAGCATCCACATGTGTTCCAATTATTACTACTCAATAGGGCTACAACCAAACTCCGCCGGTGTTTACTGTCATAGCCAGGCATCACCCTCTCCCGTGAGGCGCAAGGATGTCAAGGGATGCTCTCCCAAGACAGCATTCCCAAAGGACGTCAAGGGATACTCTCCCAAGACTACATGCCCAAAGAATGTCAAGGGATACTCTCCCAAGACTTGCGGTCATTTGATTTGCGACTCCCCAGGATCCGTCGCCGACTGTTATTTTTATTTTTTGATTAAACGCATGTGGAAGCGAAATACAATCCCCGGTCAATTACAAAAATAGGGATAGCAGGAAAACTCAATAAGAACACATCAAAAGTATCACACAACTTTCTCATGTCTCACACCCACACATGCTCCGATTATTAACGCCCCCTCCCGCCAACGGCACAACCTTAAAGTTGGCGGGATACTCTCCCAAGATTCTACCGCAGTCCCGCTACCGACGAGGCCCGGGACCCGCCCCCATACCGCAGTCCCACATAGAACCCCTCCCTGTCAGGCATCCGACCGAAGTCAGGCGACCCACTGGCCACGGCACAACCCCATAGGGATTGGCGGTCTTCCGGCAACGCCGGGTTCCCTCATTTAATGTGATCATGCAACACATCATCAAGCAATCCATTTATATCTTTGCTCTGTCGTGAATGAAATATCACTCATGCTCATGCGACATGCCATTTCAGATAACCCACGCAATATGTCATGCGATCTCGCTCGACAATTTCCAAATTTCGATTTTCAATCAGCATTCAATCACGCCCATTCCCTAACTCTTGGGAACAACCAACAATTCAAGTCACAGTCTGTCAATCAATTCCAATCAATTAACCTCACGATACTTGCACACTTTTCCAAATAATCACGTATATTTAATGATAAATAAATACATTTTTCAAGTCCCACAAAATACTTATAATTATTTTTCAATCCCATAATTAATTATCCAACCCAAATAATTCCATTTAGTAAAACCCTTCTTCAATAAACCAATGTCATTTAATAAAATAGTATATAAATACTATTGACTTTGGAAAAATAGACCATAGTAATTTTCCCCAAAATTACTCAATTAAAACCATTTCCAATAAATAATCACAATTAAAACCATTTCCAATGAATAATCACCAATTAAAACCATTTCCAATAAATAATCACCAATTAAAACCATTTCCAATGAATAATCACAATTAATTATTTTCTCCAAAAATAATTAATTTTCAGCAATGAATAGTAATAACAATATTACTATTAATAATTCGAAATTATAAATTAATTTAATTAATAATTCCGAAAATAATAAATAATAATTATTTATTCCAATAATAATAATAATAATATTTATTAATATTAACACTAAGCAAGCTTAATCAATAACATTAAAACACCCATAATCATCATCCAAAACGTGGCGGCAAGGGAACTACTCTCCCAAGATGGCTGGGGGCACGGGGCTGACTGGTGGGCGGCCCGGCAACTCCGGACGGCGGCCCGGCAACTCCGGACGGCGGCCAGCAGCTCCGGCGACCAAGCGGAGGCTCGGTGCGTGGGTTCAAAAAGAGAGAGGATAAGGGCAAGTGGGGGGTTGTCGACGGTGAAACAAGCTCATGCAATCCATAGCATCACAACCTACTTATTATCTTTGAGCAATAGCCAATGTATCACATACTTGCATATAAAAATTCAAATCATTTCTCATAAAAGCGGTCAATTTCCGATGTCCTCAAACAAACCATTTTCCCCCTTTTTGTGAAAATCACATGACTCATGCGGATGTTCATGCAATGACACATCCAATTCACTTCATAAAAACATGAAATTATGCACATTTTTAGCTTTCGGATGAATAGTGCCATGAACAATGCGCGTGAATAGTACCATGAACAGTGAAATTTCAAATTTAGAAATTAAATAATTTAAACATTAAATACATAATTAAATTAAATAAATCATTAATTAAAAAAATTAATCAAATTAATCAAGCAATTAAGGCAAAACATGCTTAATTAACATATAATACACAATTAAGCATAATCAAGCACAATTAAGCATAATTAAGCAAGATTAATCTAAGCCAATCTTAACCATCTATCTAACCACCAATCTTAGGGCTAATACAACTTAATTAAACTTGTTAACCCAACATTAACACTAATTAATCCAACCCTAAGGAAGTTAAGCACTAACTAAGGGATTATGGGCTAAACTCACCCACTTAAGAGGGCCGACGACATGGACGCGGTGGTGGCGGCGACGAACTCGACACTCAGGGACCTCTCTCACGACACTCCAAAGTAGTTTCGGTCTGAACACAGTAGCAACAACCTCTGTACACCCATTGGACTTCATAAAACAACACTATAGGAGGAGGACATGGGCTAATCGGAGCAAAATGACTTAGTTGGAGCTTTGAAGAGCCGTGTTGGCTAGCGATCAGCGGCACCTGGGGTCGAAGAGAAACTGCTGGTGGCTGGGATGGGCGGTGATTTGGTCGAAATGGGAGAAAAACAAGGGAAAAGGTGGACTAGGCGAACTTATCGCTACAATAGGCAAGTTGGGGAGCGGTGGCTTCAGGTCGGCCGGCGGGTCAGCTGGCGGGTCAGTTGGTGGCTCCTTTTAGCGATCGATTGACACAGGCCATACGAACTACCTCTCCTAAGCAGATTGGTGGGTGGCATGGGCCGATATTCATACAGGAAGGGCATGAACAACTTGATTTTTGGAGGAAGGTCAAAAGCAAAAGCAGCAGGAAGGAAATGGAAGCAAGGGGAGAGAGGTGTGCGATTTTTAGGAGCTGAAAGGGAGAGAGAGAGAGAGTGAAGTGAGAGTTGGTATTCAAAGCTCATTAAGGCCATTAAATGCCTTCTCCAATTCCCCAAGTAAGTGACCTCATCGTCTCTCTCTTCTTTAGTCTTTTTCAAATAATATCTAGGGGCAAAATGGTCATTTCCACCTTGCACAATTTCCACACTGCCCTTGGGTTGAAAATGAAGGGTGAGCCTAAGAAACAGGTAAGAAAATGAATAAGGATAGGCTTTAGAATTTGTTGGACTCAAATTGGCTCAAGTTTAGACAACAGTTAGGGAAGAGTAAATGGGTTGGTTGGGTCCAACGACTCACTTACTTGTCTCGGTCTATAGTGATGGTTGTCCCACCATAGGCGTGAGGCCCACATTGTTCTTGCCCGGTTCACGTCTTTGTAGGCTCGCTTCCTTGGTCTATAAACGCCTTTTCGAAAAACTCGGCTTAATTGATATTGTCAATTGTCAAAGAAGCATCATCCAAAAGTTTGTCTTGGACGTTCCTGAAAATTCGAAGTCCATTCTTAGATTCTCATGCCTTGTCAATCTTGCCCAAATGCCATTTTGATACGACTCAGATTGACAGGCGGCTTCGAGGACTCACGATCATTCATCCCTCAAAGGGTTGGAATTTCAGGACATCACACTGGGCGTACTTCGACCATATACACTTGTCTTGTGTGAACTTAAAAGTTTGTGATTGTGAGAGAAGTACACAAGAGTGACTTAGTGGGATAGTGTGATCTATCGCTGAGTGTTTGCACTCAAAGTTGTAATCTCTTGTTGATCATATAATAGAATCCAACCATAAGGCTATTAGCATAGGAGAGTAGACGTAGGCTTGATCTAAGCCGAACTACTATAATATTTGTGTACAATTTCTCTATCCCTTAATCTCTTATTGATTATTGTTATTTGTTATAATACACACGTGCTTGGTGCTTCTAAAATCTGATTTTCGTATAGCATATTCATAAGCTTGTTATAGAATTTGATTATTGTTCAGACTTCTAAATAGTGTTGCTTTTGCTAACATTCAGACTTCTATCACAAATAGATTTATTCCACATGTTTGTTTTGTAAAAGATTTTATTGTATCACCTATTCACCCCCTCTCTAGGTGATTCTTGCTAGCCACCCTCAATTGGTATCAGAGCCTCGTGCTCATTATTTTGAAGTATTTTTACTTCGGAGCTAAAGATCTTTTATGAGCTAGCTTTTTGGCACTAGGTCTTGTCAAAGGACAAAGCAACACCAGACCACCTTACTTTGATGGGAAAGAGTACAATATTTGAAAAAACAAAATGAAGGCATTCCAAAGATCTAAGGATCCGTTGGAATGGGATGTTGTTGAGAAGGGAATCAATCCTAATGTTGCATCTGCATCTACTAAAAAAGAAGAAGGCGAAATGTTTCAACCTTCTATCACTCTATCTCAAAAGGAGATATAAAAAAGAAAAGCACTAGATGCAAAAGTAATTTATTCTCTTTACTATGCTTTATCACCAAATGAATATAACCAAATTTCATCTTGTGAAACAGCAAAAGAAGTCTAGGACAGGCTACATGTTACTATTGTTGAGAAAACTCCTAGTTTTAATGATAACAAACCATTTCATCCATACAGAAATTCATATATTTTCTAAGGAAGAGAAGTCACAAGGTGACGTATTCTTGTGGTGTATCCTTCTAAGTCTGGATGAAGCAGAAGAAGTTTGAGTCTACGTGTACCAAACAGAGAACACAAGCAAACGCAAAACCTCGGTCTAGCAAACCTAGAACAAACTTACAAGACCAGACCGAAAGTAAGATCACCAACAGTCATGAATTTTACTTACCTTATTTATATTAATTTTGTAATATCGAATCGATTAGCAAGATCGATCATCAAGAAAACTTCCAAAGAAGGATGTAATACTTATGAAAGCTCAGATTTTGATTGTATGGGCAAACAAAATCCAAGGGGATCCAATCTATCTTCAATGATCTAGAAAACTTTTCTTATGAAGTCTGTCCAAGAAAGGAAAAGGAAGACGAATCTCTCAAGGTGATAGCCAACAATCAAGTGTGGCTCAAAGAGTATATAAGGGGAGGATGAGACCAAGAAGAAAGATGGGATTAATATATTCTAAAGGCTGATTCAATTCTTCACTAGTTGTCTAAAAAGTGCAAAATCGAGTGATCCTAGTGTATTACCAAGAAAAGTGACTTAGTGAGACAAATCATCACCAAGTGTAAACACTCAAGAGTGTGTAATCACCTTTGATCACATAGTGAAATCCAGCCTATTGGCTGATCACCTAGAGAGTGGTCGTAGGCTTGTCAAAAGCCGAACCACTATAACTGTGTTTGCAATCTTCTCTACTCTCTCTATTTAATTTTTTGTTTGCATATTGTAAAAGCTTTATATTACTTGCGCATAAAATTCCTCTACACCTATTCACCCCCTCTAGGTGTTAATACTAGTAATATCAATTGGTATCAAAGTCTCGTGCTCAGTATTTTGAAGTGTTTATTACTTCAAGTTAAAGATCTTCTATGGCTAGTATTCTTGCACCAAGTCTGATTGAGGGACAAAGCAACACTCGACCACCATACTTTGATGGAAAAGAGTACAATATATGGAAGAACAAAATGAAGGCTTTTCTTAGATCAAAGGATCCACTGGAATGGGATGTAGTCGAGAAATGAATTAATCCCAACGTGAAGCTGGAAAAGCCACAAGAAAAGATGATAGGAAATCAATAGAAGCACCGCTGCTCTTAATAAAGAAGAATTAACAAAAAGAGAAGCTTTAGATGCTAAGGCTATCTATTTTCTTTATTGTGCTCTATCTCCAAGTGAATATAACCGCATTTCTTCTTGTGAAACAGCAAAAGAAGTATGGGATAGGCTGCACGTTACTTATGAAGGAACTAATTGTGTGAAAGGAACCAAAGTTAATATTCTGCTTGGTTAATATGAATCATTAAAAATGAAGCAAAGAGAGTCCATTAGAGATATGTTAAGCAGGTTTACAGAAATAGTAAACGGGTTCGCATATCAAGGACAGTCCCATCACAAGACCAATGAAGGTTAACAAGCTCTTGAGAGGTTTGTCAAAGGATTGGAACAATGTGAATACCTCCATATGAGAAACTTTGCGGATCTCACCTCTGTTAGGGAAATCCCTTGTAATTTTTGAAGATGACAAAATAAATCAAAGGCTTTCGAGTCTACGAGTCTTAGACGGAGAACCATAAGAACGTCTCTAAGTCTACGTGTACCAGACGGAGAAACACAAGCAAACGCAGAATCTCATTTTGACAATACCAGACATAGACCCAGAATATGTAACGGCTAGTAATCTGGTTTGGATTATACACCAAAATAGATTTGATTGACTCAATCTAATTGATTGGCAATTAGATCCCGAAGACAAGAACTTTCTTTATGGAGAAGCTCTACTTATGGAAACCTAGATTCTGATTGTATGGGCAATCAGAATTAAGATGGGGATTCTGCTTTTGTCACTCAACGGCTACCAAATCTTCTTGATATAGTTATGTCCAACGGGTAGATTGGAAGACGATCCTCTGGATACTATCCAACGGCTAGTTTGGAAGTGGAGGAGTATATAAGGAGATTGAGGGATCGAAGAGCAAGTAAGAGACAAAGCATAGAATCTATAATTCAAATGTGTGGGCGTACTTCAACCATATACACTTGTCTTATGTGAGCTTAAAAGTATATAATTGTGAGAGAAATACACAAGAGTGACTTAGTGAGATAGTGTGATATATCACTAAGTGTTTGCACTCAAAGTTGTAATCTCTTGTTGATTATATAGTGGAATCTAGCTAGTAGGCTGTTAGCATGGAAGAGTGGATGTAGGCTTGATCTAAGCCAAACCACTATAATATTTATGTGCAATTTCTCTTATCCATCAATCTCTTATTGATTATTTTGGTATTAATACTAGCAATATCAATTGGTATTAGAGCCTCATGCTCAATATCTTGAAGTGTTTATTACTTCAGAGCTAAAGATCCTCCATGGCTAGTATTCTTGCACCGGAGTTGATTGAGGGACAAAGCAACATTCGACCACCATACTTTGATGGAAAAGAGTACAATATATGGAAGTACGCTTGCAAGTCTCTGAATATCACGGTATTATCAAAAGACATATTTTAGGCGAAGATTGACAAAGATTATCTTTAATGGTATATTTTAAATATATATATACCTTGAGTAAGGAAATAAAATATTCCATCTTTATCATCATGCCTTTCAAATTTATACACAAATTTTTATGATTCTGGATGATTTTTATGACTCACGTGTAATTTATGTTGCAAGAAATCTCTTGTCAGATATTGCACATTTTTATTACCTTATTTGGCACATGATAAAAAAATACTTTCTTTTTTGCGTACTGCATCAATAATATCCTTTTGAAATTTATGCTTAAGGAAATCCCTTTTATTTTGAAAGATATTACTGCATTTATGGATACACTTGCTATAATCTTAGAAGATATTTTATATTAGGCAAGTTTGATCCGTAAATCGGAGGAAGGTATGTTCATGATATTTTTTTATTGTGCAAAGATGATTATCTATTTTACAAGGATTTGCAGGTGGCAAAAGATCTTTCCATATGAGGTTGAGAAAGCTTGATCTGAAATTGTAGAGATTTTCGAAGGCTCGAAAATTCTACTTCTTGCGCAAAATTCTCACAAATTATTGAACAGGCCCTAATGTGTCATATGAAAGTGCATTTGTGCAAAAAGTTTGTTAAGTTTGTACAGATTAAATTTGAGGTGAACTTGATTGAAGAAAACAAACTTCTACCTCAAAATTCAAAAGCAAGAGAATAGTGCAGTTGTTGTTACTACAAAGGAAATAAAGGGATGACATTCTGTTCAACGTGCACAAGCTGCAATAAGTATTATTGCAAATACTGTCATGAGGACAGGGGGAGAAAGTGAGTGCAAAAAGAAAGGGGAGAATCATGATCACTTCATAAAAGCAACAAATTAAGGTAGAGCATTGATCAAGTATGGCAGATTTTTTGAATTGATCTTGACCTTGATTATTACAGAAAGAAAAGATATTGTTTTGTCATCATAAAAAATGGGAGATTGTTAGGGAAATCCCTTATAATGTTTTGAAGATAACAAAATAAATCAAAGGCTTCTGAGTCTATGAGTCTTAGACGGAGAAGCATAAGAACGTCTTGGAGTCTATGTGTACCAAATGGAGAACACAAGCAGACACAGAATTTCATTCTAACATTACTAGACGCAGACCCAAAATATGTAACGGCTAGTAATCTGGTTTGGATTTTACACCAAAATAAATTTGATTGACTCAATCTAATTGATTGGCAATTAGATCCCAAAGACAAGAACTTTCCTTATGGAGAAGCTCTACTTTTGGAAACCTAGATTCTGATTGTATGGGCGATCAGAATCAAGATAGGGATTCTACTTTTGTCACTCAACGGCTACCAAATATTTTTGATATAGTTCTATCCAATGGGTAGATTGAAAGATGATCCTCTAAATACTTTCCAACGGCTAGTTTGGAAGTAGAGGAGTATATAAGGAGATTGAGGGACCGAAGAGCAAATAAGAGACAAAGCATAGAATATATAATTCCAAAGTGTGGGCATACTTTGACCATATACACTTCTCTTATGTGAGCTTCAAAGTATGTGATCGTGAGAGAAATACACAAGAGTGACTTAATGAGATAGTGTGATCTATCGCTGAGTGTTTACACTCAAAGTTGTAATCTCTTGTTGATCATATAGTGGAATCCAGCCAGTAGGTTGTTAGCAAGGGAGAGTGGACATAGGCTTGATCTAAGCCATACCACTATAATATTCGTGTGCAATTTCTTTTATCGCTTAATCTCTTATTGATTATTGTTGGTGTTAATACTAGTAATATCAACCTCTGTCAATTGATGAGCTTGTTGGAACTTTGCAATCCTACAAAGCAGAATAGATGAATGAAGAAATAGAGTCTAGATGTAAGAAATTTATTGCACTTAAGTCTAATGTCGATTATGATGATGCATACTTTGAGGACAAACTGGATGACGAAGAACTTGCCTTATTAATCAAAAAAGTAAGAAAGTTAAACAAGAAAGGCAAAAAGTTCAATAGCAAAAAGCAAAACAAACAGTCTGGACAGAGAAGAACAGCTGATGAAGAGGACTCTATCAAAGATGTTATCTGTTTCGAATGCAAAAAGAATGGTCATATAAAACAATTGTCCTATACTGAAGAAGAACAAAGGCAAGTATGAAAAGTACAAGAAGGCCCTAAAAGCTTAAACATGGAGTGACACTGAAGTTGAAGACAATGAAGACGAATATCGCAATATTTGTCTAATGGCACACTCAGACTCAGATTCTGGAGCAGACTCAGAATCAGACTCAAACTTAGACAGAGAAATTGAGGTTAGTCGTTCCGATATTCCTATTGAAGTTTCAGATTATATAAATGAGTTTTGCTAAAATTTAAAATCCACTATGAAGAGGAATTCTAGACTAAAAAAGGAAAATTACAAGTTGAGTCAATAGAATTCTTCTCTGAAAGGAAAGTTTGATGATCTGAAAAAGGAATTTTTGGAAGCAAAGGAAAGTCGAGATTCTTTACTGAATGAGAATGAATCTCTGAAAAAGAAATTTTTGGATATTACTACAAAATTTTCTAAATGATCAAAAACCTTACAACACATGCTTTCCATTCAAATCCCCTATATAACAAGTCAGGAGTTGGGTCTAATAAGGAAAGTGACTCTTTGATAGACTTTTCAAAAGTCAAGGAGAGACTCAAATAGAGACCTCCTTGACAGGCTTGCAAAAATAATTTCAAAAAGAACTTTGTAAAACCTGTTGGACAAGATAATCTCAAATGTTCTAATTGCGGTGAAAAGGAACATTTTGAGAGTAAGTGTCCTAAAGTTTGGAGACCTATTCAGAGAACTTGGATTAACAAAGCATACACTACTAACTCCTATGGACCCAAGAAAGTCTAGGTACCAAAGAAAACTTGAGTATGTGTTTTGATTGTAGGTAAGTTTCAAAAGCAAGAAGAAATGGTATTTGGACAGCCAGCATTAACACTAATTAACCCAACCCTAAGCAAGTTTAGTTCGAGACACATGACTTCTCCCACGACACTCCAAGGTGGATTCAAGAATGTTCATTGGTTTCGAAAGAATAAAAGGAGGAACTATTTCCTTTGGTGGCAATAGTAAAGGAAACATTATTGGACTAGGAAGAGGGGAGAGAGAGTCAAGTGAGCTGATCAAAACCCTTCATTAATGGCCTTAATGGCTGTTAAGATTGTGAGTCTCATCATCAACAATGTCTCTCTAGTTAAAGGACCGAACTACAATCTTTGAGTATTAGTCAGTTATGCGATGCTAGTTTCAAAATTGATTTCAAGGATAACTTATGTTCTTGAATCAATCAAGACTCATCTCAATCATTTACCGGATGAAGACATGAAAATATCTATCTTCTAGATATAAATGAAGATATGGTCAAATGTCTCATCTTAGTTCAAGATGAAACAAACCTCTAGCATCACAAGCTTGAACATGTTAGTATGAAACAGATCTCAAAACTGTTTACCAAAAACCTTGTTCATGGATTGCCTTCTTTAAGCTATAAAAAGTCAGAACTTTGCTCCGCATGCACTCTAGGAAAACAGGTAGGAAGCTCCTTTAAATTTGTGAAACATGTTTCTTCTAACTGTGCTTTGCAGCTTCTTCATATGGATCTTTTTGGATAAACTAGAACTCAAAGTATTGGAGGTAAGTGGTACTGTCTAGTTATTGTAGATGATGATTCTCACTTTACTTAGGTATTCTTCCTTGCTAATAAAGGAGAAACCTTCTCTTACTTTTCAAAATTTGCAAAAAGAGTTCAAAATGAGAAATGTTACTTTATTTTGAGCATTAAAATAGATTATCATGGAGAATTTGAACATCAAGACTTTGCAGATTTTTGTGATAAGAATGATCTTCAGCATATGTTCTCCACCCCCTACACTCCAAAACAAAATTGAGTTATAGAAAGGAAGAACGAGTCCTTACAAGAAATGACCAGAACTCTGCTTATTGAAAGCAAAGTAGCAACTCGCTTTTGGGCAGAAGCAGTTTCTATAGCATGCTATATCATTAATAGAGTTTTTCTAAGACCTATTCTTGAGAAAACTCCCTATGAAATTTACAAAGGTTGAAAACCAATTGTTTCCTACTTTCATGTTTTTGGTTGTCAATGCTTCATTCTTAAAAATGCTAATAATCATCCGAGCAAGTTTGAAGAAAGATCAGATAAAGGTAAATTTCTAGGATACTAAACCACAAGCAAAGCATACAGAGTGTTCAACAAGAATACTCAAACAGTGGAAGGGTCCATGAATGTGAAGTTTCTGGAGCAAAATCTGTCTAAGCAGGATAAAACATCATTTGAAGATCCAAAGCCTACTACAACACTTGAGAAATCAACATTCAATAGAGAAGCTAACTCATCTCAGAAAGTAATCACAAAAGAACCTCAAGATCAAAGCATCATCCAGATGGACATACTCAATCACTAGAAAAACCTGATGACAATGAAGTGTATAACAAAAACTAGAAGCATAAATCCAGTCATCCTCAAAACCTTGTTATTGGAAGCATGAATGAAGGAATTTGAACTAGATCAAAGAACAAAAAGGATACAAGCATAGTGGCACTCATTTCTAAGATTGAACTTAAAGGAGTAGATGAAGCTCTTGGAAATGAAAGTTGGATAGAAGAAATGCAAGAAGAACTCCAACAGTTCAAAAGAAATGATGTGTGGGAACTAGTACCCAAACCCAAGGGAAGGATCATCATAGGAACCAAATGGGTTTTCAAAAAAAAAAATGGATGATCAAAGAAAGGTGACCAGAAATAAGGCAAGGCTTGTAGCCAAAGGATACTCACAATCAGAAGGAATAGACAATGATGAAATTTATACGCCCGTAGCAAGATTGGAGGCAATCGGACTACTGCTTGCTTATACTTGCTATCATAATTTCAAGCTATTCTAGATGGATGTGAAGAGCCCCTTCTTAAATGGATTCATACAAGAAGAAGTCTATGTTGAACAACCTCTTGGATTCGAGGAACCAAGAAAGCCAAATCATGTATATAGACTGAAAAAGGCACTATATGGTCTAAAGCAAGCACCTCAAGCCTGGTATGAAAGATTGAGTAAATTTTTGTTAGATAATGGATTTAAAAAAGGTATGGTAGACACAACTCTTTTCATTAAGAAGGAAGGTAAGGATATTTTAATTGCTCAAATATATGTTGATGACAAAATCTTTGGTTCTTCTAATGAACGTCTATGCAAGATTTTTCAAAGTCTATGCAAGAAGAATTCGAGATGAGCATGATGGGAGAATTGACATTCTTCCTAGGTCTTCAAGTCAAACAATCAAAAGATGGCA
Source organism: Angophora floribunda (assembly GCA_014182895.1). Taxonomy (NCBI): domain Eukaryota; kingdom Viridiplantae; phylum Streptophyta; class Magnoliopsida; order Myrtales; family Myrtaceae; genus Angophora; species Angophora floribunda. The sequence goes on from CM024709.1 coordinate 20,531,877, forward strand.
CTTTCATCTTTCAAGAAAAATATGCCAAAGATTTTGTTGACACCCGAATTTTTGCTTATTTTGTTTTAAATGCCCATTTATTTTGCACTTATAAATACATATTAATTTACAAAAAAAGATTTAAAAAAATCGGATGGGCTCAGTTCAGCCCACTCCTCTATTCGCCCATTTCTTTTTCTTTTCCTTCTTCTTTCAGCCCACCTCCCTCTTATTTTGGGCCTGGCCCATCCTCCCTTGGATTCTTCTTCTTCTCCCTCATTCACACGCACACGCGAAAATGCAGCAGGGGAGCAGAACGCGAGGGTAGGCAGACGCACGCCCACGAAGGAAAACGGACACAAGAGGCAGAGAAGAAAAGGAGAAACGGACAACACCGTGCGGACGCAACCCCCCTCTCCGACGACGATGATGTTGGCTGGAGAGGAGGAAAAACTCAGAAGGAAGCTGGCTGTTTTTTCTGGCTTTTGAGGGCTGAACAGAAAGGAAATAGAAGCTGATTTTCTGGTTTTTGGGGGGAGAATTTTTTATCGAGACGGTTTTTCTGCTGGCTGGTCTTTGGACATAGAGTGGTTTGCAGAGAGAAAGGTGACACGAGACAGTGGCTGACCGTCGGCGGAGGTCCGGTCATCAATCATCATCTGCTATTGCACTTCATCGGAACCGGAGCAGGAGCTGGACGGGGAGCAGCAGAGAGAAGAAAAAAAATCCAGATCTTAGAAGGAAGGACGAAAACCGGGAGAGAGAGGCGACGATTTTCGGAGAGGAAACCGAGAGAGAGGAAGGGAGGCAAGGATCTTTTTCTTCTTCCCATTTTTCTGGGTTTTTCTGGGGGATCATTGGAAGAGAAAAAAAGGCAGAAGCAAAAGGAGAGGAGGCTTGACGTTTTCTAGAGAGAAAAAAAGGACTCGGTCTGCAAACAGAAAAGAGAACTTCGGCCACAGAGAAAGGAGAGAGTAGAGAATTGGACGGGATTCTGGCTAGTCAGAAGGGGAGGAGACGGCTGGCTGAAGAGGTGACGATTCTCTGGCCTGACTGGAAAGGAGCCTAGGCTGAAGGAGGGAAAACGCAGAGAGACACGAGTTGGTGTTTCTGGGTTTTCGAACAAAAAAAAACAGCAGCAAAACAAAAGAGGTACACAAGAAGACCGAGACGGAGGGGGATTGACGGTGAGAGAGACGAAAGCCGGAGAGGAAAAGCGAGCTCGGGACGGTAGTTCGTCGTTGCTGGAGGTCCGCCCATTTGCTGCTCCCCCGTCCGCTGGGCCCTTTCTTAGACCAGGTAAGCTTCCCTGAGACATCTCTGTCCTGTTTTGACGATAGGGTTGGCCAGAGCTCGCATCGACCAATTCGCATGAGTTCCGGCCCTATCAACCCTCTATCGATGTTCCTATACGCATTGACTGCTGAGTGCTGGTCTTGGTCCGAATCTAAACCACGTGCATACCCGTATCACCTCTCTTTACCGATGCACCTCTCATGTTCGACGAAATGTGCTAGAGAGTACCGAGAATGAATTCGTATTTAAACTCGAGATTGACGTGCCCCGCTTCTATGCTTGATGAATCATGCTTTTTCTGTTTATTTTCATGTTTTTTTACGTGATTTTCGCGAAATAGTCGTGTATCACCGAAGGGGAAGGGCGAAGTTTGCTGAAGTTCCTGAAATTAAAAAAATATGAACGTCGCTGGAGGTTGGGGCCGATGACGGTCAACATCGGTCAGAGTGGATGACCGGTAGGTAGTGGTATCGACACCGTTCCGACGAAGAGGTTGCAGACGCATCGGCAGCGGCGTGATGGAGTTGCAGCCGGTTTCCGTCGAAGAAGAGGAAGACCGAAGAAGAAGACCAAAAAAAGAATAAAAAATAAGGAGAGAGAGAAAATGAAAAGTTGAAAAAAAAGAGAATAAAAAGAAAAGACAGAAAAAGAGAAGATGGGGGAGTGTCAAGCGTGCGTGGAGGAAGAAATATGCATGCAGAAAAGGACAAAAAAAAGATTAAAGAAAAAAAAAAAAAGAAAAAAGAAAAAGAAAACAAAAACAAAAAGCTAAAATGACCAAAGAAAATGAGGTATTGTTCATCCCATCTCTCTCTAAGCTGAGCCCGTGAACCCCTGTAGCTTCGGTGCTGTCTCTGACGCCGGGAGGACACCTCCGGCACCGATTAAAGCCGGATTTGTACAGAGAAGAAGCTCTTTGACAGGTGATCAGAACCCCCTCGCTCTGGTAAGGGCTGCTTCTCTCGATTTAGCTATGCGGTGTTAGGGTTTGCTTGACTTCCCCTGTTCTAGCTAGGCTGGTTTCCCCTGTATTGAGAATGGAGATAGATCTAGCAGTCACTAAGGCCAAGAATGACCTGGGTGGGGGTCGAAACCGGAGCAGGAGTAGGGCCCCGAATGGGCGCAACTCCTCGCGAGACCGGACTCGAAATGGCAAGCCCTCAGCAAGTGGTTCTGCAGGTGTGGGGAAGTTGGTTGCACCTAACTGTGTTGATGGAATTAGGCCTAGCACTGGTGTTAGATTACTTAGCTCTGATAGTTTAGGGCTGGATTCTGCAATGGCTAGCATTAAGGGGAGTTCCAGAGGCTTAACGACAGCAGCTGAAGGAACTAACCCATCTCTGATGCAGCAACAATCGGAGAAACAAAACACAGCAACCCGATCTTGGGCCAACGTGGCAAGAGCAGCGGTGCAAGGGTATTCCCTCTCCTATTATCCTCCAAATATGGGTATAAATAATGCTGTGAACTATAACGATGAGGACTTAGAGGCTGCCGATCCACTTTGGAAAGAATGTTTAGTTGGGTATTTTGTCGGGAAAAAACTCCCAGTCAAGCTTGTGGAGACAGCCATTAAACACCTGTGGGGACACCGTCTAATGGAGGTGAAGGCGAATGACCAAGGGTTCTTTTTCTTCCATATTCCAAACTTGGAGTTTAGAAGAAAAGTCATTGAACAGGGCCCATTGACGGTGGCAAGGGTGCCTCTCATTCTCCAGCAATGGCAACCTATGCTAGAACTGAGAAAAGGAGAGCACTCCTCGGTTCCTGTTTGGATTCAGCTGAAGAACTTACCCTATGGCTTGTGGTCAGCTCGGGGCATAAGTAAAGTTGCAAGTACCTTGGGTACTCCTCTATATGTTGATCAGTGCACGGAGCAATTAAAAATGATTTCCTTCACGCGAGTATGTGTGGAACTGGAGGCTTCCAAAGCCTGCCATGATTCCATAAATGTATTCATCAATGGGGTTGTCCGAGTGGTAGAGGTAGAGTACGAATGGAAGCCCATTTCATGCCAATCTTGTGGTGTGTTCGGCCACAAATGTTCTGCCACTAACACAAGGAGTACTCCGCATGTGCAAGAGAACTAGCATGGGGTTCAAGCCTCTCAAGGTCCTGTTGTAGAAACTGGTCAGCACACCCTTTTGGGCTCAACTCGATCTTCCGAAGCTCCCACAACAACCCCCCTCGAGGACTGGCAGATAGTTCGGAGTAGAGCCGGCAAAGAGAAAGTAGAACCTACGCTAACGAGACCTATTCCAAGTAGACCCTCAGCTTCATGTGGGGCAAGACTTCAACAGGAAACTCCTCTCAAGCAATTACCCACATTAGCAGCCCTTGACAAGCATCAAAACACGCCTGTAGCTCCAGTCCTCCCGCCCCCTATAGCCTCTGATGGAACCCGAGTAGAAGAGCCAGAACCTGCACACATGCAAGACCATTCTCTGCTGTGTTTGGGGAGCAATGACCAGGTGTTGCTGGAGGTGGACTTGACTGCAACATCAAATCAAACGCTGATGCAAACTGAAGTCCCTGTTGATCCCACTCTGCAGATGGCTGTTCTGCGAGAGGGTCATCCGCGCATGGATGTCCTGGATGAGAAGCAAATGGAAGACGCCGACTCCCCCTTGCAGCTAGGTGCCCAGATGGAACTTGACCCTACTGTGCAGAAGCTGAAACAACCGCTGGTCTGCACTGACTCCCCCACTCAGGAGGATGCCGAATAGAGAGGCAAGCTGATCAACACTCAGGAGCCCTCTTCTAGTTCCCCCCTACAAAGGCCAAGCCTCCAACTACCAAGCGGCGCCCAAAGAGAAGGTAGTTCTTGGCCTTCTTTACACTATATTATGTTTTTTGGATGTTGGAACATAAGGGGTCTCATGAACCCCATTAAACAAGCGGAAGTTAGACGTTTTGTGCACCACAATAATATTAGTTGTGTCGGTATTTTGGAAACTAAAGTTTCAGCTGTCAATTTTGACATTATCTCACCTGGTTTACTGCTTGGATGGTTGTGGTTGGTGAATTATGAGCACTCCCCTCGAGGGCGCATATGGATAGGATGGAACCCCCTCCAAGTGGACTTCAAGCTCCTTTTTTGTTCTAGCCAGCTTATTCATGGAGACATTAAAATTTTGGTTTCAGACTTAGTTATCTCCTTCTCTGTGGTGTATGGGCTACACACTTTTGTCTCCCGTAGACCACTCTGGCAAGATATTATCAGATTGAGCCATCTCCTCAATGAATGCCCCTGGATTGTTTCTGGTGACTTCAATGCTATTCGGGACCCCTCGGATCGTATAGGGAGCCCTGATATTTGGATACCCACTTTTGATGACTTCAAGGAGTGCCTGGACCAAGCTGAACTAATTGACCTATGGTATGTGGGATTTCACTTTACTTGGTCTACTTCCTCGGGTGCATCCAGAAAGCAAAGGAAAAGTGATCGTGTACTGGTGAACAACTACTGGTGTATGTCTTATTCATTTTCTGAAGCTTCTTTTTTGGCTCTGGGCATTTTGGATCATACACCGATGCTTGTAAAAGTCCTGCCGCTTGCGCACCGCCGGGTTCCATTCAAATTTTATAATTTATGGATGAGTCACCCGGACTTTTCTATACTTGTAATGTAGGCTTGGGATACTCAAGTCATAGGCTCTCCTATGTTTAAACTATATGGCCGTCTGAAGCTGCTTAAGGGCCGCCTTAAATGCCTAAACAGGGATGCCTACTCGGACATTTCCATGAGAGTTTCTGCAGCTAAAAGGCAGTTGTCAACAACCCAAGAAGCACTCCTACTTGATCCTCAGAATAGCCAACTGGCGGTTGCTAAAAATACCCAAATCAAAGAGTACTATGAGCTCCGGTCCCTAGAGGAGTCTTTCTTTAGACAGAAGTCAAGGATTCGATGACTGAATGAAGGAGACCATAACACCAAGTTCTTTCACCATTCAATGAACCATAGACATCTCCGGAACAGAATCCTTTCAGTCATGGACAATACCGGTCAAATGGTTTCTAATCAAGTAGAAGTTCAGAGAGTCTTTGTCTCTTATTTTCAGGACTTACTAGCCCCAGCGGCTGCATCATTGAGACCAACGACACAGGAGATCATCGACGTCATTCGCACGCCCCTCACAAATGACCAGGTCAACTTTCTTTCTCTTCCCTTCCTTCCTGCAGAAGTACGTGATGTGATGTTCTCTATAGACGGCAACAAAGCCCCGGGTCCAGATGGTTTTAATGCAGAATTTTTCAAGAAGAATTGGGATAAGGTGGGTTCCTCCGTCACTGAAGCTGTTATGGACTTCCTTGAGTCAGGGTGTCTTCTCAAAGAAGTCAACAATACCATCATTACCTTGGTGCCTAAAGTCCCCAATGCATCATCGGTCTCATATTATAGACTAATTGCATGCTGCAATACAATCTACAAATGCATTACCAAGATTCTCGCCACTAGAATTGCAGCAGTGCTTCCAGATCTCATTAGCCCGGTTCAAACAGCATTTGTGAAGGGAAGGCGAATAAGTGACAACATTCTCCTTGCCCAAGAACTTTTATGCGGGTTTCACAACAAACCCCACATCCTTAAATGTGCCATCAAGGTAGATTTCAGGAAAGCCTATGACACATTGGACTGGGATTTCCTCGAGAACACCCTTCTAGCATTCGATTCCCTAGTCATCTCACAAGATTGATAATGGTATGTGTTCGCACCCCTAAATTCTCCATCTCTATTAATGGAGAACTTCATGGCTTCTTTTCCAGTGGAAGAGGCATCCGTCAAGGAGACCCTATGTCTCCATATCTATTCACCTTGGCAATGGAGGTATTCACAGGTATCATTGATACTCAAACTCGGTATTCGGAATACCGATACTATTGGAGATGCAAGGCAACGCGCCTATCTCATTTATTCTTTGCAGATGATGTCCTTATTTTTAGTCAAGCAAGCCTCGCTTCTATATCCTGCATCAAGAACGGGCTTACTTTATTTTCCTCATGGAGCGGCCTGTGCCCAAACTCCAGCAAAAGCAAAGTATTCATTTATGGAGGTTCTGATGCACTTAGGGACCAGATTATACAAGCATTAGGCTTCACTCTGGGCTCATTTCCAGTTCGTTACCTAGGTGTGCCTATCATTACCTCTCGGTTAAATAAAGTGGATTGTAATACCCTGGTAAGTCATCTTACTTCTAGAGTCCAATCATGGACACACCGGTTTCTCCCATTTGCAGGCCGATTACAACTCATTAAGTCGGTTTTACACGCTATCCAAGCCTATTGGACATCCATTTTTTGGATTCCGGCTTCGGTTGTTGATAAGATAGAGCAAGTATGCAGACAATTCCTATGGAGAGGTCCTATAATGGGACCAGGATGTGCTAAAGTGTCTTGGGCAGATGTCTGTCTCCCCACCCCTGAAGGAGGACTTGGCTTGAGGAAAATTAGAGACAGTAACAAGGTAGCTATGGCTAAACACATCTGGTTGCTATTCACTGACAAAGAATCTCTATGGTGCAAATGGATACATGCTACATATCTCATAAGGAAAAACTTTTGGATTGGCCCTACCCCAACGGTCTGCTCCTGGGCTTAGTGGAAAATACTTGCTTTAAGAGAAGTTTTCCAGCCGCACTTCAGATGGAAGATAGGGGATGGCAAACAAACATCGTTGTGGTTTGATCCTTGGCTAGAGTGTGGCCCTTTATACCTGCTATTTTCTGATAATTATATTTCCCAATCAGACCTTCTCAGGCAAGCTAAGGTTAAGGACATATACACTCTGGATGGACTCCAACTTATTCAAGACCTGTCACTTTGGCAAATCTCAGTTGCCCCACGATCTCAAGGCCCTGACACATTTAGCTTGGTGGAGGATACATCTGGGAAGTTCACGATGGCATCTGCATGGGCCACTATCCGCCATAAAGCCAACTCGGTACCCTGGTCTTCTTTTGTTTGGGATAAGGCCCTCGCCCCTAGACACCAATTCCTCATGTGGCTCATCTCCAAAAATCGTCTCCCAACACAGGTACTCCTCATGCTCTATGGGAGAATACCGTCCACGGTGTGTGCTTTTTGTAAGACAAAGCCCGACTCAATCAATCATTTATTTTTTGAATGTTGTGTCCCCAACTCTCTTGCTAATTTCTGGGCCACTAAATGCAATATCCCTTGGACCAATTCAACTTGGCCGGACAACCTCATTTGGGTTTAAAATATCGTGTCTGGCAAGGGGTTTTACCAAGAGCTAGCTCGGTTTTCTTTTGGAGCTCTTTGCTACACCATTTGGAAAATCAGGAATGATATTATCTTTCGTGGCCGGAATCTATACATCCCATCCTTGAAGCTACAACTTACCAAGGCGGTAAAGGATAAGGCTCTGACCATCAAAAGGGTCGAAGACAACCCAAGGAATAGGAGAGTGCAGCGGAGTTGGGGCAAAAAGTCCCCGCATTTTTGAAGTGGATCGGACTTGGGCCTAATCCTAGGAATGATTTGGTCATACTAGTCCTTCTCTGTTATTTTATTGTACATGTGTTGTTTTTACTTGTGACCAAGGCACCCTGTCACTCCAAAGACCTGTTGTCTAGATGAGTGCCTGCTGGTGCCACGCCTCACATTTGTTGTACATCTTTGGTCGTGAATATATTAACTCACTTTACCAAAAAAAAAAAAAACAAAAAGCTAAAAACAGGAAAATGGAAAGAAAGGGAAATGGGCTGTGGCTTTCTAATTTTCGGCTAGTCAATGGGCTTGTGCATCATGGGCTATGGTGATAGATTGCTGAGATGAGATTAGAAATTGGATGTGGGCTTATTTTGAGAGAAGCATTTTTGTGGGCCATCTTGGTTATTTTTTTTGAGTGGGCTTAGGGCCGGCCCAATTTGTTTTTAGTCTAGCCCGGACTTATAGGGTCTGGGTCGGTTTAGTAGGGCCAGGTTTCTCGACCCGGTCGAATTACTCTTTTAATAAATAAAACAATCAAATATTTTCAAAATTCCAAAAAAAATAGAAAAATTTAGAAAATTCCAAAAAAAAAAACGTTAATAAAAAATTTTAAATTCCAGAAATGCCAAAAATTTCAAAAATCTTAAAAGCCTGTTTTGTTTAATTTCGGAAAATTCGAAAATATTAAAAAATATTAAAAAACATAAAATTTCAGAAAATTTCAGAAAAAATCAGAAAAAAATTGCAAAAATTAGAAAATCCTTAAAATATATAAAAAAATCCAAAATTAAATAAGCCTTTAGGGCTCTACAATAGGTTTTCCCTAGCTTACGATATTAGGTTATTCTTGTACCTTGTTTTGCAATGATATTTTGGATACTATTTTCTTACCTTAGAACGGTTAGGACAGACCTTAGTCTCCTTAAACGCATTGCCGAGATCTCATTAACACACGATTAAGTTAGGTACCGAAAAGGCGTTAGTCGCGTGACTAACGTAATCAAGTCCCTGACCCTAAACCCTTTGGTTACGTAAATAGTGAGACACACTCCCATGTCTCGCTTGATTCTTAGTCGACCTCAATAAACTAGTAGCGACTCCCTATTTGAAAAATTTTGTGAATATCCCAACGTCGCGCGGGTATGGGCTTGGGAGAGCCCGAGTTAATTAAAGCCGTCGGCCCGAAATTAACAATACCCCTAAACCTATTATATTATAATTTTCAAAAATTTTAGGTCACGACAGACTTGATCAAGAAGTTTAGGATGGAGAACTACCAGTAGACTGAAACTCCAATGTCAACCTCCATCAAACTAGACAAGGATGAATTGGGGAAGAAAGTTGACCAAAAACCTACAATAGCATGATCGGTTCCCTTCTCTATCTTACTACTTCTAGACTTGATACTCTATACAGTGTGTGCTTATGTGCTAGATTCCAAGTAGACCCTAGAGAATCACATTTGTCTATTGTAAAATGTATTATAAAGTATGTTGCTACTAATCCAAGGCTGGGTTTGTGGTATCCCAAAGGAACATACTTTACTTTTCTTGGATACTTAGATGCTGACTTAGCTGGATGTAAAGTGGATAGGAAGAGTATAACTGGAACATGCCAACTTCTAGGACAAATGTTAGTCTCATAGTTCTCCAAAAAGCATAACATTGTGGCTCTATTTACAGCAGAAGCAGAATATGTTGCTCTTGGCAACTATTGTTCACAAGTTCTATGGATGAGACAGCATCTAAGAGACTATGGAAAAGAAAGAGGCATGCACTGAGATAAGATGTGACAATACAAGTGCTATTAATCTCACCAAGAATCTGATCTTACATTTGAGGGCAAAGCATATAGAAATCAAGCACCATTTTATAAGAGATCATGTGCAAAATGGTGAAATATATGTCCAATTTATTGATTATAAGAATCAATTGGCAGATATTTTCACCAAACCGCTGGACAAAGGTACATTTGATTCTATTTGCAAAAGATTAAATATATTAATCATTTTGCATAAAGTCTATGAAGACAAGATATCTTCTGGGAGGAGCAATAGTTTGGCAAAAGCAATCTTCTAGACGAAGCAATCTTCTTGAAGGAGTAATCTTCTAGATGATCAAATCTTTTAGGTCGAGCTTAGAAGACCGTACTGGTATTTTTGGAAATTTAAATGTTGGCACGTAAATTATTTCTATATATGATCGAATTTGGTAAGTTAATATTTGCAAATATTTGATTTGATTGATTTATTGTGAATGCCTATTTTATTTGAATCTATTTTTATTAAGTTTCGGTTTTTAAATAACTGCTTTTTACAGTTATTTTTATTTCCAAAAATTGTGTCTTTTCGTTGCCTACTTTCAAAAGCATATATAACTTTTAAAAATCGAGTCTTTCTTCCATCGCAAACCAAACTCTCTTAGAAACCCTAGAACTCAAATCTTCTCTCATCCGAACCAAACCTCTCTCCATTTCTCTTGCACAATGGCTTCAAGATCCTCCATATCAAGGTCTCCCTCTTCACAAAGTTGATCAAATCGCATTGCAAGGAGGGCTGAGAAACATTGAAGAAGCAGAGACTCACTCCGACCTAACAAGGTCTTCTGGAGAGAAATCCCCAAGGCATTCTCCTACCAAATCATTACAGAGGAATGTCATTGAAAGAGGTATGTCTGGATTTACTATGCCTGTTGAAGCAAAGGACCCCCACAAGGTCTTCAAAATGTATGAAATCTTAGTAGGGGGAGATGTTTTTGAAAAGTTCAAGCTTGAGTATTTGAGGGAACAAGGGTATGCAAACGAGATGAGATTGGTTGAGGCTATGTCGAAAGCAAATCATGTGGCTGAATAGGTTGATCAGACATGTGAACCTAGAAGGGGTGCAGAAAGTCTATGGGAAGGAAAAAGAGAAGATGACAATGAACGGCTTTTTAGAAATTTTCAGATCAAGATGGGGTTGCTACAATAGTTGATTAACCTAAAAGAAATATGTTCCGTTCCAAAGAACATAAGGCCAGTTATGTCTCTCTGCTTCAAAGAGGCGTAATGAATCATAGAAAAGTAGATTTTGATTTTTTGGATGCAACTAGAGTGAACCTCAAAGGATATTTTGAGAGGTTGAAGATGGATTATTTTTGCACTAACACTACCGTTGTGTATCTAGAACTCACAGCCTATTTTTACTCCAATTTTTCATTTTTGTCTCCAAATAAGTTGCAATTTAGTGTGAATGACAATTTTTATGCACTTGATGCAAATACCTTGGCTGACATTTTGAAGGTAGAAAGGGGAGATTTCAAGCCCATTGACATTTCATATGAGAATGTATGCAGGCATCTCTGAACTCGGCAAGGATAATACTTCACAAAATTGTCATGAACTACATCCGTCCAAAGGCATCATCTAAGACTGATGTGGCCAAGTTTGAAGCAAAGATGATGTGGGCCATTGAAAAGGGAGTTCTGTTCTCACTTTCTCATACAGTTCTACTACACATGTATAGAACTATTTTGAATGATAAAGGATAACTGCTTTGTGGAGCCTTAGTGACTAGGATCTTCTCGCATTTCAATATTAATCTACCTAGAAAACTCCGCATTACAATTTTGTCATTGATGCCCATTGGAGAAAAGATGATAACTAAGATGAGGCTGAGGGATGTTGTAGAAGCATAGAGAAGAAAGCAGAAAGAATTATCTCATACAGTAACCACTACGAAAAGGAAAAATAAGGAAGTGGTATCTACAAGGCAGAAAATAAAAAGAAGGAGACCATTTCTGAAATACTAGCTTCTATGGGTCATCCTATCATTGCACCCAGAATCACAGGCATAGAAGCAAAAAGGACTCCACCAAGAGCAATAGAGGAAAATCTCCAAAGTGCAGCACCACAACTTGCAACAAATGTGGTTATGTTTGAACCAGAGGAAAAGCATGAACCAGAAGAAGACCCCGAAGAAGAGCCAGAAGAAGCACTAGAAGCAGATCTAGCAAGAGAGGAAGGAGGACAAGGAATAGATGCAAGTCAGACTATTCCAGAGGCAGAAGGTGGCATAAGGGTAGAGGATAGAATAAGTCAATCTCCAAAAGTGACAGTAGATCAAACACTAGAGCAACATGTTGACAAACAAGTAGAAGCATCAACTCAAGGGGAGCATCTAAGTGAAAGAGTTGAATTCAAAGCAGCATCTCCCAGGCTTCAACTTGGATCCCCATCTGATCATTTTGCTTCAAATTCAAATTCTAAAAGGATATTGGATCTGTTGATGCAAATCAGAAGTCAGCAAATTGCAATGGATATTGACATTCAGGCTTTGAGAACCTCTATGAATGAAAAATTCGAGACTCTTGAGAAGGAAACTCAATAGCAAATGGCATAGATAGAGTTCACACTTAGTCAATGCCTCAATAAGATTGAAGAGTCTGCCGAGGATATGGAGGATTTCACCTTAGCCCGTACCCCCAAAAAAACATCGATCTATTAGTTTTTGAATTTTCTATGATGAATTTTGCTTGAACCCTTTATTTTTTGATACTAACAAAAAGGGGGAGAAGTAGCAAATACTGATTTTGTTGTTGGTTTATTATGGACATGGGACTAGGTATTGTGTGGGAACTGATATAATTGATCTTTTGGCGTGTGGCATATGACTTGATGATTTAATCTGAGTATCATACTGATCATGTATGACTTAAATGAATGCTTATTACTGTGTCATACATATACTATGCTATGCCTAACCATGTTTTGCAGGAACAACTAGCCATCTACATAAAAGGTTTTGTCACCATAAAAAAGGGGGAGATTGTTGAGAAAACTCTTAGTTTTGATGATAACAAACTATTTTATGCATAAAAAAATTCATATATTTTCTAAGGAAGAGAAGTCACAGGGTGACGTATTCTTCTAAGTCTAGATGAAGCAGAAGAAGTTTCTAGTCTATGTGTACTAGATGGAGAACACAAGCAAACGCAGAACCGGTTTGGCAAACCTAGAACAAACATATAGGACTAGACCGAAAGTAAGATCACCAACGGTCATGAATTTCACTTACCTTATTTATATTGATTTTGTAATATCGAATCAATTAGAAAGATCAATCATCAAGACAACTTCCAAAAAAAATGGAATACTTATGGAAGCTTGAATTTTGATTGTATAGGTGAACAGAATCTAAGGGGATCCAATCTATCTTTAACGGTCAAGAAAACTTTTCTTATGAAGTCTGTCCAATAAAGGAAAGGGAAGACGAATCTCTCAAGGTGATAGCCAACGGTCAAGTGTGGCTTGGAGAGTATATAAGAGGAGGATGCGACCAAGAACAAAGATGGGATTAACATATTCCAAAGGCTCATTCAATTCTTCTCTAGCTATCTGAAAATGTGCGAAATCGAGTGATCCTAGTATATTACCAACAAGAGTGACTTAGTGAGACATATCATCACCAAGTGTGAACACTCAAGAGTGTGTAATCACTTTTGATCGCATAGTGAAATCCGGCCTATTGGCTGATTGCTGGAGAGTGGACGTAGGCTTGTCAAAAGTCGAACCACTATAATTGTGTTTGTAATCTTCTCTACTCTCTCTATTTAATTTCTATTTGCAGATTGCAAAAGTTTTATATTACTTGTGCATAAAATTCCTCTACACCTATTCACCCCCTAGGTGTTAATACTAGCAATATCAACTTATGAAGGAATAGACCGAGTGAAGGAAACTAAAGTCAATATTCTACTTGGGCAATACAATCATTCAAGATGAAGCCAGGAGAATCTATTCGAGACATGCTCAACATATTCACCGAAATAGTGAATGGACTTGCATATTAAGGGCAACCAATCTCGGGACCCATGAAAGTGAATAAGCTTCTAAGAGAATTATCAAAGGATTGAAACAACGTCAAGACTTCTATTCGCGAAACATTGAGGATTTCACCTTTATTTGTTGATGAACTTATTGGAACTTTGCAATCATATGAAGCAGAACGAATAAAATGACAAAGATCCAGAAGGTAAGAAGTTAATTGCCTTAAAGTCTAATGCTGATTTTGATGAGACAGATTCTGAGGAAGATGAAGAAGATGACGATGAGGAGATGAAGTCGCTGATCAAAAGATTTGAACACCTTGTGAGAAATAGAAGCCATTTGAAAGGGAAGAAGTCCACAAAGAAATCCAGAGAAAGAAGACCTTTTAAAAATAGAGACGACAATGAAGGTAAGGCTATATAGTATGTGTTGAGTGTAGGAAAACGGGTCATGAGAAACTCGATTGTCCTTTATTCAAGATAAGGAAAGGGAAATTCGAGAAGAAGAATAAAGCTTTGAAAGCCGAGACGTTGAGCAACATCGAGTCTGAATCCAGGGATGATGAGAATTTATGCTTAATGGCGGACATTGAATTTGAAGAAGACGAGGTAATATGTTCAGATCCTATTTTTGATGATGATGATCTTTTCGAAGAATTATGCACAGAACATAAGAAAGCGTCGAAGATCTCTGAATTAAAGAAGGAAATCTCTAAATTGAGAGCAAAATTCTACAAATGAGACAAGGATTGTTGAGCTGGAAAAGGAGAATTCTTTTGTCAAGGAAGAGAAAGATTTTTTGCAAAAGGAAATTGATTCCTATAAGGAAGAAATTCTGAAATTTTGCAAGAAATTTTATCTTGGCTCTAATACATTAGAGCATGTTCTCTCCATACAAATGCCGTACTACAACAAATCCGATCTCAGTTACAAGAAGGATAGTGAGATTAGAAATGATTCCAAAAGTAAAGGAGAGATTGAGGCGCAAACCTTCGATCCACCATTATCGAAATCATTTTGGTAAGCAATTTCTTAAGCCTGTTGGATCTCAATATTTTAATTGCTCGAATTATGGTGATCGTAATCACTTTAAGAAGCAATGTCCACTTGATTGGAAGAAATCCAAGTCAATCAATTGGAAATTTGATGCTTCCTCTAACCAAAATGGACCCAAATTCATTTGGGTACCAAAGAAAAAATGAGGTGTTTTTCTTGTAGACAATAAATGAAAGGAGAAAGAGAATTTGGTAAGAAAAATATTTTTTTAAATTCTCAATTTGTTTGTGTGTGCTTATTTTAATTATTTATAGATATTCATTATACTTGATGTTTGATATATCCTCTTTGTGCTTTGGTTGATTCAGACTTTATAATGACTATATTCTATAATTGGTTATATTGAAGGAAGAATCATGTGATATATTTTTGGTAGTTTTGTGAGTTGCAATTTGATATGTGTGATTGATATGATATCCTACTTAGAGATAATCAGGATTATTTGATCGGATTTTATGCGCTCTTATTCTATTATATTTTTGCAAAGCAAAAATTTGTTTTACGAGATATTATACAAGATATTCTCCCTAAAATATTCTATTGATATGAGTTAGGAAAGTATTGTTGAGTTTTTTTTAAGATTTTCTATTTGTGCTCTAACGTGAAGAAAGGATCCAAATTCATGGATATTGAAAAGGAAATGAGTTCATTGCAGGAAATTATACAAGGGAAGTATGTTTGCAAGTCTCTGCATATCACGATATAATCAAAAGACATATTTTAGGCAAAGATCAACAAGGATCATCTTTAATTCAATGGTATATTTTAAAATATATACCTTGGACATTGCACATTTTTATTACATGATTTGGCACGTGATAAGAATGTCTACTTTATTTTTGCGTATTGCATCAATATTATCCTTTTGAAATTTTATGCTTAAGGAAATCACTTTTATTTTGAAATATATTATTCCGTTTATGGATTCACTTACTATAATCTTAGAAGACATTTTATATCAAACAAGTTTGATCTGCAAATTGGAGGAAGGTATGTGTGTGATATTTTTTTATTGTGCAAAGATTATTATCTATTTTACAAGGATTTGCAAGTGGCAAAAATCTTTCCATATGAGGTTGGGAAAGCTTGATCCGAAATTATGGAGATTTTATATTATTTTCGAAGGCTCATAAATTCTACTTCTTGCGCAAAATTCTTGCAAATTATTGAGAGAATTTGTGCATTTGTGCATAAAGTTTGTTAAGTATGTGCAGATTAAATTTGAGGCTAGCTTAATTGAAGAAAACAGACTTCTACCTCAAAATTCAAAAGCAAGAGAATAGTGTAGTTGTTGTTGCAACAAAGGAAATAAAGGGACGACATTCTGTTCGCACAAGCCACAACAAAAGTCAATTGCAAATATTGTCATTATGGTAGGGGGAGAAAGTGAGTGCAAAAAGAAAGGGGGAGAACCATGATCATTTTGAAAAGGCAACAAATTAAGGAAGAGCATTGATCAAGAATGGCATATATTTTGAATCGATCTTGACCTTAATTACTAAGGAAGAAAAGGTAAATTGTGCTAGGTTCTACATTTTTTGGTAAGAATATCTTCCATTTTCATGACTTTTTGTCATTAACAAATCCTTTGTTTACATTATTAAGTCAAAATGTTGGTGATATTTATAATGCAATCCGTGATCCTTGATAGATTTTTGTTGATATATATGAGCTATATTGAATTTTTTTTATGTTCGTATCAGCATGGTATCTTTAAAGTTTGTGTTTCATGCCTCATATATTTTTTAAGATATTATGTGAATTTATTCTCCACGTGACACCATTTTTCATTGTTATCACTTTTTGATTATGACAAAAAGGGGGAGAGAATATGTATTTGCATATGTGCTAATTGGTTTATATTATTTAGTGCATAATATTGAGCTGCAATTTTATTTCTATATATTATTTTGCTCAATTTATCAACTATCTTCTATTTTATAATCTCTTATTTTGAATGACATTCTTTGAATATATAAAATTTTGGAGATTGTGTTGTGTGCTTATGATGCTTTGATTTATCAATATATTTAAAAGCATAATTGCACATCTGCATATTCAAAGATTGTTTTGTCATCATAAAAAATAGGGAGATTGTTAGAGAAATCCCTTATGATGTTTTGAAGATGACAAAATAAACCAAAGGCTACTAATGTGTTTGTTGATTGAGTAATTTAGTGAAAGACGCACAAGACGATATACAAATGATGGAAAGTATAAAGGATATTATTAATGATCATACTTGAAAGAACCAAAAAGTAGACTCATTGTTGAAGCTAAACAAAGTCTAGATTCTACAACTAAATATGCTTAGACTTTAAAGATAAATCTATTAGACACAGACTCTGAGGATGAATATGTTCAGACTCAAGTACAGACTGAGAAGTCTACTTTAGACAGAACAGACTCAGAATTTACATACATATGGAATATGTCCAAAGCATGATAGGTTTAGAACAACACAAGAGCAGAACGAGCATATGTTCAGACTGAAGCAAGTTCAAAACAGAGCAAGTTTAGAATGAGACAATCTGATAGAACAAGACACAGACCCAAAACATGTAACAACTAGTAATCCGGTTTGGATTTTACACCAAAATAGATTTGATTGACTCAATCTAATTGATTGGCAATTGGATCCCGAAAATAAGAACCTTCCTAACGAAGAAGCTCTATTTATGGAAACCTAGATTCTGTTTGTATGGACGACCAAAATCAAGATGGGGATTTTGCTTCTATCACTCAATGGCTACCAAATCTTTTGATACAATTCTGTCCAACGGGTAGATTGGAAGATGATCCTCTAGATACTGTCTAACAGCTAGTTTGGAAGTAGAAGAGTATATAAGGAGATTGAGGGACCGAAGAGCAAGTAAGAGACGAAGCGTAGAATCTATAATTCCAAAGTCTGGGCATACTTTGACCATATAAACTTGTCTTGTTTGAGCTTTAAAGTTTGTGATCGTGAGAGAAGTACACAAGAATGACTTAGTGAAATAGTGCGATTTATCGTTGAGTGTTTGCACTCAAAGTTGTAATCTCTTGTTGATCATATAGTGGAATTTAGCATGAGAGAATGGACGTAGGCTTGATCTAAGCTGAACTACTATAATATTCGTGTGCAATTTCTCTTATCCCTTAATCTCTTATTGATTATTGTTATAATATATTGTACACGTGCTTGATGCTTCTAAAGTTTGATTTTCGTATAGCAGATTTAGAAGCTTGTTATAGAATTTGATTATTGTTCAGACTTTTGAATAATGCTGCTTTTGCTGACATTCAGACTTCTATCACAAATAGATTTATTCCGCATGTTTGTTTTATAAAAGATTTTATTGTATCACCTATTCACCCCCCTCTAGGTGATTCTTGCTAGCCATCCTCAATGTGAACTCATTTCGATTGGTGGGGCCGAATGTAAAAAAGAGAAAACACCAATTTATACACACTTTGAAAATCAACAAGTTTACTTTTCAAACATTCCAAAAACTACTAAATCGTGTCAACTCGCATTTGTTAGCGCTCGAATTAGCCCAACCCCACCACTAGACTCACATCCAAATCCAGTCATTCCATAGGAAGGGTCAAGTCGAGACACTAGGAAAAGTTAATATAACTTTCGATATTACTATAAGTGAACACTATTATCAAGCATACTTTGAATGGTAGATATAAGTCCACATTATAGTCATTTTAATGAATATAGGCTATCACCACCTATAAAATAAAATAAAATAAAATGAACAATACCAAGCTTTGAAACTTGATCATTCATATGCCTTCCATGTTATTCAAATTCTAGAAAATCTGGTGAACCTAAATATAACAAAGGGTAAACCCATGATAATTCAAAACACAGTGGCTATTAGGAAATCAACCAAATGCATTCATTTCCCGGGCATGGAAGATCCTCGCCGGTAGACAGCTGAAAATTTCTAGTCTAGATTCGAAAGTCTAAACTTCCTTCAGTTTCTATAGGTCAGATATGAGGATTCTTCCGCCTGGTTTCGGGTATTCTATTCCGTTTGGTATGAGCTTTGATACAAACTCATATGCAATTCCACTATTCCATTAATCGCGGAATTCACCACCATGACATATCAAATAGGATCATTGTTGATATAGACTATGAATCTCGGGAAGATCTAGGCGCCTTCGCTCATGTTGCATAGTCTTGCGGATGCAATGAGAAGCGCCACAGCCATGATAATCATGACCGGCATGCTGACAAGCAGGACGTAGGTTCTCCTCGATGATCTGCGTTGCTCTTCAACCAGAAGTATGCCCCAAAAGTGCTCAAAAGCGGGAGTGCCTGCATGAAGCAAAAGTTAGATGACGAGCAATCTTTCCTTCAATTTTACAAAGCTCTTCCATCTCTCCTCCAAAGCAACAACTGTACCTCTGCCAAGATAAGACTTTGATGTCGAGAAGTAGAAGAATGCTGTATAAACTATCAAGTGAGGAACACCCTCCTTTAAAGTGTGCCCCTTTGATCATTTGTTGCCAAAGTAAACACCACCGAAGAAAGCTGTTATGAGACCAGACAAAGTGTTCGTCCCAAGAAACTACAAGTCATGAAAAATGAACTGCAAATAATCATTTGGAATAAGCTGCAGAAGAAAAACACGGATGCCTTAAATTTCCTACGGCCGTTGGACACATTTTTGCTGATAACCTCCTAGTGTAGTAGATGTAAACAATCAAAACCGTCCAGATGAGTTTAAGCTCCTTTAGGTAAGAGTATCAATTCCGTGAGATAAAATCAGCAAGCTTAGTTGCTCTTCGATTCTCAAGTTCAATCAGAAAATCTACTCCGCCTTCTCAGACAGAACCACTCCCATTTTGCCCATCTTCTGAAAAGAAGCCTCTTGTTTAGAGCAGGCTGAAATGAAGAACGAAAGGTTCTGATTTTGGAAAGTGGAAATCGATTTGATAATTAAATTTGTCCACATGCATGATGAGTCAAAGTTCTACCATCGTTTTGCTGTACTCCTTTCAATGAAGTAAAGCTTGAAGTCCTGTTGAAATTCAATTAGAAGTGCCAAAACACAAGCAATATCAGTGAGAAAACCACGCTTTTATTTTCGGATATCTGAAATGGCCCAAGGGGATTTGTGGTGGGAAGTTTCTTGAGAGTAATCATCATAGGAATCTTCAAAAAGATTCTCCCTTGAAATCCGTAGAGGAAACCAACTTTTTCTAGGTGTTACCGAAAGAAATTCCAATGATACTTAAATCACTTGTCCTAGAAGGTGCTTCAGTTCGTGCTAGAAGTAAAATAAAAATCCATCTTATCATCACACTTTCAGGCAAAAAGTGGATAAAATGGTGTGTTTGATTTAGCATTTTTAGAAAAATTTTGTTAAAATGCAAGGGCTTTTAAGCTAAATGGGTTTTATGAAAAGCGAATACTATTTGGTAAATTAAAATTGAAAAGTGCTTTGGAAAGTAATTTTTAAAGAAAATTTGTTTGGTTGAAACAAATTTGAAAGGTCTATTGATGTGATTAATTTAAACTTTTTAAATTTTACTTTTTTAAAATTGAAAAACAAAACAATTATAGGATTTTTACGGTTTGAATGTTGAAAGTAATGTAAAACATTAATAAATTTATAAATAAAAAGAAAAAAATTGCATTTCTTTTTCGTTAACTAATATGGAAAGTTTCCATAGAGTATTGAAACGAATGAAACCCATGAATTGAATGATACCTCTTCAAACATATGTGAGAATTTGCCTAGTCAATTAGTAAGTGAAATTGCTCCATCATCTTTTGGACATTTTGTAATTTAAATTCATAACATTTTCATGGGTTATATATACTCAACTTTATTACCTATAGGATGGTGGCCGCTGCATTTGGGAACTGCCTTGTAAGGCCCTTGGCCAAATGCTAGTATGTTTGGCATTTTTTTTTTGGGAGCCCATTTTCCAAATGCTAGCATTTCCAAGCTCCCTCCCACCTGCTTTGGCTTTCTTGGCATGCAACGGACCTGAATTAATTATATATTTTTTAAAATTTCCAATCTTATCCTCACTCACTAATCATAATTCCAAATTTACCCCCTTTTAACATAAATACCATTAGATTTGTCTCTCTCCTGTCACCTCTCTTCGCTTGCGTGCTCACCTCTCATCATTTGCCTACATCTTAGCTAGGGACGTCACTCGCTTGGTCGCCTCTGGTCGCTTGGTTGTCATTGATTGCTTGGTTGATAATTGTACCGTCTCTCCAAATCTGTAGTCACAAGGCTCACCGAGGTCATGTGACCCCGGTGTCAACTTGCCTGGGGTTTGACGACCTCGGAGCCCTTCCCTGGGCTCCAAAATAATCCCTAAATATCTTCTTCATCGCAAATCCAACGACCATGGGAGCTCTGAAAAAAATGGAATGTCACCATCACGAAGCACCTAAAGCAAAAGCGCAAGCACAAGTTTTATCACGACGGCTTCCTCTCTCTCTGCAACTTCATCGGCTTTCACTATTAATCTCTGCCACTAATGTTCAACTCAACTCGATCGGCAATTTAGTTACCTTTGATTGAACTCGGACATGATTCAATTTGATTGGCTACTTTACGTCGGAACTGCAGTGGCAATCGATTTTTTACCCTTTTTCTTGGGAAAGAGGAGCCTTATAAATTGCAAACATTATTTCCTGTAAGATTGTCATATTGCCTTGTTCCTCTAGTTGGATCGTATTGAACTGTACATTAAGCACTTATTTAGTCAGAAACTTGTTTTGGCGCCTTTCTTTCCTATTAATTAAAAATTGTTAGAGCCTGTCGTCTGGAATCCGGATCCATTCAATGACAAGACATGTTAGATTCATAGTTTGATTGTTGTCTGGTATCAACAACATGTTGGTTTGTCGTTTGTTGCATTTGTACGATCTTTTATTGTCGTATCCAATACTGCTCTCTCCGCAAGCTCTATCGAATGGAAATTTGCGGCGGAACTCATTTTGTGATTTTGCATTTTAAATTTAACTACTTATCTTAATTTTGCATATGAGTTGAGTTCTTGGAAAACTCTTAGCTTATGAATAGAATCTAAGTGATATATTTGGTTGAGGGAAAACAATATATATTATGTTTGAAGTTCGGTTGGACTATCAGATTAGTGCTTAAGGATCTTGATACCACCAGCACGAATGCGTAATAGATGTTGAGGAGACCTAAGTTAGCATCTTCTGACACCCTCCATTACATTCCTTAAAGATGCTACTTTTCGAAGGGTTATGGAGATTGAGATCTTGAAGAAAATATGACACCGTACAACAAGGCATG
Source organism: Angophora floribunda (assembly GCA_014182895.1). Taxonomy (NCBI): domain Eukaryota; kingdom Viridiplantae; phylum Streptophyta; class Magnoliopsida; order Myrtales; family Myrtaceae; genus Angophora; species Angophora floribunda. The sequence continues at coordinate 20,553,757 of CM024709.1, forward strand.
AGGGCTCTCTATGATGTTTATAGCTGTTCCACTTAGTGAGGAAAAATTCAGCTGTAATGCCATCAACACCTTCAAACCGTCTTCTCATTGTGAAGGATGCTGCTTGTGTGCTTTTCCTTGAAGCAGATAGTGAATTTCGTTCCTTTAATATTTGCATGTGTTAAATCATGTCTTGACTTAGCTCTAAGTCATTCATTTGACTAGATGAATGCGGTATTGGCTGTTGCACATGCCTTTAGGTGTCCTAAGTGCTAGAGGTTTTCATTTTTTCCCCCAATTTAGTAGTAAATTTTAGAGACTTCATAGCAGTAATGTTTCTAGGGTTCTCTATTTCCTTTCAATCTAAAGGAGAGTTGCAAAAAATTGAGAGATTATTTTGTATAAAATTTTGGATCGTGTTTACCTTTGTATTTTTAGGAACTTGTCTCATACAATTCCAAGAAGATTTTGTTAAGATTTCTGAAAATCAATAGGATTGGTCTTTTGTTCATTAATGTTGTTGTTTTCCATTTATCAATTTGATATAAGAATCTGGGAAAATTGCAAAAAAGGGCATATAGTGCTCTCATTTTCTCAAATAAGACCTTAAAGTAGATTTTGTTTTAAATAATGGACCAAAGTGTCATTATTATTTTATCAAATAAGGGTCTGAAGTGGACATTATTTTAAACAAGAGCTTGAAGTGGCTACATGAGTATCAAATAAGTACTTGAACTCATTAGCCGCGAAGGGAAATTTCGTCGTTTTAAATCTCTTATTTTTTTCTTTTTTTCTTTTTTCTATTTTTCATTAAACAATAAACTAAACTAAACTAAAAATTTTAAAAAAGGGGAAAAACACATGGTTGCCACCCATCATTGGGGGCGGTGGCGATGGTCGGCAGGGTTGCTGGCACCTAGGTGAGATCTAGCGACCCCTATAGACCAAAGGCGAGGGCCTGCTAGCCCTCATTAGAGACGAGAGAGGGTGGTGACCCTCTCCTAGATTTAGGCGAGGATCATTGGCCCTTACCAAACAAGTGACAAAATTTATTATATAATGTAAATATATTTGGCTTTATTATTACAATTATCAAGCAGTGGATATGTGTAGTAAAATCCATGGATTTCATATCCTATTCTATCATGTCCTACAAACGACCAAACACTTGTAAAATATCAGGAAAAATATCTAATTTAGTCCCAAATCTATAGTACATATATCAATTCAATTTTAAACATTCTAATTTTGTCAATGTAATCATAAAATTTTGCATGGAATTTTGAGATAATAGATTCGGTAACTTACAGTCAAAAATTGCTGGTGTAGCAATCCATAAGTTTTCCATATCAATGTGCCACATAAGATGAACATCGATAATTGAATGCTAGGTTAGCAATTTCTAGCAACAACTAGTCGAAAGTGTTACATTGAAATATTGCGCAAAAGTTTATGATTATATTGGCAAAATTGAAAAGTTTTGAACTAAATTGACATATGTATAATAGGTGTAGGACTGATTGGATAATTATCTTGAATTCTTAATTCACTAACTACATTTGGAAAATTTTCATTTAAATTCTGCCTTTATCCATATGGAAACACACATCCAATGTGAAATATTTCCACTTCCATATTGGCATTCAACCATGAATACATAGAAGAACGATTAAATTTGAAAGATTTTTATTTCATTCTAAGTACTTCTATTATAATTTAAACTGTCAAGACTCCTAATTAAGAATACCGTCTCGAATAAAACGAGTTTAAATCTTGCAAAGAATAAAAAAATGAAAAAAAAATAGCAGCCCTCATTAGTTCAATCTCTACTGGTAACTAATAAAACCTTTCTCATGAACTAAATACTAACATAATCAATGTGACAAGTCAAACAAATTCGCTGGACTTTGTCGTGGAAGAAGGAGGCAGCGACCGGCGATGCCTGATGCGCTTGGTCTAATCCTCGAGTGCCCGATAATGGCAAGCACGGATAGATGTGGCCGGACGAGGAGCACCGCGAGTGTGCCTGGCCTATCGGTGCAAATATAGTCCCTTCCCACGCTAGCAAACCTCTGTCTTCGCATTCGATTCCATCGTGCCATATGGCCCAATCGAACCAAATCATCCTCCGAAATATACCGATTCCCCGCCATCCTGAATTGGCAAATGAAAAATCTATGAAGTTTTGACGAATATAAGACTATGTGTTTTATATGTGTCAAAAATTTCTTTTTTTACTACGTGTGAAATTTTGAAGATTTATTCAAAAATTATGTGCATGTCTCAAACATTGGAAAGAAAAAAAAACACGTGTTCAAAAGGTGACAAGATAGAATTTGACTCACTCCGGAACTGATCGCCCATAATAATTTTGCCTTACATATTCATGAGAAAAATATATAATAATTCTTTATACGGTTTCCCTAATTGACTAACAAACACCGTTATAAGGGATTTATCGTAGATTTACTTCACCTGAACATTGCTCCATGAAAGAATGACTTGGAAAGGCGCCATGATCCTAGATTATCCTCGTTCATTTGGGATGTTTTAGAGAGTTTTTGATTCATTAGGTATAGCTCGATTTATATTTCCTAACCGATTTTAGTGGGCTTGGTGCCAATCCCTCTTTCCTAACAATTGGCACCCCATGATTGGCACATGTGTCAATGTGCCCCTAAGACATGGCAGGCTTGTCTGCACATTTGTCACGATCCTAGGTTACTCTTTGGCGCCGCCGCCACGCGTCGACATTGCTGGTCCCTCGATGAAGCTGTTGACCGACGGAGCATCGGCTCTTTTTCTTTTCCCCGACGAGCGCGCTGCTGCTTGTCGCCCAAACAACTAGCTGCTGATCCACGGAGTGTGATGTTACTCCAAGTTGCACCGACCGCTGCCCTACTTGCGTTCCTGCTGCTTCTTAGCCGAGCTCCATCCGCGACTAACACTGGTTGCTCCCTGGCATAGAAAATCATATCTTACAGTCAAATCACCATTTCAGCTAAAGCTGTTTTACAAATCACAAAACTTCGACTCTCCTGAGCATCCTTCAGTTTTCACGCGTTAGTATATCATGATACATGTGTAAAAAAATCAAGCTGAATATTCTACTCATGCTTGAGGAATAAAATTCAAGCATGATTAGAGTGTTATGTGGAAAACAGGATCGAAAAATAAATCTAATCTCAAGCTATTGTTCGAGTTAGAGCTTGTTAGAAATCCACGGGAGTTTGACGGTGGTCCGACAACGATTAGGCCGCACTCTACTAACTCAATCCTCTCGCATACCGATGGTATATCCCGAATGAGAGGGTTTGTGTTAGATCTTGTGATTGCCCTCCAAAAAACGAACATTCATTGTTATAAATCATCTTCCATCAAGGTGGTTACCGAATGGGCGGTTGTCACGAAAATGTATGAAGCATGGAAAAATCACATGTGGAATAACCATTCGTCAAAAGTAAAAAATGTGGGTCAATATTAACGGTAAGTTTTATTTAAAACTATACCCCAAAAATGTGGGATCACATTATAGATACAACAACATGGATGTACTTTTAATGAGCGTACCTCTTTGTCAATTTGATGCTACAAACAAATGCTTAGATTACCTGCCACAGAACCCAAAACGAGTGCAAATATACAGGAGAATGATATAGGTATCGTGACATAGGTGACACGGGAAAATTCGAAACTCGAGATCATGCATTGTCCTGATGCCAATCCTATAACATCTCCGCAAGCGAGGAAACATAACTTGCCAGGAGCGACTGGCTTCTGAAATCACCTGAAATCAGTACCTTTGCATCAACCAACCTAATCAACTATCCAGACGACAAAACACAACAAAGAAGAAGGATAGTTGTCCAAGTAATACGACCTTCTCATGTTACAATTGCTGCATCATAACTTTTCCGTTGACGACCAGATTTAAGATACATGTAAATGGAAGACAAAAAGCGCCAAACCAACAATGAAAATCGGATGAAACCAGTCAATGTCTTTTGAATTTGTCCTGCTTTTGTTGCTTTGATTGCCGATTCTTATTCCTTTGTTCATCCTGATTGCTTCTGCGACAAACGTTGGATCAGATCATAAATAACGTTAAAAATGCAAGAAAAAAGAGAGAATTGGCAGGTTGCAATCAGAAGGGTAATGATGCAAGGTAGGCAGACACCTATCGGTTGGTTTTCAGGTTGTTAGTAACTAGCCATCTCTCGTCTCTCACGCGCACAAAAACGTTTGGTTTTTGTTTTCCAGGTGTGACTCTCTGATAAATGTAATGACCCATCATCAAGTGATAAATCGTCGGAGCTTGCTGAAATGATCCTCGCTCGAACAAAAACAAATGATGTCAGCAAAAAAGCTTTTTGGATATCCATGTGAAGAAAATGGATTCCGGAAAAAATGAAATCAAACTAATCGAATGTCAATTAACAAAATATGTGGAAATAGCCCAATGATACATATAACACCGATCGGAAGGCATATTATTAGATGGACATACCTTATTTGCCACGAATTAAGTACTTTCTTTACAGCGACGATAGTTCTTAATTATGGCGAATCCCTATTTTTTAGAGAGTTTTTCCATTTTTATTTTTGTGCAGGAAAGACTTCAAAATGTGACTTAAAACTGTACTTCATCCCAAAGGATTAGATTTAGTTAAAATACATAATTTGATATAAAAATAGAGCTCTCAAGAATACAAGGGGTGTTTACCTTCTTTGGCTTGCTACAGTCGCAAACATAGTGACCTTTCTTGCCATAGTTGTAACACTTTACCCTTAATATTCTCTTCATACGAGGACACTTTCCTCTCTCATGTTGGTCAACTCTTGATTTCTTCCCTAAAGAACTCGCTCCTTTGCCTTTCCACCTTTTGAATGAGTCGGGACACTTGTGCTTGAAGCTTGAAGCTCCTTGTGAGCTAGAACCTAAATAATAAACATCAGTTTTTGGCTTAGTTGCCAGAAGGCAATCCTCTTCTAGCTCAAGATGGCGCACTACATCCTCAAAGGTCTTAATGTTCTCATTATGGGTCAGGTGCACTTTCATATGCTCCCAACTTTGAGGCAAGGAATGAATCATTGCTTGTACTTGTTGTTCATTAGTCAGAATGTGGTCAGCATCCTTCAACTCATTTATCATGTTTAACATCTTTCTCAAGTGTAATTTCATGGTCTGACCATGAGGTTTCTTGTATGAGTCAAACCTTATAGTGAGCTATCTCTGCTTGGTCACCAATGTATGACCAAATCTTGTTGCCAATGCTTCCCACATCTCTTTGGCATTCTCAAAACGCCTAAGCTCTCGTGTGATATCATTCTCCATGCTACTCAGCAATGTGATGCGAGCAAGGGAGTTTTTCTTTTCCATGTAGCAAATACATCCTTATTTCTTTTGTGTTTTGCAGTGTTCCCATCTTTAGGCTCTTCCATAACCAAGTTAAGAGCTTCAAGAGCCTCTTGCTCTTCTAGCACATATTGGATTTTCATATGCCATATTTCATAATTATCACCATTGAGTTTCTCCCCTTTGTTCAATTTAGTGACTATGCTCTTAGTTGTTGAAGCCATTGGATCTGAACATATCAAACACACATGCACGAAACATTAATGCCTATCATTTATGCATCTATTTTTCATAAACTAATCATATTAATGAATAATTTCAAATAGGGCTTCAGAATCAAAAGGTCACTATTGTTTCCAATCATCATCCAAAAACCTTAATTGAAATTGTCATTAATATAATATTCTATGCAAAAATAAGTTCTTTGAAGCTACTTAAACTTCCATAACTACCCAAAAGAAATAATAGTAATAAAAAGCAATTGACATTGAACATCCATTAATGGAAAGACATTTTTACATAACGTAACTAACACATTAGAAATCACGACGACATCAACATGGAAGAACCTATCTACATGAGATATTCTTAAAACATCCTAAATAAGCATAACTTCAACTACTCAATAAAATAACTTATGAATAGGGAATGACTTATAAAAGGATTTTTTAAGCTTAAGTTTCTTACATGGAAAGAAAAAGGGAAAATCCCTAGGGTTTCTCCTATGTACATTCATTCCTCGCCTAGTCGTATTCATTCCTAAGGTTGAAGTCTTTGTGGCCTTAATCTTATAGTATTCCTTCACAAAAAGCCACTACAAGCTTCTTATACTCTGGGACCACGTTCACCTCCCATAGGCGATTGAACACCACTTGCCATTAGATGGAAGAGTGTTAATCAAGGATCGCATCATTTCAAAAACTGGCATGGGATAACCTTTCAAAATTATTTTCTGTATCTTCTTATTGACCTTGCGCACATGTTCCGTTATATCACCACTTTCCCATCGATAATTAGTCAACTCAGCTACCAACCTTTGAAGTCTCGTCTTTTGTCTTATTGAGAATACGCGAATAGGTGTACACATGCGAATGGGATGTATTGTTCCTGCAACAAATGGAGAACAAAAGGGATTACACATAATCCATTGTGAGTATAATTGAAAAAACATTTTTTTTGGTCAATTATGGTCAACGGATCAACTAAGGTCAACCGAGTCAATGGTCAACGGAAGTCAAAAGGTCAACAGCAGTCAACAGAAGTCAATTGAGGTCAACGGATGACTAGATCAAGTCAACGGGTCCAGTCAACGGTCATACTGGTCGGGTCTTGGATTGGACAAACCGACCAGCTAAACAACACGCTAACGTTAGCTATACACGTGCGTGGGCGGTTGCTTGTGCATGTGCATTGCACTCGTGGGCGGTTATCCGCATGCGTGGAGCACATACATGAGCGGTTGCCCACGCACGCGCTTGAGGAAACTTGGTTGACGCGTGCTGCATGCGCCGATAATAGTAGTTGGTTCCGGCCGCGTGGCAGCGTGTCCTACCACCTTCGGCAATGTGCCACCCCTCATTTTTCTCGTCTTGACGAGAACTATGACCCTGCATCTTTAAAAACGAATTTCGACGTACGAAGAATTAAAAAAGGATAATGAATAGTGCGTCAGGTGTTGGGATTTGTCCCTGAACACTTGTCATCATCAATACTTGAATTCTGGTCATAAAATAAATTATAAACAATAGTTACAATTGGTAATAACCCTAGGCTTTGATACCAATGAAGGAAAAGGATTCTGGAAAAATGAAAATCAAACTAATCAAATATTAATTAATTAAATATGTGGAAATGGTCAAAGAACACATATAACACCGATCAGAAGCCATATCACTTACATTTACATACTTTGTTTGTCATGGACTAAGTGTTTCTTTTGCAGCAACGAGAGTTCTTAATTAAGATGAATCCTTGTACTTGAGAGTTTTTCTTTTTATGTTTTTGCGTGGGAGAGCCTTCAAACGTGGAAAAGAAAAAAAACTGTTCATCATTAAACGTTTCTTTTATTTTACAGTTTTTCTCCCACAAAAATAACTACTTTAGTAGTTTACCTTTCTCATGGGCCCTTTTAATAATAATGGGTTGGGTTTAGCACAACATGAGCAGCTCATTATTAATGAAACATCACAAACATCTAAGATAGATTCGAATGTGCTTTTTACCCACGTCGACTCATCAGTTCGCTTGACATGGTACTACCTACGTAGGACCTGAGCATCTATCTATAGTGTGAGACATCAAATTCACCATCAATCCTTCTCTGCTACATCTCAAACTCTAATTTCAACCGTGCGCACACTATGTCCGCAAGTCCCAAGCGCATATACAAAGCACTTTTCCCGGATAAATCACGACATGGGTTATCTTCCTCGAAGATCCATGCCATTCTTAACGAGAACACTTTCCAGATGTAATAAATGCACTCTCGACCTGAAATTTATGGAATGCAACACAAGCCATCGATGGCGGCTAAAAAGATACATAATAAGAGATTAGGGATAGTAAACATTCGAACGAAAAGAAGAACAAAGACGAGAAAAATGTTCACCACATGAGATAACGCTGTATGTTTCGTGATCTGCACTGAAGTTAGACAAGATCATAAATTTATTGCAAGAGCAATGTCAAGACAGTGAAAATTCTTAACAAATTTATCGCAATACATGGTGATGGTTTTTCCGTTATTAATGGGCCGCCTATGTTGGGCTAAACCCAACCCATTATTATTAAAATGGCTCATGAGAAGTAAACTATCAAGATAGTTATTTTTGTGGGAGAAAAACTATAAAAAGAAAAGAAATGTTTTGGGATGAAGTACAGTTTTAACTCACGTTTTGAAGTCTCTCCCGCACAAAAACAAAAAGGAAAAACTCTCTCAAGAAAAGGGATTCGCCCTAATTAAGAACTCTCGTTGCTGCAAATGAAGTACTTAATCCGTGGCAAATAAGATATGATCATCTAAGTGATATGCCTTCCGATCGGTGTTATATGTATCATTGGGCCATTTCCACATATTTTGTTAATTGATATTCGATTAGTTTGATTTCGTTTTTTCCAAAATTCGTTTTCCCTCATTGGTATCAGAGCATAGGATTGTTGTTACTGATCATTACTATCATTTATAATTGGTTTTATGGCTGGAATTCAAGTATTGATGCTGACGAGTTATCGGGGGCGAAAATCCCGACACACTGTTCATTCCCCTTTTTTGATTTTTCGTATGTCAAAATTCGTTTTTGAAGATGCATGGTTGTAGTTCTTGTCGAGATGAGAAAAATGAGTGGCGACACGCCATTGGAGGTGGCCGCACGCGCTGAGGTAGTTTCCCAAGCGCGTGCGCCGCACATGCGTGTGGCTGATGTCAGCCTGCTGTTTGGATAGTCGGTCTGTCCAACTCGACCCGAGACCAGACCTGTTAACTTGACCCGGTCATCCGTTGACCGAAGAAGCCAAGACCGGGAAGGAGGAGAAGAAGGAGGAGGAGAGGAGCTTGACGGGTAAGAATTGGCCTCCGAACACATCTTTCATCTGAAAGAGGTCGAGGAGACGTGAATTTGCACCAGGATCATGCCCTTGATTCCGGTATTTGGTCGTCAGCGTTCTAATCGCGCCTCATCATTTCACATGGTGAGTGCTAATGACATTGTGTTTATGTCGGCTGGGCAAATTTATTACGCTGCTTGATGCATCTAGGCCAAAGACTTGAACTCGTTGGCATTTTCTTAGGATGCTCAGGATGTAGTGGTAGTCATGGCCTATTCATTTTCGGCATGCATCGTCATTATCTCATCGTCATGAATCAACCTGGATTGATTCTGATGAAGATTGGCCTTGGCATGTTATGTACATATCTTCCAGGATGGGAACCTTTGGTGGATTTTTTGTTTCTTGTTGTGCCTTTTGAATTTGATCGTATTGAAATACATAGACTTGATTATCAGAAGGACAACAATGAAGCATCCTCTCATAATCTCTACCGGGACAATACAATATCCAACGAAAAATATAGTATATCGAGTTTTCTCTCAAATAACTCAATTACATATACGCAAGATTCTTTTCTCAAATTTCATGTTTCATAATTTTCCAATGACAAAACAAAAAATGGATTTTATATGAGGTACGGACCCCTGGAGTGTCAAAACTTGGCACAGAGGAACACTTAAGTACCAAAAGTTACAAAAGGTACACTTAAGTGCCAAAATCGGAGTAAAATGGATTAGTTAAGTGCTAACGGCGAAAAATTCCATCCAAAATGCCACATGTCCATTTTCCAACGACTTCATTTGCTGATTGAACATTTTTTTCAAAATAAAAAATCCACATAGCAATTTTAACAAAAAAAAATTACCAAGTGATACTAATTTTTTTTTTTAAAAATCGATTTTATTAAAAAAAAAAAAAAAAAAGAGAGGAAGGGATCCCTCGTTGGAACCCCTCCTCTTTTTTTAAATAATTAATCAATTTATAATAATATATTTTTTTAATTATTTAATATTATTTCATTAATAATTTTTAAAATCCACGTCAGGAAAAACAACGTCATTTTGACTAATTTTTCGTCGGCTCAGTTTTCAGCTGTGTAGGTAAAAAAATTAATGAAAAATTGCTACATAAGATTTCCGAGAGGGTTTCGACGATTTGGCACTAAAGTGATCCATTTGTTTTGAAAAATGGCACCCAAGTGTACCTTTTGTAACTTTTGGCACTTAAGTGTCCCATCGTGCCAAGTTTTGGCACTCGAGCTGTACTTATCTCATTGCGAGGAGTTTGGTCACATTCGTATTGATGACTGTTATGGGAAAGGTTTAATAATGTGTTTCATTAGCTATGTATAGTTTGAAGAAAATAAATGATTTGAAATTATTTTTCTAAAAGTGATTTTTTTTTTGGTAAGGTTCTAAAAGTGATTGTTTATATTGCCTAAAGAAATGAATTTAATAGAACACGAGTGTTCGGGGAAAATAGCTTTGGGACAAAAAGGTTCACCACCAAGGCATATAAATGAATGTCCCACCAACAAAAATTAAAGAACTTTAAGATTTACCACCAATGAATGGGGGGACCAAAATACTAAGTATTTCCATGCTACGACAATTCAGAGAAGACAGAGGAACAAGATCACCATGCTGAAAATTAATGAACAGACTTGGTGCAGAGATCCCCAAGCTTTAAAACAGCATATTCGAAGTTTCTACCAGAACTTATTCACATCAGTGGGAGATAGAAATTACCAGCCAATCCTTGACCAATGCCCTCGCACTATCCCCAATGAGATGAATGAGGCGTTGATTATGCAAGTGTTGAGAGAGGAGGTCAAAACAGCTGTTTTTCAGCTAGGAGCCCACAAAGCACCTGGACCAGATGGATTTCATGGCCTGTTTTATCAAAAAAATTGGTCAACATTACATGAGGATCTCTACAATATGGTGCACTCATTCCTACACCATGGCAGACTTGATTCAGAGTTAAACAGAACACATATAGTCCTCATTCCCAAAGTTAAAAATCCAGAAGAAATCACCCAGTTTAGGCCCATTAGCTTGTGCAACTTTACATACAAAGTCATCGCAAAGGTATTGGCTAATAGGCTGAAACCATGGCTCCCAAGGGTCATTGCAACGGAACAAAGTGCCTTTGTGAGCGAAAGACAAATCCAGGACAATATTTACATTGTTCAGGAGGTGCTTCACCAATTAAGAGTGAAGAAAAGAAAGCGAAAGTTCCAAGCAATCCTGAAACTCGACATGCAAAAGGCCTATGACAGAATTGAATGGGATTTTCTGGGTGCTTACATGAGAAAAGTGGGTTTTGATGAAAAATGGATCCATTGGATTCAGCAATGCATCTCAACAGTAACATTCAGCATTATGGTAAATGGGGAGCCTTCGGCGGAGTTCAAACCTCAAAGAGGGATAAGACAAGGGGATCCTCTCTCGCCCTATCTATTCATTATTGTCGCTAACGCCCTCTCAACCATGATGTCCAATGCTGTTGTGGAAGGGACCTTAAGAGGCATCAAGCTAAATCCCACATGTCCCACCCTATCCCATCTCCTATTCGCTGACGATGCTATTTTCTTCCTGAATGGCTCGGTAATGGAAGCACAAAACCTAGCCAGCATCCTAAACCAATACTGTTATGCCTCGGGACAGGCCATTAACTTAAACAAATCAGGCCTCCTAGTTAGCAAGGAGTGTCCCCAACTACTCAAACAGAACATGGCCGCTGCATTGAGGGTTCCTCTAATCGACAAAACTGGGAAATACCTAGGCATTCCATCGGAGTGGGGACAATCTAAGAAGCACATGTTCAACTGGATCCTAACTAGAGTCGAGAGCAAGCTAGAAAGCTGGAAGGAGAAGCTGATTTCAAAGGCGGGGAAAGAAATCCTTCTAAAGACAGTCATTCAAGCATTACCCCAGTACGCCATGTCTATCTTCAAAATCCCATTGTCTATATGTCGAGCTATAGAGAAAAAAATTGCCTCATTTTGGTGGAAACAACATGTATCAAGGAGGGGTATTCACTGGAAAAATTGGGAGACTCTAAAACGCAGAAAGGATCGTGGTGGCCTAGGATTTAGGGATCTAGCAGAATTTAACGAGCAATGCTAGCTAAGCGAGGCACTGGAGATTAGTCCAAAAGCCGGACGCACTATGGAGTAGAGTGTTGAAAAGCATTTATTTCCCTCATGGAGATTTTTGGAATGCACAAAAAAAGCAGCAATCATCGTGGGGTTGGCAAAGCTTACTGCTGGGAAGAGATGTCCTAGAGCCACACACAAGATGGGTAGTGGGAACTGGGGAAAAAATCAGAATCAGAGAGGATCAATGGTTATCATCAGGGAAAATTTATGGCCCTGCCAACACCCTAGAACCAAGTGTGGTAGCTGAATTGATAAACCAACAAGCAAGGGCATGGGACATCAACAAACTTACTGACTTATTTGATGCAAGCATAGTCAAGGAAATCATGGCTATTCCGCTAAGTACAAATCCCAGCCTAGACAAATTAACGTGGACAGCAAACAACTCTGGAGACTACACTGTCAAAAGTGGATACAATAGCATCTACCAAACACGGGAATCCTCAACAACAAACACTCCCACTACCTCCTATCAAACACCTGTGATTGTTTATATTGCCTAAAGAAATGAATTTAATAGAACACGAGTGTTCGGGGAAAATAGCTTTGGGACAAAAAGGTTCACCACCAAGGCATATAAATGAATGTCCCACCAACAAAAATTAAAGAACTTTAAGATTCACCACCAATGAATTGGGTGAGGGCTCTATTTATTTTGCAAAAATGAATGAATTAAAAAATATTTTTCCAAAAATGATCGGTCATATCATTTAAAGTCAATAATTAATGAATAATATTTTAATTACCAACAACAATTTGTGTCTAAACATTTTTGTGGAGGATGAAAACATTTTTTGTCCGTTCACGTTTGGAAACGATACAAATTATCATTTTTAGGAAAAAAATTTTCCAAATTGTTCACTTTCTGCGAAACAAACAAGGACATAAAAACAAACAAAAAAACCACTCACTTGAAAGAAATTCCCATGCCTTATTGACTCAAAACTTCGCATGCATACAATTGAGAATGTATATCTTGTTTATTGAGGGACTAAGACACTAAACTAAGAAACTAATAAAGTAATAGAATATTAAACCATGCCTTTATCTAATAATTTAAATTTTTAGAACATTTAGCAATGGTTCCACAAATCTTATATAATATCTAAATTCAAATCATTTTAAGCCGCATTTGCCTCCCTAATTAAATTTACATGCTTATCACTAGTCAAAAGCTCATCAAACTAAGCATGAGGGGGAGTATTAAAATATTTAAATAATAAACCACACCTTCATCTAACAACTTAAACTTTTAGAATGATTAGTTGTAGTTCCATAATATCTCTCATGGCATCAAAATTAGATGTCCTATATTTAAATCTTTCCAAGCCCAACTTGTCTCTTTAGTATATATTTCTCCTCTTTAGGCTTTGGCCAATGTGATAGCATAAGCTTTAAGGGGACCATTGACAATGATCCTACCAAATCTCACGGGATATAAAATTTAGAAATATTAAACTAGGTAACATTAAATTAGGAAATCAACTTAAATTAGGAAACTACAATCCAGCTTTTAAACCAGCTTATAGAAAGAGCTGTTATTCACATCCTTGATTCAGTCATCGTGGCTTTCATTAACCGCAAGTCATTAGTTTCATAATCCATGAAATAATTACCTTGCGCTATATTCTAAGTTGCCTCAAAAGAAATTAATTATTTTTCCCTCACCACACAACAAGTGTCCGGGTGCATCTCCCCATTTTAACTTTTGAGCCCTATAAATACCCACCACCCATGGAAGCCTTCAATAAAAGCATTCGTTTTTGAAGCCCACACTACGAACCGAAGCCGATAACCTTCGAAACGAGACTCCTCATTTTTGCCACCGCCGCTGCCACTGTTCTCCTCCTCCTTCAAGGTTCGGCCGCCCGCCCAGAGGAGCTGAACATTAGGGAGCCGATAGAGAATCTGCCCTACCCGCTCGTGCAGGAGATCGCCGAGTTCGCTGTCCAGAAGCACAATGAGAACGCCAAGACGAAGCTGGTTCTGGAGAAGGTGGTGAAGGCTGAGACAGTGCGCTACCTGGGGTTGAGCTACTTGCTTGTCGTCGAGGTCAAGGACGGGGCCGACCTGAAGAGCTACAAGGCCCTAGTTTCGAATTGGAATGGGAAGTTAAAAATTCTCGTATGGCTCAAGCCTGTTAAAGGCAACGTGTGAGATCGTGTCTGTGAATAATCGGTATCGACCTCTAACTAATATGAGAATAAAATAAGATTTGGTTTTCATTTTTAAGGATGGAAGTGTGATGGTCCGTTTCTGTTAAAAACTTCTAGTGCAAATAAGCCTGTCGAACAGATGGGCTAAGTCAGGATATAGATGGTCGGATTCAAATTTCTCAATCCATACCAGGCCTAATCATATCCGACGGGTCTCGAAATTCATTTTTAATTTTTCTCCTTAATCTTTTAACAGAGTATTGCACATAGGAGTCTGGTTGCCACCAGAATCAAAAGATTGAAAAAAATAAAGAAAAAAGGTTTTGCCTTGAGAACAAAAATTTGGGTAAAAGAGGTGGATTTCCTAGGAACTATAAGACCGATCAAGATCGTCCTCAAAAAAGCACACCCATCATCGACATCCATACGAAAGCACCCATTGATTAGATCTCCACATCGTATTTCAAAATGGAGGGTGGAAATTATGCCGGCAGATATCAGTGAATGCGATGTCGACTTTCCATTGCTTTTGAAAGAGCAAAATCAATGTCTTAAATAACTCGAAAGACCGGCAAGACCGATCATGGATACACCGACACAGCTCGGAACAAGTAGAATTCTTAATTTCCAGAAGGACTCAGTTGGTACGATACCGAGACTCTGTCTCAGGTCGATCACAGGCGTGAACACCAGATTCATGTTGGAGCTCCTGAATATTTTAAACCCATTTTCACCTGACCCTTTAAATGTTTAACAACCCATTTACGACCTAACTCTAAATGTATTTGTCAAAACTTGGCTCGGGGGATACTTAAAAGTTACAAAATGTACACTTAAGTGCCAAAATCAGAGCAAAATGGATCAGTTAAGTGCCAACAGTGAAAAATTCCGACCAAAATATCACGTGTCCATTTTCCGGCGACTTCATTTACTGACGAAGCATTTTTTCAAAATAAAAAATTCACTTGGCAATTTTAACAATAAAAATTGCCAAGTCAGGCTATAAAAACTTTTAAAAAATCGATTTTATTAAAAAAAAAAAGAAGAAGAAGAAGGAGAGGAAGGGATCCAGTGAGGGTTGTGCAACCCTCGCTGGATCCCCTCCTCTTTTTTTTTTTCAAAAAAATAATTAATAAATTTAAAATGATATATTTTTTTAATTATCTAATATTATTTAATTAATAATTTTTAAAATCCACGTCGGTGCAAAACGACGTCGTTTTGGTTAATTTTTCACTTACTCAATTTTCGGCTAGCCACATAGGTAAAAAAATTAATAAAAAATTGCCACATAGGATTTCCAGGAGGATTTCGACGACTTGACACTGAAGTGATTCATTTGTTTTGAAAAATGGCACTTAAGTATACATTTTGGA
This sequence comes from Angophora floribunda, assembly GCA_014182895.1. Classification (NCBI taxonomy): domain Eukaryota; kingdom Viridiplantae; phylum Streptophyta; class Magnoliopsida; order Myrtales; family Myrtaceae; genus Angophora; species Angophora floribunda. The sequence continues at coordinate 20,569,333 of CM024709.1, forward strand.
ACTTTTGGAACTTAAGTATTCCTTCATGCCATGTTTTGGCACTTGGGTTGTACTTATCTCAATTTTATATTATTTGAGCAATATAGCCAAACATTTAAAAAAAAAAATCACCTTCCTTAAAAATAGGTTTGTTTGAAAGCATTTTTCAACAAAGTTAATTTTTTGGGAAACAAAAGTAAGTTATAAATGTGATCCACATACAAACTCTTGAATTTTAAGTTATCACGAGAATTTCGTAACATGTCCGTACACAAATTTAGAATAACGTTGATAGAATAACGTTGCATTTCATCTCCTCTTTGCCATTTCAGCGAATAATGTCATATTCTAGCATTCACAAATTTGGTCAGGGCATTGTAATAAGACGTGCATCATTTAAATTACGAAACTCAATGCAAAATTCAGTGGTTACACAGGACGATCCTCCTATATTCCACTCCCTTCTGCCTCCAGGGATCTTTGTTACATCCTTGATCTTTACACGTTTGATATTTTCTTTTCGATTCTGTTGCAAGACTGTAGATTTGGATAACGCGAGTGTAGTGGATCGGCTTGCCTCCATGCATCGAATCAGTTTTCAGGCATAGGCGAATTATGACGCACGGGTTTACATGCATTCATTTGTGATGGGCATACCAAACAACCTGAGTTACCCCAGCGTTCATTTTCTTGGCATACGAACAAGGACGATTGCGGGCGCGTGAATACAGGACTTCTCACGGAAGGAAATGGTAGTGGATGCAAAAACAGGCATTCCACTAGTTCGTCATCTCTTGCCATCTTGGCCATCGCGTATTCGAATTATGCAGCCACCACAGCTTAAAGCGAGAACCACCCACTTGGATGGCATTGCTGGTTCGCATTCTCTTCCTCTCACAAAAGGTCGAGAGTTCGAATCACAACTTCGTCATAAGGTGACTTACCTGGTTGCACGTGTGTGGTGACTACCATGTCCAGCCCCCAGGGTTTACTCCCTCGGTTGTCGACGGGGTGCGGGGTTCCCTGGGTCATCAAAAAAAAAAACGAGATCCATTAAGGAAAAAGTACCAAGATGAAGAGTGACGACGCGAAGGAGAATAAAATATAGCAAGAAAATCCAACCGGAACGCACTGAGCAAGTGCATTGATCACAATGACTTTTCGAGGTGAACCATACAAAAAGTGGGGCTAAGAACAAGCGCAAGCATCATAATTTAGCATTTAAGTGAGTTTAAGTGAGCCGACAAAAAATTGTGGCATTAAAGTGAACACCGTACACAAGTTAAGGCACTTCTAATGTATTTCACCCCAAGAACAAGATGCAACACCAGCCCCATCACTTTAAAAAACAAGAAAGATTCAACTAACTTGAGTTGGACCTGAAGTTTGCAATTTTAGGACAAAAGCGAGCTAGTCCCAAATCGACACATCACTTGTTGGAGTCTAAACATTACATCACCTCTAGGAATTTCGCTGCTCTAATCATCAAGCGGGAGATTCACCAATGAGCTTGTTACCCCCACAAAATTCCTTGAGCCTTTTAGCTTTTGGAAGAAGGAAATAGAACAATCAATAAGTTGTGAACCTTTTGCATGTGTTTCCTCACAAGCAAAGATATGATGCTTAGTTCCCCCAAACTAGCTAGCCAACTCTATGCGGTAGTGTATATGTAAGCCAACTCTAACAGTAAACACAAAGACAATGAAACTTCAGGGCCCTGAGGACAAAGTGGTCAAATTTCTCAGCCTTCTATGCAGCAGAGAAATATTATGGCTCAAAGCAATTAAAGAGACCAAACTTGCATCCTTGATTAGCAATAACACCCAACAAAAGCATCCACTAGAGAGACTTTATTACATCCACAAACAAGTTAACTGTCGAAATCGTTTAAGTACAGTGCCGCGTATTACCCAGAATCCCTGTTTCACTAAAGGATTGTTATTAGCTTGTCTAGCCCTGCAACATGTTCTGTGGGAATGGAAAATGATGGAAACACATGAGGAAGATAGTAGAACAAGGATGACAACCACTTTTACAAAAGATGTACTGTAGGAAAGACTTTGATGAATTTGAGATTGTCTCTCAAAGTTTATATACATATTTTATTCGACTCTAAGTTCGTCAATCATCAAGAGAAATCGCTATTGAGTTCAGCTCCGTGGTTGTAGTTGACAACTCTATATTAAATTCACAATGAAAATGAGAATTGAAATATCAATTGTAATATTGAAAAATATAAATATTCCATGGTTATTCTTTTCTCCTTTAAATTTTCAAGTTCTTCTAAGTCCTCCTCGATCAACTGTGAGAGTGGTGTGGATCATAGCCAATCTTGAATACATATAATAGCCTCCATTATGACTGGGGTCAAGGAGCTATGAAATACGTCAAGTACACAACCTCCTATGCTGAATGTAGACATCGATGTTGTGGTTGAGATGGGCACGGCCAAAATATCTCCAACAATGGAAGATGGAATAGGATATCTAGAAAAATTGACTTTCCATCGTTCTCATTCTCCTTCCAACTACTTATCTAATTTAGATTTTTCTTCCACATATTTTTGTCCCGTTTGGCTAAGATACAATGTAGTCATAATGTCCGCACCAACCACATAAGACATTGACATGTACATTGTCATTGTCTCCTTTAATCTCAAGTTGTTTTGGGGCTATGTACCGGTGCGATATTGCTCGAACAATAATGTCAGAGATTTTGTCATTCTATCTTGTAAAGTCTTTGCCTGGTTGCTTTCACACAGTCGATTAATCATCCATTTTGCATGCTCCATCTTATGTCGAGGGTCAAGTACATGCAATGAACCATGTTAGATTCATGTTGTTCACAATGCCAAAATACTTATTGAAGTTGATCTTCATTCTCTTGACTATTTCCTACAAACTCTTGTCCTCATTCCTACAATATCTATCACTCATCATATAAATCCCATAGACATCATCATTACAAGTGGTGCAAGAAAAACTTGATACTTTTAAAGTCGCATCATAGAACAACTTCAAGAAAGGAAGAAATTGGCAGGCATAATCCAAATCATCACTTGTAGGCAACCCTCTCATCTTGGAAAGCTCTTCGACAAATATTCTATCTTGAATATCTAATGAGTTAAAAGCCTGTGGAAACTTCAAGGCCGCTTCCAACATCATATATGTTGAGTTCCAATGAGTTGCCACATCCAAACATACAAAACTATTGAACTCAATATTTTTCAGCATAATGGGCTCCTTAAACCATTGTAACCTCGAAGGAGAAGACCTCACATAATGCATGGTTGAGCATATTTTAACGATGGAATCAACTATATTCTTCAAACCCTCTCTCATAATCAAACTGAAATATGAGCACAACATCTCACATGGAGTAGCTCACTTGATAATACCAAAGCATTCCAAGAGTTAAGTCTTTTTTTAAGTATTGAATTTTCGAGTCAATGGAGCGGGCTTCCATAAGTGTTCTATTCTTCTATGAAAGTTGTCTGTTGATTGATCCTGCCAATTAATTTGATACAATAGAATCAATATAAATAATGTAAGTGAAATTCATGACCGTTGGTGATCTGGTCTTGTAGTTGTATTATGAGTCTATTAGACCAATGTTCTAAGTCTACTTGAGTTCTCTATTTGGCACTCATAGACTCAGAAACCGCGTCTCTTCGTGCCTTCCGTCTAGTACGGTCAGAATCAGAAGTTGCATCTCTTTATGCCTTCCGTGTGGTACGGGCAGACTCAGAGACACCTTCTACTTTTCCTTCTGCCATAAGCAGACTTAAAAGCATATGCCACCCTATGGCTTTTCCTCTTTAAGAAATGTATGATTTCTTGCATAAAATGATTTGTTAACATCAAAACTAGGATTTTTCTCAACAATCTCCCCCTTTTTGATAATGACAAAACTTTTTATGCAGATGGCTTATTGTTCCTACAAAACATGGTTAGGCAGAGCATACTTTGTCAAACATAGTAATACATGACCAATATTATGATGCTCATATCACAAAATATCTAACCAATCAAATAACATCAAATGATGATCCATTCACACAATACCTACACTCATGTTCACGAAAATTAACAACAAAACCAACCGGCTAGTAACCAAACAGATCAACCATCAACCAGCAAACCACATGTATCTACAATAACTCTCCCCCTTTTTGTCACAGTCAAAAATTCAATATCCTAAAAGGATTAAGCAAGGTCTAACAAAAATCTGACAGCCAAAGAAGTTAAACATAAGAGACTAGAAGATTGTGGATTTAAGAAGATTAGGAATATGGCTTTTTAAGGGTTCGGACTAGGGTGAAATCCTCCATATCCGTGGCAAACTCTTCAATCCTGGTGAGACACTGATGAATGGAGTCTTCTATTCATGCCAATTTCTGCTGAGTGTTCTTCTCGAGAGTCTCAAGCCTTTTGTTGAAGGAGGTTTCCATAGCAACTTGCCGATCTCTGATTTACATAAGCATATCTAGTATCTTCTAAGAATCAAAACCATCAGATGGAGCTACAAGAGTTTGTGTTTCAACACCGTGAGACGGATGCTCCCCTTGAATTGATGCTTCAGTTTGATCATGTTGCCCATGTTGATGTCTGTCCTCTGCCCTGGTGTCATCTTCACCCTCAAGAATATGACCCTCATCTATTCCATATTCTTCTTCCTCTCTTTCTTCTTCTTCTTCTAGATCTTCTTCTTCTTCAGATTCAACTTCTTGTGCTTCTTCATCCTCATGCTCTTCTTCTGGTTCAGACATTACCACATTCTCAGTAGGTTGAGGTTCTGCACTAAGAAGGTTCTCTTCTGTTGCTATTGGTGGAGGCATTTCTACTTCTGGTTCTTTCATTCTGCATGCAATATGACTCAAATTTGCTAGAATTTCATAAATACTTTCCTCCTCATCATCTTCATCATGCAGTAGCAGTTGTCTCCTTTTTTTAGAATTTGGTTCTGCAAAAGCCACTTCCTTTCATTTTCTCTTGGCAGTGGTTGATGCCTTAGTCAATTCCTTCTCATTTCTTCTTCATGTCTCCAAAACATCCTTCAGCCTCATTTTGGTGATCATCCTAAGTCCAATGGCTATTGTTGGAAGCACTTTAGTGTAGAGTCTCTTGGGCAGATCGATCTGGAAATGTTCAAAGATTCTGGTTACTAAAGCTCCATAGGGCAGTTGTCCTTTATGCTTCGAAATTGTTATATACATGTGGAGAAGAACAGTATGAGGAAGTGATAGTAGAACTCCTTGTTCAATTGCCCACATCAATTTTGCTTCAAACCTGGCCACATCAATATTTGATGATGCCTTAGGACGAATGCAGTTAATAATGATCTTATGCAGAATTGTTCTTGCTGAAGTCATAAAGGGATAGGTGATGTTTGCTTTAAGAGAGTTTGTAAGATGTTTGCAAACCATCTCATAGGAAACTTCAATGGGCTTAAAATCACCTCTCTCAACTTTCATGATATCAGCCAAGATGTCTGCATTAAGTTCATAGAACCTATCATTCACACTAAATTGCAATTTGTTTGGAGATAAGAATGTCAAGTTGGAGTAGAAGTAGGCTGTCGGTTCTGGTTATACAGCCGCATAATCAATACAGAAGTGATCCATCTGCAGTCTTTCAAAACATGCTCTGAGATTCACATCAGTAGCATCCAGAAAGTCAAAATCCACAATCTTGTGGTGCATTACTCCTCTATCAAGCAAGGTGTTATAACACGCCTTATGTTCTCTAGAGCAGAACAATTTTCCTATAGTGTTTCAAACTAGTGCAGCAACCCCCATTTTGACTTCAAAGTTCCTAAAAACTCGTTCATCATCGTCTTTTCCTCCCCCAAAAACTATATGCATTCCTACTAGCTATACTTGCTTGTTCTCTTTGGGCAGACGGATGGTCTATAAGTGTGATAGCCTGAACCAGTCGCATTTCATTTGCAGGTATTCCAGTTTGACACTTTTAGTAGCTTGTCTCCTTACTAGAATTTGACACATTTTCATGATCTTGTGGGGGTCATCAGGTTTAGGTAGAATTAACCTAGATGTACCTCTTCTATAGACATTCCTCTGCACAGATTCAGTTGGGGGATTCCTTGGAGATTCAACAATTTCATTTGTGTTCCTTTGAATCGATGCAGTTGGAGAATGTTGTTGGGATTCTTCAGAAGTCTGTGTCAGGTCGAAGTGCATCTCTACTCCTTCCATATTCCTTGGGTTCTCTACTAGCAATCCAATTTGATCGTCTTCAAGGAGATGGAGACACAGACCTTGACCTGGACATGGAGGATCTCGAGGCCATTTTTGGAGAGGATTTAGGTCGGTTTTGTGAAAAAGATTGATTCTTTAGGGTTTCTGAAGGGGTTCGAAATAGAAGAAAGACTCAATTTTTTGAGGTTTATAAACTTTTCCGAAGAGAGGCAAATGAAATGACACGACTTTTTGAAAATAACTGAAAATGGTAATTATTAAAAAATATGAAACTTGATAAAAATAGATGCAAATAATGTGAGCATGCACTAGAAATTATGCAAATCAAGTATTTGTTAATATTAACTTACCATGTTCAATCATATAAGGAAATAACTTATGCGCCAAAAATTAAATTTCCAAAAATACCATCATGTCCTTCTAAGTGCGCTTCAGAAGATTGGTACATCCAGAAGATTGGTCCATCCAGAAGATTGCTTCTATCAAATAATGTTTCTCTCATACGTTACCCTGTCTTCATAGACTTTATGTAAAAGGGTTAATAATATTTAATCTACTACAAATTAAATCAAATGTACCTTTGTCCAGCGGCTTTGTGAAGATATCTGCCACTTGATTTTTTGAATCAATAAATTGCACAAATATTTCACCGTTTTGTACGTGATCTCTAATAAAATGATGCTTGATTTCAATGTGCTTTGCCCTCGAATGTAAGATCGGATTCTTGGTGAGATTTATAGTGCTTGTATTGTCACATCTTATCTCAGTGCAAGTCTCTTCCTTTCCGTAGTCCCTCAGTTGCCGTCTCATCCAAAGAATCTGTGAGCAATAGCTTCCAAGAGCAACATATTCTGCTTCTATTGTAGATAGAGCCACAGTGTTCTGCTTTTTAGAAAACCATGAGACTAGCATCTGTCCTAGTAGTTGGCATGTTCCAGATGTGCTCTTCCTGTCCACTTTACATCCTGCTAGGTCAGTATCTAAGTATCCAAGAAAGGTAAAGTCTATTCCTTTGGGATACCACAAGCCCAACTGTTGATAAGTAGCAATATACTTTATTATGCGCTTTACTGCAGAGAGATGTGATTCTCTAGGGTTCACTTGGAATCGAGCGCATAAGCACACGCTGTATAGAATATCCGGTCTAGTTGCAGTAAGATAAAGAAGAGAACCAATCATGCTTCTATAGGTCTTCTAGTCAAATTTCTTCCTCGTTTCATCCTGGTCTAGTTGATGGAGGTTGACATGGGAGTTTCAGTCTTTTTGCAATTCTCCATTCCAAATTTCTTGATCAAGTCTTTGGCATATTTTTCTTGATAGATGAAAGTACCATGTTTGGATTGTTTGATCTGAAGTCCTAGGAAGAATGTGAGTTCTCCTATCATCTCATTTCAAATTCCTCCTGCATAGACTTTGAAAAACTCTTGCACAAACGTTCATTAGAAGAGACAAAAATAATATCATCTACATATATTTGAACAAGTAAAATATCATTATCTTCCTTCTTGATGAAAAGAGTTGTGTCTACCATACATTTCTTGAAGCCATTATCTAACAGGAACTTACTCAGTCGTTCATACCAGGCTCGAGGTGCTTGCTTCAAACCATATAGTGTCTTTTTCAGTTTGTATATTTGGTATGGCTTTCTTGGTTCCTCAAAACTAGGAGGCTGTTCTACGTAGACTTCTTCTTTAATAAATCCATTCAAGAAGGCACTTTTCACATCCATCTGAAATAGCTTGAAGTTTTGACAGCAAGTATAAGCAAGCAACAGTCTGATTGCTTCCAATCTTGCTACTGGTGCATAGGTTTCATCATAGTCTATTCCTTCTAATTGTGAGTAACATTTGGCTACAAGCCTTGCCTTGTTTCTAGTCACCTTTCCTTGTTCATCCACTTTGTTTCTGAAGACCCATTTAGTGCCTATGATAGTTCTTCCCTTGGGTTTAGGAACTAATTCCCACACATCATTCCTTTTGAACTACTGAAGTTCTTCTTGCATTGCTTCTATCCAGCTTTCATTTTCAAGGGTTTAATCTACTCCTTTAGGTTCAATCTTAGAAATGAGAGCCACAATGCTTGTATCTTTTTTGTTCCTAGATCTAGTTCAAATTCCTTCATTAATGCTTCCAATCCAGCTCTTGAGGATGATTGGATTTATGTTTCCAGTTTCTGTTATGCACTTCGCTATCATCAGGATCTTCTGGTGATTGAGTAGTATCCATTTGAATGATTCTTTGTTCTTCAGGTTTCTCTGTGACTGTCTTCTGAGAAGACTCAACTTCCTTGTTGAAAATTGATTTCTCAAGAGCATCAGTTGGTTCTGATTCTTCAATTTCAGTTTTACTCTGGTTGGAATCTTGCTCCAGAAACTTCACATTCATGAATTCTTCCACAGTTTGAGTGTTTTTGTTAAACACTCTGTATACTTTGCTTGTGGTTGAATATCCTAAAAATATACCTTCATCTGACCTTTCCTCAAATTTGCTTAGATGATTGTTTGCATTTTTAAAAATAAAACATTGACAACCAAAAAAAAGAAAATAGGAAATAATTAGTTTTCTTTCTTTGAGAATTTCATGGGAGTTTTCTCAAGAATTGGTCTTAGAAAGACTTTGTTAATGATATGGCAAGAAGTAGAAACTGCTTCTGCCCAGAAACGAGTTGTCACCTTGCTTTCAATAAGCAGAGTTTTGGCCATTTCTTGTAAGGACTTGTTCTTCCTTTCTACAACTCCATTTTGTTCTGGAGTGTAGGGAGAGGAGAACATATCCTGAATACCATTTTTGTCACAGAAATCTGCAAAGTCTTGATTTTCAAATTCTTCACCATGATCTGTTTTAATGCTAGAAATAGAATAACCTTTCTCATTTTGAACTCTTTTTGCAAATATTGAGAAATAAGAGAAAGTTTCTCCTTTGTTAGCAAGAAAGAATACCCATGTAAAACGAGAATAGTCATCTACAATTATGAGACAGTATTTCTTACCTCCAATGCTTTGAGTTCTAGTTCGTCCAAATAGATCCATATGAAGAAGTTGCAATACATGATTAGTAGAAACCTGTTTCACAGATTTGAAAGAGCTTCTTACCTGTTTTCCCAGAATGCATGCGGAGTAAAGTTCTGTCTTCTCATAACTCAATGAAGGCAGTCCACGAACAAGCTTTTTGCTAAGTAGTTTTGGTGTTTGTTTCATACTAACATGTCCGAGTTTGCAATGCCAGAGGTTTGCTTCATCTTCAACTGAAATGAGACATTTGGCAGTGTCTTCATTTATATCAAAGAGATAGATGTTCACATGCCTTTGTCCAGTGAATGATTGAGAAGAGTCGTTATTGGTTCCAGAACATAAGTTCTCTTTGAAATCAATTCTCAAACCAGCATCACATAACTGGCTAATGCTTAGAAGATTGTAGTTCAATTCCTTAACCATAGAAACATTGTTGATGATTAGACTTCCAATCTTGATCGTTCCTAATCCAATAATGTTTCCTTTACTGTTTCCTCCAAAAGAAACTATTCCTCCTTTAACTTTTTCTAAGCCAATGAACATTCTTGAATCTCCAATCACGTGTCTCGAGCATCCACTGTCCAAGTACCATTTCTTCTTATTTTTGAAACTTACCTACAATCAACATGCATGCTCATTTTTTCTTTGGTACCCAGATTTTCTTGGGTCTATTTGGGTTAGTAGTGTATAATTTGTCTATCCATTTCTTCTGAATAGGTCTCTAGACTTTAGGACATTTGTTTTCAAAATGTTCTCTTTCACCACAATTAGAACATTTGAGACTGTCTTGACCAACAGGTCTTACAAAATTCTTTTTGAAAAGATTTTTGTAGGCCTATCAAGGAGGTCTTTGTCTAATTATCTCATTGATCTTAGGAAAATCGATTAAAGAATCAATTTCCTTATAATACCTAAGTCCTGACTTATCGTAATAAGGAGTCTGAATGGAAAGTATATGCTGTAAGGTTTTCAATCCTTTAGAAAATTGTGTTGTAATATTTAAAACTTCCTTTTTGAGGGATTCATTCTCATTTTGCAAAGACTCTCGATTTTCCTTTGTTTCCAAAAGTTCATTTTTGAGAGATTCATTCTCATTTAATAAAGAATCTCGATTTTCCTTTGTTTCTGAAAATTCCTTTTTGAGATCATCAAATTTTCCTTTCAAAGAATAATTCTATTGACTCAACTTGTGATTTCCCTTTTTTAAACCGGAGATCCTTTTCAGCGTGGATTTAAATTAGAACACAACTCATTTATATAATCTAAAACTTTTGTAGGAATATCAAAATGGCTAACCTCAACCTCTTTGTCTGAGTCTGAGTCTAAATGTGCCATTAGACAAATGTTGCATGTCTTCACTATCTTCAACCTTAGTGTCACTTCATGTTTCACCTTTTAGGGTCTTCTTGTATATTTCATATTTTCCTTTGTTCTTCTTGAGCTTGGGACAATTCTATTTTATGTGACCCTTCTTCTTGCATTCGAAACAAACAATATCTTTGACATATTCTTCCTCATCCTCTGTCATTCATTGTCTAGAATGTCTGTTTTGCTTCTTGTTGTTAAACTTTCTGCCTTTCTTGTTTAACTTATTTACCTTTCTGATTAGTAGTGCAAGTTCTTCGTCGTCCAGCTCGTCCTCGGAATCTGTATCATCAGAATCAATATTAGACTTGAGAGCAATAGATTTCTTACCTCTAGACTCCACTTTCTCGTTCATTTGTTCTGCTTCATAGGATTGCAAGGTACCAACAAGCTCATCGACTGTTAGAGGTGAAATTTGCAAAGTTTCTCGTATGGAGGTCTTCACATTATTCCACTCTTTTGATAATCCTCTTAAAAGCTTGTTGACTTTCGTGGGTCTTGGAACAGACTATCCTTGATATGCAAGTCCATTTACAATTTCTATAAATCGACTGAACATATCTCCTATGGACTCCCCTTGTTTCATTTTGAAGGATTCATATTGACCAAGTAAAATATTTACTTTGGTCTCTTTAACACGATTAGTCCATTCATAGGTAATGTGCAGCCTATCCCATACTTCCTTCACTGTTTCACAAGAAGATATTCGATTATATTCATTAGGAGATAAAGCACAGTAAAGGGAGTAGATAGCCTTAGCGTCTAAAGTTTGTCTCTTTGTCAATTCTTCTGATGAGATGCTAGTTGATGTTTCTGTTGCTTTCCCATCATCTTTCTTTGAGGTTTTTCCAGCTTCAGCATTGGGATCAACTCCTCTTTCAACTACGTCCCATTCCAGCGGATCCTTTGATTTGAGAAAGGCCTTCATTTTGTTCTTCTATATATTGTACTCTTTACCATCAAAGTATGGTGGTTGAGTATTGCTTTGTCCCTCAATCAAACCCGATGCAAGAATACTAGCCATAGAGGATCTTTAACTCTGAAGTAGTAAACATTTCAAAACTCTGAGCATATGGCTTTGATACCAATTGATATAACTAGTATTAACACCTAGAGTGGGTGAATAGGTATAGAAGAACTTTATTCGCAAGCAATATCAATCTTTTGCAATCTGCAACCAGAAATTAAATAGAGAGAGTAAAGAAGATTACAAACACAGTTATAGTGGTTTGGCTTTAGACAAACCTACATCCACTCTCCAAGCGATCAGCTAATAGGCTGGATTTCACTATGTGATCAAAGGTGATTACACACTCTTGAGTGTTAGCACTTGGAGATGATATATCTCATAAAATCAGTGCATCACTCAACTTCGTACTTTCTTAGACAACTAATGAAGATCAAAATCGAGCTTTGGAATCTATTTATCCTCTCTATTCTTCTAGGTCACATCCTCTCTTTATATACTCTCCAAGCCTCACTTGATCGTTTGTTCTTTTCTTGAGAGATTAGTCTTCCCTTTCTTGGATAGACTTCATAAGGAAAGTATTTTTGGCCGTTTGAAGGTAGATTAAATCCCCTTGGATTATGTTCACCCATACAATCATAATTCGGGCTTCCATAAGTGTTCTTTTCTTCTATGGAAGTTATCTATTGATTGATCCTGCCAATCAGTTTGATATAACATAATCAATATAAATAATGTAAGTGAAATTCATGACCGTTGGTGATCTGGTCCTGTAGTTGTATTCTGAGTCTGCTTGAGTTCTCCGTCTAGTACTCATAGACTCGAAACTGCGTCTCTTCGTGCCTTCCGTCTAGTACGGTCAGACTCAGAAGCTGCGTCTCTTCGAGCCTTCCGTCTAGTACGGGCAAACTTAAGGACACATTCTGCTTTTCCTTCTGCCACAAGCAGACTTAAAAGCATATGCCACCCTGTGGCTTTTCCTCCTCAAGAAATATATGATTTCTTGCATAAAATGATTTGTTAACATCAAAACTAGGAGTTTTCTCAACACCTTGTAGATAAGAGACCTTCTTTTTAAGGAATATGGATAGGAGATGATGCATTTTAACTTCATTTTATTGCTACAGTGTCTCCAAATCTAGTTTGGACATTTTTTCTTCGTAGGACTTCATTTGAGATGGAGCTACAGGCTAACGTGGAAAAGAAAGCATTGATTTTCAGATTTTCTTTTCTGGGTGAGAACTTGTGATTCTTGGTTGTTAGAACTAAAGCAGCATTGTTAAATGAGATTTTCTAATTGAATAGACGCTAAAATTCCTTACGTAATATGACAGAGCCTCCTCAAATTTCCTTCACATTGTTAACTGAGCTGTAAAAGGAGCACTATCTGCTTGGCCAAAAAAGGCAAAAGGCTGGTGTTTGTGGCGCTTGTCAAACCTGGGGGCATATGCTCTGAATTGAGATATTAGAAATCATAAAGAAACTTACATATAAAAAGAAAGAAATGATGAAGAAAGATACGTTATACCCCAAGTGGATGCCATGATCAAGCCCTCATCATCTGATTTTGAATTGAAAAGGGGTGTGGTTTGTTGAGAAAACTCCTAGTTTTGATGCTAACAAAACATCTTATGAATGATATTTATATATCAAACTCTTGAAGGAAAATGACACAGAATAACATAGGCTTTAAAGTCTGCTTGTTGCAGAAGATAAAGTATAAGATGTCTTAGAGTCTGACCGTACCAGACGGAAAGACTCATCCAGACTGAGATTTAAGTCTGACCGTACTAGACTGAGATTTTAAGTCTGAACGAAACAAGATTAAAAATCTAGGCAGACTCAGAACTTAAGACCATCAGACTTAAGATGAACCTACACGTTAAGATCACCAACGGTAGAGTATTTTCACTTATCTTATTTATGTTGATTTTGTTATACTAATCTGATTGACAGGATCAATTAGTGAGCAACTTCTAATGAAGAATAGAACACTTATGGAAGCCCAAATTCTGGTTATATGGGCGAACAGAATCTAAGGGGATCTGATCTACCCTCAACGGTCAAAAAGACTTACCTTATAAAGTCTGTTCAAGAAAGGGAAGACTAAACTCTCAAGGAAAGAGCCAACGGTCGAGTATGGCTTGGAGAGTATTTAAGGGTAGGTTGAAACTTAGGGGTAAGATAGATGAACATTATTCCAAAGCTAATTCAATTCTTCAATTGTTGTTCATAGTGCGCATTTGAGTGATCTCAATGTTTTACAAAAAGAGAGTGACTTAGTGAGACAAATCATCACTGAGTACAAACACTCAAGAGTGTATAATCACCGTTGATCATATAGTGAAATACAGCCGATTGGCTGGTCGCCCGAAGAGTGGACGTAGGCTTATCAAAAGCCGAACCACTATAAACAATGTTTGCAATCTTCTCTAACTCTCTCTACTTGATTTCAGTTCGTTGATCGCAAAATTTATATATATTTGCGTGAATAATCTCTCTACACCTATTCACCCCCCTCTAGGTGTTTATACTAGTTATATCAATTGGTATTAGAGCCTCGTGCTCGAGATCTTGAAGTGTTTGTTACTTCTGAGTTAAAGATCCTCTATGGCTAGTATTCTTGCACCAGGTTTAATTGAGGGGCAGAGCAACACTCGTCCACCATACTTCGATGGCAAGGATTACAATATCTAGAAGAATAAAATGAAGGCCTTTCTAAGGTCGAAAGATCCACTGGAATGGGATGTGGTTGAGAGGGGAATTGAGCCCACTGATAACGCCAGAAAGACGTCAAAGAGTACCAATGGGAAAGAAACAAAACCATTAGCCACTCTCTCTCCAGAAGAGATAACCAAGAGACAAACTCTTGATGCTAAGGCCATCTACTCTCTTTACTGTGTTTTATCACCTAATAAATATAATCAAATATCTTCTTGTGATACAACAAAGGAAGTATGGGATAGATTGCATGTAACTTATGAAGGAACTGATCGTGTTAAAGAGACCAAAGTAAATATTTTACTTGGTCAATATGAATCCTTCAAGATGAAGCAGGGAGAGTCAATAGGAGATATGTTCAGTTGTTTTACAGAAATTGTAAACGGATTGGCATATCAAGGACAGCCTGTTCCTAGACCAATGAAGGTCAACAAACTTCTGAGAGGACTGTCAAAAGAATGGAACAATGTGAAGACATCTATCAAAGAAACTCTGCGGATTTCACCACTAACAGTCGATGAGCTCGTTGGCACTCTGCAGTCCTATGAGGCGGGCAGAACAAATGAACGAGGAAGTGGAATCCGAGGTAAAAAGTCCATTGCTCTTAAGTCTAACACCGATTCGATGATATAGATTCTCGAGGAAGAGCTGGACGACGAGGAACTTGCACTGCTGATCAAAAAGGTAAAGAAATTAAACAGAAAAGGCAGGAAGTTCAACAACAGGAAACAAAACAGACAATCTGGACAACACAAAACTGATGACGAGGATGATTATGCCAAAGATGTAATTTGCTTTGAGTGTAAGAAAAAGGGACATATTAAACAGAATTGTCCCAAACTAAAAAAGAACAAAGGGAAATTCGAGAAATACAAGAAGGCTCTCAAAGCTGAAACATGGAGTGACACAGAAGTTGAGGATAGTGAAGACGAATATGGAAACATCTGTCTTATGGCACACTCAAACTCAGACTTTGAAACAGATTTAGGCTCAGACTCAGATAGAGAAATCGAGATAAATCATTCTGATATTCCTATAGAAGTTTCAGATTATATAAATGAGCTTTGTTCTAATCCAAAATCTACTCTAAAAAGGATCTCCAAATTAAAAAAGGAAAATTACAAGTTGAATCAACATAACATTTCTTTGAAAGGAAAAGTGGATGATTTCAAAAAGGAATTTTTGGAAATAAAGGAAAATCGAGAGTTTCTTTTAAATGAGAATGAATCTATTAAAAAGGAACTTTTGGAAACAAAGGAAAATCAAGATTCTTTGCAAAAGGAGAATGATTCTTTCAAAAAGGAATTATTAGATATTACCACAAAATTTTCTAAAGAATCAAAAACCCTACAACATATACTTTCCATTCAAATTCCTTATTATGATAAGTCTGGACTTGGTTTTTATAAGGAAAATGATTCCTTGATTGATTTTCCTAAAGTCAAGGAAAGAATAAGACAAAGACCTCATCGACAAGCTTACAAAAATCATTTCAAAAACAATTTTGTAAGACCTATTGGTAGAAACAATCTTAAATGTTCTAACTGTGGAGAAAGAGAACATTTTGAAAACAAGTATCCTAAAGTCTGGAAACCTGTTCAAAAGAAATGGATAGAAAAAGCTTATACTACTAACTTCAATGGACCCAAGAAAATTTGGGTACCAAAGAAAAATGAGTATATGTAAACATTGCAGGTAAGCTTCAAAAGTAAGAAGAAATGGTATTTGGACAATGGATGTTCAAGACATATGACAGGAGACTCAAAGATGTTCATTGGATTTGAAAGAATCAAGGGAGGAATAGTTTCGTTTGGAGGAAACACCAAAGGAAACATTATATGACAGGGAACTGTCAAGATCGATAGCTTAATCATCAACAACATTTCTCTAGTCAAAGGATTAAACTACAATCTTCTGAGCATCAGCCAGTTACGTGATGTTGGCTTTAGAATAAACTTCAAAGAGAACCTATGTTCTGGAACAAGCAATGACTCTTCACAGACTTTTACTGGACGAAGACATGGGAACATTTATCTTCTGAACATAAATGAAGATATTGAAAAATGTCTATTATCAGTCCAAGATGAAGCAGATATGTGGCACCACAAACTTGGGCATGTCAGCATGAAACAAATTTCCAAGCTTGCCAGCAAAAAGCTTGTTCGTGGCTTACCTTCACTAAGTTACAAGAAAATAGATCTTTGCTCTGCATGTACACTGGGAAAACAGGTAAAAAGCTCTTTCAAGTCTATAAAACAAATTTCTACTAATCGTGTGTTACAGCTTCTTCACATGGACTTATTTGGACCAACCAGAACCCAAAACATTGGAGGTAAGAAGTACTGTCTTGTGATAGTAGATGATTACTCTCGATTTACATGGGTATATTTTCCAGCAAATAAAGGAGATACCTTCTCATATTTCTCAACATTTGCAAAGAGGGTCCAAAATGAAAAATGGTACTCTATTTCAAGTATCAAAACAGATCATGGGGGAAAATTTGAGAATCAAGACTTTTCAAATTTTTGTGACAAAAATGGTATACATCATACATTTTCATCTCCTCACACTCCATAATAAAATGGAGTTGTGGAAAGAAAGAATAGGTCTTTGTAGGAAATGGCCAGAACATTGCTTATAGAAAGAAAGGTGGCAACTCGGTTCTGGGCAGAAGGAGTTTCTACTTCTTGCCATATTATTAACAGAGTATTTCTTAGACCAATTCTTGAGAAAACCCCCTATGAGATTTTCAAAGAAAGAAAACCTATTGTTTCCTACTTTTGAATTTTTGGTTGTCTATGCTATATCCTTAAAAATGTTAATCATCAACCTAGTAAGTTTGAATAAAGGTCAGATGAAGGTATTTTTCTAGGCTATTCAAACTCTAGTAAAGCATATAGAGTGTTCAATAAGAACACTCAGACAATGGAAGAATCCATGAAAGCAAAGTTTCTGGAGAGAGAAGTTTCAAAACAGAGCAGTACAGTAAATGAAGAATCAGAATCAAATGCAGCTCCTGAAAGATCTGGTCTCAACAAAAAAGCAGAATCTTCCCAGGAAACAGTCAAAGAAGCAACTCATGAAGAACGACTAACTCAGCCTGATATTCCTGCATCAGCAAAAGATTCTGATAATAATGAAGTTCCAAACAAAAACTGGAAGCATAAGTCTAGTCATCCTAAGGAGCTTGTGATTGGAAACATCAATGAGGGGATTCAAACCAGATCAAGAAACAAAAAGGACACGGGTATTGTTGCACTGATCTCTGAAATTGAACCCAAAGGAATTAATGAAGCTCTGGGAAATGAAAGCTGGATAGAGGCAATGCAAGAAGAGCTTCAACAGTTCAAAAGAAATGATGTATGGGAATTGGTGCCCAAACCAAAAGGACGAACTATCATTAGTACTAAATGGGTTTTCAGAAACAAAGTCAATGAACTTGGAAAAGTCACCAGAAACAAGGCAAGGCTTGTGGCAAAAGGTTATTCTCAATCTAAAGGAATAGACTATGATGAAACCTATGTCCCAGTTGCAAGACTAGAAGCAATCAGACTATTATTTGCCTATGCTTGCTATCAAAATTTCAAGCTATATCAAATGGACGTGAAAAGTGCTTTTCTGAATGGATTTATCAAAGAAGAAGTCTTTGTAGAACAGCCTCCTGGATTCGAAGAACCAAGAAAGCCAGACCATGTATACAAATTAAAAAAGGCACTTTATGGTCTGAAACAGGCACCTCGAGCTTGGTATGAACGATTGAGCAAGTTTCTACTAGACAATAAATTCAGGAAAGGTATGGTAGATACAACCTTGTTCATTAAAAAGGAAGGTAAAGATATACTGCTGGTACAAATTTATGTAGATGATATTATTTTTGGTTCATCTAATGAGCACTTGTGCAAGATCTTCTCAAAGTCTATGCAGGAAGAATTTGAAATGAGCATGATGGGAGAATTGACATTCTTCCTAGGACTTCAAGTCAATCAAATGAAACGTGGAACTTTTATCAATCAAGAGAAGTATGTCAAAGACTTGATTAAAAAATTTGGAATAGAGAACTACAAGAGGACTGAAACTCCAATGGCAACCTCCATCAAACTAGATCAGGATGAAAAGGGGAAGAAGGTTGATTAGAAGAATTATAGAAGCATGATCGATTCTCTTCTCTACCTTACTGCATCTAGACCAGATATTCTATATAGTGTTTGTCTTTGTGCAAGATTTCAAGTGGATCCTAGAGAATCACATCTTTCTACTGTTAAACATACCATTAAGTATATAGCCACTTATCCAAACTTGGGGTTATGGTATCCAAAAGAAACAGATTTTACTCTTATTGGCTACTCAGATGTAGATTTAGCAGGATGCAAAGTAGACAGAAAGAGTACTTTAGGAACATGCCAACTTATGGGAAAAATGCTAGTTTCATGGTTCTCTAAAAAGCATAATATTGTGGCTCTATCAACAGCAGAAGCAGAATATGTAGCACTTGGAAATTGTTGTTCACAGATTCTGTGGATGAGACAGCAACTAAGAGACTATGGAAAGGAAGAATCTTGCACAGTAATAAGATATGATAATACGAGTGCCATAAACCTCACCAAGAATCCAATTCTACATTCCAGAGCAAAGCACATTGAGATCAAACATCACTTTATTAGAGAGAAATGGAGATATATATGTGGAATTCCATGTGCAAAATGGAGATATATATGTGGAATTCATTGATTCTAAGAATCAATTAGCGAACCATCCCCGAGATATCTTCACAAAGCTCACATGACAAAGGTACATTCGATTCAATATGTGGGAGATTAAATATTATTAACCCCTTCTTATAAATTTTATGAGAACAGGACAAAGTCTTATAGAAGCAAGCTGAAGATATCAATTAAGGCCATTAATGGACATATCACTCTTAGAAGAAGATTGAAAAAGGAAATAATGGTATTTTAGGTTGTGTGTTATTTCCTTTTTGAAATCTGGTAATTAGTAAGTTTTTTGATCTGCATGATTGATTTACATATTTTCTGGAATATGTCTATGATGATTGAATATTCTTGTTAAGTTTAGAATAATTGCCATTTTAATGTGTTTTGGGTTGCGACTGTTCACTTGTTCTCCTAACAAGGGTATAAAAACATCTAAAAGTTGCGTCTTTTCCTCACAACTCTCGTATTTTGGGTTGCGGTTTGTTTACAAACCTAACAAAACTCTCCGAAAAACGTTTTCTAAATCAATCTTCTCCAAAACCAACTTTCTCCGAACATGGCCTCGAGATCCTCCATATCCATATCAAGATCTCCATCTCCTAGAAGAAGATCAAACATGATTGCTAGAAGAGGAGGAAGAATAGTCAACGGAGGGCAGACACATTTCGACCTAACACAGACTTCCGAAGATACTCAAGGACAATCTCCAAGAGTTTCTCCTCAAAGAAATCAAGATGATAATGAGGAATCTCCAAGAGCTCTCCGCTCACAATCTGAAGAAAGGAATGTCTCACGTAGAGGTACGTCTAGATTAACTCTACCGACACCCACTGAAAGTCCTCATGTAGTAATGAGGAGATATGAGAAGTTAGTCCAAAGAAATGTTAGGGAAGATGTCAAACTGTTTTTCTTGAGAGAGAATGGGTATGCGAATGAACTCCGTCTCATTCAAGCAGTATAGGCTGCAGAATCACCATCTACTCGTAGAGAACGAGTTAGTGATACAGGGAGAAGCAGAGATAATGTAAAGGAAAATGATGAGAAGATCTACAGAAATTTTGAAGTGAGAATGGGAATAGTTGCTGTAGCTCGAAACACAACTGGGAAATTATTTCGATCCAAAGAGCATAAGACTTTCTTTAACAGACTAATGGATCGAGGAATTATGAACCACAGAATTGTAGATTTTGATTATTTGGATGCTGCTGAAGTGAATCTGCGAGAATGCTTTAAAAAATTGCAGATGGACCAATTTTGCACTAATTCTACTGCTATTTATCCTGAATTAACAGCATATTTTTACTCGAATTTGACATTTCTATCTCCAGACATAATGCAATTTAGTGTGAATGATAGGTTCTATGATGTTAGTTCATATACTCTAGCTGACATTATAAAAGTTGAGAAAGGATCTTTCAAGCCAATAGAAATCTCTTATAAAACAGTTTGTAAGTTTCTCACAAAGTCTGTAAGGGCTACTATAACTTATCATCTTCTAACTTCTGCAAGAACTATTTTGCACAAGATCATTATCAGCTGCATTCATCCAAAAGCCTCATCCAAGACTGATGTATCCAAATTTGAGGCCAAACTGATGTGGGCTATTGAAAATGGAGTACTATTCTCACTGTCTCACACAATAATATTGCATATGTATCGGACAGTGTCGAAGGACAAAGGACAGCTACCCTATGGAGCTTTAGTGACAAGGATCTTTGATCATCTTAAGATAGATATACCCGGAAGATTCAGTACTAAAACTCTTCCCACAATGACCATTGATATGAAAATGATCAATAAGATGAGACTGAAGGATGTTGTAGAGACATGGAGATGAAAAGAAAAGGAATTGACTAGAGCAGAGACAGCAAAACGAAAAGGCAAAGAATAAGCTACTGCTAAGCCAAGTTCTAAAAGGAGAAGACAACTCCTACTGGTAGATGAAGAAGATGAAGAAGAAAGTATCTCTGCAATTCTGGCAAATATGCGTCAAAATTCTCAGAGAATGTCTGAACCAGAGGTAGAAACACATGCAGAAAACATTCTCAGCACAGAACATGAGAAGAAGGATGAATCTGAATCAATGGATGATCCAGAAGAAGAAGAAGAAGCAGAAGAAGATGATGATGATGAGGATAGGGAAAAAGATGGGCAACAAGGACAGCATGAAGCATCAACTCAGGGGGAGCATCATTATGAAAATATTGAAATTCAAGTTCCTGCAGCTTCATTTGGGAATGCTGATTATCAGAAGATCTTAACACTTTTAACAAAGATCAGGGATCGGCAGGTAGAAATGGAAACCTCCTTCAATAACAAACTGGAGATTCTCGAGAAGACAGTTAATCAGTGTATTGACAGGATTGAGAAGTCTGCATTAGATATGGAGGATTTCACCCTTGTTCGGACCCCAAACAAGAAAACCTCTTAAAAACATCTTTTGCTTTAGAAACTTGTTTTTGAACTAACTAACTCTTTTTGAAGTTGACAAAAAGGGGAGTAGATATGGCTTCTTTTACTTTTTGATTTTTGATGGATGGATGCATGACAGTTGGCTTTATCATTGTGTTGATGCATGATACTGTGACATGAAAGTTCTGATTATGCATGGCTAATGATATTTATGAATCATATTGAGCTGTAATATGAAATTATGTTGCTGTTGTATTGTCTATACAAGGTTGATATGAGCTATTCTTATGAGTTGAGTAGAATAGTTGAAAATAGGCTCTATTTAACCATATTTTGCAGGGACATTAAGCCATATGTATAAAATGTTTTGTCACCATCAAAAAGAAGGAGATTGTTGAGAAAAATCCTAGTTTAGATGCTAACAAAACATTTTATGAATGATATTTATATATCAAACTCTTGAAGGAAAAGGACACAGAATGACATAGGCTTTAAAATCTGCTTGTTGCAGAAGATAAAGCATAAGATGTCTTAGAGTCTGACCATACTAGACGGAAAGACTCATCTAGACTGAGATTTAAGTCTGACCATACCAGACTGAGATTTTAAGTCTGAATGAACCAGACTGAAAATCTAGGCAGACTCAGAACTTAAGACCATCAGACTTAAGATGAACCTACATGTTAAGATCACCAACGGTAGGGTATTTTCACTTACCTTATTTATGTTGATTTTGTTATACTAATCTGATTGACAAGATCAATTAGTGAGCAACTTCCAATGAAGAATAGAACACTTATGGAAACCCGGATTTTGGTTGTATGGGCGAACAGAATCTAAGGGGATCCGATCTACCCTCAACGGTCAAAAAAACTTACCTTATAAAGTATGTCCAAGAAAGGGAAGACTAAACTCTCAAGGAAAGAGCCAACGGTCGAGTATGGCTTGGAGAGTATTTAAGGGTAGGTTGAGACTTAGGGGTAACATAGATGAACATTATTCCAAAGCTGATTCAATTCTTCAATTGTTGTTCATAGTGTGCATTTGAGTGATCTCAATGTTTTACAAAAAGAGAGTGACTTAGTGAGACAAATCATCACTGAGTACAAACACTCGAGAGTGTGTAATCACCGTTGATCATATAGTGAAATACAGTCGGTTGGCCGGTCGCCCGGATAGTGGACGTAGGCTTATCAAAAGCCGAACCACTATAAACAGTGTTTGCAATCTTCTCGAACTCTCTCTACTTGATTTCAGTTCGTTGATCGCAAAAGGTATATATATTTGCATGAATAATCTCTCTACACCTATTCACCCCCCTTCTAGGTGTTTATACTAGTTATATCATGGTTGAGTTGTGATGGCCTGACCTGCTTATCACAATTCAAAGCGAAAGCGAAGTATTCAACATTAGAATTATAATGGTTGGGTCTTCAAGATCCCACATTGAAGCCTCCATTTCCACTTTAAGAAAATACATATGTACTAGTCATTAGAAAAAACACTTTTTTTAAAATGGGACAAAAAAAAAAAAGGTTTCTTTACAAAATTAATTATAATTTAAAAGTTCATTTAGGAGAGATGGTTAATAGCGATTTAAAGTAGAGATATTTTGAAAAGTATTATAAAGTAAGGTGGGTTAAGGATACAGGAGTCTTTTGGACTCTGATACTTGTATTTGCTCCAAAAAAAAAAAAGAACTAGAAAATAGCAAAAAGAAAGTCAATTACAATATTTAGGTTCGACGATAAGTATTATATCATTGTCCATCTTTCTTTCAATGCATTTCTATGTTTATACATGCTGCCTTTAATGATCTTGTTTAATATGTACGCAGTATAGTAAATTTATGGGACTGCAGTTGTGAATTAGGGTTAATTTGTTTAGCATATTCGTATGACCACATGTAAAATGCATTTGTATTGGCGTGACCATGTGTGAAATATTATCGCATTACATGTAGAAATTGTGGTAAATTAACATGTACAAGCACGAATCATGTTTACATTGGTCGTCGTCCTGAAAGATACTAAAATAAGCATGAATGATTAGTGTGTTTATGTGGTCACACAAGAGCCCGTCACCTGGTGGGGGATCTGTGATTGACAAAGTCCATTTTAACGAAATGCCCAACGGGGGTTCGGATGAGGGTCGTGGTAGAGGCCGTGCGTATACTCCTTCAGGAATGCCGTCTGGATAAGGGTTCCAAATGCAACTGTGCCCAATAGGGTGGGACAATGCCCGGTTAGGTCGAAAGATTACCAACTTGTGTGTTGGAAGTAAATTTCCCCAAAGGTTGTTAACAAACGGAACACGAGTGAGTGCATGGTACATGTAATAACTTGAAAAATGTTCTGATTATTTGATATATTTGCTGCATTGAGGTGTAAGCATATAATAAACCGTATCATGCAAGTCGCGTGTGCTAAGAGCGAGGTAAAGATGCATGTGATTGCAACTGTTAACTGTTAATGATTGTATACGAGCTTTGACCTAATCGTGTGTTTGATAATGGTCGAATGGGTGTCCTTCTGTTATTTAATTGCTGGCGATAGAAATATTGCATGTTTAGGGCGCACCCGAGGCGAGTAGGTCTCATAACTGAGGCTTAGGCTATTAACTTATTGAGATTTTATCTCGCTGATTATTGAATAACCATTTTCAGGTTCGTAGGATGGTGAATCAACTATTGGTGCAGTTCGTTGCAGTGTTTTGAAATGAGTAGATTAACCCTACTTTTGTTGTCCCCTTTTGTTGGCGTACAGGGAGTTGCCCACTATAAGGACCTATACATGTAAACTTCCTATGGCTAATTAGTAAATAAATAAAGTGATGTTTTTACTATTGATGATGTGTCTTTTTGCTATCCCTATTGTTGTTGTTGATTGGGTGGAGTTTGAATTGCTTCCGTATGTGCATAACTCGAAAGTTAATAATGAACGGTTGCCGACAGATCTTGGGGAGTCACAAATCAAATGACTGCAAGTGAAATAGGGATTGTCGCAGGCTACGAGGGTTGGGTCCTAACATTTGTTCTCCTAAATAGAAAAAAAAAAAAAAAGAAATATTTTTGGTAACGCCAATTAACTTTTTTATTCCCCGGAAAAAAAATTATACCCATGAATAGATTTGGATTAGAAATGAGAAATAAATAAAAAATAACTTCTTGTTATTGGGAATAATTTCTGAAAACTTATTTCTTGGGGATCAATTGCTACTCGTAGCCCACTGCTGCTTATCGCTCGTCGCTTGTCGCCTGCTTGTTGTGGCCAGCCGCTCATTATTGCCATTCGCTTGGCAACCGATAGTCGACTACCTAGTGCTTGGCGCCTCCCGGTGGCGGCAATTGTTGTTGGCCACCACCCATCGCCGGGCGACTGTCGATCGTCGGTTGCCAATTGCCAATTGCTAGTTGCTGCCACCGCCAGTGTCCACCCTCAAGTAAAAAGAAATAATTTTTTTTTTTGTTGGTACCAAACATATTTTTATTTTTTTTCTATTCTAAAAATAAGAAATTTTTATATTTACCAAATGCTTTATTTTACTTAAAAATTGTTCTAGGGAATAAAAATAGAAAATAACTATTTTTCAAAAGAAATTATTCCCAGAAGTAGAAATATTACCAAATGCAACTTTAGTAATTTTGGTCAATTTTTTTTATTATCGTTGTGATCCCAGGATCATACCTCTATTTCATCGCCGGATGATTTACAGAAGGGATAAAAGGAAAAAGAGATAGGAAAGAAAAGAAAGGAAAATAATTTTAATTTTTTTTCTAAAAATAGCAAAAATCATCCAAGTTAACATTGATTGTGTCACGTGGGATGATTGATGTTGACCAAATTGCTATGTTAGTGATTTCCAATTAAAATTGATTGAAAGAATTACATAGGCAAATTGTTATAGGTTTAGGATTAAAATACCAAATTAATGAGTTTAGGAATGAATTTGCTGCCCTAAATAAGCAATGCCTTTTATGACTATTTTCCCCATCAATTGAGTTGTATATGTTGAGAAAATTCCTAGTTTTGATGTTAACAAATTATTTTATGTAAGAATTTATACATCTCTTAAGAAGGAAAAGCCATAGGGTGGCGTATGCTTTTGAGTTTGCTAGTGGCAGAAGGAAAACCATAAGGTGTCTCTGAGTTTGTCCATACCAGACAAAAGATTCGAAGAGACGCAGATTCTGAGTCTGTCCATACTAGATGGAAGACTCGAGTAGACGTAGTTTCTAAGTCTGACTGTACCAGATGGAAAATTTAAGCAGACTCGGAACATAAGTCCGTTAGACTCAGAATGGAACTACAGGATCAAATCACTAACGGTCAAGTATTTCACTTACTTTATTTACATTGATTCTGTTGTATCAAACTGATTGATATGATCAATCAATGGACAACTTCCAAAGAAGAATGGAGCACTTATGGAAGCCCGGATTATGATTGTATGGGTGAACAGAATCCAAGGGGATCTAATCTACCTTCAACGGTCAAAAAGACTTACCTTATAAAGTCTGTCTAAGAAAACGAAGACTAAACTCTCAAGGAAAGAGCCAACTATCAAGTATGGCTTGGAGAGTATATAATGATAGGATGAGACCTAGGAGACTAGAGAAGATTAACATATTCCAAAGCTCGATTATGTTCTTCATATGTTGTCCTAAGAGCGAAATTGAATGATCCTAATGTATTACCAAAGAGAGTGACTTTGTGAGACATATCATCACAAAGTGCTAACACTCAAGAGTGTGTAATCACCTTTGATCACATAGTGAAATCCATCCTATTAGCCAATCGCTTGGAGAGTGGACGTAGGCTTGTCTAAAGCCGAATAACTATAAATTGTGTTTATAGTCTTCTCTACTATCTATTTAATTTCTGTTTGTAGATTGCAAATTATTGACATTGCTTGCACATAAAGTGCCTCTACACTTATTCACCCCCCTCTAGGTGTTACTACTAGCTATATCAGTATAGTCATAAAATCAAGAGTGGGCCCCACATTTAATATTAATGTTAAGAAATCGTTATAGAGGGATTGTAGTACGATGAATGATTTATTTGATAAATAAATTAGACGTTACAAAGTGATTGAAAAACAGTTACATAATCATTAAAGCTGTTACATAACAGTTAAAATAATGAAGGCCTTCAATGTGGTAATATCTTTTGTAAATATTTCAAAAATTATCCAAATATCCAACATAATATATGTACTTCATGTAACACAGAACCCAAAAGCAAAAAGCACATCTCTGTTTCTTCTACAAATTCAAGATGGAAGACCAGAAGTGCAGATGGTGTTCGACCACCTTCACGATTTTCATTCTTGGCCTCGTTTGCATTCGAAATTCCACTACTTCAGAGGATCTTGATACATTGGATCGGTCATTTTTACGGGAAAAGAATAACTCAAGTATCAAAATTTGGCACGAGAGAACACTTAAATGCCAAAAGTTACGAAATGTATACTTAAGTACCATTTAAAAAAAACTGGATTACTTAAGTGCTAACTCCAGTGAAGGCCGCTGAAAATCCAATGTGGTTTATTTTAATAATACAATTTGCTTACATTGCTCGCCGGAAGCTAAATCGACAAAAACTCAGCCACAACAATGTTGTTTTGGCTTAGACGTGGTATTTAAAAAATATTTAAAAAATTAAAAAGGGAAGTGGGAGGATCGGGTGAAGGTTATGCAGCCTTCATCGCCGGGAAAAGCCGACGATGGTGCGACGAGGGTCGACAGACCTTAGCTAGTGGTCAACGACCCTGGCCGACCTATGGCGAGGGCCTACGGGCCCTCGCCTAATCTGGCCAAAGGCCACCGGTGGCTAGTTGTGGTCACCTTGTTGGGCGAGGGTCGATGACTCTCGCTGAATCTAGAGGAGGGTCACGACCCTCACCCCAGATTTGGGCAAGGGCCTACAGGCCCTCGTTGCAGGTTGACTAAGGTTGTTGGCCAGTGGCTAGGGCTTGGCGACCCCGATCGACCCTCGCCCCACTATAACTGGTCCTTCTCAACAATGGTGGGGCGGCAACGGCGACGAGGGCTGCACAGCGCTTGCCCGATCCCTCCCATTTCTTCTTCTTCTTTTTTAATAAAATTGAATTTTAGATTTGCCACGTGGACAATTTCTTTTTCTTTTTTTAAATTGCCACGTGGATATTTATTTTGAAAAAAATTACTCCATCAGCAAGTAAAATTACTGGAAAATGACACGTGTGCAGTTTGATCAGATTTTTTCGCCGTTGGCACTTAATTGATCATTTTTACTTCGATTTTGGCATTTATGTGCCTCTCGTGTCAAGTTTTAACACTCCAAGGGTCCACGCGTCTCGTTTTTATTTACCACAACAACCGGCTCTAACCACGAGCGAAGAATGGTTTGCTCATAGTTTGTGTTTGAGTGATTGTAGAGAGTGTTTGTGATCACTATGGTTCAGAAAATGAAGTCAACAAAGGCTTGCTTGTGGAGTGAATGTGGCAGGTGATTATTTTGGCTTTTCTCCCTATGTAGTCGAATCAATAATTTAGTGTAGCCATTTCAATATGAATATATAGATTTAACTGAATCTAGACGTGATTGTATGTAAAATGTGGTGCTATAATAGCTTAAATGAATATTTATTTATTTTCCTGTTTTTAAGATTGTTTACCCTACATATTATTTAGGGGCGTCTTTGTATGGCATGTTTAATCTGCATATTTATGTTTCCTTTAATGAATTAGTCTATTTTAGAAAATTTGCGAGGACGGTGCCCCTATCCTTGGGGATTATAGTCAATTCTTACGTGGAAATTATACGCAAGTTAGGAAATAAAAATCCTGTGTTAAAAGAGAAAAAAAAGTATAACGTTCGCTTCCAGAGGGTCACGAGAGCAAGGCCATTTCTTCATTTCGCTCCTCCTATATCTATATGCGTCCAAGTTCAACTATCAACACAGAACTCAGAAGCAAAAAAGCATTTCTCTGCACGTTCGAGATGGGATACCAGAAATGCAGATTATCTCAGACCACCTGGACCATTTTCATTCTCAATCTCATTTGCATTCTGAGCAATTCCCCTGCTGATGGTGCCATTGCTGGAGCTGATACAAGTAGCTCGTTGTCAACTTATGTCATCCAAGTACGAAAGCCAACGGACAAACATCTCTCTACCATAGAGGACCTCGATACTTTTTATCGGTCATTTTTACCAACCACAACAGCCGGCTCTAACCAAGAGCAAAGAATGGTTCACTCATACCGACACGTGCTATCAGGGTTCGCGGCCAAACTGACAGCCGAGGAAGCTAAAGCCATTGGAGAGAAGGACGGTGTTTTGGACGTGCGTCCGGAGACGGTGCTCTCTCTACACACAACTCACACCCCCAATTACTTGGGATTGAGTCGAGGAGTCGGGCTCTGGGAGGACTCGAACTATGGCAAGGGCGTGATCATCGGACTGCTGGACACGGGGATCTTCCCCGACCACCTTTCCTTCAGCGACGAGGGGGTTCCTCCGCCCCCTGCCAAATGGAAGGGCCGCTGCAACTTCAACCGCACGTCCTGCAACAACAAGCTCATCGGAGCGAGGTCTTTCACTGGCTCGAGCAGCAGTGCTGCGCCATATGACGATGTAGGCCACGGCACACACACCACCAGCACAGCTGCCGGTGCTTTTGTGAAAGATGCCAGCGTGTTCGGTCTTGCCAATGGCACGGCCGTAGGCATAGCGCCTCTCGCGCATTTGGCAGTGTACAGGGTTTGCACGGGTGATGGGTGCTCTGATAGCGCCGTATTAGCTGGGTTCGACGCGGCCATCGAGGATGGCGTTGATGTGCTTTCCGTCTCTTTGGGATACGAAGTCCCATCGCTGTTCCCATCAGATCCGATCGCAAAGGGTGCATTTGCCGCCACCCAAAAGGGCATCTTCGTCAGCTGCTCCGCAGGGAATAAAGGACCATCCAGCAACACGTTGACAAACGGGGCACCGTGGGTTCTCACCGTGGGAGCGAGCAGCACCGACCGCACCATAAAGGCCACGGTTCGCCTCGGGAATGGGCAGGAGTTCGATGGGGAGACCTTGTACCAACCGCGCGACTTCGAACCGGCACAGCATCCCCTTGTTTATTCGGAAGGATCCGGAGATTACGCCCCAGGGAAAGTGAACGTGCTCGACTTCGGGTATGGGTACGACCGAGTCGGGCTGGGTCAACGTGTCAAGGATGCAGGTGGTGTGGCCATGATCCTCGCGAACTATGACGCTACGGGATACACCACATTTGCCGATCCGCATGTTCTGCCCGCCGCCCATGTGAGTTACGTGGCTGGGACAGAGATCAAGAAATACATTAAGACAGCGTCAGCACCGACGGCCGCGATCCTATTCAAAGGCACGCAATTCAACGGGAGCTTTGCCCCGGCTGTGGCATACTTTTCTTCCCGCGGCCCCAACAAAATTAGCCCAGGCATCCTCAAACCGGACATCATCGGCCCGGGCTTGAACATTCTCGCCGGTTGGCCATATCCTATAGACAATTCTACCGACAAGAAGCGCGCATTCAACGTGATCTCCGGGACCTCCATGTCCTGCCCCCACCTCAGCGGGGTGGTGGCGCTGCTCAAGAGCGCGCACCCCAACTGGTCGCCAGCGGCCATCAAGTCCGCCATCCTGACCACGGCAGCCACCTCCAACGCGAAGGGCCAACCCATCGTGGATGAGGCACGCCGACCAGGTAGCATCTTCGCCACCGGCGCAGGACACGTCAACGTAACCAAGGCTGTCGACCCGGGTCTCATTTACGACACCGAATTGACAGACTACGTTCCTTACCTTTGTGGGCTCAACTACAGCGACAAGGATGTCTCTCTCATAGTTCAAAAAGAAGTCTCGTGCTCGAGCATAAAGAGCATACCCGATTACCAACTTAACTATCCATCAATCACTGTGAATTTTGGGCGTTTGGAGAGTAATGTGAGTGTAAAGAGGACGGTGAGAAACGTCGGACCTGCGAATTCGCGTTACAAGTCGGTTATTGAACCCATCACGGGTATTGGCTCAATCGACGTGTCCCCGCCAGAACTGGTGTTCACGAAGGCGAACGAGACAATAAGTTATACGGTTAACTTTACAAGGAAAGCTTCTCCGCAGGCCGTGAATGCGCAGGGCGCGATCACCTGGGTCTCTGCCCAGCATTCGGTTCGGACTGCTGTTGCTGTTTTGTTCGAGGGGAGTGGGGGTTTGTGAACTCTACGGTCCAAGAAATGGAGGTCGACGAAAAGGGCGCTTCGAGAGTGGTGACAAATGTTCATTTTGACTTTCTCTCTATGTTCGCATCTTGAATAAGGACACGTCTCGCACTTGAATTTGCGTTTAAGAATCTCATACTCTTTTTTTTCTTTTTTACCTCTTGTTTATTTAGATCCGTGGTTTCACTATTTCTTCGCCAAGGTGAACCTAGATTTTGGCTCCATCAAGGAAATCCGGTGCCGTGGTGGAATAAAAAAAAAATTCGGTGGTTTAATTCATCATATGAAAAATTTAGTGTGATGATTCTAATATTGAATTGATAACTTTCAACATGACTACCTATTCAAGAATGTTTGGTATAAAATTCATTATGAATGTATTATAAACAGATCAAGTCGTGCGCATATTAAATGCGCCTATGACACGTCTAGACATATTTAAGTAAACATATTGATTAACACAATTTGATAAATTAAGAGCAAATTTGATATATTTGTGATTCCAATGTAGTGTCGTGCTTTAACTACACTCGAAAGAGACATGTAACTTATACGCTTTGCTATTGGTAAATTCTAACGTTGGATATGGGGGAGTCTGCTTCTTAGCTACAATTTTGGAGGTATTTGCGCAAGATCCTATGAGCTTGTGGCACCCACTTTCACAATAAAAATTAGGGAAAATTCCAAAAAGGGGCCCAAAGTGCCCATATTTTCTCAAATAAGGATTCAAGTGGATCTTGTTTCAAATAAGAATTTGAAGTGCGATCACTTTCTCAAATAAGGGCCTAAAGTGGTTGTGTATGTTTCAAATAAGGGTCTGACTTTTTGGTGATTAAGAATATTTTCATCATTCATCATTTTTCTTTTTTTTCTTTCCTTTTTTTTTTGGTTCTTCTTCTTCATTGTTGCCGGTGGCCAGCCAGCCACCAGTGATGCCCATAAAAGGCTGAGCGAAAGTCGCCCTCGCCCAATTCGACAAGGCCCACCCTCATTGGCCATAGGTGAGGGGGGACCTCGCTTGGGGAGGCCACCCCTTGTAGCCAACCGCCCTCACCACCCGCTAACGAGAGCCAACAAGCCCTCGCTAGTAGCAGGTGAGGCCACTCGCACCTGTGGCCGGCAAGGGCTCAACAACCCTTGCTAGTGGTCGACGAGGGTCATTGAGCCCTCGTCGACACCGGGTGAGGTCGACCCTTGCTAGATATGGTGTGGGGGGCCTTGCGGTTAGCCACAAGGGGTGGCCTCCCTAGGTGAAACCGCTCCTCGCCTATGGTCGGCAAGGGTGGCCCTCGTCAATTCAGGTGAGGGCAACCCTCGCCTAGCCCTCTGTAGGTGTTGTCGGTGGTAGGCCAGCTACCAGTAAAGAGGAAGAAGAAGAACTAGAAAAATAGAGAAGAAAAAATATAAAAAAAGAAGAAGAAGAAGAAGGTTCAGACGAAAATACCCTTGACCGATTGGAAAATACAGCTTACCGATGACGGTTATCGGCTACTTCAAGCCCTTATTTGAAACAATTAAAGCCATTTTAGGCCTTTATTTGAAATAAGGTCCATTGCATGCCCTTATTTGAGAAAATTAGAAGACTTTGGACTTTTTTTAAAAATTTTCCCTAAAAGTTACTAGGGAAAGTTATATTAAATATGTTTAATTCATTTTTACATATTTATACATGAGAGCTCTTTTTAATAAAATGTCTTGTTGTATAGTTCATGTTTGAGTTTCAATGTTATAATAATAAGAGAAAATTTCAAATAAAACTTTAAAGTAAAATCATTTTTTTCAAAAAAAAGAAGATCTAAAGTGAATATTGTTTTAAATTAGGGTCTTGAGTGATTTACTTAATCGCAAATAAAGACCTCAACTTAGAAACTAGCTAAATCTTATTTGCAGCTAAAGGTCTTTTTGTCAGGGAAATTACTAAAAAAATCAAATCAGTCTTAGACTTTTTTTGTCTAATTCAGTCATAAACATTTTGTAATTGTGTCAGTTTGGTCCATTTATCCAAATTTGGCCATCTAGCGCTGACGTGGGGATACTTGCAATGGCCGTTCATTGGGTTTCTTCTTCTTAGGTCAGGTTGTGGCCATGTATATTTAACACGTTAGATACATGGTTTATCTAGAACCTAAATATTCTTGATTAAAGATGAATAATTGCACTCAGCACGTGTTTTTTTCTTTCTTTTTCTTCTGACTCCTGCTTTAGCATGACACAAAGTACCTTTTGAAATACAGTCCTCGAAAGGATTAAGATCAGATATGGTGAACAAAATAAAATTTACAAATTTCTGACCTGAGTAGAGTTAGTGTCATGATTCTCTATAACTGTTACTCCTTGAGATGGCCACCATCCAACAACCCCTGGAGGTTTTCCCTTCTGATCAGATAGTCACCAATATTCACATCTTTCCAGTGCCTGCATGAAATCCATATAAGAGGTTCTTCACATACGACTGGAAATACACACGTCTAAGCTATGTCCAACTAGAGTATAAGAAAGAAGTGGGTGCATGTAGATTCATGGGTTCTAGATCCTTTATGAAGCTAATAAAATTACGGTTATCCATAATGCCAGATGTTGGCTAGTGGATGAATGTCCAAACATCAGGCACACATAATTGAAACTTAGAGAAGGGTAACAAACTCTATAAATTCTATGTAATTTGTTGGTAAAGGTAATGACACCACTTCTGCCAAGTTACTGGTTAGAAAACACGAAGAGCATTAAGAATCAAGAAAATTTGCTACTGAAGATAGTCAGTGGTACAGTTAAAGCTCATACAAGTAATTTATAACAGCCCATCGTTCAGCAACCTAATTAGTGAGATTCATCAGGTGCTGATCAGTACAATCGTTAAGGATTGAAGCCTTAGTTTTAGTCTACAGTTCACCTTCACTGGTAATATACAAGAGCATAACTACTTTGAATAACAGTGGGTCCAACAAGGTAATACCGTAATAGTTGTACATCTCTATTTGAAGCATAGTGTGAACAGATCACTTGACATACATACGCATTCAAAAAAGAAAGTATGGTTTATATGCCTTAATTATGTTTAAGTGAGATTATGATAAGCTAATTGTGGCTTGATTGTTCTTAGTTATTAATTAATTGGGTTTATGATTACTTAGCATTATATTATATTACTAAGCTTGTTAATTAATAGGGAAAAGGACACCAAAAACCCTGAACTATGCCCCTCGGGACAATTTTACCCTGAACTTTTTTTTGGGTCATAAAA
The DNA here is from genome assembly GCA_014182895.1 of Angophora floribunda. Lineage (NCBI taxonomy): Eukaryota > Viridiplantae > Streptophyta > Magnoliopsida > Myrtales > Myrtaceae > Angophora > Angophora floribunda. The sequence goes on from CM024709.1 coordinate 20,603,192, forward strand.
AATCCCAAACTATGCCACTTGGGACAATTTTACTTTTAACTTTTTTTGTACCACTAAAAACCCTAAACTATGCTACTTGGGACAATTTTATCCTGAACTTTTTCTCGTGCCACAAAAAACCTTAAACTATGCCACTTGGGACACATTTACCCCAAATTTTTTAATTGAAGGGCATTTTTGTCTTTTCCTTTTTTCTTTTTTTTTTTTTTTTTTTTTTTTTTTTTTTTTTCCTCTTCCCCTCTGCTAGACCAGCATAGGGGAGCCGGCGACGACCACCCGCCGCCGTCCGACGAGGGTGGCCCTCGCCGGGGAGGGTCGCCCCTGACCGGGCAAGGGCCGCCCTCGCCGAATCTGGCGGGGGCGGCCCTCCCCCGATCTGGCGGGGGCAACCCTCGCCGGAGTCGGGGGAGGGCCGCCCCCACCAGATCCAGCGAGGGAGGCCCTCCCCGGCATCGGGCGAGGGTCGGCCGACGCCGGGGGCCATCCATCCCGCAAGGGCGGCCCTCACCCGGTCGGGGGCGACCCTCCCCGGCATGGGCCACCCTCGCCGGACGGCGGCGGGTGGCCATCGCCGACTCCCCTCTGCTGGAGGGGAAGAGGAAAAAAAAAAAAAAAAAAAAAAAAAAAGGAAAAGACAAAAATGCCCTTTAGTTAAAAATTTTTGGGGTAAATGTGTCCCAAGTGGCATATGTTTAAGGTTTTTTGTGACACGAGAAAACGTTCAGGGTAAAATTGTCACAAGTAGCATAGTTTAGGGTTTTTAGTGGTACAAAAAAAAGTTCATGGTAAAATTGTCCCAAGTGGCATAGTTTGGGGTTTTTTATGACCCAAAAAAAAGTTCAAGGTAAAATTATCCCGAGAGGCATAGTTCAGGGTTTTTAGTGTACTTTTCCCTAATTAATATTGCTAATGAAGCTTTAGTATTGAGGAACCTAAATAAAGTAAGGTACACATCTTGGCTAGACAAAGTCTAGGCACTGAAATGAGCATCCCCGTACTCTTGACATATGATTGGCCTAGGCTCATAGAAAGCGTCTAGATAATACTAATTGTTCGATAGGATTTTATCACAAAGAGAACAAGATGTACGGGACAATTATCCAAAATGTTATAAACTTATTGTATAGCCAATTAATTTCTAAACTTTTCAATGTAACCAACTTAGTCATAAACTTTTTGACGATTTATCAATATAATCATTTTTGGTCAATTTTAGTTAGAAACTACTAATGTTGACGCCAAATATCCTATGTGGCATGATTGACGACTCAATGATTTTCCGGTCATAATTGGTCGGAATGACAACATTAATAAATTGTCAAAAAGTTTAAAACTAAATTTGCTAAATTGAAAATTTTAGAATTACCATAAAATAAATTAAACATGCAATTAAATTCCGATCACATGCACTCCCTTCTCATGTGAGACACACTTGATTCATGAAAACACAACGTATATACAGGATCAATGCAAGCGCTGAAGCATGGGGCAAGAATATTTGCTAAATATGATAAAATTCCTATATAAAATTGATTCGCTCTAGACAGCCTTGACGGTCATACAATTGGCCAAGGCTGGGCCAAAAAGGGAAGGACTTATCTAGACTCATCGATATCACACTTCGAATTGGCCAGGCTTAGGCATGAAGGGTTCGTTGTCGAGGGAGAGTGTGAGGTTTAATTCTCGACTTGTGCTATGATATAATGACAGAAAATCTAGCTTTCCTCAACCAGTCATAACACATGTAGATTGACGATTATGTCTTGCTTAGAAAATGTTTAGTGGAGCTAGAGGTGGCCACCGGGCTGTGCTAGGCTAGGCATGGCCAGCCAGCCCGTGTGCCATGTCGGGGAATAGTTGGCCCGAGCCCCAATATTTTTTAGTATTGAGTTGATCAATTATCAAACATTTAAATTAAATCACATATATCTTAAATATTGAGAATAATACAAAAAATTAATGAGCAGAACTCATTGAATTAGACGTGCATAAAATAAAATCTCAAATAAACTAAAAACAAAACATACGAGTGTCTTAATAACACTTAAACACATATTACACCCAGAAGAATGTTTAATAATTAAATGTCTTCGGATGTCGTGCCCTTTACCATGATTAAGATGATAAAGTGTTGTGGTTGTCATCTTATTCATGTCAGGCACCGTTGGGAATCAATTCTACGCAATGACCAATCAAGCCCATAAACAGTCATTTCTACATTTTTTGCAGTGAAGCTCCATCTCGTACCCGCAGGTGGGTTTTAATAAGTCACGAGCCAAGGTAAAAAGAAATGAAAAACGCTAAATTCTGCCTTTCCACCATTTCAAAACGTCAGCGTTTTCTTTGACATGTCTTTCTATTCATCGGGAGCAGTCCACTCATAAGCACATCTCCACCTCATTGATAGATGAAGAGAAAAAGCTAGCAGCAGATTATTGGGGATTCTTCTTATGAAGCAAAGAACAGACAGAGTTCTGAGCCTGCCTGCGTGCTTAGAATTTGTTGAACCGACTAGCATATGTGGTATATATTTTATGAAGCCAAGTCCTCATCATCTCCAATATTTGCTCCAATTGGACCTCCTTATCCAGTCCCAAATTTTTGCAATATGGAACAAGGAGGGTTTTGAGCCCTTCAACTTGAACCTCAGATCCATGACAACGGATTCAAAAAGAAAACAGGCAAATTGTCCTAGTAATGTTTGAGTAATTTCGCTTTCATGGCTAGTATTACTTCATTGAAGAAGGAATCACCCCAACATCACCTATTGAAACGATAGGGCACATTGCTGGACGACAAAGCATCTGTCACATTGCTGAAATCTTGTAAGAGTCCTTTAAAAATTTCACCAGCCCCCCAATTTTATCGTGTCAACGGTGGGTATCCGACACTTCTGCAAGCAGCGGTTGAATAGAGGGCCGGCACAGCCATCTCCTGGCTTTCCTTCTTTAGCATTTTTACACGTTGGATTTTACCTTGTTCTTATGTCCAGAGGGAATTTCTCAACTTGCCTTCTCTATATTATGTATAGGACATCCAACTCTTGATGCCTGAAGAGGGTGAATCTAACGTATTGGAATCACAATGGTCAACCGTTGCGCGTTCAATAATCATTGGTAAGTGACTGTTTGATCTACATATAATTTTAAGTCCAACGGTCAGCCATTGCCAATCAGGGATGGTCATGAGCAATCGATAAATTTTTGCACCTGAGGATTGGAATCGGCCATTCCATTAAAGAAAAAAATCTATTAGGCTGAGGCGAGCACGTTAGGGCTTATGGGCCTAACCTGGGCTCCCAAACTGGACAAGGGATAGGGCCTAACCTGGGCTCCCAAACTGGACAAGGGCAAGCCCAGCCAGCCACCCAACGGCCTGTTTCAACGTGACCATCGATCATGCATGGGGCAGGAACTGCTGTGTCCATGACCCTCGAATGTGTGTGTATATGTATATAAAAGAAAGCTTGAAAGACATTTTATCTTCATTATACGTCTATGTTTTATTTGTGCCAGGATTGATAATAACCTGTAAGTCGTCAAAGATTGACAATACTTGCAAAGGAAATCGTTCACTATTCAGCAATATAATGAGTTCCCTCTGGTTATGTGCGAAGTATAGGGGAACGTCAGACACTTGCTTCTTGGAGCAATGATCTTTTGCTGTCCACGATCAACAAATACATAAATCACTGGCATGAAGCGGACGTATCTTCTGTATGAACGTTGTGCACTTAACCTCTTTGATCTATATTTCTTACGCACCCGCGCGCAAGTACTGTAAGGTGCAGCCCACTTAGTCCATGGTCTTCAATTGTTATATTGGAAGACTTTCACAATTACATATTGGCCCCACACACTCACATCCTTTTGAGGTGGGATAAGGCACTTCTTTGTATGTTTTACAATCAAACTTTCAACAGAACATCCTAAAAAGAAATGAAGTGAAGCGGAAAAAAGAAGAAGGAAAATCCTATCATCAAGGACTGTCATTTAAGTCTACATGAATCTAGTTTAGTTTACAGTAAGAGAATTGAGTTCCTCCGTACCGCTTCTGCACGGACTCATTCCACCTTCCCTTCTAGCCACTGTATCATACCAGAGGTTGGCCTCCAGAAGGCAAAACCCTAGTATTCCTCCTAGAATTGCAGAAATCGGGAAGCCACCTCCTAAGATCACTATGAAAGGCATCGAAATCACACCCATTCCCACCACCTGAGCTGCACAGTGAAGAGCTGTCTTCCTCGTGTACTTAAAAAAGCTTTCAAGATGCTCTGGACACATTGAACAAAGTAAAATGAAGGAACATAGAAAATATTTACAAAAAAAAGGTTTTATTAGCATAACGGTTTTTGAGTTACTGTGAGAATAGCAGCTTGTTGTGAGCCACAAATTCTTAAATTTGTTATTTGATTTGTTGTGATTCAAAATAGACGATTATTTTCACAGTAGATTAAAAAATATCATACAATTATTTCTCGTAAAAAACACTAAATCGACAACTGAATGACAACAATGGGCCAATTCCTACCCACCTTTTTCTTTAAGACACTCATTTCTTTAGTTATGTGTATGAAATAGCGCCTCTCTCTTCAATTCATCGTTTTTTCTTCATCATGCTAACCAAGAAAGAAAACATTATTTTTGCAATCTCTTTCATCAGTTTCGCAATATTAATACCGCAAATTACTCTGACAAGATTCGTCTACTTGTCTTTTTGCCTGGAAAGATTGTTAATTTTTATTCATGGTCTCATCTTTTGAATCGCAAAAGCCATATGTAAGAGTAGAGAAATTTATTTTTCACAGCTTATGAATACACATGAGCAAAACTAATTTTTAATGTTAAAAACTAAATTTTAATCTAAGAAATATTGACCTTGTGGTTTTTTTTTTATCAGAATAAATTTGTAGATTTCCATAGTTAAAGAAGGCTAAGGGGGCTGAAGTTGAAACTCTAATAACACCTTCTTAATTTCAAACTCACCATGATATCATTTTATCCCAAACTTTTGAGCACTTCATAAAATTTTAATCTGCTTGCTATGAGATTAAATCTACGACAGATAGTAATTATTTTCTTCACGGTAGATGTTGAACAGCGAAAAATTCTTACATATCTTTGTCTTTTTGTGTTTATCTTTTGTTAATATTTAGATATAATCTGAAGATAAGCATGACCGTGCTTCTACCATTTTCCCGTATTTCAATAAATTTTCTTTCATGTTAGAGGAGCAAGACAAGTTTACTTCTTTCCATACGAAAAATAAGCAAAAAAGGAAACATTATAAAATAGATTATATTAGAAAACAATGGTTGAGGTATAAGTTAAGATATGTTGGTACAAAAGGATACCTCCACTAAAGGAGAAAGAGTACAACAGGAGCCTCGCATGTGATTGAGAGACAGTTCAGACGCATGAGTAAGAAGTTATTAAGCAAAACTTATACATTAGACAATTGATGTGGTGTGAAGGAATAAATACAGCTAGGTGATCTATAACTTAATGGTTTAAAATTTTAAATCAAGATAAGTTTAGCTAAATTAGTTAATGGCTCAAAGTAGAGTTTTCTTTAAGGGATAATATTATGAAAAATATCAAACCGATATACATGTGACAAATTTACATCAAACTAATTTTTTTATTATAAAAAATCCTAAACCGGTACACATGTGATAAGTTTACCTCGAACTAATTTTTTGACCACAAAAAATCCAAAACTAGTATATTCATAACAAATTTACCTTCCATTATTTTTTGTTAAATTGGATTAATACTATCAAAAACCACAGACAGTACACATGTGATAAACAAATGATAAAACTCCAAATTGATATGCCCCTTAAGTATTACATATCATTCAACTCAGCAATTTGAAGATAAAATTTAACAGAAATTAGCAAAATGTAAATTTATCACATATGTATAGTTTGAGATTTTTTATAGTCAAAATTTTAATTTAGAGTAAATTTGTAATAGATGTACTAATTTGAGATTTTTTGTGGTGTTAACCCTTTTTTTTAATGATCTCTCCACCTAAGTGACAAGAAAATATTGGGTATCCTAAAAGGACTATGCCAGCCTTACCCTAAACCATTCACAACTCGACATGTGTTCTCGGGGCCCCACATGTTCACCAATTTTGAATCCAGTGCATGAGAAGCCCTCTCCTCTCTCTTCTCACTCTCTCCACTCTTTCTCAACCCAACGACGTTCTCTCCCAAATAGTGCTCTCTCTGATGATGTATGTGCTCTCTTCGACGATGACGACACTCCCTCCCGACAACGGCCTATGACATTCCGAAAATTCTACAACTTACAGATAGTAAAAGATTAATGTGGGCTCGAAGAGTTGGCTAGCGGGCCAAGTGGCAAGCCCATTGGGCCATGCAAGAGACATGGGCTTGATTCGGCAGCCTAGGTAGAGGGTTGAATATGGACTTGGTGGGCCACGAATTGCGCCATGATGTAGGCCGGCGTAGGAGAATGGGCCATAAGGCTTGGGACATTGAGGCATGAGGGAGGCGCAAGGCCCAATTTCTACAGAAGGAGGCTCAGCTCGAATTCAGGAACTGGATATGCTACATGTCTAGGCATGAAGATTTGGAGATTAATTAAATTATGTGAAACCTCGGTTTTCCTAAGTTAATTCCAATAGTATTTAGATGTGCCGATTTTTGGCATATAGAAATGGATGGTTAGGAAATATTAAATGGGCCATGTACATGCCAAGATTGGGAAATTTCTTAGATGTGATTTAAACCCTAGGTTAGCATTAGAAATTGTTGTTAACATATTCAATGGTCACTAAGAGCCTCATTTATGCTTGAATTACACATTGGACAAAAATCAAAAATTGAAACACAATTGTCTCTCCTTTTTTTCCTATCTCTAGCCCGACCAAATCCTCCCCCCTCCTTGCCTTCATGATGCTGTGGTTTGCATGGGAAAATTTCTCCCAATCATCTTCTTTGCTTGTCTTATTTGCATGGTTGAGATGGCCTCTTCCTAGCCTCATCATGCCATCCTCCTAGGATTTTGAATCACGGGAAATGTCAATCTAATCATTAAACTTTTGGGAGAAACTTTAGACATGCAAAGCAATTCCTTCAAGCAAATAACCCTTAACCTTCTCTCTCTCATCTTTTTCTCTTGCCCGCTCAATTTTTCTCTCTCTCCCTCTCTTTTCTTCCTCCTCATTTCTCACTCGGTAAAACATTTCTCTCCTTCTTGTGACATTTTCTTCGCAATTTTTTGTTTGAGGAGCTTAGGTCATGAAAAAATAACAAGACAAGAGCTCAGGGAGAACCTTGTGGTGAAGAAGGTAAGGGAATGGGTAGGTTTTAAGCCCCAAGAATCTGCTGGTGGCTCAGGAAGAGCATAAACCGCTCTGTGGGTTTTTGCAGGCTCCGATTTTGTTGGTTGAGGCATGTGGATCGCTTTTCTTTAGCTACATGTAGGGCTCGAGGTTTGGAGGCATGTGATGCTCGTAGGTGGCTGTAGTATTATGCTTTGTGGGTAAGAAATGGTTTAGATTGAGGAAATGAGCATCTAGTGGTTTTGGCGGAGCTGAAGGTGTTGAATGTGGCTGTTATGCGATTGTTGTGCTGTGGTGAATTCTTTAGAGGTCGGTGCCTTGTTTGAAGCTTCATAAGTAAGCCTTAATGTCCAATATGTTGCTGCATGTGCTTGTTGTGGGTAATGAATGTAGAAATAATAACAAGCCCTAAATTGGATTCTGTGTTCTTTGAAGTTGGGTCCCCTGCACCCCCAGTTTATAAATTTTGTATAGAACAATCTAAAGGAAATTAAGAGAAGCACTCTTCATGAAATTTACTCTAGAGAATCAAAATTTATCATATATTTTTCTAGGAATTTTATGAATTAGTAAGAAAGGTGAAAATGGACAATGTTCTTCATAGTGGAAATTTGACCTTGGCTGGAAACCGAACACATCTAGTTGTTCTTCGATTTTTCTGTATTGCGATGGATAGAATTAGGCCATGTTGTCATCGTGAAAATTATAGAGTATATCTTTATGCACATCATACTAAATTTGGGTGGTCATTGGATAAGTGCAAGTAATGAAATGCCATCTATTAGTGTACAGTTGCCTTGAAATCTGTATGGTAAAATTTCAGATTGAGTTTGTCATATTGTAACTCTTTGTACAATTAGAATTGAACGTGGATTCCTCATGGAAAATGTTTGTTAATGTCTTCTTTATAACATATTTAACTTTCGCAATTTTTCGATGTAAGTTACCATATTTTTGTTGGGATTTCACGTATCATGTATAGGCAATTTGATATAAACGCAGCGGAAACAAAATGAAATATTTCTATACATGAATCTCCAAAGGCGTTGTTTGTGCGTTTTAATCAAAAATCTGGTTATAACAAGGGAGTTGAACGAATTACCTCTCGAAGCGCGCTTTAAACAAATTGGTCCAAATGTTCTTCAATTCGAGCCCCACAAACGTCGAACCTCTAGTTCAGATACACCACCAATGGATATCGAACAAAGAGAGAACTTGTGGATAATCACCATTACGATTGTGCTAGCAACTTCGTGGAGATATTCCTTTGTATCCTTAGTATTATCAACCACAGCCCAAATGAGAGAAAAACCTTTCTTCTCTCTTTTTCTTTTTGTTTTCATACGCATGCGCAGAAAAACAAACACACACGCCTTTTATAGAACCGATCGTGGGTAACCACCCACGATCGGTAACCACCCGTGATCCCACGACCAGCAACCGTCGCTGGTCGTGGGTTCATGCATGAAGATCGTGCATGATGCATGATGGTAACCGTCATGCAGCAAATTTCAAATTCCCTTTTTTTTTCTTTTTTTTTTATATTTAAAACACGCACATGAGTGCGTTGCATGTGGTCAGCAATTGTTGCTGACCGCATGCATAATTTAATTAATTAATTAACTAATCAATTAATCAATTCCTAAAATTAAATAAAAAGGACATAATCTTTGTGTGCGCATTTAGGGTACATTAACATGTATCCACTTTGGGCATATGTGTGCATCATATGCACGTAGGCTCATGACTATAATACGAATTAAATTAAATCCCATTTAATTTAATTTCAAGTCGACTCAATGCGACCGTAGTAATTGCAAACACGTTTGCAAAATTATATCTCTCTTGTTTTACGTTATCCCAATTGGTTATGGTGTGTGACATCCCTAGGTTCATCACTAAACTGGTAGTAAGACTTGTACTAACACATTAGTACTTCCAAAAGAATTAATTGTCCCGATTAATCTTTAGGTCCTACAAGTCATGATTGACATCTAGCAATATGTCATGGCTACCCAGATAGTGTGAATGCTTTAAGAACATAATGAACCTGTCAGTTTTGGCTACAATGTAATTTAATCCCTCCGTCTTACTATGTCCCGATCGAACAAAGACCATGGAATATTTGTCAAGTCACCAATTCGATCATATGCACAAATCTAATTGACATGTATTTTATTTGAGACATAAACAATTTATTCTCGGTTACAACCCCGGCCGAGGATTTCAATACATTGTCACAATTAGATTGCATAGGACATCATTATAATACCTTGTATGTAACAAGGAGACAGATTCCATATTGCGTACACGTGCAACTCCGTATATGAACAAACTATGACCATCAGATATAAAGACGGATCAACGACCCGGCATTATGTGCACCCGTGAACCATAGTTGTTCGATACACAAGTTAACACTATACCTCAGGTCTAAGGATTATTTACACAAGACCAAAGCATGAACAATTAGACATTGACCACGCTAAAAGCTTACATGTTGCTAATCGTTCTATATACGTCACGTTCAGTGAATTTGTCTAATACAAACACCTGTGTTTTAACTCAGGTATCATAATACCTAATGACTTACGACTCATCATTCCTTAAGTATCCAATACTTAATGTTGAAGTTAAGAACACACTAGTCTCAACAGGATTATAAATATCCACTCAATAATCCATTGACCAGGAACAGTTTAAAGATTCAGTCTAACTATGAACCCGTCACAATATTCTTGACGTCTCAAGAATAGGTCTAGTTACAACTGATCTTATGGAATCATTCATAAAATAATTGGACAAATGAATGAATACGCCATTGCCATTAATTAAATAATAATGGTTAGTACAACCGAAATCCCTAATATGTAACTATTACATAGTAGCTTTAGGGCATACGTCCAACAATTTTTGACTCTAATATTTGGTTGCGCAGCTCTTCCCGTGTATTGCCTTGTACTGAATATTTGAAGAAACTGTAAGGGAATTGACTTGCGGCTGTTGATGGGATTCTAAGGAATATATTGGCATTTTGTGATGTGCTTGTTGAACTTCTCACATGCATATATGAAGGTGTCATGCATGGGGTGACATGAGCTGTTAGAGGTCAAGTCAAGACACTAGAAAAAGTAACATGACTTTAGATATTACTATAATTCAACGCTATGATAGTCTTTACGATTATCAAGCATATACCTTAAATTGTAGATATATTAAATCCACATTGTAGTAGTTTTAATGAATATAGGCTATCACCACTCCTAAAATTAAATTAAATAAAAGGAACAATACCAAGCTTCGAAACTTGATCATTCATATGCCTTCTATGTTATTCAATTTCTAGAAAATCTGGTGAACCTGAATAATGACGGGCAAACCCTTAATAATTCACAACACAATGGTTATAAGAAATCAACCAAATTGCATAAGGGCAATTGGGATTTTGCATCAACGTGCATTTTCAAATATTGCAACAACCTTAATATAATACCATGTCAAGCGAACTGATGAGTTGACATTGGTAAAAAGCACAGGCCGATTGTATGAGGAAGAGAAAGGCTAGGAGGAGGGTGGCCATGATTTAAGATGGGGAGTGTGTGTGTCAAAAGGGACGGAGGGAGGGAGGGATTTATATAGGAAGAAGAAGAAGACGAGAGGGATGGGAGAGATGGAGTAGGGTTGATCCGTTCCCGGTCCGAATTGGGAACCAGATCGAGAGGACCGATTTCCAATTTTGAAAACCGGTTGGTCTGATCCGGTCCGGTCCCAATTTGAACCGTTCAATATGTTCACTCCTAAGATGGGAGAGGGGTCACCTTCCATATTCAAACTTGGAAATAGCCCCCACTGACTTTTAAAATATGGCATTAGACAACAGCTAAAACATGAGGAGCAAAAACCTGTGCATAAGCCTTGGAGGCTGGATCCCTTAAGGAATTCCCCCTACCAAAAAGATTAACAAACCATAAAGATCACCCATAACATCATAAAAAGGCAATGTCAAGTGCATTACTGGAAACAAGCTGGGATAAGCCAACAGCCAAAACATTTTCATTCGCAATTTAGTTTTAATCCATTCCCAGAAACTCCATAAACTGACATCCTTGTTAATCTCATGTCTCCTTCATCCTCCTCTCATTGTGGTGTCTCCAGTGCATAACTACATTTTATAGATGCACATTGACTAGACATATCCAGTGTCTAAGGGTGTGTTTGGTAACATTTCTACTCCCGAGAACAATTTCTTTTAAGAAATAGTTCTATTCTATTTTTACTTCCTAGAACAATTTCTAAGTAAAATAGGGCATTTGGTAACTACAAAAATTTCTTATTCTCGAAATTGAAAAAGAATTTAAATGTGTTTGGTACCGACAAAAAAATTTATTTCTTTCTTCTTCGATAGCGGCGGAGACCGGTGGGTGGCAGCAGCAGTAGGGTGTGATGGTGATTGGGGGTGGCGGCTGGCGACCGGCCCCCGCCTACTGATTGCCGATCACTGGTTGCTGGTTGCTGGCTGCCACCTTCGGTCGTCATCCACACCCTGCCGCCCTTGCCCACTAATTGTTGGTCACTAGTCACCGCCCCTGGTCATCGTCCACACCTTGTTGCCCTTGCCCACCTGCTGCCAGTCGTCGGCCACCACCCTTGATCGTCGTCTGCACCCCACCGCTATCGCCGGTCATTGATCCCCATCGCTTGCAGCTCACCGACCCTCGTCGCTCGTTGATCGTCGGCTGCAGGGCGAAGGATGGTGGTGAGAGGTTGGCGACCAGCATTGACCGGTGGGCAAGTGGCGGGCGGCGTCGATCGCCCGTCGGTTGCCTATCGCCCGCTCGCCGACTGCCGGGCGGGCGCTGCCACTACTTGGACGTCGCCACCTGTTGTTAGCCTCCCCCACCCGCTTGCTAGTTACCAGCCTCTCACTACCGTCCTTCGCCCTGCGGCCGACGATCGGCGAGCAGTGGGGGTCTGTGAGCGGTGAGGGTTGGGGATCGGCGACTAGCGGCGGAGGGGTGTAGACGGCGATCGAGGGTAGTGATCAGCGATTGGCGATTGGCAACAGGTGGGCGAGGGCGACGGGTGTGGACGGTGACCGGGGGCGGCAGCTGGCGACCAGTGACTAGCAGTCGGTGGGCGTGGGCCAGTCACCAATCGCCGTCGCACCCCGTTGCCTCCACCGCCCGCCGGTCTCCGCCACTATCGAAGAAGAAAGAAATAAAAAAAAATTGTTGGTACCAAACGCATTTCTACTTTTTTTCAATTTCGAGAATAAGAAATTTTTATAGTTACCAAACCCCTATTTTACTCAGAAATTGTTCCAGGAAGTAGAAATAGAATAGAATTATTTCTCAAGAGAAATTATTCCCGGGAGTAGAAATTTTACCAAACGCACCCTAAGTAGTTATTTTCCACAAGTCTAATGTCATCTTTTAAAAATTAGTGGGGCTATTTCCAATTTGAATATGGAAGGTGACCCCTCCTCCATCTTAGGAGTGAGCATATTGGACAGTCCAAATTTGGATCGGATCGGACCAGACCGACCGGTGTGGTCTAGTTCACAAGGCATCGGTCTAGTTCCCAATTCTTGACTCTCTTTTTTAATTTCTTAAAAATAGCAAAAAAAGTGGTCAGTTTTGTCGGACTAGAACCATCTAGTCGGATTTCCAGTCCTAGGACCAATTGGTCCGGTCCTCGGTTTCCAAAATTAGGAACTGGTCCTCTCGATCCGATTCCCAATTCCACTTCGGAACCAAACCAGACCGGGAATGGATCAACCCTACTCCGTCTCTCCCATCCCTCTCGTCTTCTTCTTCTTCTTCCTGTATAAATCCTTCCCTCCCTCCGTCCCTTTCGACACACACACACACTCCCCATCTTAAATCATGGCCACCCTCCTCCTAGCCTTTCTCTTCCTCGTACAATCACTTGACATAAAAATTATCGATCAAAATTTCGAAACTATTATCGATCAAAATTAAGGAGCTGTGTTCAAAGTTGGGAATAATTGAGACGAGTATCCGAACACAGGAGCTTGGGATATCAAGGAAAGTCTCTTTTGTTTTTCCGAGGGAGTGCCATCATGTACTGACAATTTAAAATGTCGATCCAAACAGTGCATTTTTACCGACCCAATACGTTTTTCTTTTCCTAATAAAATGTGAAAAATGAAAACAACTTTCGCTATATGGTTTCGAAACCGAAAATGGCTTTTTTTTTCCTCAAAAAGAAACGGTCATTTTTTTTCTTTCTGATTGCTATTATTCTTTTTGGAAACAAGTCCACAATAAAATAAAATAAAATCACTTTAGTGCTTGGGCAAAATTGAATAAACATGTAAATATAAATGAAAAATTATTGAGAGTCACCTGAAAAAAGAAGAAGAAGTGGGGGCATCGCTGAAAAAGGGGCTAATGACATTTTTAGTCCTCGCGTTTTTTCCAATTTGTTCAAGCTCGTGCTTGTGATTTTTTTAATTATTTATGAAAGTGGTTTTTTAAAATACGTTTGTTCAAGTTAGTCTGTTAAAAATGCAATGGAAATGCTTATGCCGACTGCCACGTCAACCTCACATTATCATTGACTAGATAATTTGTGTCAAATGAATTAAAATATTAGAAATGTACAATGGCATTTTATTCCTAAGAGACATAAAGAAAGAAGAAAGGTCGGCATAGGCACCGGCAAGGGCCACCAAGGGCGTGCGACCGCCGTGTGGAAGGTCTTTCAATTCAAAGCAATCGATAAGCTCAAAATTACCTATTAACTGTCATACCATGTGTCTATGACATATGAAGAAGTCAATCAACGGGTGAATTTTAATAATTGTAAGATCGTGTCGATTTCGCGTTAAATTCATGGCATTGTCATTTGATTGCATGATGTTTACGCGCTTTTGACCTTTCAGTGTGCATAAAAAAAAGGGGAGGGGGGATATGCACGTCTATGGGTTATATTTGGCGTTGGACTTTAAATGCGTGTGCATGTTAATCTACTTCTTTTGGATGCTTACTGAATTTCCATGCAGAAACCAGATGATTCTTTTCTCACAGCCATCTTCTTCTTCCATGTTCGACCCCCGTATAATTTTCTGATCTGATTATTTTACCGTTCATTTTAATTTATCGGAGTCAGTGTATAGATTAAAACTATTAATCAAATCAACGGTAAAATAAAAGTCATTTCTACTGTAGATAACTAAAATTTTGAAATTGATATCCAAGGGGAAAAAATACATTTAACAAGCGTAAATGCACAACTGCCGCACACTTGTGGTCAGAGCGTGTGATATTGCTTTGGAAGCGTTATTTTAGATGGTGTGTTTGACATCTCGAATCTCGCCTACCTATTTAGTGAAATTTAAGCCAAAAAAATCAAGATCGATAATGGCCAAGATAGAAATATGAATTTCTCGGGGCACCTTCAGAATTTCATTTGACATATTCGGGTCCAAGAATATTGGAAATTCATTGGACATTTCAGAATATAGAATTTGACTATATTCTTATGTTAAATAGAAATATAATAGCTAATTGTGAATATTGAATTTGGACAAGATAGGACCCTCAATAATTCTTGCATAAAAATCACATGCAACCTTAAGAATGACTGTTTCTACTTAACTCTTTCAATCTCGTCCACTAGATCTCTCCTATTTGACATTGTGGCTTTCAATAAGGTTTCGGTTAGAATCAAGCATTATTTAATAGGTTACCAAATAATCCCTAAGTTGAGAATGTATGAGGGAACAATGCATGAGTTTGTTTTTCGATTCCGTGTCTTGTAAAGGCACGTCCAAATTTGGCCTAGACAGAGGGAGCGTCGACTTTCCCCCTCTGGTTAATTTCCTTGGCGTCCACTCGGTTTCCACGTTGATGCGGTTCTCATTAATGCCCACATGATGATCCGGAGTTATGAAAGAAAAAAAAGAAAATATCACATCTTTTTACAAACTTTGTCAACATCATAATTTGCGTATGAACCCGATACGATATTCTCGTGTAAACTTAAAATTCAAGATTTTGCATGTGGAGTATATATTTAATTTACTTATGTTTCCCAAAAAATTAACTTCAATTGAAAAATGCTTTAAAACAAACCTATTTTTAAGAAAAGTGATTTTTTTTTTAACGTTTGGTTGTATTGCCCAAATAATATAGAAGCTATCTGGAAAATTATGAAAGACGAATTTTGATAAAAAAAAAAAAAATCATGTATTTATAATTGAGTTCTTTGATAGAAAATTGAATATACCATTTTTTCTATTGTATATTTTCTATTGCCTATTCGAAATAGTCAAAATTGATGGATGGGTAAAATTAAGTGGATTAAATTATTATAAATGGATTTTGATTCATAAATGTACGATTCTACGAAAAATCATTTTTCTCATGATATCTTGAAATTGTTAATTTCATTGCCTAATCATACTCGAGATAGGTTTTATTTTTTTTAGCAGTCAAATTTCATGTTTCGTGCTATTTTTTTTATTTTTATTTTTATGTCATGTGATTTGAGTTTTAATTATCTGCAACAAGCTTGTGGAAATTGAAAGTGGAACAGATTCCCTTCACATTTCTAATCCACATCTGTTTGCGATTGGAAGGGTGAGCACTCGTCTCTAAGGTTCCGTTTGATAACAATTTTGTTTCTCTATTTTTCTATTCTTTTGTTCCTCGGAATAGAAAAAGAACATAAATGCGTTTGGTAATGCCAACTCATTTTTCTATTCCTGAGAATATAAAATTGTTCATAGGAATAGATTTTGAGTAAAAATGAGAAAAAGAAAAGGTAGCTTCTTATTCCTAGGAACAATTT
The DNA here is from genome assembly GCA_014182895.1 of Angophora floribunda. Classification (NCBI taxonomy): domain Eukaryota; kingdom Viridiplantae; phylum Streptophyta; class Magnoliopsida; order Myrtales; family Myrtaceae; genus Angophora; species Angophora floribunda. The sequence goes on from CM024709.1 coordinate 20,619,326, forward strand.
CTAGAAACTATTTCTTGGGGACTACTCACCACCTATAGTACGCCGCCACCCACCCACTGCCGCTCGCCAGTTGCCCATTGTCACCACCGCCGGTTGCCCGCCGCCCACTCGCCGATCGCTCGCCAAACGCCCGCCGGTCGCTCGCTAGCTGCCCGCTAGTCGCTCGCTAGTTGCATGCCAACCGCCCGCCAGCCGCCCGCCGACAGGCCGCGAGTCGCCCGTCGAGCCCGCCGGTCGTGAGGGGAGGCGACCCAATCGACACCTTCATGTAGTATTTGCCGTCGCTGTAGATCACGTCGGACTAGAAATCCTTCAAAATGTGCTTGGCTGAGAGGCAATGAGCACACGAGATTGAGCGCTGGGCCACGCTGCGCACGTGGTTCGGGCTGAACAGCGAGGCTCGGCGATCGCGAGGTATCAGGTTGGCAGTAAAGTCGCTGCTGCCGCTGCCATAGGCTGATTGTACGAGGAAGAGAAAGGCTAGGAGGAGGGTGGCCATGATTTAAGATGGGGTGTGTGTATCAAAAAGGACGGAGGGAGGGAGGGATTTATATAGGAAGAAGAAGAAGACGAGAGGGATGGGAGAGACGGAGCAGGGTTGATCCATTCCCGGTTCGGTCCAGTTCTGAAGTGGAATTGAGAACTGGATCGGGAGGACCAATTCCCAATTTTGGAAACCGAGGACCAAGCCAATTGGTCCTAGGATTGGGAACCCGACCATATGGTTCTAGTCCGACGAAACCAACCACTTTTTTTGCTATTTTTAAAAAATTAAAAAAAGAGAGTCAAGAATTGGGAACCAGACCGATGCCTTTGGGAACTAGACCACACCAGTCTAGTTCCCAATAAAATAAAATAAAATAAAAACTCTTTAGTGCTTGGGCAAAATTGAATAAACATGTAATTATAAATGAAAAATTATTGAGTCACCTGAAAAAAAGAAGAAGTGGGGGCATCGCTGAAAAGAAGGGGGGGGGGGGCTAATGACATTTTTAGTCCTCGCATTTTTCCAATTTATTCAAGCTCGTCCTTGTGACTTTTTTAATTATTTATGAAAGTGGTTTTTAAAATACGTTTGTTCAAGTTAGTCTGTTAAAAATGCAATGGAAATGCTGATGCGGACTGCCACGTCAACCTCACATTATCATTGACTAGATAATTTGTGTCAAATGAATTAAAAAATATGTACAACGACATTTTAATCCCAAGAGACAGAAAGAAAGAAGAAAGGTCGGCATAGGCACCGGCAAGGGCCACCAAGGACGTGCGACTGCCGTGCGGAAGGTCTTTCAATTCAAAGCAATCGATAAACTCAAAATTACCTATAACAGTCAAACCATGTGTCTATGACATTTGGAGAAGTCAATCAACGAGTGGATTTTAATAATTGTAAGATTGCGTCAATTTTGCATTAAATTCATGGCATTGTCATTTGATTGCATGCTATTTATGTATTTTTGACCTTTCAGTGTGCATCAAAAAAGGGGAGGGGGGGATATGCACGTTTATGGGTTATATTTCACGTCGGACTTTAAATCTACTTCTTTTGGATGCTTAAACCAGATGATTCTTTTTCTCACAGCCAAATTTGGCCTGGACAGAGGGAGCGTCGACTTTCCCCCTCTGGTTAATTTCCTTGGTGTCGACTCGGTTTCCGCGTTGATGCGGTTCTCATTAATGCCCATTTGATGATCCGGAGTTATGAAAGAAAAAAAAAGAAAAAAAAAGAAAATATCACATCTTTTTATAAACTCTATCAACATCATACTATATTTGCGTATGAACCTGATACGATATTCTCGTGTAAATTTAAAATTTAAGATTTTACATGCGGAGTATATTTTTAACTTACTTCTGTTTCCCAAAAAATTAACTTCATTGAAAAATGCTTTAAAACAAACCTATTTTTAAGAAAAGTGTTTTTTTTTTAACGTTCGGTTGTATTGCCCAAATAATATAGAAGCTATCTGGAAAATTATGAAACACGAATTTTGAAAAAAAAAATCACATATTTATAATTGAGTTCTTTGAGAGAAAATTGAATATACCATATTTTCTATTAGAAGCTGACGACCAAATACCGGAATCAAGGGCATGATCCTGGTGCAAATTCACGTCTCCCCGACCTCTTTCAGATGCGTTCGGAGGCCAATTCTTACCTGTCAAGCTCCTCTCCTCCTCCTTCTCCTCCTCCTTCTTCTCCTCCTTCCCGGTCTTGGCTCCTCGATCAACGGATGACCGGGTCAAGTCAACGGGTCCATAGGTTGGGTCGGACAAGCCGACTGTCCAAACAGCAGGTTGACGTCGCGCACGTGCGCCGCACGCATGCCGCACACACGCCGCACGTGCACGGGTAACCACCCGTGCATTGCCTGCCCGTGTGTGGCACACGTGCCCGGGGAAACTGCCTTGGCGCATACGGCCACCTCCGGTGGCGTGTCGCCACTCATTTTTCTCATCTTGACGAGAAGTACAACCATGCATCTTCAAAAACGAATTTTGACATACAAAAAAAAAAGGGGGGGGAATGAACAGTGTGTCGGGTGTCGAGATTTTCGCCCCCGATCACTTGTCGGCATCAATACTTGAATTCTGGCCATAAAACCAATTATAAATGATAGTAATGATCAGTAACTACAATCCTATGCTCTGATACCAACGAGGGAAAATAGATTCTGGAAAAAACGAAATCGAACTAATCGAATGTCAATCAACAAAATATGTGGAAACGGCCCAAGGATATATATATAACACCAATCGGAACATATATCACTTAGATGGGCATATCTTATTTGCCACGGATTAAGTGCTTCCTTTGCAGCGATGATAGTTATTAAATGCACAACTGCTGCACACTTGCGGTCAAATTTCATGTTTCGTGCTATTTTTTATTTTAATTTTTATGTCAAGTGATTTGAGTTTTAATTATCTTGGAAATTGAAAGTGGAACAGATTCCCTTCACACTTGTAATCCACATCTGTTTGTGATTGGAAGGGTGAGCACTCGTCTCTAAGTAGTTGTTTTCCACAAGTCTAATGCCATCTTTTAAAAGTCAATAGGGGCTATTTCCAAGTTTGGAAAGCAGGTAGTCATTCGAGAAACCTTCTGAGGGTGAAGCGTGGCCTGGACATGGTCAGGGTGCTCTTTGAACAAATCCTCGTATCAGAGTACGTTAACGAAGTTTAAGTTTCTGTGTGATACTTCTTTGCACAAATACGTGACAAGTTAGCAAATGTGTGTTTCCTGAACTTTTAATGATATTAAGTAGGAGGGGAAGGAAAACTGAAATTGTGTTATATCATTTGCTCAAGTTTTTCATTGACCTTATTTATTCCATTCTGAACTTGTTTTGAGTGAACATGATTTCATGAAGCCCAGCAAGCTATCTCCTAACAAGCAATTGATCCCCTTTCCAATAAACTTTTATAGGACAGAGAATTTTGTGGAGCAAGAGAGGAGACCAAGTTGACTATGTCGAGACTGGATGAGGGAATAATGCTAAGTTTTCATATGCGTGTCTTGTAAAGGCTGCACAAGTTGTGCTTGAAGTAGCAAATAGAGAAAATATAGGTACGGGATCATGTCAACGTGGCCTATATCGATAGGGAGGATCATAAAAGTCATGCTTTGAGGAGTTACAGTAATGGATATCTTCTCAATCCAGATCTACTGTAAGCCACTGTGTCTATTGATTTGTACGACCGGGTTAAATGCAACAAAATGTTGAATCCTCAAATGGTCGATTACCTGACCATGAAGTAGGAAACTGGTTTGGGTTTGCATGGCCATGATGCCTACATCTGAGGTCTCTGCACCAGCTGGAATGTTCAAAACAGATAATAAAATGGCTCATCTCATTTTCTGATCTGATTTGGATATAATTTGGGTTGTGTCACACTTGACAATGGGCTCAAACTCAAAAGTCAAGTTATTAATGAGCAAGTTAACATGGAAAATAACTATTTTTTTCTTGGATTGGATGAAATTATGATCTCTTGTGAAAATTAAAATGAGAAATTCTGATTTAAGAACATCATGGTTGGAGAGTGCATGTCTCTTGAAGAAAGTTGGTGCTGCATTGATTGAGCATGGGATGGGAGGCACTCATTAAAGTGGTTTAGGTTCCGTTTGGTAACATTTTTTTTCTCTATTTTTCTGTTATTTTGTTTCTCGGAATAGAAAAAGAACATAAATGTGTTTGGTAATGCCAACTGATTTTTCTATTCCCGAGAATAGAAAGTTGTTCATAGGAATAGATTTGAAGTAAAAATGACAAATAGAAAAAGGTAGCTTTTTATTCCTAAGAACAATTTCTAGAAACTATTTCTTGGGGACTACTCACCACCTATAGCACACCGCCACCCGCCTACCGCCACTCGCCAGTTGCCCATTATCACCACCGCCGGTCGTTCGCCGCCCGCTTGCCGATCGCTCGCCAAATGCCCGCCGGTCCCTCGCTAGCTGCCCGCTGGTTGCACGCTAGCCGCCCGTCGAGCCCGCCGGTCGTGAGGGGAGGCGACCCAATCGACACCTTCATGTAGTATTTGCCATCGCTGTAGATCACGTTGGACTGGAAATCCTTCGAAATGTGCCTGGCTGAGAGGCAATGAGCACGCGAGATCGAGCGTTGGGCCGCGCTATGCACGTGATCCGGGCCAAACAGAGGCCCGGTGATCGCGAGGTATCGGGTCAGCAGTGAAGCCGCTGCTACCGCTACCACAGGCCGATTGTAGGAGGAAGAGAAAGGCTAAGAGGAGGGTGGCCATGATTTAAGATGGGGAGTGTGTGTCAAAAGGGACGGAGGGAGGGAGGGATTTATATAGGAAGAAGAAGAAGACGAGAGGGATGGGAGAGACGGAGTAGGGTTGATCCATTCCCGGTTCGGTCTGGTTCTGAAGTGGAATTGAGAACCGGATCGGGATGACTAGTTTCTAATTTTGGAAACCGAGGACCGGACCAATTGGTCCTAGGATTGGGAACCCGACCAGATGGTTCCGGTCCAACGAAACCGACCACTTTTTTTGCTATTTTTAAGAAATTAAAAAAAAAGAGTCAAGAACTGGGAACCGAACTGATGCCTTTGGGAATTGGACCACAGCTATCGGGTCCGGTCCGGTCCCAATTTGGACTGTCCAATATGCTCACTCCTAAGATGGAGGAGGGGTCACCTTCCATATTCAAACTTGGAAATAGCCCAACTGACTTTTAAAAGATGACATTAGACTTGTGGAAAATAACTACTTAGAGACGAGTGTTCACCCTTCCAATCGCAAACAGATGTGGATTTGAAGTGTGAAGGGAATCTGTTCCCCTTTCAATTTCCACAAGCTTGTTGCAGATAATTAAAACTCAAATCACATTACATAAAAATTAAAATAAAAAATAGCACGAAACATGAAATTTGACTGCAAAACCTATCTCGAGTATGATTAGGCATTGCAATTAACAATTTCAAGATATCATGAGAAAAATGATTTTTCGTAGAATCATACATTTATGAATCAAAATTCATTTATAATAATTTAATCCACTTAATTTTACCCATCCATCAATTCTGACTATTTCGAATAGGCAATAGAAAATATCCAATAGAAAAAACGGTATATTCAATTTTCTATCAAAGAACTCAATTATAAATACATGATTTTTTTTATCAAAATTCGTGTTTCATAATTTTTCAGATAGCTTCTATATTATTTGGGTAATACAACCCAACGTTAAAAAAAAATCACTTTTCTTAAAAATAGGTTTGTTTTAAAGCATTTTTCGATGAAGTTAATTTTTTGGGAAACATAAGTAAATTAAATATATACTTCACATGCAAAATCTTGAATTTTAAGTTTACACGAGAATATCGTAAATAAATAAATAAATAAAAGAGAACCTTGAGATAGAGAGAAAGAGATGGAGTTGTGAAGTGGAAAGAGGAGGCTTTATAGCGGCCACAATGCCCCAAGCGCAATGGTGCTCCTTGATGAGATAGCGCCCGTATCGCCGTTGCTACCCCTAATATGAGAGTGAGAAACTCGGATTTATTTGGCACAATTTAGAAAATAATAAACTCCCGATGGCGAGAGTTTTTTTTTTACCAATTTCCATTCTCAAAGTTCGTCGATACAACCAAATTAGTAGATTCGTAGACATAGGTTATGTAAATCACATTTCTCGCAAAAATAGATTCAAACATCAAGAGGTCCATCTCCTTCCCGCACATATCGTATAGAACTCATCAGCTTCAACAATCATCTTTGGCATGTATTCCTAACATGCAGTCGTAGCTATTTTCGCTGCTAGATGATTATTGTAATGATGCGACAGTAGATATTATGCTACTCATTTATGCAACTTAAAATAGGTAGACGGCGGTATGTAAACGTTTCAAAGATAATTAAATATGGTCCCATGTGTTAGTTAATTACGTGAAGATTGTTTAAAACGGTTCTCGAGCATGTGTCCCCGGTAAAAGTTGATCGAAGACTTTCTTTTTATTTTTAACGAGTAATTAGACATGCATCAGGAATGCAGGCGGACCATTAGGGGAATTTCTATTTTTTTATTTTTTAATGATTTGCCACAAAAGGTGGGCTTTTGCCCCTATCATTGGTTTTCAGAATCCATGACAGAGTCATGATTCGAATGATGCATGTTGCATCCCTAAATTCATCATTTCAGAACTTGAATCGAAGGCCGAGACTAAAAGCTCCTTTTCGTTTTAAAAAATAATGATTCGAAATTTATTTTTTTAAATATTGATTATATATCATTTATAAAAATAAATAAATAAATAAATAATATTTACATAATCCAATACAATTATATATAATAAAAACTATTTTTATTATCCAATTATTTTGAATGATATAAAAAAATCATTTTTAAGAATACATTTTTCAAATTATTTATTTTTTACAAAACAAATGAATTTTTATTGAAATTCCAACCTTAGTGACCTTACTTGTTTAAGTAAAGGCCGTGCATATTAAGGCAATGCACGGCACACGTGTGGCGTGCGTGCGGCATGCGTGCGGCGCACGTGCGCGACATCAACCTGCTGTTTGGACAGTCGGTTTGTCCGACCCGACTTGTGGACCCGTTGACTTGACCCGATCATCTGTTGACCGAGGAGCCAAGACCGGAAAGGAGGAGAAGGAGGAGGAGAGGAGCTTGACAGGTAAGAATTGGCCTCCGAACGCATCTGAAAGAGGTCGGGGAGACGTGAATTTGCACCAGGATCATGCCCTTGATTCCGGTATTTGGTCGTCAGCTTCTAATCGTGCCTCGTCATTTCATAAGGTGAGTGCTAATGACAATCAAATATCCAATAGAAAATACGGTATATTCAATTTTCTCTCAAAGAACTCAATTATAAATACGTGATTTTTTTTTTATCAAAATTCGTGTTTCATAATTTTCCAAATAGCTTCTATATTATTTGGGCAATGCAATCGAACATTAAAAAAAAATCACTTTTATTAAAAATAGATTTGTTTTAAAGCATTTTCCAATGAAGTTAATTTTTTGGGAAACAGAACAAGTTAAAAATATACTCCACATGCAAAATCTTGAATTTTAAATTTACACGAGAATATCGTATTAGGTTCTTACGCAAATATAGTATGATGTTGACAGAGTTTGTAAAAAGATGTGATATTTTCTTTTCTTTTCTTTTCTTTTTTTTCTTTCATAATTCCGGATCATCAAATGGGCATTAATGAGAACCGCATCAACGCGGAAACCGAGTCGACACCAAGGAAATTAACCAGAGGGGGAAAGTCGACGCTCCCTCTGTCCAGGCCAAATTTGGCTGTGAGAAAAGAATCATCTGGTTTAAGCATCCAAAAGAAGTAGATTAACATGCACATGCATTTAAAGTCCGACGTGAAATATAACCCATAAACGTGCATATCCCCCCTCCCCTTTTTTGATGCACACTGAAAGGTCAAAAATACATAAATAGCATGCAATCAAATGACAATGCCATGAATTTAACGCAAAATCGACACAAGCTTACAATTATTAAAATCCACTCGTTGATTGACTTCTCCATATGTCATAGACACATGGTATGACTGTTATAGGTAATTTTGAGTTTATCGATTGCTTTGAATTGAAAGACCTTCCGCACGGCAGTCGCACGTCCTTGGTGGCCCTTGCCGGTGCTTATGCCAACCTTTCTTCTTTCTTTCTGTCTCTTGGGATTAAAATGTCGTTGTACATTTCTAATATTTTTAATTCATTTGACACAAATTATCTAGTCAATGATAATGTGAGGTTGACGTGGCAGTCCGCATCAGCATTTCCATTGCATTTTTAACAGACTAACTTGAACAAACGTATTTTAAAAGCCACTTTCATAAATAATTAAAAAAGTCACAAGGACGAGCTTGAATAAATTGGAAAAACGCGAGGACTAAAAATGTCATTAGCCCCCCTTTTCAGCGATGCCCCCACTTCTTCTTTTTTTCAGGTGACTCTCAATAATTTTTCATTTATATTTACATGTTTATTCAATTTTGCCCAAGCACTAAAGTGTTTTTATTTTATTTTATTTTATTGGGAACCAAACCGGTGTGGTCTAGTTCCCAAAGGCATCGGTTTGGTTCCCAATTCTTGACTCTCTTTTTTTAATTTCTTAAAAATAGCAAAAAAAAGTGGTCAGTTTCGTCGGACCAGAACCATCTGGTCGGGTTCCCAGTCCTAGGACCAATTGGCTCGGTCCTCGGTTTCCAAAATTGGGAACTGGTCCTTCCGATCCAGTTCTCAATTCTACTTTAGAACCGGACCGAACCGGGAATGGATCAACCCTACTCCGTCTCTCCCATCCCTCTCGTCTTCTTCTTCTTCCTATATAAATCCCTCCCTCCCTCCGTCCCTTTTGATACACACACTCCCCATCTTAAATCATGGCCACCCTCCTCCTAGCCTTTCTCTTCCTCGTACAATCAGCCTATGGCAGCGGCAGCGGCGACTTCACTGCCAACCTGATACCTCGCGACCACCGAGCCTCGCTGTTCAGCCCGAACCACGTGTGCAGCGTGGCCCAGCGCTCAATCTCGTGTGCTCATTGCCTCTCAGCCAAGCACATTTTGAAGGATTTCCAGTCCGACGTGATCTACAGCGACGGCGAATACTACATGAAGGTGTCGATTGGGTTGCCTCCCCTCACGATCGGCGAGCGACCTACGGCCTGTCGGCAGGCGGCTGGCGGGCGACTGGCGTGCAACCGGCGAGCGACCGGCGGGCAGCTAGCGAGCGACCGGCGGGCGTTTGGCGAGCGATCGACAAGCGGGCGGTGGGTGGCGGGCGGCGGGCGACTGGCGGTGGTGACGATGGGCAACTGGCAAGCGGTGGTGGGCGGGTGGCGGCGTGCTATATGTGGTGAGTAGCCCCCAAGAAATAGTTTCTAGAAATTGTTCCTAGGAATAAGAAGCTACCTTTTTCTTTTTCTCATTTTTACTCCAAATCTATTCCTATGAACAATTTTCTATTCTCGGGAATAGAAAATTCAGTTGGCATTACCAAACGCATTTATGTTCTTTTTCTATTCCGAGGAACAAAAGAATAGAAAAATAGAGAAACAAAAATGTTACCAAACGGAACCTTAGAGACGAGTGCTCACCCTTCCAATCGCAAACAGATGTGGATTAGAAGTGTGAACGGAATCTGTTCCACTTTCAATTTCCACAAGCTTGTTGCAGATAATTAAAACTCAAATCACATGACATAAAAATAAAAATAAAAAATAGCACGAAACATGAAATTTGACTGCTAAAATAAAAAACCTATCTCGAGTATGATTAGGCAATGAAATTAACAATTTCAAGATATCATGAGAAAAATGATTTTTCGTAGAATCATACCTTTATGAATCAAAATCCATTTATAATAATTTAATCCACTTAATTTTACCCATCCCTCAATTCTGACTATTTCAAATAGGCAATAGAAAATATCCAATAGAAAAAACGGTATATTCAATTTTCTATCAAAGAACTCAATTATAAATACATGATTTTTCTTATCAAAATTTGTCTTTCATAATTTTCCAGATAGCTTCTATATTATTTGGGCAATACAACCAAACGTTAAAAAAAAATCACTTTTCTTAAAAATAGGTTTGTTTTAAAGCATTTTTCTATTGAAGTTACTTTTTTGGGAAACAGAAGTAAGTTAAAAATATACTCCACATGCAAAATCTTGAATTTTAAGTTTACATGAGAATATCGTATCAGGTTCGTACGTAAATTACGATGTTGTCAAAATTTGTAAAAAGATGTGGTATTTTCTTTTCTTTTCTTTTTTTTCTTTCAAAACTCTGGATCATCACGTGGGCATTAATGAGAACCGCATCAACGCGGAAACCGAGTGGACACCAAGGAAATTAACCAGAGGGGGAAAGTCGACGCTCCCTCTGTCCAGGCCAAATTTGGATGTGCCTTTACAAGACACGGAATTGAAAAACAAACTCATGCATTGTTCCCTCATCCATTCTCAACTTAGGGATTATTTGGTAACCTATTAAATAATGCCTGATTCAAACCGAAACCTTATTGAAAGCCACAATGTCAAATAGGAGAGATCTAGTGGACGAGATTGAAAGAGTTAAAGTAGAAACAATCGTTGCATGTGATTTTTATGCAAGAACTATTGAGGGTCCTATCTTGTCCAAATTCAATATTCACAATTAGCTATTATATTTCTATTTAACATAAGAATATAGTCAAATGCTATATTCTGAAATGTCCAATGAATTTCCAATATTCTTGGACCCGAATATGTCAAATGAAATTCTAAAGGTGCCCCGAGAAATTCATATTTCTATCTTGGCCATTACTGATCTTGGTTTTTTTGGCTTAAATATCACTAAATAGGTAGGCGAGATTCGAGATGTCAAACACACCATCTAAAATAACACTTCCAAAGTAATATCACTAAAATCTTGGCCACACTGAAAGAAATTGAGGAACATAAGTGAAGACGGAATAGTATATGTCACGCCCCGACTCTCGAGCTCATGACAACCCCATTTCACTTGAGGTCTAGTTGTACGACGTCCTAGGTACTGTCGTCGACCAATTCATTTTATCTTGTAATTAAGCACATGCGGAAACGAACAACTCCCAAACCAAAGAACAGAGATAGCAACAACAGCAGTAGAGGAAAGACAAACAGCATTTTATATATCTGAAGGTTAACCAGCACACCAGCAAATACATACACGCCTTACTACAGGCGACAAGCTAAGGCCTACTCAAAAAGAGACCGGCCTAACTAACCTAACACTGTACAAGTGCCTACTCGCTATCCTCGATGGGATCGCTCTCTTCGATCCTCAAGTTTTGCATCATCTAGGGTCTGAAAAGGTTAACCACGACAGATTGAGATAAACTCAGCAAGTTAAAGCCCTAAGCCCCGGTTAGGAACTTTGCTCGCCTCAGGAGTTTAACATACAACCTAATTCATCAAATCAACCAACGCCACCTCAAAGAAATAAAGCAGAAGACAGTTTGATAATCAGGCACAACCACAGGCAACCTTACCTAGCCTTGCCACACGCGACCTATAGAAACTGTCAGTTAAATCATCACACATTAAGAGCATGCAAATAATCAGAGCATCGCACACAGCTTTCTCATGTCTCACACCCACACATGCTCTGATTATTACAACCCTCAGGGCCACGACACAACCTTATGGTTGGCGGTCAACTAGTCGTAGACCAGGCATCGTCCTCTTTCATGAGGTACGGCGACGTCATGGGCTCTCCCCCACTAACGGCATTCCCTAAGGAGCATGGGTCCGGCCTCTACCGCGACTCTGCAACCGACCACTGTCAGGCAACCGACCAAAGTCGGGACGACCAAAAGGCCACGGCACAACCCCAAGGGTTGGCGGTCTACCAGCAACGCCGGGCTCTCCTTTTAATGTGACCATGCAACACATCATCAAACAATCTGTTCATTTCCTTGCTCTGTCGTGAATGCACATACCGTTCGTGCTCATGCAACATGCTATTGCAGTTAACACACGTATAATGTCATGCAGCAATATCTAGCAGTCCAATCATTCACAAAGTTGCAACAATCAGCAATTCAAGTCACAATCTGACAATCAATTCCGACCAATCAACATCATGACACTTGCATCCAAAATAATCATGTACCTCAATAATTACCGGTACCCACTCACGTGACTCAATGTTCAACAATAAATAAACCCATGTCCTCACAACTACGACAATCAACCATTCCCACCCAATTAATTTCATTTAATAAAACCCTTCTTTAAACTAATGTCATTTAACAAAGTAGTATATAATTACTATTGACATTAGAAAATTAGACCATAGAAATTTTCCCACAAAATTACTCAATTAAAAACATTTCCCATAAATAATCACAATTAATTAGTTTCCCCAAAAATAATTAATTTTCAGAAATGAATAGTAATAATAATATTAATAATAATAATTCGAAATTATAAATTAATTTAATTAATTAATAATTCCGAAAATAATATATAATTATTATTTAATCCAAAATTAATAATTATCACTAATACTAACCATGGTTACAAAATTAACTCAACATTAATTAATCTAACCTAACCATGATTAACTTTTAACCTTGATTACTTTAATACTAACTATAGTTACTTTAACACTAACTCTAGTTACTTTAAAACTAACTCTAGTCAACATACTAATCTCAATCAGCATAATTAACCATGCTAATCTACTAATTAACTCTAATTAAACACAAACATAAAAATACACTAATTACCCCTAAAACAAGATTAACCCCTAAACAAGGATTAGGGAATCAACTTACTTGGATTGGAAATCCGGCAACACCGGCGCATAGAGGGGAACGAGGGCTACGAGGGGTAAGCTCGGGGATGGCAACGGATGACGAACGGTGGACGAAATGGGCCAAAACAGTCCGGATTTACTGTTCACGGGGAACCGGTGCAGCTGCGCGAAAAGGGCCGAAACGGGCAGTCCAGGGCGACTGGGGGTGACCGGGGGTGTGCGGCTAGCTTCCTAACTTCCATGACTACACTATGGGCTGTGGTAGCGGTTCCGGTGACGGCGGCAAGGCTGTTTTCCGGCTGGAAAACAGCAAGGATAGCAAGAAACAGCATAAATGGAAGGGAAAAGGAAGAGAAAAAGGGAGAGAGAGAGAGAGAGGGGGCTGCTGTGCTGAACGAATTTGGGGAGAAAGGAGGAGAAAGAAAGCTGCTGGAAACTTGAGGGAGAAGCCAAGGCAAGTGGGCTTGCCACTTGCTTCAAGAACCGATCAAAAACAAGCAATAAACAAGCAAAACAAAGCCCACATGGGCCCAAAAGGAAAAGGCCAAAAGAGAGAAGCCCATGGGCTGAGGAGGGAGAGGAGAATGGGCTAGCTTGGGCCCCCTTTGGGCTGGGCTGGATGGGCGCAAGTCCCATTGGGCCGGCCCACTCGCGGGCCCGAAACCCGATCCAATTTTTCCTTTTTCCGACACTTTCGCGTCCAACGGAAAATCCAAAAATAAATGAGACAACATCCAAATATTTAATCTTGATATCACTGAGAAGTCGGTTCCCAAAATCAGATTAAAAATCAGGGCTAAATTAAGTCGATTGCAACCGTAGTATAATTTGGATTATCATATGCCCTTTTAGGACTTTCCTCACTTTTGACCCGTGGTCAATCATTATTTGATCCACATTAACGTCAATTCTCGAGTTAGGGACATCCCTCGATTGTCATGTGATCCCGGGGGCTCAATTAATAATCCTGAGTACCAGATGAAAAGGATTTGGTTTATCGCGTTCGTAGTTCGTATCGAAATCGTGCGGAAATCACCCGCAGATCAACTTCGTACTTCTGTCGAATCGATTTATTTCCGTTTCCTTAATAGTCTAGTACTTAGAGGATATCGTTCCCTCCCAGGTCCTCATGGTCGAAGGGTTCGTTACTGATCGAAATTGCGAGTCGTATGCAAATCATTTCCTTTCGACGCCTCCCTATAATCCACTATCCCACGAACACACAGTTCGGAGTATTTGTACTGACCAGGCCTTCGACTAATATTGCCCTTTTATAAAATCTCAAAATGGGGTCGATTTTTAGGATGTTACAATATACGTAGAAAATTGTATTTTCTGTCTATGTATATTCAATGTACAAGGGACTTGAATTTATAGTACAAGGAATGTTCAATAAAGGAAATAAAATATTCTACAATATTGGATCCAATATAGAATTGATTTAATAAATCAATTCCAATTTTTGACAGCATATCTTCTAACACACGCCCTATAAGCCATCATCACATCCTCATTACACCTTCATCCTTCTAGCCCTTCTCAGCCTCGCCGTTCCACCACGCCAACCCCTTCGCCTTCGCCACACGCTCTGGCCACAAGTGTGCGGCAGTTGTGCATTTACTATTTTTTCCCCTTGGATATCAATTTCAAAATTTTAGTTATCTACAGTAGAAATGACTTTTATTTTACCGTTGATTTGATTAATAGTTTTAATCTATACACTGACTCCCATAAATTAAAATGAACGGTAAAATAATCAGATCAGAAAATGATACGGGGGTCGGACGTTGAAGAAGAAGATGGCTGTGAGAAAAGAATCATCTGGTTTCTGCATGGAAATTCAGTAAACACCCAAAAGAAGTAGATTAACATGCACTTGCATTTAAAGTCCGACGCTAAATATAACCCATAAATGTGCATATCCCCCGTCCCCTCCCCTTTTTCGATGCACACTGAAAGGTCAAAAACACATAAACATCATGCAATCAAATGACAATGCCATGGATTTAAAGCGAAATCGACACGATCTTACAATTATTAAAATCCACCCATTGATTGACTTCTTCGTATGTCATAGACACATGGTATGACCGTTAATAGGTAATTTTGAGTTTATCGATTGCTTTGAATTGAAAGACCTTCCACACGGCGGTCACATGCCCTTGGTGGCCCTTGCTGGTGCCTATGCTGACCTTTCTTCTTTCTTTACGTCTCTTAGGATTAAAATGTCGTTGTACATTTCTAATATTTTAATTCATTTGACACAAATAATCTAGTCAATGATAATGTGAGGTTGACGTGGCAGTCCGCATCAGCATTTCCATTGCATTTTTAACAGACTAATTTGAACAAACTTATTTTAAAAAACCACTTTCATAAATAATTAAAAAAGTCACAAGGACGAGCTTGAACAAATTGGAAAAACGCGAGGACTAAAAATGTCATTAGCCCTTTTTTCAGCGATGCCCCCACTTCTTTTTTTTCAGGTGACTGAATAATTTTTCATTTATATTTACATGTTTATTCAATTTTGCCCGAGCACTAAAGTGTTTTTATTTTATTTTATTGTGGACTTTGTTTCCAAAAAGAATAATAGCAATCAGAAAGAAAAAAGTTACCGTTTCTTTTTTAAGAAAAAAAAAGCCATTTTCGGTTTCAAAGTTGTTTTCATTTTTCACATTTTATTAGGAAAAAAAAAACGTATTGGGTCGGTAAAAATGCACTGTTTGGATCGAGATTTTAAATTGTCAGTACATGATGGCACTCCATCGGAAAAACAAAAGAGACTTTCTTTGATATCCCAAACTCCTGTGTTCGGATACTCGTCTCAATTATTTCCAACTTTGAACACAGCTCCTTAATTTTGTTCGATTATAGTTTCGAAATGCTGCGAAACCCATCTTCCAAAATGTATAATTCTTAAAATGAAAAGGAAAACTGAAAATTTTCAAGAAATTATCGAGAACCAAACAGATCTGCTATTCAAAGTAATCGCATGATTTTTACGGGAAGACGAAAACAGTTCATAGTAAGTTATGTCCAAATCTTTCTCACTATTTAAATCTTACAGTTCAAGGACATGTTTCTACTTGAAAACTGAAGCCTGAAAACATACATTGCGACCGAAGAGCCACACAAATACCCTCTTCTCATAACACTGACCAGACAAACTCAAGATGACTATGCAATCGTAGATGTACGAATACAACCGTATGCAAATAGTATGTTTCGCAAGTCATGAGAAACAGAACTTGCAAAAAGAAGACAAGGCAGCATTCAAGCAACTAAAAGAGATTATCTTGAATAGCAATTTGAGTGATTCTAATCTCACAAGAAACTTTACATTATTCATTCATCAAGAGAATACAGATACATCAGGCGTCGGCTATGTTTCTTCTATTGAACGCATGATCACGAATAAATCAGAAAATAATCTGCAAATTCCCACCATGGTTTTACCAATCAATGCCCAGGTCTCTTGAAAGGAAGAGTCTGTTGATGTAAAGGATGACAGGCTCTGAAGCAACAATGTAGTCCTGCAAGTGAGTCTTTGCCGAGTTCTCTGCAAGAAGAAGACTTGTGTTTGAGAAGAGAGCCACCATTATTCAATCAAGTCATACAAAGTCGAGCACAAGGGCAGTGCATCGCATCTCAGACTAAACTTACTAAAATCTCATACCTTTATTCAATATTAATATTAGCTATGTTCATTCACTCTATCTGGCCATTAGTAACATGCAAACCATCACCCTACTCCCCAAAGAAAGGCAATCTGAAGTCCATGTTGCCTTCTATATATGCCAGCAATCATAACACTAAAATTAACATTCTGATTATCCAATATTGAAATAATTTTGTAATTTCATACTACATATTATCCCTAGTGTAATTCTATCTCCAGAAGTACACCTTAATAACAAGCTTTTCTTATTTGAGTGTAATAAGCGGTCTTGCAACTAAAAGATTATACTCATTCCACCAGCTACATTATCAAGTATCAAAAGAGGCCTCCGCATATTTGGATGTTTGGGGTCTGGTGCAAATGGCAGCAACAAAGCATTTTCTTCGATGCATCTACAGGTTTAAGTCCGCATGGTCACATTTTCTCCTTTTTTAACAAGACACAGAGCTCATTAAAAGATAATTAATTTACTTTAGATTCTGACACAAGGAGAAGCGGTCAAGTTTTTAAAGCTACTTGTTTGCAACAAGAAGCGAGTTCAAAGCTACATGTGGGTATATACCAGGGCTTTCCCCAAAAAAGAAAAACACTTAAGACAAGGCCAAGGGCATATAGGACTCCCAACAGAGAAAACACATGGGGAAACAAAAATGCCGAGGACAAGTCTTGTCTTTTCAAAATCAGCATTCTTCCCAAGGGATCAACGAAATTCTTAGAGCCTTTGATGATGTGGAAAAATCGTCATTTTCTATGCCTTGGACGATCCAAAAGTCTTTTCTTTATAGGACAAGTAACACCGATTCGGTATAATACCACACTGCCAATGAAGTATATTGACTACAATGGCCTTTACCTTCTCCTAAGACCAGTTAGACCTATGAATTATCAGTTTAATAAATCACAAAAAAGAAAGGAAAAACAATTTTCATAGTTTTATGTTGCTATTCAAGAGATTGTGATTTGCTGATCCAATGACAGAGACTGATGCTCCAGCATTTATCCAAATAATTGCATAATGTCATTCATTGAAGCTGTCCCTGCTTCACAAGATAATTTTTAAATAGTGTCACCTAGAACCTTGTACTAAATATAGTGGCTCGTTCCTTCACATGAAATTGACAACTGAAGCAAGGATTAATCCACACCTACTACATTAACATATGATTATCGAACTTGTTTTCTAGTTATGCATCTTACAGTTTAAGAGCAATCACATACATGGCCTGGATGCTAGAGCTTCCAATGGTAATCCACACTTTTGCATCATATGCCTTCTTGCTCTTTCCAAATCAAAACATTGTTGCCGAGACTTGCAAATAATGAGCCACAGAATTTTAAAGCTGATCATGCTTCGACTCTATATTGACATTTATTCCTTTAAGCACTTAATAATTGATCAGAGCATATGATACGTTGATACTGATTCTATGTACCTTTTTTTCTTCCTCAACCAAGAAAGTGTAAAGTAAAATAGCAGAATGGCTCCAAAATCAACAGATTGGCATCAAGATAATTGATGTTAGAAACAGAATGTCAGAAACAGAGGAGCCGACCAGCACTTCTACATATCTCTGGGCAATTTCCTAATTGTTCCAATGAAATAAAAAGAAGAGAAGAGGAAGGAATGAAATAAAAAGTGCTATAAATACATACTAACTCACCATCCTCATTGAGTTTCTTCAATAACTGTGCCTTTGTAGGAAGGGCATACATCCCTGCAGCTACAGCTGTCCTAATAGCCCACCCATGATGAGGAGCAAAAACCTGTGCATAAGCCTTGGAGGCTGGATCTCTTAAGGAATTCCCCCTACCAAAAAGATTAACAAACCATAAAGATCACCCATAACATCACAAAAAGGCAATGTCTAAGTGCATTACTGGAAACAAGCTGGGATAAGCCAACAGCCAAAACATTTTCACCCACAATTTAGTTTTAATCCATTCCCAGAAACTCCATAAACTGACATCCTTGCTAATCTCATGTCTCCTTCATCCTCCTCTCATTGTGGTGTCTCCAGTGTAGAACTACATTTTATAGATGCACATTGACTAGACATATCCAGTGTCTAAACCACTTTAATGAGTGCCTCCCATCCCATGCTCAATCAATGCAGCACCGTCTTCAAGAGACATGCACTCTCCAACGCGTTCTTAAATCAGAATTTCTCATTCTAATTTTCACAAGAGATCATAATTTCATCCAATCCAAGAAAAAAATAGTTATTTTCCACGTTAACTTGCTCATTAATAACTTGACTTTTGAGTTTGAGCCCATCGTTAAGTGTGACACAACCCAAATTATATCCAAATCAGATCAGAAAATGAGACAAGCCATTTTATATTATCTGTTTTGAACATCCCAGCTGGTGCAGAGACCTCAAATGTAGGCATCATGGCGATGCAAACCCAAACAAATTTCCTCCTTCATGGTCAGGTAATCGACCATTTGAGGATTCAACATTTTGTTGCATTTAACCCGGTTGTACAAATCAATAGACACAGTATGAAATTGGCTTACAGTAGATCTGGATTGAGAAGATATCCATTACTGTAACTCCTCAAAGCATGACTTTTATGATCCTCCCTATTGATATAGGCCACGTTGACATGATCCCGAACCTATATTTTCTCTATTTGCTACTTCAAGCACAACTTGTGCAGCCTTTACAAGACATGCATATGGAAACTTAGCATTATTCCCTCATCCATTCTCGACATAGTCAACTTGGTCTCCTCTCTTGCTCCACAAAATTCTCTATCCTATAAAAGTTTATTTGAAAGGGGATCAATTGCTTGTTAGGAGATAGCTTGCTGGGCTTCATGAAATCATGTTCACTCAAAACAAGTTCAGAATGGACTAAATAAGGTCAATGGAAAACTTGAGCAAATGATATAACACAATTTCAGTTTTCCTTCCCCTCCTACTTAATATCATTAACAGTTCAGGAAACACACATTTGCTAACTTGTCACATATATGTGCAAAGACGTATCACAGAGAAACTTAAACTTCGTTAACGTACTCTGATATGAGGATTTGTTCAAAGAGCACCCTGACCATGTCCAGGCCACGCTTCACCCTCAGAAGATTTCTCGAATGACTACCTGCTTTCCTGACACAGTTCCTTTCCGTATCATGATCCAGCAAAGCCTGCAATGTCACGATGGACTTGGATGCGTCCGCCAGATCATGAACCTGTTTTTCACCGGAAAAGACAAAAAAATCGCTATAAGGGCACTAGCAGCAAGATCATCATCCATCGCATGTATGGTTAATCAGAAGATTAATATTTGAAAAGGCAAGCGGCGTAAATCGCAAAGTCAAAAGAAGAAGGTTGATCAGCAAATCCCTATTCAAACCCAAAATCACCTCTGCTGAATAATAGCATTTCCAGGAGAAGAGTTATAGAATCACAGGAAGACCCCTGAAGCTAGGACACAGCTCCTTACGTTAACAAGCAAGATTACGTGCAGGCCATTAGAATCCCTTTCATCGTAAGTTCGTCATCACCCCGGAACAGCCGGCACACAGTCAAAAAATCCACAAAGAAAGCCGAGTTGCTCTCAATTCCTACATTCTCCCTCAGAACAACTCAATAAAACAATACCCACATGCCTTCCCCTCCATCAAACCCCGTTGCCACACGCTTCCATAACCTAACAATCCTAACCTCGATTGATCCGAGGGAGTCGGCCCCTCGGGATCGAACAGTAGTACCTTGGCGACGTAGTCCATCTCGGCGAACTTGAAGGCGATGCCGAGGCAGCCGAAGAGCGGGGACACGAGGGAGCAGGCGTGGGAGAAAGGCGCGACCTCGACGACGGGCGCCCGGGCGTCCTCGGCGGCCGCCGCGAGCTCCTTGAACGACTGCGCGATCTTCCGCAGCGGCTTGTCGTCGTCGTTACCGCCGCCTAGCTCCGCCATTTGATGGGAACCGGCGATTCTCTCTCTCTCTCTCTCTCTCTCTCGGCTGGGATCAAAGTCAGAGTCTTCACCGTGCGATGTTGATCTTACGCTAAGGAGGAGAAAAAGGTCGGTTCTTGATTCTCATGTTGGCTTTTTATAACAACAAAAGACACAGAATCATTAGTACCATCCTTAAACGATGTTGTTGTTCCTTTGGGATGTAGATCGGAAAGATAGTTACCTAATTGTTGAAGGGTTTGTAAGAAAATAATAAGATCATCGGTGAGGGGGGCGGCGGCGGCGGCAGCTCAGAAGAACCGGCAACCGTAGGTGGCGGGGCGGCGGTGGCCTCCGAAGGGGAATCTTTGACTGTGCCTTGTATCAATGGTGAAGGGAGGCATCCTCCGATGCGTGGTGTTTGGTTAAGACGAAATGAGAAGTGCAAGGTACATTTAAGAGTTATGAATTAATTTTTTGTCTATTTGAAATTGAAAAAGTTAAGGAAAATAGCACCAACGCTCCACAAAAGTTGGTTTATTGTGCAAATTGGTCCATAAATTTTAATCCAATGTGTAAACCCTTCGACAATTAGGTCCTCGTCGTGGGGCTCATGGGGTCGGGAGAAGCAAAAAGAAAAGAAAGGAACATGAAGAAAATGCGTTCGACTAGTCCAAGCATACTTGTCAACGGGTGGATCGTCGTAGGAAGTCGGAGAAACCAGAAGCCAGCAGGGAAATTCCTAGTCTTTTTCTCAGTTCTTTCGGAGTCCACACACAGCGAAAGAGACAGAGGTGGACTAAACTCCACTGGTCCTCCCACCTCGAAGGGGCGTTCGGCTATGTCTCCTGCGACGCGTATCACAGAATCTCAAGTCGATTTTGGTTATCCATGCATATAGAATTTTAGTTTCCATAAGTAGAGTTTCTCTGTTTAGAAAGTTCTTGTCTTCAGATTCAATTGTCAATCAATTAAATTGAATCAATCAAATCAATTTTGATGTAGAATGCAAACCAAATCATTAGTCATTATACGTTCAAATCAATTTTGATGTAGAATGCAAACCAAATCATTAGTCATTATACGTTCTAGGCTTATGTCACGTCATGTCAAATTGTCTCGTTCTGAATATTAAGTTCTAAACTTGCTTCATTCTAAATTTGTCACGTTCCAGACTTGTTCCGTCTATATCTATAGTCTGGACCTATTTATCCTCAAAGTTTGCATCTGAACAAATTTAACCTCAAAGTCTGGATATAACCTGAATAAGTTCAACTCCAACATAGAGTCTCTTCTGTTTCAAGTATAGTCCTTGATCACGTCCTTTATACATTTTATAATATGCATGAAAGCTTGTGCATCTTTTGCCCGGTTACCCAATCACTAAACACATGAATAGCCTTTGATTTATTTTATCATCTTCAAAACATCATAAGAGGTTTCCGTAAAAATTATTTCTCTAAGATCTTTTCTTTTTTTGGTCCTATTTCTTTCTCTAAGATCAAGTAGCATACTTTATGATAAACAGCTCCATTTAACATTTATAATTTTTGCTATGTATATTTTAATTACAATGCAACAAAATGCAATGGTTGCCTCACGTACGCTTCCAATTAATCAAATAAGATGTAAAAGAAATTGGATGAAATTGCTAATCTTTGGACAAATTTGACTCTTTACGACAAAAGAGTACCGGACCTATATGCGAAGAGAAGAACCATACCTTTCTCAATTACAACAGGGCAAAGTTTTAAACATTTCGGGCATGTTTGCACGTGCTTAAAAAGTGAAACAATTTTTCGGTTTTCCGATGAAACTTGAATTATCACCTAAATTTCGAGAAATTATATTACAATTATACATATATTCCATGTCTACATTCTCATATCATGAAATTTCAAGTAATTCGAGTCACAAAAAAGTCCATGCACATTCGCAATAAGATTTGAATTAGGCAACAATTCAAAAATTAAAAGTATAACCCAAATAAGGATGTGATTAGGAATTAAGTTCCAGCAAAAGGTTTGTTTAGCTTTTCAGCATCAAATGTTCCCTATGACAAAGAAAAGAAAAGCCCATGCCTATAAAGAAAACGATAAGAGAGAAGAAAGAAAAGCAACATCGTCAACATCAGATGCTGCTTTTGTGAAAAGATGTGGCTGTGCTCTTGCTCTTTTTATCGGGCATATGTTCCTTGGGAAATTGCTCCTTCCCTCCTACCATGCTAAGGGAAACTAAAATGAAAAGAAAAAATCCCAAGATAAGGCAAAATGAGAGTATTCTCTCTCAAGCATTACCGTCAAAACCATAATAACCACACATCCTCAATCCAATCAAAGGCGAGCTCTCTATGTCAGAACAAAGAGAATCCTATGGAATTCTTTCCTCGTGACTAGATCTCGAATGATTACAGTCAAACCTGAGCACAGTCGTACCTGGTACTTCTCGAAATATACTGATCTTTATCAATTTCTTCCAGCATGGCTGGAAAGTCCACGGAAGACTTCGACCAAGCAGCAATTCAACTGTCAAGTTTAGCCAACTTTGCTGCTTGACGTATCCACGTATGTACTCACCCAACCACTGTATTCACTCGCCAAAAGCTGTAAAGACCAATACCAGCCAATAAGATCATGATTGAATAAAACGTGATGGACTGTGTCTGTCAAATAATATTTGATCATGTTGCCTTTTTCTCAACAAAATGTTTCACAGTATCCATCCACTTGATAAACTCGGTTTTATCTTTATTCGCCATGTACTGATGCAAGAAAACCGCAAGTTCCTCATCTACACCTCTCTCTTCCAGGAAATCGTAAAGTGCGTCCTGCAACTCATCATCCAATTCCCTGCAAATTGAAATAATCACTAACCCGATAGATCACAAAATCAAACTTTTCAAAGACAAGACAAGAAAATTATTATTATAGCCAGCAAATGAAAGCATAGGAAAAATTCCTTCTCCTTCCATTTAGAATTTGCAAGTGAGAAGTAGATAAAATAAGAAGAAAGAAATCAACATACTTGAATCCAGGACCAGTATACAAGTGAGATGGCATTCTTTGACAACCATGGACAACGAGTTTGTTTATCTCGATACTGTCGGGCCAAGCAGAGCACATGATCTCCAAGACATTACTGCCTTTATCCTTCGTGATATTGACAATGAAAGAAATATGGAGGTCTACATCTTCTCCAAGGCCACCAGCAGTTTTCGAGGCAGGAAGAGCTCCATCAAACATGGTGGCTTCAATGTTGATATCTTCATTCTCGCCAAATTTTCTTTTCAATCTAATCCATTGCTCTCCTGGCCGGTCATCAACTGTGAAGGGCCCAAATCTATCCACTGGCTGTGGAAAAAGAACTCTTCCATTAGACCAGAATCAGAAATAGAGTCATTTTTCCCCACTATCTTTCACAAGAAAGAACATCTATCATTTTACATGATAAGTCCAGAGTTTCGTAAGAGTATGTACAGTTCCAGAAGTGACCTCAGAAAGGGCCATTTATCAAGAAAACCCTTGACTTTAGACCAAAATTGCAGAATAATCTCTTGCATATCTCAGGATTATTCTGATAACCCCTGTCTCTTGTCAGGAGTTATCTCAAAATAATAAAAATGTAAGAGATGTCATTTAAGTTTAGGCAAAAGTTAGGACAAGTCACCATCATTTAAAACTTCGGTAAAATGAAATGGTTGTCAAAGCGGTCAGCCAATTCAGTGACAGTTTACCAAAGACTAGAGGATTGAACACCAAAGCAAAAACTACATTGCCATTGAACTGAGCATAAAATCATAAATCCGGTGCATCTAATCCTGTTATTGGTTGAAAAATTAGTCATGCTTTAGGGTAATTGCAACTACGAGCAAGCCTTAATACTCATTGGTTCTAGAATCATCAAGCAAGAACAACTATGACAAGGAAGAGGCTCCCTTGTTTTGAGACCAAAGATGAGAGACCTAGTCAGACTAACTATTTTGTGTTCCAATCAACCTAAGAACCCAAGAACTAAATTCAAATTTTTAACCATTGATGCAAGTCAGTTTAAGGTACAAGCCCTCCCAAAGAGGTCATATTGCAAAAGTTCCGTTCACAAGGGAAAAAGAAGGGAATATTAATGTACCATGAACATGCTGTCCTGCTGTAGATCAGGAAACAAATAAGCTACCAAAGAATCTAGATTCAAACCTCTGTTCTCCCATGAAGCGATAAAAGCACAAGGGCAACTCGAAGATAAGCTTATATTATACAAAAGGCTGAACCAAAGTTGATTGCAGTCCACATGGTGTGCTAACTGCTAAGTAATACATGTGAAACTTTTAGTAAAGGACCGCCCTGGAAGATATCAGTCAGTAAAAAGGCAACGAAACAACCCAATTCCAAAAGACAGTTTTTTTTTTTTCATAATCTCATTTCAAGAAAAGGCCCAATCTCCAAATTCTTGAAAGGATCTTTCAAAACACTACTCTTAAACAAGAGAAAATAGCCTCTTGCGCACCCCCAGAAACGCCAAAAACATCAAAGCCAGCCTCCTCGCACTAAAGACAAGATGAGCATCGCCAGATCAAACCCAAGAACAATCTCACCATTTACCACGTAAATGGACCGAATCAAGCATCTACACCAGCAAAGAACGAGATCAAAAACCCAAAAGAAAAGGACGCGAATGCACACCACCTTGGCAGGAGGCGCGCGCTTCGAGCTCGTTCTGAATCTCGTTCCGGAGGAGCCTGAGGATGTTGCCTTCGAAGGCGGACTTGCGCATCCCCGAAATGTAAGTTCGACAGGGCGCTCGAAGGGCGGGACCGGGAGGCGGCGCTGCGAGCCTCGACGACGACACGCGACGAGAGGACGAGTGAAGGAGCCGATGTTGCCGCCGTCGCTGCACCGGATGTCTCGGGAGACGCGACGGCGGGTCGGTTAGGGTTCCGATCAGGCGCCGAAGCGAGCGGGCCGTAGCCATTGGAGGTGAAGATGGCGGTTTGGAGAGAGTTTCGCAGGTTTTTCGGTGGTAGGGTTTAAGCCCCGAAGCAGCTTTGCGCCCCGCAGCTACAATTGAAAAAAATTGCAAGGAAACTATAATAAAAAAATGGAAAAATTCCAATTAAGGGCATGAAATGCCCTTATTTTCTCAAAAAAGACTTAAAATGGACATGATTTCAAATAAGGGTATAAAGTGTCCAACCTTATTTCGATTAAGAGCTTAGGCTTCATTTGGCCGATTTTCCTAGGTGATTGGAACAGGGGACATTTACTCGTCATTTGTCACTTTTTCTTTTTTTTTTCTTCGTTTTTCGTACTGTTTCATCTTCTTTATCATCACCGGTGGCCGACGGCCACCGGCGACGCCCACAGAGGGCCGGGCGAGGGTCGCCCTCTCCCGATCCGGTGAGGGCCACCCTCACCGGCCTCAAGCGAGGGACGAGCAAGGCCGTCTCTCGCCATGAGGAGGTCGCCTCGCGGCCATTCGCAAGGTCGGCCCTCACCCGCGGCCAACGAGGGGCTCCTCGCCTGTGGCCGACGAGGGTCGACCTCGCCAGATCTAGCGAGGTTGCCCTCGCCCGCGGCTGACGAGGGACTCCTCGCCCTTGTCCACAGCCGACGAGGGCTGCCTCGCCCTCGTCCGTGGCCGACGAGGGTCAACCTCGCCCCGCAAGGTCGCCCTCGTCCGTGGCCGGCAAGGGTCGACCCCGCGGATGGCCGCCAGGTGGCCTCCTCAAGGTGAGAGACGGCCTCGCCCATCCCTCGCCCAACCCTCTGTGGGCGTCGCCGGTGGCCGGCCGGCCACCAGCGATGATGAAGAAGATGAAACAAAAGGAAAAACGAAAAAAAAAAAAAAAAGTGGCAAATGACAAAAATGTCCTTGTTCCGGTCACCGAAAATCGGTTTTTTACCCGGCCAGTTTTAGGCCCTTAACTAAAACAAGGTTGGGCACTTTAGGCCCTTATTTGAAACCATGTCTACTTTGAGCCATTTTTTGAGAAAATGAGAGCATTTCAGGCCCTTAATTGGAATTTTCCCTAAAAAAATTAAACAGGATAAATATACTGGAAATTCAAAAAACTTGTGGGCAAAATTGCGATTGTACCTTGAATTTATGAAAAAATGTAATCAATTATTAAAATTTATTAAATTAGAGTAACCAAATCATTTCATCAATTCCATCCAATTTAATTAAAAAAATTTGCTATATATATTTTTTATTATTTCCTTTTTCTTACATAACGTTAACTTACTAACGCAATAGTATAAGATTAAGGCAAGGGTGTTTTGATGTGAGACAGAATCTTTTAACCTCAATCAAAATTGACTAAAAAAAGGAAACGAACCCAAACCCTTACTAGAAAGGTCCATAGGGGCATTGATCATGGCCGACGAGAATCATAAGTCTCAATAAAGGCTTACTGCCCTAGCAACCACATGTGAGAGTCAATTGGCCCTCTCCTCTAGATTTGGCCCCCAAATTTAAATAAGGGTTGCGACTATTTCTTAAAACTGCCCTTTTGGCCCTCACATTAACCCTCACTTGTGACCAATAAGGGTTGCTGGCCATCTCCACGGTCTCACCAACCCTTTTTTGATAACGGGGGGCGACCCACAAGGGATGCTTGTCTTGTGGATTTTTTTTTTCCCTTTTCTTTGTTTAAAAAACCTTTTAGCCTTAATGATTTTTAAAATCTAATTTAATGAAAATATGGATTAAAAAATTATGATTTGAACAAAAACAATATCATTTTGATTTTATACTTGTTACTTAATGCCATGTATAAAAGAGAAAGTATAATTAAAAAAATCACGTTGATATTCTTCATTAATCTATTTAGAAAGAGCTAATGGAATGATTTGACAGCTTTAATTTTAAAATATTAAAATTTATTTGCACCTTTTTTTAATGACTCAATTGTATTTGTTTGACAAATTTTAAGACTAATGGTGCATTTATAAAAAAAAAAAAAGAACCTTGAGATAGAGAGAGAAAGAGATGGAGTTGTGAAGTGGAAAGAGGAGGCTTTATAGCGGTCACAATGCCCCCAAGCGCAAGCAAGGGTTTGGTGTTCCTTGATGAGATAGCGCCGAAATCGCCGTTGCTACCCCTAATATGAGAGTGAGAAACTCAGATTTATTTGGCACAATTTATAAAATAATAAATTCCCGATGGCGAGAGTTTTTTTTTTACCAATTTCCATTCTCAAAGTTTGTCGATACAACCAAATTAGTAGATTCGTAGACATAGGTTCTATAAATCACATTTCTCGCAAAAATAGATTCAAACATCAAGAGGTCCATCTCCTTCCCGCACATATTGTATAGAACTCATCAGCTTCAACAATCAACTTTGGCATGTATTCCTAACATGCAGTCGTAGCTATTTTTGCTGCTAGATGATTATTGTAATGATGCGACGGTGGATATTATGCTACTCATTTATACAACTTAAAATAGGTAGATGGCGGTACTTAAACGTTTCAAAAATAATTAAACATGGGTCCCAAGTGTCAATTAATTACGTGAAGATTGTTTAAAACGGTTCTCGAGCATGTGTCCCCGGTAAAAGTTGATCGAAGAATTTTTTTTTTTTTAACGAGTAATTAGACATGCATCAGGAATGCAGGCGGACCATTAGGGGAATTTTTATTTTTTTATTTTTTAATGATTTGCCAGAAAAGGTGGGCTTTTGCCCCTATCATTGGTTTTCAGAATCCATGACAGAGAGTCATGATTCGAATGATGCATGTTGCATCCCTAAATTCATCATTTCAGAACTTGAATCGAAGGCAGAGACTAAAAGCTACTTTTCGTTTTAAAAAATAATGGTTCGAAAAATATTTTTTCAAAAATATCGATTATATCATTTATAAAAATAAATAAATAAATAATATTTACATAATCCAATAAAATTATATATAATAAAAAATATTTTTATTATCCGATTATTTTGAATGATATAAAAAAATCATTTTTAAGAATACATTTTCAAATTATTTATTTTTTACAAAACAAACGAATTTTTATTGAAATTCCAACCTTAGTGGCCTTACTTGTTTAAGTAAAGGTCTTGCATATTCAACTTGTTGAGGTCCTAATTCATTTGACATCATTGTTATAATTTTTCTGAAAAATCATCTACTAGCAAACAAGGCGTTGAAATTCATCATTTTGGAATTCATTAGACATGCATTCAATTAAGATTTAATTTCGAAAGGTCATAGAAAGGTGCATGAAACTCTAGAAGATCATCGAGAATCACATTTATCATCATATTGTTCAAATTCCTATTTAATTGCGCCAATCATCAAGTAGCCCATTTGGTCATTAATCGAGTTAGGAACAGTGCGAGCAGTGGTTAAATCATTGTTCACCATCATTCAATCATACGGTTGATGCACCAAACATGTTTGATCACTGACCATCATTCCACATAAAATAAACAAGAGATGCTCGTATCGTTTATGACCCATGATTCAAACATAGGGAAAACATCCATCAATTGGATTGGAACAATCTTTGGCGAATAGGGTGTAATGTCGGTAGGGCTTAGGATCGCCTCGAAACTTGAAAGTATGTGCAATCGAGTAGTTCCCAAACTTTTGTGATTTTCAAAACGACTTATGACTCCTTGGCATCGATGTAAAGCCTAATCATCGATTTGGTTAAACAAAGAGGTTGCAATTGGGGTTTTGATTGTTGCATAACTCTGACTATCATTTCTGATATCGGGCATGACTATATATAACCACAAGAACTTGCAAAAGGAAATGGTCACCAGGGAGCCCACTCTTTTGAGTTCGATTGATGACGTCAATGGACGATGATCCTCATCAGATCCATCATTCTAAGTTTTGTTTGTTTCAGAGATTCATCTTTTCATCAAAAGCAATCTATAGAGGCAGATCTCATGTCTTTTAATCTTTTTATATTGAGTGCGATTAGACCTATTTTTATTTGGGATTAATACTACGAAAAACTTCAAATTGATACATATATGATAAATTTACCAAAAACTAATTTTTTAATTACAAAAAATCCAAAATCCGTACACTTATAACAATTTTACCATTCATTAGTTTCCGATTAATTTTATCATCAAATTACCGAGTTAGATGACACATGGCAATTAATAGATATATCGATTTCGAGTTTTACCCTTTATTTATTATAGATGTATCAATTTATGGCTTTTCACGATATTAATATTATCCTAAATGTATCAATTTATAATTAAGATAAATTTATCACTTATTTATCAATTCGAGATATTTTCTGATATTAATCATTTTCATTGTCCTCTTCTCTTCATTTTCTTCTCTCTATTTTTTATTTTTATTTTTATGCGAGATGACAACCTTAGACCTACGAGTGCTTTAAAAACACCACTAGCAGTGGATAATGAAAGAAATCTAAGCTCGGAGTAGGAAATCAAGCGACGCAAAACGACCAATAATTTAATGCGTAAAGCGATCCGCGACAGAGCTAGAACCTTGATGCAAGAGGAGCAAGTCCATTGAAGCGCGGCACTGTGGCCGCTGCCTTCATCGTACGAAACAATTATGAGGGGATAATTATAATAAAAAAAACTACAATTATTATATGAATATAAATTCATTTTATAATTTTTTAAATTTAATCAATTTAATATAATTTTTATTTATTTATTAATATAATCCTGAAAAATCGATAATATCAATATCAAATGTCATCCATGATACAATAATTTAAAAAAATTGACTCTTTTTTCTCATTTCCCCATCGCTAGCTAATATGTGGCCTTGGCGGCATTCTTGCCTAGCCTAGATTTGGCGAGAGCTTGCGAGTCATTGTTGTGGCCAGCGAGGGCTCACAATCCTCACCTAGTGTCAACGAGGGTCATCGACTCATAGTTGAAAAATCAAAAAAATAAATGAATTGTAAAGATTGTCAATGTCAATGTTAGATTACTGTGTAATATGGATACGGCTAGTGTTCACGTCAATAATATTTGAGTAAAATTGATCGGAAGAACTATGTTAACAAATGTTTAAAAAGATTAATATTGAATTGATATCTATGTGAGAGGTTAATAGGTTAAAGGCTATTTTTTCCTTATGTTAAAAGGGGTACGGGGAAATGGTTTGATGAGGACAAAATCGCCCCCAACAAGTGCTGTCAAACACAAGCCCCCATGAGAGAAATTAGGTGTGAAGTCAAGATCATTCCCATTTTTTCTTCGAAGCAGGATTCCTGCCATTCTAATTTTGTCCCTACCTTCCATTTCCATTTAGGGTTTGCAAAGTTCAATCATTGCTTTTTTGGAAATGCCCCCAACCCTTATTTACATCTTTTACAAAATTAAATAAATAAATAATATTTTTATTATTTACAAAAACATTTAAATGAGAATTATTGTAAATATTTTTGGATTGATTGGGTAATTTCCCTTAAATTCGGTGTTTGAATATGAGGCAATCATTTGCCATACGTCCAATCTCACTAGAGTGAAATGCACAATTTATGTTGGGGTTCCTTCGAGCAGCCACACAAGGAACAAGGTTATTAGCTAGAATGTGGATAAAAGATTTTCAGAGTCAATAATAATATGATGAATTATCTTGATTCTTGGTTCAAGGGCTGGTGTGTTCTAGATTTGACTTTATGCCCGACATCAAATGTATGTGAGATTTGAGTACGTTGGATTCACCATCTCCTCATTTCCTTTGTTGGATTGGCACATCTTATTGTGGTTCTTCTTTTCTATGCTCATAACATTTCACCTTCCCATCCTTGACCAGATCCTTATTGATGATGAGATCATTAAAGTCGGGCGAGGTGTGTGTTGGCACGTACAGAGGCTTTAGAGCATTGGCAAAGATAGTGACCTTTTATTAGACAACGAAGGATGGATTTGATTCAATTTCTCCCTCCGATGTTCAACAAACTCATTGAATGGTTTTTAATTTTCATCTCTTGTAAATCCATACAAGTCGAGTAGGTTTGATGGACCTCATTGTCCAGGTCTTGAGGCTGCGAAGATCTAGTTGGATCAACCTTTCCCGAATCATTTGAATTTATTATCTCTACATTGCTCGAGCCAAATGAGTAAGAATCTAAAACCCATTGTAAATCGAACCTTGAACTTCTCAAGTGTTTTTAGGAGTCTGACCAAAAAAGGAAGTGTTGTTGTGAGCAGTATCATTTGATGAGAAAGATTTCCATCCAAATCAGGATTTGGTGAAGACCCCTTCCTCTCGGTTTGAGAGTCTAACAGTGTCGATGGTTAGGTTCATCGTAGGGGTGAGCACATTGGACCGCCCAAACTGAGAACCGCCCGGATCGGACTGGACCGATCGGTTTGGTCCGGTTCCTGGGAGTATCGGTTCGGTTCCCGATTTCATAAAAATAGAACCGGTGATTTTTAGTCCAGTTCCCGATTCCGGGAGAAACGGAAATTGGACCGACAATTTTCTAATATTTTTTGGCTAAGTGGTTGGTCTTATTGGATCGGTCCAGTTCCCAATTCTAGGACCGTCCGATCTGGTCCACGATTCCAAAAAAATGGGAATCAATCCTTCTGATCCTGTTCTCTGTTCCACTTTGAAACCGGACCGAACCGAGAACCGATCACCCCTAATTCAACATACCTATGGTGGTGGCAAATGAGTCCGATTCTGCTGGAGGGCTTCCGCCGTCGAGGAGACTGTGGCGTTCGATTTCGCGACAGGGCCCCCTAAAACGCGAAAAATGAAGTAAAAAAGGACAGCCGGCCGCCAATCCACGCAGCACGCGTCGCGACCGTGCAATCATTCAAACAGCGATTTCAAAAAAACGCCGAAATTTCCTGCCCTCCCGCGACACAACCGTTTTCCGCCAATTCCCATTTCCCTAAATTCATTTTTTAAATAAAAATAAAAATAAATTCCATCTTATTGTTTTATTTCGAAATTCTCTCATCTACTGACTACTGACACTCTGACACACTAACCTCTTCTTTCTTAAAAAAAGAGAGAAAAAAAAAGAAAAGAAAAAGAAAAAGACCAATTTCTTCAAACCTCACTCCTCTGTACTTTAAAACTCATCTTCTCCTACACTCCTCTCTCTCTCTCTCTCTCTCTACTTTTTCGCTTTTCTGTCTGGTGCGGAGCTGCGAACACACACACACTCTCTCTCTCTCTCGCCGTTCGCTGCTGCTCTCGAGTGCTCGTGGAAACCCTGGTAACCTTCCCTCAGATCTGACCCGCATTACTCTCTCCGCCGTGATCTCTCGAGCTCCGGTCGGTGGACTGTCGCTTCGGTGTCCTCCTGGTCCTGTTGGTCTGCATTTGCTGGTTCTGTCCGACGGGCTTTCGAGTGTCCCCTGACTGTGCTCTGGGTTGGATCGTGTAGGTTTGTCCGGCGGACCGGTCGAAAGGAGCTGCATTTCCGCACCGGATCCAGGCGCTATGTGTCCGCCGTGGGAGGCGGAGTTGCGGTCCCCGGAGGTTTAGTGCGGCCGTCTTGTAAGTTCCCCGAACTTGGGTTGTTCGTTTTCTTGTCGAGTGATGCCTGTAATCGAGAATGTGGTTTCGGCTGAACTGCTTTTTGAGCGGTAGCTTTGACAATTGGGCTGGGGAAATTGTTAAAAATAGTATCTTGTGCGTAAGGATGTTGGAAAATGACCCGTCTGATATTTAGTTGAGAAGATGTGATGGGTTGCTTGTTTTGTAAGTTTGCGTTCCTTGTAGATCAAACAATTCTACTTCTACTGAGTAGGGAAGTCATTCACGTTGGTTTGTCTTGGATTGATTCAGCCCCTTACTTCATTTAACTGCTTTGTGCTGAGCCGAAATGGATGATCCAGAAGGAGGATTTAGTGAGCATGCAGTGGACAACTCTGCAAGTTCAGAGAAACATTTGTCTCTTACTCCAAGCGATACTCCGAAATCTGCCGCGAAAAGTGTGAAAGCTATTTCTGTTGAAACTGCGGGGTTTGCAAGACCCACCTTGTCTAGCAGAAAGAAAATGGATCCAAGAAGTGTCTCGGAGTCAGATTCCAGCATAAGCAAATCAGCTGGTACTCCCTCAGGGAAGACTTCAAATTCAGTTCCTGTGATGAGAAGAAACAGCACTGGAGGTTTGGCCCAAAAGACGACTCCCCTGAAGAGCAATGTGGGAACAGCTGGAGGCAAGAAGGTTGCATCTCCTTCA
Organism: Angophora floribunda; assembly: GCA_014182895.1. Taxonomy (NCBI): domain Eukaryota; kingdom Viridiplantae; phylum Streptophyta; class Magnoliopsida; order Myrtales; family Myrtaceae; genus Angophora; species Angophora floribunda. The sequence continues at coordinate 20,652,883 of CM024709.1, forward strand.
GCTCCGGAAGCAGTGAGGCGATCTCTCCCAGAACTCAGGAGGTCCTCATTGCCCTCTGTAGTAACTAAACCCACAGCCAGCAGAGCAAGTGTTTCAAATACCAAGAGTGCAGTTGTGGAATCACCGGTTGGACGGGGTTCAAGAACTACAACAGGAGCTGAGGGAACAAAGCAAGGAACCATGAAACAGTCTTCAGTCAAGGGAGCTGTGCCAGCTTCATCACCTTCTGTAAGGAGAGTTGCTTCTACTTCTGTGGATAGTGTGGGCACTGGTGGGACAAGGAAAACAGTTTCAAAAGTTTTGTCCCCATCTGCCCGAACTCCTAGCTCCAGTGGACTTAAAACTGGTTCCTTGTCCTCATCTCTGGATAGGAGTTCTAGTTTATCAGGCCGGCGGAGAATGACAACACCAGATAGTAAGGATTCGAAGTTTATGATGCTTCCTCAAGTGGAGCTCAAAGCTAGCGATGATGTGGTAAGCTTTTTGCTTTATGATGTTCATGGAAGGAAAATAGTGCCCCACAAGCTTGACTTTTCATGCCATGTTAAAAATTCATGAACTTATAATTTTGGAGGTCATGTTTACAATACTTAGGAGCTTTGAGTAGCAAGTTTTAGTTCATCAATGTGTTTCCTCGTCTGGCTACATAGCATTTTACATTCTTTCCTTAGAATGGTTTAGGCAGATGAAAAGATTATTACATTACATGTCAAACATATGTTTTCACCGTGTATGGGTTACATTCATTCAAAGTTATTCTGACTGGTGTCATCAATTTGTTAGTAACAACTTTTTGTAGCTTTAAGCTGTTGCATTTGTATGGTCATAACATATATAGCACGTTTGGTTGCAGTAATGACTAGCCACTACAGCTCTATTGCTTATTAGAGTGTTCATTTGAGGTAATTGTTACTGCACTTCAATCCCTATTACAACCAAAACAGAGTCCCTGCTATAGGACCCTCATATAGTAGCTATTATGTGTCTGGTACAGCTTAATATGTATAAGATTTTTAATAATTATTATTTGTTATTTCAGCAGTATACTATACTGTATTATAATTCATCATAACCACATAACGTACAAAAATATCTTATTCATAATTTCGTAATATGATGATAAACATTATTAATGCTTACTCGATTACTTAAAACAATAGGACCATTATAAGTGAAGTCATTATTTTACTAGAGAGTCAGGGTCTTTTCTTTTGATAGGTGAAAGATAAGATAACTGTAGGGCACCAAGGGGGTACAAACCCATATACAAAAAGGGTCAGAACCAAAAGAGCTCAATTGCTAGACAAATCATCTACAATTTCGATTAAAGCATTTACATCCTAGCATAACTTTCCACTGAACCAAAAGTTTAAGACTTTCAATCAACTTTCAATAATTACAGAAAGGGGTATCTCCTCTTCCATGAAAACTCTCTTATTCTGCTACCAAAAAACAGCAAGAGGGATTGAATAAATTCTCCTCTCCTTAGCATGGTGCATGCATAAGTGGCTGCCTAGATCATTCTTGTCCACCGACAGTGAAGGAGGAGAATTTTTGCCACCTTTGCCTCTCTTGGCAGAAAGAGCATCTGTTGACAAGCACAATCCCTCTTTTTTGCAAATTGTATAAGGCGAGAATAAGTTCCCAAACAAAAAATGGAACTCTAGTTGGCACTCTCACTTTACAAATAGCATTCTAAGGAAAAGCCTCCTTGCCACCAACAAGAGAGTAAAGGCCCTTTTGATATTTCTCTATTTGTTTGCTGTTACAGTGTCAAATCAACAAAAATAGTGATGTTCCATTACTTAAACCAATCACATGATAGCTATTACAGTTATATTCTATTTTAGCATAATAATAATTTAATACAAACAGGCCATCGATTTTATGGGATGAACTTTGATGTAAATTATACTCATAGCCAGGGTGAGAAAAATAATGATATTATCCTTTGTCTTCCTGAGCTAGTAGTATGTGGCATTGTCATCTTGGAGCTTGATTTAAATTGACTTTCCATTCTGTGTTCTGATTAAAGTCTTTGGTAAAATGCCTCCTTTCATTTTCATGCATCCTGAAAGTCCATCGTCTCCGCTGAAGCTTTTGTGAACTTTATTATATGCATATGTGCTTAGGCAACTCTGATTTGGCTGATGATATGAAAATTGAACTCCTTTGATAATTTGACTTTTACTTTTTACTTTTTGCTTAATCAAAATGTCGCAGCTTACACACTTTGAATTTTTTTAATCTAAAATACTTAGACTCTTTCACAACATATGAATGTTGACAAGATAATTAAGATATAATCTTGAATGATTTTTTTCGAGAGTTAGATAATATTTTAAATTTTGGCGGGTTAGTAAAAAAAAGCACTTCTTGCTGTTGATTAATGGCAAACAAACAGGCCTTTAATAGATATTAATTGGAACAGATGTTATCAAAACTTTCCCTTCTTAGCATAGACTGGTCTGGTTGCTTAGGTAATTATTCTTTTTCCTACCGAGGAAAACTGATCAAGATGTAAGGTTGGTGAGAGCAGCACATTTCTTAACGGACATGGGCATTTTGAATGGCTTGAAACCAAAGATAGACACTTGATTATCACATACAAGAGTTATGGAATTTTAAATTCATTGATGTTGCCAGGCAACCCTCCCAAACCCCTCTCCCTAAGAGTCATCTGTGTGTGGAAATTATCCCTCGTGAGGCCTTTGTTGTGAAAGAAAAGGAGAAAAATTTGTGAAGAATGCATGTTGTGCGTGCATTCATGGGGGATGAGTCTAGCTGAAAGGTTTAAAATCCAGTGTCATCAAAATAAAAAAGAAAAGCAGGGAGACTAAGTTTTTGCAAGAGAGTTGGGATTTGGCTGCTTATCTCAACTGAAATTAGATTATGTTTGAGTATATTTTGCCTAAGCATACAGTAAATTTGATAAATCAAACCCCTCACCCCTCTTTGTTCTCCACAACCCCCATCCTTACAAACATGCCCAACCCCAAACTGAGAATGACCTAATATTTTCCACTGAATTGACCATGCTGTATTGTTTTTGTCTATGAGTCATCATCTATATAACATCTTCTGTTTTCCCGTTAGAGATTGGACCTAAGGGGTCACAGAGTGCGTTCTCTCAGTGCTGGTGGCCTGAACTTGACAGCAAATTTAGAGGTAAAACATTTTCTTTCACTTGAGCTTTTTGGATGCTGTAGTCACCATGTACTGGTGTTCATTAAAGAACTCACTATCCCTGACTTGGCTTCCAGCATGGCTCTGAGCTTCTGGTTGATAAATTGTAAAGCAACTGCAAAATGTTATTTTCAATAATTTTCTGATGCAATCCTGGATACTTCTAGCTTCTGGTTGTTACCTAGCAGATGTACTTGTGATAGTGTTGTCTTAAAATAAAGTTATTTAAGTTTAGGTGGAGAGTGTTGTTCATCTACTGTTGATTCTTAATGGTAGAGAGAGAGAGAGAGAGAGAGAGAGAGAGAGAGAGAGAGAGAGAGAGAGAGAGGGTGTGTGTGTGTGGGAAGGTGAGAATGTCTTATGAACTTTGGGTAACTAGTTTGGTCCATGGTTGGATCTCATTCTGTACATGATCTTTTGATGTCCCTTTGAATTTGAATTTTGGATGGCTCATTTCTTGAATGGATGGTGCTATATTTCTATTCATCCATGACTATGAATGTCCTCAACATCGACTTCTTTGTGTTTTTTTTTTGGAAGGTTCCACAAAATTCTATCAACATTTGCTTCTTATTGTTTTTTCTTGAGATTTCAACAGCAAGATGTCCACTTGTAGATAAATATATGCTCTAGCATTACAAAGAGGTTTTACTTCTTTTGTTGTATGACTTACAATCCTCTTTTGCAGTTTGTTTACCTCAGAGACAATCTTTTATCTACACTTGAAGGGGTTGAGATACTCACCCGCGTGAAGGTCTGTCATTGTGCTTCAAGCTACTTGATTCTGTTCGGCAATATTAACAATCTTTAAAAGTTGAAGCAAATTGTCATTTTTTTTTTACTGTGGTTGGTTACATCTTCTTTGCAAATGGGCCTTTTAGTGAGTTAATCAGCAATACTAAGCATTTTAAATTTTCTTTCCAGGTTCTTGATTTGAGTTTCAATGATTTTAAAGGGCCTGGCTTTGAACCGCTCGGAAATTGCAAGGCTTTACAGGCATGTTTTTCAGTATTTGAGCTGTTGGCTACTCTGGAGGTTAATGTCCTTTGTCATGATAGCGATGTAATCTGTGCAGCAACTTTATTTAGCTGGAAATCAAATCACTTCCCTAGCAAGTCTTCCTGGGTTCCCTAATTTAGAGGTAATTCACTGGAACATTACTTTGTCTTTAATCAGTGCTTGCGATTGTTTTTATTTTGCTGATGTTTGAACTCACGTCTACTTATTTTTGTTTGCATCTTCCTCTAGTTTCTCTCTGTTGCTCAAAATAAGCTCAAGTCTTTGGCAATGGCAAGTCAACCACGCCTACAGGTAGGTACAAGACTCTGTGATTGTATTGCCAATAGCACCGCCCTATTCCTTCTTAAGCAGCTCATTCTGGAATGTTTAATAATATATCTTTCATGCAGGTTTTAGCTGCTAGCAAGAACAAAATTTCCACTCTAAAGGGGTTTCCACATTTGCCTGTACTTGAGGTGGGTTGGCAATTACATACTCATATTCTCAGTTTTTTTGTGTTCTATAAGAAGTACAAGTTGATCCATAATTTTACTGCAGCAGCTGTATGTTTCATTATCTGAATCAAGAAGCCAATATGCACTTATTTAACCATGTAACAGATACATACGAACCTCACTAGCTACTTAAATAACTCCCAGCCCCCAATTGTCTCATATCTGGTTTTCTTCTAATAACTGTCTTATCACTTGTACTTTGGTTTAAATAACCAGAGTCTTTAGCATCCTTTTAAGTCTCCTTTTTTTATTGTCTCGATTTGTTGCCATGCTTTTTGGTATCATTGTCTTTGGCCATAGAATTCACAATATGCATGAGAAATGTGCAGGTTTTTGAGTATTAGGTACCTCCCTTCCCAGCTAAAACTTAACGATTGAGCGATATCTATATTAAAAAAAAATTTCGTTCCTTTCTAACAGTACTACCTGTGAATAAAGAACTCTTTAAAGCAAGAAAACGGATATGCGTTAGCTTAGGAGCTTAGGGGAAGGTAGCTAGATGTTACGGCCTAAATGCTGAACTATTGACCATTGTTCGGATGGCTGTTCACCCCAAAGTGAGGTGGGCAAGGTTGAGAGTGTCTTAGTATAGTTGATAATAGATTTGATTGCTTCTCTCCTTTCTGTTTGGAGGGAGTCAGTGGTTCGTGAATTCTAAAAATTCCTTGTTTGTGGAATGGAAGACTGGGAAACTCAACTTACCTGGCCCAATCCCAAGGGGGTTGACTAAGATCTCTTCTTCCTGCAGGCCAACTCTAACTAATCCACTGCTGACCAGACCAATTTATATGTAGTTTCATTTCAATATTCGGTTATGGGCACTGCTTAGTGTACTGTATGATGAGGGTTGTGGATCAACTACTAGAAATCTTTGAGATAATGTCTCTATATTTTGGCAGAAATATATCTCGAGTCTGTCCTTTGAACTCCAACAGTGAATCCAAGGAACATTACTGATAACTGTGCAGGTTTGCTTTTAATTTTCTTGTTTCTGTCTTGTGATGTAGCATCTACGAGTAGAGGAGAATCCCATACTTAAAATGCCTCATCTGGAAGCCGCTTCAATCATACTTGTCGGGCCTACTCTGAAAAAGTTTAATGACAGAGGTACCTGCAGTTTTCCTTGTCTAAGATAATTTTTTTTTTTTATGTCTAGATGACATTAATATAAGAGCTGCTTTATTTATATTCAAATCAATGCATTTAAGGGTCCTTTTATAGTCAGTTAAGTGTAAGAAATAGTGGAGGTACTGGAAGTAATTTTGGAGGTTTGCAACAGGTGGCTCCACCTTAGCACTCAACTCAAAACAATTTTATATCATTTTAAATAGATATTGGATTAGGGTAGATTCTGTACGTTAAATTTTCATTCAGATCCATCAATTTATTATTTGCCTGGATCAACTAGCCAATGCTTTAGGTACTGAATTTCTTGCTTTTCCTGTTGAACATACAATTTGGCAATAGATCTTTCACGTGAGGAGGTGGCACTTGCAAAGCGTTATCCCAAGGTCTCAGCTTTGTGCATCAGAGATGGATGGGAGTTCTGTCGCTCAGATCATGCAGCTGGTATGGCTTCTTGATACCATACTTTTTGGAGGTCTTATGCTGAGCAACGTCAGTTGAATTGATTGTCGTAAACACATGTTGGCTTTGGATTGAGCTTTTATGTAAAAATTAATACCTTTCTATTTGTTTGGACTGCTCTCTAAGGATATCGGATTCCTGAAGGTTTATCGAATAGCTAATAAGGTAGTTAAGTGCATGCACCTCTTCACTTACAAGATATACCAATAAGATCCATAGATAATCAGTCTTCAGTACCATCCTTTTCTAATCATGGCTCTGATACTAGCAAACCTGGTGAATGGCTCTGCAAGATGGATGTAATTATCCATCTAAAGCACTTGTTTTTCTTGGATGGCATTTGCATGTTTCTTTACATATTCTTGCTTTGTGTGGATGACATTTTGGTTCGCAACTGAAGATATTCCTATATATTAAATATGAGATAAGGTAAATTGGTTCCTGCTCTCTCTCTCTCTCTCTCTCTCTCTATATATATATATATATATATTGTTGTAAGACATTGAGTGAATTTTAACTAGTATACTGAAATAAATTTCCATACCTATTAACTATGAGTATTGCACTCTATTATTATTATTGCAGACTAAACTATCTGCCGATTAAGCTTGTCAACTGTGGATGTATTAGGGATGTTCTTTTATGCAGTCTCTGTCAGTGTTATTCTTGTGTGCCTAGTGAGCTTGGCAGCAGCAAAATCAATTCAATTTCCTTGTAGGCTCTCCAGTCACTCCCTGCCACACCAAGCAAAAAGATATTCGTGCAAAATAATGGAAATGTCTTTGCTTCGAGACCCATTACACATTTCTATGCAAATCTAGGATTGCCCTTCTGATTGGCATCCATCAAATTCCCATTGACAAAATTCCTTATCCATATACCCGCTCCACTCATGTATGACAGAGACTTGTTGATTCTTTAGCCTTAAATAAGGCTGTTTTTTTGACGTTTGTTTCTCTCTCAAATTGTGGAATCCAGATTTTGATGTATGCTATTTTCCTAGAAAAGAAAGTGGCTTTGTTCTTCTCAAATACTAGCTTTGTCTCTCTAATTGAGCTTATCTTTGGGAATGGTTGTGAAAGGATCTGATTGCCATCCTTCCTATAAGAAAATGAATCTTCAGTGTGTCTAAATTTGCATTCATTGCAATGTCAAGGTGGAATAAGACAAATAAGTTAGTTGTTTATACAGTTTTATTGCTAGTGCATGTTGTTCAATATACTTTATCTTGGATTTTCTTAGTTTTGTGCAACCTTTAGTTCTTCATGAAGTGTATTTCCCATGAGCAGATTCAACATTTCGGTTTCTGTTGGAGCAATGGAAGGATCAGCTTCCTCCGGGCTACCTGCCCAAAGAAGCCTCTGTTGATCGACCATTCGAAGAAGATGTCTGCCACTGCCACTTCACCTTTGTTCAAGACAGCACCCTGACTGTTTACCAGCAGTTAGGATTGAAATATCAGTGGTTTGTTGGAGAGAGAACACCATCGAATTTTACCATGATTCCTGATGCTACTGAGGAGGTGTCGTACTTATTAAGCTTCTTAATACTGGCTGATGGTATTTTCATTCTTTCATTCCTAAGCTCTTTCTATAACTGGTCAGGTTTATTGGCCAAAGAAAGAGGACATTGGTAAAATACTGAAAGTGGAATGCACTCCTGTGTTGGGGGAAACTGAATATTCTCCTATTTTTGCCATATCCTCACCAGTATCACCAGGTAAACTGTATAACCATTTTTTGGAATCCATCATTTCGGGAAAGTATCTTCACAAAATGGCAATTATGATTAAATTTCGCTTTAAGTGCACTTGCAAGACCAATTTCTTGGTCCCCCTTTCACTGTTTCACTCAGTTTTTTATTTCGGAAACCAGATGAGATATTGATCAATTGCACATGGGACCACTTTTCCTTCTTCCTTTTCCTACCAGATGTTTATGAAAGAATTGAGATATCTTCCAATGGCGTGTTTTTCATCTGTCATGTTGAATATTTGAAGTTAACTGCTTAGCTTTCCCTTAGGATTCATGAATCCTCTTTGGTGAAGTGTTGTTGGCATGACTCTACCTCTTTCTATTATCTCATACAGCTTCTTTTGGACATAAATTTTGCCATGTTAAATCAGGACATGCATTTTCTTCTGGTGTCTATAACTCTTCTATTTTCTGTTTTGATTCTGATTGGAACATTGATGTCCACTTTCATCTGTTTTTCTCTATTTTCCTCTTCTCTGAGGAACTGTGTCCTGTCTTACCTGGTATATCAAGAATGTTCAGCTACTTGGGAATGACAGATTCATTTAATATATCTAGTATTTTAAGGTTCTCCCTTCTCATTGAGTCCTTTCGATAGGATGTAAAATCCCAAAGGTTGTTAACCTTGAAGTGCATGGTGAGTTGGTGGAAGGAAATGTAATTCAGGGCCATGCAAAGGTTGCTTGGTGTGGTGGAATCCCAGGAAAAGGTGTTGCCAGGTGAGTTTGCTTCCTGAATGCATGCAGGATTTGGTGTGTGTATGTCTGCTTGATAGTGTCTGAAGAAAGTAAAAGATGTTTAATCTTTCAGTTGGTTAAGAAGAAAGTGGAACAGCAGTCCAACAGTTATACCTGGGGCAGAGGAGGAGGAATATCAGTTGACGCTGGATGACATTGATACAAGTCTGGTTTTTATGTACACACCAGTGACAGAGGAAGGTGCCAAAGGAGAGCCTCAGTATAAGTACACTGACTTCATCAAAGCAGGTGGAAATGATAGTAGTCGTTTGCATAAAACTTATAAGTTCTGGTCTTAGAACTTATTTTGTCATGAGACCTGGCCATTCTGTCTGATTTACTTGACAAGGATGCTTTATTAGAACTAACATTTCATTTTGATTTTTACCCTGAATCTGCACGGTTGTGTGGCATCTTTAAAGTATGAGGATGCCGTGTTAAGGAATTTTCTTGGTTGTGGGATTGGGCATTTTGATTGATCAATCATACCTATGCGTGAGTCACATTCATCAATGACATTTCTCCTTTTTACTCTAATTTTGATGTTTAGCGCGGCAAAAGCAGTTCCTCTACAAAGAAATAACATATAAATTAAAAGTATTGATTGAAGAGGAAATTACCATTGTCAATCATTTCTAGCGATATAGCTAAAAAGAAGAGGAAATGTTTCTTGAATGAGTCTGTAGTTTTCCGTCTTAAAAATGGAGCATCCTCCCCTGAAGATTGGTCTTTTAGCAGTCATGGACCTGATTATACTGTTCTTGTCAATCGACGGCATATTCCTAATTTTTCACCTGTTTTAAATGTTCATTTTCTTAGATCTTACTGCCTCCTCCTCTGAGAAGTAGAAGCAATACAGCTAAGAAAAGGAAAAGCTCTACGATTTTTGAGAAACCTGGAGCAGCAAACACGGTCTTAACTTGATTGACTTGAAAAATCCTTTATCATTTTACAACCGGATGAATGTCCTGATAGCTTCTGCATGAAGGATACAGAGGCCCTCATGTAGTTTCATGAATCTCTCTGAGTGGTGGATTTTATTCCCTTTTTTCCTCCTTTCTTTCCTTAGGCACCAGATAATTTGCACATGACATGTGATAAGAGCTATTTTGCTTCTCTCTAGACACCATTGATGGTTTTGTGTTTCTCTTGCTCTTTTATCATGTGTCTGCCTTTGAAGTACTTAGTTTAGTTTTCCATTAGTCACAATATTTCTTCCAGTTATTATGTTGGTTTGTACTTACATGTGAGTGAATAGAAATCTTTATGATATGTGGCAATGATCCCTGTACTTGCTTCTAGCAGCTTTTCCATCAGTGAATAATGTTCAAATCATTGGAGAGGTTGTTGAAGGGAATACAATTAAGGGAGTTGGAGACTACTTTGGAGGACGTGAGGGTCCGAGTATGTTTGAGTGGCTTCGTGAGAACATTGACAATGGGTTAGTATAACCATTCCATTCATGCATGTATTCCCTGTCAGCTAGACAAATTTCTAAATTTGCTACATGCACTTGTAATCATCTCTTTGTGAAATTGTATGTTAAATCTGTTACTTATTGTGTTTTTAGCATTTCATTTTATTTTATTTTAATCTTCTTCTACATATGTTTTCTTAGTAGTAGCATTAGAGTCCTTGTATGGTTATTAAAATATCTAACATGATTATTATAAAAATTTGTACTGTAGTCTATTTCCTTGAAAGGTTTAGTCACTACTTAGCAAGTTCTAAGGTTTGTTATTGGAAGTACGCAAAATATTATGTAAGGAGATACATATGCCCATGCTTCTTTCTTTTTGTTGAAATTAAGCTGGATCACTGACAATATGTTCAATAAGTTAAGGTCAAAGAAGGAGTTGTGATTTAATAATTGAATGCTATAATGATCCCCTTGATGTGCAATTAGGATTTGGCTTGAGACAAAAGTGTAAATGTGTATGTATATTTTTGATCGGAATAAAAGTGACTATTGATGGGGAGAGAAGAGAGTGGGGAGAGAAAAGAGAGTTGTAGAGATTCCAACGCCTGAATTTGGGCCATGCCAATTCATCTTAAAGGTTAAGATGGTTGATGGAAGCATGGTTTAGCGGTGCTTTAACACTTCTCCATACAAACCTATGGTCAGGAGATTATGGATGGTTACAGCTTCCCAACACTGTAAAGAGGCATGAGAAAATCACTGCATAGCCAAACCTCAATGTTATGGCATCAAAAACTTTGTTAAAAGTCTGAAGTTTGTCTAACCGTGCTCTCATTGTGCATGCTACATGATTCTGGAAATGATTCTGACAGGGTCTGTTTCATTTGCATCCTTTTCCCAGAGATTTTGTGATGGTTTCCAGAGGAACATCTGAGTATACATTGACCAAGGAAGATGTTGGGCGAAGACTATCTTTTGTCTATATTCCGATAAATTTTGAGGGTGATCCACTTGCCACTGTAGTGGATAATTGTTATGATCTTTACTCATTTTGAAGCTTCTTATTTCTTCTTTTCCTGACGAAGCAGTTGTTCATTTTCAGGACAACAAGGGGAATCGGTTTCTGTGTTGTCTCCTAAAGTAAAACGAGGTGACTTTGATTTACTCTAATACTAGAAATGTTGTTGTATGTTCTTTCTCAACAAATGATAATTTTGTTTTAGTTATACCATCTGTCATGGTACATCTGATAAGGCTGTTGACAACATTGTCCCAATAAATCCTTGGCCAGCTGTTGAAATCCAGCTATATCATGATTACATTTATTTGCTTGCAAGCGCCATCAACTATGTGTCCTTGCGACAATGCACCCCAATCCTGGACTAATCTTTACGAACAGTGCACGTATATGATTCTAATAGCTTAAGGGATGGCTTTGTGTGGTTGGACTTGAACAATAACTATTTCTTTTCTGGATTATGGAGAAAATGAACAGGTCTTGTACCATGTTGTGGCTCATAGTTATATTAGGACTCATAAATCCAAGAACAACAACTAGATGCAATTGGCAGGCGTGATGAGTTTAAAGGTGTGAACATCCATAGATGTATCTTCGTATATACTGCACTCAATAATTACCAATAAATGAAGATTGTGGAAGTCTTATATGTTTCTGTCAGGTAGACAATGACGATTCTTTTTGCTTGCATAGTTCAGCAAGTTTTGCCCATCACTGGTTAGGAAGTTTTTCATTGGGAGTTATCGAGCTAATACCAACAGCAGTTTTTTGAGGTCCCAGACACTTCACATAAAAGAGGTGCCACCTCTTTTATGTGAAGTGTCTGGGACTTATTCCATCCCTAGTCTGATTAGCAGACATGAGCGTAGGTATTGCCTTTGTAGCTGGTTGATGTCCATGTGTAAATTTTTGAAAACAGCCTTCTTTCTTGACCCCCATACTAGTATGTTTTCAGTGGAGCTGATGTTGTTCTACACCATTCTATTGGCTTCCTTCATTTCTAATGCTATTACCTTGACTAAATTTCAGCTCCCCCCAAAGTGTCACAATTGAAAATAATTGGCGATTTGAGAGAGAACAGTAAGATTACAGTTACTGGTTATGTTACCGGAGGAACTGAAGCCTCTAGTAGAGTGCAATGGTTCAAAACAAGTTCTCCAACTTTGGATGGAGAAAATGGTCTAGAAGCGTTGAGCGCTTCAAAAATTGCCAAGGTAATTTGTTGTTTGGAGAGACCATCTATATGATTAATTTGGATGTATTTATACATCTGTTTGGTGGAGTATTCAATGGAAATTCTTACTTTTGCTTTTCCTGTTTCTAGGCACTCCGCATACCTTTATTGGCTGTTGGATATCACATAGTTGCAAAATACATTCCCATGACTCCAGATGGTGAATCTGGTCAACCAGCTTATGTTGTGTCTGAAAGAGCTGTTGAGTGTAAGTTATATGTCTTTCCATGTTGACTTAGCATTGTCTCAATGAATGCTGAATATATAATACAAAAATGATTTTGCTGGCTTATTTCAGTTCTGTTTTGTTTTCTTAAAAGATGAATGATACTTATTTAGCTTCAATACATATCATTCTTCTGGTTGTGTTTAATCTCATGCTGCTGCATCTATTGCGGAGCACTTCAACTTTAAATTTGTTTTGGGGGGACAGAAGTGTCTTATTTTTTCTCAACCTATTTTGTGGTTCATTATCATTTATTCCATAGCCCACATGCCATCTTTAAGCTATCAAATTGATTGATCTTTGACAATCTGCATAACCGTATTTGTTTCTGATAGTATTTACCAGGTTTTCTCTGAGATCTTCTGAATTCTAGTTCCACATGAATGAGCATTCAAATTATATGTATTCTTTTATGGATTACTAAAAACAATTTACAATGAAGTGACAAGGAGGTTGCTTTATTGAAGAGCTAAAAGCCGACTTTTTATTGATTTATCTTGTCTTCTTTTTAAAAGGTCTGATAACATTACATAGTCTGCTTCAAAATTGGATATATTAGTTATGTAGTCTTGTTAGAATTTCCTTTTTAACTCTTCAGCAACTTTACTCTACCAGCATGCCTGATTATTGGTATATTTACTACAGATCTTCCTCCTAGCTTGAATTTTCTGTCTATCACTGGTGATTATATGGAAGGTGGGATACTGACAGCATCATATGGTTATATTGGTGGCCATGAAGGAAAAAGCATCTACAAGTGGTATCTTCATGAGGTAAATCTTGTCTTGCTTGTGGGTGGTACTCCACTCCTGTGTTTGTGGAAGTTCCGTGTTTGGTACAGTAAGCTGATTTTTCCCAGCATCGGTGTTCTCTGTGGAATATACATGAACATATTCTTATTAAGTTGTCTATCAATTAACTGAGTTTACTGAAGATCCAGATCATGGCTGGCTGAATCACACTAATAGTGAATCATAACATTCAAAACAAATGTTCCATTGCAAAAGCGATTTGTGAAGAGAAGGTAGATTATATTATGCATGACAGTCTTTTGACCGGCATTAAATAGCAAGTGGTCAATGGGAAGCCAATCATCTAAACCAGATAATATGGTTGTACCACTTGAATATGCAATATAACACAAATCCTAGAAATGGTTCGATCCTGATATCATAGTAACGATAAACTAATGAACAGATGGTTGTCTGACTATGAGGTCATAATTACAAAACTGCTAGCTAATAGTCAGCTGACAAAGTATATCCATAAAGTGCCTCTCGAGTGTGAGCTTTTTCCGTGGCTTGAAACTATGTTGAAAAAATCTGATTGATGCAATGATTGATAAATTAAAGTCCCTTAGTGATTTTTAGGATGATGAAACAATAGATGGCTAATGGGACAATTCCATTTTGATAGTTTGAGTTACCAATTAGAAATGTCTTCCTGCCATAAATATGTGTTATAGAATATTATAATCCACATATAATTAAGTTGAATTAAGAATTGAAAGAGTTTGATAATAGCTAATGTATTTGCCATGCATGAGAGGTGCCATGCCATTTGTTATTGATTAAGCTACTTTGTATGTAGGAACTTTGTTTTAATTGCATTTATGTTTAGAGCGTGTGTGCACACACCTATATAAGCTATAAAGGGAAGTTTCTGCAAGTAAGGTACCATTTGGATATCATTTCATGCTCAAGTTTATTTCTTGGCTTGAGAGGAGGGCCAAGGAAGGGGGGATATGGTGAAAGAGTGGCTACAATGTCAAACTATTATCCAAATTCGAGAGGGGTTTTCTGTAAACTAAAAGCTCAAAAGTTGTAACTATCTATCTTCACATTAATAAACTAAGGCCTTTTTGTTTTAGTGTTGACTTTCCCACCAAAATGAAAAAATATTTTAATATTAAATAATTAGGAAAATGCTTATACTTATTTAATATAACAATTTTGAGGTTTTTCGTATTGAATAAATCCAATCATCAATGCCAACAAAAATGCACGAGTCTTAGTAAAGCCAAAGTTGCCACAAAAAGACCCTTGGTTTCATGACTCAAAATCCCTCAAAATTTTGCACCTCTAACATGTCAAAAAATTGCCGGAAGAACAGTAGCAAACAATTACGTTCTTTTGACTTATGTTTACACCATATGTAATAGCTGCTTTTTGTCAGCCTGACTCCCATTGTGTTGCAGATTCTTTGAAGTTAATCCAACTTAACTAATTGTGCAGCGATGCAGATTCTTTCAGTTAGTGTGTGAAAGTTGCTTTCACTACGTTTCTATCAAATTAAAATATGTGATGACAACAACTGTGAAACAGAAAACCGTAATTGGTTGATTCATAGTGTTCTGCTTCATTTGTGTGTATCTCAGTGGAAAGAGGAGATTCATTCTAAAAGATTTTCTGAACGGCATACTGTATTTTGACACTCATTTGAGATTTGCTGCTTTCTCTCGGATTAGACCTTTATATAGCTGGTCACCCTTTCCAAGCTTGAATTGTGAATGGATGAACTTGGGAAAGTATTTTTCATTTGAAAGTCTGACTTGGCCTGCTGGCCGCTCTACCCTGAAATTAATATGCATATATCTTTTGTGAGTGGCTGGACTTTGTTAACAAAGTTAGGTTCTATCTTTGACTCGCCATGCCCCATTTAGCAAGTCTATGTAGCAGTTCTCTGGTAGAGTCAGTAAACTGCAGTGGTACCCCTTATATATTAGAAAACTACAATGATGCCTGGTGTTTGTAATAAATAGAGGAATTGACAATCAGATCCATTTCAGTAGTTGGTGGACCTCAAAAAAATTAAATTTGTAGAGGATGCTTTTAGTTAAGCCTTTTGAAGTATGTGGGCTCCAGCAGATGACCTTGTCAAATATTTAGCTCTTGTTCTAGTATAAATTGATTATGAACACTTGTATTTTAGTTAGATTGACCACAATCCTTTCACCAATGCATCTAACTTGCCATTGACTTATTATAATTCATATTGACCACTGTAATTGAGCTAAACCCAGAAAAGTGAAATTCAGCATAATTTAATCATTTGGGATTCAAAACTTCTCGTAGGGTGATAGATTCAATCTTTATAAAAGATGAGGGGTGCAGTAGCAATTCCAGAAAATTTGAGGGGTGTCATTGGAGTTTACATAAAAAGAATACCTTTCGAGGCTATTGAGATTTGGAGAAAGATTAGGTTTATCGTTATACATATTTGGCCTCATTGCCATAATATAACTTCAGAAAACAAATTCTTAGGCAATTAAATAAAAATTTAACAAATTCTATCTTTGAGGCAATCAATTAAAAATTTACTGAGTTCTAGTGTATACTGTCATTTGAGAATTTACTGAAACCTCTAACTTTGGTTTTATGCTATTCATTTTGCTGTTTGAGTCTTCATGATAAGGTAGTTGCACATTAAATTCGAACTTGCTGATATTAGGGAATTCGCCTTTTTTAGAATGGAATTTTTTGAGAGAATGTATCATTCAATTATAGTACATCTTCTTCACCTTTAGTATGTGTATTAACAAATGCTGCTTGGGGCTAACATGTGACTGGCAATTTGCAGGCGGAGTCTGACTCTGGTGCTTTAGTAGCTGAGGTCTTGGGGCTTCTTCAATATTGCATATCGAAAGATGCAATTGGCAAGTTCATTTCCTTTCAATGTACACCAGTGCGTGATGATGGTGTCATTGGTGAACCAAGAACTTGCATGGGACAGGAACGTATACGTCCGGGTAGGTTGTCATCTCTAATCATGGAAAATCGTCTTAATGTATCATTTTGATCAGCAAACCTATTTCATGGACTGAAGGGTACTGGCCTCTTAAACAGAACAAGTTAGAAATTGTGTAGACAATCTAATACATGAAGGGTGGTGATTTGACATGAGAAGCTTGTGCAGTACCCCAAATAAAGCACTGTAATCCTGTGTCAATAACAATTGTCTTGTGTTTGCATCCTTTTTCCTGCAAAGTTGGTTTTATCTCCATCTACTTCTCCTCAAAGACAGTGCATAATTCTTTAAATTGTACATTCTTAACATTTCTATGTCTTCCAAAAGCAATATTTGACCAGCAACACAATCCTTCATCACCCAATATTTGCATATGGTATGCAGCATCTTTCTGCTCAATGATAGATAAAGTGAATAGTCAAATGTTCCTTTGTTATCCATATGCAACATTTGACTAGTGAAGGAATCCTTCATCACCCGATAATTGCACTCTACTTCTGCTCAAGGACAGATGGAGTGATTATCAATTTCACATCCTTAAATTTTCATGCTATCTGTGAGATTCTGTGGGACCATTGCTAACTGTTTTAAAAGCTTAAGCTATTAGATGAAGGCGTGGTATTTAAATATTCTAACACCATCCAATCTTAATATTTGACCTGGGAGAGAATTCTTCATTGCCCAATATTTGCGCATTGGATGCAGCACCTGGGTTTTTGTCTAACCCTTTAAAGGGCAGGCAGAGTTATTTATCCAGCTCTGTTACATCCTTCCAAAAACTAGCAGCTTAGTCCTTTTTGATCACCTTCAAAAGTTCATGTTCTTTCTCAGGTATTCTCCATTTAACAAAGCCCTTTCAAGAAATGTGGAAATTAGCAACTTCTTTCTGTGTAGAGCTCTTGCCAAGGCTGTTAAACTACTTTAGATTGGCAGAGGATCTACGGTGCATGATACATGAACAGACTTTTGATATAATATCATAGTACTGTCCCTTGAAAATGAATCTGTAGGAGCTTGTTTGGCTTAATCTCTTTTTAAGCATTTATGAATTTTCCTCCATATTTTTGAACATGAAAAGAAATATTTTTCTGTTTTTAAAGATCATTATATGCAGATAAGTAGTTAACTCATTATTACTTACAGGTAAATGATAAAAATATGGGTTTGTCTTGTTCTATTTATGCTCATCCAAATTCAATGCAGCATTCATCATTCATCATTTGAATTTAGTGTAACTTATATAGTTCAATGTAAGGAGTTGTCATCATTTATGCTTTTGTTATTTGTTATTCTAAATGCTGCTTTGCCATGCAGGAAGTCCTAAATTGCTTTCTTTGCAAATAGTTGGAGATGAAGTTGAAGGAAATCTATTAAGTGTTGATAAGAGATATTGGGGTGGCGAAGAAGGAGACTCCATATTTAGATGGTTCCGGGTACTTTTGATAAATAAAATGCTATAAACTTTCTTTCTTAGTCTACAGATTATCATCTCATTTTTTTATGCATGATCCCTGGTATGGAGCTTTTTATTCTCATTATGTAACAGAAGTAAAATTAATGCAGACAAGCCCAGATGGCACACAGTGTGAAATTAGAGGTGCAACTTCTGCATCATACATGCCCTCATTTGATGACATTGGTTGCTTTGTCTCTGTTTCCTGTGAGCCAGTCCGAGCTGACTGGGCTCGAGGGCCAATTGTTCTTTCTGAACAAATTGGCCCAGTTGCACCGGGTTAGTTAAGTTCTTACATTCTATGTTCTTGAATTAGTCTAAGCCTTTGAGATACTTTTTGCCAGATTGGTGTCTGGGTGATGATTTTTGAATATTTTATGCTGGGTTATTCTTTCAATGTACCAATAATTTTATTGGAGTTGACAATAATCTTGTGTTAATGTTTTGATGCAGGTCCCCCAACTTGTCATTCTCTAGAGTTCATTGGTTCATTGATAGAAGGACAATGCTTAAGTGTTGCAGTTTCCTATAGCGGAGGGTAAGATACATGAGAATCTGTCAGTAATTTCGTATGACTTCCGGACTCTAGCGTTTATTTTTTGGAGCTCATGGAAGATTTAATATAGGCTCGAGCACAATGGCATGATAGAATCCATTTAGCCACCCATATTTAGTGGGATATGCTTGGTTTGTTATTATTGTCATTATTTATTTTAGTCCTGAAACAGAATTATAATTTTTTTTCAGGGAGAGAGGCCAATGCATATTTGAATGGTTCAGGTTGAGAGGTAGTGGTGCTAAAGAGAAATTAAGCACTGAAGGTGAGTTATATCGTTGCAGTGTGTGCTATCCATGTTGCCCTTTAAGGTTATGCAGTCAGTTATTCTTTTACTTTTTACAGATTTCCTTGATTTGACACTGGCGGATGTGGGAACTTGCATTGAACTTGTTTACACTCCTGTACGGATTGATGGAATGAAGGGCAACCCGAGTAGTTTGCTGTCTGATATTGTTGGGCCTGGTGAGCATAACTGTTGGTTCATTGCTTCAGATAATTTGAGTAATAACTGCCCACTGAGGAAAGTCGGTCAAACATGTGTGTAACTGATCTAGTCTCCCACTAATTAATTGCTTGTTGGCAATTTGGTGTGACAGCGGATCCTGTTGGGATGGAGCTTTTAATTCCTGATTGCTGTGAGAGTGAAGAAGTAGTCCCGAAAAAATCCTATTTTGGCGGCATGCAAGGTCTTGGGGAGTATATCTGGTTCCGGCTCAAGGACAAATTGCATGAGCCTGAACTATTGGATATTGTTAATATTCATGAAGGTGTTATTGAATGTGGTAGAGCCTTGTAAGTTTGAAGACTCAACAATCTGTGATTAATCTTGTGCTTCCAGCTTTTCATTTTGTAGAGTAGGTATTGATGATAGATCTACTCCTGTACAGAACCTATACTCCATCAATTGCAGATGTAGGTGAATATTTGGCCCTCTACTGGCTTCCTGCTCGCGCAGATGGGAAATGTGGAAATCCTCTAGTTGCAATTTCCAGCTCTCCAGTTTCCCCTGGTAGGATATCATCCAGCATTATTTCAAAAACATAGTCTTATATATGTTAAGAGGCACAAAGTGCTGCTCTCAACCCTCTGCAGCATGTCATTTTTCTTTTTACTTGTTTTCACCTGTCTGCTGTTCTTACAACATCTTTGGACTTAGGATTAAATTGCAAATTCTTTTCTTTTAGTTTGCATAAGCAGATGGTATGCTATCTTACTTTGCATTATTGGAAATGGAAACAATCCAGTGGTACTGACACTTTTCTGAGTGATGATGTACAGTCAAGCTTCCCTCTTGTGTCAATCTTACCCACAATATGACAATGTTTATTTTGTCAGTTTGATGTGACATCCCTTCTAAACATCTTCTTGCAAATTGTTATGCCAGCTTTGCCCATGGTGTCTAATGTTAGCATAAAGAAAGTATCTTCGAGTATTTATTCTGGAGAAGGAGAATATTTTGGTGGACATGAGGGGTTGAGTCTCTATAGTTGGTATAGAGAAAATGCTGAGGGAACTGTCAACCTCATAAATGGTGCAAATTCTAAAACCTATGAAGTGTCAGATTCAGATTACAATTGTCGTTTATTATTCGGGTAAGTTTCTTGCTGACGCCTATTTTGCTAACTTGCATTAACAATGTAAACTGTGGTGAGTGTTATACTTTTCACCTGAAACTTTGGAAATAAGCACTTGATGTAAACTGTGGTGAGTGTTATGCTTTTCACTTGAAACTTTGGAAATAAGCGACCAAACTTTCTCAATTATTGGTAGCCAAAGATTTTGTTTGAGCCAAACGAAAGGGTTTACCATAAAATTTGTGGGACTACTTATATTGTTATGAAACCTTAAGCTATTAGATGAAAGTTTTGTTTAATATTTAAATATGGTATCACTTAGCTCACTTGTAGGAAGGATTTGAATTCAGGATCTCATGCTTTGATAGCATGTAATATTTTGTGGGACCATTTCTAGTTTAAAAGGTTAAAATATTAAAAGACATGGTTTAATATTTAATGTGGTGTACGTTGCAAGTTTTATGCTTTATCGGACATTTTCTTAGAGTCTCCCTTGATTTTATAAGAGATCTTGTTCGCTGAAAGTGGGATGGTTTTAGTACTTATAAATTGTAGAATATCCAGCAAAATCCTCTCATGTATAATGTTATTTTGCAAGTGTCTTACGAGGATAGAGTATCCGCGTGAATCTTGGGAAATCTTAGTTGTCCATGATAAAATGCGGAAAAAGGCGACCATTACTTGATCTTTCCCACAAAATTCATATTCTAGTGATGCTCTGCCTAAATGCATCAAAGAAAGATGTAGGCACTGCTGTTCCTAAGTCTCAGAAACTGTGCCTTTTGCTTTTGTCTCTTGTACGACCTTGAAGTTATTGGTCTTTCCACATTGATACATTGTAGGCAGCAATGTAAGCTTTAAAATGTTCATTTGTTAATAATCATTCTTTTGCCTTGCCTGCAACTACAACTGAAATGCCTACAAATTTTAAGGAAAATAGTTTTAATGCTACCAGTTAAGTTAAATTGTAGTTTTATGACTAAAGTTGAGAAACATATGTGTCACAGTTTAACTAACAGTTAACTCAATTTCTTTGGTTCTACAACACTGATTATTGCTTGCCAAGGGTTAATTTTAGCAGGAACTATCAATTGCTGGGGTTAAACTTGTTTTGTTTATCCTGATTTTCTATTGTTTTATGCAAGGAAAAATCTTCTTTTGTAATAAGCTATATCCAAGCAGTATATAGTGCTGTGCTTATAAATTTATTAGTTCTTGTCTGTTTCTTGATCTTGAAATTGTGTCTGACAGATATATGCCAGTTCGTTCTGATTCTGTTGTTGGGGAACTCAGATTGTCTGAGCCGACAGGCATTATCTTCCCTGGTGAGCAATTCCACTTGCATCTAGATTGGCCAATGAGAAGGACTGCTAATGACCACTAGCTATAAATTACAGAAACATTTGCCTGTAAAGTGCTTCTTATTTCGAGTATTCTGTCTGTCAAAAACAGAGTATCTCATGGCAAATCAAAATTCTATTGACTAAGTAATGGATGAGCATTCAATATTGGACTGGGAGATGTTCATCTTGATAGTGAAATCTGAGCAAAGGAGCATAGTTTTTATTTGAATCAGAGGCTGCAATGTAACTAAGTACTTGATCATATAAAAGTACGTCGAAATAACATCCTTAAGACTGTCTGGTAAAACCTGCAGAGTGGATTATTAGTTGTCTGTGGAAGAGTAAAGAGAGCACAGAGCGTATATTCTCCAAATATAGGATGATGTCAGGTAGTTGAATCACTCGAAACACTGAATTTCTGTAAGCACGACATGAATATGTTATATTATACTACTTTGATGTCATAGACATCTGACTTTTGGAAGTGCTAAATCTTGATCATATTATGCTGGGGTCATTGGTGTTGAAATTAGTTGAAACAATGAGAGTTGAACTGCAACTGCCTCGACAACAATAACTAAGCCTTGAAACAATGATACTTTAACTAGTTTATTCAGATCTAAATTCATCAATCTTTTATGTCAGAGGATCTGAAAGTAGAGATGCTTGCTCTCACTGGAAAGGCCATAGAACGTGATGTACTCACTGCTGTCGAAGTGATTCCAGAAAATGAAACCCAACAACTTTTATGGAGCAAATACAAGAAGGATGTCAAATATCAATGGTATCTACTCTCCTCTCTCCCAACTTATTTAGTACTATCGATTAATCTATGATTCTGTAGTAGATTAGAAATTGGTGTCCTGTGCTGTTTATAGAAATGTCTCAACATGCGTTTAAGCCCTGCAATCAGAACTTTCATAAGAGAATGTAATTCCTGCTGGAGAGGAATTCTTCTACACAAAGTATACTCGGAGGAATTTTGATTCTCTCGTGGCATATGTATACTATAAAGAGCCGTACCAATCCAAACCTTTTGTCAAACGAAACAGGACACTTATGAGTAGAAAGTTTTAGGCCAAAGCTCTAATTGGTAATGTGAATTCCAGTTTAAAATTTTATCATTGCTTTGCATAATTCCAAGTGGTCATTTTTCATGGATGCATAGAATCCTGTCCAAATTACTAATGTTTGGTACTATTGAGTTAAGGAAATCGTATATTATTTACTTATTCCAGTTTTCTGTAGGTTCTGCTCATCGGCAGGGGATCGAGACTTGTTTGAACCATTAACTTCACAACGCTCCTGCTCCTACAAGGTTCGATTTGAGGATATTGGTCGATGCCTCAGATGTGAATGCATAGTAACGGATATCTTTGGAAGATCAACTGAACCAGCATATGCTGTGACCGCTCCCGTTCTACCAGGTACCTCATGTTTCCACCAGAGTAACTGGACTGAGCTTGTGGAGATTTTGAATGCATTTGGCCCGTACTTTTTTGTCATTGGTCATGCTCCACAGGTCCTCCATTGATACTTCGACAGACTATTGTTGCATACTGTACTGGACATTCCCATTGATACAGTTGATTCTTTGGTTTCAGCTTATCACATAGTGGTCCAAAACAAGGTTTTGAAAAGTGGGGAGTAGTGGCCTCTAATGTTATCTGTGGGTAAGGTTATCTGTGCACACCGGTTTAGGGGTGAGATGAAAAGTCTCATGAGAGACAAGGTTTTGACAGCTCCTTGCATGGCTACCAGCCCCCAATAGTTCTCTTGTGAGAGAGAAGGAGGGAGGGAGGGAGGGAGGGAAAAGGTAGGGTAAGGATATCGGTGCACACTGATTTAGGGGTGAAATGAAAAGTCGAGAGAAGACCCACATTGATGGTGACCTGCCCAAAAGGTTGATGCTTTTATTGCTTGATCTATGTGGATCAAGGCAGGTCATTACAAATGAAAATAAATAAAGGTTTCTTGAGACAACTCAATCCCAAGAGAAGACCAAGTGTCTTAGTCCAGTATTATAATAAGGCCCATTCCATAATCATGGCTCCACTTGAAAGATTTGGGATGCCACTTGGTGCCTCTTCAATTTGTAAACCTAGAAGATAAGGGTTAAGGTGACTTAATGCGAATCATTTTCCAGATTTAATCTTTTTTGGCTTATTTATGGTTTTGATTATTGTTGGCTTATCTTGTCGGAACATTCAATTCCATTAAGAAGGTCTATTATTGTGCATTGCGAGCAAATGATGTTGGATGAGATTATTTATCTCATTTCCAGCTTTAGGTGACTGCTGGCATATATTGAGATAGGTTGGTACAAGATATGGTCTCAAGTTTTTGGATAAATTAGGATAGGCAGGATTTGGGGGGCTACTGTAATGTGTAAAGATAGAGAAATGCAGAGAAAGGGAGTTGCTAATCTCAAGTTTCTGTTGCCACCTTTTATCTTGTTGGTGACAACCATCGCAAACTTTCGGTTGAGGACATTGTTGAAATATCTGCACTTTTTATAACTGCCACAGAACTTTTTGTTCACACTTTTTTACATTCTGAACATCTCAATATTTGTAATTTTATAAGATTGTGGGTGCTTTGCGTCTAATCAGAATCAGATTATGAAAGCCACAAGATTAAAGCTAATTCAAAGTACAAGTTACTACCAACATGCCTGAAATTGTTGACAGTAAATGGATAGTAACAAACCAGAATCTTAATCCAAAACCTTTGGAAATTGTGCCGGGTGAAGTTGTCCGAGCTGTGAAACACCGGGTCAACAACACGACCATCATCGTTACTGTGTAGTTATGGATATTTTGTCAGTTTCTCAATGTACAACTGAGTCTGTGAGAGGCTTATATTACGAGTTGTGGGCTGGGAGAGTTGTTCTGGTGTTCTTTTGAATCTAATGTTGAGGCACATTAATGGATCTTTACAGTAAAAGGATTCTGCACCTTGGCATCGGTGACGTGATGTCAATCTTGTTTCGATTTTCATGGTCTTTGATACTTTGTTAGGATTATAAAGCTGCTTTGCGGATACTTTTCCCTGGTCAATATGGAGAAATAAAAAAAACCTACATCCATTTATACATGCCTTGGCTTCTTTTAGAGTGCAGGATTGTTTCCTCTCTATACTTTCTTCTTTCAAGTTGCAGGAAGATCTTTTGATACATCTTCAATGTGAAAATCCCTGTTCTTTCTCTAACTCTTATTGTACAATCTGCCATCTATCTTCAGGTTCTCCCAAAATAGATAAACTGGAAATTGAGGGCAGGGGCTTCCACACAAATTTGTATGCTGTTCGTGGAATCTATAGTGGTGGGAAGGAAGGGAAAAGCAAGATTCAGTGGCTTAGGTCTATGGTTGGAAGTCCAGATCTTATCTCCATACAAGGCATGTCATCTCCATGAATAATTCTTTTGGTCTTCGTGTTCATTTCTGAATTAATGATTAAGTCTACTGAGAATTAAATGTTATTTGTCCCCTTATGCACATATAGACTTGCAACTTTATATGAACAGATAAGAAAACAAGCTTTCTTCATGAGTGGTTAGAGAGGTCTGGAACCCCTTCCCCCCTGTAGAGACTGGTACAATACAATTCAACATTTTGTTAAGTTTGGGTTTGATCGTGTTGTTTGGGTTTGGAACCCTTCCCCCCAGTAGAGACTGGCGTGATTCAATTCAACCATTTTTTTTCTGGGTTTGTTTCAATTCCATTGAGGGTTTGATTTTTCTCAATGTCTTCTATCTATATGTGCATATGTGTATTTTGAATACTTCTGGTTGCTTCCAAGATTTCTTACATTTTGTATACTCAAACTCCAACAACTATTTTTGACCAAAAAAAAAAAAAAAAACTCCAACAACTATCACTTGGATGTTTTGCACTGCTTTGTTTCATGCTTGGGAGAGGTTCCATCATTTCCATGAACTCTGACGCTCTTAGTTGTTCTGCTTTTGCTCAATCCCTCACTTGTGACTTCCCTTCCTTCAGTAAAAAGCATGCATCTATGGTAATGCCATCCTTGTTTTTGGTCAAGTGGTTAGTTTGTGAGGTACATGAAATAGTTCCCTAGCCATGACCACTGATGACAGAGATGCAGCTTCGAGAGACACTCATAGGCTCAGACTTTAACTGCCACAAGTTCTTACTGGATTTTACGACTACAAGCTTTTTTTGGCCAAAAAAACTGCTAGCTTTTAAGGATTTTGTTTTTCCCTCTTCAGATTGAAGATTTATGAAACTAATAAAAGCATAAAATTCCTTCATTTTCCAATTTCATGAACTTGAAAGTTTCATCACTGTCTGGCCATATACACCTTGAGTTACATGAGTTTGCTCCTTATGGAGAAGCAAACTGCTATGTGTATCTTCAGGTGGATCGTTTTTTTTATCCCTGTATTGCATCCACTTTTGCCGTATGTGATTTGGGAGGTCAACTGATGTTGCAGGAGAGACGGGAAGAATGTACGAAGCTAATGTTGATGACGTAGGTTACAGGTTAGTGGTAATTTACACTCCTGTAAGGGACGATGGAGTTGAGGGGCAACCGGTGTCTGCATCTACAGAGCCTATTGCAGTTGGTAAACAAATCAAATTCCCCATCTTACTTGTCTGCACCTTTTTTGTCTTCCTGAGATGAGAATTACTGAAAATGATCTTTTCCCCCTTTGAGTTTTCTGGATCATCTTGGGCTATTCTTCCTTTTCAAAGTCTACAATTGTATGTGTATGTTTTTTTAATGGTATTAAGATGATTTTTCTTCATTCGGATATCCTAATCGTTAGATTATAGCTGAATGAGTTTGTAATATGTGGCATATCAATGTAAAGGTTTGAATACATGCAGTTCAGTAACTCTTAGAATTGAGCTTATGACTAAGAAAGCAAACTATTTAAATGAGATAAAATATGATAGGTACCCAAAAAGGCTATTTAAGTCAGTTCAATTTGTCTATATAAAAACAAAGAACATAGATTTAATTTTATCCTTGCTTCAGGGCATGGAACAGGGCAAAATGAGAAAAAAGGAAAATCTCCCCAGCAACAATTTTGGCTAATGCAGGGATGTTTTGAGTTATGGCAAGTGGTGGCTAAGTTAATATTATTTCCTTGGGAGAAGGACATTAGAAGTGCCATAAGTTGTGTACAGCACTCACTATAGTGCCAAAAGTTTTCGCCGAATCACTTAAATGTTGAATTTTTTGAAAAACTATCTTTTCAGTGCCAACTCCGATTTGTTTGGCTGGAAATCTGAGGTGGCATTTTTTTATTAATATCTTAAGCTGACAATGGCTCTTCGGAGGTTTGAATTAGCATAAATAGCCAAAAATGACGTCGTGTGTCAAGTTAAAAGTGATCACTTCAATGCTAGTCATTATAAAAAAATGATCACTTTAGTGTCAATCGTTATTAAAAAGTGATCACTTTAATGCCAATATTAATGAAAAAGTGATCGATTTAGTGCTAAAAATGCAACCTCAGATAAAATTTTGAATTATAAAAGCCACGTAATTTCTCTAGCTGGAATTTCCCGTGAGAGGCACTTAAGTGATTGTTTTTCTCTGATTTTGGCACTTAAGTGATTGTTTTTCTCTGATTTTGGCACTTAAGTGAAATAGCGAAAACTTTTAGCACTAAAGTGAGTACACAACTTATGGCACTTCTAGTGTCCTTCACCTGGATTTCCTTCATTAGTGTTCGTTGTGTATAGTAGGACCATCCATCCTTTAATTGGTTTCCTTTCTTAAGTGATCTAGCAAAAGTTAATTAAGTCTATTAATTACTTATGTCCTTATAATCACAAGCTGCGTCACCATATAAAACCATTGGATTACCATGGGATAAAATTTAGGTTACATTGCTGGTTTTGCCCTCATAGAACCAAAGATGAAAGAACATAGTTGGATTTGAGTATCATGTTCCAAACATATGAAGTGTCAACTTGGCCTAGCTAGTGAAGATATAAAGACAAATATGGCAAACCAAATGCATGTACAATCCTTGTTAAGTAAATTAGAATTAGGTGGCCAAAAACCTTAACTTCTAAAAAGCTTTATTTGAAAAACTCACTAATAGTAACAATACTTTGAGACACTACACATACCATGTACTAAGTGATGTGACAAGCTATAAATGAGCCTTTAAACAGGTGACCCAGTTTTAACATTCAATAAAATCTGCCACATCACTTATCACATTAGTTCATGAGACCAGTCTTAGTATGTCTATTATTATTCTTACACTTTCATAAAGGTAATATGCCTACAAGATGATGTTTGGGGGCCTAGGCCTCCCTGGCCCCTTCACATCCATTTTTGTCTCCTTTTGGCTTGTTGCCATTTAATTTCTATCTTTAGCGATATCTTCAAAAGCTATCTATCTGTTTACAATACTCACTGAAATTTCCATACTATTTGTATTGCAGAGCCTGATGTTCTTAAAGAAGTTAAGCAGAAGCTTGATCTTGGATCAGTGAAATTTGAGGTGATGCTTATAGCTTACGATAATTCATGACTTGTATAAACTTACCCTCAGTCCTGCTGCTCATAGGTCCTTTTGTATTGAAAGCATCATCCGAGTCTTAGATTCTAGGTACTGTTCATTTGGACTGCAGGGCATTGATGAGCAACAGTTCTTTCTTAGAGCTTAGTTCACTGATGGAATTCAATTAGCAGATTGAGAAACATGTCTATCTAACTCCAAAGCATGACTTTTACTCAAAAGAATAACTAATTTTGATTTGTTAATGTTCTGCAACATATTTGCCTCAATCTTGTAGTTTGTGGAAGTATATTGGTATGGCTAAAGGTGATAGATCATGATTTGTAACTGGTTGTCATCGAGATTTTTCTTAGTACCTTTTAAGTAGCATATTAAGCATAAATTTGGTGCTTGAAAATACTATTTATATGAGGATAATGTCATACATACTATTTATATGAGGATAATGTCATACTTCTATCGTTTACCAAATGTTCTCTTATATTCATCTCTTTCCTTCTGATTTCAGTGTGATAAAATTTGGTTTTTGTTTTTAGTGCTTAATTTTACAACAGCATGCATCCTTTTTAAATATGGTCATGTTAGATGTGTTTGGGGACAAGCTGATGCCTATCCAAAGTGAAACAATGAAAAACCCTGCCGTTTCTCTCAGTGTTTTCTCTTGATAATTGATGTCATTTTGCACTTTATCTTGGTGATATGACTTTGAGCTCTTTGCTATCAGGTTCTCTGCGACAAGGACCGAAACCCGAAAAAGGTTATCATGGTTGCTTTTCTGTGATATCTCTCACTGGAAAGAGATTTTTCAAGCTAGGTGCTTATTTGATTGTTGGTTACAGGTTCCTGGTGAGGGAAATCTTGAGAGAAGAATACTGGAGATCAATAGAAAAAGAGTCAAAGTTGTTAAGCCAGGTTCAAAGACTTCTTTTCCAACCACAGAAATTCGTGGAAGTTATGCTCCTCCTTTCCACGTAAGTCTCAGTGTGTGAACGCTAGTGTTGAGTAACAGCATATATTTGCATCAGAACAGGCCCATAAATCTCATCACATAATTCCTTCCAGCTACCAGCTTGTGACCCTTCACTCAATGATGAATTGATAATTTTGGTTTGCAATTTACTAGAATACTGTTTTAATAATTTCTCTTCACTATTTGTCTGAGATGCTTATGATGGAAATATGCCATTTTGTATTGTTGGGGTGGGGTAAGAAATAAGTTATATGGCACTTGAGATTTGCTTTAAAATGTAACAGTGGGATATGTAATCTAGTGTAGTTCTGAGTCCTCTAACTAGGCTAATCCAGCTATCAAAAAAGTATTAGGTGGTGTCCTGGTGTAGTCTTCAACACAATTTGTCATGTGAAGCAAGTGAAGGGCACATTCTTTGCTGTAGTACCTGTCATTCTTTAAGCATCCGCACCAGACTGAGCAGTTTCTGAAATCTTGTTTATTTCCATAAAACAGGATAAAAGCCCTATGCAGACCATATAGTCATCTAAACAGTAGACCAACAGATTATAAATAGACCAACAGATTATAAACTGAATCATATCACTGTCATGTGATAGATACCATCTCTAGATTCTCTGTTACTCTAGATTGAGAAAAAGTTTCAAGTCCATTCAACAATATTAAAAACCTGCCAAGTCGCTTTCCCTCCTCACATGCACGTAAGATTTCTCAATGCTTTTGCTTGTTTAACTAAGTGCATCATCCTCTGTGACAGGTGGAGCTTTTCCGCAGTGACCAACATCGCCTTAGGATTGTAGTCGATAGTGAGAATGAAGTAGATTTGATGGTGCAGTCCAGACACTTGCGTGATATAGTAGTCCTTGTCATCCGGGGTCTTGCGCAGCGATTCAACAGTACATCTCTCCACTCCCTACTCAAAATAGAAACATGAGTGGAATGGACGACTGTATAGTTTCATTGCTTTGGTGTGACATCTAGCTGGGCTTTGGAATTGCCAGGTTACTTGCAAACTTTCGTCTTGCTTGAGTGAAAATTCTTTTTCTGATGTCCTACCTTTTTCTTGGCACTGCCGTTTGAGTCTATAAATAGTGTTAGTAGTCCTGCATTGACTAAAGAGTGAGTGTCTTGTATATCTGGTGACAGTGATCATATTAAAAGCTATTTGCTGAACGTCAGTGTGTATCTTTCAAACAAGATTCACAGTAATATTTATTGGCTGATTTTTATTTTTCTATCATTGTGTAGACGACTGCTTCCTTTTTGCTTCTGCAATCTGCATCGGGAAATATCAATTGAATTTGATTCGTCTTGTGGTAAATTTGAGTATGACTTGGCAAAAACAAACCAATCCTGACAACTCGGCCAAACCCACTCAGAAATAGTGTACCGGTGGACTTTACTCCAATTCGAAAAGAAAAAAAAGGTCAATCTCATAGCTCCTAAAGTTTCGGCATGGGTCGGGTCAACTAGTTTCAAAATGAGACAGAAATGATTTGGTTCTCTTTTTTCTTGGATCACAAGTAAAATGATGGATATTACACAGTATCAAGTATTGTCAGTCAAGACATGATAATATGAGATGTCTGGAGGGAACCACTTGAATCTTCCCAAGTTTTGGTATTGAATTTATGATTAATGAGAATAACGCAATCTCAAAAAGACATGGCTAGAATAATATTAGATTTTAAAATCAGTTTGCATGATTCAAACATGTTGAATGATTTCAGCTTCAAATGTTCTACAGATCATAGCAACAATGGATTTCCACCTAAAAATTAAGAGGGGGAGTAGGAAATAACAGAATTCTGAGGTGTTAAAGAAACGTCAGATTGTAGAAATTTATCCACTAATGCTAAACAAGATTAGTCTGTGTGTTAAAAACCAGTGAAGTAGGAAGATAAAGATTCATGTCTAATTCAAATCAGATGTATGTGAAAATTTTATGGAGTTGCATGACGATTATTGAATTTTAAGTTCCAATTTTGTCCATATTGTTTTTCTAGATTCATAATCATGGACTTTCCCAAAATATTGGGGAAAATGTCAACCGTTGGAGTAGAAATAGGAGTTATGAACATCAAACCCTTTGAGCCTTTTTGTTTGAGTAAGAAACTCAAACCCTATTCTTAGAATATTACAAATACGCCACTGCACATAACTCTCTCAACGTCAACCCGTTTTCACTCAAGATGTATATGAATCAGCATTTCAGCTCAAGTAGAGAGATGGCTGTATTTTCCAAACTTCCTTCCTTCCTTGTTTCTGATCGGGGAATTACAATATGGACATCACCCACATGTAAAAGACAAGAACAAATCAGTACGAGCACAGCAGATGTTCGCGCTCACAAATCGGTGGATTGATTAGAAGTGTATCTTACAGTCCAAGGATGGACATGGTTGACGCTTTTAGCCTTCACTAGACATCTTGGTGCTCTTTCATGAGTTTTTGACATAATCTTTCAGTGGGATCTAAGGGCTGAACATTATGAAAGTTCACCCTAGTGTAATGGAGGATCGTCTTTGGCACCACAGGATTTTAATATACCTTTTCTGGCATGTAAAGAAATAAGTCAATCATAACAAATGAAGAATTTCAATTAAACTGACATTGTGATTGATTCAATAACAATATGTGTATGATATGATAGACCCACATGATTTTTTCATCTATAAATAAGCCACATTTCATTATTCAAAATAAATGGACTAAATCTCAGTACAAGCTCCATTCTAGGTAGGGCATATAAAAAAGCCATATTATCTAATATGCATTTTTCCATTCTATGATTGTATTGCTATTCATGTTGTATGATCGTCGAAAGTGTTATCTGGTAATTAGAATCGAATTTACAGCAACATCATAAAAAATAACTAAATCGATTTCTCGACGTTATCTGGTAATTAGAATTGAATTTACAGCAACATCATAAAAAATAACTAAATCGATTTTTTATTGCGCACGTGCACTCAAAAAGGAGTCAGGACTTGCCAAAGTAGGTGATGTCTTCAATTTTTTTCATGATGGAAGCCAAAATCCTCTTCTTGTAAATGAGTCAAAGATAAAAAAAAAAATCATTGTAATTGGAGAAGAAATGGTAGAAAAGTAGTGAGAGGTCGGTGAAAATTTCCCATGAATCAGAGAGACAGGATTGTAAAAAAACAGATGATAAACAATTGAAGTTTGAGATGGATGAAAGTCACATACACACACGAACACACGCCAAATTTGCAACTGTTCTGCAAACAATTCTTTACAAGTTCAAGAACAGATTCACCTCCTCGATTCCTTGAAAAGCAGATGTCACGACTTTGATAACCAAAGTGAGGCTTCCCATGCAAAGCATCGTGCCCGAATGAGCATCCCATTTTTTTTGATTCCTAACAACGTTAGGAAAGCACTGCCTGTCGTCGTAAAATGGAATACTCATTTGAGCAAGACGCCTTCCACAGGAAGAAGGGACGAGAGCAGCATTGCCACAAAAAGGCAAACAAGAAGAACATCGCAATGCCGATGGCGAGTGATATGTAGATGGGACTCTTCTGTATTTATAAGCACGGCTCTCTCATCTGCCGTTGGATGGAAACTAGAGCGTTTGAGAGGTGGTTGCTGCAGCCTAATCTTCCTCCGGTGCAAAATGGGATAGTTTGAAAGTATAGTAAGCCAGGCCACTCCCTTTTTCATTTATTCTTCCATCTAGAAACTAAGCAAAAGGAGCGTACATGTGGATTGCTGGGTGTGGCTGTTAGCTGAGAAGTCTCGAGTCTTCTTCAAAGTCCTCGTCGTCCATTCTTCGACGTGCATGCACATGCGGTACGTTCACCAGCTACTTCACATTACCGTACTACCATGTATGCCTGTACTATGCCCTCCATGTACTGAGGTGCTCCGCTATTGCCACCATGTACTTCTTCATTTGCAGGTTTACCTTAGTTTTAAAGCAAGGGTCCTTTACACTTGGCTACGAGCTCTCTCTCTCCCCAATCCTTGCATGAACTTCAATTACCTCGTGGTGTATCACATGGTGCCGCATCCCATTAGAGGGATGGGATAGAAAGCGTAAAAATGGTGAAACGAAAGCGCATGGCTTCTTCATCCATCTTCTTCTGTTCCATAAACGACGCGAATCCGAGCAATAACTTCAGCTTAGTCTAGTACATCTACTGATGCATATTCACACCATTAAAGTTTCATGTGGGTCTCACTTTGATTCTACCAATAACTCCTTCCATCCTTCTGCGGAAAGCTAAGCGGTTTTCCTCGTTCTTACATGGGTGCCGGAAGCCAGCGCCTGAGAAGGAATTCCATCTTCGCCTGTATCTAAAGCGGCTGTCCCTTTCGGAGACTTCTCGTTTGTTTTTTGATAGGTGGCTCGTCCCTTGACTTTGATTGGTCGTTGCTCTGCTTGCATGTTCTTTCACTTCTGATGGTGACGTCCGGTGGCGATATATTATATCCGAGCGAACGTGCATGTTCTTCTGTCGGCATCGTGGATATTGCATTATAAAAACCTTTTTTCTGTGATAAGGTGTGGATGCTTTGGTCGGAGAGATGTATTCAACATTTATCTATTTTGAAGTCGGGTTTTATAAGGTACTAATTCCTCGCCAATCTTAGCTACGACACGAATTTGATCCATCTTCCTAGAAGGAGAAGATAGGCTCAGTTCAAAATTCTCCTAACGAGTGTGTTGTCGAGCAATTGATCGAGCAATTACTAAATGAGGGAAAATGGGTGAGTTAGGGCCTGGTGGGCCCCTCTAATCGAACCAAAATCACAGTTCAGTCTGCCTATCAATGTAAAGTATATCTGACGAGTTGCAGGCTGCTTGGACCTAGCTCGGGCCCTACTACTGTAGTGTCTTGCCCAGATCCATCCCAAGATGCCTTTAGTCGCTTGCGGCTCAAGTTGGCCTTAGGCAGAGGTCTTGAACCACTAGATTTGTAATCAGGTCCAGCTGTGAACCTCCGAAAATTTAAAGAGTCATACTGATTTTGTTTGGTCATAATTCGATTTATGGGAGGTCTGTGAATTCAACATCGCCTTCATTATACCAGGTGGGGTCACTCGGTAGAGAAAAATTGTGCAATTTTATCAATCAGTCAAAAAGCCTATGAATTTAGGCATTGCACTCTCCATCCACACGAAATGTTTCACGTGGCCTTTATATTTGGTCAAGTCTTTGGTGCCAGATCCCATCAAAGATATTGTTTTTGACTTATGCATATCCCGTTTGTTAACATGATATTACAATTTGAAAGAAATATTAAAACGTTTGGTCCGGGTTCTTGACTGCATCATTTCCTCATCCGTCTGCAAAATCTCTCTAACAAGTAGCATATACTATATATCGACTAGAAGGCACACCCCCCCATGTTCCATCCTATATGGCTGAGGGTAGGTCCAACCACCCATCTTTTAGGAATATCCCTTGATGATCCAAAGTTGGCTTATTGTTACCATCACCCTTTTACTCCTTTGAATGAATTAAATAATTGTTAAAGAAAATATTCTCATATTTGAGAGAAATTACCAATGAAGTCTTAAACCAATGCACTCTCACCAATTTAGTCCCAAACCTTTTAATTGAATTCTAAACTTTTTTCACATTTTGCCAATAGAGTTTATCCAGCCAATTTTGACTAGAAATTATTGACATGGACACTACCTATACTTTTTTCTTCTTTAATTGTGGCCAGTGAGGGCGTCGTGGCCCTCTCCCGCCATGGTAAAAAAAAAAGAAAGAAGGTAAAGAGAAGAAAATATAAAAAAAAAAAAAAATTGTTCACATAATTGTTGGCTATGTCACATAGAATGTCCAGCTTCTACGTCAGTGATTTATGACCAACATTAATTGAATGGACTCAATTGGTAAGACATGAATAGATTTATGATTCAATTGACACAATTAAAAGATTTATATGCTTGAATTGACAGAAAGTGTAATATATTTAGGTTTCTCTCTCTCTGTTTTTTTTGGTAATTTTCCCTTGTATTGTGCAGATACATTGATATGCATATCAACTTTTGAAAACCTCCAATGAGTATTGTTGCTAGATTTCAACTTTCATCTCCAATTCATAATCGTTGTCCACTTTTACCAAATGTTGGTTCTTCTTTCCGAAATGACCCTCACTGTCCCGTACTCTCAACTTGTTGGAAAAGAGCCCCGGAAGCTCTAAAATCCCTCCCTCTTTCTTCGTCGATCCTCTCTCTCTCCTCAACCCTCTCAACTGCCGCCAGCCTTGGCCACCATTATCGGCGCCTTCTTCGTGTGAGGCATCGTCCTGGTGCGGCACCCTTCACCCCCCATCATGCAAATTGATATGTTTGTTACAATTGAGGATGTTCACTTTATTAAAAGTTCGTGGTCGCCATATGTTTTAGCATGTCAAAACGTTTGCCCTAGATCAAATGAAAGGTAACAAGTCATACTTGAAGCTCACTTTAGCATAACATATTGAGTCATTTTTTTTAATACAATAAATGTCATGCCCCGAACCCCGAGCACGCGACAACCCCTTCTCTTGGTTGATTGAAAGCGACGTCCCAGGACTCGTCGACGACCATTCATTTTAATCTTTCGTTATGCGCAAGCGAAGACGAACCATCCCAGTCCAACAAACAATCAATCAATCGATCAGGGATAGAGGGATGAACAACAAGAACAACCATCACTACTCATTTATACAATTTATTAGATTAACCAACGGAGGATTGTTTTCCGATTTACAAGCCCGACAATAAGGGCTGATCCATCCTCTAAGCCAAACCAAAAAGGAACTAGGCTAGGCTAATCCAGCTGTACAAAATGAACCCTCGGGTTCAGTACCACGGTCACTCGGACCCATAGGACTCGACTTCGTCAGGTCGATCACTGGTGAAGCGGGGGCAGGATTCTCCACTACGGGTGCGCCATTCTAAAGGCCTGAAAAGGGTTAACCACGACGGGTTGAGATAAAATCTCAGCGAGTTTTTCCCCTAAGCCCCGGTTAGTACACCAACTCAACCTGTGGTATCTCTCTAGAACCACCCTTCACTCAACCCAACCACAAACAACCATCAATTAGCAATCAAACCACAGATAGGGTCAACCAACAAACAAAAGTCGGTTCGCATGCAACCTTACCCGGTATGCCATACCCTACACGTTATAAGTCAGCACAATACACGCAATGCACATGGCCGTTAGATGATGCAGTTCATCAATCACATGCGAGTCGCGTCACAAGCGATCTCACCTGGCCATTGCCACACCCTGCACGTTATCAATTCATGCGTGCGTGCCATAAATAATGTGATCATCTCATGCATAATCGGAACCAATGATGCCACGTTTTTCTCATGCACTCTCGCATCTACACGTGCTCCGATTATTACTGTCTCACAGGGCTACAACTTGGCCGAGGTGCAACGGCGCTACGGCGCCCTTCCTCCGCAGAGGCGCAACCGTGCCCTTCCGTGCCCAAAAGACGTCAAGGGATACTCTCCCAAGACCGCATGCCCAAAGGATGTCAAGGGATACTCTCCCGAGACCGCATGCCCAATGAATGTCAAGGGATACTCTCCCGAGACCGCGGTTTCAATTTAGTGATCACACAAGCAAACCATCACAACCCACTTATTATCTTTGAGCATTAGCCAATGCACACATGCTTGCATATGAAACCTCAAATCATTTCTCACAAAAGCGGTCCATTTCCGGTGTTCCTTGGACAAACCATTTTTCCCACCTTTCTCATAAAAGCGGTCCATTTCCATTGTCCCTTGGAAAAATCACTTTCTTTCTCATCAAGGCGGTCCATTTCCGGTGTCCCTCAGACAAACCATTTTCTTTCTTTTGTGAAAATCACACAATTCAAGCGGATGCTTATGTAATGCCACATCCAATTCACTTCATATGATCAAGGCACATGAAATTATGCACAATTTCACTTCCGAATGAACAGTCTGCCATGAACAAGTGCGCGTGAGCGAATGTCGTGAACGGTGCACATGAACAAATGAAATTCCGAATTTAATAATTAAATAAATTAATTCAGAAATCACATAATTTAATCAATAAATGCAGAAATTAAATAAATCAATTAATTAAAATAATTAATCAATTTAATCAAGCAAAGCATGCTTGATTAGCACATAACACACAATTAAGCATAATTAAACAATATTAAGCTAATCTAATCTTAACCCTTAATCTAACCACCTATCTTAGGGCTAATGCACTTAATTAAACATCTTAATCAGCCCTTAGCACTAATTAACCCAACCCTAAGCAAGTTTAGGCACTAAATAGGGTTTAGGAGCTAAACTCACCCGTTAAGCGGGCCGGAGACGCGGACGCGGCGGCGGCGACGAACCCGACACCCGGGCACCTCTCCCACGACGATCCAAGGCAGTCCCGAGCTCCACACAGAAGCAACAACTTCGGATGCCCCACTGAACTTCACAAAACAGCACTGTAGGAGGAGAAAGCTGCTGGTCGGAGCAAAAACAAGCTGGCCGGAGCTCCGGCGAGCTAGTGGTCGGTGATCAGAGGCTCCTGGGGGTTGAGGGGGAGTTGTGGGTGGCTGGTGTGGGCAGTGGGTAAGTCGAAAATGGAGGAAAACAGGTCAAAATGCGAAACTGTGCACTACCGCGTGAACAGTAGGCGGTCGGCGAGCAGCCGGCTTCCGGCGGCTGTACGGATCGTTCAGAGGCTCTTTCCGGCGATCGTCCGACGCTATCTAAACGGAAATTCTCTTCCGAACACAACGGCGGGTGGCACGAGACGAGATTCCAACGGGAAGGGCATGAACAACTCAGTTTTCGGTGGAAGGTCAGAACTGAAAAATTGCAGGAAGAAGGGAAACAAGGGGAGAAAGGGCTGCGATTTTGGAGAAGGTGAAGAGGAGAGAGAGAGTGAAGTGAGGGCTGGAGATAGGCCTCATCAATGCCATAAATGCTTGCTTCAAATCCCAACCAAATGACATCATCTTCTCTCTCTTCCTTTTTGACTTTTCTCCAAAATATCCAAGGGCATTTTGGTCATTTCCATATTGCACATTTCCCAATGTGCCCTTGGGCTGAAAATGAAAGGCGGGCCTAGGAAATGGGCCGGAAAATGAATAGGAACGGGCTCGGGAATTTATTGGGCTCGAATTGGCTCACGTTTGGATAACGGGCTAGGATGGGTGAGGGGTCGGTTGGGTCCAACGGCTCACTTGCTTTCCTCGGGCCTTCCACGGTGGCCATCCCACCTTGGGCGTGAGGCCCACACTGATTTTCCCGGCCCACGTCCTCGTAGGCTCAATTCCTTGGTCCGTAAACCCATTTCCCAAAAACTCGGCTCAACCGACACCGGCGATCGAGGAAGCATCGTTCAAAAGTCCATCCCGGACGTTCCCGAAAATTTGAAGTCCAATATTGGATTCACATGCCTTGTCAATTTCGCCCGAATGCCATTTTGGTACTACTCGGGCGACGACAAAGGTTTTGAGGATTCACGCGTAACCGACTCGTGCCAATTCACGTTCAAAACTTCTCGACACATGGACATCCTTGACTGCATGAAATTGCGAATGATCGATTCTTATTTCAAAGTACACGATTATCAAGGATCGACATAGGGCCGTTCGTGGGTTCGATAACAGTAGACGGAATCACCCGTCATTCTGTTATTTTTGTCCGCGAATCGACTTCTAGTTGTCCTTGAAATCGGCCTACATGACTACAGGATCGTCCTTACGCAAGTCTCACGGTCAAGTCGTTTTCCCAGGTCAAGTTCTTTAGTCGCACGAGTTTTATCCTCACTAGCCTTTCCTCTCAAGGTCAGTATTTCAGGAGTGATCGGTTAGTGAGATCAACCAATAATGCACCGGCGAAATTAACGTTCAATCCTCCCTCAGAGGGCTCGAATTTCAAGACGTCACACTAAATTAGAAAATAGGGAGACAATTTTTGTCGAAGTGTCATATGCATGATCATAATTTGTGCTTACATAAATGTCATAATTTTCATTATATATGTTAGTAGTAAAAGTATAATCAATTTGTGTGTATGTGCAAAATTGATATTTAAAAAGAAGAAGTTTACTTGATAAGATTGTTTATAAAATGGAAAAGATTCAAATTTTAAAACTCAAATACTTATTTGAAAAAAAAAAACTGAAATACTTAAAAATATAATAGAATGATTAATTTAAATTTTTTTCCAATGATATAATATTTATAAAATATCTACTTGATGATATTTTTGGAGAGAAAAGGGAAGATTGGGACTTTTAAATAGGAGATTCCCTTTAATTGATGTGACAATATAAATAAATCAACTTATTATGAAAATCTGTTAATTCGTATGAATTCGTGTTTTATAAAAAGTTAAAAGCATCATGTGATGTGGTATTTCGTGTTTTTATTCGTAGTTTTCATTTTGTTTTGTATTATGTAAATGGGACGGTTTTAACATTGTAAGCCAAAGAAAAAAGAAGCCGCTCAGGGCAAAGTACTTTTTGTGTATGGTGTTCTCGTCCACCTTAACCTATAATAACAAGTTGCCCTTTTTTTAAGCTGTCTTCTTTTTTATATCTCTGTTTATTTTGAAAAGCTTTTCCATAATAAACGGCAAGGATCATTCATTTGATAATTTAAATGAAAAATTATGAATCTCACTTTTGTACAATAGTTTAATTCTATTTTGGATATATGGTACATTAGCAAGTTGTTTTGTTCAATTTGTGCAAAACATTATAAATGTAAGCATGAACTAAATATAAGAACTATTGTGATCCAAATGATATTATTTATTAATGATTTAATAATTATTGAAAAAGAAATATTGGCTATGAGAAGTTATGAGTCTCATGAAAGGGTACAATCATTATTGGAAAGTTATGATTCTTCTTAAGAGGTGCAACTTTTATGAAAGTAAAATGCACTTTGATGGAAGGCACTTATTGATAGCATATATAAATAGAGTATGATTCTCTCTCCACTCACAAGAAGAAAAACTAATATTGTATTCTATTATCCATCAAATAAATACATTATAGAAAATTGGGTTTAGGAAGAGATATAAGATTTCTTCATTTTTTCAGTTCTGCAATAATGATCTTCAACAAGATTGCTATGAAGATTGCTATGGATAAATGTATGTCTTTAAATATATGTCTTCATCCTTCATCCCTCTTATTGTGAAAGTTCCTCTCATTTGAATTTTTGCATTTAAGATTACGTTATCGCTAATATTCGGTATCAAAGTATGATTTAGGATGTGACATCCCAGGGCGCCACCTTGCTTTATCATACTTTATTCTATCTTTTCACTTATTGTAGATACGGTAGTTGAAAGTAAACAACAATCAACGACAAAGGATGAACGAAAGCAATACAGAACAGAGCAATCATAGTGAACTTCATCTTTCACCTTATTTATGAAGATGGGTGATTTACATCATGGGCATACATTTGGAAGGCTAACAAAAGGGTAGTCCCATCACCATTCTATCTACACGGTTCCATCATCCACTCTAGCCAAAATACATCACCCAGCCGCAGGACCACATCTCAAAAAATGGCAAGTCGTGCCTTCCTAAAAACGGTACTCCTACTTCTGACCTCCCTGGTTAGCCTACACCACACTGCTGGCCCCATCGTCTGCACCCTTTCCGCCACCATCATTCTCCGGGTAAGGAAAGGGCCCCCAAGCTTCCGCTTACGTCCAAGAAGACCAAGATGAGGCGGATGGGTACCCTCTGATTCGGCTGACCCACGTCCACTCGAAGAGTGGCATCATAATGCACAAGCTTAACGAGCGGGTAGGCGGGATCAGTGAAGTCAATAAGGTGCCCCTCGAACTCGTTTGGGGTACCAAAGAACTCATCATCCAATAGCATACAACTGCATACGACATATGACTAGAACTAATCACCCGTACGTACTATGGGTACACCCCGTTTAGCTAATATACTCTAGACTCATGCCACATCGACTCGTTTACAAAGCCAATAGGCAGTCATGCAGGAGCACACATATCACATAGAATTCATCTTTCACTTGCCCTTTAGATTTCCACTCCAAGATACATGCCCATACATGCCCGGTGCGCTTGCCGGTCACGCAAGGAGGAACAATTCCTATCTAGCAAGGATTCGTTGCATCCTACGGTTTATTGCAATGTACACTAGTGCGCTCTCTAGCCTGCATAGGGTTCGTGGTTCACTGAACATGGCATCCCAATGAAACTCTTGGGGGCATCTAGGGCATACTCATCCCAGGCATCCAATTCACACGATCTTTGGGCATCCCACCATTCTCGATAGGCTCCTCAGGGCATCGTTGGTACGCTCACTAACGGTATT
Source organism: Angophora floribunda (assembly GCA_014182895.1). Classification (NCBI taxonomy): domain Eukaryota; kingdom Viridiplantae; phylum Streptophyta; class Magnoliopsida; order Myrtales; family Myrtaceae; genus Angophora; species Angophora floribunda. Next base: position 20,694,056 of record CM024709.1, read on the forward strand.
AGTTTGTGTCTTAATCAAGTAGTCACACGTATAGGCAATATTTTCATTAATCATGCAGACGTCTCGACCACTCAACCGCACACATATAACTCCTAAATCGGACCACACATTACACTATTCGAGTCAATTAGCCTAAATCGCAACCCAAGGCTAGTTCGAATCACTTCCAGACTTTCGGATTTGCTCAGGGACATACTTGAATCAATTGGGTCTCACCAAACCATTCAAGACAAGCCAACACACAAGACACTAGCCAAGAACATATAAGAGCACTTCAGAACTTACAAGAAACAAATGGGTTCTCGTCCAGCTCCACCTAAACAAAACACGACCACGCACCGAGCCCATTCTTGATCTCACGGCCCTTGTGGCCACATGAGATACCTCACTGTCCTCGTAACCACACGTGGACCCTCGTGGATACTCATGAACACATGCAAATGCACATCGGTATCATCGAGCATCGTCTTAACCCCTACGGATCACCGAGCCGTTGGGCGCCTACGCTGGGGCTTTCTCTGCCTCACGTCATCACCGTGCGTCCCTTGTGACCTCAAGGAGTCAGATGCACTTGACGAGCAGCTCTGCGCGGACTATACTCGCGGAACTACAACCGATCAATTCAAGGACACATGAATTGACCCCAAATCTCCTCAACGAAATTCAACAACAATTTCAGCACATTAACACAGCAAACTAGCTCTAGATGACATGCAAGACAAGCAAATTTGTATATTATAGAACGGTGGAACCCCATTTGCCTCGACGGACGATCGTGACGCAGGTTCGGACGGGAACGGTCATAGCTCGGCTCTCCTCAAGGCCTCGACGTCACTTCTCATGGCTTGAGCCTTCACAAACTAGTAAGGCGGAGGAGATTCGAGTGGAGAGAGAGAGATCAAGCGTGAGGGAGGGGGAGAGATGGGCGAGAGAGAGAAAGGAATGAGAGGGGGAGAGAGGGATCTTCAGGAGGGAGAATTGAGAGAGACGGATGAGAAATGAGAGTAGAAGGAGAATAAGAAGAAGAAAAAGAAAATGAAGAGGAGGAGGAAGGAGAGAGAAGGAAGAAATGATAGGTCATCATTTCCATAGGGAAGAGGAAGCCATGATGGCTTCTTGTGGGTGAGGAAGAAACAGAGAGAGAGATGATCAGCCATGGGGAACGTTCAGCACCGACCATGCCTGATCTTCACGTAGAATAAACACTTACAATCGAGAACCGTGTCTCCAACTCCTAAAATAAAATTTCTTGATTAATATATGAGTCAAGACTGTTATCCTATAATACTACAATTATCTAAATTCTAATTTGTGCCAATCGGCACCTCTTAATTATTGATACTTAAATTACTAATTTGGCAGACGGAAACTGGGACATCACATAAGAGCTCATGATTTTTCCGATGATCAAAATATAATGATTTATGGATAAAGAGTCGTCAAGCGATATTGTTCTTTCCTAGTTATCTGGCCTGCTTTGAAATGATCTTGGAGGAGGAATGTCGGAAAAGACTTGAATGGTGGAAGGCAGGATGGAAAAAGGGCGAAAAATAGAGGAATTTGGCCAATAGAAGAAAAGATGAAGAAGGTGCGGGGGGAAAACATGCGCCCCACCGGCTCCATGCCTGCGCTAGAGGTTAGGCGCTTGGAATCCACGAGCTCATGTGCCCCACACACGTGCAGGAGAGTCAGGTGCATGCACGACATGTGCTTGCGCGAGTCTTGGGAGCGTGCGCAGCACGCGTTTTGCCCTCCTTGATGGTTATTTACATTTTTGCCCTTGTTCGCTGAATAATTAATATTCTACCCTAGTTGATTATTTACTATTTTGCCCCTAGATGCTATGTTTATGATTCTTCCACTCTGGGATTATGATTTTACAGTCTTTCCCTTAAACATTAATTACGATTTTGTCCTTGCGTGCAGTTTGGTAAATGTTTATGCTTTACAATATTAAAAAAAAATCAATTATGAATGGTTTGTTGGCCATCAAAGTGGCCAAATTTTAAAATCTTTTGAATTTTTTGAGCATAAGTACAGCCCAAGTGTCAAAACTTAGCACGAGGGGACACTTAAGTGCCAAAAGTTACAAAATGTATACTTAAGTGCCACTTTTTTTGTAAATTAGATCACTTAAGTGCCAACTCCGGTGAAGGCTGTTGGAAATCTGACGTGACTTATTTTAATAATATAAATTGATTACGTGGCTTGTTGGAAATTGAGTCGGTGAAAACTCAGCCAGAACAATGTCGTTTTGCGCTGACGTGGCATTTTAAAAATGTATTAATTAAATAATATTAAATAATTAAAAAATATATAATTAAAAAATTAATTAATTTTTTAAAAAAAAGAGAGGAGGAAGGAAAAGATCCAGTGAGGGCTATGCAGCCCTCGTCGTTACCACCCCACCATCGTTGGAAGGGTTGGCGACGGTGGGGCGAGGGTTGGCCGGCGACCCTGGTTGACTTGCTGCGAGGGCCTGTGGGCCCTTGCCCTAGCTGGGCGGCTGGTAGCCTTTGGCTTGGCTTGGCTGGGCGAGGGCCCACAGGCCCTCGCCATAGGTCGGCTGGGGTCGTCGGCCATTGGCTAAGGCCCAGCGACCCCAGCCGATCCTCGCCCCACCGTTGCTGGCCCTTCCCGATGATGGTGACGGCGAGGCCTGTGCAGCCCTCGCCAGATCTTCCCCTTCCCCTTCTCTCTCTCTTTTTTTTTTTTAATTAATCAATTTTATAATAATATATTGAAGAATTTAGAGAAAAGAATTGTGATAATTCTTTGTTTTATTTTACCACGATTACAAAGCTATTTATAAGACAACTTTGAGTATCAACCAAAAAATAAAATAAAATCTGAAAGATCCCACAAATTAAGGGATACTAATAAATCATTTCCTAACTAATTTTTTACAGCTATTTCCTAATAATCAAGACCTAAAAATCAGGATCAAATAATCAGATCAAATATTCCTAATAATTAGATCAAGAAAACAAGATAATTCAACACTCTCCCTCAAGCTGAGGAATAGATGTCTTCCATTCCCAGCTTGGAAATTATTTCGTGGAAGATCCCACCATTAAGTCCTTTGGTTAGCACATCTGGTAGCTGATTTCCAGAAGGTATGTAGGACATGCAGATCAATCCTTCTTCTAGCTTTTCTTTGATGAAATGTCTGTCGATTTCAATATGCTTTGTCTTGTCATGTTGTACAGGGTTATGAGCAATGTTAATTACTGATTTATTGTCACAATATAGCTTCATAGGACCCTCCCACTTGACTTTGAGATCTTCTAGGATGATTTTGAGCCATAATAGCTCACATATTCCTTGGGCCATTGCTCGAAATTCTGATTCAGCACTTGATCTTGCAACTATATTCTGTTTTTTACTTCTCCAAGTCACTAAATTTCCACCAAGAAATGTGAAATAACCAGATGTTGACCTTCTGTCCACCATAGATCCTGCATAGTCAGCATTGGTGTAAGCTTGTAGCATCATTTTTTGATTTCTTCTGAATAAGACTCCTTTTCTAGGGCTTCCTTTTAAGTAATGTAGCACTTGATTGACGGCTTGTAAGTGCGATTCTCTTGGGTCATGCATAAACTGACTAACCACACTCACTGAATAGGCAATATCAGGCCTAGTATGAGCTAGATAGATGAGTTTTCCCACCAATTTTTGATACATTTCTCGATCTACATAAGGTTCTTCCTTTGCCTCCCCAAGTTTTTTATTAGGCTCAATAGGTGTAGCTACTGGTTTACACCCAAGTTTTTCGGTTTCCTTCAAGAGGTCGGTCACATATTTCTGTTGTGAGACAAAAATTCCTTGTCCGGACTAAGAAACTTCAATGCCAAGGAAGTATTTGAGTCTTCCCAGCTCCTTTATTTCAAACTCTTTAATCAAACACTGTTTTAGCTCCTGTTTCTCCTTATCATCATCACCCGTGACAATAATATCATCAACGTACACTAGAAGTGCGGTCACTCTCCCCTGTTTCTGAATGCTTAATGAAGAGGGTATGATCACCTTGGCTCTTGTTTGTAGCCTGAAGCTTTCATAACTCTGGAAAATCTCCCAAACCAGGCTCTAGGTGATTGCTTAAGCCCATATAGTGCTTTCCGTAATCTACATGCTTTGTTTGCCGCTCCTTCTCCCTCAAATCCCGGTGGAATACTCATGTAGATCTCCTCTTCTAGGTCTCCATGTAAGAATGCATTCTTCACATCAAACTGTTGAAGTTGCCAATTAAAGTGAGCCGCTAGAGAAAGTAAAATTCTGACAGTGTTCATCTTTGCCACCGGAGCAAATGTCTCTTGATAATCTACTCCATAAGTCTGAGTATAACCCTTTGCCACCAATCGTGCTTTATATCTCTCAAGAGAACCATCGGCTTTGTATTTCAAGGTAAAAACCCATTTGCAGCCCACAAGATTCTTTCCCCTCGGTTTTTCGACAATCTCCCAAGTCTGGTTTTTCTTAAGTGCATTCATTTCTTCTCTCATTGCATTCCTCCATTCTTCTTTAGACAATGCCTTAGATAAAGTATTTGGAATAGAAATGGTGTTCAGACCCACAATGAAATTTCTATGAGGTGGTGAGAGGCGGTCAAGTGACACATAGTGAGATAGTGGGTATAAGGGTCGCTTTGTGCACTCTCTAGTACCTTTTCTAATAGCAATAGGAAGGTGTGAGTCATTTTCTGGCATGTCAAACAACTGATTATGTAAAGGAGAGTCAGAACTTACCGGAAATTCATTTGCAGAACTCGGATGGGAATCTTGAACTTGTGTTTGGTCAAGAACAATTGCCTTTCTTGAATACACCTGAGGAAATCTCATAGAGTCATAAATACGGGGAGATGTAGGAATAGACACTTGTTCTGGAATAGACCCAAACGTAGAGTGTGAGTCTAGGATTGAAGGAGCATGAACTGATTCATCAGAAACTGATTTGTCAGGAGTTGATTGGTCAAGAGTTGATTGAATAGGGACTGCTTGATCAGAAGTGGGAGCTCGAATTAGAGAATTATTAGGAGGTAAGTCAAGATTAAGGCTGTCAAAGTCATCATCTTTCACTAATGATTTCTCCCCCTGAATATTAGATTGTGGAAAGTAAGGTTTGTTTTCTACAAATGTAATATCAGCTGATATGTAGGTCTTTCAAGAAGGAGGATGGTAACATTTATACCCCTTTTGTGTGGAGGAGTAACCTAGAAAGACACACTTGATTGCTCTAGGATCTAGTTTCCCCCTCTGCTGATTATGAACATGTACAAATGAGGTGCAACCGAAAACTCTAGGTGTGAGATTATTTGTTGTCTTGAAATGGGGATAAAAACTGGAAAGAACAGCCATAGGAGTTTTAAAATCTAATACTCTTGATGGTAGTCTATTGATCATGTATGTAGATGTAAGGACAGCTTCCCCCCAATATGATTTAGGAACATTTCCATGAAACAACAATGCTCGAGTAGTGTTAAGCAAATGACCATTTTCCTTTCAGCCACCCCATTTTGTTGTGGTGTGTTTACACAAGATGACTCATGAATGATTCCTTCCCTTTGGAAATAGGTTGACAAGATTTGGTTAAAGTAGTCTCTAGCATTATCTGATCTAAAGCTCTTAATTTTAACTCCAAATTGATTTTGAACCATGGAATTGAAATTAGGAACAATACTACTTACATTAGATTTGTGTTTGAGTAAGAATATCCATGTGACCCTAGTGCAATCATCAATTAGAGAAACAAACCATCGACCCCCTGAGATATTTGGAATTGTGGAGGGTCCCCAAATGTCACTGTGAATCAAATCAAAAGGATGAGAACTTCTTTTGTTGTTTATAGGAAAAGATACACGGGTGTGCTTAGCAAATTCACAAGTGTTACATTGGAATTCACTCATATCTAATCCTTTAAACAAAGAAGGCAACATGACATTTAAGACACGAAAATATGGATGACCATAACGAAAATGATAAAGCCAAATGACATCCTTATTTAAAGTACTAAGAAATGACAAGGGTGAATTGTTCACGACTTTCTTTGAAATCATTGGTGTTTCAAGATAGTACAACCCATTCTTTTCCTTAGCAAGTCCAATCTTCCTCTCCGAATCCTGTTCTTGAAAAACACAGTAGGTAGGGTAAAAAATTGCATGACATTTAAGATCTTTGGTGAGCTTTTGTATGGAGACAAGATTGGCTGATAGTTTCGGCACATGAAGGACACATTTGAGAGTGAGAATGGGTGTAATATGAATATCACCGATTCCTACAACAGTGGCCAGGGAACCGTTTGCCACAACTATTTTTCTATTGCTTGGACATGGGATATATGTACTAAAAAATTGTGAAGTGTGAGTCATGTGGTCAAAAGCACCTGAGCCTATTAACCAAGGTTCACTCGAAAATGTTTCTGAGGCATTTAGACCAAAAGAAAATGGAGGCTTACTTGAGAGTGCCAATGAACATGCACCGGAGGGTTTTTCAAGAGACCCTAAAAGGCCTCTGATTCTTTCTATGTCCTCACTGTTGAAGGATTCTTTCCCATGTCCTTCATTATAATTGATTTGTTGGCTGGTTTGTTCAGCTAAATGAGCCTGGGGCCTTTGCTGTCCTCCTCTATTTCCCCATTCTCGGCTTGAGGTTGCTGGTTTGCCATTCAGTTTCCAGCAACGTTCCTTTGTATGCCTTGGCTTTTTATAGTAGGTACACCACATACTGTCTCAATTATCCCTCCATGTTGGTTTTGAAGCATCCATCTTTCCTTTTTTCTTGTGTTGATGCATTGTGAACTATTAATGCTGAACCTTCCATAACTTGAGGCTCTAGCATTATTCCTCTTCGACTTTCTTCTGCTCAGATTAGAGAGATTGTCTCTTCCAAAGAAGGGATTTCTTCCTTGCCAAGTATTTGAATTCTGACTTGATCAAATTCAGAATTAAGACATGCCAAAAAATCATATACTCTATCCTTTTCAATGAAGGTCTTTAGAATGGCAACATCATCCATGCACCTCATCTCAAATACTCGATAATGATCGAGTTCTTGCCATAGATTTTGAAGGGAATTGGCATATTTCGTCACAATTTTGTTCCCTTGTTTTATTGCACTGGTTTTTACCTTGATTTCATACACTTGTGCTACATCTCGAGCCTTTGAATAAGTCCTGCGAACAGAATCCCAAATCTCCTTTGCAGTTTTGAGAAACATACATGTATCACTTATGGCCGGATCTATCGAATCCCATAGCCATGACATGATCATTGAATTTGCTTCATCCCATGCGTTGTATTTGGGATCTTTTGGTTTTGGACCCGTTCCGGGAAGATGGCTGAGTCTCCCTTTACCCTTCAGGTAGGTTTTGACGAACTGTGACCATTTGAGATAATTCTTCTCATTTAGCCTATATGTTGCCCTCACATTTTGTAGATCTCCGGTCATATGGGTGGTGTTGGCCTCCTCAGTTTGATCCAAGGAAACTCCCTTCAGTTTTGTCTTAGACATGGATATTTCTAAGCACAAGGAAAGTACTTGGAAAGGAAGAGCAAAACAAAAGGAATAAAGGCTGCAAGTGAATGAGGTTTTAGGGCCAAAAACTGAGATATGATTAGAGGCGAAGTGAGAAAAATTGTAGCTAAATGGATCACAACAATGAAGGTTGCGGTCAGATTGCAAAAAAAAAAAAAATCCAACAATGAAGGCTGTGATTGGAAGATTATCACATCAATGAAGGATGCATTGCAATACTATCCCAGAAAATGAGCCTGATGCTATGATACCATGAAGAATTTAGAGAAAAGAATTGTGGTAATTCTCTGTGTTATTTTACCACGATTACAAAGCTATTTATAAGACAACTTTGAGTATCAACCAAAAAATAAAATAAAATCTGAAAGATCCCACAAATTAAGGGATACTAATAAATCATTTCCTAACTAATTCTTTACAGCTATTTCCTAATAATCAAGACCTAAAAATCAAGATCAAATAATCAGATCAAATATTCCTAATAATTAGGTCAAGAAAACAAGATAATTCAACATATATTTTATAATTATTTAATATTATTTAATTAAAACATTTTTTAAATGCCACGTCAGTGCAAAACGATGTCGTTTTGGCTGAGTTTTCGTCGACTCAATTTTCGGCGAGCCACGTAAGCAATTTATATTATTAAAATAAGACACGTCGGATTTTTGGTAGCCTTCCTGGAGTTGGCACTTAAATGATTCAATTTTAAAAAAAAAGTGGCACTTAAGTGTACCTTTTGTAACTTTTGGCACTTAAGTGTTTCCTTGTACCAAGTTTTGGCACTTGGGTTATATTAATGCCGAATAAAACCTATGATGTACATGTATTGTTTAAGTTGAATATAACTAGGTGATATTCTCAAAGTATTAATGTATGAGTATATTCTTACATATTTTCAGTATGTGTACCTGTTTCACATATTTACAATATGTGAACAAGTCCAATTTCAATTATGTGTTCTAGATCTTGATTTAGCATTTCAAGTTAAGAAATTGACTTCTATTACTGATGAGAGTAGCCATAATGAAAAGTCTTTCTATAAAACTCAAAAAAGATTGAATAGGCTAAGCTTAATGTTCATGTGAATGACAATTGCAAATAACCCAAAATCGATAGTGCTAATGAATTTATAAAATTTGTGGAAAAGCGTTTTCAGACTGCTGATAAGTCACTTGCCAATACATTAATGACCACTTTGACCATCATGAAGTATGATGGTCCATGTATCATATATGAGTATGTACTTGAGATGATGTATTTAGTAGCAAAATTAAGGACTTTGGGAATGAAAGTGGATGAGTACTTTTTAGTATAGTTCATACTTCCTTTTCTCATGAGTAATATGGGCCATTTTTAAATGAATTACAACACTATAAAAGATAAGTGGAGTGTAAATGAATTGACTAGTATGCTTATTTAAGAGGAAGCAAGGATAAAGAATTAAAATGCTCATTTTGTTCATCTCTTAAATCATAAAGAAACTGAAAAGAATTTTAAAAGGAAAGGTGGAAGGAGCAAGAACAAAGGATTATATGTCCTGAATGACTCTTCAAAGCTTTTCAAATCTGCAAGAAAGAACACAATCTTATCAAGTGTCACTTTTGTAATAAAATTGGACACTCAAAGAAAGATTCCTTAAAGCATAATGTTTGGTTTGAAAAGAAAGGTAACTCTTATGCCTTAGTATGTTTTGAATAAATCTTTACTAAAGCGGCTCATAATATTTGGTGGATTGATTCTGGTGCCACCATTCATGTGTCATATACAATGTAGGGATCCTTATAATCGAAACCATAAAGTCAAATGAAAGTTATGTGATCACGGGGAATATAAACAAAACTCCAGCTAAGGGCATTGGCATTTATTATTTGGCCTTAGTACTCGGCATTATTTGAATTTGTTTCGAACCTTTTACGTACCTACATGTTCCCGTAATTTAGTTTCTTTGCTAAAACTTGATGTAGTAGGATTTTTTGTAAGTTTGAATCTGAATCTTTCAGTTTATACAAGAATAATAATCTTATTGGCACTAGAACTTTATATGATGGTCTCTACAAATTTAAACTTGATAATGCTTTTGTTTAGATCTTAATGAATTATACTTACTTGTGGCATAAACATTTAAATCATATATCCAAGTAGAGAATGTAAAGATTAGTGAAGAATGAAATTCTTTCGAATTTGGATTTTACTAATCTTGGAGTGTGTATTGATTGTATAAAAGGTAAACAAACAAAACACACTAAAAAAGGTGGCACAAAGAGCATTGAGCTTCTTGAAATTATACACACCGATATACGTGGTCCTTTTGATGTCCGACTTTTGGTGGAGAAAGCTATTTCATTATCTTTATCGATGATTTTTCAAGTTATAGTTATATTTATCTAACGCATGATAAGTCTCAATTAGTGAATTCACTTGAGGTGTTTAAAGATATTGAGAGGCAATTAAAAAAAGTAAAAATAGTAATTTCGAAAGGGTGGTGAATATTATAAAAAATATGATGAATCGGGATAATGTCCGGATCCATTTGCTAAATTCCTTGAAATACATGGAATTGTACTCAATACATGGTGCCGGGTACACCAAAAAAAATGGTATGGTAGGAAAGTGTAATCCTACTTTAATGGAAATGGTTGGGAATATGATGAGTTATTCATTTTTACTCTTATCTTTGTGGATGTATGCATTCAAGACTTTTATATACTTATTAATCAGGGTTCCTAGTAAAGTAGTTTCAAAAACTTCCTTTGAACAGTGGATGGGAAGGAAACCTAATTTATGATACCTGAATGTTTGTGGTTGTCTAACAGAAGTAAGAATTTACAATTCACATGAAAAGAAATTGGATTTAAGAATAACCAATGGTTATTTCATTGGTTATGCAGAGAAATCCAAATAGTACAGATTTTATTATCCTAATTATAGTACAAAATTGTTGAATTTGGAAATACTAGGTTTATTAAAAATGGAGACATTAGTGGGAGTCAAGGAAAGCATGATGCTTGCATTCAAGAAGTAAGAGTATAATTTTCAATACCCAAAATTTCTACAGTTGTTATTCTTGATATTATAGTTTAAATCAACAATAATTAAGAACGACAAATTAATGATCAAGCACTCCCTAATGAAAAAGTTGATATTGAACCTACAACAGTTGAGCCACAAGAAATAGTATTAAGAAAATCTCAAAGAAAAATGATGTCGGCTATTTATAATGACTAAGTGGTTTATCTACAATAGACAGAAATTGACTTAGGAATTGGTTATAATCTAGGTTTATTTTCATAACCATAGAATGTGAAAATTTTAATGAATGGTTTAATTCCATGAAAGAAGAGTTGAAATCTATACATCAAAATCAAGTTTGGGATTTTGTTGAATAAATGATATAAAAAGGTTGGGTGTAAATGGGTCTTTAAAGCATGACTCAAAAAGTGATATTGAATGATATAAGGCTAGATTTGTTGATAAAGATTTTACTTAAAAAGAAGGCATTGACTATAAGGAAACCCTTTCACCATCTAGTTTCCAAGAAAGACTCACTTAAAATCATTATGGATTTGGTGGCTCATTACAATTTGGAGTCACACAAATTGGATAGCAAAACCGTCTTTCTTAATGGGAATTTAGAGGAAGAGGTTTATATGGACCAATCCAAGAGTTTTTCAGTTAAAGGAAAGGAACACATGGAGTGTAAATTAAAGAAATTAATATATGGCCTTAAACAAGCTTTTCGAAATGGTATCTTAAGTTTAACGATGCCATAACTTCGTTTGAATTTAAGGAAAATACTGTTGATCGGTGTATATATATGAAGGTTAGTGGGAATAAGTTTATTTTTCAAATTTTGTATGTTGATGACATTTTGTTTGCAGTTGATGATCTTGGTTTATTACATGAAACTAAAAAATTTCTCTCTAAGAATTTTGAAATGAAGGATATGGGAGAGGCAATGTGTGTAATAGGAATAAAAGTATTCCGTGATAAATCATAATTATTATTATGGTTGTCTCAGGAAGTCTATATTCAGAAAATTTTAGAGAGGTTTAATATGGATAAATGTTCAGCATGAATAGTTCCAATTTAGAAATGTGACAAATTTAGCCTTATACAATATTCAAAAATTGAATTGGAATGAGAACAAATGAAAAGTATTCCTTTTGCATCCATTATTGTGAGCTTAATATATGCTTAAACTTGTATCAGATTAGATATTAGTTTTGTTATCGGAATACTGGGCAAGTATTAAAGTAATCATGATTGGATCATTGGAAATTTGTAAAGAAAGTTCTTACATGTATAAAACTAAAATATATGCTCATTTATAAAATATCCGATTATCTAGAGATGATTGTATATTCAAATGTAGACTTAGTTGGATGTACTGATACAAGAAAATCAAGATTTAGTTGGCTAGAGGAGCAATATCATGGAAAAGTGTGAAATAGTCAGTTATTACTGCATCCACTATTAAGGCTGAGTTTGTAGCATTACTTTGAGGCCACTATTAATAGATTATGGCTGCGGAACTTTATTTTAGAGCTTGTGATTATTGGAAGCATTGTTAGGCTATTGAAAGTTTATTATGATGACTCTCTAAGAATGACAATTTTTCTAAGGATGCTAAGTATATGGATATCAAATACTTGTTCATTAAAGAAGGAGTTCAAAAACAAAGAGTATTTATTAAGTGCGTTAACACCAACCGTATGATTGTAGATCCCTTAACAAAAGGATTGCCACCCAAGACATATAATGAACATATTGAAAGGATGGGCATGACTGGACGTTACTAATGATTGAATTATGAGTGCATTAAATTTATGTATTTGATACTCTGAGCTCAATTATATGTTTTTGATATTTCTTGATTTCTATTTGGTATACATTATGGACATAGATGAATGTTAAATATAATAGTCTCCAACAGAGACATTATAGTTGGACTATTACTGTACTTCTCTTTTTATGGATCATGTTAAATAGAGAGCTATAGTTGTAGTACATAACATGGACTATGTTGATTAATGGCATACAATTGCTATGACTCGTATTAGTTTTCTTTACTTAATTATGATTATAATGTGATAACCAATTTAATAAAGATTATAACATAATGTTATTGTGCACATTTTATTAAACCATGAAAGGAAGATCATGTGGGTAAAGTCGGAGAATATAAGAATTATTGTGGCACACGTGATATTGTTATTAATGATTTAAATGCTATAAAAGAAATATTGGTTATGAGAAGTTATGACTCTCATGAAAAAGTACAATTCTCATTGGGAAGTTATTGCTATTCCGAAAAAGGTGTGACTTTTATGAAAATAAAAGAGCGCTTTGATGGAAGATATCTATTGACAGCATATATAAATAGAGTTTGGTCATCTCTCCACCCATAAGAAGAGAAACTAACATTGTATTTTATCATCCATCGAAAGAATATGTTGCAGAAAAGGGAGAGAAATCATTTTCTTCGCTTCTTCGATTTTCCACAGTAATTATCTTCAATAGGATTATTATGAATAAATTTATGTCTTTGTCCCTTTTATTGTGAAAAATCATGAAGATCAAAGATCCTCTTTTTGGAATTTTTGCATTAAAGATTACATTATCGCTAACACTAAAATTTAAAATGAAATACAACATGTGTTTACCAAAAACTATTCAAAGTGAAATCGTCATATCTATCTATAATGCATTATCAACATAACATGAAAGAAAATAATCTTAGAAGCTATCCTATGTGTACGTGTAATACCACAAACTAACGATTAAAGTTAAATATTTATGACAATTTGTACTCGAGCTAATGTCTTAACTTTGACAAAAAGTTGCATAACATTAAAAATTTAGATATTTAAATATTGATAACATTTAATACTAGATTACAACATGAAGTCATTGATCTTTGTAAAACATTAAAACTTAGGGAAAAAGTTACAAAAACCCTTAAGCTATGTTTAGTGTGACACATTTAATATAGTTTTTTTTTTATTGCGACACAAAAAGTCATAAATACCATATGGACACATTTACTCTCCATTGAGATTCCATGAAAGATCATCTTACCAATTTTGCTTATATGGATGCTAGAAGACAAATGGTGTTGCCAAGAGGCATATGTGACTTAAACGAAATAAAAATGACTTGTTTTGACTGTAAAATTACATGACAGAGCCTTTATGAAGAGTAAATGTGTCATATGGGTATAAGTTTGGAATTTTGTATGTCACAAGAAAAAATTTAGGATAAATATGTCATAGTAGACATAATTTGAGATTTTTGATGTCACAATAAAAAGTTTAGAGTAAATGCATCACAATAGGTATAATTTAGGATTTTTGACTGCTTTTTTCTTAAAATTTGAAACTTAGAAAAATAAAATATCACAAAATATTATATTATATTATATTATGACGGAATGTCATGGCCCTTTGTGAAAATTTCGTGAACTTTTAAAATTAAGGTATACAAATATTTACAACATCTTACAATGGTTTAGATGAAACGTTGTAAGTTTCTACGAAACTTTATTAAAATACATTGTCATTTGTATTTATGATGTTTTCAATTATGTTATACTGAAATTTCATAAGCCTTTAAAAAAAAATTATTAGAAACCACGATACTTGAATATTTATGTGGTAAAATATTAAAAATTGAAAATTATAACATGTTTACGACCCTTTGCATTCCGCTACAAAGAAACTTCATAAGCACTTAAAAACATTGTAAATTAAAAAAAAAAGGATATTTAGATAGTTATGACATTTTGGGCTCGGTTATAAAAAAACAAAAACCTTGTAATACTATGTAAAAACGTGTTAAGACATTAAGCGTAAAATTAATTGAGTATTCATTATCGCAAAATGTTATAATGCTTTGTAAAGGATTGTCAATTAAAATATCAATATGTATATGATGTTTCGAACCGTCTTACCATGTAACATTGTAAACTTTTGAAAAAGTTTGGAGATTATTAGATTACGAAATTTATATATCCATGACGTTTTGTACTGAGTGACGCCAAACACTTCAAGATTTTTATAATAGATAATTTAAGTATTTATGATATTTTACATTGAATCACGATAAGACATAATAAGCATTTGTAAAATGCTGTAAAATATTATTTTTTAAAATTTTCTTTTCTAAATATTCATTTTCTGCAAAACAAAGGAAGCTTTAATAAATGTAAGTTATTTTTGGTGAATGAAAGTTCTTCTCAGTAAATGCTAGTTTATTTATTTATTTACGAGTTATGTATGTAATTTAAAATCCATCTATGTTTCTTTTAATGTAGTTTTTCTTGGAAAATGAAAGGTGTCCTTGGTAAATCTCTAGCTTTTTAGAAAACTTACGTTTTTGACTTTTTGTTCGGTTTTTTGGTTTTCTTGATATTATTTTTCCTTTCAATTATTTATGTGCTTTGGAATGTTACTACTCATGGATTTCGCGCCGTAAATGGAAATTTTTTACCGTTCACAAGCTTGCTCCTCGTAAATTTAAATTTCTACTGCAAAATAGGTAACATTTATTGGGTAATAGATATTCTCACCAAGCATAAAAGAGTTTTCACTATAGAATGGGTGGGTGAAGAAATTCACCGTTTTAAATTAATTTTTTGGTTTATGATAGCGTAAATGACAATCATTCTGTTACTAGGAACAATTTCTTACTAGAAATAGATTTTTGCTCCTTAGTGTTATTACTTGATTACTTTCAACATTTCAATTTTGGCCAGCATTGCCTTTATATTAAACTTTTCTCGATGAAGATAGCAGAGTGATTTGGACATTGATCAGGGTTCAAAATAAGACCATTAAATGTTTTTATTATTATGAAGGTACATGAGGTTAACTAATCTTATCCGTTCTAATGTCCAAACCAGCATTATGGATCCCAAGCAAAAGATTAATGGTGGTCTTTTCTTATTATTGTTTGAAGTTTTAACCAGAGCGGCTTTTGAATTTTGAATTCGAGCAAATGGACCG
Source organism: Angophora floribunda (assembly GCA_014182895.1). Lineage (NCBI taxonomy): Eukaryota > Viridiplantae > Streptophyta > Magnoliopsida > Myrtales > Myrtaceae > Angophora > Angophora floribunda. Next base: position 20,709,591 of record CM024709.1, read on the forward strand.
CTTTACCGTTACATTATCTGTCGCTAGCGGGTGGCGTCGTCGAACAAAATTCTATTTCTGAGGGTTGGACCAAACTGGTTTCTAGCTTTCTAATTGAAGGCCTACCATCGACTCGAATTTTATATGCGCTCATCTCCACGCCTGTTCATGAAGCATCGGGGCTGCAATAAAAGTCAATTGAAAGCTGATCTCATTTCTATTCCAAATCAAATTTTCGACTACAAATTTATCCCCAAAATAGAAAGATGAAATTTTGTTATCCCGCGAATTTTTATTTCAAACTTTATTCTCATAAACAAAAAATAGAAAAATGGAGAAATAAATGGTTATCAGCGTACTCTTAGAAACCTTCTTTGTAACTTTTGGGGATATGATTCTGTTTGATTTTTCGATCTATTGATGACCCATATCATTTTACATAGAATGAGAGAAAAAAAAAAAGAACCATTAATAACAAACTTTTATGGAAAATTGGTTTGATAGTCCATGGCCTAATTCCATAAAAACCCTGACTTTAGGAGAAATTTCAATTATGTCGCAAAATCTATTTTGTGTTAAAAAAATCTCCAACTTCCATTTTAATCCTAAATCTTCCCATGCATCCGAAAATTGCCACTAATTTATTCAAAATTATTAATATCACGAGGTCATTGTTGTTCATACGAAGGTTAGGATGTTGATGAAGAAGTGGGTTTTGATAATGAACCTCCAACTAGTCCCGATAATGATAATCTTAAAGAAACCACTAGCGATTTTTGGACACATGGGTAGATTTGATACTAAAATGAAAGTTGAAAATTTTTTTAATAAAAAAATCTTGGGTAGAATTAGAATTTGACCTAAAGTTTGAATTTTTTTTATCAAATTAGCCTGATTGCTATGCAAAAACTATTAATTAAGTTATCATCATATATTACAGAAAAAGACAAAATCATATTTTTAAAAGATGAATAGCTAACTTAATCCTGCAATAATCATAGCTATTTTTTTTCCTTTTTTTTTCATGCAAACACATAAAACGCCAATTCTCATCTTCTGATCAATCATTGTTACTATAATCCAATTATCCATTTTGTTTCTTCATTTCATGAGGCGGTCCAAACCCTTGAATATCATCTTTTTGTTCACACTAATAAAAACAATTTTTTTTTATATATTTTATTGGCGCAACGTATACACGTGTCCAATCTTTTCTAGGGTTTAGAAAGGCAAAGCCAATTTGATTAAAGCAAGAAAACCCACCAGAGCCCGAAAAAGAAGAGAAGCAACCGCACGCCACAATTGTAATAGAAGGCAAAAAAATTAAACGCTTAGCACTTTTCCGATTCACCAAGAATATAAGATTCCAACTTTCTCACGAATATAGAAAGCAATATATTTCCTTTTGCGTACAAAATATGAATATTCCAATCCATTTAATATGCAATTATATGATATTTTGACCATATAAATTCCTCTTTATCGAGGATTAGTAGTATCTCGCATGATAAATATGCCATGCTTAGGTCTCACGTCTACATATGGGAACAAGCTCAGAGACTCTTCTTATGGAAGTGTCCATAATAACATATTCAACAGATTGGAAACTAAATCTCCATTTGTTATTGAAATGAATGATTTAGATAATGTTTTCCTAAAATGGTGTGTTTGTTTTGTGGAAAATGAGTTATTTGAAAAATATTTTCCTAAAAATATTGCTTATTTTGTTTAGAAAAATTAGGGAAAATATCTTCATTATTGATAACAATTTATGCCTAACTATTTTCTTGAGTGATGAAAAAAAATTTCCATTCATTTATTTTTCTAAATGATGTGGGCAATCATTTTCTGAAAAATGTTCTCCAAATCATTCATTTTTCGCAACTCATGATCATTTGTATTTATTAAAACAATAAGTTAATGAAAAATATTTTCATCATCGATAAAAAATTATATTTGAATATTTTGATGAATGGTGGAAATATTTTCCGTTTGTTTGCTTTGTAAGTATTACAAACGATCATTTTAAGGGACAATGTCTTCCAGATTATTCATCTTTTTGTGAAACAAACAAAACCCGAATTGAAAAATAAATTTCGGTGTTAGTTGTAATTCTAAATTCATCAATAAAAAATTCTGATCAGAAGTTTTTTTTTATTCGATTAGTGATTACAAGGGAGCATAATAGCTTTTCTAGCAAAACAAACGAGAGAGAGAGAGAGAGAGAGAGAGAGAGAGAGAGAGAGAGAGAGAGAGAGAGAGAGAGAGATAAAAGCTGCATTTTTACCAAATATTAATTAATTAATTAATTAATTAATAATAGAGAAAGATCATTTTAGAGAATCTTAAGATTCCCCAAAAAAAGCCCTAAAACTAGAAAGCGTGGGTGTAAAACCTGCCTAAAATCGGCGTCCCCCGCAATAGCAAGCCAGCTTGAGCCAGCGATTCCAGTCACAATGGTGGGCCCCACAGGGCCGGTCCCCCCCCGATTCGACGGCTCGGATCTGCCCAGTGATCATCCATTTCCGCGCCCTGAATGATTCCCCTCCCTTTTATTTTCCCAGATTCACTCAGATTCTGAGAAACCTCCTTGCTCCTCGCTCCTCGGACCTCCGTAGGCGCCGCCGTTCTCTCCTGATTCTCCCCGACCCCAGGTATCGTTCACGGCGGCCCGTCCGAAGTCTCTCTCGTTCTCCGTTTCGATCCCATTTTCCTTTGCGGGTCGTGAGGCGGTTGCTCGCTCGTGGGCGTGTCCGTGTTCATGTCGTCGTCGTCAGTGCGTGCGAAAGTCCGCGCGTCTCGTTTTTCTTTTTCAAGATTTACGATGAATCCCGTCTGCTGTGTTTCTTTACGGTCCAGGTCGAGATGGGCGAGGCCGTACGTCGGAGGGGGTGCTGCTCGAAGCAGGACTTCCTCCCCGAGGAGTCCTTCGCCAGCCTCGGGAACTACGTGAGGGCCCTCCGGGAGACGCCCGCCAGGCTGCGGGACCGGTTGGTGAGCCGGTCGCTGGACACGACGGAGCTTCACGAGATCAAGGCCCGGAGCCAGCACGAGATGAAGCGGACCCTCAACTGGTGGGACCTCATCTGGTTCGGCATCGGGGCCGTCATCGGTGCGGGCATCTTCGTCCTCACGGGCCTCGAGGCGAAGGAGGACGCCGGTCCGGCCGTGGTGCTGTCCTACGTCGTCTCTGGCATCTCCGCCCTGCTCTCCGTCTTCTGCTACACCGAGTTCGCCGTGGAGATACCCTCAGCCGGTGAGTGCAAACGCGAGCACGCACTATTTCATTGAAAAGTTTGGATTCTTAATGAATTTTCAATGAAGTTTTCTTGTCTGGGAGAGAGACCTGTCCAGCTTTTCGGGGCGTCCCAGGAATAGAGATTCGAAGAAAAATATGATCTTTGACTAAGAGGCGATATTCCCAATTCCCTGCTCGTCACCTTCCAAATGATCTTTGACTTGACAAAGCCTTTGCGGCTTTACATCCTTCTTGAATCTGGCGCCATTTCGAATATATTGGTCGACTCTCATTTGTCCATTCTCTGTATATTTGTTTATTGTAATCTTTTAGACAGATGACGAGTCAAACTCTCAGAGATGTCATATTTCATGCATGTTGGGCCGGAATTCGAGACTTTTTTTTTGTTTTTATGCCATTGACAATGAACTTAGATTCGTAAATTCTCGTAATTTCTCTTTGTTTTTTAGTCATATGCAATGTCAAGGTTGACCATTATCCTTCGCGATCGAATTATGGAGCTTGTAGATCCTTCACATATTGCAATGCAGAGTTAGCAAGCGATGTGACTGAATTTGCTTCTCCTCCCTTGTTCAGGTGGATCGTTTGCATACCTAAGAGTGGAGCTCGGCGACTTCGTGGGGTTCATAGCTGCCGGCAACATCCTTCTTGAGTATATAATTGGCGGTGCCGCTGTGTCGCGCTCATGGACGTCATACTGTGCCACCCTTTTCAACCACAAGCCCGCAGATTTCCTGATCAAAGCCCACGGACTCGCGGAGGGCTACAACCAGCTTGACCCCATAGCCGTCTGTGTCTGCGCTGCGATCTGTGTCATCGCGGTACTGAGCACCAAGGGCACGTCCATCTTTAACTCCATCGCCTCTGTCATCCACATCGTGGTTATTCTCTTCATCATCATCGCGGGCCTGACCAAAGCCAACCCGGAGAACTACTCCGATTTCGCTCCTAATGGGGCACGCGGCATCTTCCAGGCTTCGGCTGTGCTCTTCTTTGCCTATATCGGGTTTGACGCGGTGTCGACAATGGCCGAGGAGACGAAGAACCCAGCCCGGGACATACCCATTGGCTTAGTAGGCTCAATGGTCATCACAACTGCTTGCTATTGCCTGATGGCCATAACACTCTGCCTCATGCAGCCTTACAAGGAGATCGACGAGAACGCGCCTTTCTCAGTTGCCTTCCAGGCCGTCGGATGGGACTGGGCCAAGTACATCGTCGCTGCTGGCGCGCTGAAGGGCATGACGACCGTACTGCTCGTCAGTGCTGTTGGACAGGCTCGGTACCTTACGCACATTGCCCGGACCCACATGATGCCGCCATGGTTTGCCCATGTTAACGAAAGGACCGGGACCCCCGTGAACGCCACCGTCACCATGCTTTCCGCTACAGCAGTCATCGCCTTCTTCACCAAGCTTGAGATCCTGTCCAACCTCCTTTCCATCTCCACCCTCTTCATCTTCATGGTCGTGGCGGTTGCGCTCCTCGTCCGCCGCTACTATGTCAGTGGCACAACCACAGCTGCGGACCGCAACAAGCTTGTTGCCTGCCTAGTCCTCATAATCGGGTCTTCGATTGCAACGGCCGCTTACTGGGGCCTTAGTGAAGGTTGGATAGGATACGCTATCACGGTGCCTATATGGTTAATAGCAACCGTGGCGTTGAGGGTGTTCGTTCCTCATGCGCACAACCCGAAAATGTGGGGAGTGCCTTTGGTCCCGTGGCTGCCGTCGGCCTCCATTGCCATCAACATCTTCCTACTCGGATCCATCGACAAGGAGTCGTTTGAGCGGTTTGGGATCTGGACCGGCTTTCTGTTGGTCTACTACTTGCTGTTTGGGCTACATGCATCATATGACACCGCCAAGGAAGCTGGGGAGAGTAAGGCTCAGCAGGTGAAGAGGATTGAAGAAGGAATTTGAGACAAAACGCAGCAACTTCTATGTACACACTGAAAGAAGGTTCTAAGATATTATTGTACATATGGTTAGCTGGGAAGAATAAGTGTTCATGGTTTCTTAGATGTGGTATGCGTTTTACTATAAATTGGGTATACATGGTATGCGTTGTGCTGTTCATTTCTTAGATAAACTGACTGTTAGAGAAATATTATATCAGAAGTGCAAGTGATGATTTATGGAGATATATTATTTGATTTTAAAGGGAATCTTCTATATTTTCGCATGTGAGATGTTATTTCTTGGTTTTGTCCGTCATTAATAACTTGATTAATTTTTTTTATAATAGTGGAGGAAAATAATGCTTGTAAGCAGTCCTATTGAAACCCAGAAGTAGGCAGGCTTGCTGCTTGCCATCCACACCAGAATAAATGAAGTTTTCCGAAAAAACCTACTAGTGGAGGAAGACCTCTTAGGGATAAGAGACATAGGGCTAAATAGATCTTTCGTGTATTATCCGATATCGTCTTGAATGTTATTAGTTCCAGTACGTAACCAAACAATACAATGCAAGCAAAAGTTTCTAGATTCATGGAGATCGTATATACACCATTTGAGTCTCCAACAATTATTAGCAATGAGATTCCCCAAAATCATGCTAAGAATAACTACGATTTCATTTCAAAAAGATGATGCTATTCGTTGGATGACAAGACAAGACAAGAATAACTTTCCATCTTTCTGCTACTCTTCATTGACATGCAGCTAGAGAAGACAAGATGAGAATTACTTTCAACTCTTATTAGATAGACTTACCTTGAGGTAGATATCTATTGCAGATAAAGACCATCATCTAAGGGTCTGGCAAAATCAGGAACAGCAGCAGCAAGAGCCTGGAAATTTGGAAATTTCAAGTTAATGTCAGGGGCAACCTCCAGCGAGATAGCCATCAATAAACTTTGCAACCATTATAATAGGAGTCAGTGAAGACGATCCAATCAACTCGCCATTGTCCTCTGAACGTGGAGAGGCCCCGCCAGTAGCTTGATCCATGACGAGAAAGTGTTCAAGAATCCACTGCACACAGTCCCCATTATAGTGTCTCTGTTGAATGAAATAGATTGGGCGTTAAAAGATCTTCAAGAGTAGCTTCATCAAGCTGCACCCCGATCCTTCTCTCCAAATTTGATACGCAAGAGGGGCTTACTTGAAGGATCACACCAGTTTGGAGCAGACCAAAGAAGAACTTAGTTGACACTAGGTTTTTCTGTATAGGTAGTAACCGATCAATATCTTCCACTAACTTCTTCTCTTCCACTTCGGAAGGTAGGGCTGCTGGACCAACAGCAGACAGGTTAGAACTAGGCTCAGTAAAACACCGACGCCTATTCAGGCCAAGGAGGTACCTTTTGGCATAGAAAGAAAGTGATCTGGCGATTATTTCTAGTTTGACGGCACGAGATTCCATTACTGAAATCAACCTTTTGTACAGAGCGAAACTCAAAACCGTTACATCCTCATACCACCAATCTGAACTTAGATTCTTGGGCCTCGCGCCGGTGCTTATCGTTCCATAAAAAACTGTCACCCGGACTCTGCAAAGTTCCACCGTGCTCCATGATGGGCCATCCAAACAGATTAGGGTCAGTCGATGCCTTGATGGTCAGTGACTTAATGCAGCGTTTAGTGATGTTGAGTTCGTCAGCATATGATATAAGATCATCACAGGTTAAGGAAATTATCAGTCTTCATAATCAGATTACCCTCCCCATGCTCCTTGGTCATTTCAAGATGCTCTGCTGCACATCTGAGGTGCATGACACTGGAGGCAGTAAGTTCGAGTTTCATCCGGTAACAGAATTTAGCTATAAGTTCGAATGTCTTGGCACCACCAGGAATATCCGGAAGAACTACGGAACATTTTTCTTCCCCCTCTTCATATGCCTCTGTAATCATTCTTTCCATGACCGCACTTCTAGACAGCAGTGGAAACTTCAAATAAGAGGTTTAAGAAATCGTTCTTGAAACATAATCAACATAGAGAAAGAATGCAGTTAAACATAATGGAAAAGGCCTGTTTGCAGCAGAGTAACGTAAACATGAACCATGTGGAACTCCTGGGATAGTATCTCTCCGAAGTCCCATATAATACCACCGTAGTCAACATGAACTATGTGGAACTCCTGCATTATTTTTTCCACTCATTACGTGATAGAATATGATAAAATAGCACTCAAGTAGAGCTACAGAAAGGAAGAAACAGACGAGCTAAATCATTGTGTTGCCTACTCTTTGCGGTGAATTTAAAGCGCAGTTACTTCAATATCCTTGTTTTCAGTCAGAAGAAGGTAAAATCTGCTCCAAGGAGTCAGAAACCCATTCCCATCATGAATTTTTGAAGAGCGTCGCTATATCATAAGTAGGTATGCTTCACGGAGGCCTCATTGGTGCCTCATATTTCAGTGGTATGTTAGAAGCTTGTGGCGATTTTATTCAAGACAAGATCTCACACCCCATCGCTTTGCCCATTCATGACTCCAACAAGAATAAAACCTTGTACAAAATGAATAAGACCAACTATTTTTGTATAAGAAATCCTAATCATCATCTCTACATTCAGATGACTGAATCAACAGATGCATGTTGAAAAACGAAAAGGAGAGGTAAAGGCTTGTACATCATTCCAGGAAAATATTAATGCTGACCATGTTCTTTACAGGAATGATGAACAAAATTTAAAGTAAAACTTATTGACTAGTATTTCTTGCTTATATGCTTATTTGATGAGTTCCTTGCACAAAATATGCAATCCATTCATCTGATGAAACACTCAATAGATAATCATGTTGGCGAGAACTGTCACCTTGTGAAGATGAAAGGACATTTCTCCAACCTCAACAACAAGATCGCTCGGAAGGCCAGTTGTGCAGAACCTATGAGCATTCAGAGACAGAGATGCAAGATATATTAGAAAATATCAACTTATATAATCAGATTCAAGTTCCGATACAAAATGTACACAGAATGCGCTAGCTTGACCAAAACATTTTAAAAGATCCAATTAAGAAACAAATATCTTCCATTTGCTGCTACAGAAAGAACTCCACATTTCTCTATTCTGCTCTCACCAAAAGCTGTCGGTCCAACCACCCATCTTTAGGAGGATCCCCCTTATCCAAATTTGGCTAGGGTCATCATTACCCTTTTACTCCTTTGAATGAATTAAATAATTATCAAAGGAAATATCCTTGTATTTGTGAAGATACATTAATCCAATTTTTCACTTATGAAAACCTCCAATTCATTTTTTTTACCAATTTCAACTGGCATCTTCAACCCATAATCCTCATCCACTATGTTAAAAATATATCTCAAATTTGAGTCCATGAATAAAACCTAACTCGAATAGGGTATGCTGAAAAATATGGAAATTGTATTAGTGTCCAAGTAACGATAAAAATTAAAGATTGTTCTCATATTGGAATTAAGATAAAGAATGGAAGTCTTACTTGGATTTTCATTGAAATACACGGAATTCACTTTCTTGACTGAAGTGTTCAAGAATCTAAAATAAGAAAGGAAAAGGATAAATCTGGTTGGCTGGATTGGAGTTGACTTTATGGTTGTCTATGGTAACGATTTTGTGTCCGAAAATAATTTTTGCTCAGAAATAATTCTTTTAATTCTATTTTCAGAAATAATTTATGAGTATTTGAAGGCATTTAGTAACTAGGGAAAATTTCAAAAAAGGATCCGAAGTGAGCCTATTTTCTCAAATAAGGACCCAAGCAATTGTCTCAAATATGGACCCGAAGTGGCTAAACTAGTCTGAAATAAGGACCTCAAATCGCCGGGTAGCCAAATGTTCGCTGGCCGGCGAGTGTGTGGCATATCTGGTGGCTAAAATAAGGGCAATTTTGTCAAAAAAAATTGATAGAATTTAACAAACCCTAAAAACAAAACCCCCAAACTCTTCACGTTCTCATGTTTTTTTCTTCTCCATTCACGTTGTAGAGCCTGTCACGGTTGGCAAAGCTGAGCTCGCACGTCGCGGAGGCTGAGCTCGTCGCCGTCGGCAACACCACGGTGCAGCTCAGTATTGTTGCGAGGAGAAGAAGAAGAGTAGAGGCACTACTAGTAGTGAGCCGCCACCACCGCGGTGAATCGTCTCCATTTCCTCCGAGCAGAGAGATCTTCGGGCGAGCTCAGCTGCTCGATTCCGTCATGGGAGTTTCGCGGAGGATCGCGAGAGAGGAAACCCTGAGAGCCGAAAGAGTGATGTGGAATGCGAATCTACTTCCACGGACCCAACCAAGAGACACAGAATATCTCGATCTCAAGGACCCACATCTTGGGCACAATGCGAATCCACTTCCACGGAGAGAGAGAGAGAGAGAGAGAGAGAGAGAGAGGCAGGTGAGGGGGGTCCTAGCATGTACCTTTAGAACTCGAGGAGTTAGGGATCTTGCTCCATTAACAAATAATTTGGGTTCTTCGAGTAAGAGGGGACAAAAGAAGTGCAGAAGAAGAGCGTGAAGAATTTAGGGCTTCTGTTTTTAGGGTTTGTTAATTTTTATCAATTTTTTTGACAAAATTACCCTTATTCCGGCCACCAAAAATGCCACACTCTCGTCGGCCGGTGAATATTTAGTTGTCCGGCGATTTGGGGTCCTTATTTGAGACTGGTTCAGCTACTTCAGGTTCTCATTTGAGACAATGGCCACTTTAGATCCTTATTTGAGAAAATAGGCTCACTTTGGGTCATTTTTTGAAATTTTCCCTAGTAACTATCTAAAATTTTTTCTCGGAATAGAAATGTGTTAGGTAAAACTACTCAAGATTCTTAAATTTTTTTGTTTCTTTTAATTTTTTAATACCTTTATTACATTTTTCTTATTTTTTTCATTTTCCATTTTCCATTTTCCTTTCCTCTACTTCTTCCTCCATTGTGGCCGGTTGTTGCCGCCGGCGGTGGCAATGATCTGCTGGGTGAGGTTCGGCAAGCTCACAAGAGTCTCGCTAGGCTAGGGCGAGGTTTAGCGACCTAGTGGAGGCTTGCCCAGTAAGTGGTATGGCGAGCCTCTACCTGGCCTAGGCAGCGTGAGGCCTTGCCTAGATCTACGAGGCCAAGTCTTATGGTTGCTAGGCAAGCTTTCGGCGAGCTTGCTGATGTTGCGACGATGGCCAATGGGTGGCGATGGGGTGGCAATAGGCTAGGAGGAAGAAGAAGAAGAAAAGGAAAGAGAAAGAGAAGAGAAGAAAAAACTTAGACTTGATTCTTGGAATTGTTCTTGGGAACAAGAAGTGATTTTTTTTTATTCTTGATTTTGTTCCAAATTTATTCTCAGGAACAAAAATTTTACATAATAAATTTTTGTGCCAAATCTATTCTCGAGAACAGAAGAACATAATCAAACACTATTTGGCTAGTTAATAAACATGCCCTATACATGTGGTTCTTTTTCCAAGTTGAAGTTGGTCATTGATAGCTCTCTTTTGGATATATATACTTGTTGGTCTTTGATGTTCTAAGGGTTGCAATTGAAGAGCCGTTGGACGAGTGCTTGTAAGGGGGTTTTCTTCATGAAACTACTCCAATAATTCAAGTATTGAAGCCAATTAAATTATTATGGTAAAAATTTGTGTATAATTCTTTTCTAAGTTCGAAATATTATTTCATCAGAAATTGTGGTGCTAAACAATATAACTGTGTTTGGCAGTTAAGATAAAGTGCAGGATATGATAATCATATCCTACATTTCCTATCCTACATTTGATGTCTACTCAAGATAGGCTAAAGTTTGATATAAGATGGATATTGTGACGTCTTGAAATTTGAGCCCTTTGAGGGAGGAATGAACGTTAATTTCGCCAATACATTGTTGGTTGATCTCACTCGAAACTGATTACTCCTGAGATACTGACCTTGAGGGGAAAGTCTAGTAAGGACAGAACTCATGCAACTAAAGAACTTGACTTGGGAAAACGACTTGACCATGGGATTTACATAAATACGATCATGTAGTCATGTAGGTCGATTTTAGGGACGACTAGAAGTCGATCCACAGACATAAATAATGGGACGGTGGATGATTTCGTCTATTGTTATCAAACCCGCGAACGGCTGTATGTCGATCCTTGATAATTGTATACTTTGAAATAAAAATAAATCATTGGCAATTTCATGTAGTCAAGGACGTCCATGTGTTGAGAAGTCTTAAACGTGAATTGGCATGAATCAGTTATGTGTGCATTCTCAAAGCCGCCTGTAAATCTGAGTAGTACCAAACAAGGCATGAGAATTCAAGATGGAACTTTGAATTTTTGGGAACGTCTAGGATGGACTTTTGGACGATGCTTCCTCGACAGTCGACAATGTCAGTTGAGTTGAGTTTTTGGAAAATGGATTTTTGAACTGAGGAAATGAGCTTACGAGGACATGGGTTGGGCAAGATCAGTGTGGGCTTCACGCCCAAGGTGGGCAGCCACCGTGGTAGACTCGAGGCAAGCAAGTGAGCCCGTTGGACCAAACCGACCATTTACCCTCCCAAGCCCATTGTTTAACCTTGAGCCATTTCGAGCCTAACAAATTTCCGAGCCCGTTCCTATTCATTTTCTAGCCCGTTTCTTAGGCCCGCCCTTCATTTTCGGCCCAAGGACAGTTTGTGAAATGTACAAAGTGGAAATGACCATTTTGCCCTTGGATATTTTGAAGAAAAATCAAAAGAAGAAAGAGAAGATGATGTCATATTGCCTTGGGAGTTGAAGCTTGCATTGAATGGCCTTAATGAGGCTGAATTGCAGCCCTCAATGCACTCTCTTTCCTCCTCCTTTAGTCCTCACAAACCGCACACTCTCTCCTTGTTTTCCCTTCCTTTCTACAATTTCAACTTCTGACCTTCTTCCGAAAATCGAGTTGTGAATCTTGGCCATGTGAATCTTGGCCCATGCCACCCACCAATATGCTCGGGGAGAGAATTCATACAAATGGCGTCGGCCGTTCGCTAGGGCTGATCCGTACGGCGGCCGGAAGTCGAAAGCCAGCTGCTCGTTGCCGCCCACTGTAGCGCCTGCTATTGCCAATTCCGCCTTTTCCTCTGTTGCTCTCCCATTTCAACCAAACCACCACCCATACTAGCCACCAACTATTGTCCCTCGACCCCCTGGTGTCATCGGTCGCCGGCCCACCGCTCGCCGAGCTCTAGCCAACTCTTTTTGCTCCAACCAGCCATTTCCCTCCTCCTACAGTGCTATTTTTTGGAGTTTGGTGTGTGAGCAGAGGCTGTTGCTGTGATTTTAGCCCCGGGACCACCTTGGAGTGTCGTGTTTGAGGTCCCCAGTGTCGCCCTCATTGCCGCTTGCCACGCCCGTGTTGTCGGCCCGCTTAATGGGTGAGTTTAGCCTCTAATCATTTAGTTAGTGCCTAAACTTGTTTATAGTTGGGTTAATTATTGTTAAGGGATACTTAGGGTGTTTAATTAAGTGTTTAGCCCTAAGATAGGTGGTTAGATAAATGGTTAAGATTAGCTTAGCTTAATTTTGCTTATTTATGCTTAATTAGGCTTAATTAAGTGTCATGTATTAATTAAGCATGTTTTGCCTTCATTGCTTAATTAATTGGATTAATTTTTTTAATTAAGGATTTATTTAATTTTTGAAATTAATTAGTTAATTATTTTAATTTCTGAATTTAATTATTTAATTATTTTAATTTCTGAATTTAATTATTTAATTATTAAAATTTGAAATTTCACTATTCATGCATTGTTCATCCGCAAATTAAAAATGTGCATAATTTCATGTGTCTTGATTTTATGAGGCAAATTGGATGTGACATTGCATGAACATTTGCTTGAATTGTGTGATTTTCACAAAAATTGGGAAAAATGATTTGTCCGAGTGACACTAGAAATTGATAGGTTTTATGAGAAAGGATGTGAGGTTTTATATGCAAACGCAAGCATGTGTGTATTGGCTAATGCTTTAAGATAATAAGTGTGTTGTGACGGTATGCTTGCGTGAACACTAAACTGAACCCGCCGTCTCGAAATAGTATCCCTTGACATCCTTTGGAAAATGCTGTCTCAGAAGAGTCTCAGAAGAGTATCCCTTGAAGTTATTTGGGCATGTAGTCTCAGGAGAGTATCCCTTGACATTCTTTGGGCATGCAGTCTCGGGAGAGTATCCTTTGACGTTCTTTGGGCATGCCGTATTGAAAGAGTATCCTTTGACGTCTTTTGGGCACAAAAGGGCATGGTTGCACCTTTGTGGAGGAAGGGCGTCGTAGTGCCATTGCGCCTCAGTTGTAATCCTAAGGGGCAGTAATAATCGGAACACATGTGGATGCAAGAGCGTATGAGAAACGTGGCATAATTAGTTCCGATTATGCATGAGATGATCGTATCATTATTTATAGCACGCACACATAAATTGATAACGTGCAGGGTGTGGCAATGGCCAGGTGAGATCGCTTGTGACGTGACTTGCATGTGATTGGTGAATTGCATCATCTAACGGCCACGTGCATTGTGTGTATTGTGCTGACATATAACATGCATGGTATGGCATACCAAGGAAGGTTGCATGCAAATCGACTTTTGATTGTTGGTTGACCCCGTCTGTTGTTTAATTGCTGACTACTGGTTGTTTGTGGTTGGGTTGTGTGAGGGGTGGTTTTGGAGAGATACCTCTGGCTGAGTTGATGTACTAATTGGGACTTGCAAAAGAATTCGCTGAGATTTTATCTCACTGATTATTATATAACCACTTTCAAGCCCTAGAATGGTGTAGTGGAGAATTCTACCCCCGCTCCTCTAGTAATCAACTCGACGGAACCTGAGTTTGATGGGTCCCGATGATGGTGGTGTTGAATCCGAGGGTTCATTATGTATAGTTAGATTAGCCTAGTCTAGTTCCTTTTCAGTTTGGCTTAGAGGATGATTGGCCCCTTTTGTAGGGCTTGTAATTCAAAAAGCGATCCTTCGTTGGTTAATCTAGTAATTGTATAAATGAATAGTTGAGGTTTTTGTTGTTCATCTCTCTATCCCCGATTGATTGCTTGATTGTCTACTTGGATTAGGATGGTTCGTCTTCTGCTTGCGCATAACGAAAGATTAAAATGAATGGTCATCAACGAGTCTTGGGATGTCGCTTTCTATTGACCATGGTAAAAGGGTTGTCACATGCTCGGGGTTCGGGGCGTGACATATATAACTTAGATAAATTATCCTATGAGGGAGCTGTGATAAATGTGGATAAGATTTCTAATATCGAAAAGTTATTTTTCTCGAATAACAAACTTCTTAAATTAATAAAATTAATCTTATATTTCAATATAACTAACATTTGAATATTAATATAAGAAATTCAAAATAACAAATAATAACAATGATTTAGTTTTTTAATTTCATCTTATTTTTATATATATTCAAATTTATTTCTATTTTATAATATAAATTCAATATTATATATTTATATTTATTTCATATTTTAAGTATTTTTTATATATTAGTACAGTTTATTACTTAATATTTTGTGAAAATTCCAAAAAAGGCCCCAAGTGCCCTTAGTTTCTCAAATAAGGGCTTGAAGTTGACATTGTTTCAAATAAGGGCTTGAAGTGCCATCACTTTCTCAAATAAAGGTTTGAAGTGAATCATTTTTCAAATAAAGGCTTAACTTTTTGATAATCAATGGCATTTTCGTCATTTACTATTTTTTTTTTCTTTCCTTTTTTTCTGGTCATCAGGGCTGGGTGAGGGTCAACCTCGCTCGATTTGGCAAGTGATGGCCTTGCCTAGGCGAGGTGACCTTTGCCCTAGGGAGATCGCCCTTGCAGTTGTCCATGAGGTCGGCCTCTCCCGCGGCTAACGAGGGCCGACCTCGTGTATGGCCGTGAGGGTGACCTCCCTCAGGGTGAGAAACGGCCTCGCTCGTCCCTTGCCTAAGGTCGGCGATGGTGGCCGACCCTCACCAGATCTAGCGAGGTTGGCCTTGCTCGCAGCCGGCAAGGGCCGACCTTGCAAATGGTTGCAAGGCAGCCTTCTTAAGGCGAGAGACGACCTCGCTCATCCCTCTCCTGTTGTCGACAAGGGTGGCTCTTGCTGGATCAGGCGAGGGCGACCCTCACCCAACCCTCTATGGGCGTTGCCTGTGGCTGGTTGGCCACCGGCGATGATGAAGAAGATGAAATAGAAGAAAAAAGGAAAGAAAAAAGAAAAAGAAAAAGTGGCAAATGACAAAAATGCCCTTGATTTGCTAGGAAATTTAGCCTGTCGGTAACCAGTACGGTCAAGCCCTCATTTGAAACAATCATAACCACTTTAGGTCCTTATTTAAAACAAAAGTCAATTTTTAGCGCTTATTTGAGAAACTAATGGCATTTGGGGCCCTTTTTTAGAATTTTCCCTAAAATATTACTAGAGAATGATGAGGGGGAAAAAGAAATAAAAAAGAAAATAATTTTAAAAGAGAGGAAAAATATTAAAATATATCAATTATGCCAAACAATGTACATCCAAATTTATTATTGCAATTCATTAAATAATGGACTAGATATACCAAAATCTTTAGATTTTATATCTTATCATTGATTAGAAATCTAAATGACCAAACATAATCTATATGAGTTATTTGTTGTAATTGGAAACTATAAAACACCAAGAGTTTTTTAGTGACACGAGTATAGTTTTAATCTCCGTTGTATTGCTTGATTTATATTGAAATTCTCTATTATTCTCTCTATGGATATATTAGTATTAATTTATTTTCTTATTTTATCTATTTTATTGTTTGATTATTTTCTTTCCCAAGTTACCCTTACCGCCCGATGCTAGAGCCTCGAAAACTCTAAGGGTGTGTTTGGTTCAGCATTTGCAAGGGACTTTAAGTCCAATGCAAATGTTGAAAGCCCAAAGCTACTTGGGGAAATACAATTGTGTTTGGTAAAATTTCTTTGCAAATGGGCTTTGAGTTGAACGTTCATTTGATAAAAAAAAATTTCGCAATGGGCTTTAAGGGGTATTATAGGTATTATATATTTTTTCTTTTTTGGAAAATTGAACTAAGCCTTTCGTCGGACCGGTGAAGGGCTACGGTCAAGGTCACCCGACCTCGGGCGACCTCCGGCAAGGGTTGTGCGGCCCCGGCCGAGGGCCACCGAGGTTGCTTGACCTCAGGCGACCCTTGCCAAGGGTCGCGTGGCCCCGAGGCCGTCGGAGGTCGCCCGAGGTTGCCCGACCTCGGGTGACCCCGGGGTCGCCCGACCTCGGGTGACCCTCGCCAAGGGTCGCGCGACCCAGGCAACCGCTGCCTGGGTCTTGCGATTGCGGGTGGCCTTCGCCTGGGTCATGTGACCCTCGGCGAGGGTCGCCCGAGGTCAGGCGACCTCTGGTGGCCCTCAGCTAGGGCCCCGCAACCCTCGCCCTCGGGCGACCTCAGCTAACGGCTGTCGGCGCCAGTCTGGCGCTGGTGAAGGGCTGTCCCTTTCTCAATTAAAAAAAAAAATCAAGGGCAAAATTGAAAATATGAAAAACTAGTGTGGGTAGTTTTGGAACGAAAAAAATAGTTTCAGCATTCCACTGAATACTAAAAGCTCAAAGCTAGTCCATACTAGTTTTGAGCTTTCAGCATTTTGAAGGCCACTTGAAAACTGAAAACTACTTCAAAAATTGAACCAAACGCACTCTAAAACCCCTCCCTCTTTCCTCGTCGATTCTCTCTCTTCCCTCCTCTCAACCGTCGCCATCTTCGGCCACCATTATTGCTGTGATATTTTGACTTGACAAAGGGTGGGGCCCACCAAATAAAAGGAAACTAAGAGAAAGGAAAACAAAGTGGACGTTCAGCCCTACAAAGGGAAAAATAGGAGAGAGATTGAGAGAAAGAGTGCCCGAGAGCTCACTTGGGAAAGGAGACAAAAGAGAGGGAAAGAAAGAAAGAAGGAAGGAAGAATAAAAAGAGGAGGAAGATAGGGAAAGAAAGAGAGAAGGCTTTGTGGGTACTCATACACGGATGCCTAGCCAAGTCGATGGAACTCTAATTTGCAATACTTAGTAAGTGCCTGTGCCCTTTGTAACGGAGTAATTAGGGCTTAAATTCAAAATTTAATGAATTCGAGCTACAAGGTTCGATTTTTAAGTTGTTGAGTGGATTTTGATGGGAGTTGTTTTGGCACATTGGTTTAGTTAGAATGAAAATTTTAGGCTTTCACATATGAGTGCCGTGTTGTGTTTAGGTTTGAATTATTACTTTGAGTGAGCAATTTTTTAGCATGTGAGTCCTTTTGTTAGCGTTTAAAAATAATATAGTCATTTGTAGTTGAGGTAGTGTTTTGCTTGATAATGTTGATTTTTGTTTAATTGTTAAGATTACAAGATCAATGGGTAGAGTTACCTTGTGGGCAATCCTAGTTGAATGGTGCTATTCTCTTCTAAAAATTTATAGACTCATGTCATTAAAATGATAAAAAATTGATATATGATGAGTTATGAATAAACATGTTGTTGCATAAAATCTAGACTGATCGTTTACTATAATTTGGCATTTATGAATAGTCTGACAATTTTTTTAAGAAATGTGTTACGAAAGGTTATATACTGATTTGCGAACTTGGTTTATGAAATAGATTCTAAAATGGTTTGAGAAATGTCTTGATGAATGGAGTTGAAAAGAGATATTTGTTCTAGTTTGTGAAATTGTTTTGTGATTTGATTTTGAATTGGCTTATGAATTGTAAAAGATGTTGTGAGTTTATGTTGGTGCTCAATATTCTTATGAGTTGAGCCATCGATAATATAGATGGAGACATTACTAAAGGGGAGATCTTGGTCGTTTTGTTACTAGGTGTTATGTTGTGACCATGATTTGATATTGAGCAAAATATTGGTTGATGAATGGACCATTGACATCTATTCTAATATGAGATGGATTAATGGAAAATACCATTGATGTGTGGTATTATATTAATTGATGGAATAGACCATTGATATGTGAATTATTGAGATTGATCAATGAACTGAACAATTGATGTTTGTCATAATATCATTGATTTAACAAATGTTTCCTAATATGTATATATATTGTAATGTTAAAGTGATATAACTCATTTTTATAAGATAAATGAGTTTCGATATTATTCTATAAAAGGCATAGTAAATGCTCGATTTGCTTAGAAGAGATACACACTACTTAATGGGCTATGATTGTTCATTTGATTGATCTTTCGTGTTTTCAGGTTCCTTAGTTAATGGTTGTTAGCTAAGAAGTACGGACACTCTCCAAGAGCCTTCATGTGATGTTGGACACTACAACACATGCCTGACACTTTTGACATGCTCCGACACACAGTCAATAAGTGTTGGAAAATTTGACACGTAATCAAATCTCCCAACACTCTCAAACACGCAAGTTCAGAATTTCAATATATGGTTCCGAAATGCATATGGTTAATTTTAAAAAATTTCAATAAATGAGAGGTCAAAATGTAAATATGTAAAAATTTAAAAAATAATAAAAAGAAGAAAGAAGAAAAACGTACTTTTGACATGTTTGTTAAAATTGAGGATGTCTGCTTTGTGAAAAAGGTCACCGTATGTTTTAGCATATAAAAAATGTTTGCCCTAGATAAAATGAAAAGTAACTAGTCAAATTTGGAACTCTCACTTCAGCATCACCGGTTGAGTCCTTTTTCTTTTTTATACACTAAATTAGAAAATAGGGAGACAATTCTCGTCGAAGTGTCATGAGCGTGATCATAATTTGTGCTTACAGAAATGTTATAATTTTCATTATATTTGTCTGTAGCAAAAGTATAATTGCTTTGTATATATTTTTATAAAATCAAAAAAATGTTCAAATTTTAACACTGAAAATAGAAAATTGTATTGGTGACTCATTTTCTTTCTGTAGGGCCTCAGTAAATGGATAATTAATTCTGCAACAGCATTTAAGCATATGAATGACATCATTATGGGCAAAAGTTGATTTTATTTCTCAAATTGTTTGCTTGTACTGAATTAACTAACAATAGGACTACCAATGGGATTGTGCTCAACATATATACACGTTCTGCATAATTTACTGTGCCCTGGAGTGTGCTATCATGTTACTTTACACTAGAGAACAATGTTCGGTGACATTTTATTATGAATGATATATCGTTTAGATTGCAGGTGACACGACTGTCACATTTAGTCAAGTTGTGCTGGAAGTCATGAGGCATCTTGAAGGAGCCTATGCCCTTATTTTTAAGAGCCAGCATTATCCTAATGAATTGATCGCTTATAAGCATGGTAGTCCATTGCTTCTTGGTGTCCAAGTAAGTTCCATTTAAAACTATAGTATTACTTGTTGCAAATGAGTTGCTTTTGATCGCATCTCACAAATTATTTTCTATTTTCAATTGCTTTGTGTGCTTTCCGCTTGACTAAAAGCTATGCTATGTGTGTTCTTGTAGAACTGACTCTATTAACCATAGTTCAATCAAATATTTCTTATGATACAATGTTTTCTGCGAAGCTTTGAATAGCATCCGTTTTGCTTGGTGGAGACAGTATATTGATTTTTACTCTGGGTCTTAGAGTGCCGTAGGAATTGTAAGGTGGATGCGCATTAATTTCCTGTTAGAACCGGGAATTGGAATAGCATTCTTACTGTTGTCTGCCATGGCACATATTTTTGGTCTTGTTACAATAAGTTTGAGAAAAGCATCTGGTTGTCTATGGTGCTGAACTCTTACTTCATTTTTGGGTATTCATCATGCGTCAACTGTAGCTTAGGCTTAGGAGTTCTCTTGTCATATGTGTAGTTGTCCATTCCTGTGTTTGTCTTACCTATGGATTTTCCTTGTCAAAAATCTTGTTTGTCTTGTAATTTATCATAATTTTGACATAGTCATTAATTCATTCAGGAATTGACAGAAGAACAAGCAAAGGATCATTATTTCATTATGATAAGTACCCTGCACAGAATGGGAATCCCAGGAAACTGTTCTTATCAAGTGATGCAAATGCTCTGGTTGAGCAAACAAGAAAAGTGGTCTTATATGGTCTTGGCTAGTGTCTATAGTAAAAGTATAATCGATTTTGTATATTTTTATAAAATTAAAAAAATTCAAATTTTACCACTGAAATACATAAAAAATAAAAAATAGAATGATTAATTTCAACATTTTTCCAATGATATATTTATAAAATTAGATAAATTGATGATATTTTGGAGAGAAAAGGAAAGATTGAGATGCTTTTAAATGAGAGATTGATGTGATGGTATAAATAAATTAACATTATAAAAACCTGTTAATTCGTATTGATTCATGTGATGTCGTATTTCGCAATTTTTTCGGTAGTTGTCATTTTGTTTTATATTATGTAAATGGGACGATTTTAATAATGTAAGCCAAAGAAAATAGAAGCCGGTCAGGGTAAAGTACTTCCTGACATTCCTGTGTATGGTATTCTCGTTCACCTTAACCTAAAATAACAAGTTGCCTTTTTTTTTTTTTTTGATATATATATGTCTTTTGATATATATATATATATATATATATATTTATATATTTCTGTTTATTTTGAAATGCTTTTCCATAATAGGCGGCGAGGATCTTTCATTTGATAATTTAATTGAAAAAATTGATGAGTCTCACTTTTGTAGAATAGTCTAATTCTATTTTGGCCATATGGTACATTAGCCATTTGTTTAGTTTTACGTGTGCAAAACTTATAAATGTAAGCAAGTACTAAAATTTTAAATGAAATATGACATGTGTTTATGAAAAACTATTCAAAGTGAAATCATCATACCTATTTATAATGCATTGTCAACATAATATAAAAGAAAAATCATGTTAAAAGCTATCCTGTGTGCATGTGTAATACCGTAAAATAATGATTAAAGGCAAACATTTATGACAGTTCGTACTCGAGTTGATGTCTTAACTTTTACAAAAAGTTGTGGAATATTAAAAAATTTAGATATTTAAATATTGATAACATTTAATACTAGATTACAGCAACAAGTCCTTGGTCATTGTAAAACATTCAAATTTAAAACTTAAATATCACAGACATTTTGTATTATATTACAACAAAATGTCATGACCCTTTGTAGAATTTAGCGAACCTTAACATTAGGGCATACATATATTTATATTCATGACATTATACAGGGGGTTTAGATAAAACGTTGTAAGTCTTCGTGAAACTTTACTAAATTACAAAGTTATGTCAATCATTTTTTATGATGTTTTCAATTATGTTATGTTGAAATTTCGTAAGCCTTTGAAAAATCAGAAGTTATTAGAGACTATGGTACTTGAATATTTATGTTGTAAATTACTAATAATTGAAAATATCAACATGTTTACAGACCTTTTGCATTTCGCTACGAAAAACCTCATAAGCCCTTGAAAACATCATGAATTAATAAAAATAAAAATATTTATATAGTTATGACATTTTGGGCACAGTTATTACAAAACATTGTAATACTTTGTAAAATCATGGAAATACATTTAACAGTAAAATTATTTTATTATTCACAACATTTCGCATTAGTAGCGACAAAAAATTTGTAAGTCTTTGTAAAAAGTCATATAGTGTTTATAACTAACATATCGAAATGTTTGCAAAGTTTTGAACTCCGTTTCAATGAAAAATTGTAAATTATTAAAAACAATATTCCAACTTTCTCACGAATTTAGGAAGAAAGATATTTCCTTACCAGTACAAATTTTGAATATTCCATCCATTTCATGCGGAATTATATGATATGATAACCATATAAAATATCATTCTCATGATGAATTCCTCTTTAGCAAGGATTATTAGACTCTTATGGATCGGACACTAAGACTCCATTTATTTAGCGAAAAATGAATGATTTAGATAATATTTTTATAAAATATACGTTTATTTCATAGAAAATGAGTGATTTTATTTTCATCATTGATAATAATCTATGTCTAATTATTTTCTTTGGTGATGAAAAAAAATTTCCATTCATTTATTTTTCTAAATGACAAAAGGCAATTATTTTACAGAAAATATTTTCTAAATTACTCATTTTTCGTGAAATGAACACACCTATGATTATTTGTATCTAATAAATTAATGAAAAATAATTTCATTATTGGAAAAAATTCATATCTAAATATTTTTGTAAACGGTGGATATATTTTTTGTTCATTCACTTTGTAAGCAATACAAACGATTATTTTAAAGGAAAATATCTTCCGACTCATTCATCCTTTCGCGAAGCAAACGAAACCCAAACTAAAAAATTAACACGTCCGTGTTATTTACGATTCTAAATTCACCAATCGGAAATTCTGATCGGAATTTTTTTATTTTATTTTATTTTATTCGATTAGGGATGGAGGAGAACGCGGTCCCTTAATTACTGGAGAGCAAAAAGCTTTTCTAGGAAAAAATTTTTAAAAAAAAAAAAAAGGAATAAAAGCTAAGCCACAAACAAATGACGGCTCGGATTTACTGAGCTCTCTCCGACCCTACGCACCATGCATTGATTTCCCTCGGTTTTTGGCTTACGCGTCGCCCGTATACGCATTCGCGAATTCCGCTATTTATATCCTTCCGCGGAGATCCCAGATTCACTCAGATTCTGAGAAACCGCCTCGCTCCTCGGTCAACCCCTCTGCCGCCGCCGCCGCCGCCGCCACCGCCGCCGTCGTTCCTCCCTCCTGATCCTCCCCCGGCCTCAGGTATTGTTCGCGGCGGGTTCATTCGAAGTCGCTCTCGTTTTTCTGCCCCCGAATTCTTCGTTTCCTCGTGCGAACGGGTCTTGACATTCGGCAGATCTCAGTCGTTTTTTCTGATCCTTTGCCGACATTCGTGAGGCAGCCGCTCGTTCTCCGGTACGATAATCCTGTCTGTTGTGTTTCTTGACGATCCAGATCGAGATGGGCGAGGCCGTACGTCGGAGGGGATGCTGCTCGAAGCAGGACTTCCTCCCCGAGGAGTCCTTCGCCAGTTTGGGGAACTACGTGAGGGCCCTCCGGGAGACGCCCGCCAGGCTGCGGGACCGGGTGGTGAGCCGGTCGCTGGACGCGACGGAGCTCCACGAGGTCAAGGCCCGGAGCCAGCACGAGATGAAGCGGACCCTCAACTGGTGGGACCTCATCTGGTTCGGCATCGGGTCCGTCATCGGCGCGGGCATCTTCGTCCTCACCGGCCTCGAGGCGAAGGAGGACGCCGGCCCGGCCGTGGTGCTGTCCTACGTCGTCTCTGGCATCTCCGCCCTGCTCTCCGTCTTCTGCTACACCGAGTTCGCCGTGGAGATACCCTCCGCCGGTGAGTGCAAACGCGGTTGCCCATCAATATTGTTTCCACCTTCATTGACAAGGGCAGTCACCAAAAATCTCTAAGATGAGCTTTATGATGTCCAGTGAGCACGCACTATTTCATTGAAAAGTTTGGATTTTTAATGAATTTTCGATGAAGTTTTCTTGTCTGGGAGAGACACCCATCAACTTTGATGCGGATTGGCGGGCTTTTCGAGGCGTCCCAGGACTAGAAATTCGAAGAAAAATATGATCTTTGACTAAGAGACGATATTCCCAATTCTCCCCTACGTCATCTTTAAACGATTTTTGGCTTGACAAAGCCTCTGCGACCGCACATGCTTCAAGAATCTGACTTTCATTTGTCATTTCTATGTATACATATGTTATTGTAATCTATTAGACAGATCCCAGAGATCAGACATTTCATGCGTGTTGGACCGGAATTCAAGACTAATCTTTTGTTTTTACGCCGCTTACAATGAACTTAGATTGGCATATTCTCCTAGTTCCTTTTGTGTTTTTAGTCATGTGCAATGTCAAGGTTGGCCATCATCCTTTGCGATTGAGCTATGGAGTTTGTAGATTCTTTCACATCTTGCAATGCAGAGTTAGCAAACGATGTGACTGAAAGTGACTTTGCTTCTCCTCCCTTGTTCAGGTGGATCGTTTGCATACCTAAGAGTGGAGCTCGGCGACTTTGTGGCGTTCATAGCTGCCGGCAACATTGTCCTTGAGTATGTGATCAGCGGAGCTGCTGTGGCGCGCTCCTGGACGTCCTACTGCGCCACACTTTTCAACCACAAGCCCGCAGATTTCCTGATCAAAGCCCATGGCCTCGCCGATGGCTACAACCAGCTCGACCCCATAGCTGTCGGTGTCTGCGCTGCGATCTGTGTCCTCGCTGTAATGAGCACCAAGGGGTCATCCATCTTTAACTCCATCGCCTCGGTCATCCACATCGTGGTCATTCTCTTCATCATCATCGCGGGCCTGACCAAAGCTGACCTGAAGAACTACTCCGATTTCGCTCCTAATGGGGCGCGTGGCGTCTTCCAGGCTTCGGCTGTGCTCTTCTTTGCCTATGTCGGGTTTGATGCAGTCTCAACGATGGCCGAGGAGACTAAGAACCCAGCTCGGGACATACCCATCGGCTTAGTAGGCTCAATGATCATCACAACTGCTTGCTATTGCCTGATGGCCGTAACACTCTGCCTCATGCAGCCTTACCAGGAGATTGACGAGAACGCGCCTTTCTCAGTTGCGTTCCAGGCCGTCGGGTGGAACTGGGCCAAGTACATCGTCGCTGCCGGCGCGCTGAAGGGCATGACTACCGTACTGCTCGTCAGTGCTGTTGGACAGGCTCGGTACCTCACGCACATTGCCAGGACTCACATGATGCCGCCCTGGTTCGCCCATGTTAATGAAAGGACGGGGACCCCGGTGAACGCCACTGTCACCATGCTCTTTGCGACGGCGGTCATAGCCTTCTTCACCAAGCTCAATATCCTTTCCAACCTCCTTTCCATCTCCACCCTCTTCATCTTCATGGTCGTGGCGGTCGCGCTCCTTGTCCGCCGCTACTATGTCAGTGGCACGACCACAGCTGCAGACCGCAACAAGCTCGTTGCCTGCCTTGTTCTCATAATCGGGTCTTCGATTGCAACGGCCGCTTACTGGGGCCTTAGTGAAGGTTGGATAGGATACGCGATCACGGTGCCAATATGGTTAATAGCAACCGTGGCATTGAGGGTGTTCGTTCCTCATGCCCGCAACCCGAAACAGTGGGGAGTGCCTTTGGTCCCGTGGTTGCCGTCGGCCTCCATTGCCATCAACATCTTCCTACTCGGATCCATCGACAAGGACTCGTTCGTGCGGTTCGGGATCTGGACCGGCTTTCTGTTGGTCTACTACTTGCTGTTGGGGCTACATGCTTCGTATGACACCGCCAAGGAAGCAGGGGAGAGCAAGGCTCAGCAGGTGAAGAGGATTGAAGAAGGAATTTGAGACAAAACCCAGCGACTTCATTAATGTGTACACACTGAAAGGAGGTTCTGAGATATTGTACATATGGTTAGCTGGGGAAAGCAAGGGTTCATGGCTTCTTTACTAGAAATTAGGCATAAATGGCATGCGTTGTGCTGTTCATTTCTTAGATGACTGACTGTTTGAGAAATATTATAGGAGAAGTGCAAGTGATGATTTATAGAGATCTATTGTTTGATTTAATTTCGCACTATTTTTTTCATCTCGTCATTAATAACTTTATTATTTTTAAAAAAATAGTAGATAGAAAGTCCTATTGAAATCAAGAAGTGTGTAGGCCAGCCTGCCTACTGTCCCTACCAGAGTAAATGGAGTTTTCCCAAAAAACCTCGGAAGAAAGACCTCCTAAGGACAAGAGACGTAGGGCTAAAGAGAGCTAAAATCAAGTGGCTGAAGCTGAAACAGCTACATTCGGTTGAACCGTTTTGATGACCGAGTGGATATCACGAATTGCCAGTTCTAGCATGTTTTCCCACCAGTCCGATTCCAAAAGCACTAGCAAAAAGCTGGGAACAAGACAAATCCCACATTGAGATGAAGTATCTCCATTGCCATACGATCAAAGATGTGCTGTCGATAAAGGTTCGTGAACACACTACAGAAGCCAGAATAGAAGCCTGAGGAAGATGGGAGAGTGTACATTAACAGGCATCAGGATGTATAAACATAGAAATGCACGGATTTATCCGCCCCATGCGCGCAATATAAATGTTCGAGTATTTTTTCCTATGTCCAAATAGATAGTGAGTATGGGAAGGCTTAAAAATAAGCAAAGTCGTTGAATGTCATACACCGTCGAGTAGAATGAGCTTTAGATGTACGATGTAAAAATTGATTGAAGTGGAATAACCAAAGTGGGATGCATTTCACCGAGAAAAGGGTGTAACAAAAGCAAAAGCGTTTTTATCCGTCCAAAGATGAGTTTTTCTTGTGTTTACCACGCCTTTCCTTCAGCTTCTCGATCTTACCGGTCGAAGTTCCATTGTTCTGGCTGACAGATTTCTCTTCGGCACTGCACATCTGAGACTTTATCTTGAACCCGAATTTCTTCGTCCACACACTTGAACTCTTTGCCTGACCCAACTTCTCGATCTCCTGTCTCATCTCAGAGCATTCCTTCTCAAGCTCAGACACCCGCATCCTCATGCTGTCCATCCCGATTTTCAGGACCTGGTTTTCCTTCACAGCTGTATCCCAACCTCCTTCAGCCGGCCCACCAAACCCACTCCTCAACTGCCTCGACCCCTCAAGGTTTTCTGATACCAGAAAACACCCGGCGATTGAAGTCCTAAGCTGAAGCTGCTCGAAGAATAGTACTTGGACCACTATTCTTAAAGGCAACCTTTCATTTTGTGCCGCATGAGTGCAAGCTTCAAGGGACAGCTTCTGGCAGTCCATCAGCCTGCAAAGTTGCTCCTTATCGGACTCTGCCAGCCATGGATGTGACTGCAGAATAAGAGCATTGCATAAGAAACATAAACGAAAAGACTGGATAGCTATAATGAAGATGTAGTGGATGGAAATGCCATCTGAATTTTGTGACCTGAGAGCTCTGGGCTGAGCATATTTCGTCATCAAATGAAAAGGAAATATGAATTAAGTTGGTTCACTATCAACAAATAATTAAACGCAAAAAGAAAAGAGGAGGAAAGGGAAAAGGAAACCCTGGAAACCATAGGAAAAACAAACACCTAAATTTAGACCAGTCCTAACCAGGTTCACACAAGTCGACCCATATCCTTTAGTGCAGAATCTACTGGACCAGAACCAAATATTTAATATTTGTTGATGGCATTTCTTTAAGATCCTTATCAATAGCCAGTCACTTTCCATTTCTGTTCTGCTCATCGACATGCAGCTAGGGAAGACAAGACAAGAATAACTTTCAACTCTTTATTAGATGGACTTACCTTGAGGTAGATATCGATTGCACGATAAAGACCATCATCTAAGGGTCTGGCAAAATCAGGAACAGCAGCAGCAAGAGACTGGAACTTGGGGAGTTTCAAGTTAATGTCAGGAGCAACCTCCGCAAGATAGCCATCAATAAGCTTTGCAACCATTGTTATAGGAGTCAGTGAAGGCGATCCAATCAACTCACCATTGTCCTCTGAACATGGAGAAGCCCCACCAGTAGCTTGATCCATGACGAGGAAGTGTTCAAGAATCCGCTGCACACAGTCCACGTTATAGAGTGTCTCTGTTGAATGACATAGATTGGGCAATAAAAGATCTTCAAGTGTAGCTTCATCAAGCTGCATCCCAATCCTCCTCTCCAAATTTGATAAGCAAGAGGGGCTTACTTGAAGAATCACACCGGTTCGGAGCAGACCAAACAAGAACTTAGTTGATACTAGGCTTTTCTGCATAGGAAGTAACCGATCAATATCTTCCACTAAGCTCTTCTGTTCCACTTCGGAAGGTAGGGCTGCCGGACCAACAGCAGACAGGTTAGAACTTGACTCGGTAATACCTCGACGCCTATTCAGGCCAGGGAGGTACCTTTTGGCATAGAAAGAAAGTGATCCGGCGATTATTTCTGGTTTGATGCCACGAGATTCCATTACTGAAATCAACCTTTTGTACAGAGCGAAACTCAAAACCGTTACATCCTCATACCACCAATCTGAACTTAGATTCTTGGGCCTTGCGCCAGTGCTTATCCCGTTCCATAAAAGACTGCCACCTGGACTCTGCAAAGGTCCACCATGCTCCATGATGGGCCATCCAAATAGATTAGGGTCAGTCGATGCCTTGATTACCAGTGACTCAATGCAGCGTTTAGTGATGTTGAGTTCGTCAGCATAAAACACAAGATCATCACAGGTCTGGAGTGCCTTTAGGGAATCTTTCCAGCTTTTAAGGACTACTTGGTTAAGGAAATTATCAGTCTTCATAATCAGATTACCCTCCCCATGCTCCTCAGTCATTTCAAGATGCTCGGCTGCACATCTGAGGTGCACGACATTCGAGGCAGTAAGTTCGAGTTTCATCCCGTAACAGAATTTGGCTACAAGTTCGAACGTCTTGGCATCACCAGGAATATCTGGAAGGACTACTGAACATTTTTCTTCCCCCTCTTCAGATGCCTCTGTAATCATTCTTTCCATGACTGCACTTCTAGAGAGCAGTGGAAACTGCAAATAAGATGTTTAAGAAATCGTTCTTAAAACATTATCAAGATATAGAAAGAATGTAGTTAAACATAATGGAAAAGGCCTGTTTGAAGCAGAGTTACTTAAATTGCTAAAAAGACATTTACTAGACTACCTCTGAAGTCCCATATTATCCCACCATAGTCAACATGAACTATGTGGAACTACTTCATTATTTTCTCCACTCATTATGTGATAGAATATGTCAAAATTGCACTCAGGTAAAGCTACAGAAAAGAAGAAAAAGGACAAGCTAAATCATTGTGTTGCGAACTCTTTGCAGTGATTTTAAAGCGCAGTTACTTCAATTTCCTTGTTTTTGGTCAAAACAAGGTAATCTGCTCCAAGAAGTCAGAACCCAATCTCATCATGAATTTTTGAAGAGCATCACTATATCATATATAGGCAACCTTCACAGAGGCCCTCATTGGTGCGTCATATTTCAATAATATGTTAGAGGCTTGCGGCAGTTTTATTCAAGACAAGATCTCACACCCTCTCAGTTTGCCCATTCATGATCCCAATGAGAATAAGACCTTGTACAAAATGAATAAGACCAACTATTTTTGTATAAGAAATCCTGATCATCATCTCTACATTCAGATGACTGAATCAACAGATGCATGTTGAAAAACAAAAAAGGAGAGGTAAAGGCTTGTACATTATTCCAGGTAAATATTAATGCTGACCATGTTCTTTACAGAAATGATGAACAAATTTTATAGTAAAACTTTTTGACTAGTATTTCCTGCTCATATGCTTATTTGATGAGTTCCTTGCACTAAATATGCAGTCCATTCATCTGATGAAACACTCAATAGATAATCATGTTGGCGAGAACTGTCACCTTGTGAAGATGAAAGGACATTTCTCCAACCTCAACAACAAGATCACTTGGAAGGCCAGTCGTGCAGAACCTATGAGCATTCAGAGACAGAGATGCAAGATGTATTAGAAAATATCAACTTATATAATCAGATTCAAGTTCCAGTACAAAATGCACACAGAATGCGCTAACCTGACCAAAACAAGATCCAATTAAGAAAATGAACGTTTTCCATTTCTCTATTCTGCTTTCAACGTCATGATAACATGAGTGAAAGTTTTCAAGTTCCTATTCATCTAGAGTAACAAGGTCCTTGAACTTCAGCAACTAATTTTGATTTCAAGTTGTTGGACAAATTTCTTAAACATTAAAGTTCCATTCCTCTCAAGGCTGCAGGTTGTGATCTTCATTGGTAACCTCAGAAAAAGGGAAATGTCCAAAAAGAAAGAAGATGGGATAAAAACAGGCAACTGCTTTATCTCTGAACTGAGTGTCTGATATTGACAAGGCAATTATAAGTCAAATAGCCAAAACAGATGATATATGATCCTGGAGGAGAAGTGGAGAATTCATACAAATTAATATGAGGATGCAAAAATCTGGGAGCATCCTGAGAAAAGAGGCAGGGTCATATTCCATTTCAGTATCAGTAAGCTGTTTAACCGCAGCAGTCACATTAGGGCAGATCTAAGCAGTGTCTGAAGATACCCCAGTCCCAAAGACATGGCATTATGCCATCCAGACAAACTCTCTTATACATACTTAAAACCAAAAGTAAGATCATGGTTGAAGAACTTTCACAATGTGATGTTTTCTTGGTTCTAGAGCGTAGGGTCATTCGAAAATTGTCATAATGAGAAAGGTCCTTTGGGTGAACTAATGCATAAGATCAGCAGAGGAAGTGAAGCATCTCTAGAAGCAGCAACTAAATAGGCAGTTGGAAGTCACTACAATCAATGCAAGGCATCCTCTGCTACTCTGATGAACAAGAGGCCAAGCTGAACATCCATCAACTTATGACACTGATGGCTTCAGAAATTTTGTTTTCTGTAATCATTGTGGTAGAAATAATGATTCCAGTGATGTTGAAACATAGATTTAGCTCTAAAGAAGTGTTCGTTGGGATAAAAGATACGTCTCAAGTGAAGTTGAAACAGCTAGCTTTTACCTCAAGAGACATTAAGTTCTGAAGTAAAAGATGACTAGGTCAAACACAGAGAAAAAGAGCTGGTCCTGTCAATCAAAAATGAATAGGCCTAGATCTCTAGAGTGAAATTCAGGAACATGATACATAGATATGTTTTTCCTGATGTGGCTTGGACATAAATGTACATCCAAACACCTGCAATGAAAACCAACTTTCCATAAATTGCATGTCTTACTCAGTCTCAGAGTTACTTAGGACACACCAACTTAAGGTTGAGATCTCAGTTATCCCGTTTAACTTTTCAATTTGACTAAACGCCTCAGCCACAACTAATTATTGTTAAAGTTATCTGGTTCGGAAAACTTGCTCAGTACAAACTCATGAATACCTCAGATATAACCACACTATAATTGGGACATCTGCATATGCGCTACCTGAACTGATATCTCTACTCTATTATGCCCAGTCCAGTAGAGAACCTTTGCAAGACCAGGAGCTTCTTTTTTCACTATTGTAAGCAAAAAAGTTGCGTGTAGAAGGATTGTTGCAACTTATAACCTAAGTTATTATCTTGTGACCTAAGCAGCAGGATGCAAATGATTAAAGTGCAATGTGACTGGGTAATTTCAAATCGACACATTACACCAAATTGAATGCCTTCAAAAGAAGTCCTGAACTTTCCATACGATTTCATATTCCACTGTTTTGCAAAAGCATTGGAGAAGAAGTGAAACAATGATGCCCAGATCGAATTGACACCTTTCAGGAGTACCGATCATGAAAATTCAAGCAAAAAATAAGGGTAGGATGAACGAGTCAGACTGAAAAGAAACACACAAGTGTAGTGTTTCCAAGCATTACTGGGGTCTAACATACCAACTTTCTCTAATCAAACCGACGGATAGCAATGGCAAACAACACCGCATGCAGGATTACAGCATTCCAAATTGTCAACACCCATTTAAAATACCAGACAGGTATTACGAACTGCAGCAAAACCGAAATAGCAAATTGAAGAGGCACATACCAAGCCTGCCCTTGGCGTTGGAATGCATCACTTTTGGATCCCAATTTTACACAGGCCATCTCACCGGACAAATCCAAATCCCTATACCAATCAGAGTAAATCCAATCTGTTCTGTACCCCACAAGAAGCCGACTTCAACACCACTGCCAGATAAAAACCACCCAGGATATTCAAAGTCCACCCCCCTCCTTTTTCCCCAATTAATGCAGCTTCTTCAGAGACCTTTTTCGGCCGCCGAACAGCTCCAGAAAAGCATAAGCTCACTTAATAGACAAAGCGGAATTCTACCAAATTTACCAGCAAATCCAACAAACTCAAAATGCCCACCAAACAACTCCACTCAGAGACACGTGAAACCCTTCTTCACCAAATGCCCGAGTTTCGTTCTGCAATCAATGTGCATCACCTCCCACGTTCAGACAGCAAATCTAGGTCAACCCTTCTTCTCCCAAGACACATCCCTGCTCCCAGAAGCCCACTGAACCACTCCGAATTCTGGCAAACCAGCCAAAGTTGCGATTTTTAAATTAATGTCCTAAACCTACCAAGAAGATTCCAAAGCTCGGACTCACACAGAACAAAAAGGGGCCAGAATCGCTGGTACCCATTAAAGAAAAGACGCCAATCCAGCGCCGGGGGAGCTTCTTCTCCGCCCCGGCGATTAAAATAATGAGGCAACGACTTCCAAGGCTAATCATGCACGGAGCCAAAAGAGACGGGCAGAAGCGCTCGGAAAACTCAAAAACGCTGTCGGGTCACTCTGCTTATTCTAAGGGGCTGCTCCGAAAGCAAGCAAACTCCTCCCCCCCTGACGCCCTTACATGCATGTGGGGTCGGTCGCTTGGAGCACACTCATTGCATTTCTCAGCAGCAGCGCTAGCTTTGATACGTTAAAGCGAAACCGAAGTGGCAGTGACCTCCTCGAGAAACATGCCTGATGTAATTTATCAAGACTTTTCTCTTTTCTTCTTCTTCTTCTACGATTTTTTCTTTTTCTAAGTAACGGGCATGTCTCTGCTTTTACAGGGAGGCCATGTGGGGGAGATGATGCGTTTCGACGGGGCTCTGCCCCGCCTGCATTCAATAGGGAATTCAAGACTCTCTAATGTGAGGGTGACTTGATTTTCTTGGTGGGGAGATCTCGCATGGTGGAAAATGATGAGTCAAACGTAAATGGAAAAGATAACGTTTTTTACAAGATCAAGAACGGAAATAGAGGTGTAAACGAGTCATGATGGATTGGGCTCGGCCCGAGCACATCGTGCCTGGTTATATGTGCCCAAGGACCTGCTCCGACCGAAGGTGATTGAGATTGTTAATGTTCATACCTCAATTCCATCTTTTTGCTATGTCTATATCCACTTTTTTGTAATCGAGATTCTGAACACCTCTTATTGTTTATTAGTACATTTTATTGCTTAATTGTAAAATTCGTCTATTTTGACTTAGGTCCTTATACATTTTTATTTCAAATCGCACGCATATTTGAACCTTCAAAATTCTCGATGCTAAATTTGAGAACCTACTAAAACCTGAAATTATAAAATGGCAAATAACTTTTATTTAGGGCTTGGAAAGTGTAGACCGATCTAGGGCCCAAGGAGAAGTCGAGCGAGCCGACGTGAGCCGGACTAGGTTTCCGATCCTCGGTCTATCTTGGAGCAACCCTAGTTTGGATGGTGAGGTTGAAGGAAGGAACTGGCCGCTCAAGCATGATTTTGAGATGAAACTTTTGGGACATGGTTCGAAGGTCAATTTTGAAGAAGGCATTATTGGGCTTTGGGCTAAAGATCACTCGGCCCAATGGCATTGCCTCGCCGAGGTGGGGTTGGCGCTTTGGCCAGTGGGTTCTGGAATCAAAATCAAACAAAGAAATAGCAAAGTAGCAATGGAGAAAAAAGAAGAAGAAAATGAACAAAAACCATAAGATTCTGACAAAAAAAATTGTATATTAAAATGTCGAAAATTCTAAATAATGGACCAAATGCCATAATTTTCTCAAATAAAACTTGAAATGGTCACACTCAAATAAATGCTTGTCTTTCCAATTAATCAATGCCTCATCATTTATTTTATTTGAATGTTTTTATTTTTTATTTTTTATTTTCCTTTTTTCTTGTTTTAAATTTCTTCTCCTTCGACAGTCGGTCCCAAGCGATGGCTAGAGAGGGCTAGGCGAGGGTTGCCTCGCCTGATCTAGCCCTCTCTAGCAAGGGTCACCCTCACTGGCCACAGGCAAGTGTCACCTCGCCAGTGATTGGCGAGGGATAGCCTTATGTTGTTGATACGACCTTTGCTCTAGGTGAGGCCGACCCTTGCCTAATGGCTGGCGAGGGTCGGCAAGCACTTGTTGGTGCTTGTTAGAAAGAAAAAAAGAAAAGAAAAGAAAAAAATAATTTAAAATTAAAATTGTCTTTTGACAAAAATGCCCTTAACCGATTGGAATATTTAGCTGACTAGTGACTAGTAAGGTCATGCCCTTATTTGAAACTACTATGGCCATTTTAAGCCCTTATTTAAGACCGACATAGTGCATTTATTTGATATAAAGTTCACTTTATGCTCTTATTTAGAATTTCCCCAATAAAGAAATTGCAAAGTGGCAATAGAGAAAAAAGAAGAAGAATCATAAAATTATGACAATAAATTTGTTACTAAAATATTGAAAATTGAATCATGAGGTTTTTTTTTTTTTTTTAGTGAAAGAATCATCCACGAGTTAACTTTTTGGATTTTCGTGCATTTGGTTTGCTAAAAATATATGTGATAAAGTTAGAAAAATGAATTTCCTAATTTAAAAAAAGCATGATGCAAAACATGTTGAAGTTGACATGGTGCAAAAAGTGTTGACCTGTCGTTTGAGTTGGCAGAAAGGAGTCAGACTTGTCCATTTAAAGCAAAAAGCTACGTATAGAGATGGAATACAAATCGCCTTCGTTGGACCTCAGGGATGGTTGCAAAAAAATAAAAATAAAATGTTGGAAAAAGGTAAAATTTTTCAAAAAAAAAAAGAGAGAGAAAAAATATAGCAATCAAAGTGAATTCCATTGACATTCTATTAAATTGAATCAAACTGAGAAAAGAAAGCTATTGGAAAGTTATATAGTTGCTTTAATATAGGAAATATATATAGAGATTAAATGAAAATATTTTTAAATGCCAGTTGGCTTCTAATTTGACTATTTAAATTGTGGAATTAATAGGAGAAAAGTAAAGTCAACATTCAACTCAGTAATTAAGTAAATTATTAATTTTTTTCTTCGGTGGTATTTAGGCAACGACTACTTTGTGGAGAAAGCATCAATTTTTATTTTTATTTTTTTGGGCATTGAGGAGATGTCATCGCAGCGATATTGGAATTCAAGTGAGACCCAACTCGGAAGTAACACCCAGGGGATACTTTGCTCAAATATTTTCCTTAAGGATAATTTCGCTCCTTCGAATACGAAACTCAATGTGGAAAGCTTTAGTAGCTATCCTCTCAAGAAACAGTGGACCTTATTTTTTTTATTTCACACTGATGAACAAGAGGTAACAATAATAACGTTATATGTATAACTTGACAAGAAAATGAAAGATATGTAAAGAGAAATAAGAATATTATTGTTTTGATATATCGATATCACTTTTCAAATTATGTTCGGAGGAACAATTTATAGGTGAAAGAAAGAGGGAGCTATTAAGAAATAATTATAAATAAATTGATAATTATTAAAGAAAATGACCATTGTATAGTCACTATAAATTAATGAAAAATTTATCAAAAAATAAATCAAATGTTATGAAGCCGTTATACGGCAGTTAGAAAATCGTTGAAAGTTATTATATGACCATTGTAAAGTTTTCATGTAATCAAAAAGCAAGCAAGTTGTAAAGGGGAGAGAACACAATTTAGAGAGCCTGTCACGAGTGGCAAGTATGTTTGAGACCGATATCCAAGTGATGAAGTAGTGCTCAGAAATACAAGGAGTAGAACAAACACAACTGTGCCATTCGACATGCAGACACTTTTCTCAAAAGGTATTCCAGGCACAAACTAAAGTATAAACTCCAGAGGAGCAAGGAGTCCAAATCGACCGATCAGCAACAGAGGGTCCAGGAGCAAAGAAACTTGCGGCTGAACAAGATCTCAAGATCTAGCCGAGGGCCAATTCCAACCATACTCACTGATAGCTGCAGAAACCTTACAATCATTGCTCCAACCAGCGTCATGCACAACTCTTCTAGGAAATCTGTCAAGAAGTGGCCCAAAAGGGTGTCGAGAATTACACCATAAAAATACACCTGTCAAAATGGGTGTATAACCCATTTATGACCCATTTAAAGAAAGCTTGACCCATTTATGACCCATTTAATATTTAAATGGGTCATAAATGGGTTATACACCCATTTTGATAGGTATATTTATAATTGGTTTAAAAATTAAAAAGACTAAAATACATTGGTTGTTAATGAACTTGAATAAGTTTAAAATCTTTAAAAAAGATTATAAAAATAAATTTTCCTAAGTTTAGTTAGATAGAGAAATATTTTAACAATATGGGTCGGGTATGGGTTGGGTTGGGTATGGGCCAAAAATTTTATACTATACTTAAATGGGTCATAAATGGGTTAATGGGTCAATTTGGGTTGGACCATTTATGGCCGACCCGCCCAAACCCAACCCAACCCACCCGTTTAACAGGTCTACCCTCAACCGACATTCTTCCACAGCATCGTTAACCGAACCTTCTTCGATTGACAACTAAAGCACATGGTGGGAGCACCTCTTGAAGCACACGTGCTTTAGTTGTCAATTAAAGGCTCCTTCGGCGCAATCTCCGAGAAGGTGCAAAATTGATTCGATAGTAATCCATTAAGTTCAACGCTACAGCTCACGGACGAAACCCAGCTCAGCATCCATTTAAAAACCGTGGATCAAACCCACATCTCATGGGGGACCAAGCTGGCGGAGCACCTCTTGAAGACGATGTCTTGTGGACTTGACGTCCCTGAACGAAGGCATCTTGCGTGGGTGAGATTAGCTCTGGGAGGATGGATTTGAGTCTGTTGGCCAATGTTTTTTGGTGATGATTTTGTCAGCGAAGTTTGCACGAGCTTACTGGATATGGGATGTTCGGTTTAAGGGTAATGGGGGTTTGGTTTTAGCTGATGTTCGAAAAAGGCTAAGCTATGAAATTTATTCATGGTTTCGAGGATTGAGCTCTTGATTACATTCCAATTTTCCTAGTAGATTAAGCCATTAAGACCATTGTCATTTGGAGCTTCAGTCGCCCTGAGTTCAAAAGATGCAGTCCTGATCTCATGATGGCCGGGTGAGAAAAGCATTCAAATCTCCGGGCCCCGGAATGACTGTAGAGATCTCGGAAGAATTCTACTGTCATAATCATTAGCTGTTCGGGATAGCAGCAACATTCCCCATATTATACTTGAGTATAGATAGATATCTTGTTCTTCTGTCTCTGCTGGACAGTGGAAGCGTGACAGAATTTGGAGCTGTGATCTCCGACTTCAGCCATCGAATACGCAATTACAAACCCTAGCACAGCTCCTCTAGGCGTCAAAACTGCTGAATTGGTGCCACATTTTCCTTTCGGCGAGCCTTTGAGCTATTTTGAGATGACGGGTGATTCCATTTTTCTTTGATAGGTCTCAGGCAAGCATCGTTCTCCATCCACAGTATGCCTCAAAAGCACTTTCTACAAAGTGATGCTAACAGAGGGGCGATGTTTGCCAAGACGCGGTCCAATGTTTTCTCGAACGTTTGCATCATCTTCGTGGTTGTCCGACCATGTGTATCGGGTGGCAAGCAGAGGCTTGTCCTATTGTCCCAGCTGTATCGCAGGAACGCATGTGGAGAAGACCCTTACCTTTGCAGTCTCGTGTCCGCCTCGGATGATCATCCTCGTTTTGGTGCACTGGTGCTGTCAGATAAATGTTGCTTACGACACGTGCGATTGTGCCTGTGACAGTCGCCATCGATGGAGCTTCAGCGGCGACGGACGGAGAGAGTAAGGCACCACTTGCATGGGCTTTGATGCCATAGGAACGCAGATACTTAATTTGAGCTCGATATCTTAAACAGATACATCCCCGAATGCCCTGCTCATACACTAACGAAGAAGATGACTCTCTTAACGAAAAATGAAGCGAGAGATTGATTCGATTAATGCAGCTTCACGGGAAGTTTTCCTCCTCTCCTTGGAATTGCGGGAAAATGCCGCTGTAGAAAAGAGGTGATCAATAGCTTCATTTGGAAATCAAGGGTGATCATTCTTGGCCTAGAACTGGGAATTGTCCCACTGGCTCTCATTCCTGGTTAAGCCGGCAACCGGCCACTTCTTGTTTTGTGTTAAAAAAGTCAAAGGGAATGTGGTTCCTAGAATTTTAATTTGTTTAATATAGTCTTTGAACTTAAATCCAATGTGCAATATCGTCCTTAAACTTTTAATTTATTCAATGTGATTCGTTCAAACTAGTCCATAGACTATATGAAAATATTCAATATTATCTTTGAATTTAAATTGATGTAATGATAATATTGGATATTTTCATATAGCTCAAGGACTCCTTTAAACATTTACCAAAAGTTTAGAAACTACATAAAATAAATCAAAAGTTCAAGAATGACATTACATGTTATGTTAAATTTTATGGATCACATTACATATTAGGCCAAAGTTCATAGACCATTTGTGTCATGATCCTAAAATCAAATTTTGATGGTAAATATGAAAGTTGCACTACTACAACTATATATGTTGTCGAGTGGTTATGTTGTTAGTTTATATGTTAACGAATACAAGAGTATTCTTGTCTTCATTTTGAACTAGTTAGTCAAGATTGGTTTGGTCTGATTCTTGGGTTGAACTAAATTCAGTGCCCACTATTATGGATGATTAGTTTTGAGGTGAGTAGATTCCAAAGCTAAAGCTAGGAAACTACCCTTTCACGGTCAATTTCTAATTTTTGGAACTTGAAACCAATCTTATTGACCTTGTAATTGACTTTAAAGCCAAACTTGTTGGTCTAGGCCAATTTTAGGGTCAACACAAGAACCGGCTAATTCTTTTTCTTTATTCTTTAAAAGGACATGGCAAACTACTAATACAAGTAGAAAGTTAACATAATCCAATTCTCCTATCGATGCAGTCTTTCATGCAAGAATTGTAACAAGGAAAAGAAAGAAATCGCTCTATCTACAAAGATTGAGAGTCTGACCCAACCCAAAGAACTCATTAGAGATGTCTAATGAAGGATGAGAATTACGGATGTGTTTGGTTCAGTATTTTCAAGTTTGAAAGCCCTTTAGGAAAATGCTAGACCATTTGGTAACAATTTAGAAATGGCTTTCAATTGAAAGCCAGCTTTGAGAATGCTAAACACTCAAAGTTAGTAGGGATTAGCTTTGGGCTTTCGGCATTTGGCCGAATGCTCAAATTAATTTTTTCCTTCCAAAACTATCATCAATAATTCTTCATATTTCCAATTTTGCCCTTGGTTAATTTTTTTTATTGAAAAAGAAGGCAATCCTTCGCCGGTCCGGGGAAGGGTTTAGTTCAATTTTTCAATATATATACTCTTAAAGCCCATTGTAATTTTTTTTTTAACCAAACACATTCAATTCAAAGTCCATTTGCAAAAAAAATTTATTGAATAGAATTTGCATTTTCCCAAGTACCTTTAGGCTTGCAATATTTGCATTAGATTTAAAACAAATTTGCAAAGTTGAACCAAATGCACCCTACGTATCATGAGAATCGAATACCATAATTCATCCAATTGTTGCTATTTAACCAAATAATCCAAAAAAATAATTTTTTTTCTCTTCAATTAATAAAGCATCTTTCATTGAAACATTAACCTGCACTTTCCATTATCAAGAAATCCCAGAAAAATCAGTCTCATTCTCAACCATTCCCACAATGGAAAGAGTCCGAATCATCCCTAGTCAAGCAAAATGAGAAGTAAAACAATAACATAAATCCCCACCTACCAAAAGCAACAACCCATAAAAAATAACACATAATATAAAATAAATAATAGAAACTTCAAAACATATAACATAAACCATGAATTATAGAACTTCATTCCTCATTCATCCATAAAAGATTACTCCAAATTTGACCACCTATCAGCAAAACAAACAACTATTGTAACCTTCCAAATTCTAACCATTTAAAAACAAAACAAACAACAAATATATTATTGCTTAACATTTGTTTTAAATTGGAATAATTCAAAATTGAACTCAAACAATTAATAAAAAACCTCACCATATATGTTCATTCCACTTAACTAGTAGACTCTATATATAAGCAATGATTCCATGATAAGATAATCCATATCTAACCAAAAGAATAGATGAAATAAATTATTCACTTATTAGATATACAAAGAAATTACAAGAATATATATATTCATGATTTGCCCAACTTAAACTCTTTCGCATTCTCGATGCACTTTTCAACATTAATCGGTATAAAAATGGCTCTCAACCAATCTTGAGTGCAAATCAAAACTTCTACTACTTTAGGAGTCAAAGATTTTCTGAAGCGATTAAGCACATGACTTGATATACTAAAAGCCAACTTGAAACAACAATAGTGACAAGAATAGCCAAAAGGTCCTAAGCCATAGAGATAAGATTTTATACTTTGGAGAAAATTACCAAAACAATCCTAAACCTATTGCAAATTTTCCAATTCAATCATAAACTTTTTGCAATGGTGCCGATCCAATCCATTTGGCCAATTTTGGCTAGCCAACACTGATGTGGATGCTGGTTGGTGCTAGCCCTCTGGTCAACATTGACGTGGCCATTATTTTAATAACATTTTATTTTATTCGAATTTTTTTATTAATTTTTTCTTCTCTCTCCCCCCTCTTCCTCCTTCCTCTAGCCGCTAGCGATCGACCAGAGGTAGGGCTGGCAAGGGACCTCGCCAACCTCAAGGAAGCTTGGTCATGGTTGGGTGGCTTCACCCAAGCCGCTCATTGGGCTGAGTGAGGCTTACCCTTGTTGGATCTAGTGAGGGTCAAGCCTTGTCGGCCATGGGGGAAAGGCTTGACCTCACCAAAGGTCGCGAGGTCAAAGTCTACAACCTCATGCGGCCTCTAGCGAGGGTTGCCAATGGCTAGGCGAAGCTCGCTCTTGCTAGATTTGGCAAGGGTTGAGCCTTGCCTAGCCATTGGGAAACAGGTACATCAACAAGATTGAGATCAAGTATATCAACGAGATCGGGAAGGTTAAGAAAGGGGAAGGCGGGGGGCAACAAGTACATCAACAAGATTGAGAACCTTTGTCACTCCCGCATCTTCTAAGTCTATTGCCTCGACCCTACCTACTGGGGCGTCAACGTCTAGCCCTACTCCAACTCCTTTGCCCCCATAGTTGGTGAGAGCCTCACCTAGCTATTGGCAACCCTTGCTAGAGACCACATGGCCTCTAGCAAGGTTGACCGTTGCCCCCATGGTTGGTAGGGCTTAACCCTCACTAGATTTAGTGGGAGCGACCTTCGCCCAACCTAGTAAGCAGCCTATGCGAGGCTGCCTAGCCACAGCCATGCTTCCCCAAGGCTGGTGGGGTCCCTTGTCAGCCCAAGAGGAAGGAGGGGGGGGAGAAAAGAAAAAATCAGTAGAAATTCAATAGAATAAAAATATTATTTAATTAATGGCCACGTCAACGTCGGTCGGAGGGCTAGCATCCATGTAAGCGATGGCTAGTCAAAATTGGTCGAATGATCTAAATTGGCACAATTGCAAAATGTTTGGGATTGAATTGACAAAAAAAAAAAAGGTTTAGGACTAAATTGGGAAAATTACAATAGGTTTCGGACTATTTTGGTAATTTTCCCTATACTTTGAGCTAGTACCCTTCCATTACATTAAAAGGTCAAGATTATGAACATCTTCACATTTTGCTTGAAGATATCAATCAAGGTCATATGTGTTGCCCTTTGGCACTTTTTTATACTCCTTGAAAAAACCTTTTTGACAAGCTTTCGAAATTTAAATCAAAATCATCCTTGTTGTTACTGCCATTGCCATCAGAATCGCAACTACCAGAAGCACTCACAAGTTGACCACCCAAATTCTGATCACTTGAACAAACAGAAGATTGCTCATAAAATTTGTATAAACGCTCCAAGGCGTTCTTCATCTTATCATACATCTCTTCAACTTTTGCACTTACATCAGAAATTAGTCCATGACAATAGCTCAACAAATTCAACTTTTTCTAGGATCCAACTTGCCATAATCAATACCATTGTATTTACCTTTTCCAAACTCTTGTAATATTTGTCAAACTTTTCTCTTTCTTTTTGTCTTTTTTTTTCACTCGTAGTTTTAATCTTAGAATCTAAAACCTTCACCGCATCTTTCAAATATCTATATAAAAGAGCAATCCCCTCAAAATAAATATTTGAAGTAATAAATGAAGTCCCTAACATCCAATTGGTGGCTGCACAAAATCTATTGAAAAATTTCGAAGAATATTCATTCGCAGAGGAGAGTGTTAATATCAGATAGTTTCCTTGCTCCGCAGTGTGCACACGCTTCATATATTAATGGCAATGCAAATTATGGGTTTTGTTTTTTGGCCAAAGACGCTAATTACAACTCTCTCTGTAGACAATTATTGTTGTTGAAAAAGTTTTCCCTTGCTACAAATTATAAGTACAGGTTAAAGGACAAAAACTTGCACTTAGAGACGATGTCTACCGAGTGAAATCTAACATGAGATTCAACTTTGATGTTTCCATGGTGTAGACAATTAATTATTTTAACTAAGGTTGACTGAGATTTGATCAAAATTTGACCAATATCACACGAGGCATTAAACACATCTTAGACATCATAAATGGGTTATAATAATCAAGGTGAGTCTTTGAAACTCATATTGTTACTCTAACCCGATGATCAATTTTATGTGGAAAAAGAAAAATTACACATTCAATATTAAAAAAGGAAACTTCAATAGAATTTAATATATCCATATTTTATTTACCACCTATCTATGAAAGGGGATTCACGCTTGGAAAACTTTAATCCTCCAACTAGCCCTTCCTAATCTCTAATCTCTCTTCACCCTCTTATCACACCCAGTGGCCTACAGAAGCATAGATGTTTTTGCGACCGCCAGTGTCAACACGTCGCTTAGCAACATCAGCAATGAATGCCAGCAACAGTGATAAAATGTCGTACAATTGTGGTAGCCAAAAGAGAAGAGAGAGCCAAATTGTCATCTAATTAATCACGATTTTTCTTAAGGGGGTCAATTGATGATATCTTGATGTTCCATTTGGAGATATGTCTCCCTCTCCTTCTCTCAAGAGTAATGATTTTGGGGAAGAAATGATTGCTATGCATTGTGTGGACCATTGTTCAGCCCAAAGCAAGTGTCCCCCTTCTTGGCTGGAGTTCATTCATGCGCTTGAATGAAATAGATAATCTTAGGGTAGTTTGGTTCGGCTTTGGGCAAATGCCCTTAGGAAAATGTAAGTATCTTTAAGCTAAAAGGGGTTTCCGAAATGCAAACACCGTTTGGTAAAATGAAAATTTTATTGCAGTGCGAAGCAACTTTGACCTAAATATCGTTTGGTAAATACTATATTTTGTAAAGCACTTTGACTAAATTTATTTTTTAACCGCTTGAGGTTGACGACCTTAGGCGGTGGTCAGCCGTCATTATTGCCTGGGTCGACCGTCGCCTGGGTGTGCGACCTAGGCGACGGCGACGGCGATGATCACCTCCGTTGCCTCTGTCGCTTGGGTGCGCAACCCAGGCG
Organism: Angophora floribunda; assembly: GCA_014182895.1. Taxonomy (NCBI): domain Eukaryota; kingdom Viridiplantae; phylum Streptophyta; class Magnoliopsida; order Myrtales; family Myrtaceae; genus Angophora; species Angophora floribunda. The sequence continues at coordinate 20,753,018 of CM024709.1, forward strand.
ACGTTGCCTAGGTCACTGCCTGGGGTTGTGCAGGCGACCACCGCTTGGGTCACGCAACCTTGGCCAGCGGTCATCAGCGTCGAGGACGCCTTGGCCGGCAGTCACCTAGGTCGTGGATGCCTTGGCCGGCGGTCTTCGGCCTCGTCAGCTCCTCGGAGAAGATAAACAGTGCAACTTGCATTTGGAAGATGCAACTTTCCAAAGTCACTCTAGACCTTCCTTAGGCTAAAGGCCTTTAGAGCCATTTGAAGATGCAATTGTATTTGACCAAAGTCCTCTAAAAAATGAACCAAACATATTCACATTTGGTCAAGGGACTTTCGGGACTGAAAGTTTCTCGGTAAAACCGAACCAAACAGGGCCTCGATTGATAATTCCTCATATGTCAAGGCTAAGTAAGAGTCCTCACTGAGGTGTGGATAAGAAAAGCGAGTGACGTGGCATCTTGAGTGACTTGCTTGCTTTTTCGTTTTTCTAAAAGGAAAAAGTTAAAAAGTAGACAAGACTGGGTGGGATAAATTATTTTCTGTAATACATAGTGTGACTGTGGGTGATTTCCTTTTTTCCTTTTTTACTTTCTACAAGATATGAGTTCATCCTTTTCCATTACTAAGTCATAAAAGGGGGTGGAAGTTTGACGCATTTTTCTTTCTTTTTTTAATTTCTTTCAATGTCATACTTCGCTTTCTTTTTAATTTTAGTTTTGCTAGCTTTTTTAATTTTATTTTTTACCATCACAAAACCAACATTTACAAAAAGCTGTTCCGACAATAATAATCATTAGCAGCAACGGTTTAATAAATATATTTTAATATTCCAATGGACCACATCACTACTTCATAGGTGGGGGTCCATTCAAACTAACCATAACTGCTAATATTCACACTTGAAACGATATGAATATTATAGTAAATAACTTAAAGTGATCAATTGTGCTAGTATGGTGTCTAAAGTTTCATTTCCTTCAATTAAATATGCCTATAGCATAAATGAATTCTTTGGAAACAAAAAATACCACTTATGGGTATATTTATTTCGAGAAAAATAAATGACTTAAAATATATTTTACAAAAAAGATAGTTGAATCATTTACAAATATGAATGAACAAAAAAAAAATTCATCATTTATAAAATTATTTGGATATAAATTATTGTCAATAATGAAATTTTTTGTTGACTAATAATTCTAAGTGATATAAGCAATTGTTTGTTAAAAAATATTTTTCAAATCATTCATTTTTTACTAAAAAATGAAGTCATAAATTTTTTTTTTTGCCATTTCATGTTAGAAAAGTTTACCCTTAACAGTTTTCAAAGCCTCTTAACATGCCGAGTATATTAAGTTAAACTCAAGTACATTTACAGATTGAATATCCCACTATAGTACAATTTGTAAACTAATTGTTTTTATTATAAAGCTTCATGCATATGTGGATTTAATGTCATCAAAAGAAAAAAAGGGTCAATAAAATAGCAACAAAAATGACCAAGAAATCACAATGCAATGGGGTTCCTACTGAACTTATAGCGATTTGTAACTTTTCTTTTAACTCATCATCTAGATATCCTTGGTTTCTTTATGAAATTTCATTAACTTTGTAGTTGTCACTCAAGTATTTGAAAAAAATAAACAATGTTAAGTTGCCAATTTTATTTAAAAAAAAAAAAAACATCAACGAACTATTAGAGGAAAATCATGTGATCTGTTTTTAAATGGCCAGCAAAAGTGGATAATATGTGATTTGACATAAAATAAAATGGAATATTATGAGTGCCACAAGTTAAACTCTGGTGAAAAGATGTACTTTCTGTGTCTTGGCATGACAATTTACCACTAGAAACATGCTAGAATTAGTAAAATCAGTAGTGACCGCATCATGAATTTAAAATTAGGAAAGATTATTTAATTGAGATTCCATATATTCGCATCTTCTTGTGCATTGGTTATTTTCTATTATTTCACCTTACTTAGATATTAAGAATGGCTCGCACTTTTCCGCTTTATATTTGACTTTAGACATCCCCTACCACTTTGTATTAACCACATTATCCTTACAGGTTACATTTCAACATGCTATCGAAACATACAAATATTCAATATAATATACCCGAACGAATGTGAGGTTATTTCTTACATGTTAGCTTATTTCTCACATTTCCCTTCTTCTTCTTCTTTTTTTGGTTTTGATTCATCTTTTTTTGTGTGTGTTTTTTCCATTTGGGACTATCCCTCTTTTAGATTAAAAAAAAAAGTAGTTTATTTGATAGATGGCTATGAGTGATTGTGTTAGTGGATTAGATGTTGTGCTAGAAAACCACCATTTTAAACATAACACGAGCACCAAGAAAAAGTGGAAAGAATCGTCCATTAGTATTATATAATGGTTTAATTAAAACTTTAATATATGTGATTACATTATATTTCGTGCTCAACTTTCATTCTTTTTGGTGAATTTAATAGTCCTTTTTTTTTCATGTCGTCACTACGTTATCCATTGCTGTTCTCCATTCACATCTTCATCATCAATAAATAATTCTAAGCAATTTGAGTCGTCTTGATGCCTTCCAATAGTGACTGCACTAAAAAAAAATAATGCAATAAAAGATTAGTCAAATTTCAAAATTAAATGAGAAGTTTAGCCGAGACGAAATGCCAAACATATTACATTGTTTGATCTTAATAGGTCAATTTCATACTCTTCATGCTTCCACCATCAAATTCTCATTAACTTGCATTGCTAATTGAAGTTGAAATATTCACAAATATTAAAAAGTAAGATTCTTGAACAGAATGGGCGTGGAAGAAGCGGCGTGAGGTTGGAAAAAAACAAACAGAATTATTTAAGAGTGGTCGAGTTGTCTTTGTCTTTTAGTAAAATTCGAAAAAAAATTTCCAAACTTACCTAATAGTCTTTTAAAGGGTAAGATCGTCCGACTATAGTATAGGAGGTTGGTTAACAAACTGGCTAAGGATGCTGCTACATTTCCTGCCTGGTGTCGTAGCATTTTCCAGTAATAGTATGGTCCTATCGATACCAAAAATAAAAATCGATGGAAGGAAGCTTTTCCAAGTTTTCCCACCTCGAATTTGCTTTGGATAACTCTTCGTCTTCTTGATCGGGTCTCGCGCTCTTCTTCTTCTTCTTTCTTCTCCATGGTCCTCCTTTTCAAGAAGCACCGCGAGTCAGCGATGTCTCTCCGGGCACGTCACATTCTTCTCTGAAGGAAGAAGAATGTGGGAAAAAACAAATAGGGAGATGCTGAGAGAAAACCCATCTGGCTCCTTTTATTAAGAAAGAGGAAAAGCAAAGCGAGGAAGAAGCAGCAGTCCTCGTCGGACATTTTCGAGGTCAGAATCTGAACGACGTTTCTTCTTGTCCTCACCTGGTTCTTTTCTTTATTTCTTTTAGTTTCTTCTTCGATTATTTTGCATTAAATGGTACCATGTCAGAGTGTCAGCTCTGAGCAAGGTGTCTGGTGGAGCGAGAGTACGCTCTGGACTGGTGGACTCTGGAGCTGGATATTGTTTCTTGCTTTTTCTTTCCTTTTTTTTTTCTGGGTTTTTCTTGGAGTACTGTGTCACTGTTACTGCTCTCTGTGTTCCCTTTTGGTGAGCAAGAGGAGGAGGTGGACGGAGGACAGGTTTTTTTTTTTTTTTTTTCCCTTTCCTTTTTTTCTCTTAAATTTTTGCATAATTTCGGGTGGAGTTTCTGGATCTCGGGTGAGTTACATTTTGAGCTCGAGATGGTTCGTAGCTGAGTAGAAATTCAAGCGATCTTGAAGGTGTAGTAGGTGGGTCGTCGGATGTTGGGAAATTCTTTTGATAATGCTTACGACTTTCTGAGTATGACGATTTCGGATATTCTCTGGGAAGGTCCTTTAGCTGTTTCGACTGTACTTTCCGTGTTCGAGAATGGAATTCGAATATAGACTGTTCTCGATTATCTAGTCTTTGTTCCGGTTGTTGTGGCGCTTGTTACTTAGAAGGAAGCGGAATCTGGTGAGAGAATCGTGATCTATGCGAATAGAATTCTGGGTTGGGAATTGGGTCTTGGTTCTTGAAATCAGTGTCAGCTGAGCAAAGTTTATGGGATATAGTCTGCTCAGGGTAGTAACTTTCTCCTAGCGTGCTTCAAGACCATGAATTGGTGAATGTAGGTGAACCCCAACTGGAATTGCAATATCAGTTTAGTAGTAATGGGTTGTGTTGCTTCGAGAATTGATGAAGAAGAGAGGATTCGGGCGTGCAAGGAGAGAAAGAGGCTGATGAAGCAGTTGCTGGTGTTTAGGGGGGATTTTGCTGATGCCCTGATGGCTTACTTAAGAGCACTGAAGAACACGGGAGCGACACTCCGGCAGTTCACCGAGTCAGAGTCGTTGGAGATTGAGAACACTTTGTATGGCCTGGCATCACCATCTTCTCCTCCTCCTCCTTTGCCTCCATCACCTCCACCACCACCGGTTTTCAGTCCAGATATTAGGAGGCCCAATATAAGTAAGGGAGAGATTACTAGCAATCCTGAAAGTATAGAGATCAATGAGGATTTTATTTGCAAACCACCTCCTCCACCTTTCCCTAGCTCGTCCTGGAAATTACAGGAACCTTTTGAGGCTTCTTTGCCATTGCATGAGAGAAAGAATGAAGTGGCGATGGAAGCAAACAAGGAGGAGAATTGGGAGGAAAGTACAACAGAGTTTGAGGGAGAAGATGGGGTAGAGGAAACTCTGGTAAGGCGGATGTTAGATCTGTTGCCCAAGAAGGAACAACTTGCGGAGTTGGTTGATGATACTTCGTCGCAGATGAGCTGGAATGCTAATGAAAGTGATGATATGACCATGGAAGTTTGGAAAAGCAAGAAGTCCTTGAAGGGTATTGTGAAGAACTTGGATGAGTATTTTCTGGATGCATCCGCTCTTGGCAGAGATATAGCTATTCTTGTGGACATCAATTCATGGGACAGTTTCCCACCCAAAAGAACAAAAGATCACAAGAGTACGTACCATATTCGGATGCTATTTCTTTTTATTTGATATTGTTCTTACTGGATTCTGCCTTTTTTCCCCTTGCAGTTCAATAGTCTATTTGATGTGATTGTAGATCTTTAGTCCGCTTAGATTTGTGCAGGTTCCTGTTTCTGATGAGTTTGATGTTGTTCATTCTTTCAGTAAGGCCTGTTCTTGCTCAAATCTGATCCAGCATGCAAAAGAACTTTTGCTTTTGTACTGTTATTGTCGTTTTGGTGTGAAACTCTCTCTCAAACGAAGATTCTTAGGCAAAGATGGGTCATTCCTCTGAATCTTGAGGCCATAACATAGAGAGAACGACTTGTGGACTTTTGATGTGATTGACTGAGTATATTGATGTTTAGTGTATTTCCTTTTTGCAGTTATCTGTAGAGAGTTTTCCTCGATTACTCCCTTTGACTTTGATTTGTCTTGGATTTGTGTCTTACTTTCAGAGTGTTTCTGGTCATGTGATGCACCATACAATTGGTTCCCTAATATAATCTAGTGTGTTTGGTTGACCAGAGCATGTACACTTTAAAATAGGAAGCTCATGCTTTCGAGTCTTTGTCCATGTTGCTATAACAGATACTTAAAACTTGAATCTCATATTTCGACCCTGATTTCCTCTATCGGCTGGATTGGTTTGGATAAATCCTTTTCAACTAGATCTGAGGTTGCTGTGTCCAGTACAATTTAAGCTAGTTCGGCTCTGCCTCCATTACTTTCCAAGTCATTTGCTTGCTCTACCATCATGTACCATTTGCTTGATTTTCCTGTAGGTGCTTAAAAGTAACTCAACTTTTTGCAGGGAAGAGAAGCAATTCTGCTAAGGTTGTGAGTGCTCTTTCATGGAACTGGTCGTCTAAGTCACTTCAGCTTACAAGAGATGTTGCTGAGTGTCCTGGTCCTAGTGAACCCTGCATGCCGGGTGCTCATCAGATCACACTTGAAAAGCTGTTGACTGAAGAGCAAAAGCTTTATAAATACTTAAAGGTAGGATTTTGTCCATGATTGCTCTCCAATTTTATTGAGATGATGTTTTGTATGTGATTCTAGCCATTCAGATATATACTAGATAGTGTACAATTAAAGCTTAGCTGGAGAAGTAAATGGCTGTGCTTATTTTCAAGATAATTGTGGCCTTATTGTATATGAAAAATTTCTCTGTGCAGTTATGATTGGTGTCGGTTGCCTCTTTCAGGCTTCAAATTAGTATACCTATCTAGTTTCTTTTCCAGTCTTTAGTAAGAGAGTTACTTAGAAATGGGGCATATGACTCATTGAAGTCAAGCATTTTCTCCTATGTTATAGATCTACAAAATTAAAAGTAAGGCCCCATCAAGTTAGTAGGAAATGACAGTCAGACTAGGATAACAAGAATTGAGATCAACAGTGAGAAGTCAGGATCGTATTAATCATATCAGAATCACTAATACCTTGAAATAATAATGGAACATTTCTATAATTTGATTTTATATTGTAAATTTTCTGAATATAGGTGAATCCATGTCCTAGCCATAGCCATTGTTCCATATGCAAGCTGAACCTTTTCGTTTGGTCATGCTTATTTATTTCTCAGAAAGCCCCACGTTATTTAAAGCATGGTTGTGAAATATTTGATATTGGGTTCTAACAACCAGTGGCATGAACATGTGGGATAAGAATGTACTCCCAGTGGCCTGAACATTTGGGATAATAATGAAATCTCCCATTTTAAACCAAGAATTCAAAATTTTCTCCTTGCTATTTATGTAACCTAATAATTCTGCATACTGTTAGGTCAAGAAGTAGCAGTTATGTAGATGAGCACACTAACAAAGTTTAACTTGGATAAGTTGATTATGCTGGCAAGTGATCTTTTGTCAATTTGACATAACGCTGTGATCTAGGAGTCACAGGCTAAATAGGGAGTGTGAATTGGCAGTTATAGGACAAGAATGTTATTCATTTTGATATTCATTTATGTTCATGAAGTTCAAGCACAAGTGAGGAGTATGTGCACTAATCTTGGTGTAAGTTTAAATGTTGATACTTGAACTTGGAAATTTTGATCTCTTTACCTGAATGCAGTATAAGTGGATATGCATGTTTTCTAGGGAAATTTGCCATCACACTGCAAGAGTTCGATGATTTTACTTAAAAGATTTTTTCATAGCAAAGTCATTTTAAGGTAGTCCTGAATGTAAATGTCGTTGAGATTAAGTGTCGACAGATGCATGCTTCTGTTTGCACTTACCTTATTAACACGGTCTTGACATGAGTAACTTTGCATCAAGTGGACTAGGACAGCAAATAAGTTTTCTCCCAAATGTATGTGTTATGAAATTTACAATGGCAAATGATTGATTGTTGTATTAATAGCTGCTTTCTAGCTTTTCCCATATTCCTGCTCCAAGGCTCTTCTCTCCATCATATGTTCTGCAGGAAGAAGAAAACATGAATCTAGAGTATGAGAGAAAACTCTTGTTACTGCAAAAGCAAGAAGATGAAAACCATGACTGGGCCAAGACGGACAAAACCAGATCGACTGTGGAGGGTCTGGGGACTGACCTTGTTATTCTGCAGCAATCCATTAGTAGAACTAGTGCAATGATACTGACTCTGATAGATGAGGAGCTCTACCCTCAATTGGTTGCATTAACTTCTGGGTAAAAGTTGTTAAGCATTGATTTTACGCAAGTTCCCTTTTCATATCGATGTTGATAGTTATAAGATCTCAGAAGTTAAAATAGTTATAGCATGATTTGTTGCCAATCCTATCACTTGAAGTATTTTCTTTCAGACACCAGGAGGTAGATTGTGAATCAGACTCCTGTGTAGTCTTGTACTCTGTCGAGAATCCATATTATTGATGATGTGACGTGGGATTAGAAGCAACTAGGAAGATGAACAGTCAAGGAACTGCAAAACGTACTTAATATTTTGTGTTTTGTAATAAAATATATGAGTAAACATATGCACGTTTATTTGTTTCTCCAATTATGGTAAAAGTTGCCACAATGGCAGCCTTCAGTTAGGCCATCTTAAGTATCTTGTTTTCGTGCTTGCTTTTTTTTTGCTGTTTCTAATATGAATCTGACTTGGCAATACTGCTTTTCTGCCACCATTTATTTTGATTTTACAGGCTGTTGCACATGTGGAGTACAATGTATAGATGCCATAAAGTTCAGAACCATATCGCACTCCAATTAAATCACATTTCACTTAATCAAGTAGCGGAGCTTTCTTCAGACTACCATCGTCAGGCTGCAGTACAGCTCAAGACTGAGGTGGAATCATGGTATGAAAGCTTTCGCAAGCTTGTTACATCTCAAAATGGTTATGTGAGGACACTCTACATGTGGATAAAGTTGACGGATTGCCTTGCGAATGATCAACTCCAGAGTAATTTCTCTTCTGCACTTTCTACACTTTGCGAGGATTGGCAGCTTCACCTTGACAGAGTACCTGATAAGGTAGTGCCATTAACCTGATAACCCCCTTTTGCCAATGACTAAGGATCTAATGCATGAATTGAAATGCTTATGAATGAGAATGAGCTACACCATCACTTGGGCGATTGGAAACTGTATGTTGATAATCGATACAGTTACTCGATAGCTCTGTTCATGTTCTTTTGGTGTTTTCTTTGCCAATTGTGGTAAAACATGCTGTCTGAATGTGTAATAGATACATGGATGGTTAATACTGGCTATGACTAAAGTAAAACCAAGCTTGACATGGGCAAAGGCATGGTCATTGGTAGTATAGTATCTTCTATTTAGTTATTATCTAGTCACAGTTGCAGTTGCTGGTAGAACTTGCATTATCATCTCCGGCACAGCAATGTTAAGGACACGGTCTGTTCTTCTCTCTGTTTTATTGTTTACAGGCGGCTTCAGAGGCCGTCAAGAGCCTTCTATTGGGTGTCCGCTCCATCCTTTTGCAACAGGCTGAGGAACTAGACCTGCAAAAGAAAGCGGAGAAGCTCGAAAAGAAGTTGCAAAAGGAGTCGTCTTCACTGGATGAAATGAAGAAGAAGCTTGAGCGAGGCCTTCCTGCAGATAACCCGACTTTGGAGTTGGGTCCTAATCATCCTATAACGCTGAAGCTTGCAAAGATTGAGGCCTTGAAGAAGCGGCTGGATGACGAGAATGCCAAGTATGCGCACTTGGTTGAGGCCACCAAGGCCATGGCCCTGAACCGCCTCAAAAACGGCCTGCCTTGCGTTTTTAAGGCATTGATGGAATTCTCGAGCACTTGCACTCGGGCATTCGAGGCTCTTAATAACCGTGGCGAGCAGGTAGACAGTCATGCAAATGAGCCGCAGGTCGTACCTGTGTGATTTCATGGACGCTGCAGGCTGTATGTGTATAACTTGTTTCATCATTTGGTAACGATGATAAAGTGACATTTCATTTGGATGGATATACCTGTGGAATTCTTTCTAAATTTTGGTTTGATCTCAGCTTGATTCTGATGCCTTGTGGGTGTTATTCTGGGTGCAAAGACTGCAGAATTCCTGTTATCAACGCCCACGAGATCGAGAGAGAACATTTATATTTCTAGTGACGAAAAAGAGATTGCTTAATATTAACGGTTTGAAAAATATTTCCATAGAAATGACTGTTGGCATTGCTTATAATAATGAATGCTAGAAAAATATTTTCATCGTCATTGAAAATGTTTAGACATCGATTGTTTAGCAAAGTTCTCGTTATGGCCAAACTGATCTTGGAAGAACAGGTTGACCACAATGCCATGAACAGTCGGGCCTACGAGTGCTGCAACATCGTCAACGGTAATGGACACTGGGCCTTTGGGAAACATGTCATTGCATTGCATCCATTTATTGGTCAAATGCTGGCATTTGAAATTTTGAAAGCCCAATGCTTAAAAAAGGGTATTATTGTTGACAATAAGCCCTAACATAAAGAAACCGATAGCCCGAACCATGCCTCGACAATGTAGTTAACCCATAAGACTTGATAGGATGCCTAATAAATTCAGCTTGATCATGAATGACATGACAATATATTTGCCTTACAAGGCCCTTTGATGAAATTAATCACGAGTTCATCTATTGAGTTTTTAATGGGCAGAGTTAAAAGTGAAGGACATAGCATGTGGTGAAGATCGATCGACTTGAAGCATGCACAAAAGATAATCATTACCAAAGAATCGAGAGTAGTTACAAGCAAGTTTATCTATACCATAATTATCAACCGATACAAGCATGACCATGAGAATACAAGTTTAACTTTACTTTTAACGCCCGTTATTCATTTTGGGATTGCATTTGCATTCCTTCATATATGATCATGACAATACATATTAAAACGTTAATAAGTCCTGCCTTTAGAGATGCCCCATGCAATGAGGCTTGAAATCCATGGTATAGAAACATATGCAAAAATCAAGTCTTCTGGCAGAAAAGATGCACTGATGACTTAACCCGCACGCATTCCCTTAAAGATGACCATGACAATATATAGTAAAACGTTCTCTAGATTTGTTTAATTTCCTAGCCTATAATTTAGAAATGGCGATTGATTTATTGAAATGGTAAGGAGTATAGAGACATTAAGCAACGATTATTGGTCTTTTTTCTAGTAAATCGGATATACAGAGTACGAGGAGGTAAAGAAATGACACCTGTCACTATGAAACATATAGATAATTGGTCTCATGCTCAGTGTTCTTGCCATTGTAGAAGTAAGATCAGTCAAAAAAGTTGAACGGAATCATTCATGATAATCTAGCTCAAATTTGACACCAAAAAGAGAGAGAAAGCATTCATCCTTAGTCAATGTCATTTATCTCTCAAAGGCTGGCTTGCAAAAATTATTTTATTTTTTACACATTCATACTCATTTGGATATATACTAATTTTACAATATCAAGAATTTTCTTTTTGAGACTGCTTTATGGAAGATTAGTTATATTTCCATTGTTTCTGAATAAAATATTAATTTATTCACCAAAATGCTTAATTGATGGGATAAATAATTTTTTTCGACATATATGTTTAGTCAAGGTAAACATAATACATTGATAATATACAAGGTTGTGGGCTAACTAAAACCTCATGCGCTAGCATGTGACTTGCTCATAAGAGAAATCCAACTTGCTCGTGGGAGGGAGTATTAGAATTTTACTACATTACTTGATAACGGGTCTTAAATGCTTTTTATGTTCATGAGAAATCAATTCATTGTTCTTTATTTACTTATTTAGGCCCTAAGAAAGCAAAGAACACTGTTATTTCTCTTGTTCCAATTTTGATATAAAAAAAAGGATAAGTGCATTAAATGTTTTAAAACTTTCAAAAAGTACAATTAAGTTATAAAATTTATAAAATTTGTCAAATCACTCTTTCCATTAATAGTACTTTTTGAAAGTTTTATTTTTATTTTTGTTATAAGTTTTAGGACTTGATTGCACTTTTAAAAGTTTTAATATTTAATTGTATTTTTGTGATAAATTTTAGGACTTAGTTACATTTTCATAATAAGTTTTAGGATTTCTAATGCTCTTATTTCATAAAAAAAATATTTGGGACATAGATCATCTCTCACAAGAGCAGGGATATTAGTAGAGGCGTTAAGATGAGTTATGAACCCATTTTATGAATCATGTTCTATCTTAATGGGTCGAAAATGAGTCAGAATATAACATATTTTCGACCCATTTTCAAAACATATGAGTCATTTTCGACCATTTCGATCCATTTTTAACCCAACTGTAAAACATATTTTTCTTCTTTGAGTTATCCTCAAGCTCGGTGAGTGGTGGTGACCTATCAGTGACTACGACACTCTACCGCTTACCTCCATCCCATCTCAATTTATAGGTTTTTTACAAAGATATATTTAATTGGTGAAATTCTTCAAAAATATTTCAATTTATAGGTTTTTTACATTTTTTATTTTATTTACTTTTTTAATTTTTTTAATTTGATTTGAAGTTTTATTCATTTATCATAGAACTTAGATTGAGAATAATAATGGCTTTTAGCAATACGAGTTGGGTCGGCTATGTGTCATTAAATCTACATTACATGAATATGGGTCAAAACGGATTAAATGGGTTAATATGGATCGGACTATTTTCGACCCGACCCAAACCCGATCCGACCCACCCATTTGACCATTTGACGGTTCTAGATATCATGTCACCCCAATGTAGTGATAAATGGAGACTTACATCCTGGACCAATTTGATATTTATCTTGATTTCAGTTTCCTTTTTTTATTCGTTTGGGATTCGTCGAGGCGCCATTCGGTCTTGGTCGCCACCATGGTGGTGGTGGGTTAAGACGGGACCGGAAAGTTCAGAGTCATTAATGATGCGGTCGTGAAGGCTCCAAATAATACCGACAACACGAAGAGATACTTCATGATACTTTTTTTTTTAGGGGGGACTTTCTAATACATGATTTTTTGAGGTTTTTCGTGATATTTACTTGATTTTTTATTGCATGTTATGGCTTCATTTTGTTGAAGCTTTTGTGGTCAGGCAATTTCCTTTTCCTGTTCATTTTTTGTTTATGCTATGCGATGCGAATATGTTTTCATCAAAGTGAGCAAGAACAATATGCAATATTTCTATTAATGGGACAACAAATAGAATTTTGAAGTATTGTTTGCTCATCATTGATTTCTATTCGAAAATTGTTAATGAGTGTCAAGGGGCACTTATATGTTTTGACGATAAAAAACTCTTTTGTAACATAGAAATTCATCTCAAATTTCAGTAGGTTTTTTAAATTGAAATTATATTTATATTTTGACAAGTAAACTCAAAAATGATTTTTTTTAGTTGAGTTCCAACACAGAATATAAAAAAAGTGGCTTGTTATTTTTATTACCAATTATTCTTCAAATTTTTTGAAAAAAAAACTATTTTATGCGTAAAAAAATCATATTCAGATTTCAAATGTCAATATTTTTTATATTCACCAAAAAAAAAAAGACAATATTTTTCAAATTCGAGAGGTGTCGAGTGCTACATATTAAATAAAAAACCAAAATTTGAATTTTGTAACCTTATTTTTAAAAAAAATGAGGAGTAAGACAGTAAACAGCAATTTGTGTGCGGAAGTCATCCATTTGCATGAAGGCAAAATAGGAGAAGTTCATGAGTTCGCTCATCTTCTATAATAAACATTGGTTAATTGATTATTATCTCCATACTTTTATCTTCTTATTGGATTGAATTTCAAAGAATAAAACCAATGAAGAGAAAGTATATCAAATGTATTCTCCAATTTTATCTCTTTCAATAAAGTTACACTTTACTTTTATGATCATCCCGTGACATGCCCATGAGTATAGACGTGTCTCATGCTCAGCCAATAGACTTTGATTTATTGATTTATTATCTCCTGACTTTTTTTTTTCTTTGATTGAGTTTGAACTTCAAAAAACAAAATGGTTAAAAAGTAAGCATCTTGAATGTATATATCTTTTAAAATTTCTCTTATTTTTTTTAAATTGAAAAAAATTAAAAAGACAAAATATTTTGAAAATTTCTATCATTATCCTTTCAAGAGGTTTATCTTTTTTGACTTTTATCTCCTATTAATTTTGGAATTGCCAATTTGGTATATAAACATATTGTCATACATAATTTGTTTTGGTAATTATAGATTAGAAGGAGAAGTATATCTTTTAAGATAAATGAGATGCATATTTTGAAGTATAAGTTATTTCAACATGTGAATAGATACAAAATATCAAATAATATTAATGTAATATTAAGGATAGCTTATGTTGTGAAACTTTTATTGAATATTCTCTGACAAAAAAACATTTCAATAATAATAATTTATTAGAAAAAGAAGTTCAAGAGTTTAACTTACTTGAAACATGAATATTGACATTTCATTTGATTTTAGGTCCTCTTGAAATGTCACGCCCCGAACCCCGAGCACGCGACAACCCCTTCTCTTGGTCGATTGAAAGCGACGTCCCAGGACTTGTCGACGACCATTCATTTTAATCTTTCGTTATGCGCAAGCGGAAGACGAATCATCCCCAGTCCAACAAACAATCAATCAATCAATCAATCAGGGATAGATGGATGAACAACAAGAACAACAATCACTACTCATTTATACAATTTACTAGATTAACCAATGGAGGATCGCTTCTCGATACAAGCCCGACAAAAAGGGGGGCGATCCATCATCTAAGCCAAACCAAAAAGGAACTGGGCTAGGCTAATCCAGCTATACAAAGTGAACCCTCAGGTTCAACACCACGGTCACTCGGACCCATCGGACTCGACTCCGTCAGGTCGATCACTGGAGAAGTGGGGGCAGGATTCTCCATTGCGAGTGCGCCATTCTAAGGACCTGAAAATAGTTAACCACGACGGGTTGAGATAAAATCTCAGCGAGTTCTTCCCCTAAGCCCCGGTTAGTACACCAACTCAACCCGGGGTATCTCTCCAGAACCACCCCTCACTCAACCCAACCACAAACAACTAGCAATCAGTAATTAAACCACAGACAAGGTCAACCAACAAGCAAAAGTCGGTTCGCATGCAACCTTACCCAGTATGCCATACCCTGCATGTTAAACCTCATTCAATGCACGCAATGCAACCAACAATCAAATAGTCGGTTCGCATGCAACCTTACCCGGTATGCCATATCCTGCACGTTATAAGTCAGTACAATACACGCAATGCACATGGCCGTTAGATGATGCAATTCATCAATCACATGCGAGTCGCGTCACAAGCGATCTCACCTGACCATTGCCACTCCCTGCACATTATCAATTCATGCGTGCATGCCATAAATCATGATGTGATCACCTCATGCATAATCGAAACTGATGATGCAATGTTTCTCGTACACTTTGGTATCCACACGTGTTCCATTGGGCCGAGGTGCAACGGCGCTACGATGCCCTTCCTCTATAGAGGCGCAACCGTGCCCTTCCGTGCTATTGCTACGGCGCTACGGCGCCCTTCCTCCGCAGAGGCGCAATCGTGCCCTTCCGTGCAGGCCGAGACGCTACGGCGCCCTTCCTCCGTAGAGGCGCAACCGTGCCCTTCCGTACCCTCCGAGGCGCAATGGCGCTACGGCGCCCTTCCTCCGCAGAGGCGCAACCATGCCCTTCCTCCACAGAGGCGCAACCATGCCCTTCCGTGCCCTCCGAGGCACAACGGTGCTACGGCGCCCTTCCTCCGCAGAGGCGCAACCGTGCCCTTCCGTGCCCTCCCTTCGGTGATTCGGACTATTGTAACCAATGCACACATACTTGCACATACACTTGCATTTAAAATCTCAAGTCCTTCCTCATAAAAGCGGTCTATTTCCAGTGTCCCTCGGACAAACCATTTTTCCCACCTTTCTCATAAAAGCGGTCCATTTCCAATGTCCCTCGGACAAATCACTTTCTTTCTTTTGTGAAAATCACACAATTCAAGCGGATGCTTATGCAATGCCACATTCAATTCACTTCATATGATCAAGGCACATGAAATTATGCACAATTTCACTTCCGGATGAACAGTGCACGTGAAGAGTAATCGTGAACAGTACACATGAACAGTGAAATTTCCGAATTTAATAATTAAATAATTTAATTCAGAAATCACATAATTTAATCAATAAATGCAGAAATTAAATAAATCAATTAATTAAAATAATTAATCAATTTAATCAAGCAAAGCATGCTTAATTAGCACATAATACACAATTAAGCATAATTAAACAAGATTAATCTAATCTAATATTAACCATTAATCTAACCACCTATCTTAGGGCTAATGCACTTAATTTCAAACCCCTTAAACCAAAATTTTTGCCCTCATTTATTTAACAAAATCACTAACTAAACCAACCGACCTCAGGCGGTGCTGGCCGCCGGAGGTGAATAAATTAAAAAAATATATTACAAATTTTTTATTAAAAAATAAATTTAGTCAAAGTGCATTACAAAATGTAGTATTTACCAAACGATATTTAGGCCAAAGTTGCTTTGCACTGCAATGAAAAGTTTCATTTTACCAAACGGTATTTGCATTTCGGAAAACCCCTTCAACCTAAAGATACTTGCATTTTCCTAATGGCATTTGCACAAAGCCGAACCAAACGGGCCCTTAATTAAACCCCTTAAACCAAAATTATCACTAACTAAACCAACCCTAAGCAAGTTTAGGCACTAAATAGGGATTAGGGGCTAAACTCACCCGTTAAGCGGGCCGGCGACACGGGCGCGGCGGCGGCGACGAACCCGACACCTGAGGACATCTCTCCCAACACTCCAAGGCAGTCCCGGGGCAGAATTCACAGCAGCAACCTCTGCTAAAACTCCAAACTTCAAAAGACAGCACTGCAGTAGGAGGAAGCTGCTAGTCGGAGCAAAAACAAGCTGGCCGGAGCTCCGGTGAGCTGGTGGCCGGTGACCGGAGGCTCCTGGGGGTCGAGGGGGAGTTTCTGGAGGCTGGGATGGGCGGTGGTTTGGTCGGAAATGGAGGAAAACAGCAGCAAAGGCGAAACTGTGCAGTACCGCGTGAACAGTAGGCGGTCGGCGAACAGCCGGCTTCCGGCTGCCGTACGGATCTTCCGGAGACTCCTTTCGCCGATCGGCCGATTCTATCTGAACGTTTTTCGTCTCCTGAACGTAACGGCGGGTGGCACGGGCTGAGATTCACACGGGAAGGCCATGAACAACTCGATTTTCGGTGGAAGGTCAGAAACTGAAATTGCAGGAAGGCCATGGAAGCAAGGGGAGAGAGGGCTGCGATTTTGTGGAGCTGAAGAGGGGAGAGAGAGAGTGAAGTGAGCTGATCAAAACCCTTCATTAATGGCCTTAATGGCTGCTTCAACTCCCCATGCACATGACCTCATCTTCTCTCTCTTCCTTTTTGACTTTTCTCCAAAATATCCAAGGGTATTTTGGTCATTTCCACCTTGCACATTTCCCAATGTGCCCTTGGGCTGAAAGTGAAAGGCGAGCCTAGGAAATGAGCCGGAAAATGAATAGGAACGGGCTCGGAAATTTGTTGGGCTCGAATCGGCTCAGGTTTAGACAACGGGCTCGGGAGGGTTAACGATCGGTTTTGGCCCAACGGCTCACTCGTTGTCTCGGTCTTCCACGGTGGCCATCCCACCTTGGGCGTGAGGCCCTCACTGTTCTTGCCCGGCCCACGTCCTCATAGGCTCGGTTCCTCGGTCCGAAAATCCCTTTCCCAAAAACTTGGCTCAACCGACACTGTCCACTACAAAGGAAGCATCGTCCAAAAGTCCGTCCCGGACGTTCCCGAAAATTCAAAGTCCAATATTGGATTCTCATGCCTTGTTAATTTTGCCCAAATGTCATTTTGGTATAATTCAGATTGACAGGCGGCTTCGAGGATTCACGCATAACCGACTCGTGCCAAACCACGTTCAAGACTTCACTCGACACATGGACGTCCTTGACGACATGAAATTGCGAAGGATAGATTCTTATTTCAAAGTACACGATTATCAAGGATCGACATAGGGCCGTTCGCGGGTTCGATAACAGTAGACGGAATCACCCGTCGTCCCATTATTTCTGTCCTAGAATCGACTTCTATTCGTCCCTGAAATCGGCCTGCATGACTACAGGATCATCCTTACGCAAGTCTCACGGTCGAGTCGTTTTCCCGTGTCAAGTTCTTTAGTCGCACGAGTTCTGTCCTCGCAGCCTTTCCCCTCAAGATCGGTATCTCGGCAATGATTGGGTCCGAGCGGAATCAACCAACAATGCATTGGCGAAATTCACGTTCACTCATCCCTAAAAGGGCTCGAATTTCAGGACGTCACAATTCTTCCCCCCTTACAAAAATTTCGTCCTCGAAATTTGCAATCACAGACAAATCCTCAAAAAGATGGGGGTGCTGATGCTTCATCACTTTCTCACTTTCCCATGTCGCTCTCTTTGTTCGGTGATGCTGTCAGATCACCTTAACCAAGGCGATAGTCTTGTTTCGGAGTACTTGCTCTTTACGGTCCTCTATCCGTATCGGTCTCTCCACGTACGACACCCTGTCGTCTACGTCCAGTTCCTCAAAATTCAATACATGAGTCGAGTTCGGTTCATACTTTCTCAACATAGACACGTAGAAAACATCATGTACTTGAGCAAGTTTCGGTGGCAACGCAAGACAATATGCTAAAACCCTGATCCTTTCCAAAATTTCAAAGGATCTAACGTACCTCGAACTTAACTTTCCTTTCTTGCCAAATCTGGGAGTACCCTCATCAACGATACTTTCGAAACACATGATCGTCCACCTTAAACTCCAACGGTCTATGACGCTTATCTGCACAACTCTTCTGACGACTCTGAGCGGTCTTTAATTTGACTCAGATAATATGAACTGCATTCAATAACTGCGAAACCGAATTTTGAACCAGCGATTCCCCGTTCTCTGACCTTGTTCTATAAACTGGAGTTCCACAAACTTGATCACATTACGGCTATACCATTTCGATAAAATCTTATCCCACAAGCACTCTCTTTTTGCACAGTGCGTAGTTCAGTTCATTTCTGCCCCTTTCGACATCCTAAAAGCCTGCCAGGAGTCGCTCCTTGCTCGAGCACTCGCCCCCGGCGACCACTCCCCGCCCTCGTCGGATCAGTCGTTATGGGCATCTTCGAACTGCACCACTACTAGTCCCTTTTTGATATGCACAATCTCATAGAGGTATTATCCGCTTTTGCCTGTCCCATACCAAGCCTCACGGTTTTAATCTCGTTTAAGCATCTCAAAATGCAAAACTTTTGCCAACTCGTCAACTCACGAGTTCGTTTCCACGGGGTCACTTATTGACACTTGAAATCTTATTCACTAAATTCCCATCGAACCACTATTCAAATTCCACAAACCACCGATTTTTTTTTTTCAACATTCCTTTCTGATTGACTGTCCATCTGTGGATGGTACGCCGTACTATACTGCAATTTCATCCCTAAGGCCGACTACAAAATTTTTTTGAAAGTTGCCACAAACTTAAGATCACGGTTAGATGTGATCGTCACTGGAACTCCATGTATGCGCACAATCTGATGTACGTACATCTCTACATACCCATCCAACGTAAAATCTTTTCTTACCGCAACGAAGCGAGATGCCTTCGTCAATCTGTCAACCACTACCCAAATCGAGTCATTGCCTCGCTGACTCATTGGCAATCCCATCACAAAATCCATCATAATGTGTTCCCACTTCCACTCGGGAATCTCAAGAGGTTGTAACAACCCACCAGGCTTACAATATTGAGCCTTTACTTACTGGCATGTCAAACACTTAGTCACGTGCTTAGTGATGTCTAACTTCATGCCGTTCCACTTCTTAAGTTCTGCATCTTTCGGAACGCACAATCGCCCTCAAAACCTTAATGTCCCATCCTCTACACTTGAAAGTCTACTTTTCTCTTTGCTTGATCCATCTGCGGGATCTTAAGAATTTCATAATCCATCGCTTGGGCACTCTTAATCCTACTTTGCATCTCGGGTTCCACCCTGAAAGTGGCCATTAGACTAGCAAGATGGCCAACCTCAATTTTAAAATCCGAGTCCCTGACTCCCTCCAAGAGAATCCATTCTCGTACTCTCCTCTGTGCAATTGTCGACTTCGACTGAGCGCATCTGCCACTTTATTCTCTTTCCTCGGATGATACAAAATCTCGCAATCATAGTCCTTAAGAAGTTCCATCCACCATCATTGAACATGAGGCAAAGATGATCACCGCTAATTCCAAATCATGCATCGGATAGTTAAGCTTGTGAAGCTTTAACTGTCGGGATACGTATGCAACCATCTTTCCATGTTGCATTAAAACGCAGCCTAGTCCTTTATACGACACGTCACTGTAGATTTCGTACCCACTGGGACCAGATAGTAATGTCAAGACAGGTTTACTCTTGAGCTCTTGGAAACTATGCTCGCACTTGTCCGTTCAATCAAACCTCTCCTCTTTCTTTAACAACCTCATCGATGGCATGGCTATCACAAAGAAACTTCTCCATGAAACATCTGTAATATCCCGCCAATGCCAAGAAACTTCGAATATTAGTTACCGTCATAGGTCTCGGCCAATTCATGACCGCCTCGATCTTAGTCAGGTCAATGATGATCCCTTCACTTGAAATTACATGCCCTAAAAATGCCACGCGAGATAGCCAAAACTCGCACTTGCTAACTTAGCATAAAGTTCATGCTTCCTCAACGTCTGCAGTACTAATCTCAGGTGTCTCTCATGATCCTCTGGACTCCTCAAGTATACCAGGATATCATCAACCCTTGGCAATGGATACTTGTTCTTAATCGTCACTTGATTAAGCTACCAATAATCAATGTACAGTCTCAACGACCTGTCCTTTTTCCTTACAAACAGTACCGGTGTTCCCCAAGGAGACGCTCGTCCTAGTGCGTTTGCACCTTCAGTTCTTTCAATTCTGACAAGGCCATCCTATAAAGCGCCTTGGAAATCAGTTCAGTCCCAGGGGCTAACTCAATCACAAACTCAATTTTCTCCTCTAGGGCAATCGCGGCAATTCCTCGAGAAACACATCCATGTATTCTTGTACCACAGCAATATCCTCTACTTTTGATCCTTTACCATCGTGTTTGCCACTAATGCCAAATACCCTTGGCATCCATATTCCAACAACCAAATCACCTCGAGTGACGAAATTAGAGGAACGGAAGGTCCTCCTTGATTTCCCACAAATTCAAAACTACCACCCACTACTGGGTTAAACTGAATTGTCTTTCCATGACAATCCACCGTATGCAATGACTTCCTCACGACCTAGTTTCGGGTGGTCGGCTTTCCCACGTAATTCTTTCTGTTGGGTGGGATGGAATTCCTTCTCCCCATCATCAGTCCATTTCAAACTAACAACTGTCTTCACTGGGCACGAACCGCAAGCCAAATGCGGTCGCTCTCTCGATCATGTTCTTTCCTATCATCTGGGCCCTCTCGTACATCTCATCAAAACTCTTCTCAAGTTCAAAAGGCACTACCCGGCTTTCAATTCGGCTTCAAGTCATCTCTAAAACGTCCCACCCTATCCATAGGGTCCTCTACCAACCTCGGTCCAGTATGCGCCGACTCAGTGAACTTCGCCTCATACTGATCCACTGACATCTGATTCTGACAAAACTACTGGAACTCTGTCATCTTCGACTTTCTCACCCTGTCTAAGAAGCACTTCTCTTTGAAAGCTTCACGAAAGCTTCAGGGAACACTCTTCCTTGAGTGACTTCCCACCAAGTAATGGCATTACCTTGAAGCTGATAAGCCGCCAAAGGCACTTTGTCTGACTCTGAACACCTCAACACTGAAATAGTCCTCTCACTATCCCTTATCCAAAGGGTCACAGCTTCAGGGTCGCCCACGCCACTAAATCTCAGTGGCTACAATCTCAGGAACTACTCTACCAGCCTAGGTATCGGTCTCTCACAGACCTCTCCTCTCACTAGGGGAACCACAAAGACCATAGCAGAAGCACACAGCTTGCTGCCCTAACAAGGTCTCTAGTGCCAACAGGATCCTGTCTAACTTAGGATCTGATTGCATGCTACCTCTAGCACTGGTTTGACCAGACGTTGCCCTACACTTAAGGGCTCTCTCTGCTCAGGATTGCTCATCACTTTGGACTATGAACAACCCGCCACCACACAAAGCCATACAAGGCCACAAAAGCAATCGCAGGCACGTAATATTAAAGACATCCCTATCTCACTATCCTAAAAATCCCACGCACCTTATCACTCAAAGTCTCAACCTCGCTCTGATACCAAAACCGACGGGGATGTCACGCCCCGAACCCCGAGCACGCGACAACCCCTTCTCTTGGTCGATTGAAAGCGACGTCCCAGGACTCGTCGACGACCATTCATTTTAATCTTTCGTTATCCGCAAGCGGAAGACGAATCATCCCCAGTCCAACAATCAATCAATCAGGGATAAAGGGATGAACAACAAGAACAACCATCACTACTTATTTATACAATTTACTAGATTAACCAATGGAGGATCGCTTCTTGATACAAGCCCGACAAAAAGGGGGGGCGATCCATCATCTAAGCCAAACCAAAAAGGAACTGGGCTAGGTTAATCCAGCTATACAAAGTGAACCCTTAGGTTCAACACCATGGTCACTCGAACCCATCGGACTCGACTCCGTCAGGTCGATCACTGGAGAAGCGGGGGCAGGATTCTCCATTGCGAGTGTGCCATTCTAAGGACCTGAAAATAGTTAACCACGACGGGTTGAAATAAAATCTCAGCGAGTTCTTCCCCTAAGCCCCGGTTAGTACACCAACTCAACTCGGGGTATCTCTCCAGAACCACCCCTCACTCAACCCAACCACAAACAACCAGCAATCAGTAATTAAACCACAGACAAGGTCAACCAACAAGCAAAAGTCGGTTCGCATGCAACCTTACCCAGTATGCCATACCCTGCACGTTAAACCTCATTCAATGCACGCAATGCAATCAACAATCAAATAGTCGGTTCGCATGCAACCTTACCCGGTATGCCATACCCTGCACGTTATAAGTCAGTACAATACACGCAATGCACATGGCCGTTAGATGATGCAGTTCATCAATCACATGCGAGTCGCGTCACAAGCGATCTCACCTGGCCATTGCCACTCCCTGCACGTTATCAATTCATGCGTGCATGCCATAAATCATGATATGATCACCTCATGCATAATCGAAACTGATGATGCAATGTTTCTTGTACACTTTGGTATCCACACATGTTCCATTGGGTCAAGGTGCAACGGCGCTACGGCGCCCTTCCTCCGTAGAGGCGCAACCGTGCCCTTCCGTGCTATTGCTACGACGCCCTTCCTCCGCAGAGGCGCAACCGTGCCCTTCTGTGCCCTCCGAGGCGCAACGGCGCTACGGTGCCCTTCCTCCGCAGAGGCGCAACCGTGCCCTTCCGTGCCCTCCCTTCGGTGATTCGAACTATTGTAGCCAATGCACACATACTTGCACATACACTTGCATTTAAAATCTCAAGTCCTTCCTCATAAAAGCGGTCCATTTCCAGTGTCCCTCGGACAAATCACTTTCTTTCTTTTGTGAAAATCACACAATTCAAGCGGATGCTTATGCAATGCCACATCCAATTCACTTCATATGATCAAGGCACATGAAATTATGCACAATTTCACTTCCGGATGAACAGTTGAAAGTGATGCAAATGAATGCGCGTGAACGATACTCATGAACAGTGAAATTTTCGAATTTAATAATTAAATAATTTAATTCAGAAATCACATAATTTAATCAATAAATGCAGAAATTAAATAAATCAATTAATTAAAACAATTAATCAATTTAATCAAGCAAAGCATGCTTAATTAGCACATAATACACAATTAAGCATAATTAAACAAGATTAAGCTAATCTAATCTTAACCATTAATCTAACCACCTATCTTAGGGCTAATGCACTTAATTAAACCCCTTAAACCAAAATTATCACTAACTAAACCAACCCTAAGCAAGTTTAGGCACTGAATAGGGATTAGGAGCTAAACTCACCCGTTAAGCGGGCCGGCGACACGGGCGCGGCGGCGGCGACGAACCCGACACCTGAGGACATCTCTCCCAACACTCCAAGGTGGTCCCGGGGCAGAATTCACAGCAGCAACCTCTGCTCAAACTCCAAACTTCAAAAGACAGCACTGCAGTAGGAGGAAGCTGCTGGTCGGAGCAAAAACAAGCTGGCCAGAGCTCCGGCGAGCTGGTGGCCGGTGACCAGAGGCTCCTGGGGGTCGAGGGGGAGTTGGTGGAGGCTGGGATGGGCGGTGGTTTGGTCGGAAATGGAGGAAAACAGCAGCAAAGGCGAAACTGTGCAGTACCGCGTGAACAGTAGGCGGTCGGCGAACAGCCGGCTTCCGGCGGCCGTACGGATCGGCCGAAGACTCCTTTCGCCGATCGGCTGATGCTATCTGAACGGTTTTCGTCTTCTGAACGCAACGGCGGGTGACACCGGCCGAGATTCACACGGGAAGGCCATGAACAACTCGATTTTCGGTGGAATGTCAGAAACTGAAATTGCAGGAAGGCCATGGAAGTAAGGGGAGAGAGGGCTGCGATTTTGTGGAGCTGAAGAGGGGAGAGAGAGAGTGAAGTGAGCTGATCAAAACCCTTCATTAATGGCCTTAATGGCTGCTTCAACTCCCCATGCACATGACCTCATCTTCTCTCTCTTCCTTTTTGACTTTTCTCCAAAATATCCAAGGGTATTTTGGTCATTTCCACCTTGCACATTTCTCAATGTGCCCTTGGGCTGAAAGTGAAAGGTGGGCCAAGGAAACAGGCCGGAAAATGAATAGGAACGGGCTCGGAAATTTGTTGGGCTCGAATCGGCTCAGGTTTAGACAACGGGCTCGGAAGGGTTAACGATCGGTTTTGGCCCAACGGCTCACTCGTTGTCTCAGTCTTCCACGGTGGCCATCCCACCTTGGGCATGAGGCCCTCACTGTTCTTGCCCGGCCCACGTCCTCATAGGCTCGGTTCCTCGGTCCGAAAATCCCTTTCCCAAAAACTCGGCTCAACCGACACTGTCCACTATCAAGGAAGCATCGTCCAAAAGTCCGTCCCGGACGTTCCCGAAAATTCGAAATCCAATATTGGATTCTCATGCCTTGTTAATTTTGCCCAAATGTCATTTTGGTATAATTCAGACTGACAGGCGGCTTCGAGGATTCACGCGTAACCGACTCGTGCCAAACCACGTTCAAGACTTCTCGACACATGGATGTCCTTGACGACATGAAATTGCGAAGGATTAATTCTTATTTCAAAATACACGATTATCAAGGATCGACATAGGGCCGTTCGCGGGTTCGATAACAGTAGACGGAATCACCCGTCGTCCCATTATTTCTGTCCTAGAATCGACTTTTATTCGTCCCTGAAATCGGCCTGCATGACTACAGGATCGTCCTTACGCAAGTCTCACGGTCGAGTCATTTTCCCAGGTCAAGTTCTTTAGTCGCACGAGTTCTGTCCTCAGTAGTCTTTCCCCTCAAGGTCAGTATCTCGGCAATGATTGGGTCCGAACGGAATCAACCAACAATGCATTGGCGAAATTCACGTTCACTCATCCCTAAAAGGGCTCGAATTTCAGGACGTCACATGAAATCCACTTGATTCAAATATATCTCACATCCTTTAAAGTAAATCTATTCAGTAAAAAATATAAAGTGTACGTAAATTCATTTAAAGACCACGTAATTTGAAATTTACTCAACAAAATAAGAGAACTCAATAAGGTCAAATGTATTAGTTTGTTGTTCGATAGATATTATAAATACTACAACTCAAATAAATTGTGTAATGGTCTAAAAGAGATGAGTTTGAATTTAGCAATTCAAAAGATTGAGCAAAAATGGCCTTTAAACAATACAATGCTAAAATAAGGAAATCGAAATACTCTAAACTAAAACAGAATTAAATTTTTGAAGAAGAAGCTAATAATTAAAATCTTGTTTTCTAACTTTTTTTATACACGCATTCAGCAAATTTTTGAATTTATACTTTCAAGCCGCTTGTGTCCAATTTATAAATTTTAGGGATAATGCCACGAAAAACCCTAAACTTTACCCCATGTGACACATTTACCCTGAACTTTTTTTTGTGACACAAAAAACCCCAAACTTTGCCCTGTGTGACACATTTACCCTAAATTTTTTTTTCTGCCACCAAAAACCCTAAACTATGCCACTTGTGACAATTTTACCATAAACTATATTATTTATGACAAATTTACCCCAAATTTTTTTGGGCTGAAGGGTATTTTCGTCATTTTCTATTCTTCTTCTTTTTTATTTTTTTTTTATTGAAGTGGAAGCCGGCGAGGATGGCCTTGCCGGCGTCGGAGTCCGGCGGGGTCGCTGGGCAGCCCTCGCCGACGTCGGCAAGGGCGGCCCGGGCCTAGGTGACCCTCGCCGGCGTCGGGTGAGGGCGCCCGAGCAGATCCGGCTCGGGCGGCCCTCGCCCGACGGCGAGGGCGCCCTCGCCCGATCTCGGCGGGCGGCGGCGTCGGCGAGGGCGCCCAAGCCCGGATCCGGCGGGCGGCCCTCGCCGGATCCGCGAGGGCCGCCCGGCCTCGCCGGGTGAGGCGACCGGGGCGAGGCCGCCCGAGCCGGATCCGACGAGGGCGGCCCTTCGCCGGGTCGGGCGAGGCCGCCCGCCGATCGGGCGAGGGCGGCCCTCACCGGCGTCCCCGGCGAGGCGCCCAAGCCTGATCGCTCGGCACAGGCGGCCCTCGCCGACGCCGGCGAGGGTCGCCCGCCTGGCCGCCCTCGCCCCATGCCGGCGAGGGCTGCCCGGCGACCCTCGCCGGACTCCGGCGCGCCGCGAGGCCATCCTCGCCGGCTTCCACTTCAATAAAAAAAGAAAAAAAGAAAAAAAAAAGAAAATGACGAAAATGCCCTTTAGCTCAAAAAACTTTGGGGTAAAATTGTCACAAGTGGCATAATTTAGGGTTTTTTATAGCAGAAAAAAAAGTTTAGGGTAAATGTGTCACACGGGGCAAAGTTTGGGGTAAATGTGTCACACGTGGTAAAGTTTGGGGTTTTTTGTGTCACAAAAAAAAGTTTAGGGTAAATGTGTCACATGGGGTAAAGTTTAGGGTTTTTCGTGGCATTAACCCTAAATTTTAATGCCTGATTTATTCTATTCTCAATGGGTTACAGCCCCAAAAATACTAATACATGCACGAAAATACATGTAAAAGTACATCATCAATGTATATTAACTACTTATATTCCTTATGTAAATTCTTCAAATTTTCACATTTCTGCATTTATTTGAAATCGGTCTACATCTACTCTCATGATTGTTCAATGGGCAGGATCGAGACTCTCAAACCTAATGTGGATTCATATGATTTAATTACGTCCCCTGTATCAGTTTTAATTTATAGGGTCTATTCATTTGAATGTAGTCTGCAACGTACCAGTTTTAATTCCACGTAGAGCGTCATGAGTTTATGAAGTCCATTTATCAAGTTCTCATTGAACAATTCTGAAGACAGCCTACGAAACTTGAATTAGTCTTCATCCGAGCGAGAAGAACATGCAACAATTTTGCAGTAAAATTCATCCATCATTTATTTTTAGCGCTTCTATTTTATTCCGCTTTTTCAGTAACGAGACTTTCGGATAGCTGTAAAGTGACACTAATGACCAAAGTTCCACTGTTAAAAAAAGCAAAGGTTTCCATTCGACAACGTCTATGGTCTTAATATTACTAAGCAGATGGATTTGCCCAAGTTGAATAGCAAAAAGGCATATCAATTACTATTGAGAAATCATATACAAGTCCAGCCATTGCTGTCAAGAAAATGAACGCCCATACAAAAGGAACAGATCCCAGAAACTGGGATTATGGTGTAGACAGCAATAGTTACAGCTGTCCCCTTTCTTGCGCTAAATCACAATCCAAGTTTGTATTGGGGCATAGATGACATCGTCTTCCTTACGAAATTTGAACTCCAATGACAATAGCTTGATTCTGTGTTCTACTTAGCAAGATTCCATTGGATGAGGAAGCCGCTCTTTTTGGCTCTTTATAGGATCCGACCAATTCCAAACGGTCAACGTCCCTGCAGCGTCTCCTGTGAAGAATAAGCCTCCGGGAGCCGTTTGAAGAGTCCTAACTTCTCGTCTTGAGAATATCTTGCCCCTTTCAGTGAACCTGGTGTATGAAGCACGAAGTCAGCCAAGCAGAAGAAGAGAACAGACTTCACTGAGAGACATGGATGTCAAAACCAATTAGAGAAATTATTTTGGACTTACAATGGGAGCTCGTACAACCGAACAGTGTTGTCAAGGCATGCACAGAGAAGGACCGGCTTACCACAGGCATCATTCGTCCCTGACAATGCAAGAATACCCTGTGCAGGACAAAATGATATTTGCAACATCAGCACACGAGATTACATCACTTCCATGAGACTAGGAGAACAGTAAGAAACTTAATAAGCACCAACAGGTGGAAGTAGAAATTTCATGTGTTCCCCACATATCCCCACATAGAGTAAGCCCATGGAAGGTACTTGACAGTATGCTATATTACAAAGCTTCAATCCACATTATTCATATATTATTTTTAACTGTGGAATAGGTCCATGCACTTCGCACATATGAAGTCAGTAAAAGAGAACACAATTTCACCCTTATTGTCTACACTTGTTATTATAGTACCATCATCAACCACAAAATACCATAATGCATGCAAGTGCTAAAAAACCTTTTAGCAAGCAACATACATGGTCCTCATTATGTGTATAGGCAACTTCCAAGCTGCCTCCTTCAGTGGCAATCCCCCAGATCTTAACTGTCTGATCCAATGAACAGGATATCAAGTACTGGCCCCAGCAAAGAAGTGACATCACCGCATCAGTGTGTCCAACAAGTTCCTGAACACACTCCAGAGTGTTCAAATCCCACACCTGCAGAAGAGAAAACAAGAAAGATATGAAGAATCAGTATGATAATACAGTAGAGTGGGGCTGAAAGATACAGAGAGGACATAGCAAATACCAATAGAAGTGATGCAAAAGAAAACATAAACTACAAGGGCCAAGTCATGCCCTTGCCAGGACACAAAACTAGATATAATCAGGGGGCGGGACATCTTAGACAAACCAGCTTACCCTTATGGTAAAGTCAATGGAACCTGAATACAACCAGTTGTGCCCAATAGTTAATGATACCACGCCCTGCATGTGACCCCTGAGAGGCGCAGCCATCTGAAAAGGATCAGCCTCACTACCTTCTTTCCACACCAAGATAGCGCCATCCTAGAAGCAAAGTTTGTTCAGTATAATCATCGAAAGCCAACAGTATAATTCATCACAAGTATCAACAGAATGAGGCAGTCAGTGATAATATGAATGTTGAATTAGGTGGGCCACACTTAAAAAAGAAAAAGACAGGAATTGATCTAAACCAAAAATCCACCCACACTCAGCATCAACTTTTATATCACTTATGCTCATAACTCACAGAGGTACGAGATTCTAAGGAAACAGACTACACAAAATTACTGCAGATAAATCACCTAAATTGACATCAAATTCTTTCTAATAATAAATTACCTGGGCTCCAGCAAAAAGCATGTTATTAGCAACTTCCAGAGCATGGACCTGTCCAACTGGTCCACTGATATCGTAGCTAGCACCATTCTGGATATTCCATGCCTACAAGAGATACCAAGAGAAAGCAATGAATTAAAGCTCAGCAGGCCACTAATTCAAGAATTGCCAAAAAATAACAACGAAAGACAAAGAAGACCCAGCCAACCGCTCACCTTAACAGTATTAGGCAGGCCAACAAACACCCAAGGACCTTCACAAGTAAAACACCCAACTTCTCCAAGGTTGATCACTTGATCACATTGACCAGTGTGACAGTCCCAGATTCTAGTTGTTCCATCTTTGCTTCCAGAGTAGAGCTTAGTAGATCCAGAAGGAAGTGCTATCCCAGAAATACCCTGTCATAAAAAGCATCGGGTGAGTCCAGACCTACTTTATGCCAAACAGGCAATGATATTTCGACATCTTAATTAGTAAAGGACAGAAAATTGAAGTTTAATAAAACATGCGATGCCACTAAGTTTTCTCCGGCTATAGTCCGAATAACACAAAAGGCGTACCTTTTTATGGCCCTCCAGCTTGGCCAACATGGCAAAATCAACACCATGAAACCATGAATGCAAGAAAGGACATGCATCGCCTTTCGCACAGTTGCCCAATATCCAATAACGGCATACTTTCTCACGGGGCTTTTGAGGGTTTTTATCTTTTGATTGATCACCCCTCTCTCTAGGAGTTGAACTCGCTAAATTCACCGGACTAGATTCAGGCCCCTTCCCAGGGCAATCCTCAGGTATATGAGTCGACTGCTTTGCAGCTCGATGGCAAACATTGCGCGGAAGAGATGCATCGTGCAAAAACCTGCAGGGATTCCGGTTGCACCTCCCTTTTAACCAGTAAATGCAAACTTTGCGGTTTCTTGGTGCTGTCCAAAGCTGATCATAGTGAGCAGCTGATTTTTGTGGCCAATCCACAGTACTCCTTGCTGTCTTAATATCCATGCTATTATACAGAAATACAGATAATCAATCACCGAGCCGAATAACCTATCCAAATTTGACTCGAAAGCATCAGAACTCGTTCTTGCAAGAGGATCCTTTCGCAGAAAGACCAAGGTCCACAGTAGCTAGCAATCCCAAGCATTTCCGTTCCTCTTATCACCAAGATTACGTACAGTTGACCTATAAGAGAATGCATAACCATCTCGATCCATCATGATTCCCTTCTCTTTTGGTTCCAACTTAATCAAATTTACCAGAAGCACAACCAACTGAAAAGCTAGAACACGAACTAGAGACGCTAAATTCGGACAACAACGCGGCATCGTACCAGTCCCCTTCAAGAAAAATTCCGGTCATCAAACCTAATTTCCAAATTAGCCATCCTGGTAATAACAGCCCCTCAAATCAAGGCAACAAACCCCCGATCCTTTCAGGCGGAAGAAACCCCCCGATTCCTTCGGAACAAAGAAACCCGCCGCCGCCGCCGCCGCCGCCGCCGCCGCCGTAGCCGTCGCCGTCGCCGTCGCCGCCGGCGGCGGGCGCCCACCTTCCAGAAAACCCTCCGATGGCGAGCGGGAGATCGTCATCATCGAGAGGAGATAGAAACCCTAAACGGGGAACTTCTTCGTCGCTCCTTCGCTAGGAACTGATACGGAGAGAGGCGTCGAAAAGGGAAGGAAGCGAGCGAGCAAACCTGAGGGAAAACGCAAAGCGACGAACCGGCGGATCGGCCTCGAATCGAAAGCACGAAGATCAGCAGCGATCGAGAAGAAGAAGAAGAAGAAGAAGAAGAAGAAGAAGAAGAAGAACCGAATCGATCGAAGACGAAGTGTTGTTTCTTGGATGGGAAATGGGTTCGTGGGGGGCCTCTTTATATAAGAGGAAGCAAAAGGGCGTGAACGTCACGCGCAGTGAGATTGCCCATCCGGATTTTCTTGATTTTATATTTTTTTTTGTTCGAATAGGGAAAATAAAAACATAGTTAATCATAACTAGGGACGATTAGTTTCAGATTCTTTAGAGATTCCGTCTGTAACCTATTATGTATACCCAAATTTCAATTCTCATGTACAGATTCTCCAAATTTTAAAATCTAAAATCTATTTTGCATATTTTGGAATTTGAAATTTATAGGTTTCTATTGATGCAATTCTCATGTCTCAAGTTTTATCCCGAAACCATGCTTACCTTTATTCATAGCTTCCCTTCCCATGAAAGGTGGTCAAAAATCTTTCTTTTTCTTTAGGTTCAAGGCCTTTTCGGATGCTGGAAGTTCAAATAAAAGCTCGCATTCATCACTATTGACTTGAGAATTCAACGCCTTGAAAATCGCCAGCTCCCCCTTGTGCTCTAGTTGTTTCAAAGCTCGCATGAGGATGATGTGAAATCCACGCCTTGAAGATCTAGCGGAGAAGAAGAAACTCCACTTAATTGG
This sequence comes from Angophora floribunda, assembly GCA_014182895.1. NCBI lineage: Eukaryota > Viridiplantae > Streptophyta > Magnoliopsida > Myrtales > Myrtaceae > Angophora > Angophora floribunda. Next base: position 20,784,574 of record CM024709.1, read on the forward strand.
CATGAAACGATTGTGCCAATCCTAACAAGTTGCTAAATCACGATTCACTTAGATTCCGTACATTTCATGGAAAATGTAGAGTTTATGAAAAATATATGTGAAAGTACTATTTTTTAGGAAAATGATAATAATTTCTAATATCTGGTTAAAATTTGAAAATGAATTAGAAAATATTTTCCGCAATTCGAAATGGAAAATTTGATTCAATTTTCCTCTTGCCCTCCTTTTAGTAAATATTTTATTTTATTTTATTATTTTTTAACATCAAAATTTTCTTTTTATTAATTTTTTAGTTTTTCTTTCTACTTTTTTATTTTCTATTTTTTCCTTTTTCTTCTTTGGTTAGTCGTTGGCCACAACAATAGCTAGCAATTGGCCAAAAGTGAGCTCAAGTTCGCACATGGTCGGCGAACTCTAGGCTCATCGAATTCCGATGAGCCTTGAGCTTGTCACCTCAAGCCTCCATAGATCTATAAGCTAAAGGCTCACACTCGCCAATTGGGCGAGCCTCAAGCTCAACACTTGAGCTTAGCAATCTGGTGAGCGATGAGCCTAAGCTTGTTAGAGGCCAACAAGCTTAGGGCTTGCCTGTGATCGGTTGCTAGCTGTCCCTATGGTCGGCGACCGATTGAAAAAGAAGGAAAACCAAAAGAAAAAAAGAAGAAAAAGAAAATTTAAAATTCAATTTTAAAAAAGAAAGAAAGAAATGAGGATAATTAGGAAGATAAGGTAAGAGAGAGTGAGTGAGGAAAATATTTTCCATTATTTGAAAAGCGGAAAACATTTTTCCCTATTTTAGAAAAAAAATTTCAATTGATGGATGATATTTTCCCTAACCAGTTCAAATTCTGTGGAATAAATGCTGGAAAATCCAAAAAAAAAAAAAAAATTCCTGGAACCAACGGAACCTTAAAGATTGAATGATACTGCTTTGGCGAAGGGGTTAGAGGATAAAACTTAAAAGAAAGAGGAAATTTTTCATGAGAGTTTGTGAATCACATTATCTGATGGCAGGACTTTGACGGAAAAATAAAATGAAAAAATTGGATCCTTTTATATGAAAAAATCACATTAAAAAATGAAGCTATTCGGTACAGTGGGGTTCGTGCAGATGCTACCGACGCGGGGGCATCTTTCATATGCCCAGAGTACAGGAAATTCATCAGTGGGGTTGAGTTTGCAGACTTATTCAGCTTCAATGCCCATGTCTCTGGCTAAAAGACCCAAGTGCCCTCGTAAAATCCTCGTCAACAGATCCAGAGTACCTCAAGAATGAGGCAACCGATTCGAAACAAGTGGTGGACTACACAAAGATTGGCAACTTTCTCTCCGCAGGAGGTTCAGGGCAGTGAAGTTGTGGCTTGTACTAAGAAGCCATGAAGAACACAACCTGAGATAGCACGTAAGGAACCACTGAGATATTTCGCAATGATCTGTTTCAGGATTTGTCCTTCTGCAGTAATCAATGACATGACAAATGGTCATGCACTCAAAAATGGACACGGTGTGGTGTGGAAAGCAGAAGAGGTGAACAGGATCGATGCACAGTTGCTTCAGGCTATTAATGCTTCGGGTCATGCCTTCATGACTCATGCAGTGGTCGGAGGCATTTACATGCGGCTGGATCGGGGATGCGCTGGTGAGAAAGAGGCACGCAGTCATGGCATGGGAGGCGGTGCAAGAACATGCAAACTCTGCTAGCGTCAGTGAAGCATGCAAAGGAGTGAGAAATATTGCTCAAATCTGATTATTCCATGTTGTCTCTGATGCTTGCGCCTTGATTTAGCATTGTAACATACTCATTTGTACTTGGCAGGGGAAATAATTATCCACTATCTTTGCTATTTCAGAAAATTAGAGACATTCTTATCAAAAACAAAAATATCTTTGAAGACTTCAAATAACATTTCCGTTCTAAATCTAAACCGTTAACTCTAAGACTTAGCAATGACCGCGTGAAAAACACAACATTTGTAGCTCCAATACAGAAGCCATGTACCATCTTGTTTTCAGATTTGCTGCTGGGTTGCATTGCCACTGCTTGTTAAATCAGTCAAAAGGGAGATAAGATAAAGTTAACTGCAACTTGCTTTTGTGCATCACATTTAGTTCATCAAGTGTTGAGCAAATATGTTTTGTTAACTATCCAAATGATGATTCCAAAATTTACCAATACTCCTTACAAGGAACAAGCACCACCCCTAAAATGATGAAATCGACTGCGATCCCTCACAACTATCTCCCTATCGTAAATCTTCGAAATCAGTTTGATTGCCAAATGACAATCTGCACATATCCTCAAATTCTTCACAACCCTAATAGGAGTACCTGGTCCAGTGTTATTGAGCATGAATGCCACTGCAATCTTCTCGCTGTGATAAGACAAAGCATTCTCCTTTTCCTCCTCCTCAATATCCGCAAACACGTTTACAGTGTGAGGGACATAACCTTCCAATTTTAACAACTTTGTGATCTCTGCCAGTTTCAAATAAATAGCCTCACTCTGGGGATGAGATTTATCGCCCGTAGTAAATTCATGAACGTTATTGCCCAACTCAACGAGGCTATGCCCAGGAGCTTTCCTGACTCCTTCATTTGACATTTCCTTCCTCACTTTTTGCACATCTGACCAGCGACGCTCCAAAGCATAGAGGTTTGAGAGCAGCACATAGTCCCCACTGTGTTTAGGTTCTAACTGCAAGATTTCGGCTCTTGCAGCCTCTGCCAAAGCCAAATGCCCGTGTATTGTGCATGCTGACAATAAGATCCTCCAAATTACTGCATTGGGTTGCAACTCCATATCCTGTATGAATCTGTGTGCTCGCTCCAGCAAACCTGCCCGTCCCAATAAATCAACCATACAACCATAGTGTTCAATCCGGGGCACAATATGGAATTCCTCTTTCATCCGCTGGAAGTACTCAAAACCCTTGTCAACCAACCCACAGTGGCTACAAGCATACAAGACTCCGACAAAAGTAATCTCTGTGGGAACCAATCCCTCTCTTTCCAGTTCGCTGAAAAGTTCAAGTGCTTCTTTACCAAATCCATTGACTGCCAACCCAACAATTAAACACGTCCATGATACCACATTCTTCTCACACATCTCATTGAACAATCTTTGGGCCTCACTTATGCTGCCACACTTTGCATAGAGGTCCAAAAGGGTGTTATTAACATGCATATTCTTAGTCAGACCCACCTTTGTCAAATACACATGTATCCTCCGGCCCAATGCCAGAGCCCCAAGCTCAGAACAAGCAGTGATCAAGCCGACCATAGTAAACCCATCCGGCTCAACGAACTCCAACTCCATGTCTCTGAAAAGTGTCAAAGCCTCATTAAGTCTCCCATTTAGCGCAAACCCTTTGATCACAGTATTCCAAGCCACAAGATCTCTTTCAGGCATTAATACAAAGATCTTATGCGCACTCTCCGAATCACCACAAGAGGCATACATATGAACCAAAGTGTTCTGAACGTAGATCAATGACTCGAACCCATTTTTTATACAACCAGAATGCACCTGCTCACCTTCCTTCAAGTCCGTTGACTTAGCAATGGCTTTCAGAAGAAACGGGTAAGTGTGCGTGTCCGGTTCGACACCAGACGCACGCATCCTGCGGTACAACCGGGTCGCCGGCCTCGGATCGTCGCTCTCGGCGAAGCCTCTGATCATGGTGTTCCAAGCGAAAATACCGGGGCACCGAATTTGATCAAACACCTGGTGGGCATAGCCCATGGGCCCAGAGACGCACACGATCTTGAGGACGAGGTGCTTCCCGAGGTCCGGGTCGGCGAGCGGAGCACCACGCCGGACGCAGAACGCGTGTATCCGCTTCACCTCGCGAATGGAGGAGATGCGGGATTGGAAGAGCGCGATGCATCGGTCGGTGATGGAAGGTTTGGGAGCCTCCGAACATGGCCGCCAGTTGGTCGTCCAGGAACAGTAGGACACGGTCGGTGATGGAGAGAATGCGGAAGAGAAGAGTCTCAAAGACGAGGGACGCTTAGAGCGCATGAGATCATGCTCGTCGCATCGGCGAAAACCGAGCAGCTCGCTACTGTACGTCCTTAAGTCTCTGTCAGAGCTCGTCGATGGCTTCCGTTATGTTGCGAACTCTTTATCATGGGACATTCTTTGCCCGGACAATGACCAAGTCACCACGCGCGAATTTGTCTGAAGCTTTTACGGCCTATGATTAATGGTGGAGGATAATTATACAAGTTGTTACTGAACTTATCATTCATGAAATTTTTTAATTTGTTTGAGGTGATCCATGAATTTTAACCCAATTTGCTATGTTGTTTTTAAACTTTTAATTTGTTTAATGTAGTTCCTGAATTTTTGTACGTATTCAATCCAATACCTAATATGTCCACTATTATCTTTAAACTCAATTAAAACTTCACGTTTCACAAAAGTTTAAAGAAGATATTGCGCATTAAGTTAAAATTCAAGACCATATTGAACAAATTAAAAATTTAAGATTTTTTGTATGATTTTTCCCTAATGGTTATGACAAACTCGATCACTGCACTTGAATCCAAATATGTGTATACTTTAATTTTTCACTAAAAGGTACCTGGTATATTTCTATTATTCCAAAGTTTCCATTTAATCTCGAGTCCGATGCTAGATTATTTTAAAATCTCTTTTGTAGAATATAAGATGGTATAGATTCATGGAATGCACGAGTAATAGCATTTTGGTGATGTGGCTTAGGGTGCATTTGGTCCAACTTTTGGGGAAAGCCTTTAGGTAAATGCAAAGGCCTTTAAAGTTGGTTTAGTTCGGCTTTGTAGATATGTCCTTGAGAAAATGCAAATACTTTTGAATTAAATGAGTTTTTTGAAATGCAAATAGTTTTTCAAAAAATTGTAATTTTAAAGTGTATTGGAAAACAACTTTGGTTTCAATGTCATTTGGAAAAACTACATTCTATAAATGACTTTTACTAATTTTTTTTAAATTAAAATATTTTTTGATGGAGCTCAATTGCCGCTAGTTGAAAAAACACATCAAAGTGAACTCTTTCTCAATTTGAAAAAGAGTAATTTCATTATAATAAACATGGTTACATCAAGCATCTTAAGTATTTACTAAACTCATGACTATTCAATTGTGAAAATGTGTCATCTTAGAAAATAAATTATCAGATGTGTTAGCCCTCTCATTTATATCTTCAAGGTCAACTAAATATCCATAATTGGGATCCAAATCAGCTCATGCAAAATGTCTATCATTTATGGCATTTCGCCATATATAATTGTGCAAAGTCATTATTGCTATAACAATTTTTTCTTGCTTTTCAAATGAATAACTTGGCATATGCTTTAAGAATCTTCCACTTCTTTTTCAATACACCAAAGGCTTGCTCAATTTCTAATTGTAGCGAGGAAAGAGCATGGTTGAATACCTCCCGAGAACTTGTAGGTATAGAACCTTATTGAAATTTTGGCAAATGATATCTAACTTCAACCAATGGGGATTGCCCTAGTGTCATCTTTCCCACATGGGGAGGGGGAGGTAGAGAGTTCGATTCCCCACATTCTCAAGGGTGCTAGGATGGAGACCTTTAGTTTTATTTATGGGGTTTGACTTCCAAAAAGAGACAGAGTAAAAGTATGAGAATGAGTTGAAAGTTAAGAGTAGACAAAAAAAAAAATCTAACTTCTTTGTATAGCCCAAAATAATCTATTGGATTTGAATATCTAGCATTTACTAAATAATATTTACCTACACAAATATAATGTAAATTTAATAATATAATGATACATATTAATATATAAAAATCACTAATTAACGAACTTGGAGGAGGATGAGGGAAATTGTACATCACTTCTCCCTAGGGCTTCATGGAAGATAGGGTATCCACTTTTTAAGCATCTATTTGTTTGGTATTGCTTAAAAATTCAATTTGTTAATATATTTTTTCTCTTTCTTTATTTAAATCAATTTTTAAAATATTCATTTTTTGTTTTTCTTTTCTTTCTTTTTCTTTGTTAATATATTTTCTTTTATTTAAATCTTTTTGAATATTGATTGTCAAGCCTTTTCTTTCTTCCTCCTCTATTGAATATTGATTGTCAAAGCCTTGGCATCAGTCATAGGCATGAGCTGCCAAGGTCGTGAGCTCAACTTTGCTCAAGGCCAGCCAGGTCAACCCTCCAATAGTTTATCACATCCGTCAACAAGGCTCGACAACCTACGGAGGAGAAAGAAGGAAAGAGAAAGAAAAGAAAAAAAAATAAAATTAGACATTTTCCAGAAAATTATTTCCCAAAAAGTATTTTCCTTTTTCATAAAGTTTTGCCCAAAACAAATGCACCATTTAACTTAAGTTTCACTTCTAACGTAAATTTTTTTTATAAAAAATTATTAACTTTAGCTTGTGTCATGACTCTTGTTCAATATTTTTCTATCTCATAAAAAGACATCAACTTCAGCTCAAATCTCAATTCTAGTACAAACTTTTTTTGTCTCATAAAAATGCATCAACTTTCTTTGATAATTGGGTCTTGAGTTTCATTTTCACCGGCCATGAATTTTCTTTTTTTATAAACATGTCCAAGAAAAGAGTCTTTTAATGAATTGTTTCATAATGATTAGGTGAAAGATGCTTAGTGCTTAAAATATTAACTTCGTTTCTCCAATGAAAGTAACTTATTTTTAAGTGAAATACTAATACAAAATTACACTTTTGGTGCCTTAGGAAAGATGGAAGCAACATAAATTCCCAATCACGAATTAAAATTGTGTTAACAATATGATTCAGCAAAAAACAAATTGCTTTTATCATTTCACTTTGTTGTATTGATTTCTTATGTCGTGTTCTTCACCATGCGTGACAATTAACAAATATTGAAAAAACTGTAAGTCGAGTAGGTCGAAGATTTTGCCTCTTGGTTCAATCTGTCCAACATATCAGGGTACTCACATTCACAACATGATGAAGCACTCTTTGAAAGTTTTTCTTTTTGCTAATTATTATTATTATTATTATTATTATTATTATTATTATTATTATTATTATTATTATTATTGTCCTCATCGTTATCTTTTAAATATCTGTTCCAACGAAATTTGCTGGCAATTTATAAGAACCACACAAGAGATGACAATTGAAGTCAACCCAAATGGGAGGCCAATAAAAAGTCAAACTACAACCGTTTTCGCCCAAAACAATGACCGAGAATTCTGGTTTATAAGGAAAAAAAAAAAAAATGGAAATGAAGAAAACTGCTTAGAAAACGCAGGAACAAGACATGGAATAGGACGAGAGATTAAGAGGAGAGTGCAAAACCAGAAAATCTCTCCCCTTTTCTGTCTGTCTGTCATCGTCCTCTTCCATCAATCCTTCTAGCTTTTCTCTTCCCTATCTCTGAAACATCACTCCTGGAATTAAAGGTTTGATGGCAGATGCAGACCAAGTTCATGCCCATTCGTCGCCGGAATTACTTACTTCTTCGACGGTTAATGTCGAGAGGCGAGAAGATTACACGCTAGAAGGTGATGAGTTGGAGCCTGATCTCTGTCCATGTCGATGTTATTTATCGTGTTGCTATGTTCATTAGATTTTCATTCATTGTCTGTGTAGGAAGAAGGAAATTTCCAATCGGATATGCCTGATTAGTCCATCTTTCTTAGGAAATCTGTCTAATGTTCCTAATTTCTTTTCTTCAGGTGTTGCCACAAATATAATGCTGCTGCTAAAATTAGTCCAAGATCACAACGAAGCGTGCGGCAAAAATGGCGATGACCGCAAGAAGCAAAGATTAGCTGGGATGATGAGCATCCTCGAAGATGTCAAGACTCGAGTCCAGAAGTCTCAGTTCAGCGACAATAAGAGGCAAGCGGAGCTGAGGCGATGCCACACGGAACTTAGGCAAAGAAATGGAAAGAGGGACAAGAAGACCGATGAGATCGTTGTCGACGAGAAGGAAAAGCTAAGGAAAGCGCTGAACGCGAGCTTGGCGGCTCAGAAGAGCCTCGAGATGATGTGCTTTAGCCTAGGAAAAGAGAAGGAGATAATGGAGGCGGAGCTCACGAAAAGGGTGCACGAGTTGAACGAAATGGAGGAGAATCTCGACGATTTCAAGGCACAGAACGAGAAGCTGTTGGCTAAAGTACAGGCTTGCGCCGCCGAGCACAAGGAGCGGAAGCACGGCGGAGAACCTCGCAAAGATGTCACGCTTCAGGAGCGTAACAAAGAACTCTCGGAACAGCTTCTGAAGTCGCTCGAGGGATACCGGTCTTTAAAGAGGAAGTTTAAAGACTCGCAGGAGGAGAATAGGCAATTGACGACGACGATGGAAGAGTTAAGCATGGAGATCGCGAGCGGACTTAATCTGGTGCACGGCTTCCGGCAATGTGCAGAGGCGAAAGGCGAATGCGCCATGGATATCTGTGCGGAGATATCTGAATTAGAGAATCTGCTCCAATGCTTCGAGATGAAGGTATCAAATCATAGACAGAACTGCTCCAAAAACAAAGGCTGAGATCAGTACCGGCAAGCCTTTTCTTGTCGCCTGAGAAGAAGAAGATGGGACACTTATAAACATCTTGTTCTTTCTTCGACAATTTCCGATCTCTAGAGGATCTCTCGGTAGGATTCGAACCCAGATGATTGTATGTGGGGACGCCAATTTTTCCTGTTGAGAAACGATTCAAATGAGATTAAAAGAGAAATAAAAGTTATATTCGTGTCTGATTAAATTCGATTTCCTCACTAGACGAGAACCTGCGCTTCGTGTGGATCTAATGAAGAGCAAAATCATGCACTGCGCGATAGTGAAAATCGATCGACATGATGATGACAGCCATCATCAATGCATGGAATTACGTATCGATATCTTATTCGACTCTTTCACACCTTCGCCATGTGCTCGATTCATTGCGTTGCTTGCAAATTGGCTCATGTTTTGCCACTTATCTAGGCTGACGTCTTACGTAAACAACAGGGTTCGCTGGCCTTTTTCGTTAGCTGGGTTAATCCCCTGTCCTAAAATAAATATTCAGTACAAGGTTGGCTTGGTAAGTGGTCGAGTCCTTGGTACAGATGATTCGAATGACAGTGGTTTCCTCTCAAAGTAACTTGGAGCTGCGCCTGCCATCCCATGGGCAACGTTCAGAAGGGTCTATTTGCGTATATATTATATAGAAGAAGAATCTGAAAAAGGAGCGGATGCACCGAGATGCTGGGAGAGGTAGTGAGAAACTGATAGCTTGACTTTGTTCCCTAGACCTGACTCAGCAGCTGCCAATTCCATGATTATTAGCTCATAGAAATCCTTCTGATGAAAGCATATCCAATGGTATGAACGAAGGATCTGATGACTGTTTATTAGTCCTTTAGGGGATTGATCAGATTGGTTCTCCATATTGACTAAAGAGTATAGTTTCTCTTCAGGAAAGCTTTTCCTTTTTCATTCTCTAGCCTTGAAGATTGAAATATGATCTTTTTTATCGTGTTTTATTGCTGAGTTATTCCTGTTTGCTTCTTCAATTTATTCTTGGGAATCAAACTCCTTTTGGGATACCTGTTCTCCAATGATATATCTTTAGATTTTACATTATATCGTTCTTTTCTCGAGTCTTGATCCAGTCCTCTCTATAGTTGTTTTCAAGGAATTTCTGTAGATATTTCGTTGGAGTTCATGTCATATTCATTCTTCCTGATACATATTGCAGTCGCACATATAAAATGCTGTAGTGAGGGGCCATTAGTGGAGCAGTCATTGCATCTGTTAATTGGGAAGATTTCTATTCAGTTTACCTTGAGATATCCTGTATGAGCCAAAAGAGGACTTGCTGGATCAAGGCAGAATAAGGCAATGTTTTGAAAATGACTCAGAAGGGTGGATAAGAAGCTGCTCTTTGGAGTACTCTTATGATTGAGGATTCTTGATGATATTATGTCATGCTGTCGAATTTTTGTTTAGTGTGTTTTTGAGTTACTTTATAACCTCCTTGCCTGCTTTTTTTCTGTTAGTCACCTCTAGTGCTGATTGAATATATGCTTGTACTAGATCGCTCAGCTCTTTGACTGCATATGTCTCACTAGTTGAGTCATTGACATTAATTTGGGTAGTCTGCTGGCATGCCTCTATTTATTGCTATGATTATTCTCATCTACATTGCAATTCATTACAGGTGCGCCTACGACTTGTGCTCTGCTGGGACATTTCAAATGAAGGTTTGTCTGAAGCAGTTAAAAGGCTCCCTTTGCTGGAGGATCTTGAAATATGGCTCCCGGAGGATGCCCTAGAGTCTGTTCATCAATGTTGTCCTCTTCTGAAATCACTCATTTTCGATAACCATGTTTATTTTGCATAAATTGTGCTCCCTCCAGCTCTTCAGAAACAAGATGAATAATGTTGGCCTGAAGGCGATACTGGATGGTTGTCCGCACCTGAAGACTCCTTGACTCGGGCCAATGCTTCAATGTTGATCTGGAGGGTTGCCTGGGTAAAGAAGCACTGAATGATTTAAAGTTTCAAGGCGTCCACTCGACTCCAATTATGGCTAACTACCTGCTTCCATCCTGTGGAGGTAGATTATTCATCTGACTATGATGGCTATTGCCACCATAACTATATCAAGGCTCGTCTTTGCAGGCTGTTCTTCATAGTCTACCTATGCCTTTTGTACTATAGGCTTTTTGGTAAGGAGTGGAGAGGGCAAATAGGGATGTCTCTGCATTTTCATATCAGGTTCTTTTGTGCAAATCTTGACGTGTAGGTTTTACAGAAACTTTTTTACCTTTTTTAAGTCACTTCTCGAGCTAAATTTCTGCGTTTGCCACTTTCCCCCATGCATGAAGGATGGGCCCTTGCAAAAGATTGAATTGCAGGTGGTCTATTTCTAGTCATCATCTATGCCAATACCTCTTTAGTTGCATCGGACTTCTTTATGCTCCCTGGATGGTGCCAAACTTCCCCGGAGTCAGAAGACTCTCTATTTCCATTCTATTGTCGTGATGTGCCTTCAACCGGTTCTCCAGGATTTTCAAATTACGTGAGCTTTTATACAGCTGATCGGCTACTGCTGCTTTGTTTGGAAAGATGGGAGTGTGAAATGTGAGAAATTTTTTTTTAAAAAATGTTTGCTTCAATCTCGTCTCATTTTTCCCCTTCCCTATCTTTTCAAATAAAATTCACTAGACAGATATTATTATTATTCAGAAAAATTATAAATAATGGTCTAAAGTTGACCTTATTTCAAATAGGGATCTTAAGTACCTCATTTTTAAATAAGAGCTTAAAATGAACCTTATTTTAAAAAAGAGTACGAATTAATCATGTTAGTCTCAAAAAAGGAATATGATCTCACCAGTTGATAAGGCCATTTTCATCCTTTACTGTATTTTTTCTTTTTTCCTTTTTCTGTTTTTTCTTATCATACAAAAGACAAACTGAAAAAAAGGGAAAAAAGGCTAAAACTTAAAAAATAAAAATAAAACCCATGTCCTTAACCTATGGTTGTCACCCCATTGCCAACGAGGCATTGGCTTGGCAATGGCAATGGTCAACTAGGTCACTGGTGCCTTGATTTGGGCCGACAACCCTTGCCAACCAAAGGCAAGGGCCTAATGCTACCCTCTTTTAGACTGGGACGTCGGTCATAGGCAGAGGGCCTAGGGTTTTTCTTTTTTTTTTTCTTTTAAGGTTTATCCTTTTTTTAGTCTTTTTTATTGGAAAGCAAAAAAAAAAAAAGAAAAAAAAAAAAATAAAAAGTAAAGAATAAAAAAGCCATTGACCAATTGGTGAGATCAGATCCTTCAATGAGATTAAGATAGCCACTTCATACTCTTATTTGAAATAAGATTTACTTCAAGCCCACTTTATGTTATTATTTGAAGCAAAATTTACCTAATGCCCTTAATAAAGAAAATGAGAGTATGTCAAACTCTTATTTGAAATTTTTAATTAAATTTCTCATTATTTTCTCAAATTGAAAGTATCTAATTTATGAATTTATCCTCACATACAAGATTCAACATCTATGGAATAGATAATTAGGTTCGTTGTTTTTTTTTTCCCCATCAAAACCAAACAAAAAAGGCGCTTTAAGAATCAGAAATCATTTTTTATGAAAGGATTTATTTAATTTTGCAAAATATGATGTGTAATTATTGCAGTCTTAGATATCTTTCCATACATGCAAATATCTTCATAATTACTAATTCTCATGATGATTATCTAATTAGCCTAAATGACCAGTTAAAGACATTAGCTAAGGTTTTACTAACAATTGACATAATAAAATCACGAGACATTTGTCAATATATTTTCGTATTTATTCTCAGTGTAGTTTAAAGATAAAAAATTAAAATGATGCATGACAATATTTTGTTCCTTTGTAAGTTTCCATAACAAGGTCTGTTTGGAATTGCTGGCTTGTTACGTTCCACTTAAACTTAAGCAATTTTTTTATCTTAACAATTAAAATTAAATGAAAAAAAAGGTACATAGAAATCTCCTTGTCAACATTTATATGCTATGAAAGTTCTAAATATTTTGAGTTAAAAAAGAGTCAAAGTATGAGTACTGCAAAATCTAAATTAAGGAAAATTAAAAATGAAAAGTAAAAGTCAATCAATACCCGCCCCGTTTTGACTTTTTTTTCTTACCTTGACTTATCTAATTGTTTAAAACCTATTCAGAAAAAAGGCATATCTTTAGAATCGTATAATTCTTTCATATCATATGAGGCTCAATATTTTTCATTTTCATATTTTTAAGGGAAAGGCCTAGTTAGGTTTTATTTTATTTTTGTAGCAGTCAAATGAATTGGGTGATAATGCTGGCCATATATATGTAGAGTCATGAATATTTTTATTTCTATAAACACGTAAGTATTTCTACTGCTCTTCATAATTCATTCCAATGACAATTGTTCAGTCTATCTTGATACCTCTTACAAAGGAGTAATGGAAAAAGCGCTGGCCATTCAAATATCATAATTTTATGATGTTTAAATAATTTTACGATATTCAAAGACATTACTAATTCTCATGATAATTATCTAATAAAAAGCGTTGAAAAATACTAAAAATAAAACATCATATTGCAAAAGAAGACTATTTCAGGATGCCAAAGACGTGGAAAAAGAAGAAGAAAAGGAAAGTGGGGCTTGAAAAAAAAAATAAGAAAAAAATAAAATAAAGAAGTATTAAGATCACTCTTATAGAGTTACACAAAAAGTGGTAGGTAGGCTTCATAAGAGATAATTTGGTAAGAAAAAAGGAAGTATCTAAGCCAAATAAGGAGTAGAAAAAACGCACCCTATTTCATTTTGTCTGAGAAAAAAATGTTCAAGATTCGCCCGTGCAAAATGCAGATTCACAATTTGTTTTAATAAAAGCAAAGTGAGGTCTTTTTCGTTTTTTCCATGAGAGAGTCGACATTAGGTCTTTGTCTCGGCTAATGGAGTTTCAAATGAAGCTCCAAGCCCATCGACCGAACAATTCTTCATCGGCCAGCTTGCACGTGTGACTCGTGCTTTTGGGGCTTCATAGGGTGCGAATAATAACATTTCTGGCCGGAAATTAATTTTTGAAAGAGAAATAGATTTTATTATTTCTATTCTTGGATGTGTTTTTAAATAAAAAAATGTGTTTGATAATGACATAAAATTTTTATTTTTGAAATAGAAATTCGTTTGATAATGAAAAAAATTTACTTTTTCAAGTGGCAGCGGCAAGGGGAGAGGGCGGCCGATGATCGGTGGTGGTGGGTGACCAATAGCGGTGGAGGGTGGGGGTCGCAATGACACGTGAACGGCAAAAAGAAATTCCTTTAGTTAAGAAAAAAAAAGAGAAATAATTTCTAATTTCTATTCCAAAATAAAAAAGTAAACATTTTTGTTTTTTTTTTTTATTCTAAATAAAAATTAAATTATTTTACCAAATGAATTTTTATCCTAAAAATAAATTCGGAATAGAAAAATAATTTTGGAACATAAATAAAATCGTTATCGCGCGGTCTTATTGTCTTGATCATGGGCAGAGGAGGCATGATGTACTCAGGAAATCGACACCCAGTTGGCTTAGATTTTGCTTTGCTTCTTTACTTTCGCTTTTTATTTACTTCTTCAAGTTACTTTTCCATCACCACTTCTCCAAATTTCAAACCCCACGGCGGCGCTCCCCGGCTAATGGCTGCCGCCGACGAGTCCCCGCCGCGCGACTGGCGGGCCGGAGATCGCGACGACGTTCCTCCAGAAGCTCGGCGCCGTGGAGATCTTCTTGAAAGCGCAGCCGGTGTGCAAAGACTGGCGCTCCCTCTGCCGGAAACCCGCGATGTGGCAGTCCATCGACATGCCCGACGCCAGGTACCTGCCGGACGACTGCTTCACCGACTTAATTCAAGAGGTCCTCGTCATCATGTGCCGAGAGGCCGTCGACCGCAGCCTCGGCGGCTGCGTCGACATCAACATCGAGTGCTTCGGCACCGACGAGCTTCTCAAGTACACCACCGACCGGTAATCCGCCGACTCGCGCTTCAATTTTGTGCAGTTTTTTTCCTGTCTGGTTTTGGTAGGGCTCGGAATGATCGCTGCATTCGCTGTTGTTGGAGAGAATTGAAACGATGGTTGATCGCTGATGACTGGATTTTAGTGGATCTTAAACATTAGATTGATTTGGTACTTCTGGGTTACGTGAGCTGTCTTATATACAAGTGAGATGTCGACTCGATCAGCTACATGTTCTGGAAACTAGCTGATAAAAAAATCATGCATGGAAATTTGGTTCTGATCCTGAAATGGTTCCCAAGAACGAGGATTTAGAGTTTTATGTGAAAGGACGCCAGTTTTGTTACTTTCTCTCTCGTCGGGAGTTCTCAAATGGCTTCTTTTGCGCTGTCTCTATGTTTTGTATGTTCAGCCTCTGTATCTTTCACTTTTTTGCTGTTATTTGAACATTAAGATGAGGCAAAAGTTTGACCCGGTTGAAACCATGAAGGAACACGGAACTGAGGTTGTAAAACTACAAATACAATGCCATCTGGTGAGTATTGAGCATTGCTAAATGAAATGAGGAACATGAGCTGTGACAGAGCTTCCATGAGTGCATGATATGGCAGAAGCGCTTCTATTTTACTTCACTCCAGAATCTTCTTTTCCTACATGCTTTTTTTACCTTTTGATCAGTTTTATGCGGCACATTTCTCTCCTGCTTGCTACTAGTTATGGGGAGATATTGTTTAAAGTTTGATGTGGCAGAGGGTATGTAAGTCCAGAAAATAGGGTATAGCCATGTAGCTCCATCACCTTCTCGGCCTTTTGATTAAGGACAAGGGTAGCATCAAGCCATGCTTGCCAAAGCACTTAGCATGCTTCAGGTTCCAGTGATATCATTCTTAAACTGTTTTTCCCCTTATTTTGTTAAGCAAAGAAAATATTCTGGTTTAATTCACCGTGGAGTTTGTCTTCTATTTCCTCGTCCAGACTCTGTGCTCAGTCTTCATCATTGAGTTTTCATTGAGCTCGCAGAAACAGCTTAGATTCATTTGATGGCCTTTATGCAGGTCTTGGATACAGCTGTCTTGATCTGACCAGTGGATGGCACTGTCAGTATTTTGATTCTGGAGCAGACAACTAAAGTTACTGCTTGAGTTACTGTAATTGGCATTTTTGGAGTCCTTTTGGTTCTTAACATGAATTTTAGATTCTAATAGCATTAGGTTTGCTAATTATACATAACATGAGAAAGATAGTGCATTATATCGACTGACTTTCTTTATTGAGATGTTAAAAAAGTGCCCATGGAAAATCTTTTTGGTCAGATTAGCTCTCTTTATTGACTGAAGTTTCTCTCTTTGAGGGATTTTTTCTTTCTTTTACCTAGCGTTGAAGTCCAGAACAGAGCTTTTGGATTGTGTTTGATTGTTGACTGCAGGATATATCTGTATTCCGCGTCATATTTTTATTTCAGATAAATATGGCAATCTTGCTTTTTAAAAGGCTATAATGATAGGTCAAAAGTGGACCAAACGTGGCATCTCTGAATTGCATAGATTTCTGTTTAGTTTACATTTTTGTGATGCCATGGGCATGCAAAAGCGGACTTTATTAACAAAAGTTGCATAGTTGACTTTTTTTGAACATGATTAAAATTCAAGGGATGCTGATTAACAATTTCCTGTTGTTGAAATACAATAACTTTTTGGGCTGATGAAAATAATCTCTCTACACCCCCTGCTCTAGATCAGCAAGCTCTCAGTTCTTTATCTTTGTGGTTAACATCATTATTGCTACTCTACAACAAGTCTGCTTTCAGGTTGAACCATTATTGTTCTCACACATTTCTTATTTCATTGCAGGTGCGATCGGATTAGACGTCTACGACTTGTACGTTGCGAAAACATTACAGATGAGGGTCTGTCTGAAGCAGCCACAAAACTTCATTGGCTGGAGGACCTTGAATTATCTTATTGCTCATTCTCGCGGGAAGCCCTAGAAACCGTTGGACAATGTTGTCCCCTTCTGAAATCCTTGAAATTGAATAGCTTTAGATGGCCATTCGTAGAAGGTGATGGGGAGGCACATGCTATAGCGAAAAACATGCATGAATTACGCTACCTCCAACTCTTCGGGAATATCATGACAGATGAAGGTCTGGAGTTGATTCTTGACGGTTGTCCTCATCTTGAGTATCTCGACTTGCGCCAGTGCTCTAATGTTGATATGATGGGTGATTTGGAGAAAAGATGCACCAAACAGATCAAAGATTTAAGGCGTCCAGATGACCCCATAGATGACTATGAATTTTATGCATTTCATGCTGATGAGTCCTCTGATGATGATGATTAATCTGGGGTTTTATCCCCAGAACATGTTTTGTGACTATGAGCCGTGTTTTCTGCATATAGTTCTAGTGCCTAGTCTTATTTTGGTATTTGTGACTTTGGTGTGCTAACTAGCTGGTCATGATAATAACGAACCCTATAGCTGATAAACCGATATTGGGCTTCATTGTGCTTTGTATAAGATTCACAATGTTGTTACCTAAGACGTTATTCAGAAAATCGCTTTTGGTTGTTCCTATCTTTGAGGATCTCGTAATGTTAAATTAGCAGCAACTTGCTTTGCTTGTCGAGCACTTCCTTTTTCAACTAGTAGATTGTATTTCCATTGTGGCGTGGGAGGACTAACATTTGACATCTTTGATGTCAAGGAAATGACGTACTGCCTATCATATATTTATCGTGGCAATTTAGCAATCGTGAATATGCTACACTGGTGTGGCCAAAGCAGGAGGTTTAGGCTGTCTTTGGCAAGCAGGAGGAAATATTACCAGAAGTAGTTAGCCGATGCACTATAACTGCGGTGATTTCAAGGAGGCCGCAAGCTCAGACAGGGTGCTTTCTTTGTTGTATGAATTTTCACCGGAAACTTGCAAAAAGGTCCATGTGGGAAGCCCGATGCATACAAGCTCCTTGCGATGCAGTTTCAAAGGATCCCACACGAAGAGAATGACATGGGATTATTCTCGCGAATGTCGTGCCATCAGAGATGCCATCTGCTAGGCAATTGGATCAATACGAGTGCTATTAGATGAAAAGTTCCTCTAGGGTGATTTCTCTTTTAAAAAACTTTGGGTCACTTGATAAACAACCAAATAAGAAAATCTTTTAGTTGTTAATGCACAACTTTTCTTACATAACGAATCATGAATGCTTTGAAAATCGGAACATTCACTATAGAAACGTGATTGACACTAATTAGATAGATCATCTATTATATATCTGTATTTCCATACATGCAATTGCAATGAATACTTCGAAGAACATAATATCCTTCATTAAGTATGCTTAATAAGTGCTCCAAATGCTCCCTAAGGAAATCCTTTACGAAAGTAATCATGCATTCTCCATCAACTTATGAACAAAATAAATGCGTCTTTCTATTAATGTTAATCCATGAATATTAGTCATCTATATTCAATAAAAGATAAACACATTAAATTGCAGAACTTGAAAATTATGTAATTTTTCTTAGTTAATTTTTTCAAGACACCTTTAATAAAGCTGATCACATAATCCTTGTGCTTTTCTTCTCTCTCTTTTCTCTTGTTTATTAATATGTTTATCGCATTGAGAAATTGCGTTATACAGGTCGAACTGCTCAATATTAATTACACGAGTTCAGATTTACAGAGGGGGACCAAACTCAGCAATTATTGTGCAATAATTATTAATGCTGAAATCATCTAGTAGGGGTTAAGGAAAAATAAAAAAAATTAATAATAATTACGCATCATGTCGTGGCGGACACGGACATCCATGCGCATGTCGCGCCGTTTCTGTCAGATAGAGCCGGTGTGTCATAACTTTTCCCTGGGTAAATTATCGCCGTCTGATGCTAATCCGACGCACACGAAACATCACCTCACCCCACCCGTTGACTTTGACTCTGAGAAAGGTGATTGCCCAGTGGGGATTGACCTACGATGGCAGGAATTCTGGCCTGCCGTGCGTTAGGCGACTGCCTCATGGACACGAGAAAATATTGGGTACCGCTCAAATTCCAACGTGTCAAAAGCCAATCCACTCACCAAGCGACACGTGTCGTCCGGGCCCACGCTGGTATTAAGCTCTTATGCCACTGTTCGCAGGTGGTTTTCTGATCAAAAGGGCAGTTTCCAATGATTTACTTTTCCCTCCGAACAGTACCAATCAAGTCAGCAGCAGTCCAGTCAAATCAATTGGGCAGATGCCCCTATGTCTCTCTCCCTCCTCTTAGTTAATTTCAAATTAAAGGGAGGGAGGGAGAGTTTTTTTTATGTTGTTCTTCTCCGTCGACTCTCCCCTTCCCCCGCCCAACTTCGTTCTCCGACCGGCGACGGACCCAGCCGTTTGACGAACCCTGCCGCCGTTGGTGCCGCATCCGCCTAGTCCGCCCCACGACCAAACCACGCCAAACGACATCGTCTTCGAACCCAAACGACATCGTCTTCGAACCCATCTCTCTTGACTCGCTCTGTCTTGCACTCTCCGCCACTGCCCAACTTTGCAATTCCACCTCTGCCTCCGCCAAGGTACTAGACTTTCTTTGCATTTACTTTAACATTGTGCAATTTTTTCCATCGATTCTAATTTTAGGGTTTTGATGATTTATAGAATTCGTTGGACGAGTCCTTCGAGGGACGAAACCAAGCCCAACGCCGCTGCTACATTCTCTCCATCGTCTTTCTCGACTCGCTCTATCTTGCCCTCTCAGCCGTTGCCTGCCAAACGACCGTGCTAGCTCACGGCAACGTGATCGGTTGTAAAGAACAAAGAAAATTGAATTTGTTCTATATGTGTGATCAGCAACCATTTTTGGCATCTTTTTCAAATGACCATGCTAGCTCACGGCAATGTGATCGGTCGCAGAGACCTTTGCGTTCCAGGCGGAGATAAACCAGCTCCTGAGCTTGATCATCAACACCTTCTATAGCAACAAGGAGATCTTCCACCGCGAGCTCATCAGCAACTCCTCTGATGTACGTCGCCTCTCTTTCTCTTTCTTTGAACTATTAGCTTGCGTGTTCCTCGCCGTATCTTGTCCGCACAATGAACTTGAGGGAACTAGAATGTTGTCTGTTATAGCCGTGTGGAGAGGAATCGAAATTCTTGTCTCCCCAGAAATGGGTAGCGTTACTTGGTGAGCGATGGCATCAGTGCAACTTGCGCTGTTCAATGGCTTGTTTGTTTGGTGTGCCTATGTAGCGTGGTTTTGTTTCGGCACTAGTAAAATGGCTTGCAGACTTAAGATGATCTCTACGTTGCTTTTAGTTAGAGCAGTTGCGATTCTGGATTCGTGTTTGCTTGAATTAGACGTTCGATGTCTCGTGGAGACTAAGAGCGTCATCTATAGTAATTGAGTGGCTCTGCCCTCAGCACTGTCGAAAAATGATTGTGATCAAAATGCGGTATTGTGACGGCAGGGATGATATACTGATTGTGCTCTGCGTTGGGATTGTGTCCTTTAGGCCTTGGACAAGATTAGATACCAAAGCCTCACGGATAAGAGCAAGCTCGATGCGTAGCCTGAGCTGTTTATTAGGCTATTACCAAACAAGGGCTGTGTTTGGTTCAGCATTTTCAATGGGCTTTCAGACCTGAAAGCCTGAAAGCCCCTTGGGAAAATGCTGGACCGTTTGGTTCAACTTTGAAGCCAACTTTCAGCTTTCAACTGAATGCTGAAATTATATTTTCTCTTCCAAAACTACCCTCACTAATTCTTCATATTTCTAATTTTGCCCTTGATTATTATTATTTTAATTGAAAAAGGAGGCAGCCCTTCGCTGGTTTAGCGAAGAGTTTAGTTCAATTTTAAATATATATGTGTGTGTATATGTATATACATATACATATATATATACATATATATATATATACATACAAATATTATACCCATCAAAGCCCATTGTAAAAGTTTTTTTACTAAACGCACATTCAATTCAAAGTTCGTTTGCAAATTTTTTTTTACCAAAACATAATTGCATTTCCCCAAGTAGCTTTGGGCTTTTAGCATTTGCATTGGACTTAAAGCTCCTTGCAAATGCTAAACCAAACGCAGCCAAGGCCAATAAGACCCTTTCGATCATTGACAGTGGCATCGGCATGACTAAAGCAGGTAATGCAATTAGTTTACTGAGATTAATAAATCTTCTTTTTTGCATCTTTTGGCTCCGTTCCCATGCAACAGCAGTAGTTGTTACATTCAGTTCATATGAGTTTTGAGACTATCAATAGATATTAACATTTAAGATTAATTGGACAGTTCTTGTGAACAGCTTGGGTACGATTGCAAGGTCGGGAACCAAAGAATTCATGGAGGCATTGCAGGCTGGAGCTAATGTGAGCATGATCGGCCAATTTGGTGTCGGTTTCTATTCTACCTACTTGGTGGCTGAGAAAGTCATCGTGACTACTAAGCACAATGACGAACGAATTCTATAAATCATCAAGACAGAGTGAGTCGAGAGAGACGATGGAGAGAATGCATCAGCGGCATTGGGCGTGGTTTCGTCCCTCGAAGGACTCATCCAACGAATTCTATAAATCATCAAAACCCTAAAATTAGAATCGACAGAAAAAATTGCACAATGTTAAAGTAAATGCAAAGAAAGTCAAGTACCTTGGCGGAGGCAAAGGCGGAATTGCAAAGTCGGGCGGTGGCCGAGAGTGCGAGATAGAGCGAGTCGAGAGTGAGGAGTTCAAGATTCGCGGGTCGTTTGGCGTTGTTTGGTGGTGGGGCGGACCAAGCGGATGCGGCACCAACGGCGACAGGGTTCGTCAGAAGTCGGGCGGTGGCGAAGAGTGCAAGACAAAGCGAGTCGAGAGAGACGGGTTCGAAGACGACATCATTTGGCGTGATTTGGTCGTGGGGTGGACTAGGCGGATGCGGCACCAACGGCGGCGGGGTTCGTCAGACGGCTGGGTCCGTCGTCGGTTGGAGAACGAAGTCGGGCGGGGGAAGGGGAGAGTCGACAGAGAAGAATAGCATAAAAAAAACTCTCCCCCCTCCCTTTAATTTGAAATAAACTAAGAGGAGGGAGAGAGATGTAGGGACAGCTGCCCAATTGATTTGATTAGACTGCTGCTGACTTGATTGGTACTGTTTGGAGGGGGAAGTAAATCGCTGGAAACCGCCCTTCTGATCAGAAAACCACCCACAAACAGCGGCATAAGGGTTAAATACCAGCGTGGGCCTGGACGACACGTGTCGCTCGGTGAGTGGGTCGGCTTTTGACACGCTAGAATCCGAGCGGTACCCAATATTTTCTCCACGGACATAGCTTTTTACTTGCAAAAGTACAAATGCAAATATAAATAAATACCCGTGAATTTAAAGTTTTGCGTATAGCACACGTCCGAGGACCACAACCAACGTGGGTTTAATAGTTGACGATACGGTAGTAACTTTTTTTTTTATATAGTTTTGTTATTATTAGGGAAAAAGAGCCATAAAAAAAATACTTCATATCATTCTTGTAATATATTTATCCTAAATTTTTATATGACATAAAAAATCTCAAAATTTACATTTATGTTATGTATTTACCATGTGTTAAGGTTCCGTTAAATGATTTTTCCACCAAAATATCTTTTTTAAAATTTTACTTAAGTCACGTAAGCATTATATCAACATCATTTACTTTTTGGTGTCCATGGAAGCAATTTTTTTATAGTTTTAATTGACAAAATTTTGACAGGTGAAAATAAGTCACGGAAAAATTGCAGAATTATTGCCCTTATTATTATGATTTTGTGAGAAATCGAGTGAGGAAATGTTGCAATCTCTAATATATTGCGTGCTCTTGTAATATGTATTGAAATTGGAATATTTTCTCATTAAATGTAATTATCAGGTGCACTATAACACGTATTAGGCATACTGACTTTAGAATGATTAAATTTCAAAAAATTATTTGATATACCACAATAATAGTCAATGCATTGGATATTTCGCGATTTTGAAAATCAATTATTTAACAAATGCTCTTGAAACCCTATAAACAAAAATCCAATAGTGTGAAAAATTGAGCTTGTTAGTCGATTAAGATTGACTATGGAGTAACTTCTCGCGAGACTCTGATCACTGATTTGAACTCCAATGAGCGTGATTTCTTGGAAAGTACTCTAATCAGCCAGTGTTTTCGAAAATCAGATTGCCTCGAATGATTCCACCGACTCAATCGCGTTCCTATTGCAATGTTTGGATGATCTTTACCCGATTTCGGTCAATTTAAAGCGATTCGACTATGGATTGGTTATGCATTTAGGGCTTGGGTTTTGGGCCAACAACCTGAACTATGGGCCGGGGCAAGTGCGGATTTTAAGGTACGATCTCAGCCCAAGAGAGGTCTAGAAGATGAGCCGAACATGTGTGGAATGGGGGTGACAGAATAACTTTGCGTAGAGAGAAGTCATTTTGGATGGACAAATCAAGTCGTCAGTCATCAAGCTGTCCAATCTCCGAGTATAAATGGAATTTAACCTTAAGGCCGAGACTCCATTCGTTTTGTAGAAAATAATTTTCGAAAAAATGTTTTTCGAGATTTCTAACGTTCTGACGTTCGTTTCACGTAAAATGATTTGGTCAGATTAATGGAAAAATGTTTTCTAAAATAAGGGAAAATGTATTTCACTTTTAAAGTAGGGAAAATCATTTTCCTTACTCACTCTCTCTTAGCCTAGACGTCTACCTACCTCCACTTCTTTCTCTCTCTTTTTTCTTTTTTTAAAAAAGTAAAACTTTTTATTTTTTTATTTTTTTTTCTTTTTATTTTTTATTTTTTCCTTTTTTCTCAACTGGTCATCGACCAAGAAGACAACCAAAGGACTAGGCTACGGGGAGCTCGAGTTCATGCTTGTTGACCTTGGGCTCGCCAAATCGGTAGCCTTTTTGAGGCTAGCGAGCTCGAGCTCAAGATCACCTTTGGTCAGTTACTGGCCATCACCATGGCCAGCAACCGATTGAAGAAGAAGGAAGAGGAAAAAAATAAAAAAGTAAAAAGACAAATAAAAAATTCAAATTTTAAAAAAAAAAAAAATAAAATTTATCAAAAGGAGTGCACGGAGGAAAATCAAATTGAATTTTCCATACCAAAGGAAGAAAATATTTTTTAGTTCATTTTCAAGTTTTAGTTGAATATTAGAAAATATTGTCATTTTCTTGAAAAATGAAAATGGTTTCTTGGGAAATATTTTCCAAAAACGTCACATTTTTCACAAAACAAATGGATCATTAAGGTAGTTGATTGAGACATGAAAGAATTGGAAAACATTTTATTCAAAATGATTGTATATATCATTTACAAAAATGAGTCAACTGAACATATTTTTATTATTTATTATTTATAATAATTTTTGTCTAAATATTTTCATTAATAACAAAAAAATTAAGGGATGATTCCAAAGTATTGAGTTTTTGTAAGACAAACGCACCCTCAATCTAACTTAGAATTACTTTTTTTTTTGTGCGTGTGTTTTTGGGGCTCGAAATATAGGAGTTGATTTGTTAGGAAGCCATGGGCCTGTTTGTTAACACTACTAGGAACAACTAATTTTATTCTTTTGTTCCTAGGAACATATTTGGAATAAAAATTCATTTGGTAAATTTTTTATTCCCGAGAACACAATCAAGAGTAAAAAAAAAAAATTTGCTTATTATTCCTAGTAACAATTTTAAGAATCAATTCTCATTTTTTCTTCCTTTTCCTTTTTTTCTTCTTCTTCAATATTCAACTGGTTTTTGGCCACCCCAAGCCTAGTGACAGGTTGAAGCTTGGAGGAGGAAATGAAAAAAAAGAAAAGGGAAAAAAAGAAAGAAATAGAAAAATTTAATAAAAGTATTAAAGAATTTAAAAACATTATAAGTCACAAAAGAATCTAAAGTTCCTACCAAACACATTTCTATATTGGGAATAGAAATTTTGAACAGTTACCAAATACCTTCAAATGCTCAGAACTTGGGAACAAAATCAAAAAGAGTCATTTCTAAGAAAAAATTATTATCGGGAATAGAATGGTTATCATTTGCAAAATATATGAACACCATGTAAAATATTTTTTTTCAAGATTATAATTAAATTACTTACAATGGAATTAAATGGCAAAAATTGGAGCCCCTTTAATACATAATCACATTACATTTCATATGTTGGGTTGACCCATTAAAATGTGATACACTTATCATGAGAGATCACTAAGAGGAAATTAAAGTCTGAACCCAGTAACTTATTCAGTTTGACCCACTTATAAACACCTTAAGTCAATGAATTACAATTAAGTAGGATATATTAAATACTCCATATTACATCACATCCTCGATATAAGAGATTTCTTTTGCCTAACACTACATGGGTGTACCTTAACAATTTTTCTCTTCACACGTGAGCCATCGGTATTGTCACGCCCCAAACCCCGAGCACGCGACAACCCCTTCTCTTGGTCGATTGAAAGCGACGTCCCAGGACTCGTCGACGACCATTCATTTTAATCTTTCGTTATGCGCAAGCGGAAGACGAACCATCCCCAGTCCAACAAACAATCAAGCAATCAATCAGGGATAGAGGGACGAACATCAGAAAGCTCGACTACTCATTTATACAACTTACTAGATTAACCAACGGAGGATCGTCTTTCGAATTACAAGCCCGTCAAAAGGGGCCGATCCATCCTCTAAGCCAGGCCAAAAAGAAACTAGGCTAATCCAGCTATACAAAATGAACCCTCGGGTTCAACACCACGGTCACTGCACCCATCGACTCGACTCCGTCAGGTCGATCACTGGAGAAGCAGGGGCAAGATTCTCCACTGCGGGTGCGCCATTTTAGGGGCCTGAAAATGGTTAACCACGACGGGTTGAGATAAAATCTCAGCGAGTTCTTCCCCTAAGCCCCAGTTAATACACCAACTCAACCTGGGGTATCTCTCCAGAACCACCCCTCACTCAACCCAATAACAAACAACCAGCAACCCGCAAGCAAACACAGACAGGGGCAACCAATAAATAATTAATCGGTTCGCATGCAACCTTACCCGATATGCCATACCCTGCACGTTAAACCTCACTCAATGGAAGCAATGCAACCAACAATCACATAGTCGGTTCGCAAGCAACCTTACCCGGTATGCCATACCCTGCACGTTATAAGTCAGCACAATACACGCAATGTACATGGCCGTTAGATGATGTAGTTCATCAGTCACATGCGAGTCGCATCCCAAGCGATCTCACATGGCCATTGCCACACCCTGCATGTTATCAATTCATGGGTGCGTGCCATAAATGATGTGATCATCTTATGCATAATCGGAACTAATGATGCCATGTTTCTCATGCATTCTCGCATCCACACGTTTTCTGATTATTACTGCCCCACAAGCTACAACTTGGCCGAGGTGCAACGGCGCTACGGCGCCCTTCCTCCGCAGAGGCGCAACCGTGCCCTTCCGTGCTATTGCTACGGCGCTACGGCGCCCTTCCTCCGCAGAGGCGCAACCGTGCCCTTCCGTGCTATTGCTACGGCGCTACGGCGCCCTTCCTCCGCAGAGGCGCAACCGTGCCCTTCCGTGCAGGCCGAGGCGCTACGGTGCCCTTCCTCCGCAAAGGCGCAACCGTGCCCTTCCGTACCCTCCAAGGTGCTACGGCGCTACAGCGCCCTTCCTCCGCAGAGGCGTAACCGTGCCCAAAAGACGTCAAGGGATACTCTCCCAAGACCGCATGTGCAACGACGCTACAGCGCCCTTCCTCCGCAGAGGCGCAACTGTGCCCTTCCGTGCTATTGCTACGGCGCCCTTCCTCCGCAGAGGCGCAACCGTGCCCTTCCGTGCAGGCCGAGGCGCTATGGTGTCCTTCCTCCGCAGAGGCGCAACCGTGCCCTTCCGTACCCTCCAAGGTGCTACGGCTCTACAGCACCCTTCCTCCGCAGAGGCGTAACCGTGCCCTTCCGTGCCCAAAAGACGTCAAAGGATACTCTCCCAAGACCGCATGCCCAACGAACGTCAAGGGATACTCTCCCGAGACCGCATGCCCAACGAACGTCAAGGGATACTCTCCCGAGACCGCATGCCCAACGAACGTCAAGGGATACTCTCCCGAGACCGCATGCCCAACGAACGTCAAGGGATACTCTCCCGAGACCGCATGCCCAATGAACGTCAAGGGATACTCTCCCGAGACTGCATGTCCAACGAACGTCAATGAATACTCTCCCGAGACCGCATGCCCAAAGGATGTCAAGGGATACTCTCCCGAGACCGCATGCCCAAAGGATGTCAAGGGATACTCTCCCAAGATGGCGGTTTCAACTTAGTGATCATACAAGCATACCATCACAACTCACTTATTATCTTTGAGCATTAGCCAATGCACACATGCTTGCATACGAAACCTCAAATCATTTCTCACAAAAGCGGTCCATTTCTGGTGTCCCTCAAACAAACCATTTTCCCCACCTTTCTCATAAAAGCGGTCCATTTCTAGTGTCCCTCGGACAAATCACTTTCTTTCTCATAAAGGCAGTCCATTTCCGGTGTCCCTCAGACAAACCATTTTCTTTTTTTTGTGAAAATCACACAATTCAAGCGGATGCTTATGCAATGCCGCATTTAATTCACTTCATATGATCAATACACATGAAATTACACAATTTAATTCCCGGATGAACAGTAATTTCCGAATTTAATAAATAAATAATTAAATTCAGAAATTATAAATAATTAAATAAATATATTCCGAAAAATTAAATAATTAAATAATTATTTAATTAAATGCAGAAATTAATTTAATCAATAAATTAAACAATTAATCACATTAATCAAGCAATTAAGGAAAAACATGATTAATTAGCACCAAACACACAATTAGGCCTAATTAAGCACAATTAAGCATAAATAAGCAAGATTAAGCTAAGCTAATCTTAATCCACTATCTAACCACCTATCTTAGGGCTAATACACTTAATTAAATACCTTAATCATCCCTTAGCACTAATTAACTTAACCCTAAGCTAGTTTAGGCACTAAATAGGGTTTAGGAGCTAAACTCACCCGTTAAGCGGGCCGGCGACACGGGTGTGGCGGCGGCGACGAACCCAACACCCGGGGACTTCTCCCACGACACTCCAAGGCGGTCCCGGGCTCAGTACAGCAGCAACAAACTCGGATTTCCCACCGAACTTCACAAAACAGCACTTTGCAGAGGAGGATAGGGGCCGACGGAGCAAAACGGCTTGGCCGAAGCTCCGGCGAGCTGGTGGACGATGACCGGAGGCTCCTGGGGGTCAAGGGGGAGTTGTGTGTGGCTGGTGTGGGCATTGGGTAGGCCAAAAATGGAGAGAAACGGAAGAAAAGCCGAAGCTACACAGGAGGCGCTGCACAGTGACGGACGGAGGACCGCCGACTTCAGGCGGCCGTACGGATCGGCCGGAGGCTTCTTTCGGCGAACGGCCAATGCCATCTGAACGTTTTTTCTGTGGTGAACAGATTGATAGGTGGCACGGCCCGAGATTACACCAGAAAGGCCATGAACAACTCCATTTTCGGCGAGAGGTCAGAAGCTGAAATTTCAGGAAAGCAAGGGAAGAAGGGGAAAGAGGGGCTGCGATTTTGGAGGGCTGAAGGAGGAGGAGAGAGAGTGCATTGAGGGCTGCTTCTAGGCCTCATCAATGCCATTAAAGGCTTGGCTCAAGTCCCCACAAAACATGACATCATCTTCTCTCTCTTCCTTTGACTTTTCTCCAAAATATCCAAGGGCATTTTGGTCATTTCCACTTTGCACATTTCCCAATCTGTCCTTTGGCTGAAAATGAAAGGCGGGCCTAGGAAACGGGCCGGAAAATGAATAGGAACGGGCTCGGGAATTTGTTGGGCTCGAATCGACTTAGGTTTAGACAACGGGCTCGGGAGGGTTAACGATCGGTTTTGGCCCAACGGCTCACTCATTGTCTCGGTCTTCCACGGTGGCCATCCCACCTTGGGCGTGAGGCCCTCACTGTTCTTGCCCGGCCCACGTCCTCATAGGCTCGGTTCCTCGGTCCAAAAATCCCTTTTCCAAAAACTCGGCTCAACCGACACTGTCCACTATCAAGGAAGCATCGTCCAAAAGTCCGTCCCGGACGTTCCCGAAAATTTGAAGTCCAATATTGGATTCTCATGCCTTGTTAATTTTGCCCAAATGTCATTTTGGTATAATTCAGATTGACAGGCGGCTTTGAGGATTCACGCGTAACTGACTCGTGCCAAACCACGTTCAAGACTTCTCAACACATGGACGTCCTTGACGACATGAAATTGCGAAGGATAGATTCTTATTTCAAAGTACACGATTATCAATGATCGACATAGGGCCGTTCGCGGGTTCGATAATAGTAGACGGAATCACCCGTCGTCCCATTATTTCTGTCCTAGAATCGACTTCTATTCGTCCCTGAAATTGGCCTGCATGACTACAGGATCGTCCTTACGCAAGTCTCATGGTCGAGTCGTTTTCCCAGGTCAAGTTTTTTAGTCGCACGAGTTCTGTCCTCGCAGCCTTTCCCTCAAGGTCAGTATCTCGGAAATGATTGGGTCCGAGCGGAATCAACCAACAATGCATTGGCGAAATTCACGTTCACTCATCCCTAAAAGGGCTCGAATTCCAGGACGTCACAAGTATTGGGTTCACTCCCCCTCAATTCAAATATCCTTCGACACCAACATTATCCTAACTCAAGAATCTTTACCTTGGCTTGGCCAAATTTGCATATGTTGGTGAGGACCATATGTATTCTTTGGATTCCACCTTGATTGTCTTGGCCAACCAAGCTTGGTGAGAATCCGAGAGACACCATTCGCCACCTCAATTAAGGAGTCTCATATGAGACTTTCCTTCCTTGAAATTTTCATCGGGCACTTATACATACCAAGATTGGGCCATAAATCAACATTAGCTCTAATACCACTTTTAGATTGACATAGCAGAAGGCCAATACCTTCTGATGAGATCATCGAGAGGAAGCACTAGTCAAAGCCCATTAACATACTCACTTGGACCCAATTTTACTCCAAAACTTGAGTTAATCAAGTACAAATAAGCTAAAATGTATCAATTGCACCACATCTACGATGTGGGATTTCTTTCACCTAACATCTGTACACATGCACCTTGACAAATACTAAATGCAGTCTGGTTCCTTATGTGTGTGAATGTACCCCTCGAAGCATCAAATACAAAGATGGGGTTTGTATAGCTTTCTTGGTTGTAGTAGATTTTTTCTGGGGTTACAATTTTACCGGCCCTTTGCATTGAGGCGAAAAGACTACCAATGCCGTAATTATTTGTAATGTCAATTCATTAGAAGGTGAATATTAATGAGTGATGTTTTACTAATTATGTCTTTAAAACATAAAATTTTTCATTTGAAGTAACTGAGTATTAATTATATGTACTTCCTTTAATTATCAAAATCTCTCAAAAATCATTCTTTCTGTTTGTAGTTAATTTAATATAGCCATTGATTTTTAGGGGATAAGGAAACACGGCTTGAGCCTGAGTAACTCTTTGGTTGGTTCGACGTCGGAAAGGAGCGAAAATAAGATCGAGAGAACAATGTTCTGACTAATATAGGAAAAACAGAGAAAAGACTCAATGCAGGTGTAGGGAAGACGAGAATGCTTCATGGAACATGCAGGCACACAAGAAGAGATAAGATTTAGAAAATGAAGCTAAATGGGAAAAAGGTTTGTGTTACTCCCAATTAACAATAAGTTGGGATAAGTTGTAGTTGGGATAAGTTCTCTCCTAATGAAAATAGGAAGTGCCCAACAAAAAATTTTGCATGAGGAAGATGAACATTCTTCATTAACGTGCAGGCACACAAGAAGTGATTAAGGTTACGTTTGTTTTGCGAAAAATGTGATATTTTTGAAAAATAATTTTCAAAAAACTAATTTTCACAAAAATGACAGTATTTTCGATGTTTGTCTAAATGCTAGAGACCTTATCCTGAATAGAGATGAGCTTCAATCCAAGGTTAACCCTCGATCGGCCCAACTTGGCCAGTCCTGGTCTAATTCAATCATTGGTCCTAAGACCCTTAGACCCTGCACTGTGCAGGTTGGTCTTTGCTCCTAAGAGTCTAGGGTTGTTTAGAGACCAATCTTGTGTAATATATCTAACTTATATATTATAAATCTAATATATTATATATTATATGCTTTTATCTACTCTAAACCATAGTGCCTCCTCTTCTATTGTCTTCTTTTTTAGGCAATTTGGTTTGCTGTATAAATGAGAAAGCAGAAAGAAACACAACCCTAATTTGACTGAAAAAAAGATAGAGATCCTCTTCACTCACCTCTGTTTGCTCACCTCTCTTTGCTTGCCTCATTTGCCTGGTCACTCACCTCACTTGCTTCTGGCCTCTTCACACTCGCCTCATGTGTTCTTTTGGTTGCTTTCAGCAAGTGTGAAATTTCTTTATTACATTATCTTATATTTATATTTGATATGTACTAATATTAATAATTTGGTTGCTTAATGTCACATAGTTGATAGATATGTAATTTGAAATAGTATGTTTGTCCTTTCAATGAATATAAAAAATAAAAAAATAAAATAATCAGTTGATTCCCAATTGACCTTGGAACTAGACCGAATCCATAGGGTTGGTCCAATCCTTGGTCTTAGGCTCACCAGGGTCAATCCTCAATCCCAAAAGTCAAGGACCAATATTGTATGAATTGGTCCTTGGGTTAGGCGCTAGACCGGTCCAACCTGGACCATACTCACTCCTAGCCCTGAACATCGAGGATCCAAGAACCAACATTGAGGTTCCCATGTCCAAAAGCTGAAACCAAGTCTTATTTTGGAGAATATTTTCCAATTTTCAAATAGGAAATCATTTTCCTGAATATAAACCTAGGTTACATTTTCCTAAATGAACCAAATGCTGAAAAATGAGGAAAATACTTACCCAAAGGCAAAAATACAGCGCAAGTACCAAAACTTAGCATGGGGGATACGTAATTGCCAAAACTTCCAAAAAGTACACTAAAGTGTTATTTTTATAAAAAAAATGGGACACTTAAGTGCTAACTTCAGCAAGGGCAACCGGAAACTTGATGTGGCTTATTTTAATAATATAATGGTCTAGTTACCTCATTGGAGAGCTGACTTAACGAATGACAGTGCAAAACGACATCTCTTTGGCCTCAAAATTGCCACATCAACAATACGCCCCTAAAATTGATTAAAATTTAAAAAAAAATTAAAAAGGAGGGACATAAGAGAGCTTCGGTGAGGGTTATGGAGACAATTGTTGCCGTCGCCCCACCATCGCAGGGAAGGGCCGACGGCGGTGTGGCGAGGGTTGGCTAAGGCCTTTGGGCCCTAGGCAATAGTTGGTGACCTTGGTCGACCACCAACAAGGGCCTGCCAGCCCTCATTCAAATCTGGGGCAAGGGTTACAGCCCTCCCCCAGATCCAGCGAGGGTTGTCAACCCTCGCCTAGTCGGGCCAAAGGCCACTGGTTGTTGGTTAGAGCCGCCATAGTCAGGCCAAAGGCTTGGTGACCTCAGCCAACGCTTGCCCCATTGTCACCAACCCTTCCTAGTGATGGTAGGGCAACGATGACGAGGGCTACATAGCCCTTGTTGAACCCTCTCCCCTTCCTTTTTTTTTTTTTTTTAAATCAATTTTGGACTTTATTGCTGAAATGACAATTTTTTTTAAAAAAAGGCCACACGAACAATTTTTTTTTAAATTGCCACGTGGATAATTTTTTTTGAAGAATTGCCATCCTAATATAAAAAGTCGCCGAAAAATGCTACGTAGGCAATTTGGCCGGATTTCGCTATTGACACTTAAGTAATCATTTTTCTCTGATTTTGGCATTTAAGTGTACATTTCGAAACTTTTGACGCATAGAATGTCCTCTTGTGCCAAGTTTGGCACTTGAGGTGTTCAACACTCCTTACATGGAAAATGTTTTTTGCAAAACAAATAAAACTTAAAGACTAAAATGAAGCTATCAGGAAAAAAAAAAAAAAAGCGTGTGCTACTCCAATTGAGAGTAAAATGAGAGAAATTATTTCCATATGAAGTAACAAATGCCAAGGCACAAGTTAACCAGAATGGTCACTTGTTTAGTTTAAATTTGTGAAGTCATGGAATATTGTGCGACCCTTTTATCATTGGACTATCACGCACGATTGTGGCTTGTTTGTTGTTATTGTTGTCATATAGGAAAAGCTGAAAGGCAGTATGGCCAATGTATAATCATCTTTTTCTATTCAAAATAATTCGGGCAGTTTCTTCTAAAGCGTATGCATTAAGGCTGTTTTAGCTTATTTACTTTTCTTTTGTCTGTAGCCTATTTATTTATTATATGCTTAATTTCCTATCATTGTATTCTTCATTACACATCCAGACCATATAAGACATATTATTTCCTTTCTCTTCACTTGTTTAACTTTCAATTCCCTTCAAATTTAGACTGTCGACAACATGTAGAATTTGGGTATCAATTTTTTGGGTCGAAAAAATGGAATGTGCTTTTTTCACTCTCTTTCAATGATACCCTCTATTTTACAATGTTTTGACTACTTTATCTTTTGTTGATCTCACGTTTTTGGCATCCGAAGGATCAAATACGGTGCCCCTCCTTTTATTTGGTTTCTTTCCTTGCAAGTCCAACTCCTTGTTCTTCTTCTTAGTCACTTCTCTCTCTTCTCTTCGTGTGCATTCATAGTCCTCTTCATTGTTGGCTGGCAATTATGAGAAACAAACCGAATGGATGCATCGAGAAAAATACACAGAGAGAATTACCAAAAAAGTTCTTAACCTATTACAATTGTGTCAATTTAATCTTAATTTTTTTTTTAACTCAGTGATAAACCTTTTGCATTCATGTCAATTTAATCTATTTGACCAATTTTGGCTGGTAAGTGCTATCATGGAAGCCAGTTGGCACCAATCATCCGACCAACGTTCACATGAATAATTTTTTAATAATAATTTTTTTCGATTTTTCATTTTTTTTCATTTTTTCATTTTCTTTCCTCCTTCCTTCTTCGTCTAGCCAGTCTCCACCGAGTGGAGGCAAGGATCGATAAGGCTCACCCCTACTAACCACCAGCGAGGATGAGGCAGGCCTTGTCGTGGCATAGCGAGGCTTACTCCCATCGGCTACTAGCAAGGCCCCACCAGCCACTGGCGAGGCTGAGCTCGCCAAATTTGGCAGGGTCTCACCCAACCATGGTGAGGGTGGCCTCACCATTGCTAGGGGAGGCTCACCCTCACCAGTTGCTCATAGGAGTGAGCCTTGTTGTTGATTGGCGATGGCCGGTTAGAAGAAGAAGGAAGAAGAAGGAAAAAAAAAAGCAAAAAAAAAAAAGATTAACAAAAAAATCGAAAAAATAATATGTTAATACAAAATTATTCACATCATGCCGGTCGGCTAAAATTGACTAGATGAACTGGATTATCACAAGTACAAAAGATCTAGGACTAAATTAGCCAAAAAAAAATTATAACTGAAGTGGCACAATTGCAATAGATTTATGGCTATTTTGATAATTTTCCCCAATACACGAGAATTCGGATATCCCATCATCCAATGCACCTAGTTTTAGTTCAAGTATAGCCCAAGAACTAAGTAGCACCAACATCGATTTGGGACACAACACCACACGCCACGCCAACACATCATTTCTACAAAAATAAAAATAAATTGAATTTTGTATATTAAATGAGATATTTATATATACAAGAAAAAATTTCAATCAAATTAAATAAATTCAAATTCACAATTAAATAAATAATAAAAAAGAACATGGAATGAATTTGCACTAAAAATATTAATCTATCATTTGTTAATATCATTCATTATTTCAATTTGATAAATTCAACTGCATTCCATTCCAATAATCCATAAACTTGAAGAAACAAACCAAGAAGTCCACATTTTGGACTCGTGTATCAAAAGAGAAGAGAAAAAAAAACTTGAGGGGAATTGTATGTCCCATGTCCTTAACCTGTGATTGCCACCCCATTGGCATTTTCATCCTTTACTTTTTATTTTTATTTTTTTTCCTTTTTCTATTTTTTTCTTACCATACAAAAGACAAACTGAAAAAAGGGGAAAAAGGCTAAAACTTAAAAAATAAAAATAAAACCCATGTCCTTAACCTGTGATTGCCATCCCATTGGCAGCGAGGCGTTGGCGATGGTCAACTAGGTCGCTAGTGCCTTGATAAGGGTTGATGACCCTCGCGGACTAGAGGCAAGGGCCTAATGCTACCCTCTTTTAGATTGGGATGTTGGCCATAGGCGGAGGGCCTAGGGTTTTTCTTTTTTTTTTTTTTTTAAGGTTTATCTTTTTTTTAGTCTTTTTTTTTTGGAAAGCAAAAAACAAAAAAAAAGAGAAAGAAAATAAAAAAAGTAAAGAATAAAAAAGCTATTGACTAATTGGTGAGATCAGATCCTTCTTTGAGATTAAGATGGTCACTTTATACTCTTATTTAAAATAAGATTTACTTCAAGCCCACTTTATGTTATTATTTGAAGCAAAATTTGCCTAATGCCCTTAATAAAGAAAATGAGAGTATGTCAAACCCTTATTTGAAATTTTTAATTAAATTATCTCATTATTTCTCAAATTGAAAGTATCTCATTTATGAATTTATCCTCACATACAAGATTCAACATCTATGGAATGGATTATTAGGTTCGTTGTTTTTTTTTTTCCATCAAAACCAAACAAAAAAGACGCTTTAAGAATTAGAAATCATTTTTATGAAAGGATTTTTTTGTGTGCAAAATATGATGTATAATTATTGCAGTCTTAGATATCTTTCCATACATGCAAATATCATCAAATTACTAATTCTCATGATGATTATCTAATTAGCCTAAATGGCCAGTTAAAGACATTAGCTAAGGTTTTACTAACAATCGACATAATAAAATCACGAGACATTTGTCAATATATTTTCGTATTTATTTTCAGGGTAGTTTAAAGATAAAAAATCAAAATGATGCATGACAATATTTTGTTCCTTTGTAAGTTTCCAGAACAAGGTCTGTTTGGAATTGCTGGCTTGTTATGTTCCACTTAAACTTAAGCAATTTTTTTTAATCTTAATATCGAAAATTAAATGAAATAAAAAAAAAGTACATAGAAGAAAAAGAAAGTGGGACTTGAAAAAAATAAAAATAAAATAAAAAAGTATTAAGATCACTCTTATAGAGTTACATTAGAAGTGGTAGGCCTCATGAGAGATGATTTGGTAAGAAAAAAGGAAGTATCTAAGCCAAATAAGGAGTAGAAAAAATGCGCCCTATTTCATTTTGCCTAAGAAAAAAAATGTTCAAGATTCACCTGCACAAAATGCAGATTCACAATTTGTTTCAATAAAAGCAAAGTGAGGGTCTTTTTCGTTTTTTCCATGAGAGAGTCGACATTAGGTCTTTGTCTTGGCTAATGGAGTTTCAAATGAAGCTCCAAGCCCATTGACCGAACAATTCTTCACCGACATAGATGTGCTTTTGGGGCTTCATAGGGCGCGAATGATGATATTTCTAGTCAGAAATTAATTTCTAAAAGAGAAATATATTTTATTATTCTATTCTTGGATAAGTTTCTAAATAAAAAAAACACGTTTGATAACGACACAAAATTTCTATTTTTGGAATAGAAATTCGTTTCATAATGAAAAAAATTTCACTTTTCCGAGCGGCGGTGACAAGGGGGAGGGGATAGCCGGCGATCGGCGGTGGTGGGTGACCGGTAGTGGCAGCAAGTGGGGGGAGGCAGGTGATTGGCGGATGGCAAGAAACTCCTTCGATTAAGAAGTAAAAAAGAGAGGAACAATTTCTGATTTCTATTCCAAAAATAAAAATGTAAAAAAAAATTATTTTCGATTTCTATTCCAAATAAATAGAAAAATGAAATTGTTTTACCAAATGGATTTCTATTCCAAAAATAGGTTTGGAATAGAAAAATAGTTTTAGAACATAAATATAATAATTACCATGCGCAACCTTATTGTCCCGATCACGGACAAAGAAGGCATGACATACTGAGGAGATCGACACCCAATTGGCTTAGGTTTTGCTTTGCCTCTTTACTTTCGCTTTTTATTTACTTCTTCAAGTTACTTTTCCATCAACACTTCTCCAAATTAGGTCAAAGGAAAAAACTTCAAATAAACTATTTTGAGGCTTGAATAATAAACATTTTATTCTAGAAATCAATTTTTATTTTTGTAATAGATTTTTCTATTTTTATTCCCTAAACAAGTTTCTAAGAAAAAAAACGTTTTTGATAATAACATAAAATTTCTATTCCTAAAAAAGAAATTCATTTAATAACGATACAAAATTTCTCCCTCTTAGGTGGCAGCATTTGATAGTGGTCGTAATAAGAGTCCGACGGAAGGTGATCGACAATTGGAGATCTGTTGATGGTGGTTGTTGCGACTTATTTTTTCCATCCCGAAAGGGGAAAGAAATCTCAACAAATAAATATATGTGTAGGGATATTGTCCAAAGTGTGGGTCCAAGACTTTCATTAGACGTGTGGGTTCAAACCCATACTCCGTATGACATTGAATGTTCATGAAAATTTTCTAATGAGGAGTCACCACTAGCCTATTGGAGTCAGTTAGAAACCAAGCGAGGCATGAGAGTGTGCCTCACTTTCTATGCGACCAAAGAATCTAGGGTCGGGAACTTGATTACACTAATTAACTAATTAGTGCCCTTTCGGTACCTAATCTTGTTCATTTCAAAAGGACTTGTCAGGCAGTTTGGATTGATTTTCGAATTATCCACTAACATGTGAGTGTGCGCAATCATCAAAATAATCATCAACAACAAGAGGGAAGTAGTAAATAAATTGCAGGAGAGAATAAACGCCTAGCATCATTAAGGGACAAACGAATGACTGTCCTAATTAGACTAAGGGGGAACCATAATCATTGCATCATAAGCGTGCAATCAAAGGAAATTGTATCCAAGAATAATTAAAACCCTAAGATGAAACCATGAGGGCTTGTTTAATTTTAAACATAATCTTAGATCGATAATTTTCCCACACCCTTTTAAGAGAAAATTGTCGAAGAACTATTTTAGAGCTTTTTAGGGAACTCTAAAACAAACTTGGCATTTTTGAGATTTTTGAAATATTTATTTTTGGAATTTCTAATATTTTAATATTTTCGAATTTTCTTTTTTTTAAAAAAAAAAATTTTTTTTTTTTTTCGAAAATTTTATAAATTTTCAGGTTTCTGAATTTGCCATGAATTTTATGAAATTTCGAATTTTTTATATTTTTAAATATTTTTTTTTATTTTCTGAATTTTATTTTACAAAATAATAATAATAATTCGGACCGGGTCAGAAGACCCGGCCCTGCTAACTCGATTCGGACTCTGTCGGTCCGGGTTGGGCCGAAAAAACCGGGCCGGCCTTAAGCCCAAGTCAAGGGTTCGAAAAAAAATTTTTATAAAAAAAACCCATTTCCAAATTTCCAATTCTAGCCCACCTGAAAACCCATTTTCAATTTCTGCCCCCAGCCCAATCAGTCCCGGCCCGCGACGAACTGAGCCCAACTCACACGGGCCCGAGGCGAAGCCCATCTCCTTGCCTTATTTTTATTTTCGGCCTTTTCTTTGATTTTTATTTATTTATTTATTTTCTCTCTTCTTCTCTTTTTTGTCTCCTGCTCCCCGAAGCCGCAGCACGCCCGCCCCTTCGCCGAAGCCCACCTCCTTCCTTCTATTCCTTCTGCTTTTTTTCTTTTCGTTCTCTTTTTATTTTTTTTCATTTTTCCTTTTGTGTTTCTCTTTTGCCTCATTTTCCTTTTAATCTTATTTTTTCCTGGTCTTCCACTTCATGTTTCTTCATGCACCATCCCCCCTAACGTCTTCATCTTCATGCAGCTTCTGACTATTTCCTCCACCCGTGCACGTCTTCAACCTCTCGACGCCTTCTCGCCTGCAACTTCTTCTTTC
Source organism: Angophora floribunda (assembly GCA_014182895.1). Lineage (NCBI taxonomy): Eukaryota > Viridiplantae > Streptophyta > Magnoliopsida > Myrtales > Myrtaceae > Angophora > Angophora floribunda. Next base: position 20,823,076 of record CM024709.1, read on the forward strand.
TTTCTTTTGTTTCTTTTTATTAAACCAGCGACCCCCGACGCAGCCAACACTCCGGCCGATGACCGCCACCCACCGCTCGTCCACTCCAGCCGGCGTTAACCACCTCCGACCATGAAATCCGGCGACCGTTTTCCTCGCGAAAAAAAACTTCGTCGATTCGATAACACACGAATATTTAACATAAACCATACATAAACACAGCGTAAATAGCGAAGACTAACATGATTTAACAAAGATAACAGCCGGCACTAGTCGATTTTGAGTTAAAAACAAAAATTGTATGCCAGCTCTCTTTGGGGCATTTCATCGAACATCTAAAGGGCATTACAGAAAGAGAGCCACGGACTCAAACGAAGCAGGTTAAAACGCACAGTAGCATCGACAAGGGATCGCCGGGGCCGAAGCTCAGCCGAACTGGTCGGCCGCGAGCTCCGGCCCAGCCTTTTCCAGAAACGGGACGCCGGAAGTTCAAGGAGCCTACCTCGTCCGGGGAAGAGCTTCGGCGGGCAATGGCGGGCGGATGAGCCTCCGGCGACGGCTAACCGTTCCCTCGAGCTCGCCTTCTCCTCTGGTTTGCTCTCTCACGTTCGAACTCTCTCAGTCTCTCTCCTCTCCTTTTGGCTGTCCTGTTTCAGGCGCCGGAGCGGAGGCACGGCAGCGGGTCGTTGGCCGCGGGTCCTGGCGTGGCTCCGACGGTCTCTCGCTCTCCCTTGCCCTCCCGCTTTTTCCTTCCGTCTCTTGTTTTTCTCCTCCAGCCCCCCTCTGCTCTCTCCCTCTGCTCTTCCTCTTTCTTTCTTTCTGCTCTGCTTTTCTTCTCTGACTTGCCTCCTAACCTCTGCCGTCTCTGACCTTTCCCATCTGCTGCTGCTGCTCTGACTTTCCCCTGCTCCTTCTGCTGCCGCGCGTGGAGGAAGAGAGGAAGAAGGAGGAGATGGACGGGCCGGGCCGAGGAAGAAGAAAAAAAAAGAAAATGGGCAGAGCCCGTGCGAGGTTAAAGAAGAAAAGAAAGGGGCCGGGCAGGCCCGGCCCTGGCCCGGACCCACAATGATTTTTTCTTTCTTTTTCTTTACTATTTTTTTATAAATTCGAATTTTTTAATGAATTAATTTTTTTTAAAGGGGACTAATCCCTAATTTTTAATGTTACTAAGTCTTAAATAAAACGATAAAATTTAGGTGTCAACAGTGGCCGGCGACCAACGATTGGCATGGTGATAGCAAATGATAAGCAGCGACGAGTGAGCACAACTAATAGCATGAGTGAGTAATGAGAAATTTTTTTATTTCTTATTTGTATTTCAAAACAAAAATATTTCTGGACTAAAAATTTATTCTATTCTAAATATATTTCTGAATTAAAAATTTATTTCAAAAATAAAAAATAAAATTATGTTACAAAACGAATTTTTATTTCAAATATATTCCTAATAACAGAAAAATAATTCTAATGGGAACTTTAAGTGAGGTCAAATTAGGAACTTTTAATCTCTTTTCAATAAGACAAAATTCGCTTTTAAGGAAAAAAATCATTTTGAGTTTTATAAATGTGGAATATTCATTAAAGCCAAAATGACATGAAACGATCAAAATGGCATGAAACGATCGATCCCTCCTCCTTCCATTCAAAACGAACGTACGCACTTTCGCTCTCTCGCCCGGCTGTCTTCCCCCCGTCTCCTCTGCAAGCAGATGCCCTAGCCCCACGGCGGCGCTCCCGGCAAATGGCGGCCGCCGACGAGTCCCCGCCGTGCAACTGGCTGGAGCTCCCGCCGGAGATCGCGACGACGATCCTCCTGAAGCTCGGCGCCGTGGAGATCTTCGCGAACGCGCAGCGGGTGTGCACCGCCTGGCGCTCCCTCTGCCGGGACCCCGCGATGTGGCAGTCCATCGACATGCGAAACGCCGGGGACCGGCCGGACGGCGCCCTCGTTGACATGTGCCGAGAGGCCGTCGACCGCAGCCACGGCGGCTGCGTCGACATCAACATCGAGTGCTTCGGCACCGATGAGCTCCTCAAGTACACCACCGACCGGTAATTCGCCGACTCGCGCTTGAATTTTGTGCAGTTTTTTTCCTGTCTGGTTTTGGTAGGGCTCGGAATGATCGCTGCATTCGCTGTTGTTGGAGAGAATTGAAATGATGGTTGATCGCTGAGGATGAGCTTTGTTTAGGTAATTGACTGGTCGGTTGTTGTGATTCTGTAGACCTAGATTGCGGCGTTCCCGAGTGTGTACCGTTGATTTCTTTGGGCTGAAGTTATGTAGGAATCGCGAAATTGGTTAGGAATTGTATCGGGCACGAGTTCACTTCTCTTATTCGCTGCGGTCTCAATGGGAAGCGAAAGGTATAAATGTGAGGCTTCCAGGAGAAAATTCCCTATTTTTTTGTGCCTCTTGCTCAGTGTCCTCAAGAACTGAAAATGAAGAGAGAGAGAGAGAGAGAAGATGAACACGCCAGTTGGTGAGAACAAATTGTATTCAGGAAGCTATCTTTCGTGTACTCAGAGTTTTGCCTCTCTGCATGACTGGATTTTAGTGGATCTTAAACATTAGATTGATTTGGTACTTCTGGGTTACGTGAGCTGTCTTATATACAAGTGAGATGTTGACTCAATCAGCTACATGTTCTGGAAACTAGCTGATGAAAAAATCATGCATGGAAATTGAGTTCTGATCCTGAACTGGTTCCCAAGAACGAGGATCAAGAGTTTTATGTGAAAGGACGCCAGTTTTGTTACTTTCTCTCTCGTCGGGAGTTCTCAAATGGCTTCTTTTACGCTGTCTCTATGTTTTGTATGTTCAGCCTTGGTATCTTTCATTTTTTTGCTGTTATTTGAACATTAAGATGAGGCAAAAGTTTGACCCGGTTGAAACCATGAAGGAACACCGAACTGAGGTTGTAAAACTACAAATACAATGCCATCTGGTGAGTATTGAGCATTGCTAAATGAAATGAGGAACATGAACTGTGACAGAGCTTCCATGAGTGCATGATATGGCAGAAGCGCTTCTATTTTATTTCACTCCAGAATCTTCTTTCCTACTTTCGTTTTTTCCTTTTGATCAGTTTTATGCGGCACGTTTCTCTCTTGCTTGCTACTAGTTATGGGGAGATATTGTTTAATGTTTGATGTGGTAGAGGGTATATAAGTCCAGAAAATAGGGTATAGCCATGTAGCTCCATCACCTTCTCGGCCTTTTGATTAAGGACAAGTGTCAAGCCATGCTTGCCAAAGCACTTAGCATGCTTCAGGTTCCAGTGATATCATTCGTAAACTGTTTTTCCCCTTATTTTGTTAAGCAAAGAAAATATTCTGGTTTAATTCACCGTGGAGTTTGTCTTCTATTTCCTCGTCCAGACTCTGCTGAGTCTTCATCATTGAGTTTTCATTGAGCTTGCAGAAACAGCTTAGATTCATTTGATGGCCTTTATGCAGGTCTTGGATAGGTACACAGCTGTCTTGATCTGACCAGTGGATAGCACTGTCAGTGTTTTGATTCTGGAGCAGACAACTAAAGTTACTGCTTGAGTTACTGTAATTGGCATTTTTGGAGTCCTTTTGGTTCTTAACATGAATTTTAGATTCTAATAGCATTAGGTTTGCTTTTGTCAATAGGATTTCTATGAATAAGGTTTTTATAAGGAGTCTTGTTAATGAGTGCCTCTAGGATACTTGTTAACCACACATAATAAGGAAAGGTGATTATGATAATTATACATAACATGAGAAAGATAGTGCATTATATTGACTAACTTTCTTTATTGAGATGTTAAAAAAGTGCCCATGGAAAATCTTTTGGTCAGATTAGCTCTCTTTATTGACTGAAGTTTCTCTCTTTGAGGGATTTTTTCTTTCTTTTACCTAGCGTTGAAGTCCAGAACAGAGCTTTTGGATTGTGTTTGATTGTTGACTACAGGATATATCTGTATTCCGCGGCATATTTTTATTTCAGATAAATATGGCAATCTTGCCTTTTAAAAGGCTATAATGATAGGTCAAAAGTGGACCAAACATGGCATCTCTGAATTGCATAGATTTCTGTTTAGTTTACATTTTTGTGATGCCATGGGCATGCAAAAGCGGACTTTATTAACAAAAGTTGCATAGTTGACTTTTTTTGAACATGATTAAAGAATACCAATCAGAGGCTGCAACCGTAGAGAATTCTTGTGATCTAGGGTTCTGGCTGATTTTTGTCACTTTCCCTAATTATTGACATGTCTTGTTAACAAGTGCCCATGGGGCATTTATTAAACATACTACGTAGGGAAAGTTCCATTTTCCAAAACACTAATTACACACTTCACTAGAACAATTGTTTTGTTCCCTTAATTAGCCACTTAAGAAGTGCCCAAGGGATGCTGATTAACAATTTCCTGTTGTTGAAATACAATAACTTTTTGGGCTGATGAAAATAATCTCTCTACACCCCCTGCTCTAGATCAACAAGCTCAGTTCTTTATCTTTGTGGTTAACATCATTATTGCTACTCTACAACAAGTCTGCTTTCAGGTTGAACCATTATTGTTCTCACACATTTCTTATTTTATTGCAGGTGCAATCAGATTAGACGTCTACGACTTGTATGTTGCAAAAACATTACAGATGAGGGTCTGTCTGAAGCAGCCACAAAACTTCCTTTGCTGGAGGTCCTTGAATTATCTTATTGCTTATTCTCGAAGGAAGCCCTAGAAACTGTTGGACAATGTTGTCCCCTTCTGAAATCCTTGAAATTGAATCGCCATCTATCTACTTCATTCATAGAATACGTAGACTATGATGGTTCATTCATAGAAGACGTAGACTATGATGGTGAGGCACAAGCTATAGGGAAAAACATGCATGGATTACGCCACCTCCAACTCTTGGGGAATAACATATCAAATGAAGGTCTGGAGGTGATTCTTGACGGTTGTCCTCATCTTGAGTATCTCGACTTGCGCCGGTGCTACGATGTTGACATGGAGGGTGATTTGGGGAAAAGATGCACCGAACAGATCAAAGATTTAAGGTGTCCAGATGAGCCCATAGATGACTATGAATTTTATGCAGTTCACTACTATGAATTCTCTGATTACGACGGGCTTGACGAGTATCAGTGATTTGCTGGTTGACACACTTGCATGGTGAGGAACCCTTGTCTTGCTTTAAGTCGCAGAATAATTTTGCTACGTGGTTCTACGTAGCTCTTTGTGGCAGTCTGTTATGATGTGCTGTTTTTGATGATTTTGTTCTGGATATGCAGGCGAAGATTCTTTATGGTTGCTGAGACTTCGTACCATGCTTTGAGGCAGAGATGGTTGAGCGCCTATCCTGCATGCCTTCTGGTGTAGCTTTTGACCTAAACTTCGCAAGTGGGAGTCTCTCCTATTTTGTTGATGAAGAGAAGCGCTCATAGATCAGCGCTCCCTGAGAAGCACATTCTTTTATTCCTTTTGTTCCAGTCTCTGCATTTTTATCCCCAGAACATGTTTTCTGCATATAGTTCTAGTGCCTAGTCTTATTTTGGTACATGTGACTTTGGTGTGCTAACTAGCTGGCCATGATAATAACGAACCCTATAGCTGATAAACCGATATTGGGCTTCATTGTGCAGCTTTGCATAAAACTCACAATGTTGTTACCTGAAACGTTATTCAGAAAATCGCTTTTGGTTGTTCCTATCTTTGAGAATCTCATAATGTTAAACGTAGCATCAACTTGCTTTGCTTGTCGAGCACTTCCTTTTTCAATTAGTAGTAGATTGTATTGCCATTGTGGCGCGGGAGAACTAACATTTGACATCTTTGATGTCAAGGAAATGACGTACTGCCTATCATATATTTATCGCGGCAATTTAGCAATCGTGAATATGCCACACTGGTGTGGCCAAAGCAGGAGGTTTTGGCTGTCTTTGGCAAGCAGGAGGAAATTTACCAGAAGTAGTTACCCGATGCACTATAACTGCGGTGATTTCAAGGAGGCCGCAAGCTCAGACAGGGTGCTTTCTTTGTTGTATGAATTTTCACCGGAACTTGTAAAAAGGTCCACGTGGGAAGCCCGGTGCATACAAGCTCCTCACGATGCAGTTTCAAAGGATCCCACACTAAGAGAATGAGATTGATCCGAAGTTCTTATAGCTTGGTTTTATTTCACGAAGAGATGACATGGATTATCCTCGCGAATATCATGCCATCAGAGATGCCAACTGCAAGGCAATTGGATCAATACGAGTGGGATTAGTCGAAACCAAGGATTTTTTCCCAAGACCCATGGGACTTGGGAGAATCTTATCTTGAAGAAATGTGGCGACCAGATGTTAGCTTTGATGAAGATCTTGATCTTGACCATATCAATTAATGAAAGGGTAAGAAATGTGTTGGGATAGCATGCATGTGTCACGGGCCGATCGTTTGGGATTGAGATCGTGCGGCGAGTTAGGTTATTTTGGATCACTGGGATCGTTTCTTATACTTGAGGCCCTCAGATTACAACCATTGATCGAGTTTCGATCTAGCAGACGAGATCACACTGCCCCAACTACCATCTACAGACACTTATGACGTCACCTACTGACATTTATGATGAGAAGACTCTAGACCATGGCGCAATTACGGGATCGCCCATCCTTGAGAATATTCCGGAAGTGCTTAGATCCTTCGAGGGGTGTTTTGGTCGTTCCTCCTCGATCACGAAGGCTCCATTAACCCAGAAAACCTCTCCTCCGTGACATTCTCCTCCACTCATTCGAGCAATGTCCTCGGCACTCACAGCATGGGGAGAATTTTTCTTGGCACGGGCTTTTTCCCTCTTCTTCCTATTCCGCTTGCCCCTGACCGACTCGAATGGAACTTCGAATGGCATCTCGAACGAACGATCGGTTGAGTGGCTTCACAATATGCAGCATGCACACCACTTCGGGGAAGAGAGCTTCGATCGGCATGTCATGAGTTGGTGCAGGAGGTCCCAACTCTACCTTCGGCTTCTCGATTGGTGGTGTCTTCAGTTGTTGATCAGCTATGCGCTTGGCCACCTTCAAGCTATTGTCAAGGAGATGGACCACGGCGATCGTCTTGGTGTTCATCACCCCCTTGAGCATCGGTACCATGGATGGACACTTCGGATCAAGCACAATAATGCACTTGGATCCCATGTTGATTATGGCTCGCGCTCGGTCGAAGAACTGCATTCCCAAGATAAGATCGTAGTCGTCGAGCGGGACTACCTCGAATGGGAGCTTACCTTTCCATCTGCCAATTTGAACTTCGACCTCCGGGGTTGTGTCTCCACTTGCAAGGTCTTCCAAGTTGACGGTCTTGAATTGCATTCCGTTCGATTGGCATTCCATTCGGTATTACTTCTAAGCCCAACTTCTTCGCTACCTCGGTCGCCATGAACACATTGGACACACTCGTATCGACTAAGGCATAGAGAATGATCCCATATACCTCAAGTTTGACAAAGTACATGTCCGTTTGTTCTTTCTTCTCGGGCGGTGGTTGAGCTTGCATAGAGTTGAGTCATCCCACCAAGTCGGATTTGGCGTTTCTACTCCTTTGGCCGTTCTTCATCTTTGACGGATAGGATGGCGTTGACTCAGTGTTTTTGAGGACGCTTTTGTGTCCAATGATTCCCTTTGCAAATGAAGCAAAGAGCGGGCGGAGGTTGATTGTACTTACTTGTGAAGTTCATTTGCAATCGACCTCCATGGACGAGTTGTTTGGACGAGCCTTCTCCCCAAGTCTTTCGGCCACCTTGATCCTTTGGGCCACAGGAGTTGTCTCCACCTTCATCCTCGGAGGATCGATCCGACCTCCAATCCCTCGATCGATGCTTCGTTGGATCGAATTTGTTGAGGTCAATGAGCGACTTGGCAACGGTTAGGGCCCTCGAGAGACTCCTCACATCCCGACGCATTAGCTCTTGTCTCGCCCACAGCTTGAGTCCATCAAAGAACGCTCCGAAAGCCTCCTCTTCTCCAAGGTTGTTGATTTGAAGCTAGAGTTTGGTGAATTCCTTCACGTACTCTCGGACCGTACCTCGTTGCTCAAGGCGATGGAGCTTGCTACGGGCTTCTTGTTGAGAAAACTCGGGGAAGAAGTACTCCCGAAACTCCTTCACGAAGTCATCCCACGTCTCCATGGGATGGGCACTGTGCTTCGTCTCATCACACCTATTGCGCCAGCAAAGTATTGCGATATCAGTAAGGAACATTGCAGTGGTTCGTACCTTAACATTCTCGTGTTGGATGTTGGCAGCTCCGAAGTACTGCTCCATGCCCCAAACGAAGTTATCCACTTCTTTGGCGGATCGATCACCCTTGAACTCCTTGGGTTTCGGCACCTCTATTTTGGGCACCACTTGGGTAGGCACCGCTCCGTTTGCGATGCTCAACTTGCATAGGGCGAGCTCCATCTTGAGCTCTTGGATCTCCACCTTCATAGCTTCGTCCTCGTCCCATCGGGGGTTCTCCTCTTCCATTATGCGGACTCATTCCCTCAAGTCGTCGATCGATGTCTCGAGGTCATCGTCCTTCGCTTGGAGAGGGATCGTCGCGTTGTTGATGGCGTCTGTGAAATCCTTGCGAAGAGATTCTTCAACCTCCATGATCTGGTCTCGAACATCATCGAATCCGTCAATAAGGTCGGCTATGGCACTTCGCATCTTCATGAACTTCTCATCGAGCGCAGCAACGGCTTCCGACGAGGTTCCTCTTTTCTTGCTTCGGCCGCGAGTCTCTCTGACTTGAGCGACCTCCCCATCCACAATAGCTTCCTGGCTCGACATTCTCTCAAACAGTTGGTGCCGCTCCTTGGATCTCTCTTCTTTGCTCTGATACCACTTGTCACGAGCTGATTGTTTGGGATCGAGACCGTGCGACAACTTAGGCTATTTCGGATCGCTAGAATCGTCGGGGCCTAAGCCAAGCCTTCTTCGGATCGACTGATCACTCACTCACCCGGATTTTAGAGAGAGAAACTAGAGAGAAGCTCTGAACGAAAGAAAGGAACTTGGATTACTAATAGTTGGATGGATACAAATAAGGGGGAGGAAACCCCTTCTTATACTTGAGGCCCTCGGATTACAACTATTGATTGAGTTTCGATCTAGCAGACAAGATCGCACTGCCCCAACTACCATCTACCGACACTTATGACGTCACCTACCGACATTTATGACGAGAAGACTTTAGACCATGCGGCAATTACGGGATCGCCCGTCCTTGAGAATATTCCGGAAGTGCTTGGATCTTTCGAGGGGTGTTTTAGTCGTTCCTCCTCGATCACGAAGGCTCCATTGACCCAGGAAATCTCTCCTCCGTGACATTCTCCCCCACTCATTCGAGCAACATCCTCGGCGCTCACAGCATGGGGAGAATTTTTCTTGGCGCGGGCTTTTTCCCTCTTCTTCCTATTCCGCTTGGCCCTGACCGACTCGAATGGAACTTCGAATGGCTTCTCGAACGATCGATTGAGTGGCTTCACGATATGCAGCATGCACACCACTTCAGGGAAAAGAGCTTTGATCGGCATGTCATGAGTTGGTGCAGGAGGTCCCAACTCTACCTTCGGCTTCTCAGTTGGTGGTGTCTTCGGTTGTTAATCGGCCATGCGCTTGGCCGCCTTTAAGCTCTTGTTGAGGAGATGGCCCGCGGCGATCGTCTTAGTGTTCATCGCCCCCTTGAGCATCGGTACCGTGGACGAACACTTCGGATCAAGCACAATAATGCACTTGGATCCCATGTTGATCGGCTCGTGCTCAGTTGAAGAACTGCATTCCCAAGATAAGATCGTAGTTGTTGAGCGGGACTACCTCGAACGGGAGCTTACCTTTCCATCCGCCAATTTGGACTTCGACCTCTAGGGTTGTGCCTCCACTTGCAAGGCCTTCCAAGTTGACGGTCTTGAATCGCATTCCGTTCGGTATTATTTCCAAGCCCAACTTCTTCGCTACCTCGGTCGCCATGAACACATTGGACGCATCCGTATCGACTAAGGCATAGAGAGTGATCCCATATACCTCAAGTTCAACGAAGTACATGTCTGTTTGTTCCTTCTTCTCGGGCGGTGGTTGAGCTTGCATAGAGTTGAGAGTCATCCCACCAAGTCGGATTTGGCACTTCTCCTCCTTTGGCCATTCTTCATCTTTGACGGATGGGATGGCATTGACTCAGTGTTTTTTAGGACACTTTTGTGTCCAATGATTCCTTTGCAAATGAAGCAAGGAGCGGGCGGAGGTTGATCGTACTTACTTGTGAAGTTCGTTTGCAGTCGACCTCCATGGACGGGTTGTTTGGACGAGCCTTCTCCCCAAGTCTTTCGGCCACCTTGATCCTTTGGGCCACGAGAGTTGTCTCCACCTTCATCCTCGGAGGATCGATCCGACCTCCAATCCCTCGATCGATGCTTCGTTGGATCGAATTTGTTGAGGTCGATGAGCGACTCGGCAACGGTTAGGGCCCTCGAGAGACTCCTCACATCCCGATGCATCAGCTCTTGTCTCGCCCACAGCTTGAGTCCATCAAAGAACACTCCGAAAGCCTCATCTTCTCCAAGGTTGTTGATTTAAAGCTGGAGTTTGGTGAATTCCTTCACGTACTCTCGGACCGTACCTCGTTGCTCGAGGCAATGGAGCTTGCTATGGGCTTCTTGTTGAGCAAACTCGGGGAAGAAGTACTCCCGAAACTCCTTCACAAAGTCATCCCACGTCTCCATGGGATGGGCACTGTGCTTCGTCTCATCACACCTATTGCGCCACCAAAGTATTGCGGTATCAATAAGGAACATTGCAGCGGTTCGTACATTAACATTCTCGTGTTGGATGTTGGCGGCTCCAAAGTACTACTCCATGCCCCAAACAAAGTTATCCACTTCTTTGGCGGATCGATTGCCCTTGAACTCCTTGGACTTCGACACCTCTATTTTGGGCACCACTTGGGTAGGCACCGCTCCGTTTGCAATGCTCAACTTGCATAGGGTGAGCTCCATCTTGAGCTCTTGGATCTCCACCTTCATAGCTTCGACCTCGTCCCGTCGGGGGTTCTCCTCTTCCATTATGCGGACTCGTTCCCTCAAGTCGTCGATTGATGTCTCGAGGTCATCGTCCTTCGCTTGGAGAGGGACCGTCGCATTGTTGATGGCGTCTGTGAAATCCTTGCGAAGAGATCCTTCAACCTCTATGATTCGGTCTCGAACATCATCGAGTCCGTCAATAAGGTTGGCTACGGCACTTCGCATCTTCACGAACTTCTCATCGAGCGCAACAATGGCTTCCGACGAGGTTCCTCTTTTCTTGCTTCGACCACGAGTCTCTTTGACTTGAGCAACCTCCCCATCCACAATAGCTTCCTAGCTCGACATTCTCTCGAATAGTTGGTGCTGCTCCTTGGATCTCTCTTCTTTGCTCTGATACCACTTGTCACGGGCTGATCGTTTGGGATCGAGACCGTGCAGTGACTTAGGCTATTTTGGATTGCTGGGGATCATCGGGGCCTAGGCTAAGCCTTCTTCGGATCGACCGATTACTCACTCACCCGGATCTTAGAGAGAGAAACTAGAGAGAGAAGCTCTAAAAAAAGAAAAGAACTTGGATTGCTAATAGTTGGATATATACAAATGAGGGGAGGAAACCCCTTCTTATACTTGAGGCCATCGGATTACAACCATTGATCGAGTTTCGATCTATTGGATGAGATCGCATCGCCCCAACTACCATCTACCGACACTTATGACGTCACCTACCGACATTTATGACGAGAAGACTCTAGACCATGGCGCAATTACAAGATCGCTCATCCTTGAGAATATTCCGGAAGTGCGTGAATCCTTTGAGGGGTGTTTTGGTCGTTCCTCCTCGATCACGAAGGCTCCATTGACCTAGGAAACCTCTCCTCCGTGACACATGTCTCAATTTTTCATTAAATTTCGCAAAAAGTGTGCCAAGACAATTGTCAAGCAATCAAATTAGGGAATACTTTAAATTTTGAGACAATAACTATGTTCATAGCTCATAGCTCATAGCGTATGCACAACCAATACTTTGAGAATTGTGTATGTACTCATAATATGATTAATGTCCCATGTGCTATTAGATGAAAAGTTCCTCTAGGGTGATTTCTATTTTGCTAAATTTTGGGTCACTTGATAAACAACTAAATAAGAAAATCTTTTAGTCGTTAATGCACAACTTTTCTTACATAACGAATCATGAATGCTTTGAAAATTGGAACATTCACTATAGAAACAAGATTGACACTAATTAGATAGACCATCTATTATATATCTGTATCTCCATACATGCAATTGCAATGAATACTTCGAAGAACATAATATCCTTCATTAAGTACGTTTAATAAGTGCTCCAAATGCACTCCCTAAGGAAATCCTTTACGTAAGTAATCATGCATTCTCCATCAACTTATGAACAAAATAAACACATCTTTCTATTAATGTTAATCCATGAATATTAGTCATCTATATTCAATAAAAGATAAACACATTAAATTGCAGAACTTGAAAATTATGTAATTTTTCTTAGTTAATTTTTTTGAGACACCTTTAATAAAGTTGATCACATCATCCTTATGCTTTTCTTCTCTCTCTTTTCTCTTGTTTATTAATACGTTTATCGCATTGAGAAATTGCGTTATGCAGGTCCTCAATGTTACACGAGTTCAGACTTACAGAGGGGGACCAAACTCAGCAATTATCGCGCAATAATTATTAATGCTGAAATCATCTAGTAGGGGTTAAGGAAAAATAAAAAAATTAATAATAATTACGCATCATGTCGTGTCGGACACGGACATCCATGCGCGTGTCGCGCCGTTTCTGTCAGACAGAGCCGGTGTGTCATATCTTTTCCCTAGGTAAATTATGGCCGTCTGATGCTAATCCGACGCACACGAAACATCACCTCACCCCACCCGTTGACTTTGACTCTGAGAAGAGGTGCTTGCCTCAGTGGGGGTTGACCTACGATGGCAGGAATTCTGGCCTGGCGTGAGTTAGGCGACAGTCTCACGGACACGAGAAAATATTGGGTACCGCTCGGATTTCAACGTGTCAAAATCCGACCCACTCATCGAGCGACACGTGTCGTCCGGGCTTACACTAGTATTCAGTCCTTATGCCACTGTTCGCAGGTGGTTTTCTGATCAGAATGGTGGTTTCCAGCAATTTACTTCCCCTTCCGAACAGTATCAGTCAAGTTAGCAGCAATCTAGTCAAATTAATTGGGCAACTGCCCCTACATCTCTCGCTCCTCTTAGTTAATTTCAAATTAAAGGGAGGGAGGGAGAGTTTTTTTTTACATTGTTCTTCTCCGTCGACTCTCCCCTTCCCCCGCCCGACTTCGTTCTCCGACCGATGATGGACCCAGCCGTTTAACGAACCCCGCCGCCGTTGGTGCCGCATCCGCCTAGTCCGCCCCACGACCAAACCACGCCAAACGACATCGTCTTCGAAACCGTCTCTCTCGACTTGCTCTGTCTCGCACTCTTTGCCACCACTCGACTTCTGACAAACCCCGCCGCCGTTGGTGCCGCTTTCGCTTGGTCCGCCCCACCACCAAACGACGCTAAACGACCCGCGAATCTTCAAACCCATCTCTCTCGACTCCCTCTGTCTCGCACTCTCCGCCACCGTCCGACTTCGAAATTCCGCCTCTGCCTCCGCCAAGGTACTAGACTTTCTTTGCATTTACTTTAACATTGTGCAATTTTTTCCGTCGATTCTAATTTTAGGGTTTTGATGATTTATATAATTCGTTGGACAAGTCCTTCGAGGGACGAAACCACACCCAACGAATTCTATAAATCATCAAGACAAAGTGAGTCGAGAGAGACAATGGAGAGAATGCAGCAGCGGCGTTGGGCGTGGTTTCGTCCCTCGAAGGACTCATCCAACGAATTCTATAAATCATCAAAACCCTAAAATTAGAATTGACAGAAAAAATTGCACAATGTTAAAGTAAATGCAAAGAAAGTCTAGTACCTTGGCGGAGGCAGAGGCGGAATTGCGAAGTCGGGCAGTGGCAGAGAGCGCGAGACAGAGTGAGTCGAGAGAGACGGGTTTGAAGATTCGTAGGTCGTTTGGCGTTGTTTGGTGGTGGGGCGGACCAGGCGGATGCGGCACCAACGGCGGCGGGGTTCATCAGAAGTCGGGCGGTGGCGGAGAGTACGAGACAGAGCGAGTCGAGAGAGATGGGTTCAAAGATGACGTTGTTTGGCGTGGTTTGGTCATGGGGTGGACTAGGCGGATGCGGCACCAACGGCGGCGGGGTTCGTTAGACGGCTGGGTCCGTCGTCGGTCAGAGAACGAAGTCGGGTTGGGGGAAGGTGAGAGTCGATGGAGAAGAACAGCATAAAAAAAAAAAAAAACTCTCCCTCCCTCCCTTTAATTTGAAATTAACTCAGAGGAGGGAGAGAGACATAGGGGCAGCTGCCCAATTGATTTGATTAGACTGCTGCTGACTTGATTGGTACTGTTTGGAGGGGGGAGTAAATCGCTGGAAACCGCCCTTCTGATCAGAAAACCACTCACGAACAGTGGCAAAAGGGCTAAATACCAGTGTGGGCCCGGACGACACGTGTCGCTCGGTGAGCGGGTCCGCTTTTGACACGTTGGAATCCGAGCGGTACCCAATATTTTCTCCATGGACGTAGCTTTTTACCTGCAAAAGTACAAATGCAAATATAATTAAATACCCACGAATTAAAAGTTTTGCGTATATCATACGTTCTAGGACCACAACCAACGTGGTTTTAATAGTTGACGATACGGTAGTAACTTTTCTTCTTCTTCTTTTTTAAGTTTTGTTATCATTAGGGAAAAAAAGCAAGCCAATTCCCAAAAAAATTTCAAATTTTAGGTCCAGTTTTAAATATATCTCGAACTTTTTTTTGTTTTAAGAAAAATCCTAAACTTTAGGTTCAATTCCAAATCTGCCCTAAACTTTTCTTTGTTTCAGAAAAAGCCCCAAACTTTAGGTTTAGTCTCAAATCTGTCATAAACTTTCCTTTTGTCTCAGAAAAAACCCCAAACTCTTAGTCCATTCCCAAATCCATCCCAATTTTTTTGTCAAAAAGAAAATCATCAAATTTTACTCTAATCCTAAATTTGCCATCCTTAGCCTCTATCCAAAAGCCGTATTAGTAATCCCTAATTTTTTATGTCCTAAAATGGTTTTATTTTGAAAATAATTTTCTATGACATATTGCTTATGTGTATTTATTATCTATGTGGAAATGACATGTTAAGTTGGGACTGAACTATGAGGTATATTCGAGAATAGATAAATAATTGGCGATTTTTTTAGTACAAATGGAGGGTAAAACCCCAAATTAGTATATCCGTCAATTGTGACGTATTATTTAATTTAGCAATTTGACAGTAAAATTTAATTGAAATTAATAGATGGTAATTTGTTTTGGTGGTCAAAAAATTAATTTTGGGTAAATTTGTCATACGTGTACTAATTTGATATTTTTTATGATTTGACTCTTTTTTAGACAAAACAAAATTCAGGGTAGATTTGGGAGTAAAATTAAAGTTTAGGATTTTTTCTAAGACAAAAGAAAAGTCCGAGGCAGATTTGGAACTGAACCTAAAGTTTGAGATTTTTCTTGAGACAAAAAAAAGTTTAAGGTATATTTGAGATTTGACCTAAAGTTTGGGGTTTTTTTTGGAATCGACCCGAAAAAAAAGCCATAAAAAATACTTCATATCATTCTCGTCGTAATATATTTATCCTAAATTTTTATATGACATAAAAAATCTCAACATTTGCATTTATGTTATGTATTTACTAGGGATGTAAACAGTTCGGTTCGGTTTGATTTTTTGGAAAAACCGAACCGAGCCGAACCGATAAAAGATGATACCGAACCAAATGAAACCATCCCAAACCGAATACGAACTGAACTGAAAATGCAATTGGGTTCGGGACGGTTTTTCGGTTTTCCTATTTTTACTTTGCTTATTGAAATTTAAGTAAAGAAGAGATGATAAAGAAGAGAGATTATTCAATTTTTATTAAGAATTCTGATTCGGTTCGATTAGCCGAACTGAACCAAACCAAAAAGGTTAACGGTTATTTTTCGGTTAACCGAACCGAAACCGAACCAAAAACATATGAAATTTTGATTCGGTTTTCCATTTCGGTTCGGTTCTTGAGACCCATAGTACTTACCATATGTTAAGGTTCCATTAAATGATTTTTCCACCAAAATGTCTTTTTTTTTTAAATTTTACTTAAGTCACGTAAGCATTATATCAACATAATTTGCTTTTTAGTGTCCATGGAAGCAATTCTTTTTTACAGTTTTAATTGATAAAATTTTGACGGGTGATAAATACGTCACGGAAAAATTACAGAATTATTGCCCTTATTATTATGATTTTGTGAGATCAGTGAGGAAATGTTGTAATCTCTAATATATTGCCTGCTCTTGTAATATGTATTGAAATTGGAATATTTTCTCATTAAATGTAATTATCAGGTGCACTATAACACTTATTAGGCATACTGACTTTAGAATGATTAAGTTTCAAAAAATTATTTGATATACCACAATAATAGTCAATGCATTGGAAATTGCATGATTTTGAAAATCCATTATTTAATAGATGCTCTCGAAACCCTATAAACAAAAATCCAATTGTGTGAAAAATTGAGATTGTTAGTCGATTAAGATTGACTATGGAGTTACTTCTCGCCGCGAGACTCTGATCGTTGATTTTGAACTCCAACGAGCACGATTTCTTGGAAGGTACTCTCATCAGCCAGTGTTTTCGAAAATCGGATTGCCTCGAATGATTCAACCGGCTCAATCGCGTTCCTATCGCAATGTTTGGATGATCTTTACCCAATTTCGGTCGATTTAAAGCAATTCGACTGCGGACCACTGAGGAAGCATGTTCGATGTCCGGTACTACTTTGTAGACACTGGTTTCAAGGGCTCTTGTTCTGATTTTTGTGTAGTAGATGAATGAGATGGGGGAGATACCATGGTTATGCTTTTACGGCTTGGGTTTAGGGCCAACAACCTGAACTATGGGCCGGGGCAAGTGCTGATTTTCAGGTACAATCTCAGCCCAAGAGGTCTAGGAGATGAGCCGAACATATGTGGAATGGGGGGTGATGGAATAACTTTGCGGAGAGAGAAGTCACTTTGGATGGACCAATCAAGTCGTCAGTCATCAAGTT
The DNA here is from genome assembly GCA_014182895.1 of Angophora floribunda. Classification (NCBI taxonomy): domain Eukaryota; kingdom Viridiplantae; phylum Streptophyta; class Magnoliopsida; order Myrtales; family Myrtaceae; genus Angophora; species Angophora floribunda. Next base: position 20,840,263 of record CM024709.1, read on the forward strand.
GTCCAATCTCCGAGCATAAATGGAATTTAACCTTAAGGCCGAGACTCCATTCGTTTTGTAGAAAATAATTTTTGAAAAAACGTTTTTCGAAATTTCTGACATTTTGATGTTCGTTTCACGTAAAATGATTTGGTCAGATTAACGGAAAAATGTTTTCTAAAATAAGGGAAAATGTATTTCACTTTTAAAGTAGGGAAAAACATTTTCCTTACTCACTCTCTCTTAGCTTAGACGTCTACCTGCCTCCACTTCTTTCTCTCTCTTTTTTTTCTTTTAAAAAAAAGTAAAACTTTTATCCTTTTCTTTTCTTTTTTATTTTTTCCTTTTTTCTCGACTGGTCATCGACCAAGAAGACAACCAGTGACCGGCTATAGGGGAGCTCGAGCTCATGCTTGTTGACCTTGGGCTCGCCAAATCGGTAGCCTTTTCGAGGCTAGCGAGCTCGAGCTCAAGATCACCTTTGGTCTGTTACTGGCCATCACCATGGCCAACAACCGATTGAAGAAGAAGGAGGAAAAGAATAAAAAAGTAAAAAGACAAATAAAAAAAAATTTATCAAGAGGAGTGCACGGAGGAAAATCGAATTGAATTTTCCATACTAGAGGCAAAAAAAAAAATTTTAGTTCATTTTCAAGTTTTAGCTGAATATTAGAAAATATTGTCATTTTCTTAAAAAATGAAAATGGTTTTTTGGAAATATTTTCCAGAAACGTCACATTTTTTACAAAACAAATGAATCATTAAGGTAGTTGATTGAGACACGAAAGAATTGGAAAACATTTTATTCAAAATGATTGTATATATCATTTACAAAAATGAGTCAATGGAACATATTTTTATTATTTATAACAATTTTTGTCTAAATATTTTCGTTAATAACAAAAAAATTACGAGAGGATTCCAAAGTATTGAGTTTTTGTAAGACAAATGCACCCTCAATCTAACTTGGAATTACTTTTTTTTTTGTGCGTGTGTTTTTGGGGCTCAAAATATAGGAGTTGATTTGTCAGCAAGCCACGGGCCCTGTTTGTTAACACTCCTAGGAACAACTAATTCTATTATTTTGTTTCCAGGTACATATTTGGAGTAAAAATTCGTTTGGTGAATTTTTTATTCCTAAGAACACAATCAAGAGTAAAAGAAAAAGTTGCTTCTTATTCCTAGTAACAATTTTAAGAATCAATTCTCATTTTTTCTTCCTTTTCCTTTTTTTTTTTTCCTTCTTCAATATTCAGCCGGCTGTTGGCCACCCCCCAAGGCTAGTGACAGGTTGAAGCTTGGAGGAGGAAATGGAAAAAAGAAAGGGAAAACATGAGAAAAATAGAAAATTTTAATAAAAGTATTAAAAATTTTAAAATTTTAAAAAAATTATAAGTCACAAAAAAATCTAAAGTTCCTACCAAACACATTTCTATATTAGGAATAGAAATTTTGAACAATTACCAAATATCTTCCAATGCTCAGAACATAATCAAAAAGAGTCATTTCTAAGAAAAAAATATTCTTGAGAATATAATGGTTATCATTTGCAACCTACCTCACCAGCTATCCTTCCCATCAACCTCTTTAATATATGAGCACCATGTAAAATCTTTTTTTTTTCAAGATTATAATTAAATTACTTACAATGGAATTAAAGGCAAAAATTGGAGCCCCTTTAATATATAATCACATTACATTTCATATGTTGGGTTGACCCATTAAAAATGTGATACACTTATCATGAGAGATCACTAAGAGGAAATTAAAGTCTGAACCCAGTAACTTATTCGGTTTGACCCACTTATAATCAACCTTAAGTCAATGAATTACAATTAAGTAGGATATATTAAACACTCCATATTACATCACATCCTCAATATGAGATTTCTTTTGCCTAACACTACATGGGTGTACCTCAACTTACCTTGACTTATCTAATTGTTTAAAGCCTATTCAGAAAAAGGCATATCATTAGAATCGTATAATTCTTTCATATCATATGAGGCTCAATATTTTTCATTTTCATATTTTTAAGGGAAAGGCCTAGTTAGGTTTTATTTTATTTTTGTAGCAGTCAAATGAATTGGGTGATAATGCTGGCCATATATATGTAGAGTCATGAATATTTTTATTTCTATAAACACGTAAATATTTCTACTGCTCTTCATAAAATTGCAATATTCGTATTTTCTTTGTTGTCTATTAATATAACAAATGAGCACTTCTCCGGAATAAGTAAAATGAGAAAGTTCCAAGATTCCAAGAAAATCTACCCATTTGATTAGCTCTTCTTGAACCGGTTCTTTCTCATGAGTAGTGAAAGTAATGATGGGCTATTAATTTTTACGTGTGAAGATTAATACTATGGGAGATTATCGCATTCTTTTAGAATAATTTTATGATATTTGAATGGCCAGCGCTTTTTCCATTACTCCTTTGTAGAAGGATTAATTTTATGATATTTAAATAATTTTATGATATTCAAAGACATTACTAATTCTCATGATAATTATCTAATAAGAAGCGTTGAACAAATAATAAAAATAAAACATCATATTGCAAAAAAAGACTATGATGCCAAAGACGTGGGAAAAAAAGAAGAACAGGAAAGTGGGGCTTGAAAAAAAATAAGAAAAAAAAGAGTATTAAGATCACTCTTATAGAGTTACACTAAAAGTGGTAGGCCTCATAAGAGATAATTTGGTAAGAAAAAAGGAAGTATCTAAGCCAAATAAGGAGTAGAAAAAATGCACCCTATTTCATTTTGTCTGAGAAATAAAATGTTCAAGATTCACCAGTGCAAAATGCAGATTCACAATTTGTTTCAATAAAAGCAAAGTGAGGGTCTTTTTCGTTTTTTCCACGAGAGAGTCGACATTAGGTCTTTGTCTCGGCTAACGAAGTTTCAAATGAAGCAATTCTTCGCTGGCCGGCTTGCACATGCGACTCGTGCGTGGAAGCAATTTAATAGGTTAGAACTGGAGAGGGAGGGAGAGAGATGGAACACCGGCGGCGGCGACGCGCCGCTAGTGTCTCCATTGCGATAGCCAACATAGATATGCTTTTGGGGCTTCATAGAGCGCAAATGATAACATTTCTAATCAGAAAATTGATTTTTGGAAAAGACATAGATTTTATTATTTCTATTCTTGAATGAGTTTCTAAATAAAAAAATGTGTTTGATGATAACATAAAATTTCTATTCTTGGAATAGAAATTCGTTTGATAATGAAAAAAATTTCACTTTTCCAAACGGCGGTAGCAAGGGGAGGGGGCATCTAGTGACCGGCGGTGGTGGGCGACTGGTAGCAATAGCAGGTGGGGGTGGCCATGACCGATGGACAACAAGAAACTCATTCGGTTAAGAAGTGAAAAAGAGATTCAATTTCTAATTTCTATTCTAAAAATAAAAAAGTAATTTTTTTTATTTCTAATTTATATTCCAAACAAATAGAAAAATGAAATTGTTTTACTAAACAGATTTTTATTCCAGAAATAAGTTTGGAATAGAAAATTAATTTTGGAACAGAAATAGAATGGTTACCATGCACAACCTTATTGTCCAAATATGTACTGAGGAGATTGACACCTAGTTGGCCTAGGTTTTGCTTTGCTTCTTCACTTTCGCTTTTTATTTACTTCTTCAAGTTACTTTTCCATCAACACTTCTCCAAATTAGGTCAAAGGAAAAAATTTCAAATAAAATCATCATTGTTTTAAGGCGTGAATAATAAACATTCTATTTCAAAAATCAATTTTTGTTTCTGTAATAGATTTTTCTATTTTTATTCCCTAAACAAATTTCTAAGAAAAAAATGTTGTTGATAATAACGTAAAATTTCTATTCTTGAAATAAAAATTCATTTAATAATGATACAAAATTTCTCCCTCTTAGGCGGTGGCATCATACAGTGGTCAGCAATAAGAGTCCGACAGACGGTGATCGACAATTGAAGATTTGCGGATAGTGGTTGGTGACCAACGATTGGCAATCGCCGACGACAGCAAATGATAGGTACTGACGAGTGGGCACGGCTTTTTACTTCTTATTATATTCTAAACATATTTCTGGACTAAAAATTTATTCCAAAAATAGAAAAGGGAAAATTTCAAAAAAGGACCCAAAGTGGTCATTGTCTCAAATAAGGACCCGAAGTGGCTAAATCAATCTCAAATAAGGACCTCAAATCGCCAGGTAGCCAAATGTTCGCTGGCCAGCGAGCATGTGGCATTTCTGGTAGCCAAAATAAGGGTAATTTTGTCAAAAAAAGTGATAGAATTTAACAAACCCTAAAAACAAAACTTCCAAACTCTTCACGTTCTCATGTTTTCTTCTTGTCTGTTCACGTTGTAGAGCCTGTCGCAGTCGGTGAAGCTGAGCTCGCACATTGTGGAGGTCGAGCTCGCCGCCGTCGGCGACGCCACGGTGCAGCTTAGTATCACCACGAGGAGAAGAAGAAGCAATAGCGGTGCCGCTAGCTATGAGCCGCGGTGGCGGCGACAAATCGTCTCCATTGCCTCCGAGCAGAGAGATTTTCGGGTGAGCTCAACCGCTCAATTTCATCATGGGAGTTTCGCAGAGGATCGCGAGAGGAGAAACCCTGAGAGCTAAGAGAGTGAGGTGAAATGCGAATCCACTTCCACGGACCCAACCGAGAGACACAAAACATCTCGATCTCAAGGACCCACATCTTGGACACAATGCGAATCCATTTCCACAAAGAGAGAGAGGGGCAGGCGAGGGGGTGCTGGACACGTACCTTTAGAACTCGAGGAGTCATAGATCTTGCTCCATTAACAAAGAATTTGGGTTCTCCGAGTAAGATGGGACAAATAGCCTAGAAGATGAATTGCAGAAGAAGAAGAGCATGAAAAGTTTGGGGTTTCTGTTTTTAGGGTTTGTTAATTTCTATCAATTTTTTTGACAAAATTGCCCTTATCCCGGTCACCAAAAATGCCACACGCTTGCCGGCCGACGAACATTTGGCTACCTCACGATTTGAGGTATTTATTTGATATTGGTTTAGCCACTTCGGGTCCTCATTTGAAACAACGGCCACTTTGGATTCTTATTTGAGAAAATATGCTCACTTTGGATTTTTTTTGAAAATTTCCCAATAGAAAATAAAATTATGTTACCAAATGAAATCTATTTCAAATATATTCCTAACAACATAAAAATATTCTAATCAGAAATAGAATAGTTGTCTTGCATGTCCTTAACGATCGAGATAAGCACCCAAGAGCAGCACCTGCAAATCTTCCATTTGGCCAACCACAGCTTACTTAAGTAAGGTCAAATTGGAACTTTAAATCCCTTATTCAAGACAAAATTCACTTTTTAGGAAATAAATCATTTCGAGTTTTATAAATGTGGAATATTCATTAATGCGAAATAATAATAATAATAATAATAATAATAATAATAATAATAATAATAATAATAATAATAATAAATGGCATGAAACGATCGATCCCTCCTCCCTCCAGTCAAAACGTACGCACGCACGCTCGCCCGGCTGTCTTCCCCCCGTCCCCTCTGCAAGCAGATGCCCTAGCCCCACGGCGGCGCTCCCCGGCAAATGGCGGCCGCCGACGAGTCTCCGCCGCGCAACTGGCTGGAGCTCCCGCCGGAGATCGCGACGACGATCCTCCTGAAGCTCGGCGCCGTTGAGATCTTCGCGAACGCGCAGAGGGTGTGCACCGCCTGGCGCTCCCTCTGCCGGGACCCCGCGATGTGGCAGTCCATCGACATGCGCAACGCCGGGGACTGGCTGGACGGCGCTCTCGTCGACATGTGCCGAGAGGCCGTCGACCGCAGCCACGGCGGCTGCGTCGACATCAACATCGAGTGCTTCGGCACCGACGAGCTCCTCAAGTACACCACCGACCGGTAAGTCGCCGACTCGCGCTTGAATTTTGTGCAGTTTTTTTCCTGTCTGGTTTTGGTAGGGCTCGGAATGATCACTGCATTCGCTGTTGTTGGAGAGAATTGAAATGATGGTTGATCGCTGAGGATGAGCTTTGTTTCGGTAATTGGCTGGTCGGTTGTTGTGATTCTGGTCGGTCGATTGCGGCGTTCCCGAGTGTATACCGTTGATTTCTTTGGGCTGAAGTTATGTAGGAATCGCGAATTTGGTTAGGAATTGTATCGGGCACGAGTTCACTTCTCTTATTTGCCACGGTCTCAATGGGAAGCGAAAGGTATAAATGTGAGGCTTCCAGGAGAAAATTCCCTATTTTTTTGTGCCTCTTGCTCAGTGTCCTCAAGAACTGAAAATGAAAAGAGAGAGAGAGAGAAGATGAACACACCAGATGGTGAGAACAAATTGTATTCAGGAAGCTATCTTTCGTGTACTCAGAGGTTTGCCCCTCTGCATGACTGGATTTTAGTGGATCTTAAACATTAGATTGATTTGGTGCTTCTGGGTTACGTGAGCTGTCTTATATACAAGTGAGATGTCGACTTGATCAGCTACATGTTCTGGAAACTAGCTGATGAAAAAATCATGCATGGAAATTTGGTTCTGATCCTGAAATGGTTCCCAAGAACAAGGATTGAGAGTTTTATGTGAAAGGACGCTAGTTTTGTTACTTTCTCTTTCGTTCGGGAGTTCTCAAATGGCTTCTTTTATGCTGTCTCTATGTTTTGTATGTTCAGCCTTAGTATCTTTCATTTTTTTGCTGTTATTTGAACATTAAGATGAGGCAAAAGTTCGACCTGGTTGAAACCATGAAGGAACACCGAACTGAGGTTGTAAAACTACAAATACAATGCCATCTGGTGAGTATTGAGCATTGCTAAATGAAATGAGGAACATGAACTGTGCCAGAGCTTCCATGAGTGCATGATATTGCAGAAGCGCTTCTATTTTACTTCACTCCAGAATCTTCTTTTCCTACATACTTTTTTTCCTTTTGATCAGTTTTATGCAGCACATTTCTCTCCTGCTTGCTACTAGTTATGGGGAGATATTGTTTAATGTTTGATGTGGGAGAGGGTATATAAGTCCAGAAAATAGGGTATAGCCATGTAGCTCCATCACCTTCTCGGCCTTTTGATTAAGGACAAGCGTAGCATCAAGCCATGCTTGCCAAAGCACTTAGCATGCTTCAGGTTCCAGTGATATCATTCGTAAACTGTTTTTCCTCTTATTTTGTTAAGCAAAGAAAATATTCTGGTTTAATTCACCGTGGAGTTTGTCTTCTCTTTCCTCGTCCAGACACTGTGCTCAGTCTTCATCATTGAGTTTTCATTGAGCTTGCAGAAACAGCTTAGATTCATTTGATGGCCTTTATGCAGGTCTTGGATAGGTACACAGCTGTCTTGATCTGACCAGTGGATGGCACTGTCAGTGTTTTGATTCTGGAGCAGACAACTAAAGTTACTGCTTGAGTTACTGTAATTGGCGTTTTTGGAGTTCTTTTGGTTCTTAACATGAATTTTAGATTCTAATAGCATTAGGTTTGCTTTTGTATATAGGATTTCTATGACTAACGTTTTTATAAGGAGTCTTGTTAATGAGTGCCTCTAGGATACTTGTTAACCATACATAATAAGGAAAGGTGATTATGCTAATTATACATAACATGAGAAAGATAGCGCATTATATCGACTAACTTTCTTTATTGAGATGTTAAAAAAGTGCCCATGGAAAATCTTTTTGGTCAGATTAACTCTCTTTATTGACTGAAGCTTCTCTCTTTGAGGGATTTTTTCTTTCTTTTACCTAGCGTTGAAGTCCAGAACAGAGCTTTTGGATTGTGTTTGATTGTCGACTGCAGGATATATCTGTATTCCCCGTCATATTTTTATTTCAGATAAATATGGCAATCTTACTTTTTAAAAGGCTATAATGATAGGTCAAAAGTGGACCAAACATGGCATCTCTGAATTGCATAGATTTCTGTTTTGTTTACATTTTTGTGATGCCATGGGCATGCAAAAGCGGACTTTATTAACAAAAGTTGCATAGTTGACTTTTTTTGAACATGATTAAAGAATTACAATCAGAGGCTGCAACCGTAGAGAATTCTTGTGATCTAGGGTTCTGGCTGATTTTTATCACTTTCCTTAATTATTGACATGTCTTGTTAAAAAGTGCCCATGGGGCATTTATTAAACATACTGCATAGGGAATGTTCCATTTTCCAAAACACTAATTATACACTTCACTAGAACAATTGTGCATTGAAACTTGTTTTGTTCCCTTAATTAGCCACTTAAGAAGTGCCCAAGGGATGCTGATTAACAATTTCCTGTTGTTGAAATACAATAACTTTTTGGGCTGATGAAAATAATCTCTCTACACCCCCTGCTCTAGATCAACAAGCTCTCAGTTCTTTATCTTTGTGGTTAACATCATTATTGCTACTCTACAACAAGTCTGCTTCCAGGTTGAACCATTATTGTTCTCACACATTTCTTGTTTCATTGCAGGTGCAATCAGATTAGACGTCTACGACTTGTATGTTGCAAAAACATTACAGATGAGGGTCTGTCTGAAGCGGCCACAAAACTTCCTTTGCTGGAGGTCCTTGAATTATCTTATTGCTCATTCTCGAAGGAAGCCCTAGAAACTGTTGGACAATGTTGTCCCCTCCTGAAATCCTTGAAATTGAATAGCCTTGGATTTGGATGTCCACACATAGAATGTGATGATGAGGCACAAGCTATAGCGAAAAACATGCATGGATTACGCCACCTCCAACTCTTCGGAAATAAGATAACAAATGAAGGTCTGGAGGTGATACTTGACAGTTGTCCTCATCTTGAGTATCTCGACTTGCGCCGGTGCTTCAATGTTAATATGGGGGGTGATTTGGGGAAAAGATGCACTGAACAGATCAAAGATTTAAGGCGTCCATATGACCCCACAGATGACTATGAATTTGACGCATATCACGCTGATGACTCCTTTGATGATGATTACCCATCTGGGTTTTCTGACATCGATTTGTCCGATTATGATAACTACTATGAATTCTCTGATTACGACGACTTCACTGTATATGGGCTTGATGAGGATCAGTGATTTGCTGGTTGACGCACTTGCATGGTGAGGAACCCTTGTCTTGCTTTAAGTTGCAGAATAATTTTGCTACGTGGTTCTACGTAGCTCTTCATGGCAGTCTGTTATGATGTGTTGTTTTTGATGATTTTGTTCTGGATATGCAGGCAAAGATTCTTTACGGTTGCTGAGACTTCATACCATGCTTTGAGGCAGAGATGGTTGAGCGGCTATCCTGCATGCCTTCTGGTGTAGCTTTTGACCTAAACTTCCCGAGTGGGAGTCTCTCCTATTTTGTTGATGAAGAGAAGCGTTCATAGATCAGCGCTCCCTGAGAAGCGCATTCTTTTATTCCTTTTGTTCCAGTCTCTGCATTTTTATCCCCAGAACATGTTTTGTGACTATGAGCCATGTTTTATGCATATAGTTCTAGTGCCTAGTCTTATTTTGGTATATGTGACTTTGGTGTGCTAACTAGCTGGCCATGATGATAACGAACCCTATAGCTGATAAACCGATATTGGGCTTCATTGTGTAGCTTTGCATAAAATTCACAATGTTGTTACCTGAAACGTTATTCAGAAAATCGCTTTTGGTTGTTCCTATCTTTGAGGATCTCGTGTAATGTTAAACGTAGCAGCAACTTGCTTTGCTTGTCGAGCACTTCCTTTTTCAACTAGTAGATTGTATTTCCATTGTGGCGCGGGAGAACTAACATTCAACATCTTTGATGTAACGGAAATGACTTACTGCCTATCACATATTTATGGCGGCAATTTAGCAATCGTTAATATGCCACACTGGTGTGGCCAAAGCAGGAGGAAATTTACCAGAAGTAGTTAGCTTTGATGAAGATCCTGATCTTGACCATATCTCAATTAATAAACGAGTAAGAAATGTGTTGGGATAGCATGCATGTCTCAAATTGCCATTAAATTTCGTAAGAAGTGTGCCAAGACACTTGTCAAGCAATCAAATTAGGGAATACTTTAAATTTTGAGGCAATGACTATGTTCATAGCTCATAGCGTATGCACAATTGATTGTGCATATTCTCGTAATATGATTAATGTCCCAAGTGCTATTAGATGAAAAGTTCCTCTAGGGTGATTTCTATTTTGCTAAACTTTGGGTCACTTGATAAACAACCAAATAAGAAAATCTTTTAGTCGTTAATGCACAACTTTTCTTACATGACGAATCATGAATGCTTTGAAAATTGAAACATTCACTATAGAAACATGATTGACACTAATTAGATAGATCATCTATATGATATATCTGTATCTCCATGCATGCTTGTGCAATGAATACTCCGAAGAACATAATATCCTTCATTAAGTACGCTTAATAAGTGCTCCAAACACACTCCTTAAGGAAATCCTTTACGAAAGCCATTATGCATTCTCCATCAACTTATGAACAAAATAAACGTGTCTTTCTATTAATATTAATCCATGAATATTAGTCATCTATATTCAATAAAAGATAAAACACATTAAATTGCAAAACTTGAAAATTATGTAATTTTTCATACTTAATTTTTTCGAGACAATTTTAATAAAGCTGATCACATTATCGTTGTGCTTTTCTTCTCTTTTCTCTTGTTTATTAATATATTTATCGCATTGCGAAATCGCGTTATGCAAGTCGAACTGCTCAATGTTAATCACACGAGTTCAGATTTACAGAGGGGGACCAAACTCAGCAATTATTGCACAATAATTATTAATGCTGAAATCATCTAGTTGGGGTTAAGGAAAAATAATAAAAAATTAATAATAATTACGCATCATGTCGTGTCGCGCCGTTTCTGTCAGACAGAGCCGGTGTCATATCTTTTCCCGGGTAAATTATCGCCGTCTGATGCTGATCCGACGCACACGAAACATCACCTCACCCCACCCGTTGACTTTGACTCTGAGAAAGGTAGTTGCCCAGTCGGGGTTGACCTACGGTGGCAGGATTTCTGGCCTGGCGTGCGTTAGGCGACAGCCTGAAGGACACATCTTTTTACCTGCAAAAAGTACAAATGCAAATATAAATAAATACAGCGAATTAAAAGTTTTCCGTATAGCATACGTCCGAGGACCACAACCAACGTGGTTTTAACTTTTGTTATTATTAGGGAAAAAGAGCCATAAAAAAGTAATTCATATCATTGTTGCTATAATATATTTATCCTAAATTTTTATATGACATAAAAGATCTCAAAATTTGCATTTATATTATGTATTTACCATATGTTAAGGTTCCGTTAAATGATTTTTCCACCAAAATGTCTTTTTTTTTTAAAAAAATTTTAGTTAAGTCATGTAAACATTATATCAATATCATTTGCTTTTTAGTGTCTATGGAAGCAATTTTTTTTATAGTTTTAATTGACAAAATTTTGCCGGGTGATAAATACATCACGGAAAGATTGCAGAATTATTGCCCTTATTATTATGATTTTGTGAGAAATCGAGTGAGGAAATGTTGCAATCTCTAATATATTGCCTGCTCTTGTAATATGTATTGAAATTGGAATATTTTCTCATTAAATGTAATTATCAGGTGCACTATAACACTTATTAGGCATATTGACTTTAGAATGATTAAGTTTCAAAAAATTATTTGATATACCACAATAATAGTCAATGCATTGGAAAATGCGCGATTTTGAAAATCAATTATTTAATAGATGCTCTTGAAACCCTATAAACAAAAATCCTATAGTGTGAAAAATTGAGCTCGTTAGTCGATTAAGATTGATTATGGAATTACTTCTCGCGAGAGTGTGATCACTGATTTGAACTCCAACGAGCGCGATTTCTTGTAAGGTACTCTAATTGGCTAGTGTTTTCGAAAATCGGAAGCCTGTTCGATGTCCGATAGTACTTTGTAGACACTGGTTTTTCAAGGGCTCTTGTCCTGATTTTTGTGTAGTAGATGAATGAGATGGGGAGATACCATGGTTAGGATTTTAGGGCTTGGGTTTTGGGCCAACAACCTGAACTAGGGGCCGGGGCAAGTGCTGATTTTCGGGTACGATCTCAGCCCAAGAGGTCTAGAAGATGAGCCGAACATGTGTGGAATGGGGGTGACGGAATAACTTTGCGGAGAGAGAAGTCACTTTGGATGAACAAATCAAGTCGCCAGTCATCAAGTTGTCCAATCTCCGAGCATAAATGGAACTTCACCTTAAGGTTGAGACTCCATTTGTTTCATAGAAAATAACTTTTGAAAAAATGTTTTTCGAAAATTCTAACATTCGTTTCATATAAAATGATTTGGTTAGATTAACGGAAAAATGTCTTCTAAAATAAGGGAAAATGTATTTCACTTTTAAAGTAGGGAAAAGCATTTTCCTTACTCACTCTCTCTTAGCTCAGACGTCCACTTGCCTCCACTTCTTTCTTTCTTTTTTTCTTTTTAAAAAAAGTAAAACTTTTTATTTTTTTATTTATTTTTTTTTTCCTTTTTTCTTGACTGGTCATTGACCAAGAAGACAACTAGTGACTGGCTATAGGGGAGCTCGAGCTCACGCTTGTTGACCTTGGGCTCGCCAAATCGGTAGCCTTTTCGAGGGTAGCGAGCTCAAGCTCAAGATCACCTTTGGTCGGTTACTAGCCATCACCATGGCCGACAACTGATTGAAGAAGGGACAAAAAAATAAAAAAGTAAAAAGACAAATAAAAAATTGGAATTTTAAAAATAAAAAATAAAATTTATCAAAAGGCGTGCACGAAGGAAAATCGAATTGAATTTTCCATACCAAAGGCAGAAAATATTTTTTAGTTCATTTTCAAGTTTTAGCTAAATATCATAAAATATTGTCATTTTCTTGAAAAATGAAAATGGTTTCTTGAGAAATATTTTCCAAAAACGTCACATTTTTCACAAAACAAATGGATCATTAAGGTAGTCAATTGAGACACGAAAGAATCGGAAAACATTTTATTCAAAATGATTGTATATATCATTTACAAAAATGAGTCAACTGAATGTTTTTATTGTTTATAATAATTTTTGTTTAAATATTTTCGTTAATAACAAAAAAATTACGGGATGATTCCAAAGTATTGAGTTTTTGTAAGACAAACACACCCTCAATCTAACTTAGAATTACTTTTTTTTTTTTTTTTTGTGCATGTGTTTTTGGGGCTCGAAATATAGGAGTTGATTTGTCGGGAAGCCACGGGCCTATTTGTTAACACCGTTAAGAACAACTAATTCTATTATTTTGTTACCAGGAACATATTTGGAATAAAAATTCGTTTGGTAAATTTTTTATTCTTGAAAACACAATCAAGAGTAAAAAAAAAAGTTGCTTCTTATTCCTAGTAACAATTTACTTTTATTCCTAGTAACAATTTTAAGAATCAATTCTCATTTTTTCTTCCTTTTCCTTTTTTTTTTTTTTGTTCTTCTTCAATATACAGCCGGTTGTTAGCCACCCCAAAGGCTAGCAACAGGTTGAAGCTTGGAGGAGGAAATGAAAAAAAGAAAAGGGAAAAAAAAGAAAGAAATAGAAAAATTTAATAAAAGTAGTAAAAAATTAAAAAAATTATAAGTCACAAAAGAATCTAAAATTTCTACCAAACGCATTTCTATAGTTACCAAATACCTTTAAATGCTCAGAACTCAGGAACATAATCAAAAAGAGTCATTTCTAAGAATAGTTATCATTTGCAACCTACCTCACTAGCTATCCTTCCCATCAACCTCTTTAATATATGAGCACCATGTAAAATCTTTTTTTTTTTCAAGATTATAATTAAATTACTTACAATGGAATTAAATGGCAAAAATTGGAGCCCCTTTAAGATATAATCACATTACATTTCATATGTTGGGTTGACCCATTAAAAATGCGATACACTTATCATGAGAGATCACTAAGAGAAAATTAAAGTTTGAACCCAATAACTTATTCAGTTTGACACACTTATAATCAACCTTAAGTCAATGAATTACAATTAAGTAGGATATGTTAAATACTCCATATTACATCACATCCTTGATATGAGATTTCTTTTGCCTAACACTACATGGATGTACCTTAACAATTTCTCTCTTCACATGTGAGCCATCGGTATTGAGTTCACTCCCCCTCAATTCAAAAATCCTTCGACACCAACATTATCCTAACTCAAGAATCTTTACCTTGCTTGGCCAAATTTGCATATGTTGGTGAGGACTATATGTATTCTTTGGATTCCACCTTGATTGTCTTGACCAACCAAGCTTGGTGAGAATTCGAGAGACACCATTCGCCACCTCAATTAAGGAGTCTCATATGAGGCTTTCCTTCCTTGAAATTTTCATCGGGCACTTATACATACCAAGATTGGGCCATAAATCAACATTGGCTCTAATACCACTTTTAGATTGACATAGCAAAAGGTCGATACCTTCACCTGATGAGATCATCGAGAGGAAGCACTAGTCAAAGCCCATTAACATACTCACTTGGACCCAATTTTACTCAAAAACTTGAGTTAATCAAGTACAAATCAGCTAAAATGTATCAATTGCACCACATCTACGATGTAGGATTTCTTTCACCTAACATCTGTACACATGCACCTTGACAAATACTAAATGCAGTCTGGTTCCTTATGTGTGCGAATGTACCCCTCGAAGCATCAAATACAAAGATGGGGTTTGTATAGCTTTCTTGGTTGTAGTAGATTTTTTCTGGGGTTACAATTTTACCGGCCCTTTGCATTGAGGTGAAAGGCTACCAATGCCGTAATTATTTGTAATGTCAATTCATTAGAAGGTGAATATTAATGAGTGACGTTTTACTAATTATGTCTTTACAACATAAATTTTTTCATTTGAAGTAACTGAGTATAAATGTACTTCCTTTAATCATCAAAATCTCTCAAAAATCATTCTTTCTATTTGTAGTTAATTTAATATAGCCATTGGTTTTTAGGGGATAAGGAAATACGGCTGGAGCCTGAGTAACTCTTCAGTCGATTCGATGTCGAAATGGAGCGAAAATAAGATCGAGAGAATGATGTTCTGACTGATATAGGAAAAACAGAGAAAAGACTCAATGCAGGTGTAGGGAAGACGAGAATGCTTCATGGAACGTGCAGGTACACAAGAAGAGATAAGATTTAGAAAATGAAGCTAAATGGGAAAAAGGTATGTGTTACTTCCAATTAACAATAAGATGGGATAAGTTCTCTCCTAATGAAAATAGGAAGTGCCCAACAAACAAATTTGCATGAGGAAGATGAACATTCTTCATTAACGTGCAGGCACACAAGAAGTGATTAAGGTTACATCTATTTCATGAAAAATGTGATATTTTTTATGTTTGTCTAAATGCTAGAGACCTTGTCTTGAATAGAGATGAGCTTTGATCCAAGGTTAACCCTCGACCGGCCCAACCTGACCAATTCTGGTCTAATTCGATCATTGGTCCTAAGACCCTTGGACCCTGCACCGTGCAAGTTGGTCTTTGCTCCTAGGAGTCTGGGGTTGTTCCGAGACCAATCCTATGTAATTTATCTAACTTATATATTATATATTATATGCTTTTATCTACTCTAAATTATAGTGCCTCCTCTTCTATTGTCTTCTTTTTTAGGCAATTTAGTTTTCTGTGTAAATGAGAAAGCAAAAAGAAACACAACCCTAATTTGACCAAAAAAAAGATAGAGACCCTCTTCACTCACCTCAGCCTCACTCGCCTCTGTTTGCTCATCACTCTTTGCTTGCCTCACTTGCCTAGTCACTCACCTCACTTGCTTCTAGCCTCTTCACACTTGCCTCATGTGTTCTTTTTATAGTTTATTGCTTTTAGCAAGTGTGGAATTTCTTTTATTACATTATCTTATATTTATATTTGATATGTACTGATTATAATAATTTGGTTGCCTAATGTCACATAGTTGATAGATATGTAATTTGAAATAGTATGTTTGTCCTTTCAATGAATATAAAAAAACAATCAGTTGATTCTCGATTGACGTTGGAACTAGACCGAATCCACAGGGTTGGTCCAATCCTTGGTCCTAGGCTCACCAAGGTCAATCCTCAATCCCAAAAGTTAAGGATCAATATTGTATGAATTGGTCATTGGGTTAAGTGCTGGACCGGCCCAACCTGAACCATACTCACCCCTAGCCCTGAACGTCGAGGATCCAAGAACCAACATTGAGGTTCCCATGTCCAAAAGCCAAAACGAAGTCTTATTTTGGAGAATATTTTCCAATTTTCAATAAGAAATCATTTTCCTGAATATAAACCTAGGTTACATCTTCCTAAATGAACCAAATGCTAAAAAATTAGGAAAATACTTACCCGGAGGCAAAAGTACAACGCAAGTACCAAAACTTGAAATGGGGGATACTTAATTGCCAAAAGTTCCAAAAAGTACACTAAAGTGTTACCTTTTAAAAAAAAAAAGTGAGACACTTAAGTGCCAACTTCAACAAGGGTGGCCGGAAACCTGACGTGGCTTATTTTAATAATATAATGGTCTAATTACCTAATCGGAGAGCTGACTTAACAAATGACGGTGCAAAACGACATCTCTTTGGCCTCAAAATTGCCACATCAACAATACGCCCCTAAAATTGATTAAAAATTAAAAAAAAAAACTTAAAAAGGAGGGGCAGAAGAGAGCTTTGGTGAGGGCTATGGAGACAATCGTTGCTGCCACCCCACCATCGCAGGGAAGGGCCGACGATGGTGTGATGAGGGTTGGCTGGAGCCATCGGGCCTTAGGTAATAGTTGGCGACCTTAGTCGACCACCAACGAGGGCTTGCTAGCCCTCATTCAAATCTGGGGCAAGGGTTACGACCCTCCCCCATATCCAGCGAGGGTTGCAAACCCTCACCTAGTCGGGCCAAGGGCCACTAAGCTGTTGGCTAAGCCGCCATAACTTGGGCCAAAGGCCCGATGACCTCAGCCAATGCTCACCCTATTGTCGCCAACCCTTTCTAGTGATGGTAGGGCAACGACGACGAGGGCTGCACAGCCCTTGCTGAACCCTCTCCCCTTCCTTTTTTTTGTTTTTTCAATTTTGGGCTTTATTGCTGAAATGACAACTTTTTTTAAAAAAAGGCCATGCAAACAATTTTTTTTTTTTTAAATTGCCACGTGAATAATTTTTTTTGAAGAATTGCCATGCTAATATGAAAAGTCGCCAAAAAATGCCACGTAGGCAATTTGGCCAGAATTTCTCGCTATTGACACTTAAGTGATCATTTTTCTCTGATTTTGACATTTAAGTATATATTTTGAAACTTTTGACACATAAGTGTCATCATGTGCCAAGTTTGGCACTTGAGGTGTTCAACACTCCTTACATGGAAAATGTTTTTCACAAAACAAATAAAATTTAAAGACTAGAATGAAGCTATCAAGAAAAAAAATGCGTGTGCTACTCCAATCGAGAGTAAAATATGAGAGAAATTCTCTCCATATGAAATAATAAATGCCAAGGCACAAGTTAACCAGAATGGTCACTTGTTTAGTTTAAATTTGTGAAGTCATGGAATATTGTGCAACCCTTTTATCATTGGACTATCACGCACGATTGTGGCTTGTTTGTTGTTATTGTTATCATATAGGAAAAGCCGAAAGGCAGTATGGCCAATGTATAATCATCTTTTTCTATTCAAAATAATTTGCGCAATTTCTTCTAAAGCGTATGCATTAAGGCTGTTTTAGCTTATTTACTTTTCTTTTGTCTGTAGCCTATTTACTTATTATATGCTTAATTTCCTATCATTGTATTCTTCATTACACATCCAGACCATTTAAGACATATTATTTCCTTTCTCTTCACTTACTTGTTTAACTTTCAATTCCCTTCAAATTTAGACTGTCGACGACATGTAGGATTTGGGTATCAATTTTTTGGGTCGAAAAAATGGAATGTGCTTTTTTCACTCTCTTTCAATAATACACTCTATTTTACAATGTTTTGACTACTTTATCTTTTGTTGATCTCACGTTTTTGGCATCCGAAGGATCAAATGCGGGGCCCCTCCTTTTATTTGGTTTCTTTGCCTGCAAGTCCAACTCCTTGTTCTTCTTCTTAGTCACTTCTCTCTCTTCTCTTTGTGTGCATTCATAGTCCTCTTCATTGTTGGCTGGCAATTATGAGAAACAAACCGAATGGATGCACCAAGAAAAATACATAGAGAGAATTATCAAAAAAATTTTTAACCTATTGCAATTGTGTCAATTCAATTTTAAATTTTTTTTTTTACTCAGTGCTAAACATTTTGCATTTATGTCAATTTAATCTATTCGACCAATTTTGGCCGGTAAGCGCTATCATGGAAGCCAATTGGCACCAATCATCCGACCAACATTCACATGAATAATTTTTTTCAAATTTTCAAATTTTTTTCATTTTTTTTCCTCCTTCCTTCTTCATCTAGCTAGTCTCCACCGAGTGGAGGCAAGGATTGGTAAGGCTCACTCCTACTAACCACTAGCAAGGATGAGGTAGGCCTTGCCATGGCTTAGCGAGGCCTACTCCCACCAGCTACTAGCAAGGCCCCACTAGCCACTGGCGAGGCTAACCTCGCCAAATTTGGCAAGGTCCCGCCCAACCATGGTGAGGGTGGCCTCACCATTGCTAGGGGAGGCTCACCCTCACCAGTTGCTTGTAGGGGTGAGCCTTGTTGTTGATTGGCGATGGCCGGTTAGAAGAAGAAAGAAGAAGAAGCAAAAAAAGGGAAAGCAAAAAAAAAAAAAAGATTAACAAAAAAATCGAAAAAATAATATATTATTACAAAATTATTCACATCATGTCGGTCGGCTAAAATTGACTAGATGAACTGGATTATCACAAATACAAAAAATCTAGGACTAAATTAGCCAAAACAAATTTATAACTAAAGTGGCACAATTGCATTAGGTTTATGGCTCTTTTGATAATTTTCCCCAATACACGAGAATTCGGATATCCCATCATCCATTGCACCTAGTTTTAGTTCAAGTACAGCCCAAGAACTAAGTAGCACCAACACCGATATGGGACATGACACCACACGCCACGCCAACACATTATTTCTAAAAAAATAAAGAATTTCGACATAGTGAGATATGTTGTATATTAAATGTGTATATTTATATATACAAGAAAATTTTCAATCAAATTAAATAAATTCAAATTCACAATTAAATAAATAATAAAAAAGAACATGGAATGAATTTGCACTAAAAATATTAATCTATCATTTGTTAATGTCATTCATTATTTCAATTTGATAAATTTAACTGCATTCAATTCCAATAATCCATAAACTTGAAGAAAAAAAAAACCAAGAAGTCCATATTCTGGACTTGCGTATCAAAAGAGAAGAGAAAAAAAAAAAAACTTGAGGGGAATTGTATGTCCTAGGAAATGAGAGTCAAAAGAGAAGAAAAAAATTAGGTTTTTCTTCTTTCTTCTTTATAATTTTTATAATTTTTTTTTTTTTACATATTTACATTTTGACCCCTCATTTATTGAGAATTTTTAAAATTGACCATATGCATGTCAGAGCGTGTCAGAAGTTGAACACATGTCAAATTTTTCGACACATGTTGACCGCGTGTCGAACATGACATGAAAATTCTTAGAGAGTATTAGTGCATCCTAGCCCAAGAGATGATTGGCTTGCTGGCGTGGGTGCATTAAGGCAAACGCAGACTGCCCCCTCTATTTTCAACTCATCTCCATTTGCCCCCGACACAGCCCATGATTATTTCAAATGACACAAACTAATGAAAATATTTTTTCATGGGTCATGTTAGGGGAATTCTCAACAAAATGCACCTTGTTATAACCTATTTCACATAATTAGCCTCACGATCATAAGAACCTTCATCAATTTGAATGTGTTTTATCAAATTATTCACAATTAGATTCTCAATCATGTGAAGAAGTTTCTTTCGATAATCATTACAAATTGAAGCGTTTGCCATGCTATAAGGTAAGCACCATGAGTTTACAGACCTGAACTTTTCGGGCATGATGTTCCTGTATTATACTCCTATGTTGCTGATAAATATAGGACAGCCTGACCTAATTTCTTACAGTTTCCCTAGTGCTCTTGGTATAGGTGGAGCTCCTATTGTAGGTGGCGATGGGAGTGATGTGGAGAACTAGGCGCTGGAGGTGATGTAGTTTAGAGGGGATGGCTTTGGTTTGCTGCAATCAGAACATTTTGAGGGGTGGGATCATTTGCTCGGCTAGTCGGATTTGGAAGGACGGATGTATCAGAGGAGGTCAGGTTCGTAGTAGTGCTAAGGAGATAAACACCTTTTTGTATTCTTCCAGTTAGGTCCTTCCCTTTTGATGTAAAATCCACCACTGATGTATAAGCAAATATGGTAAATAATATAAGTACGTTCCCCTCTATTGTTGATTGTTTGAGAAGTGTGCAAACATAAGTTATCTTATAAATGCTAACCTTCTAAAGGACTTCTACTTGCGTGATAACTTAAGGTAAATAAAGAACAAGAATTAGTAAGTGCCCAACAAGGACATCACATAAAGCACCTCTTGACACAAGTGATAATGGTAGAGTAAGTAATGTTGTGAAGCTTGATTTCATCCCTTATCATCTCATTTGCTAGTCCTCAATGAGCTCACCGAACCTCAAGGACTTCATTGTAACATTATAGAATATAGTCTTTATGGGAAACAAATTCTGGCTTTTGAGCCAATTCAAGAAAAGATGGGCTTTTTGCCACCATATGAAACTATTCAAAATCAAGAGCGTGTCGTCCCTAGTAGGTGGATTATTTCTTGAAGAGCAACCAAAAAGGCAGTTTCAAAGGACTCAAAGTAATTGAGCTTTGACAAGAGACGAAGAATATGGGAAATATATAAATATAAATATATATTTATATATTTCTATTAAGAGTACATGTACAAGCTCTATTTGCAATACTAGAGAAAATGCAAAAAAGGAAAAGAAAAAATTACATGATACACATTTCCTATTTACCGAGCCAATTGAGGATTACATGAATCAATTACTGATTATATGTATCAATTAATCCACACCCAGAATCGATACCAAATCCTATTTCCAACACTCCTCCTCAAGTTGGTGGTCTGTATATGTCGAGGACACCAAGCTTGCTTAGCAAATATGAATGTTGTCTTCAACCCAGAGGCTTGGTAAATATGTCTGTAGGTTACTCTATAGTTCCAATCCTTCTTGTTGTGATGATCTCTTCTTGAATTTTGTCTTGAGTAAAGTGATAATAAACTTCTATATGTTTTATCCTTTCATGAAAAACTGGATTTGTTGCTAATTTAAGTGCTCCAACGTTGTCACTAAAATAAATCATCAGTCCATCAATTTGTACTCCAAGATTTGAGAGAAGCCCTTGTATCCAAACTATTTGACAAATACTCTCTGCCATGGTCCAATATGTAGATTCGGCTGACAAAAGTGATATGGTCGACTGTTTCTTTGTCTTCCATGAGATAAATGATTTCTCTAACTTAACACAGAATCTAGTGATAGATCTTCTCGTCATTGGACAAGTAGTGTAGTCTGTGTCACAGCATGCTGTCAGCTTCATGTTGCACTCACAGGACAGAAAAATATGTAGTCTTGGACACCCTTTCCAAGTACTTCACGATTTTCAATGCTGCATTCATATGAGACTATTTCGGTTTGTGCATGAATTGGTTGAGTATTTGCACAACTTAACATATATCAAGTCTTGTCAATTAGATAGATCAATTTTCCAACAAGTCACCGATATCTTGATGGGTCCTTGAGCAGTGGATTTTGATTGAAGAAGGTGAGCTCTCATCATATTCATATGTTTTCAGTTTCACATTATGATCAATTGGTATAATAGCTTACTTATACCCTAATAATCATGCTTCTGAAACTATCTTCTAAACGAACTTACATTAGCTAAGACAAATTCCTTTGTCGGATTGAGATATTTCAATACCAAGGAAATGCTTAGGTGGCCCCAAGTCTTTGATGTGAAAAACAGAGTGTAAATATTTCTAAATCTTTCCAATAGCAAACTCATCACTTCCCATGATAAGGATATCATCAACATATATCAATAAATAAATTGACAAGTCACCTTGAGTCTTTGCAAATAAGGCATAATCATGCTTTGAATGCTGGAATCCTACAGCAGTTAGTGTAGTGGTGAACTTGGCATACCATTGTCTAGAAGCCTATTTTAAGTCCATACAAAGATTTATGAAGACGATATACCCAAGACTCCCCTTGTCTGCGTAAATCTTGTGGAATGTCCATATAAATTTCCTCACCAAGGTTTCCATGTAGAAAGGTATTGCGGCCATCCATTTGACAAAGCAGCCAATTTCTAAAGGCAACAATCGATAAAAAGGAGCGGACAGTGACTTCCTTAGCTACGAGAGAAAAAGTCTCATGATAATCAAAACATTCCCTTTATATGAATCCCTTTGTAACTAAATGGGCTATGTATCTTTCAATGGATCCGTCTACCTTGAACTTGATCTTGTAAACCCATTTGCAGCCAATGGGCTTTTGATGTGGAGGTAACGTTACAATATCCCACATATGATTATTGCTCAAAGCCTTCAATTCATTCTCCATAGCATGTTGTCATCGTGGGTCGCGTGCCACTTCAAAGTAACAAGACGACTCTTTTTCTTTTGAAATACAGACAATACAACATTTGTGTTCTTGTGATAACTGACTAAATGAAACATATGAAGATACTAGATATTGCGCACCTAAAGTATCCATGGTAGGACATAAATAATCCTTTATCCATGTAGGCGATTGGGTGAGATGACCAAAACATTGAGGTTGTTCTATCCTTGCCTCGATAGGAACTACAGGAGACGGCGCATGATTATTCTGGGGTGAAGAAGTTGCTGAGGAATTGGATGGAAGCTTATCCTAAGGTGGGAAATATGAATAAAATGGTGGTTCATTCCTAGGTGATAAAATTGGTAAATCAACAGCTTGGTCTGCATATCTTGTTGTGATGGGGATGTGTTGATATGGAGCAATAAGTAGATATTGAGGATGCTCGTATAAATCTTCTTTTGACAGAAAAGGATGCCATCTGATGATGAGAAAGAGGACAAAGACTCATACTCTCGAAAGGGAAAGTCATCTTCATGTAAAACAACATCTCTACTTACAAAGATATTTTTTTATAGAGATCTCCATTACTTGATAACCTTTCTACAGAGAGGAATATCCCATAAAAATACATGGAATGGCATGAGGATCCATCTTATCCCGATGGCCCACAATTGTTGCATAACATAAACAACTAAACACTCTAAGATGATCAATTGCTTGCTGCTTTCCATAGAGTAACTCAAAAGGAGTTCGCCCGTTGAGAATTCCAGTTGGCATGTGATTAATCAAATAGGCGGCTGTAACCACACAATCTCCTAGAATTTTTCAGGAATTGAGGTTTGGTATTTGAGAGCTTGAGTTACTTCTAAAAGATGATGATGTTTGCGCTCAACACTCCCATTTTGTTAGGGAGTGTAAGTGCAGGAACTCCCATGCAATATCCCTTTAGAGGATACGAAAGATGCATACTCAGAAGAAAAGAACTCACGTCCATTATTTATATGAATTCATCTAGGGCGCGAATGATAACATTTCTGTTCCAGAAATCATTTCTGGAACAGAAATAGATTTTTCTATTTCTACTTCTGGATGAGTTTCTGGACAAAAAAACGCGTTTGATAACTGAAAAAAATTTCTATTTCTGAAATAGAAATCTGTTTGATAACTGAAAAAAATTTCTATTTCTTGAAAGAGATTTTTTCTTTTGGATTAAGTGAGTTGTTCATTCTTAAAAATTTCAAATGCTTATGAAATTAAATACAAAATGAAAGTTGTTATATTATATTTTCTAAATTTTCACCAAAAATTTTCAACATCCACTTGGATAGACAATTACAGCCAAACAAAATACTTATCAATGGTCTCCATACAATAGAAAAGAGAGATCAATATGCATTACTTTGGAGCGCAATAGCCAAAGGTCCCCAAAAATTTGGTAGAATGAAGGTGGACAACCATGTCAAGTGCCTAAATTTTGACTTTGAATTCTTCAAAAAGAATTTTACCCATCTCTCTGAAGGCAGACAACCGTGTCAAGTGCCTAAATTTTGGCTTTGAATTCTGCAAAAGAATTTTACCCATCTCTCTCTCTCTCTCTCTCTCTCTCGAGACAATAAGAGAAGGTGGTGACTGGTATGGATTGCGAATCGGTGATGTTTGTCGGGTTTCTTTTCTTGTGTTTTTTTTTTGTTTGCTTTTTCTTTTTTTTTTTTTTTGCTTGTTTTGCAATGTGAAGAAACAAGAAATATCAAAACCTTTGAGAAAAGAAAGGTAAAGAATTGCTTTGTAACTTCAGACAACGGGTATTAGGTAATTTGCAGCAAATTTTGCAAAATTGGTAATTTTTATGAAGTATGATGAAGCTTGTCATAAAAGACCACTACAAATAAGGGAAATCCTCAAATAGAATATCACATTACAAGAGTTAAGATAGGAAATCCTCAAATACAATATCATATAACTAGAGTTAATATAGGATGTCCTCCAATATAACATCACATTACGAGAGCTACCATAGGAAATCTTTAAATACAAAATAATTAAAATACATTACAATAGTTGAAAACACAATTTCATGGAATCTCCGGCATATTATGATCCCTTGCCATTTTATTGGCAATACTTTTCCTAAGCATGTTCATCTCGGTTCCCTCCTCGGTTGATGTATCCCCCGTAGCCTCATCTTGTGTAGGACCAAACGGGTACTGGATCTCCATATAGGGAAAAGTTCTTATCCCTCCTATCTTGATCACGGATGTAATTATGAATAGCACAACATGCAATTACAATATATGCTTGCTTTCGAATTGCAAATGAAGGCATGTGTCTCAAAATAAAGAAGCGATTCTTTAATGTCCCAAATAACCTCTCAATGACATTCCTCAGTGAAGAATGCCTATAATTAAATAACTCTCTTGCTGTTCTTGGTCGTCTCGCTCTACCCCTGTAATCATTTAGATGATACCGTTCACCTTTAAAAGGAATTAAGAATCCCGGAGCTAATGCATAACCAGAGTCTGCCACGTAGTAATTTCCTATAACAAGGTATTCATATATTGCTCATGATTTGCAAAAGGGATACAATCATAAAGAAAGTACTCCTTATAGAACAAGTAAATACCTGGTGGTGGTCGAGGAAATTCCAAGTGAGGAGTCTCGAGTGCTGCTGATAGAACCCGACAATCGTTGGCAGATCCTTCCCAACCAGCATACACAAAAGTAAATTTCATATCAAATGAACATGCACACAAAACATTTTGAGTGGTAATTCATTTTCTACCTCTAAATGGGATTTGCTTCGACACAGGTACAAAAGCATGAACATGGGTACCATCAATAGCGCCTATGCAACCCTATCATTTTATCAAAGACTAGTATTATACAATATTATTAATAAAATAAAACTAATGGTGTAAAGAAATGTATGAAAAGCTTACCTTGAAGTAAAGATTATGGTTGGGATCCATAAGAATTTCATTTGGGACAACATCAAAGGAAGGTGGTCTGATAATCTCTTTTGCTAGTTCGAGAATTGCTTTCAACACTATAGTGAAATACTTGATGATCGTTTGTCCCGAATGTTGAAATCTCTCACATAAATTTCTATTTGAGTTTTTGTGACAAATCATAGATAAAAAGATTCCAATTTGTTCATCTACTCTTATATATCGACTATCTGCTAACCAACCTCTTGCCTTCATCAAATCACAAAGGTTAAGAAAGACGTGTCTCTCCATTCTAAAAGCTTCATATACTCTATCTGAATGACCATGAAGAACCTCTCTCATCCATTCAGGTCCTGACAATATGCTATCCCTGATAGGTTCTCTCGTATGTATGGACATATCCACCGCAACTACAAATAACCATGCTATTAGTATATCGATATCAAAATCATCAAAGTCGAGTTCAACTGATTCAACTGCTGATACTTGATCACTATGGAGACTACTTTCACCACCTTCCATATTACCTATAACATCACACGAAATAAGAACATAAACACAACAAATAAGTAAGGAATCCAATAACAATCAACAATAGCCACAAAGTTTTCATAGTTGCATCCGAAAAAAAAAAGATTCTTAAATACATAAGTCATAAAGCAAAATCAAGCTAAAAATATTTCTAAATATCTCTTTAAAGAGATTCCAGAAGTCCACGTCTCCTTTCGGGTAGAGAAATGATGAAAGCTTCTCTCAAGTGGCATTAAGACATGATTGGTTCACAGCTTTGTTGTAAAGATCCTGTTCCAAGTTAGGCATGCCATTTAGGACAGCAACCACAGCTCCTATGGAGTAGGGGTCTACCGGTGATGGGACATCTGAGGTCACAGAGTCACTTGTTGATTGACTAGTCTTGAATTTCATCATTTTGTGAATGGCTTTACAGAGCACTTTGGAAACATCATATGTGCTACTCTTCCTCCTCCTTTTGGAATTTGGAGTCCTATCTAACTTGTGCTTCTGACGGTCTAAAGTACTAGTCACATTAGGCGTGAAGTCTCCATCATCAACAGGGTGTTCATCCAATTCCTCCGGATCACCTATCACATCACCACTAACATCACTGCCACCATCACCACCACCATCAACACCATTGTCGTCTCCCTCCGAGGACAACACCACTTTTTCTACATTTCCTGATGCATACTCTCCAGTAGCATATGCATCACCGAATACAATACACAAATCAGGATACTGAGGAAACCCATCATTCTTAAATTTAGCCCAATCACTATTATCCTGAAATTTCACAATAATAACATATGTCAGCAATACAATCAAAACTTGCATTCACAATAAAAATGAAATAACCCAAATAAAGTGATACCTTAATGTGAGTCTCCCATACACTTTGATCCGCCACGGCAACTGTATTGTTTACATTATCCTATCCAAATCCAGATTATGACAAAAGTTTCTTGAAACTACCATACTGCCTCTTCAGTTTATTGACCCTATTCTTCAACTGAACTATACTAAAGTGAAGTCCGGTCCGTTTATTGAATTCGACATGTATGTTATTCCATCCTATTTTGTTGTAGGTACATGTAGTGCGATTTCCCTTTTTACCTCTGCTACTAACAAACTTACAAGTTCATTAGTCAAAGGCTCAGTCCACTTTGCCATAAAAGCCTCTTTTTGGGATGCCATTTAACTTTAAAAGTTAAGCATCAAATGAGCCATATCAATTGTTGTACCCGTTCAAGCAAAAAGCTTTCATGTCAAGATCACATCAATGAAATATTCTGTGATTATCAATAGAAAAGAATGCACGGAGAAAATTAAAAGGAAACATCGTCATGTAATTGTACAATTCTTAGAACTGAATTGGGAGGGTTCCAACTTTGATTGTATATTCTTTATGGGTAGCTTTGCAGCATTATGAGGCTAGAGTTCTTTCTTGGTTCCTTGTTCATTTGAGTGTAGGTTTTGGTTCTAGTTCCTAATTAGAATTGTAAAAACAGCAATCTGAAATACTTTGGTTTTTACTCAAAATTGCTATTAGTACTCTGCTTTGTGCATTTACTTGTGCCTGCCATTGGGAATCCGTTGGCAGCAAAATCTTGACTCTAGGCCTTTAACCTAGTACAAACAAGAGGAGAATAATCCACAATCACATCTACATTAAGTTACTCTCTTTTGCCATATTTTTTGTTTGGGCTTATTTTTAACATTTCTATTTTCAATACCAAGCGCATTAAATGAAAAATTGATGCTTGGACAAAGTCTTTACTACCATGTTTCCATTCAATTCCCTCTGCTTTTGTTTTTTGCAATGGCAAGCTGCAATCTAGTTCTACAGTTTTTACTTTTTGTTGGTCATCTTGATTTGTCGAAATATATTTACAAGTCAGAGTTCATCATAACCGATAGTGTTGCTTAGATTTAGGGCCAAACTAACTGCAAATTTGTGATCTAAATACCATTTGCTCCCATGGTTATGGTTGAGTTAAATTGTTTCATGCTTATCTATTTAGGTGCTCCCGGGGACATGGGAACTGGAAAACAAGTTTGGTGCTAAGATTCATAAAAGGCCAATTCTTTGATAACTAGGTTAGGTTCCTTTCATTTCTTTACCTAAAATTTGGTCTCACTTGTCTTATCAAATGTTACATCTCATCAAAACCCTGTTGCAAGAACCAACAATTGGAGCTGCATTTTTCACGCAAATATTGTCATTAGCCGAAGCAACAGTTAAGTTCGACATATGGGACATAGCCGGACATGAACAATATCACAACTTGGCCCCTATGTACTATCGATGAGCGACAGCTGCAGTTGTTGTATATGACATATCAAGCATGGTATAAATTAGTTATATTCTAATTATTGGACAGAGTATCTAGATGTTCTTAGCACTACTAATTTCATGCAACTAA
This sequence comes from Angophora floribunda, assembly GCA_014182895.1. Taxonomy (NCBI): domain Eukaryota; kingdom Viridiplantae; phylum Streptophyta; class Magnoliopsida; order Myrtales; family Myrtaceae; genus Angophora; species Angophora floribunda. The sequence goes on from CM024709.1 coordinate 20,868,714, forward strand.
AAGCAAGTCATAAACCTACCATCATCTAACTATATATTGCCCCATGATGTTCATTTGAAAGAGTGCACCATCATTGACTCACAAACTACACCCGAAGAACCAAAACAGGACAAGCTTTGGATTGAGCATGGAACGAGTACGTGGAACTAAAAAACAAAATCGATTGGGGAAAACAAATGAGCTACACATTATGTATCATGTAACAATCCTTATGTGATTTCTTATCTAAAACTTGATGCGCATCATTACAAAATGGAATGAGTAATCAATTGAACTCTATTCAAGTACTTGTTTTTCATGTACTCCTATGTGTTTTGACGTATGTTCTTCTTATAATCAGTATATGCCTATAGTTTCGTTCAACATTAGTGAGTGGCTGGCTTTTTAGACCCTTCATATGGTACTCATTTTCATGTGTTCACAGAGGGAACAGGCAAAGAATTTTCCTCCTCCTAAGCCCAAGGCAAGCACAGCTAGACCAACTCATGATGTCTAGCTCGACCAACCACGTCCCTTTGCCACCATTGTTGTATCGATGGTAAGGGATCGACATGCCATCAATAGCCATCGCCCCTTGGCCTAGCCCCACCGTCTTTGTCTCCAATCGACAATGGTCTAAACTGAGGCCAAGCGACCATATTTGGACTAAATCAACAGACTGAGTTTTGGGTGATTTCAAGTTGATGTAGGCACAAAATCATGATCATGACCAGGAGCAGCGAGTGTGCAAATAATCTTAAAGAAAGCAATGCAATGCCTCTCTCAACGCAACACTAATAGTCATCACAGAAACTTGACATCATAAAATTTTATCTTATAGCAATGAGCTGGAGGACCACCTAATCCCCAAAGATTTGCGTTACTCATAAGTTATCAAGAAAACTCTTTCAAAAATCTACTCACAAAGAATGTAACTCTTCCTTCTAATAGAGCAGTCAATTTTTTCTGAAATTGTAAGGACAAATCAATTCACATGAAACGGGGTCGGGCGATTGGAAGAAGAAGAAGAAAAATATTGACACGTATTCAACACATGAGATGAGGACACAAAGATAGAGAGAGAGTTAACGGAGATAGAAAGAACATGATTAATCAAATATTGGTGGTTGTAACTCCCCCACAATCTCCTCGCCCTCCGGCGCCACCCGGACAAGCTAGAATTTTTGATTCTCACCGTTCGCAGATCAGGAAGCTTGATCCCAAATTTGTATTTCTCGAGACTTTGAGTTACTTCTAAAAGATGATGATGTGTTCGATAAGATTTATGCAACACTCCCATTTTGTTGGGGAAGATGGGGTGTCGAGGTGAGTGAAGGAGGCGTTGAAGAAGAAAAGGAGAAGGAGGCTCCCAAAAGCAATATCCCTTTAGTTGAGGATAATTTCTTATTTTTGAAAGATGCATTTCTGTTCCCAAACCTCGGAATAGAAATCTGTTCGAGAAATAGAAAACTGAAATTGAAAAGAACTCATGTCCATTATTTATATGAACTCATCTAATAGATTTGTCGAATTGATTTTCAACAAGTGAGACAAAGTTCGACGGTTTGGAAAAAGCTTGACTCTTGATTGCATAAGATAAACCGAAGTGGCGTGAGTATAATCATCAACAATTGTAAAAAAATAGCATGATCCATCACGATGTGGGGTGTGATAAGGACCCCCAACATCTATATGAAGTAGGGAGAAAGCACTAGTTGCATGAGAGGTACCTATAGGAAATTGAGCCCAAGATTGCTTTGCCAAAGGGCAAATTAGACATTTGAGGAAGGGAAAATGTACACTGTGAGACCCAAGTGTTGATGAAAAATGATATTTTTATTATTAATAACGGCATTACGAGGAATGTTTTTATCAAAATCCTTTGGAAGACTAGTCCAAAAGTATAGCCCTTGTGCAACACTACCCAAACCCATTAGTCTACCGGCCAAAGGGTCCTTAAATAAGCAATGCTCGGAATTGAATATGACATGATAGGAATTATCTTCGCAAGCTCTTGAGATAGATAAAAGATTGAACTCGAACTCAAGAATATATAAGACATTTTTAAGGAGCATGTTTAAACTGAGTTGAATAGTACCTTTTGGTAACGTCAATGATGTTTCCGTTCGAAAGATGTACGGACACGAAAAATATGGATTCTTTTGAACATTAGAAAATAATTGCTCATTGCAAATTATGTGATCATTGCCACTCGAATCAATTATTCATGCATCAATTAATATTGAATTTGTCTTGTAGAGAAAAGTAGCTGAAAAGCCAGCATTTTTGTCATTGGTTGTAAGTTGACTCAGGTTCCTCATAATAGTTTGGTATTGATCTTGGGAGATTATTTCATGTCCCCCATCAATCCTATATGTTGACACTTGATGAGCAAAAGCCTCATTATCCTTCTTGTCTTTGTCACCTAGCTTACCATGCAATTTTCAATAGGTATCGATAGTATGATGTGGGCATTTGCAATATTCACAACATTTACTCTTATTTTTTGAATTTTGCCCACTATTTTTCTATGATGATGTGGTGTTTCGTGGGCTGTTAGATGTTCTATAAGCTAATGCTAATGTGGCTATGTATGGGTCGTTTGATTCGGTAGGGTAAATGGAGGAAAAATAGCCATCCAATCTTCTTTGATCCCAGCCATCTGATCTCCTTTATCCCAACCATCTGTTCGAATTATAGGGTTTCTTTGGTTTCTTTAGCCACTGCTCAATCTATCCTTCTCTTTCTAACAGCCTCGTTTACTCCGACAAGACCAAGACCTCAATGGACGCTGAATCCCCCATGCATGTCAGTAATTGCTTTAGCCGAGTTGAAGCCCATTAGAAAAGCCACAAGTGCTACGGCTTCACCAATTCTTCCACGCTCAGTCGTGACGAGCCATTGGCTTTCCTCTTGGACAGCTAGTTGGTGAATCCGGCCGAGGCTTAGCATGGGTTCCATTGCTAAGATTTGCGACCGAAAAGTTGAGTATGATTCATTCAAAATCAACAACAAAAAATAACTCTTTTTCTCTTTCTTTCATCTCACAGTACTTCCGAATCGTGGCCTCAAGCCCTTCAAGTTTTTCCTCGACTGCCTCGAGCTCATTCTAGGAAGCCAAGAGCCGATTGAAGCAAGCGGTAATTGAAAGGTTCCCTTACTTCAATTCTGAGAAGGCCTGAGTGATTGTGAAGAGTTTCACGTGGTCGAGTTTGCCATACATTTCTTGTATGTTATCCCAAATCATCTTTACGTCTTTGGTCGGTGGTAGTTTGGCCACAACGTCCGATGCTAGATAATTGCCAATCCATGTGTGTACCAATTGGTTGCACTTTCTCCACTGCCGTTGAAGCCGTTAGTCGATCGGGAAGGGGACGGCTTTGTCAATGAAGCCATCCTTATCATTTGTTATGAGCGCATGCCAGAAATCTCAAGCCCAGGCACTGTAATTATCTGCTTTAGTGAGTTGCAAGTTGATGAGTCAAAGCTTAAGGCTGTCAGTTGACGATGTGTAGAGTGCATTGTCAAGCTCAAGAAAACCACTATCGATGGGAATGGCATAGAGATAAAATTTAGGTTGAATGGCCGGGTAGGGATCTATCCCTATGCCTAGTGGGAAAAATCCCGATCCTGTGCTCCGGGCCTGTCCAACTTGGCCCGCCTCTAATCATGTTGTTTCCTTGTGAAGATGGTATAAGGCTACCTTTGTTGGGTCAAGTTACAGATCTTGGAAAATACTCCTCACCAAATGGGCCTTGTTGAACCCATGTGTGGCTTGGCCTTCTGGCCCATTGGCCTTGAATTGGGTACTAGACTGGGGGCCATTGAATAGGCCCAATGGTCTAAACTAGAGCAAGAGCAAAAGTAGTAGATTGTTGGACACTCAAGTTTTCTTCCTCTATTAAACCCGAGTACTGTTGATGAGTTGGATATGAAGTTTGATCAGGTGAGTTGGGATTTACCTCCATTGATGATGTGAGTGGCTTGTCATGGTATGAAAAAAAATTAAATTCCTACACAGTGGCTAGCTTGTTTTGTAGGTTTGAAGATGCAACAACTAGTTAGAAATAATCCACAGGCAATTCTGATGTCGTAGAAGCTAGGCCTAGATAGGTTGCTCTAATACCATGGGCAAAGTTGTTTATGCATTTTTTTTTGGACAAATACCACTAAAAATCCTAAACTATGCTACTTGTAACAATTTTCCCCTGAACTTTTTTTGTGTCATAAAAAACCACAAACTATGCTACTTGTGACAATTTTACCTTGAACTTTTTTTATGCCACCAAAAACTTTAAACTATGTCATTTAGGACAATTTTACCTCAAATTTTTTTGAGTAGAGGGCATTTTCATCCTTTTTTTTTTTTTTTTTTTTTTTTATTTTTTCCTTCTCCTTCCTTCCCTCTACTATGGCCAACGGAGGGAAGCCAAAAATGGCCGCCCTCACTTAAGCGAACGTCACCCTCGCTAGATTCGGCGAAGGTGACCCTTGCTTGGGTCAAGCGAGGTGAGGGTGGCCCTTGCCCAGCCCTCACCAACATCAAGCAAGGGCTACCTTGGGTAGGGCGAGGGCCACCCTCACTGGATCTAGCGAGAGCGACCCTTGCCCAACTCAAGCAAAGGTCACCCATGCCAAATCCTTGTTAAGGCAGGCGAGTGAGGGCAACCCTCACTGACTCCGATAATAGCAAGGGCGGCTATCGTCAGCAGAAGGAATGAATGAGAAGGAAAAAAATCAAATGGAAAAGGATGAAAATGCCCTTTAGCTAAAAAGTTTGGGGTAAATTTGTCCTAAGTGGCATAATTAGGGATTTTTATAACATAAAAAAAATTAGGGTAAAATTGTCACAAGTGGCATAATTTGGGGTTTTTAGTGGCAAAAAAAAAAATTCAAGGTAAAATTGTCACAAGTAGCATAGTTTAGGGTTTTTGGTGGTATTTGCCCATTTTTTATTATTATCAAGAGTACATGTACAAACTCTATTTGTAATACTAGAGAAAATGTAAAAAAGGAAAAGAAAAATTTACATGATACACATTTCCTATTTAGTGAGCCAATTGAGGATTACATGAATCAATTACTGATTATATGTATCAATTAATCTACACTCAAAATCGATAACAAATCATATTTCCAACAAGCTTCTCCACGAATGCCCTCAGCTCTTTAATTGAGGATTGTGTGTTTAGTGAGAATAATTCTGCCTTTACAAGTTCAGCGCACGAAGCGCCTAGGTCGTGCCGAGTTGACCCAGGTGAACTTCGGCTTCAATTTAACATGTGGGTCTGGACTATCTTAGCTAGGGAGAGAGTGGTCGTGGATAGAGGCCTCAATTGGTTGAACAAGGACGGGTTCTTCCGGTCGAGTTCCAAGAGGTTTTGAGGAGGTTTTGGTAGGGACTTGGAGGAGGAAGAGTTGCAAGACAGGTGAATCTTCAAGTTTGGCATGCCTGAACAATGAAGGGATTCAATCTTTTCAGGTATATTTGGTGTGAGATTGCCTAATGGATGTCTAGAGTTTTAGAGAGAGTAGTAGTAGCTGTTAGAGAATCTTGAAATGGGAAAAATATAGAAGAAGGAAGGTGAGATACTCTGTGAGGCCTTATCTAAAAAGGCATTATGGAAAATGGATTAAAAAGAATTTGAGGTCTAGAATGTTGAAATGAGAAAAAAAGTTTAGAAAAATTGGGTTAGAGATCCACCAAGAGGTGGGTAGCCTTAACCAGATGTGTGGTAACAGGTAAAGCCCAAAGGCTCATTCCCATCCCTCTTAGGGGAGATGCCAACCATCTCTCCTTTCTACAAACACAGACATAATGCACAAAAGAGTTACTTATCAAGTGACACTTAGTATTGTTTTTATTCTATGTGAGACTCTTGTGACACTTAGTATTGTGCTTATTATATGTGGAACTCTTGCATTTTCTTAATGCTGTAATGCAATTTCTCACTTCCTTTGCACTCATTGATTCCAAAAGATTGCAACTCCCCAACACAACTAGACACCCTTAGCAATTTCGTCTCAAGTTAACGTTACTCATAAGAGAGAGCAACTTTAGAGAGAAGCATTGGAATGTATTTCCCATATAAATAAGATACAAATGAAGGGAATGAGACCCCTATATATATATATATACACACAAGACTAACCATAACCGTAGATCTCATATTGATCTAACGATGGAGATTACATCTCCCTAACTATCAAGTACCCACATTTACTACAACCATATATAATTACCGTATTGCCCGCCCCAAGAGTATTCTAGAATACTCGAGAAATCTCAACCAAGAGCATTCTAGAATCTCAAGAAAACCCTAAGACTTGGGGAGATAGGTTGAGAGTCACTCATTTATGGATCCATCACAGTCGCACGGAAATCTCTAGGACATGTCTCTCTTTGGACTTGTGACATGCGTTGAAATTTACCTTGTAAAATTCTTGTGCGTATACCTTTCCCTTTGAATACTTCGAGGTAGAGTAATGTTTTTATATTAGGAATGATCGATTATATTGATACGTTAAATGGTATGATAAACTGTAAATGGACGTTTAAAGAAACGAGACACTAATGAGAGTTCATCGTATCACTTAGCTTACGCATTTTGTAAATGGCTCCTGGTACAGTACTAGCTATATCAAGACAAAATCCGCAACTTTAGGCAGGAACGGGACAACAGAGCTTTATTAACTACTTCTATTAATCAGTACATGAGTTGAGACGCAAGAGCACAAAATGTACACTCCTATTTCTCCTGGTCAGCAAAAATATTTGCAATTTAATTAAAATCAATGTTGGAAAGGAAGTTCATTAAAGTATCAAAAGAATTGAAAATGAGAAAAAGGATGAGATAAATGAGATGCAAACACCCCAAGTATCAAAACTTGGCATGAGTGGACATAAAAATGATAAGACTTCCAAAAAGTGCACGTAAGTGCCAACAACGAGCCACGTTGAATTTCCAGTCGCCACGTAGACCAATTTTATTAATAAAATAATATCACATCAGATTTTCAGCAAACATTATCGAAGTTGGCACTTAAGTGTCTATTTTTTTTTAAAAATGACACTTAATTATACATTTTGGAAACTTTGGCACTTATGTATCCATCTACGTTAAGTTTTGGCACTCGATATGTACTTTTTCCTAAAAACTCCTCTTAGTGACAGTATATTCATTGTGGATCCAGCAATTCCCTAATTTGAAATTGCGGACATCTCATGTGCCAAAACTTGGCACAAGTAGATACACAAGTGTTAAAACTTCCAAAAGGTACACGCTTAGATACCAAAATCAAAAAAAGAAAAGAACACTTAAATACCAACAACAATAATTTCCGGCCAAAGTACTAATGTGGCTTTTTCCAGTGATGTGGCAATTCTATGAATAAAAAAATCCACATGGTGCTGACGTGGCTAGATAAGTCGCAAAACGATGTCATTTTATCCCGAAATTTGGTTTTTAATATAAATATTAAAAAATGAGGCAGCATTCAATGAGGGCTTCCACAGCTCTTGCCACACCCGCCCCATTATTGCCGGAAAGGGCTAGCAATGGTGGGGTCAAGGTCAGCTAAAGTTGCCCAACCATCGAAAAGGTTGACCGCAGGCAAGGGATCGCAGCCCTCCCCTACATCTAGCGAAGGTCGTCAACCCTCACTTAGATCGAGCCAAAGGCCATTGTTGGCTGGGGCAGGGGGTTATGGTCCTCCTCCAGATCCAACGAGGGTCACCAGCCCTCACCTAATGGGGCTAAGCGCCACTTAGAAGGGCCAAGAGCCACCATTAGTTGTGGTGGGGTTGGGTAGCGATCCCACCCTAGCTAACTATGGCCCTTAGCCCAATTTGGGCAAGGATCAACAACCCTCGTTAGATCTGGGGGAGGGTTGCGACCCCTCACCCCAAATCTAGGTGAGCGCCTGCAATACCTAACCTCCAATCGGCCAAGGTCGCCAGTCCTATCTAGTGGCTGGGGGACCCCAACCATCCCTCGCTGACCATCTCCCCACCATCGTCAGCCCTTTCCAGCAATGGTGGGGCAGTGGCAAGAGGGTTGTGGAGGCCCTCGCTAAATGCTACCTCATCTTCTTCTTCTTCTTTTAATTTAATTTGATTAATATTTATATTAAAAATCAAATTTCAAGGCAAAACAACATAATTTTGTGATAAGGATTGCTGAGTGCACATTCCGGTGAGCCATGTAAACCAGTTTTATTATTAAGGTAATGCCACGTCAGATTTCCAACAAGCTTTGACAAAGTTGGCACTTAAGTATCCAATTTTCAAAAAAAATTGTACATAAGTGTATCTTTTAAAAAAATTTGCACTTATGCGTTGACTCGTGCCAAGTTTTAGCACTTGAGTATACTTCATCATCAATTTTAGTATCTCTAGTATGATTACATTTCTTATGCTCTAAATTCTTCAAGCATCGTGGACACCAAGTTTCTCATTAGTACATGACATTTCTACAATTAGGTTTTTACGAATCGCAATTGTTTACACTTTGTTGCAATCACACATTTATCTCTTGAGCTTGATTGCAACTTTTTTAACCAAAATTGTGCCACTACGACTATATAAAGACAATTATTAATGTTAATCATATGTTTTAGATCGTCACTTTTGAATGAAGATGGCAGCGTTTGAAGAGATAACGACAACTAAAATTAGTACACGACATGATAGCATGGTATGTCATCCGGGATTCATTGCGTCGTTGAGGTTATGGCTTGATCATTATCCTACGCATTTGAGATGCACTATAGTCAGAAAAATGACGTGTCATGACTATATATTTTATCCCTCATCCGACACTTTTTCACTAGCGTATCGAACGTATAAAAGGCACATGCTGATCTGTGGGCTTGGCATAATTACTCCATGTAATCGCCACTGAAATTCTCTTAGTCAACCGTTTACTGTTTAAAAAAATCGAATTTTTTAGAGAGGAAAAAGAAAAATAGAAACAAAGAACAATTATACTTCCAAATTGCTTACACCTAAAACTTCACCCAAGTGTTGTTTTTATTTTCCAAAACTGAAACTTCTATTCCTCTTTGTCCCTTATATTCACCTTTATCCCACCTTTTTATAGGATTTTTTTATCAGAGCTTTATCTCTTTATATTTGACTTTATCCTATCTTGGACTAAAAAAATATTGGATATGATAAATTTTATCCTATCCTAACTTTTAACCTGGCTACCAAACATGGTAGTAGTATTTAGATTTTTAATTTGTCTTGCATAAACTAAGTCAAAGAATGTCTAAATTCACTAGTCTTGCTTCCCAAGAGTGAGTGCTATTGGTTTTCTTATTTGATCAAGGGGTTCTCTTAATTGTGAGGAAAGTGAACTCTTAGATTGGGAGAGATCTTGTGCTCTTTGTTTTGCAAGTGATTTTAAAGGATTCGGTGGGTGAATAAAATCGAGAGCATAGAGAGAAAGCTAGAGAAGCACATCCTCTCTCGTACAAGGATGCAGAGAAGAGAGAATTTTGAGAAGAGGCGATTAAAGGAATCTCTTTCCAATATGAGGTTCCCATTACAAGGGAACATTGAGGATGTGCATGGTAACTGGTTAAATAATGATTGATTATGTCCTTTTGTTTCCGAAATTAGATTCGAAACTGAAATCTATTTGACAAATCTTTTGTTCCCAGGAATATATTTAAAGTAGGATCAAGAATAAAAAAAGAAGTTAATTCTTATTCCCAGTAACAATTCCAAAAATCAAGTCCAAGTTTTTTCTTCTCTTCTCTTTTTCTCTTTCCTTTTTTTATTCTTCCTCCTAGCTTATTGATATCCCATTGCCGCCCACTAGTGAGCAGCTAGGCAAGGTCCCGTGAGCTTGCCGAAGCCTCGCCAAGCCAGGGCGACATCCAATGAGCTTGCTGGAAGTTCGTCTAGCCATTGCGAGACTCAACCTCGCAAATCTAGGCGAGGCCGACCTTGCTTATGGCTAGGAGAGTCTCAATGGTGGCCTGTTGAGGCTTGCCAAGCTGGGCAAGGCTCGCTTGGCCATCGGCAAGGCTCAACCTCACCCGGCCATCGGCAAGGCTCAATCTGAGCCCAGCCTTGTGATGACCAGGCAATCCTCCGGCGAGCTTGCCGAACACACAAGGGAGAAAGAAGTAGAGGAAAAAAGACCAATCAAAAGACTAAAAAATAAGAAAAATATAATAAAATTATTAAAATTTTTTAAAAATTAAGAATTTTACCAAACACATTTCTATTATGGGAATAAAATCTTTTAAGCAATTACCAAATACTTTCAGATGCTCAGAAATTGTTCTTCGAAACAGAATAAAAAATAATCATTTCTGAGCAGAATTTGTTTCCAGACATACAATCATTACCATGCGCTCTCTGAATCTTGAATTGGACCATGAAGCCCTCTCTTGCATTGTTAGATTCCATTTGAATAGGAAACAAGGTAAAATACATTGAAATCACTAAAATTTTCTCCCTTAGTTGGAAGCCCATGAACACGAACACAAAGATCAGGTTAATTGGGGGCTCGTGAAGCAAACATCTTGCAAGTCCCATGAACATTCAGACTTTTAGCTTATATAGGTGACCTTGACCAAACTAGTTTGTATGCAGATAGTGGGATTCGAACGGATGACCTCAACTTCCTAAGTTAAAATCTCCTGATGTTTCAATGAAGTGTGACACTTTTAGGAGTGGGAGGCCTAAAAAGGAAAGATACTGAAACATATGCTTTGATAAAACTTGTGGAGCTTTATTTTTTTGAGAAGGAAACAAAAACAATTGCTTGTTTGTATTATAGTTGTCCAATGTTAATATATTTTATCACTCTAAGGAATTGTTGACAACATGTACTCAACTGCCAGTACCGCACTTGTTTTTTCTTTTTCTTTTTTTCTCTTTGAATGAATTAGCAATTATTGGTGATTCAACAAATTCTCATCTAATAAAAAATTACAATTGGGCGCTTATAAGAATATGTGGCCTGGATTTATGTTTTAGGTTAAACTTGTATCCATATGATAGATTTTAAGAAACAATACAAGACACATATTGGGATTTGCATATCATCCAAGATGAGTTGACTTTGAAATGAAAATTTTCACAATAAATATGGATCATTAGATAAGGTCCAAAAGAGAATTAAAAATACACCCCATTTGTCCCATCATTCCATTCCATAATTTGAAAAGGCCCACATGTAAATCGCACAAACAGAGCCACGTAGTTAAAGGAAAGAGACTTGAAATTGGAGTCTTGTACCTTTCCCTGTAGTCCTCACATGTCACATGGATCAATCATATCCGTCTATGTGAAAATGGAGATCGATAAGACTTTGATATTTGATACAATCATGGAAAATTATCCTATCCCATATTTTTATTATAAATTTTCCCAACTTTAAACTTTGACCCCCTGTAAACTGTCCACACATTCATTTATAATAAGAAGACTGGATAGCATATATATAGTAATTAGTACGAAGAGTTGACAATTTATGTTTACATGTCCAATATAGATATTATCGTAACACATTATTTTTTGTTAAATTTATAGGCTCGAATGAACGTTCTGAAAAAACTTTATTAAGCTATACTAAAGAAAGAACATAAAAAAATTATTGAGCATGTTGACTTTGTATCAATTCAGATTAATTTCAGACTTTCCAATAACTAATTTAATAAGCATCATGTGTTAAATTCTAATAATTAGTGTAAGAAATTTGTCAAAATTGCCATTTTTTTCCAAAACCACTCAAATCTAAAGTAGAGATGCACCACCTTAGCAATTAAGCCAAACATTGCTCTAATTATTGAAATGAAGATAAAGATACAGATATATCAACCATCTAATTTCAAAAAATAAATATCAAATTTGTGGAGAAGGATGATTTATTGTTCTGTATAAAAAAATTAAATAGATTTTAGGTCAAAGAAAACATCTAAAATTGGGAAAAATGATTTCCATGTATGAAAGAAAGGAAATCATCTTCCTATCTTTCTCACAACCTCTGTCCAATGCTTCATTTCCCCCTTCCCTTGCTTCCCGCTGCTATCTCGTCCTCCTTTGATGCCGTAAGAAGGGTGGGAATCTTTCTTTGAATGATGCTTGCCTTCTTTGTGGAGAATGGATCGAGTTGTCTATATTTTTCTATGAGAAATTTAGGTGAAGGAATGAATTTTAGTACATTTTACCAATCAATTTACTCATAGATCAACTCTCTTCCAATTAAATGGGATCAAAATAGATGAAATTTGATGATCCATACTTTTTGTAGTAAGACCACATCATTATAACTCCGATAATATTTCACACTCTAGCTCGATAGGCCTAGGCGAGGGCACAAGAAGGCATTGTTTAGAGTTTGGTGTTACCTAGGTCGAACCTAGGCTAAGCCTATAGACTCAGTTTGCAGAGATCAAGCTCAAGACCTAATATCGGAAATGCATGTTTATTCAAGAGAATGTAATATTTTCCTTTTCAAACGGTTAAAAAAAAATATATTTTTTAGAAAATGATTTTTTGGAAAATAGTATTAAAAAAAATGTTACATTTTCCTTGTTCTCTATGTTTGTGCTTTAAAATAAAAACATAAATTTGTGAGAGGCCGAGGAGCGTCCACCAATCGGCTCGGCTCTCCAACGGCGGTCGTTTCCATCTTCGCGCCGTGCTCGCCGCTCTCCAAAACCCTCATGCCATCTCCGCCGTCGACGGCTGCCGGAACAGGCGGCGCCGATCTTCAGGGAAGGCGTAACGCCGACGCTCCCCCGGTGGTCGGCTCTTTAGTCGGCCATGGACAACGAGTGGGGCGGCCGCAGCTCGCGGCAGAGGGCCGACGAGCTCGTTCACGACATCTTCGCCCGGTACACGCAATCGAAAGGTACGCACGCACCGATTACTACGACGCGTTCGGCCCTACATGGGTTCTTTTGTGGATTGGGATTGAGCTCGAATTTCTGGGCTGTCGGTCTAATTTGCTTGTTCATTTCAAATCCGAGCAGAACCGCTTTACATTGACGATTTGGAAGATCTTCACGAGTCCATGATTCCTCTGAACACCGTGGCGAGGAGGTTGACTGCGGCGTCGGCGCGGCAATTTGGCTGTGCGGTCGAGTGCTCTGCAGGTGACGGAGAAGTTGATGATCATGCATGAAGAATTTCTGGAAGGGAACTTCGCAGCTATTGAGAAACTGAGGAGGCTTCTTGGAAAAGGGCGGCGCCCGCGCATATAGAGCAGGTAATTCTTGTGAGAATCTTTGCCTGGATGCTGCAAGCTCCTCTGTTTTCATCGTCGGAGAGGTGATCGGTGATTGCTCGATGATGGGTGTATTGTATTTGTCGAAAAAGTTTGAAGAAAATGGGTTATCATTGTCGATAGCACCTCCTCCAGAGAGGGAGTAATTAGACCGTTATTCTGAAGTGCAATTGGCCTCGGCGGAGCAAGTAACGTAGCTCGTGCCATATGTTTTAGAGAACAGCAGATAAAGAAGTTTTCGTGTGGAATTCTACTTTGGTCGGACCGTAAAGAGGGATGAACTAAATAGATTAATGTTATGCATACAGCTTCGTACTTTATGCTTGTTCCAAGCAGAACTTTTCATTCACTTTAAGTTTGAAAAGGAACACTCTTGTGAGGTATGGTCACTGATGTGGCTGTGATCACATCGAGTTGCTACTGAGTGTGCTGACATGCAATTTGTCGAGCCATCTACAATCCTGTCTAGGTGGAGACTCGAGACATCCGTTGATGGAACTTGATTTGGTTTCTGCTTGCTTGTCTTTAATTTTCAAGTTGGAATCATATTAGAGGAGAGAGAGTGAGAAGGATGCTAAGATTCCATTGCGCAGAGTCCCCTGCATTTCCATTTTCCCCCTTCTCTGTTGTTGATTCTAGGGATCCATTGCCTTTGTTTTGAGATCTTGACCAGGGATCCATTCTATATACTTTGTCCTCGTTGAAGGTTTGACATTTGAAGTCCATGTAATTGATATTATGATTTGAAAACAAGTGCTGATGATGCCTCTTTCAGGGCTATACATCAAATTCTTCTTGGCATGTGCGGGTTATTACATAGTAATACACTCAAAATGGGATGTGTATGTTATATTCTAGGAAACACTATCTGCATGTCACAGTGTAGATTGCACACGACACCAAAAGTATTCTGTGTAAAGTGCATCATCATTTTGACGGAGACATTTGTCTCACATTGGAGACCACTGTGTATATTGAACCTGCGAGAGTCATTATATTAGTCACAAATCCCCCTTCACACAACTTCATGTCTATATAGGTTGTCGGAGGAGAAAAAGGAGAAGAAGACAGCAATGGCAAAGACATGATCTTGGATGATTTGCTGTACATGACATTGGATGCACCAAGATCTCATTCTAGCCCAACTCCAGTCGACAAAACCAGAGAGGAGGGGAGGCCACCTTGATGGCTGATGCAGATGGATGGACAGTGGTTAGTTCAAGAAAGAGTAGGGCTAAGAAGTAGTAAGGCTGAACTCGTCTAGTTTCTGCAAATACATATGGTGCAGTTTGTTGCTACTTCTCTTCTTGCCAAGTTCAAAAGCGATCCTTGAGAGTTGATAATTCTTCCCATCATCAAAGATTCTATCCATACAAACCGGAATTTTTTATCTTGTTTTGATTACAGAACATACTAATGAGATCCTACTCGTGATCTCTCTCCCTCTCATTCTTTTTCACTGATTTCTTCACGAAGTCTTCTCCTTCTTCTCAGTGATAGTTCAGAAATGCAGCTACAATTGTCGATGATACTTGATATAAGCAGCTGAGGAGGAGGATATATCTTCCATCAATGTGAATGTTATATTACAGCTTCATCATTGAGCCGTCAATGGAACTGTGCACCCCATGTTTTTGGAAAGAGACGCTATGCTCCAACCGGACCGCATGAAACATGAACCAGTTCTGATACTTAAGGAAACACTGTACATAGTTTGCCAGTTCAGGCAGTTTCAGGGAAAAACTGAGCTGTTCTCTTCTTCATTTTAGGCATCCATGCCGGTAGATCTAACTGTATATCAGATAGGTGGTTCATGAACTTATATGTCAGGGACTTTTATCTTTATCATTCCGGTTTATTGTCATTAATGTTGAGTCAGGCCGCCACTGTTGGGGCAAACCCTGCAGAATGCATGGTCAGGAACCTTGTAGATCTGCACACGCCACCGGCTTATCTGATGGCAATTTCAATGAAGCATCCTGGATAGAACGGTCAGCAATTTGTTTCCAGGAGTCATCCCGTGACTAGGAACATTTGCTCCAGCGTTGCTTGGTGTTTTTGAAACCTCTATGCCAGAATTCCAATCTCTAAAGCAAATGAGGAAAACTACGGAGAGTAATTTCGAACGGATTGCCGACAAAACATCGACCATTTTCGTCTTCTCCTCAGCCCCGGTCGTCCTGTCGTTTGGGAGTTGCAGCAGCGACTCCCCCGGAAGTTATGGCGGTGCGCCTCCTCGCTCTTAACTTCTGCAGCTTGTATAGCAGCTGCATTACTCCAGCTCCACGGCTTGTCGCCGACCATCAGAGCAATGGCTTCTAGGGCTGCTCTTCCAACAGTGATCGGACCGCTGCCGGCGCTGTCACCGTCACCGCTCGGTTTGTTTTGCTTTCAGGCACAGAGGGCACCAGGCAGCAGAGGAGCCCGCTGCGAAGATTGGCCTAGGACCAGTGTTAAGTAGCCGCAACAAACCGACGACAAGTGATAAAACTGCTAGGCACTAGATTTTTTAGCAAGAACTGACGATCGTGACGTCTCACAAATTAGTTCGTGTATTGAACTCTTATCATGTGCACATTTACTTTAAATTACATCAAATTTAAAATCAACTTGAAACGAAGCTCACTATATAAGTGTTCACAAAGCCCCGTTTTCATTAGAAAGTAACCTAAGATTTCCAAATAACTCACTGTACTAGAAGAAAAAAATTGACACCAAAAAAATTATAAACATATTACGGTTATATCAATTCAATCATAAAGTTTATTTTTGCTAATTGAGTCGTAAACTTTTTGTATTTGTGCTAATTCAATATATCTACCCAATTTTAGCGTGGATCGCTAATATGGATACTAGTCGTCCTGCATGGTATGGCTGGCATTGATTGAACAATTTTAATAATATATTTTGTTGAATTTTATTTTATTTTTGATTTTTTGCTTTTCTTTCTCTTTTTTTTTTTTTCTTGATGACCAATTAGAGGAAAAAGGGAAGAAAAAAAAGAGAAAGAAAATAAAAAAGGAAAATACCATAATACATAAATAAATCGAAAAAGTATTAGAATATTATTAAAATTTATCTACGTCGGTACCGACCGTGTCACGTAAGACGGTTTATACCTATGTCGGCAATTTCCGATCACAATTGACCAAATAAATATAAAATGTTTATAATTGAATTTGTATAAAAAATATTTAATACTGAATAGATATAATTATAATAAATTTAAAAAAATTGAATAATTTTTCTGATAGTAGACAAATTGCGAGACAAGAAAAGGCAAAAGAAAACAAAAGTAGAATTAAAATTTCCAAGTCTCAAAAGAAATATGAGGACGTGTGCAACAAACAAAACAAGGACCATTCTCAAGCTTATAGCGACCGCTAAGGCCGAAACCTCTTTGGATTAAAACAGCAGCGCGACAACATCATAGCGACACTGTCCGACTGAGAGGCCCACTCTCTTTGGTCGATTATTAGAGAATCGGTACCTCGTTTTGCAGCTTTTGCAGTTCATAATTGGGGTTGAAAAGAAAGGAGGTTTTGTCTTTGGAATTAATTTATGATTTAATAAAATGAACATAGATTAGCAATCACAACAACATGTGAAGTCTTGTCGAAAAGATGACAAAAGAAGAATAGATGGATATGAATATCGATGATAGCTGTGAAGGGTTCTTTATTGATTTTGAATAGGAATGTAAATGACAAAAAAATCTAAAGATATGAATGGATACAGAAAGATGAAACATTTCAAAATTTAATCTATTCAAAAAATAAATAAATAACTTAATTGTCATGGTGACGAGAAATGATAGAAAACACAAATTTAAATATCTTCACAAACATTTGGAGCATTCGAATATTTGATTAATGGAGGAGGTCAACTTGGATGAGGACCACTATCGGTTAATATCACACGGCTTCAAGTACAATGCACGGTGGCGTACCTGACCACCTCGCATGCAGAGAGATCACATGTTTTTCTTTTTCTTCACTTTGCGTTCTGCCATCACATATTTCACTTTCTCGACAAGGAAGTTGTCATCCTTGCCGGTGGCCTCTTGGGAACGCCTCTTGTAGGGTTTTTCTAAAATAATTCATAGATAAGCTAGATTGACTTCACAACTTAGAATGTATAACACTAACCCACCTCATAGTTGCACATGCATATGGTTTCTTTATCTTTCTAATTCAGTTTGCCCATGAGAAAAATGCTTAGATATAAATTATTATCGATAATGAAAATAATTTTAAAAAAATATTTTGTAAATCATTTTTTTTTTTTGTAAAACAAACCCACCATTAATGTGGGCTTGTTTTCAAATATGGTACCTTACATTACAAACTATACTACCATGTCCCAACATTTATTTTGGCTAATTGAATTCTCAATAAGAGAAGGGAAGGAAGAAAGGACATGCAGTGTAGAGCGAAGACACCTGCTGCCTCCCCATTGGAACTTTGTCCTCCATCACTCACATGAATAAATGCAACATATCAATATAGAGGATAAGAGATTTTTCCTTACTCTGACACTCTCTATCGACCTAAGCCAATCACCACCATATGTTGAACGCCTAATGGATTCAAACGGACGAAAGTTTCATGCTATGAGAAACTTTCAATGTCTTCCGTGTATGGGGTTTTAAGGGTCGAGTTCAAGTGGTTTTTTCTTTTCTTTTTTAAGTATGTAAAGGCTTCTAGAAGTATGCCTATTTCATATCCCTTTAGGTAGTTCACACAAGGACTTTGATTAAGTCTTGTGATCCTTTCTCTGTCTCTTCGTGTGTACAGCCAGATGTATGGGGTTTTAAAGGTCAAGTGTGAGTGTTTTTTTTAAGTATGTAAAGACTTCTAGAAGTATGCCTCTCCTAGTTTAAACCAAGGGTCGTGTTTTCCTACATCCCATTTTAGATGAAACTTCCTACAATTGATCTTCCAATCGATCAGTTCCAAGTACAAACAATGGAGCATATCAATCTTTAGCTCAATTTGCATGTGGGGTCATGACGTCTATTTCCAAATCTCTCAAACCCTACTAAGAAGGCAATAACACATCTAGAAGATCAGCACGACCTACCGCATGACCACATGACACATGCCGGTGTCCTTTGATCCTTTTCTTTATTCATGATTCTGAGAAACGCTGTGTGTAGTCGACCACCGAACAGGCATCGCAGCCGCAAAACTTGTTAGGCAACACAGCAAAATGCACAGCTTGCAAATTGCCAACCCAAAGATAAGTCGACAGAGCATCTTCTTGGCTCTCAGATTAGTCAATTTGCACAAAAACTCATGAGAATATAATATTCACTTCAGAAGACAATCTTGTTGAGTCCGAGTTCTGTGTGAGATGCCGGTTTCATAAGCACAAAAGTCAAACCCTATTTTAAAGTATCTTGTCTTCTTGGTTGGCCCCAACGAGGGAACAGCCTGGACTTTGAGAACTGGCACTACATCTCTTACCCATGAAGAAATTTTATATAATAATATGGTTAGGTTGATGAGAATCTTATGCTTATGTGTATTTGATAAGAACAGTTTGAATTTGTCAAATCACTGAGATACATGTATCAGAAGTTAACCATATTGAAATTTATAATTGTTTTATATTGAGGGTGAAGCAACATCGGAAGAGGGAGAAATGTGTTGATTTCCAATTAACTAATTACACATAATAAGATAAAAGACAATGCATTTGGGGAAAAAAAACTTTCTTCAATCTAGGTATCTATCAAGTGGTCAAGGGCATTCGTTAATAAAATCCTTTTAAGATGATCATTAAGAATATAACAATATGGATCTTGTTAATAAATGTCTTCGGATAGTTTTTAATCATAGTCAACGATGAAACATGAAACATGTTTTTCAATACATTGATCATTACACATAACATGAGTGAAACAATGAAAAGGAAACAACAATACTTTTTTTATCAGGTGTTTAAATTGTTAATAAAAATCTAATAAATTAGTAAAAACCCTCCAAAATTGGTGGGTTATCATTGCCTGTTAATTAGGAAATGCAGCTAATCTGAACTCATTCATTTCACTAACCATAATTGTGTTACTCAATTAAAAACCAACATCTACTTTTTCATGTCTTTTCACTGGCTTCATCAACAATTTGATAAATAGTTTGCTGACTTTAATAGTGGTTGTCGCTTACAAAATTGAATTAATGAAAAATACTTCCATTATTATTAATAACTCATGGCTAAATATTTTTGTAGAAAATGAGAATATTTGTGTTCTCTTTTTTCCTAAGAGATACAAATTATCAAAATAGGAAAATCTTTTCTGAATTTTTAATTATCTAGGAACCAGACAGAGTCTTAATGTGCGCTCGTGTCGCAAAAATAAATGATTCAAAAAATATTTTTCTAAAATATAATCATTTGTATCGCTAGTAAATATGAATGAACGGAAAATATTTTCATCGTCCATTAAAATATTTAGATATAAATTATTATTGAAATTAAAAACAATTTTCATTGAATAATTATCTAAAGAAATACAAACGAAGGCTCTCTTTCTTAAAAATAATCATTTTTTCTCTTATGAAAACGAATTAAAAAATAATAATTTTATCATTCATAAAAATATTTAAATATAAATATTATCGATAATGAAAATATAATTTACTCCTAAATAGACTAGGCATTAATATGTTGTGTTTTCCACATCTCCAGTCAATGGTCAAGGAAAAATAGCCCTTCACCACCACCCTACCTATCTATCTATCAATACCATCTTCATTAATTAAAACCTCCTCCCAATACTAATCCCATTGGGCCGGCAGGAGGCGACGCCACGTGGCGCGCGCTGCGCGCCACACGTGTCGCCGTGCCATTGGGCGCCGGGGGTGTGGGACAGGTGGGGTCGGGAATTGATGGTGGGGACAGGCAGGGGGACAGGGGCGTTTAAGTCAGCTGCCTGGTTGGCAGGTGTCCTCAGGGACACCCCATGTGTTGTCAAACAAGAGAATCCCTAAAGCCTCACCTTCCACACCTATTTTTCAAGTTTTTTTCTTTTGTTTTTTTTTTTATTTTTTATTTTAGTAAGGCTACCTTTAATCGATATTAAAAGCCAATTTAAAAACTTGGGTTCTTATCAAACTCCAAAATCGAAATCACTTCTTTATGCACGAGAATAAAATTGCTTCCAAAGAGCGTTCGTCGATGAAAATCATAAAGCTATTTGTCGGCCTCTCTAAACCACAAATAATGAATGCATAAGGTACCTTTCTATGATAAAAAGAAAAAAAAACATTTATAAAGTCCCCTAGAGCTCTGTTTTTTTAATGAAAATGACAAAAACTACATAATATCTTTTGAACTCCCGTCATGTCAATCCCCACATGTATACTTAACAGTAAAAGAAGACGGAATGTCAACAAAGGTACAATAATTACAAGAAAAGGACAATGCTGACCACATAAAAATATCGATATGAGAAAAGGATTTACATTACACAAGATACATATTTAATAGAGCAAGCAATATCCAATAAAAAGACCGTTGGTCATTTTGTGAACTAATCCCATAAATCAACCTCAGGATGTATGAAATTGTTTCTACAACTACAAAAAGCGTAAGGCTGCCTTTAATCGATATAAAAAGCCAATTTGAAACTTGGGTTCTTATCAAATTTCAGAATTGAAATTACTTCTCTACTCACGAGAATAAAATTGCATAAAAAAGTCACGGTTTTTTCAAAGAGCATTTGTCGATGAAAATCATAAAGATATTTGTCAGCCTCTCTAAACCACAAACAACGAATGCATAAGGTACCTTTCTATGATAAAAAGAAAAAACATTTATAAGTCCCCTAGAGCTCTCTTTTTATAAGGGAAAAGACGAAAAAAACATAACATTTTTCAAACTCCCGTCATGTCAATCTCCACATGCATACTTAATAGTAAAAGAAGACGGAATGTCAACATAGGGTACAATAATCACAAAAAGGACAATGCTGACTACATAAAAAAAAATAGATATGAAGAAAAGGGTTTACACAACACAAAATACGTATTTTCATAAGTGGGCAACATCTAACGGAATGACCGTTGATCGATTTGTGAACTTATCCTAGAAATCAATCTCGAGACACATGAAATTGTATCTACAGTTGCAAAAAGTGCAAATGTTTTATCGGGTCAAATTCCAAATCAGTAATAAAACATAAATTTAACCTTTGATCGAATAGTTTTCATAATCAGGCTTTATTTTAAAGGTTTCTATAGAGTTTTTTTTTTTTTTTTTTGCTTAAATGGATAGATATGATAAGGAATAAATTATACAAGAACAAGTTGTCTTTGGCTTGATTCACTATGAAATTTGTACATTCTTAAATACATGGTTAGTCTAAATATGATATAATAAATTTAAGATAGGGAGAAGAGGCAAAAAAAAACGTGAGGAGGTTGCAGCCCACGCGACGCGGAGCGCGTGGCCGTGCCTCTGTCCTCCCCAAATTCTTTTTTTGGCCATCCGAACACAATAATTTTTTGCGCACTTTTTCAGCTTCGGTTCCCCTCGAGCTATTATCACCCAATGATTTTTTTCTCTCTCCATCTCCCTTTTAGGTGTAATTATAAGTCAATGATGTTCCTTTTCTTTCTAGGCCACGAATGATATATTCGAGGTGGAATCGAATCGAATGATCCAAATTGAAGAGAAGCCAAGGCACCAC
Source organism: Angophora floribunda (assembly GCA_014182895.1). NCBI lineage: Eukaryota > Viridiplantae > Streptophyta > Magnoliopsida > Myrtales > Myrtaceae > Angophora > Angophora floribunda. Next base: position 20,890,638 of record CM024709.1, read on the forward strand.
AAAATTATTTTTATCCATCCCATTGGTCATACATATTTGAAGTATCTCAGGTCACTCGTTTAGATGATTTATATATTTTTTATATGCATATAATTTTTCTTCATCTATAAATTTAGGGAAAAATTTAAAAAAACTTCAATTTTGTCTATTGTGACACATTTATTTTAAATTATTTTTTATGATATCAAAAGTCTTAAATTTGTACTTATATGACATATTTATTCCTAAACACTTTTATGTAATATCAAAAACTCCAAACTATTACCTTTATGACATCGTTATCCAAAAAAAATTTCGGTGGCATCAAAATTTAGGGTAGATGTATCACGCGGATACAATTTTAAAGTTTTATATATCTCAGAAAAAAGTTTAAGATAAATGTGTCACACTATACAAATCTTGAGGGTAAATGTGTCATATGTGTATACGTTTATAATTTTTGATATCACAAAAAAAAAAATTAAAGCAAATATATCACGATGGGTATTATTTATAATTTTTGATGGCTTTTAGAAGTTTCATGGGTTGGACATTATAAAATGGTATTGGAGTTGCGGGCGTTATTAGTCGAATCCCGTGAATTAATCCCAATTTTGGGTATTCCACGTCGCTGTTCTAACCATGCCCAACACCCAAAAAAAAAATTATATTTTCAAACAATTTGATTGTATATAATATGGGAATATTGGCGATGGAATTTCCCTAGATAAATAAAATCAATACATTATAAATTAATTAATTAATCTCCCAATGTTCGAGTTTTGCTGAGCTTATGCCCCGCATAATCCTACCACCCCACATGGTATTTTTCCCGCTGTCTACGCTGGCTATTCTATGTGGGTCCCTCTAGAGTTAATTAGGGTTCAATTTTTTCATTTAAAAAATTGCAAATATTATAAAAATAAGAAACTGAAACATAATAATGTTCCAAGGAAAAGACAGCGTTCATAGTTCGTAGCTCATCCTTGGAATTTTCGACTTTGGACCTACTAAAAATAACCGAGGATTAGTCAAAAGGCAACGGAATTTAGGGAGATTTTGTACCTTTTTATTCATTCATTCATTATTTATTTATTTAATTATTTATATGCTCCCTTTTACGACCAGTTAAACCTACCGGATTAGATTCTTCGATTGGCATAGAAAGTCCAATGAGGTGGTCAAACTCGAACCCTAGCCAAAAAAAAAAAAGTGAATTTTTTTTTTTTTTATGTTTTGAACCCTCTATTTTTATTCCCTTTTGCTTTTCCACACCAATGGAGGATTGCATCATCGCACAACTGCCCCCATTGAGATCAATTTGTTTATTTGTCTCTCTAGATAAGGCACAAGTTGCTTTCAAACATTTCCTTTTTAATCCCTCTATGCATGAATTTTTTTTTGTCAACCCTTTTTTGGGGTTAATAATATTAAAATCCCAAACTTGTATCCAATAACATACTTAATCCAAATTAATTTTTATCTTGCCAAAGATTCCAAATTGGTAGCCATAACACAATTACCCAAAATTAATTTCCGTCTCCCAAAAACTTTCAAATCGGCACCTCAAAACACATGGGCATGATGCAAAGGGTATTATATTTGAATTAGTGATATCAGATTAGCATTTTTGCAAGATGAAAAGTTGGTTCGGGTTTAGTTTGTGATATCAATTTGGAATTTTCGATAGGAACCCTTCTTTTGATTACCGAACCAGCTCACACAAAACACTGTTTGCTACATGAAGAAACAGGAGGAACAGAAAAACAAGACTTTTTTTTGGCGATTATTCAATGCATCAAACATTAAATATCTCTTCCCCAAAAAAAAAAGAAAAAAAAAATTCCTCCTGTCTAAGAAAAGCAATTTCTATTGGCAGATCTCTCTTGCTGCGCATTGAGAAACACCTTCCTCAGCGACGGATTCTCTCTGTCGTTGGAACAGGTAAATGTGGTCACTTGGTCTCCCACGATCGGGATCAAGGAAACTTTATTTGGTCATATTAAATTATTTTAGCCAACGAAAGGGGAAAAAAAGTAATTTATCCCATGATCTGTGTACTAAAAACATGGTAGTGGATACGTTGCAAAAGCGCGAAATAAAAAGGAAAAAAATAAATAATTTGCGCTAATGTGATTTTTATATTTATATTGGTGATATTAGATTTGCTATTATGAATAGGACTTCTCCTCTCTTGAGTTAGGCACAAATTTCATACACATGATAAACCCTAAAAAGACAGACAAAGCTTCTTTCCTAAACATAGGATTAAATAATAAGGAAAAAAACAAAATGCACACTATCAAAACTACATAATCGACTTGTCGGCCTAGTAATCTTAATTAAGAAAATGCTACTATCCCATGATTTGAGTACTAAAAACGTGGTAATGGGTATTTGTTAAAGTGCGAAATAAAAAAGAAAAAAATGTCTTTTGCTAATGTGATTTTTATATTAATATTGGTGATATTAGATTAGGTATTGTGAATAGGACTTTTCTCCTTTCTTGAGTTAGGCACGAGTCCGTACACTTGATAAACCCTAAAAAGACATAATAGACAAAGCTACTCCTAAACATAGGATTAACCCGTAAGGAAAAACAAAATGTACACACTATTGAACTGCCAGTGGGGCCCAAAACCTGGCAGGTCCTAGCTGGACAGGTGGCGGAAATCCGACCGCTCTCCACTCCCCCCCCACTCCTCATCAGAAGTAATCGAAGGCCGTCGTTTGCCTCCTGGGAAACGTCGCCGCCCTCGCCGTCCGCTGCCGCCGCAGCCTCAGGCCGGGGATCTCGGGCGGCGTCAGCGACCGGACGAGGGCGAAGTTCAGGCCCTTGAAGAAGGGGTGCTTCTTGATGTCGGCGGACCCGCGCCTCGACCCGAGCCTGCGGGTCGGGTCTTTGCAGAGGAGGCCGGCGATGAGGTCGCGGGCGTGGAGCTCCTGGGCGGTAGCGGGCGGGTCGGGGCCCGGGAAGGCGAGGGGTTTCTCGACGATGTTGCGGAGCGTGGCCTTGTTGCAGGCGCCGGCGAACGGCGTGCGGCCGTAGACCATCTCGTAGATGAAGACCCCGAGGGCCCACCAGTCGACGGCGTTACCGTGGGACCCGCCGGAGGCGACCTCGGGCGCCACGTACTCGTGGGTCCCGACGAAGGACTGCGACCGGGCGCCGACAGGCTCGGCCACGAACAGCCGGTTGCCGGGGGCGAGGCTCTGGATCTTGCGCGACCGGAAGAGCCGGTTGGGGCTGGGGAGGCAGGAGAACGGCGAAGCGAAGGCGGAGCAGCCGCCGCCGCCGCCGCCGCCCGCGGCAGGGGGTCGTGCCGGGACGGCGTGGGCGAGGCGGAGGAGGGGTCCGGCGTCGCCGACGGGGACTCGACGGCCGGGATGGCGTCGGAGCAGAGGGAGAGGTCAAAGTCAGAGAGCATGATGTGACCGTCCGATCTGACCAACACGTTCTCGGGCTTTAGGTCCCTGTAGATGATTCCGAGCATGTGGAGGTACTCCAGCGCCACCAGCACTTCGGCCGCATAAAACCTGGAAAAATAAAACCAAAAACCCCACGAAAAAATTTTAAAATTCGATTTTTTCTTTTTCATTTTCTCTCACTACTTAAGCCTTTTTATGAAATTTACTCACCATAAAATTGAAATTAATCACATTATTGTTTCCGAAAAGGAAATTTGCGGCTATTGTCAGATAAATAATCCTGGAAAATCTCAGCTTGCAGAGCGGAAAAAGGGAAACATTGAAAGCGAATCTCCGTTTCAATTTTTATTTTTTTTGCCCCATTTTGATATTTATGAAAACAAAAAAAATCCGAATAAAAAGAAAAAGGATCCATGGAAGGTCGCTGATTGCAGAAGCAGCAGACAAGATGGTAACCCCTCAGAGGAGGAGAAAAAGAAAGAAAGCAGATGAGAACAAAACATGGAGAATCGCACCATGCAGAGAAGCGAAACACCATTCTCATGAAAAATAAAAATAAAAATAAAATAAAAGAGTGGTAAAAAGGAAAGGACTCCATGGACACCGTTGAGAAAAAAACTGAGGAAGAATGCGTGCGGCGGTACCTGGCGGCGGCGAGAGAGAAGCGCTTGTTGGGCTGCTTGTGGCGGAGGGAGTGGAGGTCGCCGCCGGAGCAGTACTCCATGACAATGCACGAGAAGTGGGAGGCCTCGAACTCAGCGTAGAGGGTGGGCAGGAAAGGGTGGTCCACCATCTTGAGGATCCTCCGCTCCATCTCCGCCCTCTGGCTCTTCTGCTTCTTCTCCACCACCTCCTTGTCCACCACCTTCATCGCGTACAGCGGCTCCCCTGCTCCTCCTCCGTCTGCCGGATCGGCGCCGCCGTCGCCACCGCCCTTGAGACTGCAGAGGAAGACCGTGCCGATGTCGCCGGAGCCGATGCGGCGGTGGAGCCGGAAGTCGCGGAACCCGGGCCTCGCGCCGCGGCGGAGCATGGCGGAGTAGGCGGAGTCCGAGGAGGAGCGGTGCGGCTTTATGGCGAGCGCCTCGGCGGCGGAGGCGGAGCCGGGCCCGTGGTGGTGGTCGAGCAGCGCTGCGTCGAAGGAGAGGCGGCTGAAGCTGCTGCAGCTGCCACGGGAGCTGCTGCTCATCGAACTGGCGTGGCTCGAAGAGTTCAAGGTCTCGACGCTGCTGAGTTCACCGTCCGAGTCCCGGCGATGTTCGATCATCCTCTTAAGAAAGAAAAAGCCTACTACGAGGTGCTCTCTCGCGAACCCAGTTCTCTCTCTCTCTCTCTTCTCTAGAAGAAAGAAGAAGAGGCTCGCAATTCGAAAGCCGACGAAGAAATGGTCAGACAGAGAAGGAAAGTCAGCAAAAGCGAAAACGAAGCACGAATCTGATCACCCGTGCATTGGATTCAGCTCGAGCTAGGCAACCCAGAATCGGATGCTGAAAAAGAAAAAATGAAGGAGAGAGATTCGTCACGTAAAGAAGAGATTCAGGAATCGATCAGCGGGGAGCATTCAACGCTTTGAAGAGTTCATCAATGGCGGATGAAGGAAAGGAGCAGCTTTTACTGTGTCTTTTCCTTGGCGGTGGTGGGTCTGGGACCAGAAAATTAGGGTTTTGCTTGGTTTTTCTTCTTCTCCATTCACTGTGGCTGGAGCAGAGTCCGTACTCGAAGCCCCCCCTTCTTCTTCTTCCTCCTTCACTTATTGCTTGTTGGCGAGAAGAGAGAGAAAGAAGAGAGAGAGTAGTCTCTCTGCGTTTCTAGAGAGAGAGAGGTTGCAGAAGATGGTGGTTGAGGAGGTATTTATGCAAGGGATCGTACGGAGAGAGAGAGAGAGGGCAAAACCGTCATTGCGGTTTCCCTCTGCGTTCTCTCTTCCTGGTTTGGTTTCGTGGGGCTGCTGCTACGACGATGCGAATTTTTTCAAACTATCTCGATTAACAAATGGGGAAAATTTTAGTACGACGCTGCACAACAAATTAATCGAAATCCTTTTTTTTATATTATCGATTCAAACTTTCTCGTCCATGCGCAATTTATTTACTATATTATTAACTTAAATTTTTTTTTTTTGCATTTATGGAATCTTTCTTAGTTATTTCCACACCATACAATAGGAAGATAAACAATCGGGAAGGGTAAATACCATAAAAAAACTTAAATTATACCAATTATAATGATAATATTTTAATTTGTCTTTGTGATACCAACAATTTTAAATCCAAACTTATATATACATGACATATGTATCATCTATTTCACTTTCATTTATGTTATATTTGTTGTATTGGTATAACTTCAAGGTCTTTTATGACAAAAAAATTTGGTTTTTTAGTGATAAAAAAATTCGGGATATTTATGTCACCATGGTATAATAAAAAAAATTGTGAAATTAACTCGTAATTATCAATAACCGCATTCTTAAAATAACCAACCTTCTCTGTTCAAATGATAATTACTATATTTCCTCTATCACTTTCATAGTTGCGGACCCTCTTGCCCTGATATTAATATTTACCAAATTGGTAGTTGCACACCCTCATGCCCCGATATTAATAATAACCAAATAGAGTATCTAACAAATTTGAAAATAACACGAATTATTTTTAACATATTTAGTCGAACTCTGTCTACATGCTTATTTGATAAAAGAAAAGAAAAATCTGATAAGAGCACATAAAAATTTCAAATTGATGCTGCCACAATTCATTTACACAAAGTCAATTTTCACCTCATGAAAAATCTCAAATCTATACTCTCGACATGAATTCAAATTTACATAGATCTTTATATTAGGATTAGTAGTAAAGTCGGTTTGAAACTTTTCATAAGACTGATAAATTCAGTATGAAATGAATGTATCAATGAAGAATCAAATTGAGTATTTTTAAAGGGGTTGACCCAAGTCAAGATTTGACTCACGACCACCAAAATGCCTTGGAAAAACTGTTATTTTTTTTTTAACCGTGGTTAACTTTTTTTTTTTTGGGGGGGAGGTGAGTTGGGAAAAGGAAGTAGCAGCAGCTCGGTCTGACGTGAGCACCAGCCTTTTCACGGGACCGCGTCGTTCAAAATTACCTGCGGGGGGGATGACGTGGGCAGAGCGGTGGCACGTGCGTCGAAGGTCGTCAAGTCCGTTGTCACGTGACAGGGATTGCTTCCGTTTGTTGTCCTGGAGCGCCTCTGAGCGTGCGGTCCTACTGTGCAGGTTGCAGGTCTAGGATAAGCTTTTCTGCTCTTTCTTACAGGCCTCCAAAAAAAAAAAAAAAAAATAGTGTGGCTTACCAGTTTTGTGAATTTTTGGAAAGATTTTTTTTTTTCTTCGCACCGGCTTAATTTCGTTCGACTATATTAATAATAAATTGTCATTCCTTGCTTTTGAATTCGACAAAATAATGCAAATCGTGTCCGAATTTTGGCTCGACGTGAGATTTGTTCAATTTAATTATTGAATTTTTTATATATATTTAATTTAGTTCTTTAAAATTTATGAAGATATTCAATATTATCCATTCACGAATTATTTTTTTTAGCATCCCTTCAGCTATTCAAGTTAACAAAATATGTTGATTGGCTTCCAATCAAGTACACGTTTGAACGGTTGACAATAAAAAACTATTACACGTGAATTATCAACGTAAAATATTCAACTCAAATTCAATTATAATAATCATTTTTAATTTGTTTAACTTGAGAAGTGATTATCCATGTTATCTAGATGACGTGGATTATTATATCATAATTTGAGTTGAATATCTTACATGGATAATTAATGTATAATATTTTTTCCCACTATTCAAACTTATCGAATTGGAAACCAAATCCAAAACCTTTGTTAACTTGAATTAATGGAATGATAATATTGAATATTTTCATATTGTTTAGGAGTAGATTTATCATTTAACAAAAATCAAAAATTGTATTGACCAAATTAAAAATTCAGTGACGGCATAATACATTGAATTAACCATCTAATAAAAGTTTACTTAACAAAAGCCTTGACTTGTTCACTGCAATGTATTATATCTAATTACTATACCCCTAAAGTTTTCAGATAACTCAATGAAAAATTACAAATTTTGTCATTATGAATTCTTTGTACTCTTACGACCCAAAAAATTCTTTGTACTCTTCTAAGGCTTTGTGAATTTTAGGAAACGATATTCTTATGTATCTGATCAGCCTCGTAAAGTCGCTACTTAATATTTAAATAACTCATTTACGTGCCTCGTTATGTCCTATTTAAATATGGAGTTTATATCTAACTTTTTATCCCTAAAAATTGTCATGCTATACCTATAAATTCTCGGATGACAATTGGGCCAGCTCGATCGATTTCTAAAAGAATCAATTCAATTCTCAATTCGCAAGCCGATTCTAGGACCGAACTGGGTTTATATACTTTACGTAAAGAAAAAAAAAATAGTGAGATGCAATTAAGGGAGAATGGAATCCATACAACCTCTAACTTAAAGTAGGCACACAAGACCACCCTTTGCTATCTAAGAACTAAAGATCGGCTTGAAATCAGCTAGTTTGATTCCAAGTAAGTTCTAAGTATAACGGTCCGATTCAAGTTTCGACTTTTTCAGAACTGATGTCAAAATAAATTCATCTTGGGACCGGCTATCCCAGGAGGGACATGCAACATTGCATTTCAAGGTTTGAGATTTTCATTCTTCTTTGTTAGACATAGATCAGCAGTTAATTCAATCTAAAGAATTTCATTTCAAACTGCGAACTTTTATGCTAGATACCCGGATTGGTACATGTACAGTTTCTAGATTTTGTATATAATTATCGCCTTGCTGCCGTTCATTGCGGATGACTTCGATCTCAAGTCTTTATTTGATCTTTTTTTATTTGATTTTTTTATTTAATGTATAGAACCTTCTTAGACGCTCATTAATTTATTTAGTTCTCTTTTTTCTTTGGGAGTGTCATGCGGCGGGACTATAATTACCTAACATGTCGTATGCAGCGAATAAAACATGTTGAGTAAACGTAGCTAATCTTGTCCTCAAAAGCATGTTTTAGGTCCAGACAGTGAAAATATTCGCAGGACGAACTCATAATCAAGAGAATATTAAAATAGAAGTATCATGCAATGTCCGTATTATATTCTTTTTCCATACATATAAGTACATATAGGTCCAGGGAAAATTGTTGAATCAATCTCAAACCTATTGTATGTGCAGAACCAATTTAGTTCTAAATTTTTTAATTTTACCAATTGAATACTTGATGTTTTCATGAAATTCTCCTTTCAGTCGCAACAAAAATTAAAAACCTTTATTCCAAAATTTAATTCAATGAGTTATGGGCCAATTAAAATATAAATTAACCGTTCTAGTCTTTTTTTAGACCGAATCATGGAAATTGCCATTGGGATCACGTTGCTACGCTACAACATCCATCACCCGGAACCATATTGGCCACAAGATTCATTCTTTAAGATATTCACTGAATATCAAAACATATTGGGGGAGGGGGATGTTGGAGCAACATTCTACTATTGGCTCTAATATCGTTTGTTAGGAAGTGTACAATAGAATTCCGATACTTTCCCTAAGAAAATCGTCAAGAGGGAACCCAAATTCTTAGTTGGTTAATATTTTCAATTGAATTCACATTCACTCAAAATTTAAACCAATAAATAAAATAACTATTCAACGCCACATAAATTCTCGGACGTAAGACTTTCTAACACCACTAACATATGCATTTCAACATAAAAATCACGTGTCCACTTCTCCGTGACGACAAATGCGTGTCTGATAACCTTCAAAGTCTTGGACTTATAAGTGCACCGACAACCCAGAGAATCCAACATATCTTGAATGATCAGATTCTTCTTCATATCCGAAACGTGCTGAACATCTCACGAAGTTCTGATGGTCCTGTCATGCATCTTGATCTGTACCGAGCCAAAACCATCGACCTTGCACCCACCGTTTTTGCCCATAAATACTGCACTGCACGGAGAAACCAGTCCCTATATGATATCATGTGGTATGTGCATCCCCATGCTAAGGTTTACTCGTTTCTAGTGAAACTGGTAGATACAAACAGAAGGTAGTTCGGTTCCTCCGTGTGGCATTAACGTCACTATTTGATCTTTGAGCTTTCTTTGGTTCTAGGCAGTTTCTCACAGTGTGCCCATCTTTATCATAATTGTAACATCTGAAGGACTTCTTCACTCTAGACTTAGGGTTTTAATCTCTTCGCTAGAACCCTACTCTGAATTCCTACCTTTGATCATCAAAACCCTTAGTGCCGCTTCTCTTGATGTCGCCTTGTAGCTTCTTCTGCCATTCTTTGCGGTATAGATTTCACCTCCTCTATGGATGTTGTCTCCCTCCCCCACATTAAAGAATTACGAAAGTGCTCCGTAGAACTAGGCAAAGAACAAAGTAACATCATAGCCTGCACTGATCAAATATCTTCTCATCCATATTCTTTAGATCATTGATGGCTTTATTAAATTCGGGTGGTCCTGCATTGACGTTCCCTCAAATAATCTTGAAAGTGCAAAAATTGCTGAATCAAAATAAGTTTCCTCGACAGCGACCTAGACATATACAGCGCTTTCAAGTTTCGCCCAAACTATAGTAGACTCATCTCATCTGCCACTTCAACCAAACCATCATCATCCTTTAAATTCAACAGGATAATATTAGACTTGTCTTCCCCTTTTATAATCTAGGATAATCTAATATCTCCCTCCAACGCTCAATCCAAAGACTACGTCTCCAACAATGTGTGCATCTTAATCCTCCACAAATCAGAATTATACTCGTCAATGAATTTCTCCAACTCAAATTTAATAAAAGCCATAGCGACAATTGCAGACAGATAACATTCCTAAAGCTATCGGTCAACAAGAACCCTGTGTTGTGATGTGATACCAATTTGTTATGACTAACGTGGAAGCAAGAACAAATAAAAAGATTTAAGTAAAAATTAAATTGAAGAAAGATAAAACCTGAGCACAATGGATTACTTAGTTCGGTGGTGTGGTTACTCCAGATGTTTCCATTATTATTGGCAAAGATGGATTATAGTCCTTCAATCACACTCGTTCATAAGTATTTTCCAGTCCTATATTAAACGGATGTCATTCACAAGAAAGGAATTATCTCACATTTTGAACACTCGTAGATTCTAACTCAATTCTCTTAGATGACGACGCTCATACTCTTTGTGCCTTTCACAAGTTTGCACACGCATTAGACATTCCCAGTATGCATTCAAGACCAAACATAGCAACAAAATATGTACATGCAAGAAACTATGAATCCTTTTGCTTCATCAACATCGATTTCATCTTAACCATTGGGGCAAACTCAAGTGGTCACCCTTTCCATATGGAAATAGGGATGTGGGAGTTCGAATCTTACCTTCTTAGGGAGGGTGGGGATGGAGACAATTTCATCTTAGATGTGAGTTTCGACTCCCACATCATTCAAGGAGGCGGCACAAAAGTTTGAGAATGAGAGTCAGAATAAGAGTAGAATAGGAATCGGCAAAAAAAAAACATGTCGATTTCGTCTTCGATATGGAAAAATAGTCTTGTGAGAAATTAATATCCCTTTATGCCTCACTCACGATTAGGGGTGTCAAATGGGTGGGTCGAGTCGGGTCGGGTTTGGTTGGGTCGAAAATGGTCCAACTCATATCGACTCATTTAACCCGTTTTGACCCATTTTTATGCAATGTAAATTTGATGACCCATATCTGACCCGACTCATACCCAACCCATATTATCAACACATATTAATATTTAACTTAATTTAAGAAAATCTATTCCCACTTATTTAGTCTACTTTAAACTTTTTCACATATAAATTATTTGAATAAAAATTTCACATCAAATTTATAAAGTAAATTAAATAATAAAAAATTAGTAAATAAAAAAAAAAATGCAGATACCTCTAAATTGAAATAGTTTTTGGAAAATAATTTTTTTTAAATTGATTTTTTAAATTATTTTTAAAAAATTGAATTATTATTATTATTTATTTTATTTTTTCTTTCCTTTCCTTTTTCTTTTTATTTTCCCTTTATTTTCTCTTTTCTTTCTTCTTCCTTCTTCTTCCCCCTTTTCCTCTACTAGTGTTTGCCCGACGGCGACTAGGCAAGACGTAGGCCAACGAGCCCGAACTTGACCAAGGCCGACAAACTCGAGGCTTGGTTGATCTAGGCTTCGCCGAGGTCGCCGGCAATGGTCAAGCTCGGGCTCACCTAGATCTGGCAAGCCGCGAGTTTTGTTGCGGCCAACGAGTTCGGGGTTCGCCTACCTAGATTTGAGTGAGCCGCAGCACGACCAAGGCCGGCAACCTCGCGGCTCGCCTATCCAAATCTAGGCCGAGCTCCGGCCATCAGCTTAGGGCTTGCTAGCCCAAGCTTTGTCGCGGCTCACTTGCCTAGATCTAGGCTAGCTCCAGCCAACGATGGCAAGCTCGAGATCGGCGATGATGACGGCGGCGTGATGATCAGCAATGGAGGTCGAGAACGCATAGATGAGGGGGATGGAAGGAGAGAGATTATGGGTTTACCTAATAACTCACTCAACTTATATTTGACCAATATTTAACTTTGACTTGACCCATATTTGACCCATACTTAATTTTCACTTGACCCATATTTGACTCATATTTAACTTTCACTTGACCCATATTTGACCCATACTTAATTTTCACTTGACCCATATTTAACTTTCACTTGACCCATATTTGACCCATTTAACTAAAAGTGAGTCATAATATGGGTTTACGACTCATTTTGATACCTCTACCCACAATTCTCTCGACAAGAGTCTAATTTGGAATTTCCTAATACGGCCCGGGCTTTCTTGCAATTCATTTATGGATCAAATTTCTAATCAGTCGGGATCACTTTCGAGCCATATTCAACCACAATTAATGAAATTATGAATGGCCAAGTTCTTACTTAATCCAGAAAAATTAGTTAATTATGGCAGTTTTAACTACTCCAATAATCGGGCAAGCAGCAAACCCTAAATCAAAATATACTAAGTGGATAATCACCATAGTAATTAAGAAAAAGTCATAACACCTAGATACAATTTCTCCTATGACTCCGCTTGTTTTACAAAAAATGAATAGTTTGAAAAGAAAATGGTTGGTTGTATCATGAAATATTTAGTTAATATATATTTTTTATTATCTAACATTTCATAAATGATTCTTTCATTCATTTTTGTAAACGATACAAACAATCATTTTTTGATTTTTTTCCAAATCATTCAATTTTTCATGAAAAAAATCACACTCTAATTGCCATTACTTGCCGTGGCTCGTTAAAGTCGTTAGGTAGCAAACTGCAGGACAGCCCATATGGAAGGCGGTTGTCCTGAATAATTGAGTGGACCTTTGCCTGTCTCTTGGTCTCCTCTCCTCCTTTCATTAATCACGAGCGTGGACATTGGACAGTAGATTTTTGCATGAAATGGTTTTGGGATCTCTCGATAGTATTCACTGAAATCACTCTAAAGCCATGCCCAAATTGAGGGGGAAACTCTTTCCTTTTTCATTTCCATTCATTATTGTGTTTTTACACAGGTTATTATTTGGCAATCAAGAGAGAGCTTGAGGAATGTCACAATGATCTTGTATTATATGCTTACTTCTTTTCACTTTCGAGGATAAGATAAGTTTGGAAAGGAGAATTACTTGTCAGAGGGTAGCAATGTTGAAAACATTGATGACATGGACTCTGTTCTCCCTCTCCCTCCCTCCGTCCTTCTGGCTGGCCGGCCCGCCATGCAGCACGCGCGACCATTCACTGTGGGTCACCATGGTCGGGTAACATCAACAAGGTGGTCACCGTTGTTTGGCGACTTCCATGGTGGTTGCGGCCGTCCCCATCAGGGAGCCACAACGGTGGTTGTCATAGGTTTGTGGATTTCTCACCATTTGTTTTGTGTTTTTAACTTTGAACAAGCCTAAGCCAGATACTCGCCATTTGTTTTGTGCTTTTAACTTTGAACAAATCTGAGCCAGGTACTCGCCATTTGTTTTGTGTTTTTAACTTCAAACAAATCTAAGCCAGATATCATGCTTTATAGGGATTTTCCAAAAAAAAAAAAAAAAAAAAAAAAAAAGCTTTATAGGGTACTCGTTCTCATCGAATCCTATATCTTATTCTCTTTATAAAAATTATCGATATAATTAAATGATGGATTTCTTTTATTAAGTCTCATTTCATCCATTCAATCCAGAAAATTTTGATGAGCAAATGGGGTCTAATGGTATCGCGGATACATTGCTAAAAGTGAAATTCCTTCCAGATATTGGAGTTAAGGACTCGCTGATCTCAACAATTAAATGAAGAGAAAAAATTATGGGCGGAGAAAGAAAATATTTTTACGCTTGTTTAGAGAAAAATTAATGTGACTTTAGGTCCCGTATTTGTCAAGAAGTCATTTCATAGGAAAATGACAATATTTTCTAGTACTTGATTAAAATTTGAAAAGAAATTGAAAAATATTTTTCATCGTTTGGAAAGAAAAATCTGATTTGATTTTTAAAAAAATATATATATACACTATTCCAGTGCTAATAACTTGCGTAGGAGCAATCTAGGAACCAAGCACAAGCACAAGGATCCACAATCTAGCCTCGATGCATCTTGACCTAGAGGACATGGGCAAGGCCACTTGAGTCTCGAGCAAGGGCGTAGAAACTAATCTAACATCCACAAAGCCGAAATTGAGAACCTTGTTTGCATGCACGAATTCTTGGCACCTTGGCTTGGGCCTACAAATGTCAAGCATGGGACCCCAGTGACTCGGGTCCCCAGCGCTCAAGTCTAGGTCCTATACACTCAAGCCCTAGTCCATCGAGGTTGGCTTGGGGACGCCAATGCCCATGCCCGAGTCCTCAACGACTAGGGTTGGGTCTTCGAGGATTGGGCTCGGGTCCGTCAAGGTAGAGTGTGGGACTCCTAGTTGTCAAGATCCGAGCCTAGCATCAATGGACATGAGCTCAGGCATTAGTGACTTAGGCCTGACCTCGATGGACTCGGGCATGGGCACTAGGGTCTCAGGCTTTAGCCTTGATGAACTTAGGCTTGGCATAGGAGATTCGGGCACTAAAACTAGGGTCTAAAGCTAGAGCACAAGTACTAGGATCCTAGGCTTAGCCTCAATGGACTTAGCCTTGAGCATCGAAGACCCATGAACTGGCACCAAGATCATGGGCCTCGTCTTCAATGGATTCAAGCTCGAGGACCTGAGCATAGGTATTGAGATGTTATGCTTGGCGTTGATGGACCTTGCCTCGAGCATCAGAGACCCATGCATGGACATTGGGGTCCCAAGCCTCGTCCTTAATGGAATTGAGCCTGGGCATAGGGGATTCAAGCATAGGCACAAGGTCTTGGGCTACGCCTTAATGAAATTAGGCCTGACTTTTGTGGACTCGAGCCTAGGTGTTGAGGACCTAGTAAATGCATTAGGGGTCCTTAGTCTATTGAGGCTCGGCTTTTGTGGACCAGGGCATGTGCATTGGAGTGTCAGGCCTCGACCTCAATTTACTTGGGCTTAGACGTGAGGCATCCTAGCATAGGCATAGAGATCTAGGGCTTGGCCTTTGTGGAGTCGGGCTCGAGCACCAAAGACTTAGCCATAGGCACTAGGGTTTTAGGCCTCGACCTTGCTAAACTCGGACTTGAGGGTGTTGGATCCAAGCATCGAGCTTTGGGGTCTTGAGCTCGGCCATGGGTTTCAGACCAGCCTCGATGGACTAGAGTGCGGGTGTCGGGGACTTGAACATTGGCATAGGGTCGCAAGCCTCAACTGCAATGGACTCAAGCTTGGGCATAGAGGACCTAAGCACGGGCATGGGCAACTAGGATTCGAGCATTGCTTTTATGGACCCGAGTTTGAGCGCGAGGGATTTGGGCATGGCTATCAATGTCCTGCGCTTGGCCATTGTAGACCTGGCCTTAGTCTCGAGGCATCAAGTATGAGCACCAAGGTCTTGGGCCTCACCTCAATGGATTTAGACCAGTGCACCAGCACTGAATTCCCAAAATTTGGCCTCAATGGACCTCGGCACAAGAGCTAGGGCTCAATCATGGGTGCAAGGACAAGGCACAAACATCGGGGTCATGGGCTCGGCATTGGGGACCCAAGGATAAACATTATTGTTCTTGTGCTCAAGTGTTGAGTTTCTAATTCAAGCGCCGATATCTAATCATATTTTGAAAAATTATTTCCATTTTTTTTAAAGAGGAAATAATTTTTCTGAGTTTAAACAATCCATTGATTCATTTTCCAAAGTGATCCAAATGATTGAAAATGAGGACAATGTTTTCTCAGAAATTGTTTTCCAAATGGAACCTTAGTGTTAAGGAGACACCATAAAATCGATACTTAGATGAATGAGAAAAAATAGTTTTATTGTCCACCAAGATATTTACACATAAATTGTTGTCGGCAATTAAAAATATTTTATTAGCTAATTATTTTGAGCAATGTAAGGGACCGTTTTTAGGAATTTTTTTTCAAATCACTTATTTTTCGCAAAATAAATAATGTCGAAAATGGATTATACGTATCGAGAATGAATGTGCTAGTACTAATTGTTATTAGTTGTCAATGCATTATAAGTTAGATGACCTAGCACATAGACAAGATAATGGTAAGAATAGATGACATACTGACAAGGGAAGAATTACTAAAAAAGTCTTAAACCTATTGTAATTGTGCCAATTTAGTTTTAAACATTTTCTTCTGCCAATTCAATCATAAACCTTTCACAATTGCGCCAATTCAGCCCATCTAAAAAAATTTGGCCGACCGTTTGGTGAACAAATTTTATTTTTTTTTTATTTTCAACTCTCTTCTTCCTCCTTAGTTTTTTCTTCACCCAGTGGTTGATGAGGCTTTGGCGAGGGTCATGGCCCTCTTAAATTTGGGCAAGGTTTGGGGCCCACGAGCAAGGCGACTTTGCCTAGATCTGGGCGAGGCTAGTGTTGCCATGGTTGGGCTGTCAACAAAGGTGGCCTTGCTTGTGGCTCGACCATGGCAAGGCTGGATTCGCCCAGATTTGGGCAAAGTGGCCTCTCCTGCAACCCCAGGCCTTGCTTAGATCTGAGCTAGGTCAATGAGGGTGGCAAAGGTTGCGATCCACACCAACGGCCAATGAGGGCTTCATAGCCCTCGCCTAGTGGCTGACGAGTGGAGAAGAAGCCAAGGAGGAAGAAGAGAGAAAAAAAAAAAAAAAGAAAAGAAAAAATTCAAAAAATATTTAAAAATGATTCATTGGACAGTTGGTGTTAGCTAGTTAAATTTTGCCAAATGGACTAAATTAGTACAATTGCAAAATGTTTAGAATTGAATTGGCAAAAAAAAATTAAGACTGAATTGATACAATTATAATAGGTTTATGGCTTTTTTTGTTATTTCCCCTACTAGCAAGAGGATGCCATGGACTCTAGGCTTTTTGCTTCAAATTCAAATGTTACTAATAAGATAGGATTTTCCAACCATCTTGCTGATTCAATTGCTTAGTTTATATTGTTTATATGATGTTATCTAGATTATAGGATATTTATATTCATTTATTGTCTTACTTAAATATATTTTTTCAGTAAAATTGACATATTTAGAAAAAATTACCAAAACAATCCTAAACCTATTGTAATTTTTTTAATTCAGTCCTTAACATTTTTCTTTTGTTAATTCGGTTTTAAACCTTTTGCAATTGTACCAATTTAGTCCATCAGACCAAATTTGGCTAGCAGACATTGACTGTTCGACTAACATTGAAGTGACAATTTTTTTTTATAATATTTCATTAATTTGTTTTCTTCTTCTTCTTTTGGCGGGTCACTAAACCGGCTAGAGTGCCCTCCCTAGATATTGGTGAGGCCTCACTGTCGTGGCCAAGCTCGCCCGCAATAGCGAGGTCTCAGCCAACCATGGCAAGGCTTGCCCTCGCCTAGTAATGGTGAGGGCAAGCTTGCTCACGATGGCAAAGCTTCACTAGGCGTAGCCTCGGTTGATCCGGTGACCAACCAGAAGAAGAAGTAGAAAAAAAAAGAGGAAAAAAAATAATAACAAATTCAAGAATAAATAAAAAATAATATTAAAAAATTCCCACGTCAATGTTGAACAGACGATCGGCATTGGCTGGTTTGCATCAGTTGGTGTCCATGTCAATGTCGGCTAACTGGATGAACTTAATTGACACAATTACAAAAATTTATGACTGAAATGACAAAAAAAAAGTTTAGGACTAAATTGGAAAAATTACAAAAAGTTTAGAACTGTTTTAGTAATTTTCCCGACTTACGTAGATGTTGATTAATATAGGCCTAAACAATTGTTTGGTAAGTTTGATGCTCTGATTGTCGGATATTTGGTGGATCTTCTCTCCCACCTGGATTGACGTTTTACTCTTTTCCTCTAGTTTCCTACTTTCTTCCACTTTTTAACTATATGGTCTCCTTTCTTTTATAAGAATCTTGCTATGTGTTTCCGCTCTTCGTCAATTTGTATCAGAGTAATATGTTCTTCATTTGTTATTGGAGCCTTGTTTTGTTTGTTTATCGCTACACGATGATCTTGGGAAATTTGAAGACCTTGCATACGTGAGATGTCATTGGAACTTGTGAAATTCACGTCAAGCCTCAAGATCCCATGACCCCAAGAAAATTTATAAAAAGGTCTTAAAATCTATTTCTTAAATTTTTAATTTGATCAATTGAATTTTATATCTTTTAACAATTTGATAATATAGTCTTCTAAACAAATTTTGACAGACAATCCTTGATGTGGACACTAGCTATTCTAAGTGGCATTGCCAGCACTTATATGGTGCCATCACTTATATAGACAGTATTTTGAATTTTCTTAAATTTTTTTGAACATCCATGGCAATCGGTCATACGCGAGGGTTAGCCTTGCCCAAGGCCGATTAGGTTTATTGTCCCAGATTTGACGAGGGTGACTTGGCTGGCCCTCGCCTGTGTTTAGTCGCTAGTCATCACCAAGGCTTGGCGACTGGTGGATGAAAAGGGGGAAAAATGAAAGAAAAGAAAAGGATAAAAGAAAGAAAATTTTAAAAAATCTTATAAAAATTAAATTTACTATACAAAAATAATTGTCCATGTCGTCACCGGTTATGCAACATTGGAAGGCCATTGTCCACGACATAAATCTCTAGCCAAAATTGGTCGGATGTACTATACGCCCAATTATAAAAAAAAAATTAGGATTTAATTAGTCAAATTAAAGGATTATAATTAAATTAGCATTTGTACAATATATTTAAAACTTTTTTTAATTATACCCATGACCCACGCAATTTTGAAATAATCAGGAGTGGGTTTCGACTCCCACACATTGTATGGAGGCAAGGCAAAAGTCTGAGCGTTAAAGTAGACGTAGAGTATAATCGACCAAAAAAAATTATGAAGTGTTCCAACATTTTTGGTAAATGTTATTTTACTATTGCCTTCAATAAAAATTACCAAATTATTCTTAAACCTATTTTACAAATGTCATTGTGGTTTTAAACTTTTTCGATTTTATCAACGTAATACTTCTCATGAAATTGTAATATAGCCCTTGAAACCATTTTTCAATTGAAAATACTGACATGATGGCCCATTCATTGAGCGGTAGTGCTAGTGGCTAAGACAATTTTCGATCAAATGATGTCATTTTGCTTAATTTTTTTGACTTCTAGATTTTTTACCTTTTCTTTCTTTGGTACTGTTTAACTCATTTCTCTCCTCCCCTCTTCATTTGTACCTCTAGTTGTCGAAATTGTGCTCCACCCGTGGCCATATTCACCACCGTCCACCCCACGATGATGTCCATGCTCTCTTGACCGCATCTTGTCCATTTATCGTCTCTATCATGGGGCCGTTGCCACAACATCATGGGCAACCACCCATGACCAAGCCGCCTCCCTTTGTCCCTCTCTAACTAAACTTACAGCCTAGTGTCACCGACTGAATTCTCCTATACTCTTATATTCTTATGAATGGAGCTTTGTGTTATCGGGGTGAAGAATGAGTGATACAAAAGTAATGATATAATTGATTCATAGGAATGATAAGAAAGTATCTATGCTAAGAATTCTAGTATAGAATAATTATAACTCTGAAGAACTCTAAAAGTGAAATTGACCTCTTGTAAAAAATTGTTCAAGAGCTAATATTGCCATCCTAATGAGGCCATGGCAAATCAAGACTAGTTGTTGTGTCATTGTGTTCTATGTGTCTCACTCGAGGACTGAATACTTGAGCCAAACTAGATATGGTATAATCTTGTGTGAGGATGTAATTCGCCATATTATTTTTAGGAACAACTATGGAAGAAATGCTGGTTTGGTGCTCTTGGCTCACCAAGCACCGCACAGACCATTCTACAGTAAAAAATCTGTCAGCCTATGACACCAACCTCCACGAGCTCTGATTAAGGATAGTTTGAGGTCATAGACCTTTGGTGACCTTCGACAGAGGGCTGATTTGTTGCCATTGACCCAGGCGACCTCAAATCACCTCGGTTGGAGGTCGTGTAGGGACTCGGGAGGGAGGTGGGGTTGTGTGTGGAAGAGGGCTTTGCTTGGAACGAGGACGCCGTGGTGAGGCCAATGGCAGTGTGGATGGAGGGCACGGATTGGCACTGCAGCTGAGAAATTAACCACGAAAAAGAAGAAAGAGGGGATGAGAGAAAGAAGATGAACAATAACATGAAAAGAAAATTAAAATAAAGTTAAAAATCTTGAAAATTTAAAAATTAAATAAAACGGCATTGTTTCAATTAATTCTTTCATGTCAAGCACTAGCCATGCCACTGCCATGTAGATTGGCTAGCAATGACTAAATTGCTACATCAACATTTTTAGGATAAATTAGCAAAAATAATCACATTTTCAATTTATGGAAAGGTTTTAGACTATAGTTAGTATAATTGAAATTTTTAGAATTAAATTGACATCTATATTATAAGTTTAAGATTGAATTGATAATTTTTCCTTATTCTTAGTATTTATGAAAGATTAGGTGATAAAGGCACATGATCATAGCATAACTATATTTATTGATTGTGATGATTATCAAGATTCTTTAGTTCATCAAGATTAGAGTCATTATCTTTGATTATCAAGATTCTCATGGTTATTATAATTATTCATATTATCAATGATAATTATAGTAATTTTCCTTGTCAAAATTATTATGAATACCATGATAATTACAATTAACCTAATTTTTCAATAGGAACTACCCCGTCCCCATGGGCAAGGCAACAGTGTCCTGAGGGAGGAGTTTAATGAAGATTGTCGAGATAAGTGAACTTCAAGAACTTTATGTAGTGCGTCCCTAAAAAAACCAAGATTTGAAAAGCAAAGATATTATAAAATCGAAATGAAAAATTGAAAGTTCAAAAGTTCTTCCCAAAGCTCTAAGGCTGCATTTAGTTATTTGAATTTCTAGCCATATTAGGACTAAATAGAATAAAATATAAAATCTAGGAATTTTGTTATATCTTAACTATCAAGTCAAATACTTCATATCCTGTCATGTTCATTGTTTGGTATGAATGACGTATTAATGTAAATAAATCTAAAAGTGAACAAAGGGAGAAGGTAAGAATCTCTCATGATTTACTGCTAAAAAAAAATACAAATGCAAAAATGAATATAACATCCATCAATAAATTCATGGTTATTGTACAATCCAAAACTTAAATAGTCAAGGAGCTCCTTGTAGCATTTTAGTGACACGGATTCTACTATGATAAGAAATGTAAACAAGCTACAAAAACATCAACAAAGTAGATCAATTAGTAGAAGTCAATTTCAGCAAGAGAGAGAAAATATAATCATTCACCTTCATGATTCCTAAAATTGTAGTGTTTTGACTCTCTTGCCTACTTCATTGTTTACTTATTTTTAATTATTTTTCCCTCTCCTTTTTTTTATTTCTTTTTATTCCCTTCCATAATTTCTTAATAAAATTTTATTAATTTCATCATTAGCACTTGAAGTATTATAAGATAAGATCATACTTAATATATATATATATATATATATATATATAGATGAAAAAATATAGAATATATATTATAGAACAAAATGAAATTAAAATTTATAAATAAAAATAGGAATAACTAAAAAAAAATTGTTGTTACTTTTTTTAATTTGAATTTTTTTATATTAGTAGTCAAACTTTATTTATATTTTATCATTTTAATTTTATCAATTTAAAAAATTTATTATTTGAGAAAAATAACTCTTACACCATGGAATAAGAAACCTTATTCACTTTTATTCCATTCATATCTTTTATTTTGACTATTAAACATAGCCTATATGTGTAGAGTATTCTCTTCCCTTGGTCACGGTAAATTACGGTGCCACATGGAATATTTTATCTGAGTTATATCTTTCTTATATCCGTATATTACATGTCTTAGGCAAGAACCAAATACAAGATATAATAAATTTTATTCTATCATGAATGTTATTTTGACTATTAAACATAGCCTATATGTGTAGAGTATTCTCTTCCCTGGGTCACGGTAAATTACGGTGCCCAAATTCTTTTGCCGTTCTAGCATTTGTTATCAATCAATTTCTAGGTTTATCGGAACGTAAATGAGCTTAGGGGAAGTCAAGTAACCACCTAAAAAAATCAACTGCTTTGTGAGTGAAAATCACAGTTTAATGTTTGCGGGGGAAGGGTGAGCACCCCTTACCTCGCCCTTCTGATCCCACGTTCCTTGATTAAGTTATTATTTGCAATTCTACTTGATTTCCAAATGAAATTGTTGCATCATGGGACGATTAACGACTTGATTCAATCGTGCCGTGTCTAGTCAATGTTCTTCCCATAATATGCAATGCTTCGATTCCATACTTTCAAGGTCGTCAAACAAAGATGAATCCATGAATTCAATGCCTAATCCACTTCATGCAAATCAATCAGCAGGGATGACTCCAATTCCATATCAAGACAAATCATGTATAAATTTGCATGACATGGCATGAGGATGCCCAAATGAGTACATTGATAGGATAATTGCATTTAGGATGCGCGGCCTAAGGACGCCTTACATGATTTACAAATACGTATGAAGAGGCATTAAGATGTCTAACAAACACATGACGTGACATTATGATGCATGATGTAGCACTGGGATGCCCAATGTGTATGATGTTACATTAGAACACATAACGAGGCACAAGGATGCCTAATATGACGTACGGATAATATGGGATGCATGACGTGACATGACATTAGTAGGGGTGATTGGTTTTCGATCCGATCCAGTCACACTTAGGAATCGGGAGCCAAACCGGAGGTACCAATTTTGGAGTGGTCCAATGGAGTTAGTCATTTTAAGCAATTCATTGTGTAGTGAAATTATACGCTTGAAGCAAACAAGTCCGTCCAAAACACAACCACCATATTCTTATCTTACTGTGAACACTTTAAAATGGTATAAAACAAAATCTCATGTTACCCAAATAAATTTTCCTCATAAACGAGTATCTTGCCCGTATCATTTGTATTTGAACTACCTTATGATCAATAATTTACTCTAATTAAACGCATAATTTGGTCAAACGTGCCCCGATGTGAGTTCAGCTAAAGAGAAGGCATGAGCGTCACAAGCGAATTCGAAAAGATCGAAAGAGGAGAGCAAGAATAGGTGTATGTGAGGGATTTAGAATATTAGGTTTACATTTTAAAAAATAAATGAATAATTGGTCTAGTCCCCCCCTTAAAATCAGGAATCAAACCACACGGATATCAATTCTACTTTTAGGAACAAAGAACTAGACCGGCATTCACGAGAACCATATCGAATCAGCCGGTTTGGTTTGGTTCAGGTAGTCTTGGTTTGGTCGATTCATCTTGCTCACCCTTAGACATTAGGATGCCTAACATGACAGACATACACATGATGTGGCATAAGGATACTTGATGTTGCATTAGGATGCCTAACATGACAAACAAACATATGGCATGGCATAAGGACGCATGATGTGGTATTAAGAATCCTGACATGGAAAACAACTAGATGTGCATATTTATTGAATAGTATCGAGTGATATATGCATTAGTCAATATGCAAATGATGTCCTAATTAAGTGATTTTGATATAAGGAGTGCTCTAGTATTGTCAAGAGTACTCTGCCATTACCAAGGGATCACTAACAATATCAAGGGTGAATAACATATTGGGCATCGAGATGTTTGTAAACTAGAAGAATCTTTAGATAATGTGAATATTTGGAAGGACCTTAATTGATGGTGAACAAGTCGAGAAGAACGAGGATGTTTGTGATGATTTAGAGATACCAAGATCTAGTGCATAGTTGGATGGACCTAGTGATGGTGAACAAGCATAGTCGTTGATGCTTGATAAAACTTGGAATGACCATAAGAGCTTGGTAGAGTCATAATTGACAATATGCTTGGAATGACCAAAAGATAGAATATCTAATTGTTATCAAGAGTAGTAGATTGTTGGTAGGAGTAGCTATCAATATCATATGAGATGGAAGATTGTGATGATATTGATGACCTCTGTGAGTTCAGTGAAGACTAGAGAAGATATTGATAAAAGGAGAACAATTAGAAGTCTTTGGAAGCTAACATACTTCAAAGGATCATTGGATAATTGATTGCAAGTAATTCCATATGGTTTGGTTGCGAATAGCACAAACAAATCAATGATAGTAAGCACCTTTTGGTTGTGGATGATGGAATGTGTTGATGTCAAGTTCTGGAATGTGCTAGCCACTTATTCATCTAATTGGAATGTTGATTACAACGAGATAGCCATCGACAAGGCTTGGAATTTGGCAATGGAGCACTGGAGTTGATCAGGAGCAATTCGGGCAATTTTGAGCAGGAGGCAAACTCTTAACAAGGGCAGACTGATTGGTTTAGGAAACCTACAACTGTCATAAAGTTGTTCTACTATTGAAAATGATAGAACCTAGGGCTACTTGAGGAATTTGAGTAGAGAATGGTCATCTAAAGTTGAATGTTCATAATTCAATCAAAGAGAAGTAGTTGGTTGGGTGGAAACGAACAAAAATAGTCTATTGCTTTAATTGTTTTTTTTTCTCTCTGTTCTTGGTGATAGTTGCTATGTATTGCTGATTATTCTCTTTGTAGTGTTCCTATCGGTTATAATCATGGCAAGAGTAAGTGTAAAAGAGTGATAGTAGTATTTGCATCATGATGGTGTAATCTATTGGTTGATAGGAGTAGTACATGCTGATTACAACTTGTCTTGAAGTGAACTAGTGGATTCTAGCCTTATTGTGACTGTTAATATTGGGAGTGGATGTATGTTTAGAATAAAGTCGAACAACTATAAATCTTTATGTGCTATCTTCTATCTCTTCACCATGAGCATTACCATTCGTTATTATCAGAGGATAAATACAATAAGAGTATTATAACTTTCATTTGACGCTTACTGAAATTGTATTATTATTTTTTGCTCACTTAAGAGTCACATAAGTGTAAAATCAATATCATTTCTAGTAAATTTCTTTACATGGATTTTTTTTTCTGAATTTTCCATTTTGACATGAAATTTTTAGAAATAATATGAAGTCCAATGAGGAAATTTTGTCCAGCATGGCAAAATTACAAAATTACAATAAATTTCGTCACTTCTTGCTATTCTTTAGAATCTTCCACAATTAAACAATATTGTTTTCAAACTCTCTCTTCCTATCACTTAAGTGGTCAACTTAAAAAAATTGATGAACATAAATATTCACTTCTAAAAATTTATGGCACTGCAATGATCATTTGTGAAGTTATTGAAACTTATGTTGTCCTTCAATAAGACACTCAAGCAACGCCATTTGCCTTCTTAAGTGCTGTCTTAAGCTTTCCAACATGCCATGTCAGATGATGTACTATAGATTAATGGTATGTTGGCTTTCCCGATAAGATAAATCATTGATGGCACTTAAGTGATTGATTTTTCAAATTTGTGACATTCAAGAGAGCGAAAAAAAAAAGGTTATAATACTCAAGTGAATGTCATACGAAAATTATAACACTTCTAGCGTACTTATTCCTTATTATTAATATCCATTTATCAATAGCACAATTGATTACATTAATTTATTTTTGATGTCCTTGAAGTATATAACTTGTTATATTCCACAAAAAATTTCATAGTCCTCTAACAACTTATTCACCTCTTCTAAATTGTATTGTCATTCCAACACTAATACGAAGGATCAACTTGATTTGATTGTTCTATTCTATTTTTTACTTAGAAAAGTAGTATATGGTCGGGATTTATCTCAATCATTGCTAGAATGTTTAGTTTAAAGCGCAAACAGAAGGTAGACTTCCCATTGGACGAGCCTACTATCGTAGCCTTACTAGGTGCAAGTGGGTGAGCCTAAGATCAACGATACACCTGCTCATTCTTCACAAATTAACCAAGATTTCCTAAGACCCATGATATATTAAGGAACAAAACTTGTGACTTTCGGTTTGTAATAAATCTTGGATCACTCGACCAAGGACTTGGTTGGTGACCATGCTATCACGTTTTGTTCGTACAAAAAATCAGCTTTGCATATTGAATCCATTTAGGTAGCATTTGGCAACTTGTCAATTTTTACATTCTTTTGTTTTCTAGAATAGAAAAAGGATAGAATTCGTTTGATAACGTTCACTAGTGTTTCTATTTACCATAATAGAAAGTTGTTCCAGGGAATAAATTTGAAATAGAAATGAGAGGTAGAAAAAAAATAATTTCTTGATTTTTGAAACAATTTCTAGAAACTTATTGCTTGGGTTATTACTCACGATCGACTGCCAATCAAATTTTTTTATCGTATCAAACACATTTCTATTGTTTTTCTATTTACCATAATCAGAAAGTTGTTCTAGTTACCAAACACCTTGTTTTACTCAGAATAAAATTTGAAAAAAACTAGAAATGAGAAATGTTACCAAATGCATTCTTGGGATGACTTGCTCAAGTTTTTCCTAACAAAAAATAGGAAAACTTCTTGATTTTTGAAACAATTTTCAATAGAACTTTTTCATTCTCATTTCTAAGTCAAGTTCATTGAAAGCTTTGACTGCATTAGTTTGGTGAAAAGTTAATAATTTAAAAAATATTTTCATAAAAATGATCTCTTATATTGCATATGAAAAATATGTTCATCATCACGAAATATTTAAATATAAATTGTTATCAATAATGAAAATATTTTTCATTGATTAGTCATTTTTAGAAAAATATTGTCTAAATTATTCATTTTCTGCTTGAAAAAAGCATCATTTTAAGTATATCATAAGTAATCAAAGAATAAGGGCAAGAAAGGCAAAAATTAAGAGTTGTAACGGTTCAACTATGTAGCGCCCACTTTTCTCTTCAAGCGTTACCCATCTCCAAAGTCCAAACCAAGGCCAAAATCTACTATCAAACTAAGCTGTACATTTCATTTAGTATAAGACAATGGTTCTGACTTCTAATCGGCTCGACCCAATATCTTTCAAACCAGATGTTAGAAGAATATCTATATGTTAAAAAAAATTGCTTTACCAATACTTAGAATAGTCAAAAGGCTGTATTTTTTCCATCACTGAATAGAGTAAACTTCTTCAAGCCAATACTCTAATTGGTGATTTGTACACATGTAAAATCACTCATTATTATGTTAGGTGATATTCATTACTTGTAATATATCAATCAGAGATCAACCATGGATTTTGCAAAGGAAAATTTGTTGAAAAACACACTTACACTTCATCTATGGGACTATTCCTGACAATTATTCTAAAGATACAAAAGTCAATTACATTTTTGTCTAACACAATACATTATTACCTGATTCATTCCACTTGGACAAAGCCTCTAAAAGGATTTCTCAGATGTGACATGTCAACATGTCAGCCTTTTAAAGATGGGTATACATATGTGGATCACATCCCGGACCCATTACGATGATTTGAGTTTGGGTCGTTACAAACTTCTCCACATAAAACCTTATGTCTCATCAACGTCACACATATAACCCAGCTATACTTTGATAATGTGAATTTGCTCCATACTAAATCCATCTCTATCATATAAGTCCACTAGAAACCATTTCTTGCTTGAACCCTCTCACCCAATCCTCTCCTTGTCAGCTTGGATCAGCTAGGGCCCAATCTTTCCTCGAAGCGCATATTCACTAAATGGGATCATCCTCTAATACTATCTATAAGGTCTCAACTCAATCCACTTGGACCAAACCCCTAAAAAGATAAATTAAATGTGGCCTCTCAAGATGGTCCGTTCAAGGGTAAGTGTCGCGTGTATATAACATGATGGACGCTCCCCCCAACCCAATTTTGGGGGTGTTAAGCGATATCGAATTTTCTGGTTTGACTAATCTCGACAAATACTAGCAAATTTTCTTACTAGATGAATTCCCCAAATTCTTTCTTTTCATCAAACTCCTTTTGACTGGTAGCATCCTCTAAGAACTGTCTATGTATGGGTGTATCCACCAAAGAATCCAGCTATGCCAGCAACTAAATGGCAGAGACAAAAAAACAAAACATCTGAGGCCTCGGCCACTTTTGGGCACTGAAATCTGTAATCGTATCATATGCAACTTGTTTCTCTGAAGAGTCAACATACTTTTTTGAATCATTGTCCTTTGATGGTGCCTTCACATCTCACCGAAAGCAATGTATTAAGCAGGAAAGGAGACAAATTGCTCTGATATTAAAATCCACATGGCCATGATAAAGCCAATACAGTCCACGACATGCAACGGAACAATTCGCCCCTCAAAAAGAAAAAAACATTAATAATTGTATTACAGCTGGAAATAGCAGTTCGTCTCTTGGTATGAAAATGATATTACCTGAAAAAAAATTTCTGCATGATATAAAGTTAAGTGTCTTCTTATAAAAAAAATATATAATTTCTTTTCGCTTTAACACATTTTGAGGAAAATGATGCAAGAGGACCCATGATGGTTGATAGTTATCCATGGTTGCCTCCCAAAAGGCCAGCAAAAAGCGCATCACGCTGAGATTTAGACAAGCATTGACGGAGAGCACTCGATGGAGAAACCAATGCACATGCAATCCTACGGTGTATTTAATTCGGAAAAAATCGTCCAAATCTTTTATTCAAGAAAAATTATTAATTTTTAGTTGTTTGGTGGCATATTCAAAAGTATGACTGGAAATATATTCCGATAGTTAGATCTCATTTAAAAAATGGTTTCAGTTTCACGGATTAATCTGAAGTTTGTCTAACTGATTAGCATTTAAATCGACAAATTACAATGGTGTGCCTATCACCCTTCTAATCCGAGACCAGCTTCTAGCTCAAAAACATACAAATGATATAGCAAAGTCGACTCACAGTATCGCAAGTAGTACCAAAACTAAACATGCCTTTATTGGTTTTTGTACAGATGACTCTATTTCCCATGAAACATTAGGATAATTGTGCGACAGAGAGCTGCTTGTATAGCTACTACAAGAATTAATAAAAGAACAACGAGTTTATCATTCATAATATCAAGAGCTAACATGCTAAGTCTAATGCTTGATCAAAAGATTGTGAATTTTTCATTTTCCACCTCTGTGTCAATATCCACTTTCTCTGGCGTCGAGCATAGAAAATGAATGGAAAAAAGAATCAAACGATCATAGCGCAGAAGAATCAACAACGGCCTGACAAATCAAAGTATTGATCGAATCTTCAAAGGTTAATTTCATATTAGCAAGGGGGAGAGGAAACCTAGAACAAAGCCATTGAATGTCGATGAAGAAGAGCTAAACCTTAGACGAAGATGTCGAATGCCGGTGAAGAAGAGTACACCTTGCAGAAGGGGAAGAAGAGAACAAGAGTGCGCCTGAAAAAGGTGAAAGAGCGACTGAGCCTCAGTGAAAAGAAGTGAAGAAAGTGAAGGAGAGCATTTGGTAAGAAGCTTCGGAAAATGTTCTCTCAATTTCATATTAGGAATTCATTTCCTAATTTTAAGTATGAATATTGCCAATGTTTTTCATGAATAATTCTCCGAATGCTTCAAGAGATCGAATCTAAGCAACTCCGAAGCTGGATAGAACTTGATTAGATGAATTCCACCACGATTCGAGAATTCAAAAAAAAAAAAAACTTATAGATACAATAAATTGGACACAAACATGATCAAATCGAAACTAATTATATTTATGACTTCAACTCAACTGGTTTTTCCATTAAAATCATTTCTCATCATTTTGACACGTGCCCCTTGGTTATACTATTTCTGATAATAGGAAATTGATTTCTGATAATGGGAAATTGACTGTGTAGTAAATAAATTACATGTGGTAGACGTTGACCTCTTTGGCATCTTCCAAGACATGAACAAACCCAGAAGAAGGCAAGAGGTGAAATTTTAAATGAAGATTTAACTCACTGAGAGGTTTGTCGTGGAATCTTGAATGCAGAATTGGATCCATCCTGATGTACGGCGAGCCATCCTTTGTTTTTTTTTTTTTTTTTTTTTTGAATGGTGCTACCATAAGGCAACAAGTGGCCAACCTTTCGCTTCCTATTGCAGCAATGATTCGTTTAATACAGTTAAAAATTCCGAATCAATGCCCTTCATCTCATAGAAAACCCCATCCCAGTAAATCCCAATTCAAATCTACCATAAGTTAACAGTTTGTGCTTGGTAAATTTGAAAGATTAAAATTAATTTTGAATAATTATGTTGTGGGGTAGCAATTTTGAGCTTTTTACAAGATGAAAATTAGCACGGGATAAGTTTGACCGTTGTTTTGAGATTTTTAATATCATCAACTCATTTTCACGAGCCAAATAGTTGCTATCTGCTGAAGCGACCCGCTTGTTAAATATTCTATTTGAGAGGAAGAGAAGATCAGAACACTGCAGGGGCAGACAAGATGATCTGCTTGATTGACATTATTTCTGAGGATTATAATAAATTATTATTTAGACTATAGGCTCGAGGCCTAAAGATGGGTTTTTCTTTTTCTTTTTCTTTTTTATATTAGGTCATAAGGCACTAACTACACAATTCAAAGCCCACTAAATTACAAATTTATAATCCCAATTCAAGAGATCTTGTGGACCATGGGAGTTGGCATTATATGCGTTTCGCCAATAATTGGAGGCTTGGAAAAAGGAAAATCAACGTTAGACCCTAAGCAATCACTCAGATTACAAGCAATCTAACATTATTTATCAATTGATTATACGCAAGCCCCACTCTCTCTCTCTCCTTTTCTTGATCTTGTGATGATTCTTCCCGACAACCTTCATTTTATCAAACATGCGTACGATGAATCTCTCGTTCACGTAACTTACAAAGATCGCATCACGTTGCTTGCTTATATCATAGCCTTTTGACCGTCGACCATCGAGACAATAAGTTAAAAACAGAAGTTTTTCCCACTACCTTTCCATTAACGAATGAAAAGGGCAAATCACTATTGCTTTGCAAACTCTTCCATCCCTTGACTCTATATATCTGTTGATAGAGCGTATTTGCTCTGCATTGACTATTTCGTTTACGAACACTGCTTAATCTTCTACACGATGTTTTGTAGGAAAATATTTTTAAAATCCCGCAACAACCAATTTACCCCTCTCTTGATTAAATACGGTCTATTTCAATTGGTATCAAAGCCTGTGTGCTCAAGTATGATTCAAACACTCTACTTTAGAGTAAAAGATCCATAATGATTGACATTGTAGAAGCATATTTGGTGAAAGTCAATCCATCTTAAGAGCGCCAAAATTTGATAGAACCAATTACGTTTTTATTAGATATACAAGATGAAAGTGTTCGTGCAATCAAATGATTATGAGCTATGATACGTAATTGAAAATGGCCCATTTGAGCCATCAAGGAAACCACAATCACGGCACCTTCACATCGGCCCTCCACAACAGGAACTCTACCTATAGATGTAACTTCCACTAAAGCGACGGTTCTTCGGACACAAACAGAGATTATACAGTAAGAGCAAACGAGAAGACCTACATGAACTTCTAAAATTATTCACATTATGTATTGTTCCTTATCTCCTACCGAGTTTAATAGAACCTAATCTTGTGTCACAGCTGAGGAGACTTGGGATTGTGACTTGAACTTACATATGAAGGAACCAATCATGTACGAGAAACAAAAATGAACATTCTTCTCCGGCGATACATGTCATTCAAGATGAAATGAGGAGAAAGCATAAATCAAAGGTCTACTTGGCTTTACCAACATCGTGAATTCTCATCCTTGGGGCACAAAGTATATATATGTATCAAGGAAATATACAAGCCCTTGCGAGCTTTGCCAAAGGAATGGAGAGACATCTCGCCATTAGAGAAAGGATGAGGATTCAACGAATGGGACCGGATGAACTTGTTGGAACAATGATGACTTAAGGAATGGAATTCAGCAATGAAGAGGAAACATAAAAAGGGCAAAAGGTTATCGCTTTTGTCGCTAATGCTCTTAATGCATTGGAAACTTCATCTAAAGACGAAGAAGACCTGGAGATGGCGTTGTTGACCAAAAGATTCAAAATGAGAAAAAACAAGGAACTCTGAAGGAAACGCGGCATTTCCTGCAATGACTCATTCCAGATCACACATAAGAAACAAGTCGTAAATGCCATGTGCTCTAATCTGAGCTCTATTTATCACGGAGGCACAAAGGCAAGACCTTTACTTTCCGCGCATAGGATAATTCCAAAATGCTTGCACTTATAAACATACCTACATGTTAAAAGTCATGGAAGGTTTTATTATCGTCTAAAAGAAGGAGATTGTTGGAAAACCTCCTATGCATTTGAAGACGAGAAATTATATGCAAAATGTTGAAATACTTTTTTATCCATAAATAATTAAGAGAAGAGATTGGATTGGACATGAATGATGCATTTAATAATCATTCTGTTTCTGAGAATAATTTATGTTCAAAAATAAAAATAAAAAATTATTTTGTTCCCTATATGAGATTTTGAGCATTTGAAAGCGTTTGGTAGATGCCCAAAATTTCTATTCCCGTAATAGAAATACGTTTGATGTGACTCTTAAATTTTTTTTTTTTCTTAATTTTTAATACTTTTATTATATTTTTTTTTTTCTTCTCTTTTTTTCTTTTTCCTTTTTGATTCTTCTCCTTCTTCCTCCTTCCTCATGGTCAGTGGCAACAGTGACCGCCAAAGGTGGATAGTGACCAGCTGGGAGGAAGAAGAAGAGAGAAGGGAAAAGAAAAAAGAGAAAAGACGAAAAGAAAAGAGAAAAAAGAAAAATGGATTGGCTTCATTCTGGAGTTGTTTTTAGGAATAAAGAAACAACTTTTTTTCTACTTCTTTATTCTGTTCTAAATCTATTCCTAGAAACAAAAAATTTCCTTGTTCTTTTTTCGTTCCCAAAAACAAAAGAATAGAATCATGCACTATTTGGCAAGTTAACAAATTGATCAGAAAATAAGTAATTGTTGGATACGAAAAGAAGTGATTTTGACATGAAAAGTGGTTATGGTTTCGACAAAGTACCTATTCCCAAGAGATATGTTGTGTGGTTGTCTATATATAGGATCAAATTACACATGGTTCATAACAACTTTCTCTTTTTCATAATTCTATTTTGCATAATACTCTCTCTTTTTCTCTTTTCTCACACCAATTTACATTCAAGGTGAAATTCCAAGGGGAAAATTGAGTAATTGCTAAATTTGTTTTTCTATTATTTTGGTGTATATCCTAGAGGTATATCTATTTTAAACTCAACAACAACAATAATTGAAGCAAATAATACCTTAAGGACAATGACCGTCATCATGCCTTAAACAACTATATGTTTCTATTTTATTTTCATCAGCAATTGAATTTTCCCAACATGAAATAACGTGTAGTTGAGTGTGCAAAAAAATATATGCTCTACATGCATAGGTTCATCTGCCTATGATGTTGACAACATGACGTCTGTGCTAGTGGAGAGCTTCCTTACTTTGCAAATGAAGAACAAGATACTAAGTAAAAAGTGTTAAAATTGGAAGGACATTTGGATTTTGTTGGACAGGTAAGAGATGTATGGTCAACGAGGTTCTTGGATAAATTAAATAGAAGGAGAACAACTTCCATAAGATAGAGTATATCAATATGCTTGGAAGCACATAAATGTAGAAGGTGGACAGATTGAAATTTGGTGAAATTGTTAAGCCTGGATGGACCATGTCGTAGAGGAAATCATATTATTGATAGAGTGGATCGTATTCTACGTACCAAGAAATAATGACTCGCCTGTAAATCAATTTGAACTTGAACTCAAATTTAGATTTGTGCTTTGGCGCCACATGTCTTGGAATCCAAGGAGAGTCATCATGGGAAAGGTCAGAGGAGGGTTTGCCATTTTTGGCTAGGTAGAGAAAGCTTCGGATCGGAAGCAAAGGCAGTTTAATCTATTTTGACGTGCCGAGGAAGCTTGGGAAACTATATATATGCATCAAAGGGAGAGTTGAGGTGATGGGGGTGGGGGGGGGGGGATGAAATCGCTATGAAATTTGTTCTTGCTTCTCCAAATGTCTTTTTCTGAAAAAAAACTTGTGTAACGTGAGAGTATTTTCTGCGAGAGCGCTACTGTGATTATTGTAAGATAGTGCTTCGAGCATTAAGTGAAGATTTTGTATACTCGCAGAGTAAGCTACAATCCCATGATGTAGAGGCAACTTTATCTATAAATACTGACAAAGGCATCATGGGTTGCACTAATGGATTCTAATCTTGTATGTAAGCCGTTAGATCTAGGAGCATCAAGTGGGCCAAGCGAGAAG
Source organism: Angophora floribunda (assembly GCA_014182895.1). Taxonomy (NCBI): domain Eukaryota; kingdom Viridiplantae; phylum Streptophyta; class Magnoliopsida; order Myrtales; family Myrtaceae; genus Angophora; species Angophora floribunda. The sequence goes on from CM024709.1 coordinate 20,924,936, forward strand.
ACTGAACCGTTGTAAATTGCTTTGCAAATGCTTTCATCTCTGACTCTTTTTATAAATCTGTTGATATAAGATGTTTGCTCTGCAATGTTATATGCAAAACCCAGCTGCGCCATGTACATGGTGTTTTTTTGTACGAAAAAGTATTCGAAATCCTACAACAACTAATTCAACCCCTCTTTCTCTTACCACAGCACGAAACCAGTTCCACTTCACTCCACTTTAAGTAGCTTGTGAAATTCGGGTAAGGCTAGAATCGCGGCTACACGCTACTTTTCACCACTACATTCACAGGTGCATCTAGGGGCTGCTCGTTCCTAAAGATGCGTAGGAGTTAGGGCTCTAGGCATCCAATCATGCTGGCTTATTAAAACACTCATTGAGATGGCTTTACAGCTTTTACGAAAATCAATAAGCGGTTTTTCCTGGTTGATGTAAAAAGTTAGATCAGAAAGATCTTGCAGCTTTTTGGAAATGGACTTGGACAAGACAGCACCTCTTTCTCTCGGGCTCACAAATTTGGAGATCCTGCAAAATATGTGCTTCACAGTCAATTTTTCTCACTTTCTTACAAGGAGCAGAACTTTATAATCATATCATTTTATATATTTCATCGTTAGGATAGGTTTCACTGTTAATGAGGTACGGTCCAAACAGAAAGGGTCAATCCTCATGTAACATGTGCAACAAGGAAAGCACAAACTTACCACGGGGCAACCCGATGAACCCAACCTTTTAATCCACCTTTGCTCGGGGCATCAAATTATGTAACAAAAGTGAGCTTGTAATTTGATGAGAGATTTAAATTGTCAAATGTTATAAATGAAAGTGCCAGCTAACTTTGAATTGCAAGCTTATGTCTCACACATTTAAAATTACAAAGAGTTTTCTATGTAATATCTTTCAGATACATACCAAATCCAAAAACAGTTGACCTTTCCTTGACTCATAAATTCTATTGCGACTTAGCTAAAATCGTAACCTTAATAGAACTTAGGAGAAAGAAATAGAACAGAACAATAAGCCCAGAAAAATATAAATTCAGTTCAAAATATATTGTACAAATACTAATTGAGTTCTAAATTTTTCAATTTTATCAATATAATTATAAATTTTTATGCGAAATTTTAATATAATTATTCCAACCAAGTGCGGTCGGAAATTGCTAAAGTCATATGCTATGGATAGCTTATGCAATGACTTTCTGAACACCGCGCTGAGGAAGCTTTGAGAATTATTTACATAAGTCAAAGGGAGAGTTAAAAGGGGGCTGAGGAGGATTAAAATGCTCTGAAACTTGTTATTGCTTCTGGTGCTTATTCTGAGGAAAACCCTGTATAATCTGAGAGTATTTTCTGAGAGAGTATTAGTGTGATTATTACAAGAGAGTGCTTTGGGCATTTAGCGAGGATTTTATCCTTGTAAAGTGAGCTACATTCCCTCGGTGAAGAGACGACTTCATTTTTAAACATTGTCAAATACATCAAGGGTTATATTAATGGAATTTAGCATTGTCTTTAGGTTGTTGGAATTGGGGGAGCAGAGTAGGCCAAGTGGAAAGGCCAAACCATTGTAAATTAATTTGCAAACTCTTATTTCCCTTACTCACTTACGTATATGTTGGTAGATGATATTTGCTCTACATAGCATATTTTATCTAAAAACCCCTACTTCATCCTCTACATGTTATTTTGCCCAAAAATATTTTAAAAATCTTAAAAAACCGATTCATCCCCTCTTAATTGTTAAGTTCAGTTCATTTCAAAAATAAATTTCTTATCGTCTCTAGACCATTGTCAAATGCGGATCACTCAGCTTCTTAATGAAACAAGCCGCATCTCTTTTCTAACGACAAGACAACATCAATTTCACATTGGGGAAATTACCAAAAAAATTATAAACCTATTATATTTATATTAATTTAGTCATAAACCTTTCAATTTGTCAATTTAGTCCTATACCTATCATACTTATACCAATTTAGTTCTAAACCTTTTGCAGATTTGTTAATTTAATCTTAAACCTTTTGACAATTATCAATTTTACCATTTCAACTAATTTTGGCCAATAGTTGCCTGATGTGGCATGACCAACACTGACTTAGACAACTTTTTTAATTTTGTTTAAATTTTTCAGAATTCTTTATTTTTTTATTTCCTTTTTTTTTTCTAACCTTAGGCTAACAACTATTGCATGGGTGGGTGAGGGAGTAACATCCCTCGTCAACCATGGTGAGGGCCTCCTCAACCTCATCCAAATCCAAACAAGGGCTAGACCCTCACCCGTTGGCTAACAAGGGCCACAATGCCTTCGCTTGATTTGGCCGAGGCCTCCTTATGGCCCTCACTAGCCTAGGGATAAGCAATGTGAAAGGAGGGCTAGGTTTCATTAAGGGATTGGTGTTCGTCTCTTTTTCATATTTTCGAGATTATGCTTGTTTTGTACCCATGGTCACCCATCTGATTTATTTTTTTTTTTTTTTAATCGAGAAAGGGGCAGCCCTTCACCGGTTTGGCGAAGGGCTACGGTCGCTGGCAAGCTAGATTTGGCGTCGGCGGCTGTCGGCTGAGATCGCCCCACCTCGGGCAACCTCCGGTGAGGGTCGCGCAATGAGGGTCACCCGAGGTCAAATGACCTCCGGCGGCCCTTGGCTGGGGCCGCGCGACCCTCACCGAGGGTAGCCCAAGGTCGGGCAACCTCCGACAGCCCTCGGCTAGGGCCGCGTGACCCTCACCGGAGCCAGATCTGGCTTACCGGCGGCCGTAGCCCTTCGTCTGTCCAGTGAAGGGTTTAGTCCAATTTTTCAAAAAATATATATATACCAATAATACCCCCTCAAAGTCCATTGCGAAAGTTTTTTTTACCAAACACACATTAAACTCAAAGTCCATTTGTAAAGAAATTTTATCAAACACAATTGCATTTCCCCAAATAGCTTTGGGCTTTTAACATTGAACTCAAAACCCTTTGCAAATGCTGAACCAAACGCAGCCTTAACACTCGCATCTTTATTGTGGAGCTTGAAATAAGTCCCTTAATTTATGACTTTTTCACCAAATGAATTAACCTTTATTATTATTTTTTCTTGGCTCATAACTAAGAAAAAAAATCCTAACTTTATCTTGAGTCCCAATTCACCTTTAGGACTCTCATATATAGATTGAAGTGGCACTTTATCATTTCCACGAGTATATCTTCATCTTTTTGCTCTTTCTAAACGAGATACAGACATCTCATTTTCCACTTTTCATGATCCCATTCTTCATTTCATGTTATCATAGTTGCGTTGCGGCGAAAGTGAAGGGCATGGTTGGGTTTGTATTTTAATAAGCAAGGCAAAAGAGGCTTTGTTTCATCAAGGGAAAATCGGTGTTTGTCTCATTTTCATATTTTCGAGATTATACTTGTAAAACCCATGTTCACCCATTTCATGTAACACCCGAATTCTTTATATGGAGCTTCAATTAAGTCCCTTAGATTAGGACTATTTTCACCAAATGAACTTGTTGACACCTAAATTTTGATTGATCATTAATAATTTAATGTACAAAAAAATTTAGGGATTAATTTTAACCCCTAAACAAAAATAGTAGAATTAAATTGCATAGCATATAATTTTAGGAGCATTTATTATTATTGCATTTGCATTGGACAGGTGGCAGATGAGCTTCAATTGATGGTTTTAAACTTTAATTTAATGAGTTGGACTAAGTCCACGGTGAAAGAGAATTTGGTTAGGCCCGTTAAGGAATAATGAGTTGGAAAATGAGAATATTCCCGAGAATATTTGCATTATTCTTCCAATATTTAGGGAAGGTGTTTGATGAAATATTGAAAAAATATTACATGAGGAATACAATAGCTAAATAGAAAATATGCAAATTTATCATCTTTCCTTGAATAACATAATCCTCTCACCTATAAAAAGGGGGCACACACACCGAAGAGGGACACGAAAAAATAAAGAGAGACAAAGGAGAGAACGTAAGTTTTCCTTGCCTAGCCTAGCCTCAATCACAACGATGAGTTGTGTGCTGTGTGCTGATCTTCTGTGCTGCTCCACGAATCCGTTCCCTGCGACAAGTCAATCCACTGGAGACAACGCTGTAGTCCTAGGTCCCGAGCCATTGTTGTTGCATCGTGATCCCGAACCACCGGTGCTCACGATCGTTCTTCGCGAGGACGAAACTGCTCTTTGTTTTCTTTTTCTTTTTCAAGTTCATCGACGAACGGCTAACACTTTCGGAGAACTCGAAGTTGTTGCTATTGTTGACCTTGGGACTTGTCATTCAATTTCTTGTTGCTGCCCTCATCACGTCCAAAGCTCCTGGTGTTTGGTGGAGTTTCCAGAGAGTTGCTGCAATAGATTTTAATCCCAGCCATGAGCCCCCGCTGAAAGTTGTTTCATCGTGCTGAGAAGTATCACCACACCTGACCCGCTCCGGAACCTCTCATCGCAAAGACTCAAACCAAGCCCTGTTGTTGTCTAAGCCGAGCACCACCACAACTCGCCAGTCCCATTGTCCGATGAGTCCCGATTTGGAAACATTATTTGTGCGATATCGAAAGATAGGTAAGAATATTGACCAATTCAATTTTCTTACATTTTATTGCCTAATTCATGTAATTGCAATATTATTTGAATATTTGAGCGATATCGTCTTGTCCATCGTATCTTATACTTTTCTAAATTAGGAAATTTTCCTAATTTCATAATGTGCACATGATTGTATTCGATTTCATATCTGAAATATGACTTGTAATTGCACAATCCGAAAAATGATTTGCGATTTTTTTTTTTTTTAAAGATCATCCCCGATTTCATGCTCAAGATACAATTCATCAATTTATTTCTATATTAAATGGACATGGATGATATCTTACTTGATTTGCCCATGCGATATGATTGATTTATTTCTTTATTTTCCATATTTTTATTTTTAAATAAAAATCCAAAAATTATAAACTAGGATGATAATATTGCATAATTTCTTATTCCGTTTTTTTATAAAAAATGACAAAATATGTTTTCCATTTTTTAATTAAGATTGCAAAATATAGGTTAATTGTGGAAAAAGATTTCTCTAATGCCCTATATTTAAACATGCAATCTTAATTAAGGAAATGGAATTAAATTTAATCTAAAGCAATTTTTTTTTTTATATAAAAAAATTCGGAATAAGAAATTATCCTAAATATGCAATATTATCTAAAAAAATCATACTCTAGTTTATTGTCTAATCTTTTTGGATTTTTATTTAAAAAAATAATTTAAATCAGGAAAATATAAAAAGAAATCACATCCATATCGAGCATGGCACCAAATCAAGTAAGATATCATCCATGTTCATTTAATATGGAAATAAATTGACGAATCATATATTGGACATGAGATCGGATTGGCCAATCTTTCAAAAAAATCGCGAATCATATCTCGAGCATGAGATCAAATCGACGATTTTTCCATGCAATTGCAGGTCATGTTTCGGACATGAAATCGAACTAACAATCATGTGCACGTTATAAAATTAGGAAAATTTCCTAATTTAGAAGGGTATAAGATATTATGAATAGGACGATATCGCTTAACTATTCAAATAATATTGCGCAATTACATGAATTAGGCAAGAAAATATAAGAAAATTGAATTAGTCAATATTCTTACCTAGCTTTCGATATCGCACAAATAATGTTTCCAAATCGGGACTCGTCGGACAACGGACCGGCGAGTTGTGGTGGTGCTCGGCTTAGACAACAACAAGGCTTGAATCTTCGTGACAAGAGGTTCTGGAGTGGGTCACGTCAAGGATCTCGTGGTGATACTTCTCAGCACAATGAAACAACTTTCAGCAGGGGGCTCAAGCCTGGGATTAAAATCTATCGCAGCAACTCTCTGGAAACTCCACCAACACCAGGAGCTTTGGGTGACAACAGGCAATTGACACGTCCCAAGGTCAACAATAGCAACAACTTCGAGTTCTCCGAAAGTGTTAGCCGTTCGTCCATGAACCTGAAAAAGAAAAAAGAAAAAAAACAAAGAGCAGTTTCGTCCTCACGAAGAAGGATCGTGAGCACTGGTGGTTCGGGATCACGATGCAACAACAACGGCTCGGGACTTGGGACTGCAGCGTTGTCTCCAGTGGCTAGACTCGTCACGGGTGTTGTGATTGAGGCTAGGCTAGGCAAGGAAAACTTGGTTCTCTCCTCTATCTCTCTTTATTTTTTCGTGTCCCTTTTCGGTGTGTGGCCCTCTTTTTATAGGTGAGAGAACTATGTTATTTAAGGAAAGAGGATAAATTTGCATATTTCTTATTTAGCTCTTGTATTCCTCATGCAATATTTTTTCAATATTTCATCCGACACTTTCCTTGAATATTGGAAAAATAATGAGAATATTCTCATCTTTCAACTCGTCACTCCTTAACAGGCCTAACTAAATTCTCTTTCACTGTAGGCTTAGTCCAACTCATTAAATTAAAGTTTAGAACCATCAATTAAAGCCCATCTGCCACATGTCCAATGCAAATACAATAATAATAAATACTCTATGCAATTTAATTCTACTATTTTTGTTTATGGGTTAATACTCCCTAAATTTTTGTGCATTAAATTACTAATGATCAATCAAAATTTATGTGTCAATAGAACTAAACTGCATTATTTTCTTTTGGCCAAATACCCAAAAAAGAAAAGAAAAAAGACCTTCCTCTACCTTTAGTCTCAATTCATCTTTTTGGACTCTCATATATAGACTGTAGTGGCACTTCATTCCGTTTATCATTGCCACGAGTATAGGTATCTTCATTTTTTTGCTCTTTCTAAACGAGATACGGGCATTTTCTTTTCCACTTGTATTCATGATCCCATTCTTCATTATATGTTGTCATATTGTGTTGCGGCGGAAGTGAAAGGCATGGTTGGGCTCATATTTTGATAAGCAATGCGAAAGAGGGTTAGGTTTCATTAAGGGAAAATCAGCATTCGTCTTACTTTCATATTTTCGAGATCATGCTTGTGTTATACCTATGGTCACCCATTTCATGTAACACATGCAATCAAGAAAAGTACCAAAAAAGTCATAAACTTATTGTATTGGTACCAATTTAGTTATAAAATTTTCAATTGAACCAATTGAGTTATAAACATTTTCATATTAGTACCAATTTAGTCATTCAGCCAATTTAGGTTGGAAATTGCTAGCATGGCACGGCCAACGCTAACATAGATATTTTTAACACTATTTTAATATTTTTTGAATTTTTTAAATAATTTTTTTCTTTTTTCCCCTTCCCTTTTCTCTTCCTCCTCTTTTCAATGGCCATTGCCAATCATCAGCCACAACCATGGTCGGTGAGGTCACACTCACCAACCACAGGCAAGGGTCGGCCTCACTTGGCCGGAGGCGAGTGCCAACCATCCAGGCGAGGCCCCCTTCACTAGATTTGGTGAGGTTGAGCGAGGCTACCCTCGCCTAAGTCGAAGTGGCCTCGCTGCATCTTGTCAAGCCTCACCTAGACAGGGTAAGGCTCGATAAGCTCCGCCTAAGTGATGGCAAGGCCCAGCAAGCTTCACCTAGCTTGGGCAATGGTTGGCCTCATGTCAAGGAGGCTAGGCCAAGGTGAGGCTCCTCAAGCCTTGTCCTTGCCTAGACGGGGCTTGCCAAGCCTCACCCTCACTTAGGTGAGGCCCAATGAGGCCAACCCTCGCTTCAACCTAGGTGGGGGGGGGCTCACCTAGTCGTGCTTGGACGGTCGGCGCTTGCCCTTGGCCAAGCGAGGCCAACCCTTACTTGTGGCTAGTGAGTGTGATCTTGCCTTGGTGAGGCCAACCCTCGTCGACCATGGCTATGGTCAGTAGCCAGCAATGGCCATCGAAAAGAGAAGAGAAAGAGAGGGGAAGGAAACAAAGAAAAAATTATTTAAAAAAAAAAATTAAAAAATGTTAATATATTATTAAAAATGTCTATGTCAATGCCATGTCAACACTAGCCGTGTCACCTCAGCTAGCCGGTGTCCACATCAGCAATGTCATACCTAAATTGGCTGGATGGACTAAATTGGTACCAATGTGAAAGGGTTTATGACTCAATTAGTTCAATTGAAAAGTTTAGGATTAAATTAGTACAAATGCAATAAGTTTATAACTATTTTGATATTTTCCACCCTGCAATATTTATTATGGAGCTTCAATTAAGTCCCTTAGATTACGACTATTTTCATCAAATGAACTTAACTTTGTTATTTTCCTTTTTACCTAAAAAAATCCCAACTTTACCTCCAGTCCCATTTTATCTCTGGGACTCTCATATATAGATTGAAGTGGCACTTCATTCCGCAGCGTTTATCATTTCCACGAGTATAGGTACCTTCATCGTTTTGCTCTTTATAAACGAGATACGGACATTTCCTTTTCCACTTGTATTTACAATCCCATTCTTCATTTCATGTTGTCACAGTTGCGTTGCGGCGGAAGTGAAGGGCGTGATTGGGCTTATAAGCAATGCGAAAGATGTCAGAAAATAAATGAGACTGAGAAAAATAAAGAAGACTGAGAGGAATTTTGGGAGAAGGAGCCTTTTTTTGTATATTCAGTCTATCTTGTGCACAATTACATCGATTCTCTTATAATGTAAGAAAGGAAGAATAAAAAAGGAATTGATACATAAAGAATAATAAATTTCCTATTTACAAATATCACTAAATCAAATTAGAATTGGATGGCACAATCGGAATCTCCAATAATATCTTCGACTCCAATTATCGGAATCTCCAATAATATCTTCAACACTCCCCCTCAAGCTGATGGCTTATAGATATCAAGGACACCAAGCTTGCTTAACAAGTATGTGTGTTGTCTCTGACATAATGCCTTGGTGAAAATATCTGCAAGTTGATCCACAGTTCCAATTCCCTTTGTTACGATGATTCCCTTTGTAATTTTATCTCAAGTAAAGTGACAATCAACTTTTATATGTTTTGTTCTTTCATAAAAAACTGGATTTGCTGCCAATTTGATTGTAGCATCATTGTCATAAAATAATTCAGTTGGTCCATTGACCTGTACTCCAAGATCCGAGAGTAATCTTCGTATCCGGATAATTTCACAGGTGGTCTTTGCCATTGCCCGAGACTCTGACTCAGCTAATGATAATGAAACGGTCGATTGCTTCTTTGTCTTCCAAGAAATTAGTGATCCACCCAATTTGATGCAGAAACCAGTGATGGATCTCTTGGTCATTGGACAAGTCGCATAATCCGTATCACAAAAGGCTGACATTTTCATGTTGCAGTCACGAGATAGAAATATTCCAAGTCTCGGACATCCCTTCAAATATTTCACAACCTTTAAGGCTGCATTCATATGAAACATTTTTGGATTATGCATGAATTGGCTAAGCATCTGCACCGAAAAACATATGTCAAGCCTTGTCATAGTCAGGTATATCAGTTTCCCAACTAGCCGCTGATATCCTGATGGATCTTTGAGTAAAGGATCCTCAGTAGAAGAGGAAGAATTCTGATCGTACTCATGAGTAGTCAGCTTTGCATTTTGTTAAATCGATATAACAGCTGGCTTGCATCCTGACAATCCTGCTTCTGTAATGATTTCAAGGATGAACTTTCTCTGGCTAAGGCCGATCCCTTTATCTAACCGAGCAATTTCTATGCCAAGGAAATATTTTGGGGGACCTAAATCCTTGATGTGGAATGTGGAATGCAAGTATTCTTTGAATTTTGCAACATGAGAATCATTGTTCCCCATGATAAGTATATCATCAACATATATGAGCAAATAAATTGATGAATTACCTATATTCCTTGTAAATAAGGCATAGTCATGCTTAGAATGTTGAAAACCTGCGTCGGTTAGTGCTGCCGTAAACTTGGCATACCACTGTTTAGATGCCTGCTTCAATCCATAGAGGGATTTGCATAGACGACATACTTGCAACTCCCCTTGTATGCGTAATCCCGGTGGAAGATCCATATAAATCTTTTCATTGAGATCTCCATGAAGAAAGGCATTATTTACATCCATCTAATGCAATGACCAATTTCGAATGACAGCAATGGATAGAAAAGTACGGACAGTGACTTCCTTGGCAACTGGAGAGAATGTTTCATGATAATCGAAACATTCTCTTTAAGTAAATCATTTGGCTACCAGTCGAGCCTTATAGCGTTCAATTGAACCATCCGCTTTAAACTTGATCTTGTAGACCCATTTACAACCGATTGGTTTTCTATGTTTGGGTAGTGGAACAATATCCTATGTATGATTCTCCATCAATGCATTCAATTCAGATTCCATTGCACGTTGCCATCAAGGGTCGTGGGAAGCTTCATTAAAGGAATATGGTTCTTGTTCTTCTGATAAACGAGTAATGCAACACATGTGCTCTGGTGACAACCTATCATATGAAACATATGAGGAGACAGGATACCTTGTACCTGGAGAACTTGCCGTAGAACAAATGTAGTCCTTAGTCCATGTAGGTGGGCGAGTTTGTCGTCCTAAACGCCGAGGTTCCGCTGCTAATATCTGTGTTGGTGAAGGCACAAATTCTAACGAAGACTCAGCTATCCTGTTCTCTGGTGAAGGCACAGTCATGGAATCATCCTCGGATAATAATGGAGATAATGTTGGAGGGCCAACTTCAGATGATGCTAGTGAAGTTGATGATTCTCGTTGAATAGGTGATTCTCTTTGGATAGACACAGGTTGTTCTGGAGCAACTAATAGATACTGTGGAGCCATGGATAAGTCTTCTTCGAACAGAAAAGGATTACTGCCTCCTGATGATGAGGAACTCGAGGAGGCTATTATATCTTTGAACGGGAACACATCTTCATGGAACACGACATCTCTACTTATAAAGAAGTGTCCTGTAGAGATTTCCATAACTCTATATCCTTTTTGCAATGAGGAATATCCCATGAAGACACATCGAGTAGCGAGGGGACGCATTTTATCTAGAGGGCCCACATTAGTGGCATAACATAAACAGCCAAATATTCGAAGATGTTCATTTTTAGGCTGTTTGTTGTAGAGCATTTCAAAAAGAGTTCTTCCATCAAGAATTCTAATTGGCATGCGATTAATCAAATAAGCAGCTATGACCACACAATCTCTCCAATAGTCTTCAGGTATGGAGGCTTGGTATTTTAAAGCACGAGCTACTTCTAAGAGATGCCTATGTTTACGCTCTACAACTCCATTCTGTTGTGGAGTATAAGTGCAAAAGCTTTCATGAATTATTCCATGAGAAGATAGAAAATTGATGCAATCAGAAGTGAAGAATTCACGCCCATTATCTGTACGAATTCGATGTACAAATTGATCGAATTGATTTTTGATCAAGGAAACGAATTTCGATATATAAGAAAAGGTTTGGCTTTTCGATTGCATCAAATAAACCCAAGTGGCTCGTGTATAGTCATCAACAATTGTAAGAAAGAACCGTGAACCATCCTGGTGAGGAGTATGATATGGACCCCAAATATCCATATGAAGCAAAGAAAATGCTCTATTGGCTCGAGAAGTGCTTGTGGGAAACGATGCTCGAAACTGTTTGGCTAAGGGACATACTGGACATTTAGGATGAGGAAAAGATGCACTATGACCCAATCTTTGGTGAAAAAGGAGATTTTTATTTCTATTGATGGCATTACAAGAAATGCTCTTATTTAATAAATCTAAGTCACCTGAATAATCAATCCAATAATATAGGCCTTGCACAAAGCTACCCAAGCCCATCAGTCTGCCAGTCGAAAGGTCCTGAAAGAAACAATTGTCTGAATTGAATATTGCACGACATGAGTTGTCTTTGCACACTTTGGATACGGAGAGTAGATTGAATTCAAAACTAAGAATGTATAAGACATTCTTGAGTAGGAAATTTGGACCAAGTTGGACGGTTCCAGTTTTAGTAACATGGATGACACTTCCATTCGGAAGACGTACTGTAATAGGGAACTGTGATCATTTTTCCTCATGAGAGAATAATTTATCATTGCATATAATGTGGTCACTAGCTCCTGTATCGATAATCCATGCATCAATTGGAAAAAAATTCTCTTTATGAAGAAAGGTACCTGAGAATCCCACATTCTTGTCATCGATTTTTAATCGATTCAGAATTTGCACAATATGTTGATATTGGTCCTGAGATATTGCTCGTGGTTCCCCCATTGCCTCTTTGTGTGGAAACCTGATAAACTGATAATTCCTTTTATTTTCTATTTTTATCAGTAGGTTTTTCATGTAATTTCCAGCATGTATCAATAGTATGATGCGGGCGTTTGCAATATTCACAATATTTTTTTTTGAATTTACCATTTTGTCCGCTAACTCTTCCTGATGACGTGGCACCGCGAGGATCGTTGGATCCCCTATAAGTGGGAGCTAACGTGGCCTGATAAGAGCCATCGGATCCGCGCGGGTTGATAGACGAATCCAAGCCGTCCATCTCGGCTTGCTGAGGAGAGCCGTTGGATCCTCTCCTTCCATCCCAGCCATTAGATCCTCTCCTTCTATCCCAGCCATTGGATCTTTTGCCTTCATCCCAGCCGTCTGTTTGAAGAACCCTAGGATTTTCCTCCTGTCTTCTCGCCGTAGCAACAGATCTGCTGCTGTTTCCAGCAACTTCCATGGGTCTGCCAGAGACGACACCTGACCCACCTCCGCCATGGACGACCAAGCTCATCCCTTCTCCATTTCGACCGTGAGAGGCCGAGGCGAGCCGCTGGTTTTCTTCTTGGACAGCTAGTTGGAAGATACGTCTGAGCGGGGGCGGCGGTTCCATTACGAGTATTTGAGATTAAAAAGGTAAGTAAGATTCGTTGAGTATAAGCAAGAATCTCGTGGCCTTTTCTCGATCCCTCATTTCTTTGTATTGTCTCAGGGTGTTCTCGGGTCCTTGTTGGCATTATTCGGCTGCCTCGAGTTCGTTCCACAGCGCGAAGAGGCGATTGAAGCAAGCAGTGACCAAAAGGTTCCCTTGCTTCAACTCGGTTAAGGCTTGGGTGATCGAGAAAAGCTTGACTCGATCAAGACGCCCATACATCTCTTAGATGTTCTCCCAAAAAAATTTCGAGTCCTCAGTCGGCGGTAGCCCAGCCGCGACATCCGGAGTGAGACAATTTCCGATCCAGGTACACACAAGTTGATTACATTTTCTCCAAAGTCGTTGGTGACGATCCTCCATCGGAAAGGGGATGGCTCCATCAAGGAAGCCGTCCTTATCTTTTGTGACGAGGGCTCGCCGAAGATCCCGAGCCCAAGTCGAGTAGTTTTCCGGTCTAGTCAGTAGCAAGTTGATGAGGCGGAGCTCAGGTCCGTCCACCGGCGTGGTGTAGAGCGCATCACCGAGTTCAGGCCGGCCACCGCCGCCGCTACCGATGGGAAAGGGGTACGGCAGGAAACTGGGTGGTGGTGTCGGGTAGGGATTCGTTCCCTGACCCGGATAGGATCCGGATCCATGACCCGGATTCGTCTGGGTCGGGTCTTCCTGTTGATGGGCTGGACGGTTGTCGCTGGATTGGGCCCTAAGGCCCGGATGATTGTTGAGCCCAAGACTGTCCTGGCCCAGTGAATTGAGGCCACGCCTGTCCCGGCCCAATGGTTTGGGGCCAAGCCTGTCCCGGCCCAATGGCCCATTGGCCTTGGATAGGGAACCAAGGTATTGGTGGTGTAGTCCCTAGGAATGTAGTGGCCCAAGGAGTGAATTCCGGTCTCTAATATGAAGCAGGAGATAGCTCCTCTTCGGGCAGAACCTTCGGATCTGACGATGGTGGAGTTTGATCTTGGGAAATTTCTTCTGCCATGGTATCAAAAAATTGAAATCCTAAATACTTGTTGGTTTGTTTGCAAGATGAAGGACTTTTGAGGTCTTTGCGGAAGCTATGCCCATAATGGAGGCTCTAATACCATGTCAGAAAATAAAGGAGACTGAGAAAAATAAAGAAGATTGAGAGGAATTTTGGGAGAAGGAGTATTTTTTGTATATTCAGTCTACCTTGTGTACAATTACATCGATCCTCTTATAATGTAAGAAAGGAAGAATAAAAAAGGAATTGATACATAAAGAATAATAAATTTCCTATTTACAAATATCACTAAATCAAATTAGAATTGGATGGCACAATCGGAATCTACAATAATATCTTCGACTCCAAATATATCTTCAACAAAAGAGGACTAGGCTTCATTAAGGGAAAATTGGTATTCATCTCACTTTCATATTTTCGAGATTATGCTTTTATTATACTTATGGTTACCCATTCTATGTAAATTCCGCAATCTTTATTATGGAACTTCAATTTAAGTCTTTTAGATAACTGCTATTTTCGCCAAATGAACTAAACTTTATTATTATTATTTTGTGCATGATAACAAAATAAAAAGCCAAATTTACCTTCAGTCCCAATTCATCTTTTGGACTCTCATGTATAGACCAAAGTGGCACTTCATTCCATAGCGTTTATCATTTTCATGAGTAGGTATCTTCATCTATTTGCTCTTTCTAAATGAAGATCGGCCAGCGGCTTCGCATGCCTAAGGTTAGGGGAAAAAAAGAAAAGACAAAAATAATTAAAATTCATAAAAAAAAATTATCAACGTTAGCATTGGCTATACCATGTATAACAAACAACTTTGATTGAACTACCATATTAGCGATTTTCATCCTAAATTGATCAAAATGACTAAATTGACAAATTGTCAAAAGGTTAATGATTAAGTTGAAAATTATCAAAAAAATTATGATAAAATTGGCACAATTGAAAGTTTCAGTATTGAATTGGCACATGTGTAATTGGTTTAGGACTAAATTGGTCAAATTAAAATATTTAAGACTAAATTGGCACAAGTATATGAGTTTAGAACTTTTTGGTGATTTCCCCAGTAGCTTGCTAATATCGAATAGAGCTAAAATAGTCACCAAACCCAACTTTTCACCAAAACAAAGCATCCAATATATAAGTCCGTTTTTTTTGGACAAATTTCATGATAAAAGAAAATACTTTTCAATAAATCATTTTTCAGGTTAGGGAGTTCATTTTCCTAATATTAAATAATTATGGTTTACCTTGGTCGTAAATGATTTTTTGTTAAATGATCATTTTCAATGAACCAAATACTTGAAAGTTCTGAAAACTAATCCATGGAAATTTTTTCACTCAATCAAATACACCTTGAAACCCATTTTGATGATGAGTTTACTATTTTTACGAAATTCTAAAAGTTGTTTTCGTTGGTAATCCAAAAACTTAAATTAGGGAAGATCTTGGAACTTTTAGGGAACGGGTTTAGACTAGGCAACATCTCTTTCGCATTGGATCACAAATGAGGAGATTGTGCAAAAGATGCGCTTGACAATCGACCTTGTCACTTTCTTGAAAGGAACAGAATTTTAAAGCAATATTCACTTTCAACATAATTCTTCGTTAGGATAGGGTTTGATACTAATAAGGTACAGTGCAAACAGAATGAGTAAACCCTCATCTAACATGTGAGAGGGTGAAAGCATGAACTTACCTAATGCAAAGGACGGGCCTCCTCCCTTATCATGGGGTGACCCGATGAACAAAACCCTTTGGTCTGCCCTTTCCCGTGCAATATGTTGTTAAAATCTGAGCTTGAAATTCGATGAGAGATTTAAATAATTCGAATGCTATAAACAAAATCACTAGCTGACTTCAGTCTCTCACATTCAATTCCATAAAGAGTGTGTTACGTAATAACTTTTCAAATTCATACATGATCCAAGAACGGTGTTGCCGTTTTTTTGACTCATAGATTATATTATGATTAAGCAAAAGTTGAAAATATTAATAAGACTTAGAAGAAAGAGATGGTATAAAATAGAAAAGCCCGTATTAGACAATGACTGCAATATTGCAACATTTCATGAATCTCGTGTCTTGAAGTGGACACCCTTGATGTCTCATCGGAATCTCCTCTACTGTGGGAGTACATGTTGCTCGGGCTAAAGTATAATATCACCGGGTGGAGCAAATTTAGAAATCGACGCAGCTTGCTTTCACGATTATTCATAAGCATGATTAGAATAATTATAATTGCTGAAATAGTAAATCGCAAGAATCCCATGAAGTGACCAATGCAAAATTTCAGAGGAGAACTTCATTTAAACAAGAATAATAATTAATGTGGACGATAAGCACCAAACAAAAGGAAAGTTGGGAGAAGACCCACCAATATTCCCGCTGTTTTGAAGGGCAGACAAGCCGACAAATTTACGTCACGTCCCACAAAAGCAAGAATAAAAAAAATAAAACATTAAACAATGAATTTAGCAATAAAAGATGATTGATTAGATATTATTAATTAATAAAATAGCGAAGCGTATTCCAAACCCATGACATTAAACTCACCACGAAGCCCTAATTATAACCGTACTATGATTCCCCTAAAAAATTGAGAAAAAAATGTGGGAGGAATCCATCCATTCATATATTAAAATAGGAACATGACTGACCCAATCTTAGAAATGCTGCTTGTATGTCTGCCTGATTTATTTTTTAGGTTTAAAGATGTTGGATTCTGTCTCTTTGTATCTTTGATTATTTTGCACCTGGTATTTTTATTAGTTATTGTTTTACCCGTGACTGAGATCTTTTTCTTTTTTTTTTGTGTGTGCCACTTCATTGAATTCATTTAATACTCGGGGAGAAATCTATTGCCCTCGAGATTTAATCAATCTTTCATGGATTCTTGTTTTGCACACCCAAGAGATCTAGTGGTCAACCGAAATATGATGAAGTCAAGATGGCAATTTCAGGATTTTTACATAGATATTGATAGATGTGGTAAGGGAAAATGACATATATGGTCTCTCAACTTTAATTCATGTGTAATGTGGTGCTTAAACTTTTGATTTGTTTAATGTGATTTGTTTAGGAACACTATTATACATTGAACTAAAATTCATGAATTACATTACACATTGAATCAAATTTTAAAGATTATTTGTATCATTATCCCTTGTGATAAATACGCGATGGGATTCGGGTAATTTCAATTTAGGTCATACACTACAAGAAAACTGCCTTAAGACAACAAAAGAAAAGAGGGGCATGGACTGACCTATCAATTAGACCTAATGATTTTGCATATAATTAAGGATAACATAATATCACATTATAATCTAACGAAGCATGAACTGGGGAACTGACTTCTTCATAAAATATGACAATAAAGCTCAAAGGAGAAAATTGTTATTCCGGTCTAATTAATCATAATTATGGCAAAACAATTCTTGCTAATAATTGAAGCAAATTGGATTTTGTCCATCTATTGTGATTGTTAATGAAAGAAAACCCTATCTGAAAGTGCAATTGAATATATCAATTTGCTGTCTATTGAAAAATTAAATAGTGACAGTACCTTATCACCTAGTTCTACATTACACATGGTACACGAGTAGGCAAACGTAGAAAACACCCGCTGCAAGATCCTGCTTTCACTCTGATCTATAAACATGATTTCCGCAAGCGCAAAATGCATGCTGAATTAAATACTGCAAAAATAAGCAAATTAATTTATCTTGAAAGGTGGGGACTAATGAGCACAAAAATTGACAAGTGAAAACACCCGCCAATATTCTCGCTGTTTTGATCGGCAGACAAGCGGACAAAATCTGTCATTTCCAAGAAAAGCCTTTACAAAAATTAAACACGCAATTGAAAAAGAAAGAACCCCATTAAAAACCATTTGGTTTGAAAATCATGACATCACCTCCTTATAATATTTCCTCATAGGGACTGTACTAAGATCCACCCAAAAGCAGGAAAAAGAATAATAAAATAAAATTGGTGGGGAGATTCGAGTGTGTTGTATCCGAAGTTCGTCAGTCTTGGAACCCTAAAAAATATGACTTCATCTCCTTCACATTTTATAAAATCTCAAATTGTTCGATTTTCTCCTTTTTGGTTAATTATCGAAAATATAAAAATATTTAATGTTGTACGTTGTTTTCTTCAATTATCAAAGTCTGATTATGCCTCTGCAGAAATGGAAGACTTTTTATCAGTGTAATCAGTAAATTTGTGGGTTGACTATTATTTCTTCTATTCAAACGGTGAATTTAGTAAGCCGACCATTTTTCAATTGATTAATTAAATAATTTATTCAGGACGTATCTTGAATTCTTATAGTGCGAAATGGAAGAAAAAGTCAAGGTTAGTAGCGAAAATCGCAAATATAATTCTATTCAAGGCCATGAACTTTTCAAGATGGTGCATTTTTAACATGGTAGTCCAATAGATATAGTATTTTGTCCCCAACTTTGAGGATATTGCATGTTTTCCATAAGTGGCACCTTGGAATTCTAATTCGGCATTGAACTTTTGGACTTTTTTACAAATCCAGTATCCCTTAACTTTTTAGGCTTTTTACATGAATTGACTTTGGAAGTCTATAAATTTTAAAGCGTTGAGAGTGCTTTCTAAGAAGAATAAATAATAAAAGGATGCAAAAATACTGCATCTTAAAAATTAGAGTCAAATAGCCACTTCTGAAAATATAGTGGGCTAGGTACATCAACTACAAAAGCTCTTAGAGGTTAAAAATAGAAAAAAAAACCAAAAAAGTCAGTTATTTGAGTTTGCGATGCACATCGGACCACCTCCAAAGTTTATAAGTTTGTTGGATCTAAATCGAACAAATTAGGAAAATCTGACAAATATGCGATTCAGAAAAATAACCAAAAGCTTATTTTCTGGTTCTAGCTTGACTACAAAATAATCAAACTTCCACAAAATAAGTTTTTTTTTTCAAAATGGATGAAGCGAGTATATATAAGTAATTAAGGCATGCTAGGTCTTGAGAGGAAGCATTTGAAGGAAATTCACTATACTTTGATCTCAACGTCAAGGAAAATAAATGACAAGAAAATTGAAGTGTGATGACTAGGAATTAAAGAAAATTGGGACCAAAGTATAGGAAGTTAAAGAAACTATGGAGAAACATGCGAAATTTAAAAGGGAAATTAAATTGAATATACTGGGAATTGAAATATATTTCACTGGAATTTAAGGACATAAAAATTTAAAACACTCTTGACGCTCATGTAGAAACATTAAAAGGAACACAACACCGACATCCACAATGCGCATAACAAATTAAAAGTTTAACTGTAAAACTAAAATTGAAATGGACGGACAATGGATTGACGGGAATACTTCAGAGGAAAATTGGCATTCTTTTAGCATACGACTGTAATTTTGGAATGCTAGTCTGTATTGGCATTCAAAGTCATTTTAAGTAGTGTGAAAATTTTCACATAATTTTTAAAACTATCTTTGTTTTTTTTTTTTGTGAAGAAAAAAATGTATTTTTTTTGTTTGCAATGTAAGTATCATTTATAAGATGACATACAAGAGCTTAGGAGGCATTTCCCATCATTATAAAGATAACTAAGAACACAAAAAAATGGAGTGGGTGAGTCTTCATATAGTAGCCAAAATTACATTTGTTTGGGAAAGTTTAAATTTTTTGTAAAATAATGCTTTGCCTCTTATAAGCTTACGAATTTTAGCCATAATGATGGGGACATCATTTGACTTGTTTTGGAAACGTTTACAATTACATTTCATCCAAATGCAGTATATGGTTGCTAAAAAAGTTACTTTGAGAAGCCTTGTTGCCAAATCTTTGCCTTTGGTGGCCTTGATCATCCATTGGATTTCATTATTCCATTCTCCTATATTACAGCGGATTCCTTATTGTGCAAGGATAATATGTCATATGCTTCCCGTCCACGTGCACTAAAAGAATAGATGATCTCGATTTTCCAGATTATCCAAATAGAAATTACAATGGATTGCTACTTTAGGCATCCAACGTGATGTGATATCTATTGTTAGGAGTTTGTCTTTTCAAACTAGCCATTCGATAAAATTGTGTTTGCTAACCCCACATGTCCATATTAATTGGTACCATCCCACAACCAATCCCACATTCCTGAGTTCATCATATAACTTTTGTAACAATATATTTATCTAGATATGGCTGAGCTAAGGTTGGCCTTAGTTTAAAAATACCACGCCAACTCCATGCCATACTATCTTTAATTTCTAGTTGTATAATTGGAATGCTTCTACATTTGGTACTATGAACCCACTTACTCCATAAGGAAGATGATGGACAATTTATGAGGCTCCATGGCATGCAGCCCAGTAAAACTTTGTTCCATAGATTTAGATTAAGCAATCATAATCCTCCCTCCCTTTTTGGCAAGCAAACAATTTCCCAAGCAACTTTATGCGATCGATGGCCTTCCATATTTCCACTCCATGGCAAAAGAAATGCATTTTCAATTTGTATACAACAATGTCTTCGTTCCTGATTGGAGTAAATTTCTACCAACCAATCTTCTCATTGTTGGGTTTGATGCATGGGACACAAGTAATTTTTTCCTCCATCCTTAGCTGGAGAAACTTCTTATCATCGATTATCCGATTGGCAAGTTATGAATATGAACTACACATCTATTTAGGATTTATTTGTTTCGCTGAAATTGAATAATTTGGAAAATATTTTTCGAAAAAACAATCGCTTATATTACTTGAAATAATTACTCAATGAAAAAAAAAAATTTCATTATCAATAATAATTTATATCTAAATATTTTCATACATAACAAAAATATTTTTCATTTATTCATTTTTATAAATAAAAAAATCATTTTAAGAAAAAAATATTTTCCTAATAATTTATTTTTCATGAAAAAAATACCCCCTTATAATTAAAGGAGTTTACATGTGGAAGATCTTCATAACTTGTAACCCACAAAGAATTGCGATGTTTGTAGATCTATTATTCTATTGTTTCGTAGAGGGGAACTAGACTTCCAAGTGACATGGGTGAAAAAAAGTCCAGTGGGCCCAAAGTTGCCCAAGTATGTTTAACCTCTGGATTAGTTAAGAAGGGCGAATGTGAACCGAAGCCCATATACTCTTTTCTTTTTTTTTTGAGGGGGATTACGAACAAGTTATTTTTTTACTTTTGACAATGAGCATTGATATGTGATTTTCGTTCAATCAATCTTGTGGGCCCGATTGTGAACGAGTTTGCGCATCATCCGCCGCCTAGAAAAGACTTTTGAGCATGTCTAATGTCATCCTGAGTCAAATGTGGTCTAAGATTTTTCAAGTGAACGAAAAGGTCGATCTATGTGATTGGCTTGCTTCTTGACATGTGACTCATGATGGATCCAACATGGGAAAAAAAGAAAAAAGAAAAGTCTCAGGGACCTGGCACTGATCTAGGAAATGGAGGAAAAGGATCTATGAGAAGAAGACCTTCTGTTGAGGAAAATCTAAGTCATGCTGGGCCCATCAAGCCCAAGATCTTTGCAACCAAAAAATGGACTCCCGTTGATCTCTTCCAATGTTGTCTACACAAGTTTCAGCATCAGCTGGAAAGAGGGGATGGTTAGATTAGGGACTTTCGGTTCATGTCAACACAAGTGCTTACTCAAAGCCCCAAACAGTGGCAAGACTTGCAGCCAAAATGAAATCCCCGTTTATAAAACTGCTAGATCATATGGCTGAGAACCTCAAAGTCTCACCAAACCAAACTTGGACAGTAGGGCATCTTCATTAGACATGCGGAAAAAAGAAATGGAATGGATAGATTCTTTTCATCAGCACCTAAATGGGTATGTACTTACATGCGAACTTGTCGGAACTAAACTTGCAGGGGAGCATTGCTTACTGCTGTGATGCGTAGTTCCACATGCTTGTGTCTAGGACTTACCAGAGGGAGAAATTAGCAGAACATTCCATGTAACAGGGAATGTACATAGTTGCATTAACTGATACCGGATAGAAGACCAGACAATGAAGCACAAATTTTTCCATAGAATCTAGTTCCATGTCTCGCACAGCATCATAATGCTTCATTGAATGTCATACCAAGTTAAAGCAATAGACATCAACAACTGTTGACACCTAAATTTTGGCGATTTGTTTAAGTGTTTATTGATTGCATCGCATATAGACATTAGGAGCATTTGCATCACTAGTTTTAAAATTTATCAAAAAAAATTTTAATTTACAAAAAAATTAAAATTAAAAAATTCGAATTAAAAAAAAAATCATTGTGGGTCTGGGCCAGAGCTGGGCCTGCCCGGCCCCTTTCTTTTCTTCTTTTCCCTCGCACGGGCTCGGCCCATTTCCTTTTTTTTTCTTCTTCCTCGGGCCCGGCCCGTCCATCTCCTCCTTCTTCCTTTCTTCCTCCACGCGCGGCAGCAGAGGAGCAGGGGGGAAAGAGCAGAGCAGGGGAGGCAAGTCAGAGCAGCAGCAGCAGCTGGGAAAGGTCAGAGACGGCAGAGGATAGAGAAGACAAGGCAGAGCAGAAAGGCAGAGCAAAAAGGGAACGAGAGAAAAAACCAAGAGAGGGAGGGACGGTCAGAGGAGAAGGAGAAACCGAGAGAGAGAGCAGAAGAAGAGAGGAGAGGACGAAGACAGAACAGAAAGAAATCCAGAGAGAGAGGGCGAGCGTCTCACCAGAGAAAAGAAGAAGGAAGCTTCCGCAGCAGGGGGCAGGGAAAAGGCGGTCCGTCTTCGATCGGGAGGATCAGCAGCGTATGGCCGAAGATAAGGGCGGTGCGGGGCGTGAAGGAGAGATCCGGGAGAGCAGGGAGAGAGAAAGAGTCCGGGCGAGGGGGGAAGAACTTCAGCCGACGCTTCAGCCGCGCCCGAGCCTCGTTGACGACCCCTTCCGGTAGACGCCATCGCGCCAAGATAGGTAAGTCTCTCTGTGCGTGCTCTGTTTCAGGCACGCCGGGCCGGAGTTCGCAGCATTAGGTTCACGTGAACTCCGACCTCGCCGGTCCCTTGTTAACGTTTCTGTGCGTTCTAGTATGTCTATTAGAGTCTCGGTCCGGGCTTTGAGTCGTGGACGAGTGGGAAGTCCTTTGTTTCTCTAGTGTACACCAATCGTTCGACGAATTGCTTCCCTGGAGAGCCGAACTCGAGTCTCCAAACCGAGTCCTAAATCTTTAATATCTGTGTAGCCTGCTCCCGACATTGCCATCGGTGTTTTCTTTGGTTTTCGGTGGCACACTTCGCATTTTTCGAGTCGGCCTTCGCGCACACCCCTCCCGCCGGAAACACGCCCTTCGCCGGAGAAGCCCGCGGTCAGAGGTCGCCCTAGCCAGTCTTTCCTGTTTATCTCGCGAAGTCCTAGTGTTGAGTTCGTCGATGATGGTGTCTCAGTGAAGTAGGTGTGCCCCAAAACGCAGCTTCGTTGAGGGTAGATTCGGTGGAGGAAGACATTGGCGAAGGAGAAGAAGTAGGCGGTCTACAGGCGGCGTCGGGCGTGCATGGAGACCAGGAGGAAGAAGACCAGGAAAGAAAAAAAAGAGCAAAAACAAAAATAAAATAAAGAATGGGCTTCGCTTCGGGCTCGTTTTTGCTTCGCGGGCTAGGGGTGATTGGGCTGAAAATAGAAATTGAAAGTGGGCCCTCAGCTGGGCTAGGATTAAAAATTGAAGATGGGCTTTTTTTTAAAGGGATTTTCGGGACCTTCGGTTATTTCTTGGTGGGCTTAAGGCCGGCCCAGTCCTTCATCCCAACCCGGGCCGACAGGATCTGGATCGGATCAGCGGGGCCGGGTTCCTGACCCGGTCCGAATATCTTTTTTATTAAAAATAATAATATAAAAATTCAAAAATCATAAAAAATAAAAATATTAAAAAATCATAAAAAATTCCAAATTTCAGAAAATTCATGGAAAATTCAGAAACCTAAAAATTTATAAAAAAATTTAGAATTTTTTTAAAGAAAATTCGAAAATAAATTAAAATATTAGAAATTCCAAAAAAGGAAAATTTTCAAAATCCAAAAATTCCAAGTTTGCATTAGAGTTTCCTAAAAAGCTTTAAAATAATTCTTGGACAATTTTCTCTTAAAAGGTGTGGGAAAATTATCGACTTAAGATTATGTTTAAAATTGAACAAGCTCTCACGATTTCACTTTAGGGTTTTAATTATCCTCATATACAATTGCTCTTGATTGTACGGTTATGATGCGATGATTATGGTTTCTCCTGAGTTTAATTAGGATTTTCATTTATTTTTCTCTTAATGCTAGGTGTTTATCTTCTCTTGTAATTTATTTAATGTTTTTTTAATTGCCGATTGTTGTTTAATTAGGATTGCCATTTATTTTTTTCTTAATGCTAAGTGTTTATCTTCTTTTGTAATTTATTTAATGTTTTCCTTAATTGCTGATTATTGTTTTGATGATTTGCACACCCGCATAATCATCTCACATGTTAGTGGTTAAATCTAAAATCAATCCAAACTGCTTGACAAAAGTCTTTTTGAAATGAATAAGATTAAGTATCGAAAGGAAACTAATTAGTTAATTAGTATAATCAAGTTCTCAACTCTAAATTCTTTAGTTATGTAAAAAGTGAGGCACACTTTCATACCTCGCTTGGTTTCTAGCTGACCCCAATAGGCTAGTGTCAATTCTTCGTTAGAAAATTTTCACGAACACCCAATGTCAGGTGGGGTATGGGCTTGGGAGAGCTCAACGTCTAATTAAGGGTCTTTGACTCGTCTTCTAGATAATATCCTATCTATATATTTTTTTAATTTTTTTTCCCCTCTGGATGAGAAAAAAAATAGGTTGCGACAACAACATGACCCCAAAGTACAACGATAGAACTGAAAAATGCCCCAACATCGCATCTTCATATTCTCCAATTGCATGATAGCAGGAAACTCTTAAATATAAGCACTCAGTGGTTGAGCAGTCAATGCTCAACCCAGCTGACACCTCCTTAATGGCCTTCCTACAAGAATATGGTAAAAAAAAGTATACATTCTGATCAAAAGACCAAATAAAATGGGAGAAACTAACAAGAAATCGGGAGAAATGATCATGTTTCATAAAGATACTAAGGATAGTGATTCACTATATTCTATCTTCCTTTGGACAGTCCTAAACTCATCAGCAATTTCACAATCACCAACAAATAACAGAAGAATATATATGCATGTGAGGGTTGCTCGCAGAGTTGAGGTCCATGCCAATGCCTCCAGTTCACTAAAGTTTTTTCGAATAAATAGATGGTTATACACAATCCTTCAATTTCATTTCCTATCGATACAAACAATGAGTTCCCCCTGATTAGCCGCTCCTCCGTAGATGACGATGTTCATTGTTCTGATGAAGTATATATTAGTTATTTAATTCTCGAGTACGTTTAACTTTCCATGATTACTCCTCTCCCTCATCAATCTTTCAGTGTAATTTTGAGCTTGGAAAAGAAATCTCCCTTGAGTGGGTCGGTTTCACCAGCGATCATGAAATAAGAAGCTTAAATCAACTCTCTTGAACTGACAGTTTCTTCCAGCAATTAGATTAGGCAGGGTTAATGGCGTGATCAGAGTAAGCGCCTCTGCTTCCTCATGACCAGTAGGTCCTCCTAGAGAAGATTGAATCAAAAATTGACAAGAGTGGCTCCTTTTTTTTGCCTTTTGGAATCAAATCAAATTTTGTGTTCAAGGATAGAGCCATAAGGAGCAGGGATCATGTCTTCACCACCTATGGGGTATTTCCTTGGCTGAAAAACTCTAGCAGTACATGAACATGGCTAATAAACTCTAGCTAGTTGTTGACTGTGTCTTATACTAAAGGAAAGCAATAGAGAAGAATTTCATGTATCACAATATTGTTAGAAGTATAAAGGGTAGAATGGTCTTTGTGCTTATCTTGACTTGTATGTATTAGACTCTTTTGAAATAGATAGGGACCACTTCACCTTTTTAGTTAACATGGTATATGAGCAAACCCTAATACCCACCACCTCCGGCAACCCGCACGACCAAGATCGCGAGTTGCGCCACCCAACTCACAAGTCAACCGCAAGCCGCGCGACCCAGCCCGCGCGACCCAGCCCGCATGACCTAGCCTAGCAACCTAGATAGTTCACGTCTCCTCTTTCAGTTGCAGCTTTGGCATTTTCGTCGGCAGGAGAAGCGACCACTAGCAAAGATGCTGGTATTTTCACTTGCAGCAGAACATCAAAGCGGAGATTTGCTAGTAGAGCCATCACTAGCAGCAACTCCGTCACTCCGAGACAAACCCTAGTCTCAGTGAAGTGTGCTATTGAAGCTAGCCAAGTCTCTTGTTTTTTTTATGGCTCTAGAATATTGCTAATTGTCGGTGGTGAAGCAATTTGTTTGTGGGTGAGTGGTGAAGCCTTTTGTTTTTATGCATGTTATGTGTTGAATTAAGCGTTTGAAGGAAAATATTGTGAGGATAGTATTGAAAAAATGGGTGATTCCGTGAGTAGTAAAATTGGAAGTGATTTTGTCACGACGGAGATGATTTCCTCTTCATCTAATCGAATTATTGACAAGAAGCATGAGGGTAGTTCAAATTTCTTTCAATGGAAGAAAATTGTGAAGCTTCCTTTGACAGGCAAGAATCAACATAGGCACTTAACTAAGCCTAAACCTGAAGATGATGAAGCTTGGGATGTTATTGATGC
This sequence comes from Angophora floribunda, assembly GCA_014182895.1. Taxonomy (NCBI): domain Eukaryota; kingdom Viridiplantae; phylum Streptophyta; class Magnoliopsida; order Myrtales; family Myrtaceae; genus Angophora; species Angophora floribunda. Next base: position 20,951,465 of record CM024709.1, read on the forward strand.
ACATATCCTTAGTCATATGTTAAACTCTATGGAAAGTACTATAGTGGATTTAGTAACCCATATTGACACAGTCAAAGAACTGTGGGAGTACTTGGATGTGTTATATTCTGGTCAAAATAACATGACACGGGTTTATGAGCTTTCGCAAGAGTTTTATTGATTTCAAAGGAAGGGACGTCCAATTACCCAATACTTTGCTGAGTTTAAGAGAATGTATGAGGAATTAAATGCTCTTCTCCCTATTTCTACCAATGTTCAACAAATGCGACTTTAGAGAGAACAATTATCTATAATGGGATTCCTAGGGGGTCTAGGCTCGGAATATGAATTTGTTAGGTCTCAAATTCTTGGAGGAGAGACTATTGCATCACTCTTGGAATTTGCTCGTGTCCTTCGGGTATCTCGCGAGTCTTCTCAGGATGCTACATCTATGGCACATAGTTCAGCACTTGTGTCCCAGTCTCACACTAGTGGTAGTAGTAGGAGTGATGGAGGTAACCGTGGAGGATATAGTGGACGTGGTGGCCGAGCTATAGGACCACGAGAGAGGCCAAGGCCAACAACATCATTATGGACAATTACACGTGTCTACTAATAACTCCGAGGCTACACGAACTTGTCATTATTGTGGCAAACCTAGTCATATCAAGAAATTTTGTTACAAGTTACATGGAAGACTAGTGCAACAACAGCTTGCCAACATTGCATCCTACACTAACTCTTTTCCATAGCCTACTTCTTCCATAGCTACTTTTGGTCCAGATAGGTAATGCAACAACAAGCCTTTTAGCTGCTTCTCGCCCTTGGATCATTGATTCAAAGGCTTTTGATCACATGTCGGGTCTTTTAGGTATATTCTCCTCTCTTACTTCATCTTCATCCACAATTACCCTTGTCAATGGATCATCTACATATGTTAAGGGGGTTGGCACTGTCCATCCAATTCCTTCATTGCCATTGTCCTTTGTACTTTATCTTCCACAATTTCCCTTTAACCTCGTGTCTGTTAGTCAATTAACCAAAAATTTTCAATGTTTGATAACATTCTATTCTGATTCTTGTGTTTTCCAAGATTTGGCTACGAAGAGGACGATTGGTAGAGGACATGAGGAGGGGGGCTATATGTGCTTGACAACGCTCCTTCCATTGCATGCTCTAGTGTTGCATCCCTACATCAAATCCATTGTTGTCTTGGTCACCTTTCTCTCCATAGTCTTAAGAAGTTAGATTTCTAGTTTTCAATCCATCTCTAATTTAGAATGTGAGTCATGCTAATTTGGTAAATTACATCTTATCAGTTACCCACCTCATGTCATTAAACGAGTAACGGCCCCTTTTTTGTTAGTTCATTTAGATATTTGGGGTCCTTTTCCTATGGTTTCCAACTTGGGTTTCAGATATTTTGTCACTTTTGTTGATGACTATTCTAGAGTCACTTGGTAATATCTAATGAAAAGTCGTTCAGAACTGTTTTCTATATTTCGTACATTCATATATGAAATCCATACTCAATTTGGTGTGCATCTTAAGGTTTTGCATTCTAATAAAGCAAATGAATACTTTTATGCTCCATTTTTTGAATTTATGACTCAACATGGTATGATTCATGAATCTTCTTGTCTGATACACCACAGCAGAATGGTGTTGCTAAAAGGAAGAATAAACATTTATTGGAAGTTACAAGGTCCATGTTATTTGAGATAAAGGTTCCCAAAACTTTTTGGTTTGATGGTGTTTTAACAAAATGTATGCTATCTCATTAATCGCATGCCTTCTTCTGTTATGTGAGGTGATATTCCATTTTTCTACTTTGTTTCCACATGAGTCACTATTTGTTCTACCTCCGAGGTTAAAACCGTGAGGCTTGGTATGGGACAGGCCAAAGCGATCCCCTAAAAGCATGTTTAAAATGGACTTTTGCTAGTACAGCAGTCTGTAGGATGCCCGTGACGCATCGATCCGACGAGGGCGGGGAGTGGTCGCTGGGCCAGAGTGTCAAAGCAAGGAGCGCGACTGGGCAGGCTTCTAGATGTCAAAGTGTGCGTAAATGAACTGAACTACAAATTGGCAAAAAGAGAATGTTTAGAACTCCAAATTTCCATTGAACAAAGGTCAGAGGAAAGACGATCACCGGTTCGTAGATGGTTTTTGCAATTGATGGATGTTGTGGTGATATTTGGGACAAAGGCAAAGTCGCTTGGGGTGTTGATGTGAGTAAAGGACTAAGGCCTTTGGAATTTTAAGAACTCATGCTTCTTGATGGTGTCGCCGAAGTGCAGATATCTCAATTGGTTAAGAAAGGAAACTGAGTCTCAAACATATCTAACATTTCCCGAAATTTGGAGCGAATAAAGATTTTTGGCTTTAAATGGATAAAGAAAGTGTTTGAGCAATCGTCGGCGCTATAGCTTGAGTGGTATCGCGGATGAAGCCGCAGGTCCGAGGATGGAGTTCGACCTGGCTTAGCTAATGATAGAAAAAAAGAAAAAAAAAAGAAAAAGAAAAGGAAAACCAACTTTTGCAACTTTTCTTTTGCAAAAGCGGACAAGTATTTAGCATTTTAAACCAAAAGATGTCGAAGCGTTGGAAGTTTTGGCAAAGATTGAAAGTGTTTACGCATTATGGAGGGGGCGCACGAGCAACCGGAGAAGTGAGGATGCGAGACATTAATACCCTCATTTGTTTAAGGATTATTGAAGTCTCCACAAAATTCTGCGGACTTAAATTTTTCTAAGGAGGAAGAGTTGTAACATCCCAAATTTCGTAGTTTTCGAATTATTGAAAAAGGATTCAACGGCTTAGCTGAGCCAAATATTCTAATTTGTGCTTGCGTGAAAAAGTACTCAAAATGTACTCTCTCTCTCAAGTTTCCGTTTTCTGGATTTTGTTTTGTTTTGTTTTTGTTTTTGTTTTTGTTTTCTTTTCCTTTCCCCTCCCCTCCGCAGAGCTTCATATGTTCCAAGTTGCACTGAGGATTAAATGAACTGAACACTAAGAGATTACAAATTGGCAAAATTGATTGAGAATGTTTTATGTTCGTGAACGATGAGCATAAACAGTATGCTAAGTTTAATATGTACCATGGATCCGCTAAGATCGTGTTATACGGTTGGAGTTTTTGCTCGGATAATGGTTGCTAATAAATACTTGAAAAGGTTAAAAGCCTTAGTGAAGAGCTTGGGATATTACTACACTGGAGGCTAGTATCGGAGCTTCGATCTACAGCGGATAATATCTCCATGAGATAAAGAGGTCATGTTTAAAATGGACTTTTGCTAGTAGTGGTGATCTATTAAATGGTGATTCGTAGATGCCTCGGAGGTGATTCAATTACATATGAATTTATCCAAGATGGATTATTTTAGAGATAATTGGATATGTGGATTTGAGGAATGGATTTTTGTCTCTGGGTGATTAAGTGAACGATGTTTGGTGGATAAATGGTGGAAATAGCATTACTTATTGATTTTCTTTCTCAGGTATTAAGGGCGGATTGAGAGTGGACTGTATTAAAATGACGTGGAAATGAAATGTTGAAAGAACAATCGATGGCAATTCGACGCCGATTTGATGGAAATTGCGACTCTGGACCCCGTGGAAACAGCTTCTGGAGGATTTTGTACTTTGAGTGCTCGGACGAAAACCGTGAGGCTGCTGGGAACTACAAATTGGCAAAAACGCCCGTGACGAATCCGTTTGTGCTCCTCGAAGCTCAGTCTTCTGTGGATTGGAATGAACGGCAAAAAGAGAATGTTTGTGAACGGAGAAAAGACGATCACCGGTTCAGATGAAGTTTCTATATTTGGGGTCCTTGTCCTATGGTTTCCAACTTGGGTTTCGGATATGGGTCCTTGTCCTATGGTTTCCAACTTGGGTTTCAGATATTTTGTCACTTTTGTTGATGACTATTCTAGAGTCACTTGGTTATATCTAATGAAAAGTCGTTCAGAACTGTTTTCTATATTTCGTACATTCATATATGAAATCCATACTCAATTTGGTGTGCATGTTAAGGTTGTGCATTCTAATAATGCAAAGGAATACTTTTCTGCACCATTTTTTGAATTTATGACTCAACATGATATGATTCATGAATCTTCTTGTCCTGATACACCACAGCAGAATGGTGTTGCTGAAAGGAAGAATAGACATTTATTGGAAGTTACAAGGTCCATGTTATTTGAGATGAAGATTCCCAAAACTTTTTGGTCTGATGGAGTTTTAACAGTATGCTATCTCATTAATCGCATGCCTTCTTTTGTTTTGTGAGGTGATATTCCATTTTTCTACTTTGTTTCCACATGAATCACTATTTGTTCTACCTCCTCGTATTTTTGGGTGTATCTATTTTATTTGTGATCATCGACTTGGAGTATTGAAGCTTGATCCTAGGGCCATGAAGTGTATGTTTTTGGGTTATTCTTGTACTCAAAAGGGCTATTGATGTTATTCTCCATTACTGAGAAAATACTTTATAACTGATGATGCTTCATTCTTTGAATCCACACTATATCATGATGTTCCTACTACCGTGTCTGAGCTAGATGAAGACTTATATATGACCATCATTTGGTCCCCTGCTCCAACTGGTTCATCGGTATCTACATAGGAATCACCTCCTTTACAAGTTTATTCTCGACATCCCCGAGTAGCTACTATTCCCTTCTTTACTCTAGTCACTACTACGTCATCTTCTACTCCAGATCTTCCGGTAGCATACTCTCCTCTTCTTTCTAAGCTTGATATCCCTATTGTTCATTACAAAGGTAAACGTGCTTGCACTTAACATTCCATTACCAACTTTATCTCATATTCTTCTATCTCTCATTCTTTTCGGTCCTTCTTATCTACTGTTGAACAATATCCTGTTCCCAAGTTTATACATGAGTCGTTACAAAGTTTTGGCTGGAGGATAGTAATGGAAGAAGAATTAAAGGCCTTCCAAGTTAATCAAACTTGGAAGTTAGTATCTCTTCCCTCAAGCAAAATTGCCATTGGTTGCCATTGGGTTTTTGCTGTGAATGTTAATCTTGATGACTCTCTTGCTCGTTTAAAAGCAAGATTTGTTGTAAAAGGGTATGCACAAGTGTATGGGGTTGACTATCTAGACACATTCTCTCATGTTGCCAAACTTAGTTTTGTTCGTATTTTAATTTCTCTAGGTGCCAAGTACAATTGGCCCCTACTCCAACTTGATGTCAAGAATGTTTTCTTGCATGGTACTCTTCAAGAAAAAGTTTATATGGAGCAACCTTCGGGGTTTGTTGCTCAAGGGGAGTCTAGGAGATTAGTTTGCAAATTAAACAAGTCTTTATATGGTTTAAAGCAATCCCCACAAGCATCATTTGGAAGATTTTCTAAAGCTGTACTTTCTTTTGGATTGTCTAGATGTGGAAATGACCACTCTTTCTTTTATAAATAGTCGGGAAGGTATCATGTGCATACATGAAAACTGGCCGAGAACTCAAATTCAGAGATAGTAGCCCTAAGTTGTAGACATCATACATCCAGGGTTATTTTATTATCAAAATTTAGACAATAATGAAAAGAAAAGTCTGAAAAATCTTAAATTATGCCCTTTTGGACAACTTTTTAACTCATCTTAAACCCTTATAAATTGTATCCTTGGGACAAATTAACGATACCACTACTATCTCAAGAATATTCCGTCAAAACTTTTGGTTTTTGTCCTTAAAGTTCTTTTTTACCAATTTGTTCCCCACAAACAATAAAAGTTTCTAATGTTTTCCTAACTTTCTTGAATCTTTTCAATATGATCCCTAAGGAGTGTTCTTTCTATTGACTGCATTAAAATTATTTTTTTTGGTCCTACTTTAACTCACTCTCAGATTTTTACGCTGCCTTCTTATGAGAGTCGAAACTCATATCTGAAGCTAAATCATTCTTACCCAAACTCTCTTAAAAATGTGGGAATTTGAACTCTCACATTCCCTTCTCATGTGAGAATGATGGTTTTAATGATCAAATCATTTTAAATAGTGAATACCAATCTTAAGTCTCTCAAAAGAAGAAGTACTTTGATCTCATGTTTGTACTTTGTTGCAAGGACGTTTATTGATTTCCCCAATAATATGCTTAGCGGGAGTTTGTTGAATGAATTTTTTTTGTTTAAATTGATTTGGTTTAATCATCATCAAAGGTGGAAAGATTGTTGATTCTAATTTAATTTTAATGTCATGAATCATTCAAATATGTTATTGATTTCATAATTATATTTATTTTATTTAAGTATTTTTTAAAGGATTTCAAGAGGGAAAAAAGATTTTCTCAGCTCTAAAGGACATAGAGCTATTTTGCATGAAAAATCTCTTATTCTCTATTTCTCTATTTTTCTGTTTTCGGGAATAGGTTTAGAAAAGAAATTCATTTGTTATCACAATTTCATTTTTCTATTTTTGGAACAAATTTTTATTCCAAATATAGATTTGAAACAAAATCAAAAGTTAAAATTTTTTACTTCTTTATTTTTAAAACAAAAATGAAAAAAAAAAAAAAAAAAAACTCTTCTCATTGCTCACTTTTGTCACCCCACCATCCACTGCTGCAGGTCACCACCCACCACACACCGTCACTCAAGAATGAGAAATTTTATGTTGTTATTAAATAAATTTCTATTTCGGGAATAAAAATTTTATATCAATATCAAATGCTTTGTTTTAGAAACTCGTCCGATGAATAAAAATGAAAAAATCAATTTTTGACCATAAATTGATTTTTGAAACAAAAATTTTACCATGTGTGTCCATAATAGCTGGACACTTGGCTCCTATAGTTCAAATTTAATCTTGTCCGCCCAGTTCAACAGGTGTTCGAATGTTTATTGGCCAAACACCCAAAAGTCTCAATGGCCGAATTTATAGCCGTTTGAAATGTGTCTAAGCTTGTTTTTCTATAAATAAGGTTGCTCGTTACCTTAAGGACTTAGAGAACAACCCTACAAACACTAGCTAAAAGCTCTTGTGCACAATTTGCAAGCTAAGCTCTTGAGAGATTAAACTTGTATGAGAAATATATTATCAAAGGATGGACTCTATTTGTAAAGGGGAGTTGGCTCCATTGTAAGCTAACCTCTATACAAGGCTTCAAGTTTAATGGATTGTGCATAATTCTCGAACAATTAGGAATGTGGAATTAACCACGGGATTTGGAGCTGAACCACCATAAATCGGCTGGAGCATTTCTATATCCCCACTCTTTTACTCATGTGCATATTGGTGCATTTGCCTAGCTCACATTTGTGCACAAGTATTTCATATCGAGGTGCATATTCTATATATTTGGGGACAACCCAAACATGCCTGCATCTATAAAAACCGACAAATGCAAACCATTCTTGAATTCTCTTTAGAGTCTTTTACGTCTAGCATGGGCACCCGTTGCCTCTTGGCGGCCACCCCTGGCGGGGCTGGGGCCGGGGCTGGGGCCAGGACCGGGGCGGGGAATGGGATCGTTGTCCTCGCCCCGCCTCGTGCCTATCCCTATGGTTGGAGACAATTGACTATGCTGGACCCTCTCTTTTTTTTGTTGTAGCTCTCTGAACAAGAGATGGCAAAATCAGTCCAGGCCGGCCCATGGGCTAGCACGCCAAGATGCATGTGATGGTAATCGTTGCTTTTCCTTTTTCCAAGACTAACAGAAATTTTGCTTTGCTTGTGACATGGCTGGAATTAAACTAGGTCAAATAAAATTTTCAAAAATTTCCTCCGCTAATTCTTACACAAAAAAATGTATATATTTCACCCAATTTTCCTACCCCTTCCAAATTCCCTCTCCTCTCCCCCGTCCATAAGCCGGGAGCTAGCATGTTTCACTAAAGCCTAACCACTAAGCCATCACCACTTGATATCTAATGGTAGCAAAATATGTATTCATTTAATAATTTATATGCATGTATAAAGAATGAATAGAAAAATAATTAATTATCGCACGGATCGTATTACATAGAAAAATATTAACGATAAATTGTGTTGGACTCACACGTCTCATATAAATTATTTCATTGTAAGCGGAAATTGCTATGTAATAATCCTTCGATGCATTTGAATAAGGAAGTTTGTATTAATGAATTATCTATTTCGAGTTGGCTTGTTATGACCCAAGAAGTGTGGACTTAGTTAAGGCACATACATGTCACAATGCAACCCAACATTACTTGCACCAAACGATGATATTATCAACTGGGCCGCACACGACCCACGTGAGCGGCACCCAATTATTGGATTAATGAAGAACATCATTCCTAGTACTAAAAATTAAGTTGGAACTCTCACTTTTTCAAAATGCAAAGCTCTTTATATCTTTCTTTTTGCTTTGTGTCTGTGTGTGCGTGTGGGTTATGCTCATGATGTTTCAATGATTTCATAGTTCCGGGCCTATCCATTTTGTGAGAAAAAGAGAAGCTAATCACAAAGCTCGAAATTTGTGATCAAGCGAGCCCACTCGAAAATCGGAAGAGGATATTCTGAGTGCAGATAGGTCCAAGCATAGAAAGCTATAATAGAAGCATCCAAAAGGAGGTGAAGGACCATTTCGACGGGACCATGTTGACGGGAATTGTTTTACTTGGCAAGTCGATTTGTCTTTTGGCACCGATTGAAAGCAAAAATTTTGTAATTTAGGACAATAAAGAAAATTACAATAATGGAAATATAATGATTTTTTAGAACAACTTAGACGGTACATACTGTTTTCAAAACAAGACGCATAAGTAACCAATAACATTTAAAATTGGATATTCCGGTTATAAAAGTATTCAAAAAGAAAAAAAGTATTCAAACAATATTTGTACATTGCATGGCCGGCCAAGCCAGAGATTTCTTCAATCTCAAATGATTCTGATGAGTCGGTGCCTCTTCATCTCAGTCGACTATCCAATCAAGTACTATAACGTTCAAACTAACCATATGTTTTTTGGTTGGCTTGTGAAATGATAAGGGCGCAAGAGTTTCAAATGATTTAAGAGAGGTTTGTGAATGGTGATTTGTGAATATCTAACATTTTTTTATTGTCAAATATTAAAAATAATTCAAAAATTAATAAGTTGATGAAAAGCACTCATTCTCTTAAACACATATGAAATAAAATTACATTTCAAATTCGAAAAAAAAAATTAAACGCACAATGCCGTGATAACGATTAAAAACAAATAATACCCAAGAGAATATTTAATTAATTCGGCATCTTCCCTCACCATGATTCAGATGAAATGTCGCTGTTGCTCTTTTCTTCAAGTTTGACTAGTCAATTCTTGTAATAACAGGTCATACTCGTATACAGACATTTTTATATTTTTCAAAGTCAAACTGGACCTATTTTCTTCCCTAATCCGTTGGTTAGTACTGAACATGAACGCCAATGGAATAGTAGACAACAGTGGGTTAGTACATCACAAGGCAATGGAGAACGAATTGAAAAAGCTTTGGTCTTCACCACTTCATAACATTGACATTTTCTTCACCAACTCTTGCAATGTATTTGGAGTAGTTTATTGTCAATTATGTCTCGATGTCATTCATAAATGACAATGAAAAACTAGTGGAAGCCGAAGGGAGTACTCTAATTTTTATGAAGCAAAGACTGTATGGATAACTAGACATTGCTCAATGAGAGCGTCATCTCTGTCTATGGGATGGACTTTGTCATTTTGGATCGCTTGGTGTATGCATTATATATATTGTGAAGTCAAATCCTCACCACCTAGTCCCAAATCGTCATAGCATCAGACATCTTTGCATCATGTTTGGCTTGGTGCCTCTTTAGTGGCCCATCTCACTTGTGGATTCATAAGATCATATAGTGCCACATATCATGAAAATGGCCTTCTTGACACTATTGGCATCAATCTCAAGTCAAAATATCCTCCAAACGCCACATTCTTCTCTATTATGTCATTGTCGTAGTTGCTTGTGGGTTTTTGTTGAGAGACAAAAATTAAACTGAATGCTTGGTTAGATCAATGTGATTTCAAGCTATCTATTTATAATAAAGCCAAAGGCCAAAATTACAATATCACCCTTATTGCCACCACATATAAAAATAATAAAGGAAATAGATAAATATACCCCTATTAGTGAAATACTCTCCACGCTCCCCCTCAACTTGGAGCATAGATATCACACAAGCTAATTTTTTTTTTTTTTTGGTTTGATGACATGCCCAACTTAACTAAAACAAGATGAAGCAATTTACCCCCTAGTCCTTTAGTGAACAAATTAGCAAGTTGATCATTAGACTAAACATAGGGCATACAACTTAAACCACTCTCCAACTTCTTCTAAAGTGACGGTCAATCTCCACATGTTTTGTACACTCATGTTGTACAAGATCATGAGCAATATTAATAGAAACCTTATTATCACAATATAGCATTATAGAAATATGAACAAATACACCAAGATCTTCAAGTAATCCTTTAAGCCATGACAACTCACAAATTGCCTATGTTATCCATGAAACTCTACTTGTGCACTAGACTGAGCAATCACATTCCGCTTTTTACTTCGGCAAGTCTCAAGATACCCTCCTAAGAAAGTACAATACCCATAAATAGACTTTCGATCAGGGGATTCAGCCCAATTAGCATTTGTATAAGCTTCAACTTTCAAACCATCATGAGGAGACAAAAGAATCCATTTCTTAGGAGAAGAATTTAAATACTTAAGGATCCAAAGAATAACATCCATATGAGTAGAGTAGGTGTCATACATAAATTGACTCACTAGGCTCATAACAAAAGCAATATTAGGTCGAGTATTGGACAAATAAATCAACTTGCCCACTAATCGCTTATAACAACCCTTATTCACTAGATCACCATCTTTTCTTGAAGACAAGTATTGGCCTCAATAGGTGTATCAAAGGGACGACATCCCAATAACCCAACTTCTGTCAAAAGATTGAGGACATACTTCTTTTGGGATAGAAACATACAAGTTCAAGATCTAACAACTTCAATCCCACGAAGTATTGGAACTTTCCAAGATTGTTTATCTTGAACTCCTATCCAAAAAACTTTTTCAATCGGTTGATCTCATCATTGTCATTACTTGTGATAACAATATTTTCTTCATAGACAATAAGAATCATGACTTTAGCAAATGATCTCTTCACAAACAAAGTATGATTTATACCCAACGGAAACCATAGCTTTTTGAAACCTACCAAACCAGGCTTGAGCTGACTGCTTTAAACCATAAAGTGCATGTTTTAATTACACATTTTACCTTGAGTTTTGTCCCAAGAAAAACCTGGAGGAATTTCCATATACATCTCTTCTTATTTAAAGATGGATACATATGAATTTTCATATAAAAGTACGACGGGAAGGATCCTACATTAGTATGAATCACATGAAAAGGAAAATAACTTTTATTATTTGAAGATGGATGGACGTTGAGTGAGTTTGTTTAGCTAAAATACCTCATCTTTATTACAAGCTAAAATGAGAATAAGAAAAACTTTTTCTAAAGTTCCTAAAGAGGGATGACCTAATTTGCAATGCCATTGGTGGAGATTCATCAATGATGAATAAACTTGATGAGGCGCAAAAGACAAAGTCAAAGTAGAAACCCCACTACCCTTGAGCAAATAAATACCTCATATCCAATCTCATTTTCCATTACCAGATCCTGGAGAACACAATAAGAAGGAAAAATGTTACTATATAGTTTAAGTCTCGAGTTAGACTACTACCAACAAGGCAATTAGTAGAGAATGATAGATGTAAAACAAAAGACTACGATAGAGTGGATGAATAATTGTTAGACCATTTTCCAGCAATGGAATAGAGGATTCCATCAGTTACGTGAACTTTATCTCTACCAAAAGTAGGGATGTATTTATGAAAGAGACTAGAAGACCCTGTCATATGATCTATATCCCCTTTATCAATGATCCATGGGTTGGAAATAAGTAACGTAATAAACCCCCCAAAGAAAATATCTAAAGTGGTTAGGTTTGAAGTAGAAGGAAAAGGCGAATTGGCAATTGTGGAGAAGGTAGCAATAGGAGAAGCTTTCACTAGACATCGAAATGCCTCAAGTTCTTCTTGGGATAAACCGATATCAATAGTAGGTGTAGTAGGAATAGTTTCAGTATGGTTTGCCTTGTTTTTTTTTGCTTTTCTTTGTGCCCTTTATGCCTCAAAATCTCTGGGTTTTCCATATAACTTCCAGTAGGTAGCCTTAGTATGATATGGCATATGACAATACTCACACTTCACAACCTCCTTAGAGGTATTGGTCAATTGAGTGGAGGAATCAGATTTGACAACTATGTCAACACCGATTTGTTAAAGCAGATTGGTTCACAATAAATGAACGGAGCATTACTATCCTACAGTTTTCTTTAGAGTGAACTTAGTGCATAGGATTGTTCTAGAGTTGGGAATGGAGACCAACTAAGGACTTGAACACATATTTGATCATATTCAACATTCAATTTCTGCCAAAAATCATAAACTCTAACATTGTCCATATGCCTCTTGTATGCAACAATGTTCATAGTGTTGGTTGGGTGATAATCGGTATAATGATCTAGCTCTTGCCACAAGCTCTGGAACTTGGCATAATATTGAGATATAGTCATCTCCTTTTGTTTATTAAATATTTAATTAATGAAAATTGGGAAAATTATTTAGTTAGTTATAAACATATTATATTGATGCTGACTCAATCTTAAATTTTTTGAATATGCCGATTTAGTCCTAAAGTTTTGTGTGAAAATTCAATATAGTTCTTTCAGTCAATTTTCACTTAAAATCGTTAATGTAATAGTGAGCTATGTAAGACAACCGACAATGATTGAACCTAGACTTTGGGAATGACAACTACCACGCAAAATAAAAGTTCAAAAGGGAAGGAGCGGGAGCTAATTAAGTGGTTGAGATTTTCATTGACCTTTTATTCAAATTAAATTGTTTAAAAAATTATTTTTGAAAATAGTGGAAAACACCAAAAGCCATCTCTCCCTCAGTAATCGTGACAGGCTACGAGCATCTCTTTCTCTGTTGTCGTGGTGTCCTTGATTATAATTTAAGTGATCTCTGTTAGCGTTGTCGTGGTTCTTGACTCGAATCTAAGTGATCACAGGAAAAAGAAAGAAAAAGTGGATGATCGCTAAATCATGATGCATTCTCCCTTGTTATGGGCAAATATGAGAATAAGTACAATAGAAATGTCAATATTTTCGTATTGTGCTCACTTAACTGTCAAATTTTCTTTTGCTCACTTAAGTGCCATATCGGAAGAAAAGTAATAACTTGAGTGTCAATTTCGGCCAGTCATACATGAAATTTTTTATTTCTATCTTTTATTTTTTTTTTGAATTTTTTATTTTTATTTGTAATTTGTTTTTTTCTTTAGGGCCGACGAGGATCATCGATGACCATGCCGACCGTGGCTACCTAGCCCAAATTTGGCGACAAAGGCCCTGGGCAAGGCGGTTGCAACCGGCAAAGGTCGCCAATGACCCTCATCGGCCTAAAGAAAAAAAGAAACAAGCAAAAATAAAAATAAAATATAATGACAAAAATAGTCAGAATATTACAAAAATATTTTCCAATGGCCACATCCACTTTTCTGATGAGACAAATCAGAAGTGGCACTTAAGTGATCGAGGTTTCAAATTTATGGCAATCAAGTGAGCGAAAAAAAAAAAGTTTTGACACTTAAGCGATCGTCGTACGAAAGTATTGGCACTTGTACTATACTTACCTTATCAAATAAGTAAAAATAATTTTATTATGTCTCATGTATTTGAATTTTACAATATGAATTCTTGAAATATTTTTCTCATTCTGCATATATGTGTAATCCCTTCATGTTGTGAAATAAGCTCTTTCCACTAATTAATGCTTAGGATATTGACAAATAAGCCGAGTATGCAAAAGACTTCAAATGTCAACTTTTTGCGCATACGCAACAGGCCTGTACCTCATGCTAATGTGATGGAGGCAAGGACAACTAATACTTTCTCATGAATAATGCTAGATATGTTAATCGACCCCCTATATTAATACTTGTATACTTTGAAAAAAAAAATGTTTTATTGGTATTGAATGTGTGCCCTATTTATTCATAAAATACTTTATTAGAAAATATGTGTTTTTCGTCTCTTTTATCGCAACATTTAAGAAAGAAACACTCGAGGCTTGGTTATGCATCAGGGATAAATTTTGGTTGCAAAATGTGATTGAAGTGCTTTGAGCATGTTATTATTTAAGCTTTCATGTCAAAAATGTTTAAAATAGGGTTATTATTTTATAGTATGTTTGCATTGATTTTTACATTTTACCTACTACTTTTTGTTAATCAAAATCTTGCAACTCAAGTACTTTGAATCGAATTTAATCCAACAAATATGAATCTTTCATGATATATAAAAGTTTATGTTAGGAAGACCTCTGATGATATTTTAAAATTGACAAAATCATATGTTTTTCATTATAATAAATGCATATATTATTTTATTTAGGTGATGTTGATATGACGGATACCCCATCACCATTGATGGAATTCAAAATTCAAAGTGAGAAGACTAACTGAAGTATAATGGACTATCATAAAGGGTAAACAATCCGAGGAGAACGGGAAGTTCATGAAAATTTTGGAGGTATTCTGACGAGATAAACAGCTTAGTAAAGTTTATCACTAATGCACCAAGGAGAACAAAATGGATGGCAGCTCATAGGTAACTATTGGCGGAAAGCTTGGGTAGACTAACGAGAATCCGATAAGGTAGCCCACTATAAACATGAGAAAAATATTCTTTGCGTAGTTTATGTAATCTGAATAAGAGGACTTATATATATTTTTGAACTAATACCGCAGATAAAAAGGAAATTCACAACTAGCCTTAGGATTGAAAATCAAGAAGGAATATTTGAAGTAGAATCATATTGATTGTTATCGATTTGGAAGAATAGGAATATTGCCAAGAATATCAACTCTCTTTTGGAGAAACCTCACTATTATCATGAAGATTTGATTATATGGACAACCAGATATTTAGCAATTGTGTCCATAATCTCCAATGGTAAATTAATTTTTTTGAAGATTGTCCGATGGCTAGTTTGAAGACTATAGAAGAGATTCAACACATGCTGAAAGATATATGACGATGAGAAAGCAATAGGTTCTCATATAGTCACATTCGCTATATGTTACAAGAGTGATTTTATCCACTTGTGTCCTACTTTGTTGAGAGGTTTCATTACTTATTGTAAATCTTGCTTCGAGAAGTATGCAAGTGTGTGAGCGGTGTTGAGTTAATCATATTGTGATCTATCGACTTTAGGTAGAAGCATTATGTACTGAGTTGTATTCATTCAACAGATTATCGTAGATTCCAACCTCTTATTGGCTGTTAGTTAGGAGCGTGGATATAGGTTTGATCATAAGCCAAACCATTATAAGCTTTGTATGCGTCATCTTCTATCTTTTTACTTATCTCATTCTATATATGACAAAAGCATCATGTACTTGATATTTCTGCATACATCAAACTAGTTGAGTTTATATCAAACTTCACTTGTCTTATTTGTAATAATTGTTTAGTTTTATTAATCAACTTATTTGTTCTCTAGATTGGATCATAAGTTACAAAAGTTGATATGTAAATTTATCAATGAGTTTTCCCTTCTTTTAAAAAAAATTAGACAATATTATAAATTTTAGGTGAGAAAATACTTTTTTCTTTTGAGTAAACAAAGGGGCTAATTAATCATTTAGTGCTAGGACTCCACCACAGATATAGTGGGTCAAGTAGTTAATGACTTGGCTTGCAACCCAAAGGTTCCAATTTCGTTTCCTCGGTCTCTCTTCTAATCTACGAAAGACTAGGTACATCATCCTTATTGGGCTTCCCACACTCAACTTGGTGGGCATAAGGAGAATGCCCTCAAACCAATAGGTAGGGGTGTGTAGTAGGGGTGTCAAGAATCGAACCGAAAACCGAACCGAAATTTTGTGCGTTTTTTATTTGGTTCGGTTAACCGAAAAATAAACGTTAATTTTTCGGTTCAATTCGGTTAACCGAACCCAATAAGAATTCTCAATTAAAAGTGAACAATTTCTCTTCTTTATCATCTATTTTTCACTTAGGTCCCAATAAGCAAATCAAAAATAGGAAAACAAAAAAATTATCCCGAACCGAACTGCATTTTTGGTTTAGTTCATATTTGGTTTGAGACGGTTTCAGTTTGATTTGGTATCATCCATTATTGGTTCGGTTCGGTTCGGGTTTTTAAAAAAATCAAACTGAACTAAATCAAACCGAACTGAACCATTTACATATCTAGTGTGCAGGCAAAAAAGTGGCCTTCGATTGAACATGTTCCCATTCTTGATCACCTTGCCAACTGGAGGCAGATATCCTTTTCACTATAAAAAATAATATTTGGAAAACTGTATCAATGATTAGACTATTCTAAAAAGCATGAAAAAATGGTTACAAGAAGAAAACGACATGTAAAGTTAAGAAAAGAATGGACATGATAGAGGAGTTAGAATAAAGAAATAAAATGGTAAAATTCACGAGTCATCATTTCTTAAACCTTAGCCTTTCAATGGCAAGGTTGATACACAATAGATGGAGACTCTTCCCAAAGTTCTTGAAAGCATAATGGAATGGAATGACCTTTGATTGGACCGACTTGTCAGTAGTAGCCCTTTAACCCTAAACTAGCCCTTGACCACGTGTACGAAGCAGTCTTTATTTCGACTTTATCATTGGGATGGTGATTGATTAGGACAACTTGCTGCCGGTCAGCTCTAGCAGTCAAACCTAACGGCCTCTTATTGATGATCAACATAACAAGTCAATGGGAGACAACTTCTGGATGATGAGAAAGAAAAGCTGGAATGATGCTGAACTGCATACATTACTTTCTAAAGGCAACTTTATATTTAGGGATGATCGGTTCCGATTCGCCCCGATTCCAAAGTGAAATTGGAAACCGGATCGGGAGGACCGATTCTCAATATTTTGGGACCATGGACCGACCACTTAGACAAAAAAAAATAAAAAAAAATACTACAAATATTATTATTTTAGAGTTTATTGTATTTTTTAAGAAATTTATTTTAAAAAGAAAATTGTCGATCCGATCCAGGGCACTTCCCCCCTAACCTGGAACCTGGATCGAAAATCACCTTCCCATTTTTATGGAATCGGGAACCGGACCGACTTTCTCGAGACCGACCAAACCCGCCGGTTCGAGCGGTTCTCGGTTCGGGCAATCTAATGTGCTCACCCTTACTTGATTTCTTTAGAATAAAGTCATTACATACGATGATATTTCGTTTTTTTCAAAGTTGCAACCCTTAGGGTCATCCGGCACGTGAAAAAAAGAGTTAGGAAAAAAATAGTGATAATTTAACTCTTCATCGTCATAGTAAATAGGGGAGAATCTAATTTCTTTTTTCATTTTTACGAAAATAAAAAATGAAAAATAGGAGTAACATCATACACCTTGCTAAATGCAAGTGGTGAAAGGGAGGGAAAGATTTAAAATATGTGCCGTGTTATTTTATCCGTGTCGGTAATTGTATTGGTTCATGCCACCATCGGAATTTTACAATGTTTGTTTGATTAACCAAAACATGTCAAAATAAGTAAAATTACGTCAATTTTAAGTTACCCGCATTCATGTAATGTCTTGTTTGAATGTCTTTGAATGAAAATACTGAATCAGAAGACAATTGTTATTAAATAAAAGTATATTGTGTTTGAGTGATTAGTTATTTCCAAAAAGTTGCACAACAAATGAGAGTCATTTAATAGAATTGATTTCAAAGTTCTCGTTTTTAAAATTAAGCTTTAGTTTGTTTTCTTTATTTTACTCCCTCCAATCAAATCAAGATTTTACCCATAATCAAATCTAGGATACAAATAGTATAGTTATAAAGGAGACCCAATTCACACCGGTCGAAGTAAATTGCAATCACTAATTATGCGAATCTCACTTGACTCTCATCAAAGATCAATAATCATTGCATATTATTCAAGAACCTAGGTCCATGTGAGTAATTTTGCTCATGAAAGATCGATAGTCATTTCTTATATGTAGTGTTATATATATATGCACACGTATATGCTGAGAGCTTATATTCAATTCGTTTCATGCATTTGCATATACATCAGCGATGACGACCTTCCGCCCACCCCCAATCTTGTTCTTCAATCAAATTTGAGCTTTTCCTTTCCTTACTACTTTATCGAGAATCTTCCCCAGAAATTTTCCCCATAAAAAAGGGAGACACCCACTCCGTCGCCCAAAGAATTATTAATCTGAAAAATAAAATAAATGTAAATTCTGACTGTGATGCAGCCGTCGTTGACCAGCACACTAGCAAATTGTTGGCTAGAGTACGCTCGTAAGGCTAAAAAGCTAAAATCGATCAAACAGATTTTTCCGAAAAAGAGGTAACCCATTTCGCTAAAGAAGTTAGGTAGGGACAAAATCATAAATAAATTGATCACCCTGAAAGCGGCAAGAGCAAAAAGTGAAAGTGCTTTTGGTGATTAAGGGCCTATTTGGTAATGGAGAAAATATTCTTCTTTTGTTCTAGAGTAAATTTGGAACAAACCCGTTTGTTAAAATTTTTATTCCCTAATAGATTTACAACGGAATTAAGAATAAAAAAAAAGTTGCTTCTTATTCCTGGGAATAATTTCAAGAATCTATTTTTTTTCCCTTTTTTTGTTTTCTCTTCTCTTTCTCTTTCCTTTTCTTCTTCCTCCCTTACCCTATTGCCACCCCATCGTTGCCCACTGTTGCTGGCGCCGCCATTGGCCTAGTGAGGCTTGGCCTTGCCCATATCTGCGAGGCTGAGCTCGCCGATGGTCAAGCGAGCCTTCAATGAGCTCGTCGGAACCTCGCCTAACCAATCGTTGGTGATAGTGACTAGCCACAATGGAGGAAGGGAAAAATAAAAAAAAAAAAAAAAAGACAAAAAGAAAAGAAAAGAAAATTGTATTTAAATTATTAAAAAATTAAAAGAAAATATTTTGGACTAGAAATTGTAAGGTTTTACCAAACGCATTTCTATCCCTAATAAAAATTTTGGATAGTTACCAAACACCTTCAAATGTTCAAAATTTTTTTTTGGGAATAAAATAAAAAAGAATAATTTATGAGCAGAAATTATTTCCAAAACAAAATCATTACTATACACATCCTAAAATGACAATGGACGTTTGTTTACAAGATTTTCAATTAAATGCAAATGGATTAGTAAGTGATAAAAACAATCATTTTAAAAAATACATCTATAAATTTTAGATTATTAATTTTTCACTAAATAAATGGATATAATTTTATACTTGAGCTATTAGCATAGATTTAGGTTTGTGCTTTATTTAATTTAAGAATTTGGTAGAATACTTAATGTTCTGAATAAGAATTTGGTAGAATACTTCAAATTTTCTGAGTTTATCTTAAGAAGTCCGTCCTCAACATGAAAAACGAATCCTATTTGTTGATAATAACTATTCTTAGACACTTCAAATAGTATAAACATGTAACTTTAACAAAAAAAAAAGAGTGTATTCTACAATATAATTTTTATGCATCTAATTGAATATCGACTTCATTTGTTTCTTGGGAAAATGAATAATTTATAAAATATTTTTACAAAGAATGATCGCTTGTATCACCTGAAATAATTAACCAATCAATAATATTTTTATTGCTAACGACAATTTATGTTTGAACATTTTCTTAAATGTTTTACAAATCATCCATTTTTCGCGAAATGGATTGAGGCAGACACCAACTAATGTTTACTCAGCAAAATAAATAACTCTAGCTAATATTCACGAACTAAGATAAGATATGCTATAAGTACACGGACTACAAAATCCGCATTATCTTTTTTTTTTTTTCCCCAACTAGCTAAATAATCACCTACATTCATGAAAAAACGCCCGATTATGTAAAAAGCAATAACATCACGACTAGGAAATTAGGACAAAGCATTTGGTGAATGCCTATGGAGCAGGTTCCACCGAACAACAAATAGGTTACAGGACCAAATCATCTACATCGGAGCATGATAATGGAATTGTAACATTGGGGAATTGCCACGGCGATTGTGGGGATGAACAACTTTATGGGGGCGCTACGTTTGTAACTTGTATTTTTCGCATTGTCTAATATTCGTAAAATGAGTCAATATAGTACGTGTGCTTTCCTTTTTTATAAAAGAAAATTCCAAAAGAAAGGCATTAAATACTTTTCCTTTAGGGCAAGAAGAATTCTCAAGAGGAAGTCGACGGCAACCATAGAATCGGGAGAGAGGGGCTTTAGGGCAACAAAACTGGAATCAAATGGGAGTGAGAGGCACGATGTTGGAGGTTGGAATTGGAGCGCTTGACTTCGGAAGGGATGAGAGTTCGAGAGATTTAATTGGACTTCGATTGGATCGGAACAGAAGATCTCTTCTCTCGAGAGAGATTGCACCGGATTCATTTTGATTTTTGAATTGGGAAAATGACACACATGGCTCCTGAATTTTACCTAATGTGTAATTCGATCCTTATCATTTGTTTGATGTGGTTCATAAATTTTTAGATTTGAGATTTAAGTGAAAATTTGTGATTTTTCTTGAGATAAAAAAAGTCGGGTCAAGAATTATCACTCGACCTAAAGTAAATGTTTTTCACGGAACAAAAGGAAAGTTTGGACGAAATTTATTGTTCCACCTAAAAATTTATATTTTTTTACAAGAAAAAAAGGGAGCCATATTTATTCCTCGACTTAAAGTTGGTGTTTTTTTTTTCCTTTTGAATTAACCCTACATTTAAAATGGACAAACGTGCAAAAATTTGTCAGCCACCTACCCACATGCCCAAACTCATCCCTCATTCGCTCTCGAGAATCTCTTATCATCATCATCATCATCATCATCATCAACATAATGAACAGGGCTCCAAATTCAACGGGCCACACGATTTGTGCACTGGCATATAACAACAATTCCCATCCCCTTTTTCTTTTTCCCCCATTTTCTTTTTCTTTTTCTTTTTTCCCCTCCGCCGACGTCGAAATTCGAGCCCGCAGACTCGTTCTGTGAATTTTGACGTCAGCAGGTACGTATCTGGCAGCGTCCACACCCTTAGAAAAACTCCACGTCTTTCGTCCTTCTGTCGTTGGCCACAATAGCGGAGCTAGGGACAACGTTGGTGTTCTTCTTACAGAGGGAGAGGGAGAGGATGGATGGATGAAGTGGGGATGCATTGAAAATTCAGTGCAGAGGATAGATTCTCCGGCCAACCAATCGCATTCCACGCTGCAATTTGGCGAGGCAGGTTCTGATTCTCTCTGTCTCTTCTTCAATCTCTCTTCATCGTCGAATTCGTCGTTTTTTCTTTCTGGGTCTTCTCGAGTGTGGAGCTTTCTCGTTTCGCAGTGAGCTCGCGGGAGCGCCATTCTCGTGAGCTCTGTTTTCTTTATTTTCTTGATCCCCTCCTTTGTTATTGCGTTTCTTGTTGAGTCAACGCGTCAAGCCGTGGACTTTCTTCTGTTCTTCTTTTTCTTGGTCGCCTCGGGGATGGGCGGTGGGTTTTCTCGCGATGAGATCTTGTTCTGCGATATGGGCTGTTGTTGCTTCTGGGTTTTCATCGGGACTGCTAGTCTGGTATTTTTCTTCGTTCTCGGCGATTGTTCCTTTTTCCTGTTTTGGTCACAGGAGATTGCATCGATTCTTTTCAGCTTTTCTGACTTGTGTGTGTGGGTGCGTGAGAGACAGTGAGAGAAAGCCAAGATTGGGTTGCTTTTTTGAGTGGTTCTACTTTTAGCTTCCAATTTATGAGGATAAGCCGCTGCTTCAGCTTCTATGAATAAGCGAAAGTCAAAAGCTTTTATAAATTAAAGCTGAATTTAATTTAGTTCTTTCCGTTTCTTATGATCAGAGCTTCTCCGAGGATTTATGAAGCTTAATCTGTCATCAAGTGAAAGTATATAATATCTTCTTCTTTTTGTTTTGCGAAAATGGGCTGTTGGTCATTTCTCTTCAAATTTCCGCTTCAAAGCTGTTGGCTTTCTGTAAAAATTGTTGCTTCTGTGCTTTCGTCGGACTGCTAGTGTCGTGTTCTTGTGGCCTGTATCCGGTCTTTAGAGATTGCACACGATCTTTTCTTTTTAGCTTTTATAAGTTTTGTGTCAGAGAAAGCGAGAGACGGAAATCGGGCTGCCTTTTTGAGGTGGTTTTGCTTTTTCCTCCAGTTTTCAAGGGTAATTGGCTGCTGTTGCTTCTCTGAATAAGTGAAAATCAAAAGCTTTTGTAACTTTAAAGCTTAATTGGTATGGTTCTTTAAGTTTGTTATAATCATTCTATAAAATTATCATCATTGAGTTTCTCCTACAATTCTTGTTCGGTCAGTGGACTTTTTCACTATACTTATTCTTTTGGTGATATACTTTCCATAATTCCTCTTTCTGATTGCATTTTACTTGTCTGAAATGAATGATTTCCCATGAGGAATAAAATTTTATCTTATGAATGTTTTTGGAATGTCTTTAAGGGCTTGATTGTTTTAGCCATTGCTACCGTTGATGATACTGTGGAATGAAGCAGCTTGAATATAAGTTTGTGAAGATGGGTTAATTGCTTGGGTGGATTTCCAGTAAAAGGGTCTTATACTAGTGAAAAGCGCCAAGTCCTTTTCATCTGTTCACAGTGCTTGGATGTTTCATTCTCCTTCTTCCATGTCATTTAATACCTTCTATCTGTATAGTTAGATATTTGATGCTTTTGCAGGAGTAGGCTTGCATTTAACAACGGCGGCAGATTCATTCCTGGCTCTTGAAGCAATTTTTATCAGAACGGAGTGAAGATTATGCTCTTGAAGTGAAGACTCTTGATAGAGGGAGCAACGATGGCTTTCGAGCCAATTGTTTGGTACTGTCAGCCAGTGGCTTACGGGGTGTGGGGAAGGGTTGTCCAAAATGCCTTTGGCGTGTACACTCCATGTGCAGTCGACTCTCTGGTGGCGACTGTTTCTCATCTGGTTCTTCTTGGTCTTTGCTTATATCGAGTATGGCGGACGAAGACGGATTTTGAAGTGAAGAGGTTCTGCTTGAGGTCAAAGTTGTACAATTATCTTTTGGGGGTGCTGGCTGCCTACTGTACTGCAGAACCATTATTCAGATTGATTATGGGAATTTCAGTCTTCAACTTAGATGGACAGGAAGGCCTAGCCCCATTTGAGGTGGGTTTTCTTCTTCTGTTTTCTTTTCTTTTTCTGTTTTCCCTTTTCCTGTTTACTTGCTGCCAAGTGATGTATTCCTCTTATGGGCTTCTTGCAGTCTGTTATCTTCACTTTTCAATGCTGCCACTGCTTCGGCATGCTGTGGTGCATGGTTATTTGATGAGTCATTTGTCTCGGTTTGAATATGTGATAAGTGCATGGCATTTTGACAAGAAGTGTATCAATGGACATTTGATAACTTCTGCTACTGTTCTGTACTCTAGTGTAGGAGAAAGTTTTAGGAGTTAGAATTTGATAAAACTAGGAGTAGGACTACACTTCTGAGATGCTCCTCATATCCTTTCATGCCCTGCTCTATCTTCTGGAGTTGGCCATATTGATTTCAAATTAGTTATTCTGCTGGATAAACAACTTCCATAGCTCTGTATCTTACTCTCAATGTTACTCACTGTTCCTTGCCTCATGGCATGTTCTGCATCCTTGAGTATTATCATCATCAATTTTATGTCACATGTTGCCTTTTTACTTTTAAGTTCCTTTATTTGAATTGGCAATGGTTCTAATTGGAGATGCATGTAGCAATAGGTCCATATGATGAATTTATGGTATATTAAGGAAAGATAAAATGATGCTTGTCAAGAAAAAGAGACAGAGAATTGCTTTCTAGGATCTTCTTGAGCTAAAGTTGATTAGCCAATACCCACATATATTCTTTCAAACTAGTTATGAGTTTATTTTTCCAAGTTAGTTGTTGGAACCTACGTATTTTGCAGCTTCCTGCTTCTAGCTGCTGATATTTGTAGTCAATGAAACTGCACTTAATAGATTTTCATAGATAATCAGAAACACCAAGTTATTGTCAAAATGCATGTAACTTACTTCATTTGGTAGACTTACTTCTTTATGCTTAACATTTAATGCTGATCCTTCTCCTCCAGATTGTCTCCCTAATGATTCAAGCGCTTACTTGGTGCTCCATGCTGGTCATGATTGTTCTGGAAACTAAAGTTTATATCCACGAATTTCGCTGGTTTGTGAGGTTTGGAGTCATTTATGCGTTGATAGGGGATGCTGCGATGTTCAACCTTATTTTCTCTATGAAGGATTTCTACAACAGGTTCGAACTTTGCACTACTGTTTACTTGCTCCACTTCTTTCGAGTGTATAGTACATGTTCTTTGTTTTAGTCGCACAGTCCATTCTTCTCCTTAAATCATCAAATGTCCTCCCACATAACAATCCATACATCTTGTCCTTTTGGCGTCCATCAAAGAACAGGCCGAAATTGTTAGTTTCAGTAGATTTCTTGCTGACATGTACCTTGGGACAGGTACATGTTATCTTGTGAAGCCTTGCTAGCAAATTTATAACTTGAGTTCCATAATATGCTGTGAAAATATTACAGCACACTGAATCATGTGCTTTTTGTTGTTATGCAGTTCTATACTGTATTTTTACATCAGCGAGGTTGCTGTTCAGGTATGTTTGTCTGCTACTTCCTAATTCCTGTCACTTTCACATTTTAAGTTTGAAGCTGATAATATTTTATCTTTCTCTAGCAAGAAATGAAAATTCTTCACCATAAGGCACAGGGAGAGAGCTACATATAGTTAATGCATGATCTTAGTTATAGCTTAAACTATATAGTCAGTGCCCAAAAATGTATTTACTGGTTTTTGGTTCTTTAGTGTTAGCCAATGATAACTTTATTACCAGTGAAGGAAAAATTTTGTCATTGTGTGTTGTACAAGTAAAAGTTTAGTCAAGGTTTATAAGGGGCATGCTTATTAGTTTTTCAGCTTAAACTAATGGGGAGGAGACCTATTTATGTTCTATAAGGTTACACCTTTTTATAATCTTGGAAAATGATGGAAGTATGAACTGACCAAAATTATTATTAAAATCAGTTGTTGATGTTCCCAAAGTTCATATAGATGAATTTTGTGTCATTAGGATGGCATGGCCAATTACTATTTTCTGTATATATTTGTGAAATGATGGAAAGAAAATACTAGTATAGTACCTATCTAAATCTCAATGCTCAATAAATGTGTACTTTGGCTAATCATGTGTTATTGTTGTTCTGGTGTAGCTTTTGTTTGGGATAATGCTGGTGTTTTATGTGCCCACTTTGGATCCTTATCCTGGCTACACCCCTGTGCGGACTGAATCTGTCCAAGAAACTGAATATGAAGAGCTTCCTGGGTCAGAGGAAGTATGTCCAGAGAGGAGTGTCAATATATTTTCAAGTATGTATATGTTCCTTAGCTTGCCTATCTTATCAAGCCTTTAAATGTCATGTTGCCTTTTGGGGCTAAAAGTAAGTTCTTCTTCAAAGGAAAGGGAGCTAGATCTGTACTTGTATAGTGAGTACCAACTTATTTAGGAGCTTTAGCCTTCACGTGAAGGCCTGGTGTCTGATTTAAATGCTTTAAGACTCTCCCTCGTGGTAGGTTGGGTATGATCTAAGAATAAAGCATAATTGATTATAATTGGAAAGGCAAATCAGGGGCCTAGAGAGATTAAAACGCGAGTTTTATTGCTTTGATTTTGTGTAGAGACTGAAACCACTACTAATTTGTCTAAGGTCTTAAGTTGATGGATAGAGGTGTGGTTGAATATTAAATATCATATGTTCTGACAAAATCATATGCTTAATAGGTTATCCATGTTTGCTGTAATAAACCTGTCATGCTCTGCTAAGGACTGTCTTTGATTCCAAGATTCTTAAGATACCTTGCATCAGCATCAAGGTTGAAACCAACCCTATCTGCATTCGCATGTCCCATGGCATATCATATTTGTGATCCCTGTACAATACTTCCTTCCATGGAGCACCTCAAATACATTAGGGAATGTGGACCTTCACGTTGTGGCCATGAGCTCAAGGGTTACATAATAAAGTAGCCAGCTTTTCACAGTCTAAATACCTAGATTCTAACCTAACTAATCTCCATACCTGAATGTACCTAGAATGAGTTGTAGTTTACTCTGAACGTTTTAATGATTGAACCTAGTCTTTATATTTGCATGGGTATTGACAATTTCTTCACTTGAGCATCATTTTTTTTTCCTTTTTTTTTTTGCTTTTTGGTAATTAAGAACTATTTGGAGAGCTGAAAGCAACGTCAGAACAGATTGAATTAAAACTTATTTACTGACTTTGTTGAACGTTTATAAAACTATTTGCCAATGCATTTCGTTATTTGATACTTTTGAGGCGATAGAGCACTTTTATGCTTGAGGAAAAAGTCAGTCACCTGTATGTTTTTGTTTTTGTACTTTTCTGAAATACTTGCATTTGATTGATGGCAACAAATCTTTTCAGTTTGGAAAATAGTTCAATACACCCTTATGTTAAAATAGATTTGAAAGACGACCCAGGATGATCTTATTCTTCAGAGTTTTGTTTTGAGGAGAAAAGTTCCTTCTATGAAGTTTTCTCATGTATCTTCCCAACAGTGAGACACTGATCAAAGGAAAACAATGAAAACTTAATTCAAAGTTGACCTTCTTCCTGCACAATTCCTAACAGTGCCTATCCAAGGGGCACAGAGCACAAGTTTTATTCGATTTTATTTTCTTTGGCTGTTATGAATAGGGTAAAAGTTCTTCAGTCTTAATAGCTTAGCTTACTATTTTTCCTCAAGATTGACTAATCCTAACTATGGAATTTACCCATGATTATATTGCTCCTGAATGTGGTTTCCAATTGCTTTGCACTACCTCTAAAGCATATAGTTCTTAACAGCTACAAATGGGGTACTGTTTTCACAGAGGAAGAAAAAATTATTATCATAAGGATGCACATTGAACATTGGTAGTGCAGAAAGGATATTATATTTTCATAAAGCAGTTATCCTCTTTGTTCATCCAAGTTGTTGTTGTTGTTCCCTTATGTGAAAAGTATGGACTCTGGACAATGTGGGTCAGAAATCTCATTCTGTTTGTATTAATCAGTCCTTCAATGCCTTATTACTTTGTCATATTAGTTGGACTATCCTTTTGTTTGCTTGTTTCTAATACTTCAGAGAGATGTTATAGAATATGTGTCTTCTTAAGGATATATTTGAGGACTTTCGCATGTTTGAATACAATTCATTTTGCTCTCCTTTGCATTTCTAGGAATAATTTTTGCATGGATGGGTCCACTCATGAAGCAGGGCTATCGAAAACCTCTAACTGAGAAGGATATCTGGAAATTAGATACATGGGATCGAACAGAAACACTGAACAACAAGTATGAATACTCCCAGTTCTAAATTGTTGCAATCTATATGATCTGTATGAATCCCAGTTAAAGTCTGCTGATTTTGTAGGTTCCAGAGGTGTTGGGCTGAGGAATCCCGGAGGCCCAAACCATGGCTTTTAAGAGCTTTGAGTAGGAGCTTGGGGGGAAGGTAAGCTTAGAGATTTTGTGTATTCTTTGTCACTTTGTGAACTATCCACATCGGGTCCTTAGATATTGACTCTGCCTTGTAGCAAAAATAAGATTGAACTTTTAGACAAGAGAAACAAAGAATTACAGACCTGATGAAATTGCACGAAACTTTGTAATGCTTATGTTTGGGGTACTTTTCATAATTCCACAAAAATATTAGCTGGTTAACTTAATGATGTAATCGTGGCACTACATGGGAGAATCTGCTGACTCTTCTGAATTTTTTGCATCAGTACCAACTATTTATCTTTCGACTTCATCTCTTGTAAATTTCTCTGCGTGATAGATATATAGTTTAGCCATGTGGTATATTTCCACAATGGAGTAGTTCCCAAAAGCTGTATGTCTTTGTGTCATACTACTCACAATGCTATATGACAATGCATTTATGTGGATCAATAATCAAGGGCCTGCATGTAAAGGTGGCCATGTGTTTGTTGGTTGGATATTCAAATAGGAAAACTTTGACAGACTGTAAGTGTAATCTGCTTAATTTGAGTAAGGGCTGTTCTCCTAACCAAATTTGGTTGGTTGGCACTAGATATTTGTTTTCATCATAAAAAATTAGAGGTTAGCCATAAACCATAAAAAGTTTGCAGAGTTGTGTTGGTGTATGCTGGTGAGAGCAATAGCTCGTTACCAGAGATTGAGTTTGTTTGGTTACGTGTCTCGAAATCTGTCTCTAAGTGCTGCATCTTTCCTTGGAGACATGAAGTTGGATATGAATAGATGAAATGGACTACTTGTCTTGATACATAAGAGGATCAATATTCCTCATGGTTTCTGAATCTCTCATTGCTTCTTAAAGGGAGGTTCATACTTTAATGTACTGAAGCATCGAAATACTTATAATCCAATCTTTTGTAATGGGAGCTTGGAGGCTTTCTTTGGCCAAGTCTATTCAATTTTATCTCTAATGCTTAGTTTGGGAAAGAGGTGAAGAATAGGAGTAGAAAGAAAACCTAAAGAAAGGTTTAGATCACCCTATTTGGAGAACATTGAGGAATGTGGGTAGGTATTGAAATTTCAGGGAGAAGATGTCTGTGGGCCCTACTCATGTTCTTCTTCACCAAATGATGAATAAAACCTATGGAATTAATATCTGAGCAACTAAATACACCAAAATATCCCCATCTTTATTTTGAAAATAGATACAACAGATGACTTGAAGGTCAAAAAAGTAATTTCGACATATTTTCTCTCTTTCCAATCATTATAAAATGTTAATTTAACCATTTCTTCACCTCTACTTGCCACCCTTTCCAAACAATGATAAGTAAAATAATTTCCCTCTCCTTCTCTTTCTTCACCTCATTTTTCTACACTTACATTGACTTTACCCTATAAAACTTTTGCCTAACACAGTGTAATGACCAGATTCCTTTGACAGATGTTAATCTGATGCGTTGTTGCAAGAGCGTTGATCTTGATAGATGAGCTGAGTTATTGGTTCTGGATCTCTCCTAGCTGCTTAAAAGAAGACTTTGCTCATAAATTCCCTTGAAGCATTGAATACTTACAAGCCGGTAAAATTGCGAGAGAAGTTTGTGTTCTGTTTCAGCTCTTTTGTAGGACTTAATTAGATGATAAAAATTGTGTATAAGTTGAAGGAGAACCTGATTACCGAGGTTACCAGTTATTCTACTCTTTCTAGGAAAGGTGCATAAATCGATTGAGGTTTCTTGCATTAGAAAGAGATTTGGACCTGTGCAGCACAGATATTCCTTTGGTCTGTAAAATGGGCAAATATGTACCCATGGACTTACATGAGAAAAAGTTGAATGGGTCGTGTTTTCCTTCATCCTTGGTTGGAGGAAACTTCATGCAACCATAGCTTCCTTTGATTAGTAGGTTGCAAGACAGACGTCACTTTCATTTAATTTAGTTGAGTTTGCTTGTGGGCGATATCTATAACTTGTAACCTTCCAATCAAATTCATGGTTAAAAGAAATTTCAGATGAAGGAAAATATTGGCCTCGGTGAATTATGTCTGTGATTGGCGATGCTTCTTTGTAGGGGAAATCATATGTTTTGGTGTTACTTTCGAAGGTAATATTAGCATCTTTAGTGCTGGCCACATGTAAATTAGCAGCTAATCATGGTTCAACTTTTGGCAAAATAAAGCAGTTGATTGAGACAGTTGCAGGGAGTATTTCCATTCGTGCAAATTCTAGTTTCTGGTTATCCTATGTGGACTATATGTCATTAGAAAAATAGAATTATGTTTCGGGGGGTTGAATATACTTTTCAGAAAATCAATAGATGAAGCCACTAATTTTTGTTTGTTGCTGTTAGTCTTCTTAAGTGAGGAAATTAAATGTTTGGTTTCACATAATAGGGACATTAGGTCTCCATGCTAGTTTTTTTTTTTTTTTTTTTTTATCAGTCATGTCTACATGACAATGTTTTGAAACTGATCTACGCCCAAGACACTTAAGATGCATACTACATTCTTGACGACAGGAACAACTTTTTATGCCTTGAGGACGGGCTTTCCCAGTTCTTTCCTAACTTGATACACCAAAGAGCTTCAGTACCCTTCCCCGGAAAAAAAGAGTTTCAGTTATATGGTTGGCTGTCTTAATGTGTAATGTCATTTCCTTTCTTTTTGGCCAATGAAAACTTGTTTCCTCGATCTATTTAAACAATGCATCAGTGAATTCTATGCGTAGACATTAATCAGACTAAGAAGTCTAATTAGAATTCTTAGAGTGACACTGCAGGCTGAGAAATGTAAAGCTATTTAGCAAGGTCATAAATGGCCTTTCTGAGAATGGTTATCTCTAAACTGACCTTTGTGGCAGTTGACTTCTGGATGAAAGTTTGGTGTAAAAGTAATTATATAGATGCATAAACATTCTCATGGTGGAACACGGTCAGACAACTGTTTTATCATGCATAATTTATGTATACAAGTGAGATTATTCAGTATAAAAAGCTGAAATATGCTGGGAGTGATGCTGTTATGAGCAAGATATGAGCAATATTTGGTGCTTTTGGTAGCAAGAACTTATGAGATTATCAGCTACTGCATTTGCAGGTCTTACACTAATCAAGAAAAATTATTGTCTTACATGATTTACTCTGTATCGTCATTGTGCTTTCAAATTAGTAGAAGCTGTGAATTACAGGGGTTTGCAGCTTTTAAAGATCCAGGAGTCTGGCTATTCTGCTACCATGCCATAATCTATGCTTGTGAATGCCTTCTTTTCTACCTTTTATGTTTTTTCGAAACAGAGTGAAGAAAAGATCCTTCATCCTTCCGTGGCATCATGTTTGTAGTTATCTATTGTTGGTTGCTTTTTTGGACTGGTAGTTGGCTGGTGAATATTATTCTTAATGCCTTTTTCTTCATTTTGTAGGTTTTGGTGGGGTGGATTCTGGAAGGTATAGAACTCATACACTTGACATTATACTTAGAGTTAAATTTACATATGATGGGCTGACTTTTTTGGAACTCCAATTTGCATGCATATAATTGGTGCAAATAGAGTTGAAGATCTTTGTTGTATTTCATATTATGTCGCTAAACTAGTTCTTGTATGTTTGTTTGGGATGATTTTTAATTATTTTTTTACTTTTTTAGATTTTGCAGCTCATGCACTTTGACTTTTATTTAGACGTGAGGTACTTGAAACCTTTCCAAAGTTTTGAATGTTGATAAGTAAATCGGTGTATAAATTTTACATAAATTTATATTCTAATATCATTTTAAAATTTTGGCGAGAAAATGCACAAAATAAAAGTGAAAACAAACGCACCATCACAGTCAAGGGCGTGTTTGTTTCATGGAAATGAATATTAAAATATTTTTCTAAAAATAATCGCTTGAATAGCTTATGTGATAGCTCACATGAACGGATTACGAAAATATAGTTTCATCATAAACAAAAATGTCTAAGCATAAATTGTTGTTGATCATGAAAATATTTTCTGTTGACTTATTTTTCTTGATGATACCAACAAACATTATTGCGAAAATGTTACCATATCTATTATTTTTCATGAAACATTCCCTGCTTTTTGTTACAGAGTTAATTTTGTCGTTATACTTGCTGCTGACTCATGCTAAAGGCTAATTTTTTGTTCTAACTCTTAAATTTTGTACAATCTTTTATCCTATAGACGGTCACTAAGTTGTGAGTACTTACATGTCTCATCCATTGCTTACAATTGGTTATAATCTGTTGAATCATGTATAGATTGGGAATGATGTTTCGCAATTTGTGGGGCCACTCATCTTGAACAGCCTTCTACAGGTTAGTTTTAACCTTTGATGATTTTTGTAGTTTTCTTTTGAGATAACTCGAAGAGAAATCTGTGTGTGTGTGAACATACACATGCACACAAATTGACTGACATAGCGAAATGGAAATTCAGTATGCTGTTACCCACTGGTTTTGTACTCTTTGGTGAAACAAGTTGGTTATTGCTTCTTGTTGTGCCATTTCGTTTTATGCCCTCTGATTGACTTTTCTTTTCCTAGTTTAAATTGGGCTTATATAGAATCTTAATGCAAGCCTATGACTTGTTTTTCTATTATATGCAGGCTTGTTTTTCTATTTTATGCAGGCTATGTAGTAGTATTATGTTTTTTTTCTGAAATTTCTCCTTGTTCATTATCTGCAGTCTATGCAACGTGGGGATCCAGCTTGGATAGGTTACATATATGCGTTTCTAATATTTTTGGGTGTGGTATGACATTGATTCTCCCTTTCTCTTTACTATCAAGTACAAATTGATTGTTTGTCTCATTAAGTGCTTCAAATTTAGTTGATTTGCTTCTAGTATTTTTTCTGTGTTGCATATGGTAATATTCCAATTTGCAATTGATAGTTTTTTCTCAGGTTGGTATCTGAGGTTAATCATCATGCTATTGACGTAATGAACATTGAAATTTTATTGATATCCTCGAATCTAAGATTTCTGACTTTGAATGATTTGGTCCAGGCTGTGGGCGTGTTATGTGAAGCTCAGTATTTTCAAAATGTCATGCGTGTTGGTTACCGCCTGAGATCTACTTTGGTAAATTCTCTTCCCTTTCTCCTAGCTGTTACTGAAGTAGGAACCAATATTCTTCTCATACAGAATTTTTCTATTTTCACTCCAAAATTTTCAATTAAGTTCTGTTTTTGGACATATCCTTTGTTTCTTTTTTTCTTCTCCTTCATTCACATTTGAAAGACAATTGCATATATGGCAGCGAGCGCACGTGGGAGTTTGTACATAATGAAATGCATCTGTACTTACACATAGCTTCAGTTGAAATTTAAGAGTATGGTGTCAGTGACCTGAAATATCATTGTTAATTAAAATTTAAGATATCTTCCCTCTGAATGTGTGACTTCTCATATGATCTGTTTCTATTTAGAACATGAACTAATGATATCATTATCAAATTCCTATATATCAACAATCAAACGGCTCCTTTTGCTGACTAAGTTTTTGAATTGTGGCCCTATTTTGTGCCTGGCCTAATTTTCCTTTGTAGCATACTTAGATAAATTCTTCTCTTTGTTTTTTGACTTCTTTTTATATTCCTGCTATGCCGAAGCTTCATCATAGTTTACCTGTATTGCTGACTTCACTGTTTGTAGGTTGCTGCTGTCTTCCGCAAATCCCTGAGGCTAACTCATGAGGCTCGAAAAAAGTTTGCGTCTGGAAAAATCACCAACTTGATGACAACTGATGCTGAAGCACTTCAGGCACGTGTCATATTCATTTATGAGTAAACATACTGCTCAACATGTGACTAGCTAAGTCCCATTTGATTTAGCAGTCTTATCTGGAAGTTGTGGTTGCTATTTCTTAAAGTTGTTCCTTTTTCCAACAGCAAGTATGTCAAGCCCTCCATACTCTGTGGTCAGCTCCATTTCGTATAACTATAGCAATGGTGCTTTTATACCAGCAACTTGGGGTTGCTTCACTGCTTGGTGCTCTCATGCTTGTTCTTTTATTCCCTATACAGGTACCCCAGTTTTTTATTCTGTTTATTTTATCTTAAGTTCTGCTATACCTGACTTTTGTCTGTCTATGAGGTAAATCCGCAGCTTACTGGGTAATAAGGCTAATAGTGCAATAGAGGTTGATGTTGATTGTACATCAAATCAGGTTTAATGATTAGATATTGTGAAACCTGTCTTCTATTTCTCGTATATCTTATTATACTCTTAAATAGTGTTTTCTCTTTTTTTCTTTAAGTGATAGAGATAGCTAAATTATCTAGAATAATTAAACAACTCTCCATTGTTTTGGATGATACTTAGTTGAAAAAGCACCCTGACCTTTGAAGGAACTACAAGCAGATGAAGCATTGACCCTTGATTAAGTTTACTTTCTCTTTAATGCTAAGTGATAATTCCAGTCATTGGACTAGGTCAAAAGTTGTAGCTCTGATTTGTCATGTTTTTTCTGGTGTTATGAAAGGATGGTGCACAACATATTAAATGTGCTTAGCCAATTTATTTTAGATAAATCACATGGATAAAGTTCACATGTGCTTGTGTTTTAGCTATCTTGAGCACTATGATAGGTAATTTGTTCTGTATGGTATATACTTCACCCTAGTTCTGGTTCGGAAGTCACATGGTTTAAATTAGGATGAAGAATGCATGATTATAAGATGAAAATGCAAATTGCTTTGCTAGGATCATCATTTATACTCAATGAAGTGCACTGAGGCCGACTTTCCTTCTAGATCTATGCCATATAATGTTTGCAAAGCATAATTTGGGTGCCTAATTTGTTGCGAACAACTGTCTTTCTTGAAAGCATAAACCCCTAGGAAAAGGGCTCACGACATATATCTAGCAATTTTTTTTACAGCCCCTCATATTTAAGCTAGACCTGGGGACCACAACATCTGGACTAATCACAATGGGTTAATTGGAGACTTGAGCACTATGACAAGAAAAATGTAGAATGACTGGCAGATGGAGTGCCAAGAGAGGCTGCCTGTTCAATGTTTGTGATTTGCCATCTTTAGAAGCACTGGAGTACATTGATGAAAATGTGGAGAACTTTCTCTTCATTTGAGGAGGTGTTTTGGAATGCTACTGTCTTGTCAAAAATGGACAAAATTTTTTCTATATTTCTATAATCCTTTTCCTTTAACATCTTTTATGCCTTGCTTACAAATTTTGCAGATATGTCAAATAAAGTATGTGTCTAGTAAAGTGAAAATTAGAATATTATTTAGGTGATATCGTTGGTCTTAGTATATTCTCATTGATTCATTTTATTTTTTAGATAATTTTACTTGAGAATGTCAATAATAAATACACTTTATGGTTCTGCAACTTGTCAATTAGCCTTCACTGTGAATTTCTTCATCTAATAACTTCTTTTAATCTTACTTGAAACAGACATTTGTTATAAGCAAGATGCAAAAATTGTCCAAGGAGGGACTGCAAAAAACTGACAGGAGAATTGGCCTCATGAATGAAATTTTGGCTGCAATGGACACTGTGAAGTATGATTTCATCTTTAGAGCAGCTTTTTTTATTCATCCTGAAAATTAAGCATTTGACACTTTTTTTGGGCTCAATGTGCTTCAGATGTTATGCGTGGGAGAGTAGTTTCCAAGCCAAAGTTCAAAGCGTTCGGACTGATGAACTCTCGTGGTTCCGAAAGGCTCAAACATTAGGAGCGGTATAGTGCTATAATCTAATTTCTGTAATACCCATGCGATTTAAGATTTGGAGCATGGAGATTCCTGTTTATACTTTTAAAGAGGTCGAATGCTGCCGTTTCGTATCTTAAAGCATGGTTTAGTTTATACCTTGTCATGTATCAAGTCCAGGGACCAAAGCAACATTCTTGATGTCTGAGCATGGTTTTCGCTTCTCTTTCCACAAACTTGTATTGATTTTACTGGAAGTGAAAGGAAAGTGTGCTGTCATGCCAGACTTCACTCACAGGAAAGATAATAGATTTTACCAGTTGTGACAAGGACAACAGACTGTTGGAGCCTGAAAATAATGGGAGACAAATTATCTGGTTGCTCAAAAATGTGAGCAAAGACACTAAGACTAAATGAAAACACAAATTAGGATGGGGCTAACTTTGCTCAGCTTCCTTCTTGGTGACTAAAAGGCTGACAACATTTTTTGCTTGGATTAGAAAACTAAGGGAATTATCATGATTACTAAGAAGAGTTTCTTATATGGTGCCCAGCTCTGTTTTAAAATACCACGTGACAGTGGTTTATTAACGGTAGAAATTTTGATGACCATAAGGTTGGCATTTTAAGTACTGATTTTCTGTCTTTTTCTGCAGTTAAATAGTTTCTTACTGAACAGCATTCCAGTTGTGGTGACTGTTATTTCTTTTGGAATGTTCACTTTGCTTGGCGGAAATCTGACACCAGCAAGGGCATTTACAT
The DNA here is from genome assembly GCA_014182895.1 of Angophora floribunda. NCBI lineage: Eukaryota > Viridiplantae > Streptophyta > Magnoliopsida > Myrtales > Myrtaceae > Angophora > Angophora floribunda. Next base: position 20,987,521 of record CM024709.1, read on the forward strand.
CTCTTTCTCTCTTTGCTGTTCTCCGGTTTCCACTGTTCATGCTCCCTAATATAATAACTCAGGTATTTTTAAGTTCTCTTTATCATGAAACTGTTCTAGTCTTTGCTGCTATTTTACGGTGTGCTCATAAAGTATTGATGTGTCTGATATAGTTGTTTTGATTTTTGAGTGCTTACAACCTGTGTGATATTAAAGTTGTTTTCTATCTTTTGTATACTCTGCTATTTAAGGTTAAAAGAAACACATTTTTGTTCATCGTGTATTATAAAGAGGACACCAGCTCATATTTTCTTCTTTTTTAAGGTTCCCTTCATTCAGTTTAAGAAGTTCTCTATGCTTGGAGTTTTAATTGCTTGAATCATTCTTCGGAAAATCGCTGCTTGCTCAAATCTCTTGTTTGTTGCTTGGATGTGTTTATTGTGATGTAATTTTAACTTATATGTGCTTTGAAGAGATGGGATGTTCTTGTGCCTCAACATTGTCTGAAAATGGTTCATGCATGCGATAATTTGATGAAATGTTAAGTTGATTTTCTCATTCTATCAGTAGAATTACCCTATTTGAAGAAAACATTATCATTGACGAATGTATGAGTTCTATGGGTGAGTTTTCTCCTGAACTTGGGTCATTTCTAGTCAACTGTCTTTAGCTTGGAAAAGATTTTCATTCTGTCAGAAAATTGCTGATGCATGTATATGCTTTAAAAGTTTTTAGAGTGTAGTTGGATTTTCTAGTAACAACTGAAGTTTTAATATGGCAATGGCAATGATTGGTGGTAATGGGTGGTGACAGTACTACTAGTTGATTATTAAGGTGGTGGTAGTGATGAGAAGTAGGTGGGAACCATTGGTACGTGAAGTACAAGAATTCAGTGGCATGATCCCATGCCAGAATTTTGGTCCACTTTATTTTCTGGGAGCATTTAGCATTGATTTCATTATCGTCCATTAGCCCCTGCTTATTACTCGCGTGGCATACTACTGACTGAATGGAATTCTTAAAAGCGAGATAATTTTGTGGTAAAAAAGAGTAAAATGTAAGATAGTTGAGTTTCATTTCCATTTTTCCCATTTTTATTGTTCTTGCAATTTGTCTTCATTGTAGTTTGTACTTTGTCTTTTATGTCGAGCACTTCATTGTTGTGGCTGATATTGTCTTCTGCTAGATGCGATACATGATTAACCAGCTCTTAATGTTTCCATAATTTTTTCAAGCTTCTGATACTGTTTTACATGAGCAGACTGTAAATGCAAATGTATCCTTGAAGCGACTGGAGGAGCTTCTGTTAGCTGAGGAAAGAATTCTTTTGCCTAATCCACCTCTTGATCCCAGACTACCAGCGATAACCATCAAGAATGGAAACTTTTCTTGGGATGCGAAGGTCTTGTTTTTAACTTGAAGTTCCTTTATATGCATGCACAAGAGGACAAGCATCGCTTTTATGACAATTGGTCCTTGCAGATGGCAGAACTGTGTGCATGCAAATGTTAGGGTACTATTGTACACAGCGTTCTGTGCTCTGAGCCTTAGATCTGCAGTTTTTCACCCCATATTGATTAGCTGTTTCCTGGCAAAAGCAAACATATAGATAAATTGAGAACATTGATTATAGAAGAGGCGGAGGAGATATAATGAAAAAGAGCTGAGATCTGTCTTAATTATTAATTGCTTAACTATCTACAATTGTAAACTCATTCATTTTCTGGATATGCTTTTACATGCTCACTTGCAAGCATTTGAAACATGCTCCTTATATAAGCAAGAGACTACCATTTTCTGCTTGTCAATAGGTACAGTTAGGGTGTTTTTATAGCCAGAGGCAGTCTATAGCGATTGGCAACTTCCCTTGCCATGTACTCTGTAGCCTATTTCTAATGCATAAGGCAAAATACTTTTGCCAATATAATTATCTGTTTCTTCGCAATTGCTTAGATACACCTTTGAAGTGCTTGATCTCGTACTTCAGGCAGAGAGGCCCACACTGTTGGATATAAACTTGGATATTCCAGTAGGCAATTTGGTTGCAATTGTTGGTAGTACTGGAGAAGGCAAGACATCACTGATATCGGCAATGCTTGGGGAGCTTCCTGCAATTGGAGATGCAAATGTGGTTACTAGAGGAACAGTTGCTTATGTTCCTCAGGTTTCGTGGATTTTTAATGCAACCGTGAGTATTAAAGCTTTCCCAATTCATTCTCATGAGTTTCTTTTTGCTTATAATACTGTCCTGTGAACATTCATTTTATTGTCTAAACATAATGAATCTTACCACTAGAGCGTGCTTCTTTGCACTCTAATATTAATATCAATGTGAACCTCTTGGATTATTCACACCCAACTAAACCTTGTAAGTTTTTCCATTCCTCAAAATCATTATATTCAGCATGTAAATAAATGACTTCTTGCAGGTACGTGATAACATTTTATTTGGATCTCCTTTTGAATCGAGAAGATATGAAAAGGCAATAGATGTGACTGCACTGCGGCATGACCTTGACTTGCTACCTGTAAGTTTAGTTCTGATAATTGTATCTTTAATGTAGTTCTTGTGGACTTGCATTGTGCTAGCAATTCCATGCTGTTCAATGTTCTTTGCCAAAATCTTCAGCATTCTGACATGAATAATTTCCAGGGTGGTGATCTAACTGAGATAGGTGAAAGGGGGGTGAATATAAGTGGTGGACAAAAGCAGAGAGTTTCTATGGCACGGGCTGTGTACTCAAACTCAGATGTCTACATATTTGATGACCCACTAAGTGCTCTTGATGCACATGTTGCTCGACAGGTACTTAATCCTTCTAGATAATTTTGCTCTGCATTAATTGTTTCTAATTTTAGTTTTACTGAAAATGGTTTTCTTCTGATCTTTTATCATGTCAAAGATGGCTTGAACGTATGAAGTTTTAATTTTCCACCTACTGTTATCAGATCCCTTATCTTGTAGTCTTGCAATTTCCTGAGCTTTTTAAGGTTGTTTTTACCTGTCTTTCTCCCTCTGAATTAGGAAAGCAACTGATTTTGAGATGCAAGCATAAGTTGCATGGTTATATGTGATCTACCAAAGCACATCTTGGTTGTTTAACTTCTCTTTGCAACTTATTAATATATTCCATGATAGTTATCCGTAGATGTACAGAAGTTTTGAAAATTTAAAGTTCATGATTAAGAAGTGAAAGGTACTCTCCAGGTGTGGATGTTATTATATGAGTGCGTGTGCAGACAGATACGGATGCATTGCAGCTTGGATGCAGATTTTATTTCCCTTCCACTGGCTCCATATTTTAGCTTTGTCTTTGTGTGATTTTAGCTTGTCCAGTATATGCACTAGATGCTATCTAGTTTATACTTGCTAATTCTCCATGGTTAATCACCAGGTATTTGATAAGTGCATCAAGGGAGAACTTAGCAAGAAAACCAGAGTGCTTGTCACAAATCAGCTTCATTTTCTATCACAAGTAGATAGGATAATCCTGGTACATGATGGTAAGGTGGAAGAGGAAGGAACATTTGACGAGCTTTCTCGCAGTGGCAAGCGATTTCAGAAGTTGATGGAAAATGCGGGTAAAATGGAGGAATATGTGGAGGAGAAGGAAAATAGTGATTCAGTTGATGAGAAGGGTTCATCAAAACCTGTTGCTAATGGGGTTGCTACTGATGTACCCAACAATTCAAGCAACCCTGGTGAGAAGAAGATAACCAAATCAGTGCTTATTAAGCAGGAAGAAAGGGAAACAGGTGTTATTAGTCTGAAAGTATTGGCCAGGTAGTAATACGTTCTTTAGGTATTCCAGAACTAAAATGCAGCACAAATTCTTTAATTATAAGTATGCCCGATTGATTCTTCTAATATCCAAGTGCTTCAAAGTACCGGTCTATAAAGTATTTTTCCACCAAAGTTAGCTACAGTTGCAGGAGGAACTTGATGATATTAAAGATCTTTGGTAGTCTAATTCACATCTTTTTTTTTTTTTGGCATTGTAATTAATAGTGCATGTCTTCCTTCTCAGATATAAAAATGCATTGGGAGGCATGTGGGTGGTTGTGATCCTCTTTTCATGTTATGTCCTTACTGAAGTTTTAAGAGTTTCAAGCAGCACATGGTTAAGTTATTGGACAGATCAAGGTACCCAAGAGAATTACAGCCCGGGCTTCTACAATCTGATATATGCACTTCTATCATTTGGTCAGGTATAATGCAAGATGGTTACAGTTAATTGGCAATTTTCTCAGACTTTTCTTTTCTGCCGGAATCCATGTGCAAATGTTATTTTCTCTGGTAACTGTGACAAAAAGAAAAAAAAAACAGAAAGAACAAGGACATTTTTTGAGTAAATAATTTTGCTTCGTTTGCCTGCTGCTATTATGTAGACTTATAGGTGCAGTGCACACACTACATGGACAAGATCATTAGTTTATTGGAAAACTGGGAAAGTATCTCCTGAAATCTCTTTACTGACATCCGTGGATTCATTTTCAGGTTTTAGTGGCTCTTACAAATTCATACTGGTTGATCATTTCAAGTCTGTATGCAGCCAAAAGATTGCATGATGCTATGCTTAATTCTATCTTAAGAGCTCCAATGGTTTTCTTTCACACGAATCCTCTTGGCCGTATCATTAACCGGTTTGCCAAGGATCTTGGAGACATTGATCGCTTCGTCGCACAAATGGTTAATATGTTTCTGGGTATGGTGTCGCAGCTTCTTTCTACTTTTGCTTTGATAGGGGTTGTGAGTACAATGTCCTTGTGGGCTATAATGCCACTTCTGGTCTTGTTCTATGGAGCCTATTTGTACTATCAGGTATGTCCATCCTTCCGTGAATGTTTTCCCACTTTTGCTAATAGAGTATTAGAAGCTGGGACTTTGTTGTTTAGTGCTTTTCATAGTTTAGTTTATGAAATATCTAATATTATTTGGCATGATCAATTGATTGTAATCTGACAATTTCAAAAGATTAAAATGGATTATAGTGCTCAATTCGGACAAAATCAAATCTGTTCTATTAAAAGTTCAGAAACCTATGTTATTAAGTGCCGTGACTCTTTTGCTTATGAATATATGACTGCTTCCTTTGATCTCATCTTTAGGTTTTGTTGGACATAATGAAATCAAATGAAGCCACAAAAGAAAAGATGGATCAAGTTCTTTGCCTTCCTCTTTAGGCTCGTCACTTTGCTAAAAAATGCAGATTTGTTGTTGCGTTTTCTTGTTTTGTAGCCAAAACTGATTATGTCTGATACTTCTCCCCAGTAGCCATTTATCATTCTCAAGCAATTGCAACTTTTTGGATATCCTGATTCCTGACTTAAAACATCACTATGTTTATGTGAAAGTTGTGACAAGCTACCTCAAGTATTAACTATTTGCATTTAAAAATAATAAAATTATAGATGAGTAAGTTAAAGATTGGAAAATGTTGCTACCAATGATTTCATAAATATTCAGCACTATAGTAAAATTTAAGTTGCGTACATCATATTTCCAAACAATGTCTTTCATGTTAGAAGTACTTGGTTGCTGTTTTTCAACTCTGAGTTCTTCCACCCCTTTGGTTGGAATGACCGCTGAATTACTAGTCAGCATTAGGTTGCTGCACCTGCACATTGATCCCAATTCTTCAGCCTTCCACTGCTATGCACAGTAGTTTTAGACTGATGTTTTTTTTTCGCTAAAAGTCATCTGTTCTTTTCATGTAGAGCACAGCTCGTGAAGTGAAACGGTTAGATTCTATAACAAGGTCCCCTGTTTATGCACAATTTGGAGAAGCGCTGAATGGTCTATCAACTATCCGTGCATACAAAGCTTACGATCGCATGGCTGATATAAATGGAAAATCTATGGATAACAACATTAGATTTACTCTTGTGAACATGAGTGGAAACCGTTGGCTTGGAATTCGTCTTGAATTTTTGGGTGGCCTTATGATATGGTTTACAGCAACATTTGCAGTCATGCAAAATGGAAGAGCAGAGAATCAGCAGGCATTTGCATCCACCATGGGTCTCCTTCTTAGCTATGCCTTAAATATTACAGGACTGTTGACTGGAGTTCTGAGGCTTGCAAGTCTTGCTGAAAATAGTTTAAATGCTGTTGAGAGGGTAGGCACATATATAGATTTGCCCTCAGAGGCTCCACCTATTGTTGAGAGCAACCGCCCTCCTCCGGGTTGGCCATCATCTGGATCCATAAAGTTTGAGGATGTTGTCTTACGTTATCGTCCAGAACTTCCTCCAGTACTGCATGGGCTATCTTTCACTGTTTTTCCAAGCGACAAGGTTGGAATAGTCGGAAGAACTGGTGCAGGGAAATCTAGCATGATTAATGCTTTGTTTAGGATTGTTGAACTAGAAAGAGGAAGAATCTTGATTGATGATTATGACATTGGAAAGTTTGGGCTGATGGATCTACGCAAAGTTCTTGGTATAATACCACAGTCACCCGTGCTCTTTTCAGGTAAACCGTATGTAATATATTGTTAATTGATCTTAATATAATAGAGTTCACTTTACCAGGATGGCAATAGCCTTTCTTTGATAATTTGGGTAATTTTTGTTGTGACTGAATATGTTCCCATTTTGTCCAGGATCCGTGAGATTCAATCTTGATCCTTTCAATGAACATAATGATGCTGACCTTTGGGAGGCTTTGGAGAGGGCACATTTGAAGGATGTCATTTGTAGAAACCCTTTAGGCCTTGAGGCAGAGGTACATATTTTGTTTCTTCCTGTTTTCTAATGATTCAGGCTGTTGCAACTGATCAATTAAAATAATAAAGCATGCGCAATTGATTCCACTTAAGTGCACTGTCATGTGGATAAAGTCACCTTATGTAGTAGATTTCCTTAAATTGGCTTTCCCTGAATCAATATAATTGGGATTTGGATTTCCTATTTACTTGAGAATTAAATCTGGGTGACAAGAACACCACCAACAGTGGTTGACATTGATATTAGCTCTGCATAGTGTACTTAGAAATAGAACGAGTTCCTTGCTCAAATAGGGGCACATATTTCTCTGCATTCATGACGTGCATTTCTTTAAACCATTACTTCTTCAATCCTGATGTTATCAACATGCATATTAAGAATTTGCTGGTAGTAAAATATCACCTATCAGCTGCAAGGTAATTTACTTGTCAGTCTTTTCGTTTTGAGGTTGAAGTAGATAGTTGAGGATCTGCAGTTTTTTACTTTGTCCTTTTCCTACATATCCATGTCCACCATTCTGTTGCCTGGAACTTCCCATGATAAAATTCTTTGTTTTACCATCATGTCTGCTAACATTGTTTGACTGATCTATGTCACACTTTTTAACGTAGGACGATGAGTTCCACAACAAAGAATAAATCTTTAGGCATCACACCTAAGAGAAGAATTGCATCACACAATCTCAAAGCAAATACTTGCTAAATTCAATAATATATCACCTCTAATGATGAAAAAGAATTATAACAATTATAGACTCCCTAAAAGGACTACTCCATGTCAAAGTAGGAAATCTCTAATGTCCTATTAGAATAAGGTGTATGCATTCAATTAAAAACAAAGAAAGCCACCATATGTGCTCTACTTTTTGTGTTAACTTAGATATCTAATGCGTCATTTGGCTAATCCTCAACGGGTCTCAACGCAAGCTGATACAATCAGGCCTTTCTAATGCCTCTCATATGCATATAAGGAACACAAATTTATATTTTTTAGTATATAGAAGATTCTTTTGGCAATCACATCCATGAACATTTGGCAAAAGCATCGTTATAAACTCAAAAAAGATTTTTTCTCTCGATAATTTTAGCTTTGTTGACTATTGTGTGAAGTTATTTCACATTAGATCCAGAATAACTTGAAAAAGTATATTTTAGATTATGTTTCATGGGAACATTAATGGGGCATATTAATTGGAATTATTAATCCGTTTTTATTTTTTATCTCATCAATGTAAAGGATAATTAACATAAGAGAAGTGGGAGGGAATGGAGTTTTGTGATGACATGACTCAACCAAAATGCTCATTTTACCCACTTTTCTTACTATATATAGATTTTGATTTTACTGATCAAGAAAAGTGTAAGTTCACTTAGAAGCCACATTTTTATACTGTTTCCAGGTTTCAGAAGCTGGAGAGAATTTCAGTGTTGGACAAAGGCAGCTTTTAAGTCTTGCTCGAGCGTTGTTGCGAAGATCAAAAATACTGGTTCTCGATGAAGCGACAGCAGCTGTTGATGTTAGAACGGATGCTCTAATCCAGAAAACTATCAGAGAGGAGTTTAAATCATGCACGATGCTCATCATTGCTCATCGGCTAAATACCATAATTGACTGCGATCGCATCCTTCTCCTTGATTCTGGCCAGGTAATAATATCCTTTTTCTCCCATGTGTGATTTCATTTCAGCACCCCTCTGGCAAAGAGTAACTAAAACCTGCATCTAAGAGTACTATATGCTTTGAAAATTCACCGACACGAGCTTGTTTAAGCTGGATGATAGTTTTTCTATGTTTTCCCAGTTCATGCATTAATTTCTCTGGTTTGTGTTTTAGGTTTTGGAATATGATCCTCCAGAGGAATTGTTGTCTAGAGAAGGAAGTGCCTTCTCTAAGATGGTACAAAGTACCGGGGAAGCTAATGCTCAGTATTTACGCAAGTTAGTCGAGGAAAGCAGATCTGGCAGAGAAGAGAACAAGCGGTTGGATGGACAGAGGAGATGGCTTGCTTCATCACGTTGGAACGATGCTGCTAAGTTTGCTCTGGCTGTCAGTCTTACTACTTCTCAAAACGATCTTCAAAAGTTGGAAATTGAGGATGAGAACAACATTCTGAAGGCGACCAAGGATGCAGTCATAACTCTGCGGGGAGTTTTGGAAGGAAAGCATGATCAAATAATTGAGGAATCGCTAAATCAGTATCAGATCTCTAGTGAAGGCTGGTGGTCGGCTCTTTATCGAATGGTTGAAGGTAAAACTTGTCCAACTGTGTTACTGTCAAAAGTAATTGTCATTATTTGTAGGACAAAAAACTAAACAAATCCAATATTTTCTTCATAGAAGAGATGTCAATTGTATCTGATCAAATGTGATTTGATGTGATTAAGTGGCTGAAAGTCCTTTGTGCTTTTACATCATCCTGTCATCAAGAAAAGCCTTAAACACATCTAACAACTTGAATTTCTCACTCTATGCTTTACTAGTTTCACTATAGTGAATACAGTTTTGGATGCTCGTCTTTGGAATCATTTTACCTGAATTACTAACCTCTTAAATGAAGGCAGAGTAATGATAACTTCACAAATTTATATGTGGTTGCTTTCTTATGCTCATACAGGGCCTGACAAAAAATTTCTTATATGTTTCTGCAATTAGGTCTTGCCATGATGAGCAGGTTGTCGAGAAACAGACTTCACCGATCCGAATATGGTTTTGAAGATGGAAGGTTTGACTGGGACCAAGTTGAGATGTAGAGAATATCATGCCTTTAGTACTTATATTTTTGAGTATTGTCTATTTGTAAACAAAAGACCTGAACTATGAGAAGGTTATGGCAGCGAAAACGTCTGGACCTCTTTTTTTGTACATTCGACTTGTTACCGGGGCCTAGGATCAACACAACTGCTGGTCTTTGATAATATGAAGGTGACAAATTGAAAAACTCAGAACTGTAACTCTTTCAACAAAGCTTTCATCTAGATTGGAAAATATTTCTGTTTTCGAATTTTCGCTCCCTCGGTGTTGGCTGAGAAACAGTCAGATTCTCATAGTTGTTGCTTTGGTCTTATCAAATTAAGGCGATATAAGATATGATCTTGGATTCTTCTTGCTCCCGTGTCGTAAGCCAGCTTTCATATTCCTATTCCACCACTCTTGTTACCACCATGACCATCATCTGACCCCCAGCTCTGCTCATTCTCAACCACCATCACCACAACCGTCTAGCACTGCCACCATCACTTTGCCAACGAGTTGTATTGACAATGGCCACAGTGGAGAAGTTGGAGGGGCGGCAGTGGTACTTGTGGTGAAGACAGTGGAGAAAGTATTTGAAGAATTTAGAGAAAAGAATTGTGATAATTCTCAGTGTTATTTTACCACGATTACAAAGCTATTTATAAGACAACTTTGAGTGTCAACCAAAAAATAAAATAAAATCTAAAAGATCCCACAAATTAAGGGATACTAATAAATCATTTCCTAACTAATTCTTTACAGCTATTTCCTAATAATCAAGACCTAAAAATCAGGATCAAATAATCAGATCAAATATTCCTAATAATTAGGTCAAGAAAACAAGATAATTCAACACTCCCCCTCAAGCTGAGGAATAGATGTCTTCCATTCTCAGCTTGGAAATTATTTCGTGGAAGATCCCACCATTAAGTCCTTTGGTTAGCACATCTGCTAGCTGATTTCCAGAAGGCATGTAGGACATGCAGATCAATCCTTCTTCTAGCTTTTCTTTGATGAAATGTTTGTCGATTTCAATATGCTTCGTCTTGTCATGTTGTACTGGGTTATGAGCAATGTTAATTGCTGATTTATTGTCACAATATAGCTTTATAGGACCCTCCCACTTGACTTTGAGATCTTCCAAGATGATTTTGAGCCATAATAGCTCACATATTCCTTGGGTCCATTGCTCGAAATTCTGATTCAGCACTTGATCTTGCAACTACATTCTGTTTTTTACTTCTCCAAGTCACTAAATTTCCACCAAGAAATGTGCAATAACCAGATGTTGACCTTCTGTCCACCATAGATCCTGCATAGTCAGCATCGGTGTAAGCTTGTAGCATCAGTTTTTGATTTCTTTTGAATAGGACTCCTTTTCCAGGGCTTCCTTTTAAGTAATGTAGCACTCGATTGACGGCTTGTAAGTGTGATTCTCTTGGGTCATGCATAAACTGACTAACCACACTCACTGAATAGGCAATATCAAGCCTAGTATGAGCTAGATAGATGAGTTTTCCCACCAATTTTTGATACATTTCTCGATCTACAGAAGGTTCTTCCTTTGCCTCCCCAAGTTTTTTATTAGGCTCAATAAGTGTAGCTACTGGTTTACACCCAAGTTTTCCGGTTTCCTTCAAGAGGTCGGTCACATATTTCTGTTGTGAGACAAAAATTTCTTGTTTGGAGTAAGAAAATTCAATGCTAAGGAAGTATTTGAGTCTTCCCAGCTCCTTTATTTCAAACTCTTTAATCAAACACTGTTTTAGCTCCTGTTTCTCCTTATCATCATCACCCGTGACAATAATATCATCAACGTACACTAGAAGTGCGGTCACTCTCCCTGTTGCTGAATGGTTAATGAAGAGGGTATGATCACCTTGGCTCTGTTTGTAGCCTGAAGCTTTCATAACTCTGAAAAATCTTCCAAACCAAGCTTTAGGTGATTGCTTAAGCCCATATAGTGCTTTCTGTAATCTACATGCTTTGTTTGTTGCCCCTTCTCCTTCAAAGCCTGGTGGAATACTCATGTAGATCTCCTCTTCTAGGTCTCCATGTAAGAATGCATTCTTCACATCAAACTGTTGAAGTTGCCAATTAAAGTGAGCCGCTAGAGAAAGTAAAATTCTGACAGTGTTCATCTTTGCCACCGGAGCAAATGTCTCTTGATAATCTACTTCATAAGTCTGAGTATAACCCTTTGTCACCAATCGTGCTTTATATCTCTCAAGAGAACCATTAGCTTTGTATTTCAAGGTAAAAACTCATTTGTAGCCCACAAGATTCTTTCCTCTCGGTTTTTCGACAATCTCCCAAGTCTGGTTTTTCTCAAGTGCATTCATTTCTTCTCTCATTGCATTCCTCCATTCTTCTTTAGACAATGCCTCAGATAAAGTATTTGGAATAGAAATGGTGTTTAGACTCACAATGAAATTTCTATGAGGTGGTGAGAGGCGGTCAAGTGACACATAGTGAGATAGTGGGTATAAGGGTCGCTTTGTGCACTCTCTAGTACCTTTTCTAACAGCAATGGGAAGGTGTGAGTCATTTTTTGGCATGTCAAATGACTGATTATGTAAATGAGAGTCAGAACTTACCGAAAATTCATTTGCAGAACTCGGATGGGAATCTTGAACTTGTGTTTGGTCAAGAACAGTTGCCTTTCTTGAACACCTGAGGAAATCTCATAGAGTCATAAATACGGGGAGATGTAGGAGTAGACACTTGTTCCGGAATAGACCCAAACGTAGAGTGTGAATCTGGGATTGAAGGAGCATAAATTGATTCATTAGAAACTGATTTGTTAGGAGCTGATTGGTCAAGAGTTGATTGAATAGGGACTGCTTGATCAGAAGTGGGAGCTCGAATTGGAGAATTATTAGGAGGTAAGTCAAGATTAAGGCTGTCAAAGTTTTCATCTTTCACTAATAATTTCTCCCCCTGAATATTAGATTGTGGAAAGTAAGGTTTGTTTTCTACAAATGTAACATCAGCTGATATGTAGGTCTTTCGAGAAGGAGGATGGTAACATTTATACCCCTTTTGTGTGGAGGAGTAACCTAGAAAGACACACTTGATTGCTTTAAGATTTAGTTTCCCCCTCTATTGATTATGAACATGTACAAATGAGGTGCAATCGAAAACTCTAGGTGTGAGATTATTTGTTGTCCTGAAATGGGGATAAAAGCTGGAAAAAACAGCCATAGGAGTTTTAAAATCTAATACTCTTGATGGTAGTCTATTGATCATGTATGTAGATGTAAGGACAGCTTCCCCCCAATATGATTTAGGAACATTTCCATGAAACAACAATGCTCGAGTAGTGTTAAGCAAATGACCATTTTTCCTTTCAGCCACCCCATTTTGTTGTGGTGTGTTTACACTAAGATGACTCATGAATGATTCCTTCCCTTTGCAAATAGGTTGACAAGATTTGGTTAAAGTAGTCTCTAGCATTATCTGATCTAAAGCTCTTAATTTTAACTCCAAATTGATTTTGAACCATGGAATTGAAATTAAGAACAATACTACTTACATCAGATTTGTGTTTGAGTAAGAATATCCATGTGACCATAGTGCAATCATCAATTAGAGAAACAAACCATCGAGCCCCTGAGATATTTGGAATTGTGGAGGGTCCCCAAATGTCACTGTGAATCAAATCAAAAGGATGATAACTTCTTTTGTTGTTTATAGGAAAAGATACACGGGTGTGCTTAGCAAATTCACAAATGTCACATTGGAATTCACTCATATCTAATCCTTTAAACAAAGAAGGAAACATGACATTTAAGACACGAAAAGATGGATGACCATAACGAAAATGATAAAGCCAAATGACATCCTTATTTGAAGTACTAAGAAATGACAAGGGTGGATTGTTCACGACTTTCTTTGAAATCCTCGGTGTTTCAAGATAGTATAAGCCATTATTTTCCTTAGCAAGTCCAATCTTCCTCTCCGAATCCTGTTCTGAAAAACACAAGAGGTAGGGTAAAAAATTGCATGACATTTAAGATCTTTGGTGAGCTTTTGTATGGAGACAAGATTGGCTGATAGTTTCGGCACATGAAGGACACCTTTGAGAGTGAGAATGGGTGTAATATGAATATCACCAATTCCTACAACAGTGGCTAGGGAACCGTTTGCCACCGCTATTTTTCTATTGCTTGGACATGGGATATAGGTACTAAAAAATTGTGAAGTGTGAATCATGTGGTCAGAAGCACCTGAGTCTATTATCCAAGGTTCACTCGAAAATGTTTCTGAGGCATTTAGACCAAAAGAAAATGGAGGCTTACCAGAGAGTGCCAATAAACATGCACCGGAGGGTTTTTCAAGAGACCCTAAAATGCCTTTGATTCTTTCTATTTCCTCACTGTTGAAGGATTCTTTCCCTTGTCCTTCACTATAATTGATCTGCTGGCTGGTCTATTCAGTTAAATGAGTCTGGGGCTTTTGCTGTCCTCCTCTATTTCCCCACTCTCGGCTTGAGGTTGCTGGTTTGCCATTCAGTTTCCAGCAACGTTCCTTTATATGCCTTGGCTTTTTACAGTAGGTACACCACATACTGTCTCGATTATCCCTCCATGTTGCTTTTGAAGATCCGTCTTTCCTTTTTCTTGTGTTGATGCATTGTGAGCTTTTTAATGCTGAACCTTCCATAGCTTGAGGCTCTAGCATTATTCCTCTTTGACTTTCTTCTGCTCGGATTAGAGAGATTGTCTCTTCCAAAGAAGGGATTTCTTCCTTGCCAAGTATTTGAATTCTAACTTGATCAAATTCAGAATTAAGACCTGCTAATAAATCATATACTCTATCCTTTTCAATGAAGGTCTTTAGAATGGCAACATCATCCACGCACCTCATCTCAAATACTCGATAATGATCGAGTTCTTGCCATAGATTTTGAAGGGAATTGGCATATTCCGTCACAATTTTGTTCCATTGTTTTGTTGCACTGGTTTTTACCTTGATTTCATACACTTGTGCTGCATCTCGAGCCTTTGAATAAGTCCTGCGAACAGAATCCCAAATCTCCTTTGCAGTTTTGAGAAACATACATGTATACTTATGGCCGGATCCATCGAATCCTATAGCCATGACATGATCATTGAATTTGCTTCATCCCATGCGTTGAACTTGGGATCTTTTGGTTTTGGACCCGTTCCGAGAAGATGGCTGAGTCTCCCTTTACTCTTCAGGTAGGTTTTGACGAAGTGTGACCATTTGAGATAATTCTTCTTATTCAGCCTATATGTTGCCCTCATATTTTGTAGATCTCTGGTCATATGGGTGGTGTTGGCCTCTTCAGTTTGATCCGAGGAAACTCCCTTCAGTTTTGTCTCAGACATGGATATTTCTAAGCACAAGGAAAGTACTTGGAAAGGAAGAACAAAACAAAAGGAATAAAGGCTGCAAGTGAATGAGGTTTTAGGGCCAAAAACTGAGATAGAATTAGAGGCGAAGTGAGAAAAATTGTAGCTAAAGGGATCCCAACAATGAAGGTTGCGATCAGATTGCAAAAAAAAAAAATCCACCAATAAGGCTGTGATTGGAAGATTATTGCATCAATGAAGGATGCACTGCAACACTATCCCAGAAAATGAGCTTGATGCTTTGATACCATGAAGAATTTAGAAAAAAGAATTGTGATAATTCTCAGTGTTATTTTACCACGATTACAAAGCTATTTATAAGACAACTTTGAGTGTCAATCAAAAAATAAAATAAAATCTGAAAGATCCCACAAATTAAGGGATACTAATAAATCATTTCCTAACTAATTCTTTATATCTATTTCCTAATAATCAAGACCTAAAAATCAGGATCAAATAATCAGATCAAATATTCCTAATAATTAGGTCAAGAAAACAAGATAATTCAACAGTATTAGTTGTGGTGATGATGTAAGATTGCATTTTGGCGTAATATTTCAGTTTGACCTAACCCTTTCCTTGTCCGGACAAATGTTTTGATGTTATTCTTGACATCTTTAACATTAAGGGACAACATTGAGGGGTCCTTCAACCCTTGCCATTTTGGAAATTTGGTCCTTTGTTCTTCAGAAAATCATTGTTTTACACCTCAGAGTGATCAACTTCGTTGGTGATTTAATCCTCTCTTTATGTTATGAATCCATTCTTGGATCACGTTTGGCTTGCCTGCGCAACATACCAGACATGAGAGGGAAAATGGCGATGGCACACAAGCACGCAGGCTAGCAGCTGGCTTGTAACCCAGGGTTGCGTTCATAAGAAAACCGGTGATGTCCCACCTTAACTCTTATGAGAACAAGGGAAACGACCCGGCCGTTTTTCTTAACTGAAGGAGACAATTTCAAACAGAACCAACATTTACTTTTTATCAAATATATATCTTTATGATAAACAGTAATTTTGTTACAGTATCATAAAAAATATACTTTCCAAAATTAACAGGCTAAAACTCAAAAAATACCATTTTAGAGATACATTTAACAATCTCAATTGATACTCGAGATTCGTTCCTTGTTGATATTGCTGCAATCCAACTTGTTGTTAGGTTTGGTGAAGAATACGAAAAGCTTAGTGAGTAGTATAAATTTTTTCTAAACAGATCGAGTATAAATTATACACATTTAAAAAGTAATATTAGACACTCAATTATCCAAAATGCGTATCAAATCGAATATGAGTTATTCCATTTTAAAACAAAGCTTTATACTTTGTAGTCTCTTTTTAGCTATTGCATCGGTTTGCATCCTTCCCTAGTTCCTCTCACATTATTGTTGGTTTGACATCATTAACACCTGTCTGCTTGACAAAATTTGTGTTGTACGCTTGTCACCCTGATAGTGCATAGTCTCTTACTCATGAAGCAAGGGCTTGCTGCCTTTAGTTTCTGAAGGTATGACTACTTTATAAATTTCTTCTTTTTGGTCTGCAATCATGTTTGGATTTAATGCGATATACTGATTATGCGAAGCCATATCATATGGTAGACCATTGAATGCCTTCCTAATCTAGCAGGACGTGTGAAGTGAACGGACAAAGGACCTTTTGCATGTTCTAAAAGAACATTCCAAGACTTGTACATTAGGTGAACATCGTTGCCATTGAATTCAACTTAGATAATGCGAATTCGCAAAATTCATGAAAAATTTCCTCTCTTTCTTTTTAAGTTTTATCCTCTAATCCTCTCATCTTGGTAGGAAGCAGTATCATTCAATCTTAAGTTAATCACAAGGCGAAGCTGGCGATTTTTAAGGGGAAGGCATTAACTTTTCCAGATAATGATGATGAATGTGTGTTTTTATTTGAAATTCTAGCATCTGAAACGACACATGGACTGTTCCTGGACGCTTTTATACAATCTTTCTACATGTTTTTTTAGTAAGAGAAACGTTATAGAATCTCCCTCCTACTTGTCGACTAACTTTAGGATGTGTAAGGCAATAGGAGAGGAGTGCCAAGAAATTATGGAAGTGATACCTACCCATCTCTTTCCTAGATCAAGAAAATGGCAATTTGAACTACCCATGACTCTGAAATATGCCACATAGGTTCATGAAATAGTTTTGCGGCATGGAATGACGACTTTGTGACCTTAGTTTGCAATGTGATTTATGAATGATTTGTGAACTAAGTTATGGATAAACATCGTCGGCGGTTCGGAAGACCGATCATTGCAAATGCGGCCTTTGACATTATTAAAGACTACATTTGGTTGTCTAAATGTCTATACATGATAGGACTAGATAAGATATAATATCGTATCTAGGGATTTTTTTTATATCCCATCCACTGTTTGATGATTGCAATAATAAAATCGAATATATTTACATCATACCATATATATTATTTGGTATAAACGGCATATTAATATAAATGAATCACAAATTTTACAAATGAAGATAGTAAAAATCTCTCACAATACTCTTTTATACTTTATTTATATATTTATATATTTTATTTTACTCTCTTTTTAAATTAATTTCTTTCTTCCCTTCCATCATTCTCTAATAAAATTTTATTCAAAAACTGTACTAATATACCTAAAATATTAAAACACCTAAAATATGTAATAAATATATATTTTTATATATTTTTATATTATAAGATATAATTAATTTTCAAATATATAAATAAAAATAAGATTAAATTAAAAAAGAAATTGTTATTTTTTGTTATTTTGAATTCCTTATATTATAATTCAAATATTATTTACATTGAAATATTTAGATTTGTTATTTTAAAAATTTTGTTTTTGAGAAAAATAACTTTTTATTATGAAATTAGAAATCTTATACACCTTTATCTCATCTCCCCTACAAGATAATTTTATCTGACCTATATCTCTATTATATCTGAGTTTATCTTATCTTATCTTAAGTGGGCACCATACACAAGATAAGATAAATTTTATCTTATCATGAATTTTATCCTAATTGTCAAATGCAGCCAAAAGGTTTTCCGGTAGATGGTTGTGTTTGACCAAGTGGAATTATGAAATACCAAGTTTTATTTATAATGAATAACTTTTAGGATACATCTATTATTACCTTTAAATAGAAAACTAAGTTAAACTATTTTTTGAAATCAATCATCCCATTATGGTTAGTAGCTATTAATCTCATGGAAAAGTCATGTCAACTTTGAAATTTCACGACTCGAATTCCAAAGGAATGCCAACGTAATTAAGACAATCAGGTGATGAACAATAATATCCCAATCCAAAAAAGTAAGTCAAAGATGAGAACAAAGAAAACCTAATGAGAGATTTTTGATCACCTTGTTTGGGAAGCTATGAAGCATGATGGATGGGGATTGAGAAATCAGGGGAAAGATCTCTATGAGCCCCGCTTATTCACTTTGCTCTTCAACCAAATGATGGAGAAAACCTACGGAATGGGAGTTGAGCAATTCAGTTTAACAATCATTATGAAAATGGATTCAAAGTATGATTTGCCAACACGGAAAATTAATAATTTCAGAAAAAAATAATCCTAATTTTGATCTTTATGTTGTTTAGAAAGTTGAGTTGACGGAAAAAATTTTGATTACCAAAGAAAATGCTTGACATAGGTTTTTATTGATAATGAAGATAATTTTCATTTAACACATTTTTTAAGTGATGAGAACAAAGCATTTTCTCAATTGTTGATTTTCCGCAATTCTGATTATTTTACGAAAAATGAACATGATTCGAAAATACTTTTAAGGAAAAATAATTCATTTTCCTATGTTTCCTTAAAAGATGTTTTGTTGCTTTTTCCTTATAAAGGGATCTATCATTCACTCATATTCATTTGTCTACTTTTTTGCCACCGCGTTTTACCCTCTTACAGGGTTCCGGTTCCGGTTCCAGGTTCCAACAGGTTTTTTTTTTTTTTTTTTTTTTTTTTTTCATTTAAGTGGAACCGGTTCCGGTTATGAAAAAGAAGAACCGGAACCAGAACCTCCCCCTAAAACCGGAACCGTGATCATCCCTTTCAACATAGTTTTTTTAATGATAACGACACAATTTCTATGAAGATCTCCCTAAGTCATAAAACAATCATGTCATCATATTGCAAAGCAAGAGGTACATCATAAGTCTCACAAATTAAATAACAAGATTATCTACAAAATGAGGGACTTACATCATTAATGACTAAGAGAAAATCATGCTTTCTCTTAAATCTTACAAGTTCATCCATTTGGCGCAAAGTCTCCATCCATGCTAAACAAACTGTAGAGGAAGAAAACAAAGATCACCCCAGTTTAAAATTTAAATTACTATCCACTGAACTAAAATAATTATTAGAAAACCTTACCACGTAGCTTCATTTCGCTTTAATTGGTAAACTCTATTTACTGGTGATCTCCTCACTAAGACCATCCATATCTTCAAAAAGAAGAAGAGAGAGATTAAATAAAGCATTCATTTATTAGACATATATAAGGATTTACAACATATAAAACTAGAAATATTACTTACCCAACTCAAATTTTTCTGCATTCTCAATGCACTCTTCAACATTAATAGGTACACGAACAGCTCTCAATCAATCTTGAATGCAAATCAAAGCTTCTACTACTTTGGGAGTCAAAGAACTTCGAAAGCCATAAAGTACACGACCCGAAGTACTGAAAGTCGACTCCGAAGCAACAGTAGTTACAGGAATAGACAAAACATCTCGAGCCATCAAAGATAGGATTTTATATTTTGAACCACTAGTCTTCCACCACATCAAAATGTCGAGATCAATAACTTTTTCAGTTTTATCTTCAAGATATTCATCAAGCTCAGATTTATTGACATCACACAATTGTTGGCTCGAGTTCATAAATGTTTTCCACCATGCTTGGGCGTCATACTTCCTTTTGTTAGCTCCATTGCCACCAGCATCGGCGTTGGAACCACTGCTACTAGCACTCCAATTTTGGACACCAAAATTCTGATCACTTGAATCAAAAGAAGATTGCTTATAAAATTCAAACAAACGCTCCAATGCGTTCTTCACCTTATGATGCATGTCATTAACTTTTGATTCATCGTCATAAATTTGTCCATACAAAAATTTCACATAACTCAACTTGGCTCTAGGATCCAATACAACCGCAATCAACACCATCATATTCACTTTGTCTAAGCTCCCATAATATTTGTCGAATTTTTCCTTCATTTTCAAACCCATAGCTTGAAGTTTAGGATCCGAATCATCCGCTGTATCTTTCAAATATTTATACAAAAGAGCTATCCCCTCAAAATAATCATTGGAAGTTATATATGAACTTCCCGACATTTGATTTGTAGCATCATAGAACACCTTTAGAAATTCTGAAAGAATAACAGCATTTTCCCAATCATCATCTTGAGGAATATCATGGTTAAGCTCACTTACAAAAGATAAATCATATTCTTCCAATCTTTCAAAAGCTTTCCTGAACTTCACAGCAGTGTCTAACATAAGATAAGTAGAATTCCATCTAGTGGCTACGTCAAGAATAACCGAACCCTTGTAAGTGATATTTTCAGTCTCAATACAAGATTGAAATGCTTTGGCTCTTAAGGGAGAACTTTTCACATACTTAACCACATTGTGGATACGTGAAATAGAGTCACGTACCATACTCAAGCCATCTCTCACAATCAAGTTCAGTATATGAGCTGTGCACCTCATATGCAAAACACTACCATCTAATATCGCCACAACCCTCAAATGACCAATTGCAACATCATTGGAGCTTTTGTTGATTCTCTATCATTTTTCCAATCTCACGGTACCTCTATGATGCATCACTACAAAATTGATGATTCTTTTATGCAATTATGCAAGTAAAAGTATTTTTCATCATTTTAAATAACGATAACCAAAAATAATATCTCCCGCCTCCATTTTCCCAGCTCATTTTTGGTACAAAGAATTTCTGCCTCTTCTCTACATTACGAGGAAACTTCTTGCATGTTGTTAAGTGCTTCCTCATGGCGGAAGTACCATTAGAAACACGGTCTATCCTTAAATTTTCTCCACCCTCCTCTTCTATTGACATGTTAAGTTGATAAGTCCAACAAACAACACTGTCTATAAAACATAACGTAAAATCTCTGTAACACCTTCGAATTGAAATTTAATAACCATTTCTGATATTTAAGGGTTTTATCCCCTAAATCCACTTTTTTTTTCCCTAAATCCACTTAAATAAATCATCCAGAAATTTATCTTTATACCATATGTAATGTTTTTATATTATTTTCTCCCTCTTTTCCAAAAAAAAAAATAAAAAAATCTGGATCGGTAAATTCCACCGACCGCGTGACGTGAACGCGCTTTGGCTTCCCTTCTTATATAAGAAGTAGGAAGGCGAGGCGAAGCCATTCAAACTTCCCGCCCATCCAACGAAACAAAAAGCTTTTGTCTCTCCCGATTTCTTTTCTTCTTCTTCTTCTTCTTCTTCTTCTCGATCGCCGCCCCGCCGATCTTCGTACTCTCGATTCGAGGGCGATCGCCAGTTCGTCGCTTTGCCGTTTTCCCTCCCTCAGGTTAGCTTCGCTTCTCTTCTCGACGCCTCTCTCTCCGGATCGGTTTCTAGCCAAGTAGCGACGAGGAAGTTCCAAGTTAGGGTTTCTATCTATCTTCTCTCGACGACGATGACAGTCTCCCGCTCGCCGTCGGAGGGATTTTCAAGAGTTGGGTGTCCGCCGGTGACAATCTGTCGTTCGGCGGGATCTTTAGGCTTCTTAATCCCGAAGGAATCGTGGGTTTTCTTCCGCCTTGAATTGAGGGGCTATTACTACGAGGATGGCCAATTTGGAAATTAGGTTTGATGACTGGAATTTTTCTTGAAGGGGTTCGGACGATGCCACATCGTTGTCCAGATTTAATTTCTCTAGTTCGTGTTCTGGGTTTTCATTTGGTTCTCCTTCTGGGTGAGTTTGATTTTGTTGGAACCAAAAGAGATGGGAATCATGATGGATCGAGATGGTTATGCATTCTCTTATAGTCGATTTTTCTTTATTCTGTCCTTATCATTGGTGAAAAGAAGAACTGAAATTCTTGGGATTGTTGGCTAAAGTGGACGCCGGTTTTTCTGCAACAAATCTTCTTGCAAGAACGAGTTCTGATGCTTTGAGCTAGACTTTGGATAGGTCATCCATGTTCAGTGATTGATTGTCTGTATTTCTGTTCGATAGCATGGATATTGAGACAGCAAGGAGTACTGTGGGTTGGCCACAAAAATCAGCTGCTCACTATAATCAGCTTTGGACAGCACCAACAAGCGGCAAAGTTTGCACTTACTGGTTACAAGGGAGGTGCAACCGGAATCCCTGCAGGTTTTTGCACGATGCATCTCTTCCGCGCAATGTTTACCATCGAGCTGCAAAGCAGTCGACTCATATACCAGAGGATTGCCCTGGGAAGGGCAATGAATCTAGTTTGATGAATTCAGTGAGTTCAACTTCTAGAGAGGGTGATCCGTCGATAGATAAATACCTTCGAAAGCCCCAACAAAAATTATGCCATTACTGGATAAATGGCACCTGTGTGAAAGGCGATGCGTGTCCTTTCTTGCATTCGTGGTTTCATGGTGTTGATTTTGCCATGTTGGCCAAGCTGGAGGGCCATAAAAAGGTATGCTTTTGTGTTATCCGGACTATAGCCAGAGAAAACTTAGTGGCATCGCATGTTTTATTAAACTTCAATTTTCTGTCCTTTACTAATTAAGATGTCAAAATATCATTGCCTGTTTGGCATAAAAGTAGGTCTGGACTCACCCGATGCTTTTTATGACAGGGTATTTCTGGGATAGCACTTCCTTCTGGATCTACTAAGCTCTATTCTGGAAGCAAAGATGGAACTGCTAGAATCTGGGACTGTCACACTGGTCAATGTGATCGAGTGATCAACCTTGGAGGAGAAGTTGGGTGTTTTACTTGTGAAGGTCCTTGGGTGTTTGTTGGCCTGCCTAATACTGTTAAGGTGAGTGGTTGGTTGGTCGGGTGTCCTTTGTCCTTTGTTATTTTTATTATTATTATTTTTGGCAAGTCTTGAATCAGTGAGCTGCTGAGCTATTATTTTTATTATTATTCATTGCTTTCTCTTGTACATCTTGTAGGCATGGAATAACCAGAATGGTGCTAGCTATGATATCAGTGGACCAGTTGGACAGGTCCATGCTCTGGAAGTTGCTAATAACATGCTTTTTGCCGGAGCCCAGGTAATTTATCATTAGAAAGAATTTAATGTCAATTTAGGTGATTTATCTGCCATAATATTGTCTAGTACGTTTATTTAGAATCTCGTTCCTCCTGTGAGTTTGCAGCATTAGGGATATTTTGATGCTGAGTGTGTGGGTGGATATTTGGTTTTTACCTGAAATTCTTCTCTTCTTCTTCTTGAAGTGTGGCCCACCTAATTCAACGGTCATGTGATCACTGACTGCCTCATTCTGTGGATACTTGTGATGAATTATGCTGGCTTTCGATGATTATACTGAACAAAGTGTGGTTCTAGGATGGCGCTATCTTGGCGTGGAAAGGAAGAAGTAGTGAGGCTGATCCTTTTCAGATGGCTGCGCCTCTCAGGGGCCACACGCAGGGCGTGGTATCATTAACTATTGGGCGTGACCGGTTGTATTCAGGTTCCATTGACCGGACCATAAGGGTAAGCTGGTTTATCTTAGATGCCTCTCCCCCTGATTATATCTAGTTGTGTCCTGGGAAGGCATGACTTGGCCCTTGTGTTTATGCTTTCTTTTGCATCACCTCCTATTAGTTTGCTATGTCCCCTCTGTATTTTTCTGCCGCACTCCACTGTAACTTCGTCCTGACCCCTTGCATCTTTCTTGTTTTCTCCTCTGCCACAGGTGTGGGACTTGCACACTCTGGAGTGTGTTCAGGAACTTGTTGGACACACTGATGTGGTGATGTCACTTCTTTGCTGGGACCAGTACCTGATATCCTGTTCATTGGATCAGACAGTTAAGGTCTGGGGGATTGCCACTGAAGGAGGCAGCTTGCAAGTTGCCTATACACATCATGAGGACCATGTAAGTTGCTTGCTAAAATATTTTTGGCACTTGTCTGGATTATGGTATTTTGTATGTTACTATCGGAAAAAGTGTAGACGATAAGGGTGAAATTGTGTTTTCTTTTATTGACTTCATATGTGGGAAGTGCATGGATCTGTTTTACAATATTATATCGTATGGATGTGCCTTATTTCTCTCCGGTTTTATCTCTGCAGTTAAAAATAACTATTTGAATAATGTGTTATGAAGCTTTGTAATATAGCCATACTGTCAAGTGCCTTCCATGTGCTTGCTCTATGTGGGGAACACATGATTTTTCATCTTCTACCTGTGGGTGCTTTGTCAGTTTATTACCTGTGCTCCTAGTCCCATGGAAGTGATGCAATATCATATGTTGATGTTGCAAATATCATTTTGTCCTGCACAGGGTATTCTTGCACTGTCAGGGATGAATGATGCAAGTGGTAAGCCGATCCTTCTCTGTGCATGCCTTGACAACACTGTTCGGTTGTATGAGCTCCCATCGTAAGTCCAAAATAATTTCTTTAATTGGTTTTGACATCCTTGTCTCAGCAAGACTGTTCTCTACCTTCTGCTTGGCTGACTTCTTGCATCACCAGGTTCACTGAAAGGGGCAAGATATTTTCAAGACGGGAAGTTAGGACTCTTCAAACGGCTCCCGGAGGCTTATTTTTCACTGGGGACGCGGCAGGGATGTTGACTGTTTGGAACTGGTTGGATTCTCCGAAGAGCCAAAATGAGCAAGTTCCTCGTCCGATGGACTCATGCTAATCAGAAGACAGCATCAAAGCTATTGACATTGGAGTTCAAATTTCGCAAGGAAGACAATGTCATCTATTCCCGGATGCAACTGGGGTTGTGATTTAACGCAAGAAACGGGACGGCTGTAACTAATACTTGTGCGCTGCAATCCTAGTTTCTTGGGCTGTCTTTTGTATAGACATTGATTTTTTTGACAGCAATAGCTGGACTTGTATATAATTCCTCATTAGTAATTGATATGCCTTGTGCTTGTCGAATGGAAACCTTTCTTTTTCTTGAGAGATCTTACCGTGGAACTCTGGCCATCATTTTTTCTGTACGATTGTTTCTTGTTATTGAAAAAGCGAAATAAAATAGAAGCGGTATAAATAAATGATGAATAAATTGTACCCCAAATTTGTTGCATACTCTTTTCGCTCTGATGAAAATTAACATTGCATAGGCTGACTACTTTATGGATAAAAATTGTTCAATGGGAAACTGATCAATGGACTTCATAAGCTTATGACGCTCCATGTACTTTTGAACGAAAAATTGATACATTTTACACTGCAATTCATATGAATAGATCTTATAAATTGAAACTTATGAAAATAATAAGAAGATTCATCTTCAAAGGTATCAATCCAAACTAGGTTTTAGAGACTCGCGATCCTTGCCCATTGAGCAATTATGAGAGTAAATAAGCTTTGCAAAGCAATTTCAAAAGAATGCATAAATGTGAAAATCTGTAGAATTTATATTTGGAGAAATAATTAGTTAACATATTTTGATAATGTACTTTTACATGTTTTTTTGAGCATGTATTAGTATTGCTTGGGGTTGTAACCCATTGAGGATAGAACAAACCAGACGAAAAATTTATAAATTGAATACAAGTGGCTTGAAAATATAAATTAAAAAAAATTTGCTAAGAGTACGTATAGAAATTTTTTTTAGAAAATAAGATTTTAATTATTAGCTTCTTCTTCTTCACGTATTTAATTCGTTTTAGTCTAGAGAGTGTCGATTTCCTTATTTTAGCGTTGTATTGTTTAAAGGTCGTTTTTGTTCAATCCTTTGAATTGCTAAATTAAAACTCAAGATTATCTGTTTTTGTGCATTACATGAATTTTATTTGAGTTGTATTTAAAATATCCATTGAACAAAAAATTAATGTGTTAAACCTTATTGAGTTCTCACTTATTTTGTTGAATAAATTTTGAATTATGTGGACCTCACGTGAATTTATATGCACGTTTTATTTTTTTACTTAATAGATTTGCTTTGAAGGATGTAAGATACATTTAAATCAAGTGGATTTCGAGAGGACCTAAAACCGAATGAAATGTCAATGTGCATGTTTCAAGTAAGTTAAACTTTTGAACTTCTTTTTTCTGATAAATTATTGTTACTGAAATGCTTATAGTTAGAATATTCAATAAAAATCTCACAACATAAGCTATCCTTCTACTTACATTAATATTATTTTGAGTTGTGTATTTATTCACATGTTGAAATATGTTAATACTTTGAAATATGCATCTTATTTATCTAACAAGATATACTTCACCTTCTTAATCTATAATTCCCTAAACAAATGATGTATGCCAATATATTTATATACCAAATTGTCAATTTTAAAAGACATAAAATTCAAAAAAGATAAACCTCTCGAAAGGATAATGATATAAATTTTCGAAATATCTTGTCTCTTTTTAATTTTTTTTTTCATGTTTAAAAAAATTAGAGAGAAAACTTAAAAGAATAAATATGGGAGAAAATATTCAAGATGCTTACAATTTAACAATTCTATTCCGTGAAATTCCAACTCAATCAAAGAAAAAAGTCATGAGATAACAAATCAATAAACCAAAGTTTTATCGGTCGAGTGTGAAACCTATTGACATTGGAATTCAAATTTCACAAGAAAGACAATGTTGTCTATGCTCCGATGCAACTGGGATTGTGATTTAGAGCAAGAAATGGGACGGCTGTAAATACTTGTCTGTGCCGCAATCCCAGTTTTTGGGCTGTCTCTTTTGTATAGACATTGATTTTTTGACGGCAACGGCTAGACTTGTATATTAATTCCTCATTAGTAATTGATATGCCTTTTGCTATTCAACTTGGGCAAATCCATTTGCTGCTTAGTAGTATTAGAACATAAACGTTGTCGAACGGAATTGAGGGATTTTATAGTGGGATTCTCGTCATCATTTTCTGATGAAACTGACAAATGGACTTCATAAGCTTATGATACTCCATGTGCTTTTGAACGTGGAATAAAAGCTGACATATTATATAATATAGTTTAAATGAATAGATCTTTTAAATTAAAATTGATACTCCAGACTTCATTAAAGCTTATAAAACTAATAAGTTTATAGACATCTTCAAAGGTATCACATTAAATTGGGTCTGAGAGTCTCCCGATCTTGCCCATTGAACAATTATGGAAGTAGACAAGCTTTGCAGAGCAATTTCAAAGGATTGGAGAAATGTGAAAATTTGCAAGATTTTTACGTGAGGAAAATAACTAGTTAACATATATTGATAATCTACTTTTGCATTTTTCTTTTCGCATTTGTATTAGTATTATTTGGGGTTGTAACCCATTGAGGATAGAACAATTCAGAAGAAAAGTTTACAAATTGGATACAAGCAGCTTGAAAGTTTAAATTAAAAAAATTTCTTAATGTATGTATCGGAAAAAAAACCAGAAAACAAGATTTAATTATTAGCTTCTTCTTCATGAATTTAATTCTGTTTTAGTTTATAGTACATCGGTTTCCTTATTTAAGCGTTGTATTGTTTAAATGACATTTTCGTCCAATCCTTTGAATTGCCAAAGTAAAAATCAAGATCGTCTCTTTTTGTCCATTAGGTAAATTTTATTTGAGTTGTTGTAATTAAAATATCTATTGAACAACAAACTAATACATTAAACCTTATTTGCTCTTATTTTGTTATATATATTTCAACTTATGTGGACTTTTACATGAATTCATGTACACATTTTAATTTTTTACTGAATAGATTTGCTATAAAGGATTTGAGACATATATAAATCAAGTGGATTTCAAAAGTACCTGAAATCGAATGAAATGTCAATATGCATGTTTCAAATTAGTTAAACTTTTGAACTTATTTTTCTGATAAATTATTGGTATTGAAATGTTTATATTTAGAGAATATTCAACAAAAATTTCACAACATAAGCTATCCTTCAAATTACATATATTTTATTTTTAAATTTTGTATTTATTTACATATTGAAATATGTTCATTTTATATTTATCTAGCAAGATATATTTCTCCTTCTAACTTAATCTATAATTACTTAAACAAATTACGTATGACAATATATTAATATACCAAACTATCAATTTTAAAATTAATTGGAGATAAAAGTCGATAAAGATAAACCTCTCTAAAGGATAATGATAGTAATTTTCACAATATCTTGTCTCTTTTTAATTTTTTATTTCAAGTATAAAAACAATGAGAGAGAAAAGTTGAAAGAGATAAATATGGGAGAATATATTGAAGATGCTTACTATTTAATAATTTTGTTTTGCGAAATTCAAACTCAGTCAAAGAAAAAAGTCAGGAGCTAACAAATCATAAAACCAAAGTTTTATCAGTCAAGCATGACACGCTTGGCAAAACTATGCCCAATGCTTTTGCCTTGTGATGATCATAAATGTAAAGCGGAGTGTCATCAAGCTTTTTTATTGAAAGAAATAAGTATGAGAGCGTGTATTTGAGTCTCTTCATTTGTCTTATTCTTTGAAATTCAACTCAATAAGAAGATATCTTATTCTTTTTGAATTTTTATAAAATTAATTATGTACAGCTTTAATCTAGATTTAATATGCATGATTTTTACTTTAATGACATATGTTGATTGAAAACTATTGTAACATGCATGCAATCTAATTTACATAACCCTAAATATGCATGTGCTACATGATGTGGGATGAATGATGTAGTAATGCTATATGCATATGCTTGTTCTTTTTAGGTTTTTATTTATTTATTTTCATTTTTCATTTTATTAAACCAAAATCCAAAACTAAGCTAAGTCTTATCAGAAAATTTCATCTAAAAGTATTACGTGAAGCTAGGATGCAATTCTAGAACAACATAATTATCAAACTGTCATGCAATGTGAACCTTTTTTTAATTTTATTAATTATAAAATTTACTAGGCAAATGAACACGATCATATACAACATATAATTCGCTTCTAAATAAAACAAGAAATTACAATAATCAAAAATCTAATCCGATGTCTCTTGGCTTTGGCTCAGTATTTCCGATTATTATGACCTTTGACACAATAATTTTCTTAATTGGATAATGCCTAACAAAATCAACAACCATGACTAAAAAAATCCATGTATGCATTTTGGCCAGAAGTGGCACTTAAATGAACAATTTCACTTCGATTTGGCACTCAAGTAAGTGAAAAAAAAAGTTTTGGCATCAAAGTGAGCACCGTATGAAAATTATGGCACGCCTAGTGTTCTTACCCCCAAGTGTCATGAGTAAGGGAGGTTTCCTGGACCGTGACATTCTGCCCCACTCAATTCCGCAACACCCTCGTTATGGCTGTTCCGTCGCTTCCCTGCTTTCACTTAACCATCAATGTCACTCCCTAGGTCTTACAAAGATGGCAACGCTTGCCCAAAATATTAGGCCACTCCACTCCAATTGTTACTTCCCTGGATCAAAGCCATTCACGAAATGTCTAATCACTCATGTTCCTTGACAAGTATGGCACCCCTAGCCAATTGTGCTTCTTTGGTAGCACCTTCTTTTGCCTACTGAGCTCCTCCTGATCTCTATAAGCCAATGGAGGGTATCCCCTTGTTGGAAATGTGATAACATACCTCATCTTAAGATTTGCCCACAGGAACGTTATCCCTATTCGGTGAGCAATTTGGTCCCTTCCCATGCCCCCATTGCTATCCTAATAGCTAGACGAGAGCCACACATCATCTGAGCCCTCCTGGCCCCCGCAATCATTCTTTGCCATCATAAGACTCGGAAGAGAATAGGCTTTTCCCCGAATCACCCACCTACTAGAGGGATCCCTACTCTAATACCATTTGTCACAGGTCAGTAGTTCCTTGGTCACGGAATAACGTGTGTAGCCCCTGGTGAGCGGAATTAACTAGGCTAGCCTTTGTTCATTAGTTGTCCTTGTGAACAATAGGCGGATAGCTTCCTTCTACGATATCATATCATGCCCAGCTTAGCTCGGGTGTCTAGTCTATCAAGCCAGACAACATATAACTTTAAGCTTAACAACTAATTTCGACCTACCATGGTTTCTTAAGGAGAGAGCACCATTAGTTTCCAATCAATTTGTGCACGGGATGCCAACCTCGCTTTCGGAGCTCCTAAGTAATATAATTCTTCAATCCTAGAACTCCTAGCACCATCTCTCGACATATGGACCTTGGAGTGCCAAAACTTGGCACGGGGGATACTTAAGTGCCAATAATTACAAAAGGTACACTTAAGTGCCAAAATCGGAGCTAAAGAGATCAGTTAACTACCAACGGCGAAAAATTTCGGCCAAACTGCCACGTGTCCATTTTCCAACGATTTCATTTGCTGATGGAGCATTTTTTTTTCAAAATAAAAAATCCCCTGCAAATTTTAATAAAAAAAAATTGCCAAGTCAGGCTAATTTTTTTTTAAATCGATTTTATTAAAAGAAAAAAGAGAAAAGAGGAGAGGAAGGCGATCTGGTGAGGGCTGTGTAGCCCTTGCCATCGCCCCATCATCACCGGGAAGGGTTGGTGACGGTGGGCGAGGGTCGGCCGGGGTCGTCGGGCCCTGGCCTGTGGCCGGTGACCCCGGCCGGGCCAAGGGCGAGGGTCGTCCGGCGTCACCAGCCATTGGTAAGGCCCGACGACTTCGACTGACCCTCGCCCACCGTCGCTGGCGGTGAGGGCTACACAATCCTCCTCGGATCCCCCTTCCCCTTTCCTTTTTTTTTTAATAAATAAAATCGATTTTATAATAATATATTTTTATAATAATTTAATATTATTTAATTAATAATTTTTAAAATCCACGTTAGAACAAAACGGCGTCGTTTTGGCTGATTTTTCTTCAACTTAGTTTCCGGCGAGCCACGTAGGCAAGAAAATTAATAAAAAAAATTGTCATATAGGATTTCCGGTAGGGTTTCGACGACGTGGCACTTAAATGTACTTTTTGTAACTTTTGGCACTTAAGCGTCCTTTCGTGCCAAGTTTTGGCACTCGGGTTGTACTTATGCCACCATCTATCCTAACAACACTTATATGGACTAGTTGTATTCATCATCTTTGAATCACTCACTCTTCACCCAAGAACTCCAAGTTCCACCACTAAGGGTCACGAGTATGGGAGGTTTCACGAATCATGATACAAGTGTCATGGCTCGAAGGCATGAACGATCCATGAGGGTTTCTGCACGATGCCATGATCGATCTTTCGAAACGAGCAACCCTCAACCGATATCCCTAAGTCCTAGGGTTTTCTTGAGTATTCTAGAATATTTTTAGGGGCGGGCGATACGGTAATTGTACATCTATGTAATAAAGGAAGGTAGGCAGTAGTTTGGGAGATACAATCTCAGCTGTATGATCGAGGAGAGCTCTACAGGTACGGTGTGTCCTGTATTTGTATAAATAAGGGTCTCCTCCCCCTCATTCGTATCATCTAATTCACAAGAGAAATACAATCAAGAGCTTCTCTATCAAGAGCTTTTCTCTCTAAAATTCTTGTGAGTTGAGTAGGAAAAGTTGCTTGGGAGAAATCCTAAGGCCGCATGGATTGAAGAGAACGCTAGATCGATTAGCTCATGGTAAGTGGTATCAGAGTGAGTTCATTCCAAGGCGCAATGGTTGATTCTCGTCCTAAGGTGTTGATCGCTCTGAAGGTTAATCATGAGGATCGTGGAAGGGTTGTCGAGAAGGCCAACAAGGGAAGAAAGAATCGCGCTGGTTCCAGTTCAAGGGATACTATAGGGGATCTAGAATGACGAGTGATGAAGGTAGAGCTGTTCGCCACTGAGATCCAAAGATTAGTTGATGACCTGACCCAGATTGTCGATAGAGTGGAAGTCAGAAAGGAGGAGCTTGCGGCCAAGGTACAAGAGCTCAAAACCGGCGTGGGAGAACTCCGAAGCAAATTGTTGGAGACCTTAAGCAAGAGCTGGACCAACGGGATGAATCCTTGGAGGCCATGATGGCAGCCATGCACGTGGAGATAGTAGAGCTCAAAGGGAAGCTCACTTTATTGGAAGCGGCACGTGTGAACGGGGTGGTCATAGTGCATGCTGATTCATAAACAGATGCACCCAGGTTGGACAAATTCAAGGGCTCGTGGGTGCCCAAGGATGTGGACAATTTCCTATGGTACATGAAACGATACTTCCAAGCCATAGGGGTCAATGATGACGTAACACAGGTAAACAACACATCTATGTACTTAGTTGATAATGTATTGTTGTGGTGGCGTTGTTGATTGGATGGTAGAAGTGGTGATCCTATCACAACATGGAATAGATTTGTTGGGGAGCTTCGGGGAATGTACTATCCTTCATATACGGAGGAAGATGCTCATGATGAGCTAAAGCGGCTTGAGCAAAAGGGCGCAGTTCGTGACTAAATCAAGCGGTTTTCAGAGTTGCTACTCTAAATCTATTCGATGAGTGACAATGAGGCGTACCACCAATTTATGGGTAGTCTCAAGCCATGGACCAAGCAGGAACTCAAGCGGTGCACTGTGGGAGACCTCACATTGGCCATAGCCATGGTCAAATCACTTGTGGAATACAAGACACCTTCTACATCCAAGTCAGACTCTCGTCCGAAGGACAAGGCCAATGGTGGGAGAGATCAGGGAAGATTCAATTGCCCGAATGGAGGCAAACCATCGGCAGCCCCTCCTAAAGCTCATGCGGAGTCAAGTGGTGGAGGACAAAGGAAGGTACGCACATATAAATGTTTCTTTTGTTACGGTCCACGTATGGCACGAGATTGTCCAAACAAGGCCAAGTTGATAGCCTTTTGCAAGAAGGATGAGCCTATTGAGAAATCGCGGTTGGGTTCATTGTGAATCCTTAGCATGATCAAGTCCAAGAGCCAAAGGAGTCTAAGGGACTTATGTTCATGGACTTGAAGATCGGAGAAACACGATGAGTGCACTCGTGGACACTAGGGCATCCGATCTCTTCATATCGGAGGAATTTGCTAAGAAACTCACCCTTTGAGTCGAGAAATGAGTCGGGTGGCTCAAAACTGTGAACTCCAAAGAGGTCCTTGCTATCGGTGTTACAAGGAATGTGGAGCTCCAAATTGGGCAATGGATGAGCAAGGAGATTATCAAGGCAATTCCACTTGACGATTACGATTTTGTCATTGGATTGAAATTCCTAGATAGGATCCATGCCGTTTTATTGCCTTTTGCTGAGTGCATAAGCATCTTGGATACATGATGCCAATGCATGGTTTTGGTCCATCGCAAATTGAGTCACGATCGGAAGATAATCTTGGCAATGCAATTCACTAACGGAGAAGGAAAGGTGAGGTGACCATCCTAGTGGCCTTGAAGGATGAAGACAACAAGGATGTAGGGAATGATGTACCAACAGTGGTGAACCAAGTCCTTGAAGAATTCAAGGACATCATACCTCATGAGTTGCCCAAGAAACTTTAATCTTTAAGGTAGGTGGATCATCGGATTGAGTTGGTGCCCGACGCTCGACCACCCACCATGGCACCGTATCACATGGCACCCCCCGAATTGGAAGAGCTAAGGAAACAACTCAAGGAGCTGCTTGATGCAGGTTATATTTAGCCGTCCAAGGCTCCGTTCAGTGCGCCCGTCCTATTTCAAAAGAAGCATGATGGATCACTCCGGATGTGTATCAACTATCGAGCACTAAACAAGCTTACCATGAAGAACAAGTACCCAATTCCTCTTATAGCGGATCATTTCAATCAACTTGGGGGAGCACAATGGTTCACCAAGCTTGATCTCTAATTGGATTACTATCAAGTGCGGATTGCTAAAGAGGGTGAGCCAAAGATCGCATGCATGACGCGTTATGGAACGTACGAGTTCCTCGTCATGCCGTTTAGCCTGACCAATGCTCTAGCTACTTTTTGCACCATGATGAACAAGATATTCCATCCGTTTCTTGATCGGTTTGTAGTAATTTATCTTGATGACATCATTGTATATAGCTAGACGCTCAAGGAGCATGTCGAGCACTTGAGGATGGTTTTCCAAGTTTTGCACGAGAACGAGCTATACGTGAAGTGTGAGAAATGTGCCTTTACCCAAAGAGAAGTCCCGTTCTTGGAGTACATTGTTGGGGATGATTGAGTTCGGATGGATGGGGTGAAAATTCGAGTTGTGGGAGTGGACGGATCGATGCCAAGAAGTGTTTGATCGATTGAAGTAAGCCATGACCAAGGAGTCGGTGCTGATGCTGCTAGATCACATGAAACCTTATGAGGTAGAGACTGACGTTTCCGATTATGCTATTGGTGGTGTTCTCATGCATGATGGCCATCCGATTGCTTTTGAGTCTCGTAAGTTGAACAATATCGAGTGACAGTATACCGTTCAAGAGAAGGAGATGATTGTGTTGGTTTATTGCCTTCGGATGTGTAGGCATTATCTCCTTGGATGAAAGTTTTTTGTGCAAACCGATAACGTGGCTACGAGCTACTTGCTACTTTCATACACAAAAGATGCTGAGTTCGAAGCAAGCTTGATGGCAAGATTTTTTGGTGGAATTCGACTATGTGCTGGAGTACAAGTCGGGGAAGGCTAACTCTATAATGGACACAATTAGTCGAAAGGAGGAGCTGGCAAACCTCATAAGTAGGTTGAGTTGTCTGTGGATCAACCGTATCAAGGAGGGGCTCAAGCACGATCAAAAGGCTCAAGGACTCCTAAGGTACGCACGAGAGGGCAAAACCCGTTAATTTTGGTGCGAAGACGATCTTCTCTACACCAAGGGATGGTGACTGTATGTGCCACTCTATGGGAAGTTGAGGAAGGAGGTACTACATGAGTGCCATGATTTGAAGTGGGTGAGTCATCCAGGGATCCATTGTACACTAGCCCTTATCGAGGAACAGTACTATTGGCCTCAAATGAGGGACGACGTTAAGGCATATGTGAAGACTTGCCTCATATGCCAAAAAGACAAGCTCGAGCAATTATTGTCACTAGGTTTTCTAGAGCCACTTCCCATCCCCACATGTCCATAGGAGAGTATTTCCATGGATTTCATCGTCAACTTGTCGAAGTCTGAAGGGTGTCTGACACTTATGGTTATGGTCGACTAATTCTCCAAGTACATGACGTTTGTGTTTGCGATGAAGGATTGTTTGGCTAAGGAGGCAGCTAAGCTCTTCCTAAAGTATGTGGTCAAGTATTAAGGAGTCCCTCAAATGATCATGAGCGATTGTGATCCCTGATTCACGGGGCGGCTCTGGATGGAGTTTTTCAAGCTGCTGGGGTCAAAGTTGAATTTCTTTACAAGTTTGTATCCCAAACCGATGGTCAAACAGAGCGAATCAATGCATTCTTGGAGATTTACCTTCGGCACTACGTGAGCACGATGCAAGCGATTTGGTTGAAGTTGATCAACGTGACCTAGTTCTCCTACAACTTGCATTGGAGCGAGTCTATCGGCTAGAGCCCGTTCGAGATCACGATGGGGCAACAACTGCAAACCCCAAGTGTGGTTGCATCGGGTTACAAGGGGAATAGACCTCCTGCATTCAAGTTTGCAAAAGATTGGCAGGAGCAAGCGGACTTGGTGCGGGCGTGTGTACACAAGGCCTTGAAGCTTATGAAGAAATGAGCAGATGAAAAGTGACGGCACGTGGAATTCCAAGTTGAAGACTTAGTGTTGGCTAAGCTACATGCGATTCTTCGATATAAGAATGTGCACAAGGGGTTCATCGGACGATACGAAGGGCCATTTTGTGTGCTTTAACGGGTTGAGAAGGTCACGTACAAGCTGGAGTTGCCACCAAACTAGAGGTATATCTGGTTTTCCATGTGAGTATGCTTAAACCTTTCCATGTAGAAGAGGAAGATCCGGACCGAGGGGAGTCACAATGGGCACCATTGGGAGCAAAGACCTTGCATTATTAGGAAGTCGACTATATCATGGCAGATCGAATCATACGGAAATGGTATTGTCCGCCGAAGCAGGAGAACATGGTCTGATGGAAGGGTCTTCCGAAGAGTGAAGTTAGCTGGGAACCCACAGATGTTCTTTAGCAATTCAAAAAGCAAATCGAAACATATCATGCCGAAGATGTGATGAGGATATCACTCGATTAGGTGGGGGAGAATGTCACGGTTTGCAGACGTGAACAATCTAGGAGGGTTTTTGCATGATGCCTCGATCAATCCTTTGGATGGAGCAACCCTCAACCGGTATCCTTAAGTCCTAGGGCTTCTACATGATGCAGTGATCAATCCTTTGGATTGAGCAGCCCTCAACTACACATCTATGTAATAAAGGTAGGTAGGTGGTAGTTGGGGAGATATGATCTCAATTGTATGATCGAGGAGAGATCTACGAATACGGTGTGTCTTGTACTTATATATATAGAGGTCTCCTCCCCCTCATTTGTATCATTTCATTCACAAGAAAAATACAATCCAGAGCTTCTCTCTCTAGAGTCTCTCTTTCTAAAATCCTTGTGAGTTGAGTAGGAAATGCTGCTTGGAAGAAATCCTAAGACCGCATGGGTTGAAAGGAACATTAGATCAATTGGCTCATGACACAAGCATATGAGATTTAGATAGCTCACGAGCTTGTATATTATCAATGTAATTTTTTTACTTTGACTAAACATATGTGTAAAAAACATTTATTTATCCCATCAATTAAGCATTTTTGTGAATAAATTAATCTTTATTTAGAAACAATGGAATTATAATTAATCCTTCATAAAGAAGTCTCAAAAATAAAATTCTCGATATTGTTAAAACAAGTGCGAATATGAATGGATAAATGACATTAACTAAGGATGAAGGCTCTCTCTCTTTTTTGTGTCAAATTTGGGCTTGATGGTTTTAAATGATTCCGTTCAACATTTCTAACTGATCTTACTTCCACATTGGCAAGAACACTAAGTATGAGACCGGTTGTCTGGGTGTTTTAAAATGAAAAGTGCCATTTCTTCACCTCATGGTATTCTATATATCCAATTTTCTTGAAAAATGACACATAATCGTTGTTTAATGTCTCTATATTCTTTACAACTTCAATAAATCAATCACTTTTTCTAATTTATAGGCTAGAAAATGAATCAAGTCTGCCAAGAATGACGGAATTTTGTCCCTAAACAAAAATATCAATACTGCATAGTCTTGCACTGTCATCTTTCCAGCATTCATAGAAAGTAGGGAGTCAAGGATACTGTGTCTATACTGGATATAAACTCACGCGATATTATAAATTTCACTTAAACCGACCCTACATGTGATCTGAGGCTTGCTTTAGGCGAATTTTCGCTTCTCCGGATGGTCCTCGATGGTCCCTTTATTCATGGTCGCTCCAGAGCGGTCCAGGCCTGTTGCTGGGCTATCTTTAAGCCGCGGAATGGCTCAACACCAACTGTCTAGACCGTCCTCCGTCTGAACAGTGAGCGTGCAGCACACTTTCGGTTTGCGCGGGCTTCTCCTGGCTGGTCCTCGATGGTCCCTTTGGTACACGATCGCTCTAGGATTGCCGATGGCCGTTTCGGGATCCTTTATAAGCCCGTGAGCGGCTTGAATGTCTGCCATCGAGACCGTTTTTTGGTCTGAATAGTGGGCGTCCAGCCCACTTTCAGTTGGTTTCCGCTTCCTCGAACCGGTCCCTTGGCAATACCCTTTGTTTATTTATTTGATTTTAGCATCACATAACATATAAATATGTTTGGATCTACTCTAGTCTCTTTTGTGCAGACTAGTTATACCTTTTTCCTGCGCAGAGTTTAGACGTTGTCACAAGAACATTCTGCTTCCTCAAATTTCTTAAGACAACACTTAACGTATTGTTTTAAGAGGCAGCACAAAACGAAGGGGACAAATGTTGCTTAGGGTGCGTTTATTTCAATGAAAGTAGTTTATTGGAAAGTATTTTCTGGACTTTCCGCTATTTGTTTTTCCAAAAACGATTTGGTCAATGGAAAATATTTTCCAGTCAATATAAATATTATGTATTATTTTAGGAAAATGAATTCCTGTGCATGGGAAAGGGAAAACATTTTCCCTCTTTATGAGGTCTTTAGGTTATTCCCTTTTTGTTAGTTCAAATGTTATTCAATCATTTTCCAAATACAATCCAAACGCTTGAAAACATTTTCAATCACATATCATTAAACATAAGAAAGCTAATCATCTTCATGGAAAATGATTTCCTGGAAAATATGTTCCAAAAATGGTACGATTTCCACGAAACAAATGCACCCTTAGTCTCATTCATTAGGCAACACAGCACAAAGCGTAGCCCTACGTATTGTAGAAAACAACACATTTTGTTTTGTAGCGTTGCTTTCAATGAGATTTTAGGAAAGATTTTCTTTCTAGAAGCATTATTTCTATATTAATTTGTGGAAAGTGACAAATAATGTTGTTTTATAGCCTGCAATGAAAGAAAAGAAGAACATGTGGATCAAATTGTTGCCTCGAAAAAAGATTCAAACCTATAATTTGTTGAAATTAATGTTCCATCTGTTTCATGGTAAATAAATTATTTATACAGTATTTTTATGAAAAAATCATTTGTATCGGTTGAAATAATTAATCAACGAGAAATGTTTTCATTATCGATAACAAAATATATTCCAATATTTTCGTGGATGATGAATTTTTCGTTTGTTTTTTTTTTGTCCACGATACAAATGATCATTTTTAGGAAAATACTTTTTTAAAATCATTCATTTTTTGTAAAATAAATGGAGTCTAAGTGACCCATGTCTATACATAAGATTAGATAAGGAAAAAAGGAATGGCATTGTGCTAAGTCTTGCTTAGTTATTCCCTCCCCGGTTGATTGAAGGCTATCAACTTTTGGCAGTTGAAGATACCATGCCACAATAGTTACAAGTGTTGCTTATTATAATGAGAATTGCCAAACGCTGAACTTTGTTGGACAATTGGATGAAAAGTGATGAAAGGAAGTGATAAATGCCACCCATACCGTTTTTAGCAATAAATGTATGTCCAACCTTTTAGATAGCACTGGCACAGTTGCATGCTTTAATGGAATAATATTGTGGTGGTGCCTTATCAAGATTGAACAACTGACTAATTATGTGTAACTGTCGATGTTACACATGTCAGTGCCATTGCAATGTGTGTCAAGGGTCAATTGGTTGGTTAACATCGCCTTTACCATCGATTATTTGCAGAATAGTCTGTGGTCCCCATCTAGAATGTTGATTGTTTCGAAGATCAAGTTGATCGCCGGATGGATTGCTGGAGGTGTATATAATCTTTTGTTGGGTCACTTGATATCTCTCTTAGTGACTAGTTCTTAAATAAAATGAATGGTAATTTATGCCTACGCTTGACGATCCAACTTTGCCAATGACAAACGCACTTAAAACTCATCTTAACCGGCTTACAATTTCTTGGACTTTCCATCCTGGACAACAATACAAAGCAATTTATTTAATTAGTTGCCGACACGACAATAACATCTTGGAAAGGCTACTGTTCTCAACGGCCGCACAACCCCTTAAAAAGTGTTACGTAAATGTCTCTAACAGAGCGAACCCCCGTAAATGATTATGCAAGCTTATTCTGGACGATGCAGTACGTTAAGCATGAGGAGCGTTGCTCCCCGACATGCTTAGGAGAGAATTCGCATGTTCTTGCACCACATTCCAAGCCATGATCACGTGCCTCTCCCTCACCAAAACTGCCCCCACGGCAAACCGCAATACATAAACTCCTCCGACCACCGTATGAGACATGAAGATCTGACCCGAAGCATTGATGGCGTGAAGTAACTGTGCATTGAGCTTGTTCGCCTCGTTTAGCTCCCATGCTTCGCCGTGTTCGTTTCCCACTGCATGGCCATTCACCATGCTGGCCACCGCCGAAGGATGAATCCTGAAACAAACCAAAGCGAAGTTTCTCGGGAAAACCACTTCAAACCGGCAGTCTTTCGCCACGAGCTCCTCAAAGAGCTTAGCCAATCTGCAATCGTTCCTTATGTGACTCCTCAGATTGCGCACGCCATACATCCTGAGCACAAGCCACAGCTTCAATGACCTGAACCTCCTGCTGAGAGAAAGTTGCCAATCTTTATAGTCCACAACTTGATTTGACTCGGTTGCCTCGTTCTTGAGGTACTCGGGGTCCGTTGACAAGGACTTCACGAGGGCATTCGGGTCTTTTACCCAGAGGCAGCAGCAATCGAGAGAGGTCAAAAGCCACTTGTGTGCATTGAAGCTGAATGAATCTGCAAATTCGATCCCATTGAGGAATTTCCTGTATTCCGGGCATATGCACGAAGCCCCTGCGTATGCGGCATCAACATGAACCCACATGCCGAACTTGCGCGCCACTTTGCATAAAGGTGACAGTGGGTCCACAGCTGTGACTGAAGTTGTCCCGACTGTGGCGCATAGGTACAATGGAATTAGCCCCGCATCGATGTCTGAACGGATTGCCTTCCCTAGCAAGTCCGGGCATAAACTGAACAAGGTTGACTTCGTCGTCTTCAAGGCCCGGATGTTCCGTGGGTCTATTCCCACGACCCGGGCAGCTTTCTGGAACGAGCAATGGGTTTGGTCTGACCCGTAGACAACAAGCTTCGTGATGGAATCATGTCCCGACCTCCTCAGGACCCTGTCTCTCGCGGCAATGAGAGTGCAAATGATGGCCTCGGTGGTGTTCCCTTCAATGACTCCCCCGCCATTCCCTGAAAAGAGGAATTGCCTTGGCAATTCCAGCATCTTCCCGAGCCAGTCCATGACTAGGCTCTCAAGCTCAGTTGCAGCGGGGGACGAGACCCAGTTGAATCCCACCACGCTGAAGCCTGCACAAAGCATCTCGGCAAGGATTGCTGCAGTGCTAGTGTTGGTCGGGAAGTAGGCGAAGAAATTGGGGCTCTGCCAATGAGTCAATCCTGGGACTATGTAACGGTGCACATCGTCAAGTATGGCCTCCAGGGGTTCCTTATCCTGCGGGGCAGAACTCGGGAGGCATTTGGAAAGATAACCGGGCTCGACTTGGCTAAGAACCGGGTGTTTCTCAACATTCTTGTAGTAGTTGACCAGGAAGTCGACGACCATCTGTTCTTGACGCCGGAACTCTCCGAGATCAAGAGGATTCATCGTGATCTCATCGCCAACCACGTGTTTGAGCAGGTGCTCGCATTCGCATTCGAGGGTTCCCATGATATAAGTGCAGCTGGGGGTTGGAGATGGAAGCAAAAATGAAATGGGGTTGCTGCTGATGCTTTTGTTCAAGCTAACTGCAAGATGATCAGTTTCTAGGTGGGCCTATACAGACGAGGTGGCCTTTTATGTATGGAAGTATTGAAGTAGGTCTGGTACGAAGTTTCCGGGTTGTTGTTGCGCACCTTTCTATCTTTATAGACTAACAACCACTTTGCCCCTTTTAATTAGGGCGATTTGGTCCTTGCCACATACATATGCATCATTCAACCTTAGTGAGGTCCACTTAATTCATTGCTCTTGCCACATATATACATTACTTCTCTTTTTTTGTTTGGTCATACACATTTATACATTGCTTTACTCGTTAGACAGAGGAGTGGCTTTTGTTCTTTTTTTTCTTATGAGATGGAAGGAATGAAGAAGAGTTATCAAAAAAAAAAAAAAAAAAAAAAAAAGAAGAGGAAAGAAAAAATAATAAATATGTGCAGGAGGGGAGAGAGACTTGCTAATAGTTAGGAAGCATCAATACATTTTGGGAGCCTCTGCGTTATGTTCGACACTCCAACGCGTGGTCAACTCTTTCAATACACTCTGACAGGCGAGTTTGGAATTTTGACACGCGATTCCAATACACTGGGTCAATTTTTAAATTTTTTGATAAATGAGGGGTCAAAATGTAAATATGTAAAAAAATAAAAATAATAAAAAATATAAAGAGGGAAAGAAGAAAAACTTTATCTTTTCTTCTCTTTTGACTCTTATTTTCCGTGACACACAATTCCCACAAGTTTTTTTTTTTCTCTTCTTTTCTAACATGCAAATCCATAATGTGGATTGTTTTTTCTCCAAGTTTTATGAATTATTGGAATGGAATGTAATTGAATTTGTTAAATTGAAACAATGAATGATATTAATAAATGATAAATTATTGTTTTTAGTGTAAATTTATTCTATGCTCTTTTTTTAATTATTTATTTGTAAATTTGAATCAAATTAATTTGATTGAAATAATCATAAAAATGATAATTTATCATGTATATATAAAAATATATATTTCATATACAACATGTTCCAACATATTGGAATTCTCAATTTTTTTAGAAATAATATGTTAGTGTGTCATATTGTGTTGCATGTCACGTGTTGGTGTCGATACCACTTAAGCTAATAGAGTAGGCCCTATAGTGCCACTTGTCGTCCAATTAATGGAGTAGTGCGTTGATGACGTGACTATTACAATTACACCTAATATTTTCTACAGGTTGCAATGGACCAACTCTTTGTTTTTATATTTTATTTTTTCTATTCTTTTCTTCTGCCTAGTCAGGCCTTCCCCTTTATCCTCGACGGGACATGAAAGCCGAAATCAAGGAAGAAAAATTGAATGAATGGAGAGATTTTCGTGACCAATTTCTCAAGATATACATATTGGGTTTTGATTGAAAAACACCTGCATAGATAAAATTGAAAAAAAAAAAAAAGATTCCCAACGGAAGCAAAACACCCATGCCTGTATCTCCAAAACATTGTACATTTTAATAAGAAGCACATATAAATGAAAATGGGGGCTAATCACACTACCCTTATACCATGATCAAAGTAATTTAATTTTTGATTTTCTTCAAATTTAGACCATAAATGCTTGATCTACATGTAGTGTGCCTAAAGTATCTTGGTTATGATGTTCTTCAGTTCGAGCCCCAACAAATGTGAAACCTTTGGTTTAGACACATAACCAATCTTGCGTCAAACAGTAGAGAAATTTGAAAGAGTTCATCACTTCAATTGTGCTAGCAATTACTTTTATATGTGACTAATTTGATTGATCTCTATCATCATGTAATCATTTCTCAATCACCTCATATTGTCGGTCTTAGATCTCATTTATTCAAATCAATTCAGCTCATTAATTTTGAAATTATTTCAGAGCATTAATTTGACCATTAAGTCTAAACTCGCTTTAAAGTTTGAATTTGGACGTTGATTTTGAAATCATTTTAGAGCATTAATTCAAGAATTATTTCTATAATCATTACAAAATATTATTCAAGACAATAAGGGCGCACATAATAACCATTTTATTTTTGTTCAAGAACTATTTTTCTAATATAGATTTATTTCTAGAACAAAAATTTGTTTGATAAAATAATTTCATTTTTCTATTTTAGAACAGATTTATATTCCAAAATAGGTTTGGAATAGAAATCTTTGGAATAGAAATCAGAAGTAATTTGTTTTTACTTTTCTATTTTTGAAATAGAAATCAGAAATTATTTCTCTTTTATACTTCTCATATGAAGAAGTCTCTCCCTAATTCCCAGCCATTCGCCCTCTTTTGGCCGCCGTCACTAGCCACTATTGCCACTGGCCATTGTTGCCCTCTCCCCTCATTGGCTTCTCACTTGCCACTACTGTTGTTAGCGGTTGTTGGTCGCTGCCGCCCTCTTTCCCCACCACCACTGCCCTCTCACCCTACTAGCCGCCGTCGCCCCCTTCCCCTGCTAGTTGCCCGCCACTACCATCGTTGGTGGTCATTGGCCGTTGCTGCCCCCTCCTCCCACCATTATTGTTGTCGATTGCCAACTGTCGTTGCTTGTCATTAGCTGCCGTTGCACCCTCCCCTCGTTGCCAACAATCAAGAGAGAGAAATTTTGTTTTATTTCCAGAATAGAAATTTTGTGACGTTATCAAACGTGTATTTTTGCTTAGAAACTTATACAAGAATAGAAATAAAAAAATTTATTTCTTTTCCAGAAATCAATTTCTGGACAGAAATTTTATCATTCGCACCCTAATTCTCTAACCGTTGCAAAATTTTAATTCAACTGTTAAGATTGAAAACGTTTCACAACATTAATTTGGTCATTTGATTCTAAAACTATTTCAGATCATTAAACTAGCTATTGATTTTGAAACCGTTTTAGATCATTAAACTAGCTATTGATTTTGAATCTGTTTCGAATCTTTAATTTGGGCATTGGGCATTGATTTTGAGCCATTGATTTTAAACCCATTTCAAATCATTAATCTGACTATTAATTCTAAAACCATTTCAAATCTTTAATTTTGCCATTGGTTCTGAAACTATTTTAAAATGTCAATCTTCAACCTGACTCAATTTGATTGCCGCAATTACAAACACATTTGGAATGTTGTCTCTCCTATTTAAATGCCATTCTAAATTAGTTATGATGTGTGACATCCTTAGGTTCATCATTGAGTTGACAATATCACTTGTGTTAACACGCTAATACAACTAAGAGAACCGATTGTCTCGATTAATCTCCAATTCCAACAAATCATGAGTACTAGTATGTCATG
Source organism: Angophora floribunda (assembly GCA_014182895.1). Taxonomy (NCBI): domain Eukaryota; kingdom Viridiplantae; phylum Streptophyta; class Magnoliopsida; order Myrtales; family Myrtaceae; genus Angophora; species Angophora floribunda. The sequence goes on from CM024709.1 coordinate 21,031,987, forward strand.
GCTATCCATGCAGTGTGAATATTTTAAGAACACAATGAACCTGTCAACTTTGGCTACCATGTAATTCAATCATTTTGTCTTACATGATTGCTTTAGGGCATTAGCTAGCAATACCATCATGTCCTATATGGAAATTTCGTGAAATATATAGAAATTACCCTAAAAAGGATTTTTTTTTCCAAAATTCTCCAAATGGATGTTAGTCCCTAAAAAATTACTCTACAACGATGGCCAAGCTTGAGAATTTTTTTTTATCAAAAGTAAATGCTTTATTCATATCTTAAGATGATACGTAAAAAATTCAAAATAAAGCATATTCAAAATAGTAAATTTTAACAGCAAATTATAAGCTGGGGGGATAGACCCTCGTATTTTTGATATAGAGCTATCTTTGGTGCAGTCTTAGGACCGCTTGGGACCCTTTGGTCCTCCTTTGATCTGTATATTTGTACATGTTTTGTTCTCAACCTGTGATCGTGGTACTTGGTTACTCCAACGACATGTTGTCTAGTTGAGTGCCTGTTGATGCCATGCCTCACTCCTGTTGTACATTTTGTTGGTCGATAATTTATAATCTTACCTTACCAAAAAAAAAACAGCAAATTATAAGCTGCTATAATAAACACACTTGCATCCCACAAGAATGGTTCTGTCATAAGATTATACATATGTCATGACTATCCACACAGTGTTAATACTTTAAGAACATAATAAACCTTTCAACACTGGCTACCATGTAATTCATACATTCTGTCCTATATGATTGATTTAGGGCATTAGCCAACAATACTACCATGTCTTATTTGGAAATTTGTGAAGTAAATAGAAATTACCCTAAAAGGATTTTTCCCCGAAATTCTCCAAATGGATGCTAGTCCCTAAAAAATTACTCTACAACGATGGCCAAGCTTGAGATTTTTTTTATCAAAAGTAAATACTTTATTCATATCTTAACATGATACATAAAATATTCAAAATAAAGGATATTCAAAATAGTAAATTTTAACAAAAAATTATAAATTATTGTAATAAACACTTGCATCCCACAAGAGTGGTTCTGTCTCAACATCAAAATAGAATGAAGGACAGCCAACCAACGAATCTCTTATCATTAACAGTGATAAGAACTCTTCTTCAAGTACTTATAGCTAGGCTGAGCATGGTCCAAGTGAGTAGTTTCTATCTTAAAATCGAGAACCACCCACTAAAGACTGGTTCCGAAAAATTAGAACACGGAATCACCTATTAATTCCATAGGCTTACACGAGAACTAAACCGCAATTCATGGAATCTGTCGAAATATCTCCAACAAATTCATGTAGTGCAACGGCAATTTTCAAACTGAAAATTGAGGCAACATGGGTTTCAGTCCCATTTCTTGATGATTACAAACATCTCGAGCCATTGATCTCTTTCACACAAATTTAATTGCTTGGTCCACAGTGAAGTTATTATTGCAACCCAACCACCCTTCTCTGGCCACAACACCTTGTAGTGATTTCCAGCACAAGGTGTGATTTTCACTTTCACTAAAGTGTAAAAGTGAGCTGAAATCCTGGTTTGGTCCAAGTGGGCGGTTCCGTACTTAGAATTAAGAACTAGACCAGTGCTTACTAATTCTAGTAAATTGGAACTGAGGACCGGACCGTTCCTCATGGGAACCATTGATTCTAGGTTGGTTCAGTCTAGTTTTGGACAGTTCTCAATCCCTTTACATGTCCCTAGTAAGATCTTGCCCAGCAGACTGTAGTTGGTTTGGTTTAGCGTCCTCAACACCATAACAAATGGAGACACCAAAAATGAAAAAGCTCCCTAAACAATATCCAAATCGGGAGAGGTTGCACGAGCATATAATTGCCTCTAAGAACCCTTCGATCCAGATCTAGAGGTGAGAATTTTCAGAACTCGCAGAAGTCGTGTAACTTCCGATGAAGCAAGAACTGACCAGTAGGAGTTCACCATACTCCTCCTCAATTCTATCAGACTTTTTGGTCTTGAAGATATGAAGCTAAATCCCAACGATGGAAGCAGAACATACGCCAATCGAGTGAAGAAGAGCATCGACAGCAAGTGAAGAAACAAAAGATAAAACAACAAAATACTTCCAGATCAGATCGAGAGAGAGAATCTCAACTAGAGTTGAGAAGATGAAGCCTCCCTCGACCAAGAGGGAGGTTGGAGTGGAAGAGAAAAAGAGAAACCAGTGAAGGTTGGGCGAGGAAAGAAAACGGCTAGCATTTCGTCATCCTTACATCACAAGGTTGAAAGATCTAATTTGCTAACCAATCTAAGCTTGAGATTGATAAGTTTGAAAGACAAATAATCTTTACATTATTGATCAAACGACTTACAACTCAGAAAGAAAACAAAGACTATGCTTGTGGGTGACTTGGAGCTAGAAGCCAATAGCACAAACTCAAAACAAACTTACAAGAGCAAGAATTTGGCAAATAAAAGAAACGTAATAAATGGCTCATGCTATTTTCATCCTCTAAATGACTACAACACTTCTTAGTTTATTGAATTGATGATAATAGCCTCAAGTGAACTAATCAATCGAAAAGACAAATGGAGAGGGTGAAAGTTTATATTATTAAAACTATAAAAGCCGCACACTATCATGAAAATACAGGATAATATGTTAATCAAAATAATGATGCTTAACATTAACAACTCTTTTCAATAACGAGTATGAACCCTGTTGGTAACGTTGATTAATAAAAATAAATTATGACCATAAAGGATCTCACAACGTCAACCAAATAATTCCTCTAAAAAAATTGAATTAAAGAGTTAAATATTCAAAGAGTTATTAGAGATTGAATATTCAATATTAGTAGGGGCTACACAAGACCATTTAAATTTCAGGTGTGTACAAAGCTATTGCGGGTTGAAAATAACATGAGCCAATAAAATTTGTATAAAATCAATAGAATCTTGCAATTTGATCGAGTGTGCATCTATTTTTTTTTAAGTCTTAATCTTACTTATATATATATTTTATTCCTTTCCCGCTGCACCACCAATGGTTTCTACGTGCCTTTTTGCTCGTCGATCAAGTTTGGTCACTTTACTTGCTCCCACAATCTTCGGTTGGCATTGAACTGCGTCGTTATTTTGGGGTTGGCATTGGCATCAAGAATGTTTTAGAATGTTCTTATTTTCCATGTCCGATAATTTAGGGTTGTTATTTATATTTGATTTCCTTAGTCGGGTATCATCGCGATTCGATATCATCCAACTATTTTCCTGAGATTCCTAGAACTTTTCATAACTTCCTGCTATTTTGAATTTTCACGTGGAATAAGTGTATTAGAAGTTTTAAAACTTGTTATGAAAGTACAATTAAGTCCCAAAACATTCAAAAAATATAATTAAGTCCTATAACTTTCGAATAATGCAATGATGTCTTAAAACTTGTTATGAAAATACAATTAAGTCTTAAAATTTTCAAAAAATGCAATCAATGGAATGAGTTAAATGGACTAATTTAACAATTTTTAGTACTTGATTACACTTTTAAAAAGTTTCAAGACTTAATTGTACTCCTGTGACAAGTTTTAAATTTCCAATGTATTTATCTTTTTTAAATCTAGCATCACTTCAGCTGCCCTCACCCCCCTCTCTCTCTTTGCGAACCCCTTTTAATTTGATTCGACGTCAGGGTTTCCTCAAAATGTTGAATTCCATCAATTTCTTCGGTCGGTGAAAATGCTTTGCCACCTTGCCCGGAGGAGTTCCTCTTCATAAGCAACTAAGCCAGGCGTTGAGTATTACTCTCCCCATTTTTCAGCTAGACAAAGGGGATTTTGCTAATCTATTCCTTTCACTCAATAGCAAATCTCCTTTTTCGACCACATTGTTCTCCACTTCTCTACCTCGGTATGTGTCAAGCTTCTACCCCGAAGGTTTTATCTTCCCCATCTTTTGACTCCTGATCGCATGGTTATGCCAGCACCTTGTTTGGGGCTTCATATCAAAACCAGGATCAATTATTCAAGGAATGGTGTTAAAGTCCCTCCCACCGGCATGGTTCGCAAACTTGGAGGCCTCTCGCTCAGTGCACATTTTGGATAATCTATTTGCTCTCTAATCAAATTTGTGGTCGCCACCAATTCTATTCGGATGAATCCTAGACCAATTGGAAACCTGTTACAAAGTAGTGCGGGAAGTTTACCACTTAGGCTAAGCTACCGATCCACGTTAACCAGGGTTCAAATGTCCAACGGCTTGCTTATGCGCGGTGAAGGGTTAGCACACCCACAATGATCTTTTGGTATCACATTCGTATCGATGTAAGTCTTCATTTCTGCTTCTTATATGATTTTCGGAGTAAAATGAAAGATTTTTTGTTGTTGGAAATTCAAAACAAATTGTCTTTTAACTTCCGATTTAGTTCTGCTATTGATGTAGCTCGATTACTCGTGAAAATGGCATGACTCCATGTGGGTGCTTGTGCTTGGTCTTTTAATATAAATTCATGATGATATGCATAAAATGTGGAACATTTGTATTAACGACGATGGTGATAAAGTATGAAAAATTATGACATGTTCCATGCTGACAATAGAAAATCATATGGATGCCGTGACAATAATGGGATAAGGCAGATGATTGAACGATGACATGGCAAAGCACATGGCTTGATGATGACACTGTTAAAACATATGGACGTCATGGCAGTTTGACATGTGAGTGAGTTGTATTAAAAAAAATCCTACATTCGAGAATCGGTGTGATGTAGAGTGGTTTATATATTTTAATTAGCCCATATCATTAATTTAAACTTTTAAGTGAAGTCCGGTTAGAAATGTTAATGGGCTTGTGCTTAGGCTCAGACTCTCCCTTGGCAATCTCCTCAATCGAAGGTATCTAATTTCCTTTGCACACATATAATAAATTGTATCATATATGAGGGGAAGATGTTAAGATACATATTTAAATGAGTTGTATTGGAGAAAATTCCATATTGAAGAATCGGTATAATGTAAAGTAATTTATATATTATAATTAGCCATAACTTATTAACTTAAACTTTTAAATGAATGTAAAGCCAACTGAATATATTAACAGGCTCAAAGTCCCTATTAACAATCTTCTTGATTTAAGATATTGGGCTTTTTTTGCGGACGTCCAACACTAACGATAAAATAATAAATATATGTCATCGCGGTGAGATGATAAGCCGAAAAAATTGATGGTGTTATAATGATGACGTGACATGATTAAGACAGGTCTAGATGATAGGCTGTCATTGACGTGGACATGACTAAAATCGTAACAAACATGTATCGTGGTGATGACGTGACAAAACACACGACGTGAGGAAGATGCGGCAACACCTGCCTCGCAAGTTTACCCGCATGGCCATAACATCGGAGAAATGGTATAAAATGCGAATTTCAAAGTCGTTTGGTGTCGATTGGTCGTTGGCTTTGATCGGTGGGGATACTTAACAGAGCAAACAAATTTTATTTTTCGGCAGTTTTTACAGAATAGAGATAAAAATAAACATAACTTGACAAAAACCAATTTTGAAATCCGAAAGCAATCATGAATGGTGTGCGTTTATCATAAACGGACAGTTCATCCGCCGTTAACCCGACCTTCGGCTAGATTCATCATCATTAAATCCGCAATAATTAGAATATCAATTCTAAAATCAGAAGAGGGCCATGAAGTCAATTTTCTTGAATATTTTTATTCCTTTAAATAGGATAAGAAAATGGTTATCTTCTTATGACTTTTTTATATGGAAAATGCATTTTTATATAAACAAGAATAGGAAACTTGGTAAGTGAGAAGATGTGTGTAATGGCCAAAGAAATATATAAAGGACTCAATTGCAAATTTTAAAATAGGTTTGTGCTGTTTCTATCCCCTTATTAGCTTCTGACACCCTTTTTCATGTTAAATTGGCTATATTATCCCATACAAGTCCTAATCTTAACTTAAAATTATTTCCTGCCTTTTGTTTCAATTTTACTGGAGTCAAGACAACCCATACTCCGCTTAAACAACATCAATTATGGTTAAATATGGGGTACTCTTGATTTAAGATTATTGGCTTCTTTCTTTTATTTTTTATGTTTTTTTTCCTTTTCTTTCTTCATTTGAAACAAAATTTGTCTACCTCTTTTCAAAAAAATTATTTGGTTGATAGCTAACTAAATAATTATTTGACCAAAAGAAGCTAATTATTGTGTTAATGAGTTGCATATTTCTTTTTTTTTATTGGGATTTAGTATGCATTTTGTTTAATTATAATTTTAGTATGTGCCATTATGTTGTAATCTGTGTATTTGAACTACTTAATTTTCATTTTATTTAGTGAATCTAATACTCAAATATTTAATTATTTATTACGTGTTGCATTAAATATTTTAAGTGATATTTGTGACGTTCTGAAATTCGAGCCCTCTAAGGGAGGATTGAACATTAATTTCGCCAGTTTATTGTTGGTTGATCTCACTCGGAACTGATCACTCCTGAGATACTGACCTTGAGGGGAAATGCTAGTGAGGACAAAACTCGTGCGACTAAAGAACTTGACCTGGGAAAACGACTTGACTGTGAGACTTGCGTAAGGACGATCCTGTAGTCATGCAGGCCGATTTCAAGGACGACTAGAAGTCGATTTGCAAACAAAAATAATGGGACGACGGGTGATTCCGTCTACTGTTATCGAACCTGCGAACGACCCTATGCCGATCCTTAATAATCGTGTACTTTGAAATAAGAATCAATCATTCGCAATTTCATGTAGTTAAGGACGTCCATGTGTCGAGAAGTCTTGAACGTGAACTGGCACGAGTCGGTTACGCGTGAGTTCTCGAAGCCGCCTGTTAGTCTGAGTAGTACCAAAATGACATTTGGGGCGAAATTGACAAGGCATGAGAATCCAATATTGGACTTCGAATTTTCGGGAACGTATGGGATGGACTTTTGGACGATGCTTCCTTGACAATCGACAGTGTCGGTTTAGCCGAGTTATTGGGAAAAGGATTTTCGGACCGAGGAAACGAGCCTACGAGGACGTAGGCTGGGCAAGAGTAGTGTGGGCCACACGCCCAAGGTGGGATGGCCACCGTGAAAGATCGAGACAAACAAACGAGCCTATTGGACCAAACTAAGCATTTACCCTTCCGAGCCCGTTGTCTAAACCTGAGCCGATTCGAGCCCAACAAATTCCCGAGCCCGGAATTTATTGTATTATGTTGACTTATAACGTGCAGGGTATGGCATACCGGGTAAGGTTGCATGCGAACCGACTTTTGTTTGTTGGTTGACCCTGTCTGTGGTTTGATTGCTGATTGCTAGTTGTTTGTGGTTGGGTTGAGTGAAGGGTGGTTCTAGAGAGATACCCCAAGTTGAGTTGGTGTATTAACCGGGGCTTAGGGGAAGAACTCGCTGAGATTTTATCTCAACCCGTCGTGGTTAACCATTTTCAGGCCTTTTAGAATGGTGCACCTAGAGTGGAGAATCCTGCCCTCGCTCCACCAGTGATTGACTTGATAGAGCCGAGTTCAGTGGGTCCCTGTGATGGTGGTGCTAAACCCGAGGGTTCATTGAGTATAGCTGGATTAGCCTAGTCTAGTGCCTTTTTGGTTTGGCTTTGAGGATGGATCGGCCCCCTTTTATTGGGCTTGTAATCAGAAACGATCCTCCGTTGGTTAATCTAGAAAATTGCATAAATGAGTAGTTGAGGTTTCTGCTATTCATCCCTCTATCCCTGTTTGATTGTCTGTTTGGACTGTGGATGGTTTGTCTTCCGCTTGTGCTTAATGAAAGATTAAAATGAATGGTCATTGACGTGTCCTAGGACGTCGTTTTCAATCGACTAAGAGAAGGGGTTGTCGCGTGCTCAGGATTCGGGGCGTGACAATTCGTTTTTCTGTTTATAGCAACATACTCCAAAAGGACAGTTAATAAAAACAGTTAATAAAATGATATACAATCTTTCTCTTGTGATGTTCAATAGAAATATTATGTCAATCACGATCATTACCTCTCCTATCAAGTAAAAATTTTAAATAAGAGCTTGAAGTGCCATTATTTTTTCAAATAAGGATCCTAAGTGGACATTATTTTAAATAAGAGCTCGTAGTGTTTTCATTTTCTCAAATAAGAGTCTAAAGTGGCCATATCAATTTCAAAGAAGTGCTTGCTCTTAAGGGAAATTTCGTCTTTTTAATTTTTTCAATTTTTTTCAATTTTTCAGTTTTTGGCCTTTTTCTTTCTCGTCTTTTTCTTATTGCATCTTCTTCAAGTTTGCGACTCCATCTTCCCCGAAGCTTTACACACCTACAGACCCTTGGCTGAAGTAACAACTCCATCACACAAAATCCAGAACTTCGGCCACCGTTCTATATCATATGGCCAAACTCTCCAAACCACCACTAACCAACGAATTACACCACCAACCATTGCCGACCTATCACCCGTCGTCTGCTCTAACAATCATAAAAATCTAAAAAAATCTTACCAAACTCACGCATTTAATAGAAACAATTTTAACACGCCAAAAAAACAAAGATGCACTAAAATGTAACAAGTGGACTAACTGGTGTGGCCTCAAATTGCTAGCTATGTTAGTGAGGGAAAGTAGCTTAAGTGGAGAGGAAGTTTCAAAGCCAAACTGACATCGACTGATTTTTTTCCACGAAATCACGTGAAAACCCATAAAAAAAACACAAAAGTTAGTTGTGCTCCGACAATGTGTGAGCAATCAAACATCAAATAGACTTTTGCTAGGTCTGTGTGAGGGCCATCGACCCTCGCCCAGACCGAGGTGATGGTGGACAATGCTTACTAAGATCTAGGAGAGGGTCACTGCCCTCTCTTGCTTCTAGTGAGGGCCTATTGACTCTATGTCCTCACCTTTGGTCGGTGAGTGTTGTTGACCCTCGTCTAAGTGCTGGCCACCACTCCATAAGCATTGAGGCGGTGCCACAGGTGAGAGGGTTTCCCTTTTTAAAAAATAATTTAAAATTTTTAATCTAATTTAATTTTTATTTAAATTGTGTTTTAACCAAAATTTCCCTCATCGGCAAGAATATTTTGCCAGCCAGTGAGTCGGCTAAGCTAGGCCTTTATTTGAAACAATTATAACCACTTCAAGCCTTTCTTCGAGACTATATGGTCTCTTTAGGCTTTTATTTGAAATAATGTTTATTTCAGATCCTTATTTAAGAAAATGAGAGTACTTCGTATCTTTATATGGAATTTTCCCCCTATCACAACCAAGAAGAACATATTTGTCTCTCTTTAACCTTTTTATAGAGACAACATAACTTTAAGCAAGAAGTTGCATCTGCACACTTCTCAAAGGACCCTCTCATGTTGGAAAATTTCCTAGTAAAGTTTCAAATAGACCTATTGACATGATTTATTGTTGTTCTCCATTCATAGTTTCATCATCTACTAATACTTTAGCAAAAAATAATATTGTCTTCCATAGTAACTGCACTACAAAAAATAATATGATGCAAAATGAGTACATTGTGTATAATGAATACATTAACCATAATGTCGAAGTTGAAAAATTTATGATCATGATGATTATGTAGAGAAATAAAGTAAATAATTTGCAGATGAAATTAACATTTCTTTAATCTGATATATGATTAGTGCTTACTCATATTATAAATCATACTGGGTCAGATTTTGTTCATGGGCTCAAATTCAAGACATATTATAATAATATCCATTATTATAAGGCCATATTTTTGCCCCATTTTTGGGTCAAAAAGTTGGATTCTTTTTCTTTCTTTTTTCTGGTCGGTCATACTTTATTCCTACTTTGTATAATTCTTACTTTCAAATTTTTATCCTGCCTCATTGTAGGGCATATGAATCGAAACCCACATTGTCCCCATCCCAACCTCTCGAGAATGTGGGAATTCAAACCCTCACCTTCCTCTTTCCATGTAAGAAGGGTAGCTGTTAGGGCCAACCCTATTGATTAAGTTAGATCCTTGTGGATGTCCAATTTTGCACTTTGAAAATCAAGATTTCCTATTTTGACTCGGTGTGAACTTCTCCTTTGACCGACCAGCCCGGGACTTCCTCAGGCGGTGGATATATACATACTTTGGCTTTAAGGTGTGGTTTTGTTGAAAAAGAAAAAGGCCACAAAAGCAAGCCGCTGTTAATGTGCGCGTAGAGGGAGCTCCTCGGGCCTTTCGTGCGGTGAAAGTTATTGTTCATGGAATTAAATTAATAGTTTTATGTGTCGAAGTCAAGTAGATCTCATAATTTTCGCGAGAATAGAAGATTATTTTATGAGAAATTATGGGGTTAAATTTTGCAAGAGTTATTGTCTATAATTAGAGGTTGAGAAATATTGAGTGTTTTCATAACTTGAATATAGTTGTAATATCTATTATATTGCTTGATTTGTAGTGAAATTCGTCACTACTCTACTCGTGGACATAAGTAATTAAGATCGAACTATGCAAATTTAGTGTCCGATTTTTTTTTGTCTATTTTATTGTTCGATTGATTGCTTTTTGCAACATATATTATTCCCTAACTAGATAAAAAGATTATGTAGATATTGTTCCCAAGTAAAAGAAAACTCAATAGCTCAAAAAAAATATGAATGTAATTATCATGTATACTTTAACTTCCATTTATTGTGTGATTTTGTAATCGAATAAATCATAACTGCAGTGAAAGATCCGTTAATCTTTGCTTCTATGAGTGCAAGTAAATAAGAGCTATTCATTGTCGTCAAATTTTATTTGTATCTATATATTTTAAAAATATTATACTTCAATTTTTCTTATAATTAGGATGGATTTCGTATGGAAAGTTATTTTACTGGAATTGTTCCTGCGACAACATTTCACCGGCATTGTTCTTGCAACAAAATTTCACTGGCATTGCTCTTGTAACAAAATATCTTTAATTGAAAGTCATTCTTCAGTTTTTAATGAGAGAAGATAGGTTTTGTGGCAATTCAAGGCAAGAAATATCATATGTGAATAAGAAATAATTGCAAAACTTTACTTTGAATTCCGAATTGAACTGTACATACAAACCGTGTTGAAATTTAATTGACGATAAGCTCTAAAATACACCATTTCCATAGCAATACACATACATGAACTATGCTGAAATTTAATTTACGATGAAATTTGAGCACATGCGAAGATTTAATGCCAGAATTTAATTGATGATGCAACACCTATTATAAAGATATACATCGCAAAATTAATCGACGGTGTGAGTCTGAAAATTATAAGTGCAGTACAATAAAGTAAAGATAATTTAAAGATAATATTTTGATTGATTTGTCAGGGCCTCTCCAATAAATGACCGGTGATATTTATAATGATTGTGTGGTAACCGCTCCTTAGTGGTTTCCAACAGTCGTGTCCATGCTCTTCCATTCCAAAAAAATCTTGTCTTCACGTCCTTATAATGGTATGATCCTACTCTCAAGTGGTAATTGTCTTATGATCTTATTTCTAATTACCTGTGGTAACTACTTCATTATCTTGATTTCGGTTGACACCTAATTTTTAAATGACGCATTGATAAAAATAAGAAAATCAAAATTAGGGTTTCCGATTGCAATAGAACTTGTTTTTCGAACAAAAAGTATCATTTTTCAATTCTGTTTGTTGGCTTAGTTTTAGTAGATAATTTCCTATTCATTTCATACAAAAACCCGAAAAATCTAATGGTTGATTTTTGAATTGACTTTTTGGTCAACTCTTTGATCAAAAGTCAAATTTGGATCAAATTATGACTTTTTGGACAAAAAGATTCTTTTCAAGTTTAATTTCAATTTAGAAGTGAAAATTTTGGGAAAACTTAATGATTTGATCACAAAATCAAATTCCTAGTAAAAAGTCAACTACAATTTGACTTTCAGTCAAACCTTTGACCAAAAAATCAAAAAATACAAATATCACAAAATCATCTAATTTTAGCTTTTATTTGACTTGGGCATCAAAAATTTTACAAAAATCCATTGAGAACCTTATTTTTCGAATTTTTTAGTTTTTTGTTCAAAATCAACCAAAAACAAAATTACTTTAATTCTAGTCTTAATTAGACTTAGATCCTTTTACAACATTTGATCTAGAGACAATTACCCATTTATTTGTTTAATCAATTTCAAGAATAGGTAAGTTGGAATGTAAATTGACATTTTTGCCCCTAATTAGAAGTCTGGATCAGTTCAACATTATTTGTAAGCGACAATTCCATTTACTCAATTTTGTGAGTTGTGTTCAAATTTGGGGTCAATTTTTGAAATTCATTTGGGAACTTCTCAATTTAGGGAATTTAGCTTGCTTGGTTTTAAGAAAATAGGGTTAATTAACTTCAATTTGTGAAATTCAAGTTGACCCATTCATAACTAAGGTTTAATTTAATGATTTGAGGTTCAATTTTGATATTGACCCTCAATTTAATTTTGATGTAAAAGTCACGACATCCATTCAAGGTCAATTTGGATGCAATTGGTCCCTTTAGGCATGGGCAATTACATTAATAGGTGCCTTGCAATTTTAATTGAATTCAATTTCAATTAATTTACAAATTTTGGTAAACAATTAAAAGAAATTGCCAAATTTAGCCCAAGAAAATCCAATTTGGTGCACCCATGGCATGAGTCCAATATTTTTCATAATAATTAGATAACTAGACCAATAAAAAAAATCATTGGAATGACTTTTCAAGATTTAATTAACTTAATTAGATCAAAATTGGACAATTTCTCTTGTAGTTGGACTGTTTTTCCTCAAGATTAGCAAAATTTCTTTACAAATTGCAAAATTTAGAGGAGAATAGGGACCGAACCACACCACAAAAGACTAAACCAGTTGAGCTGGCCTGAACTAGTCTGACCGGTCGCTGGTGGAGGAAGCCTCCACCATACCACAATAGGCCTCCTCCGCACGCGATCGGTCGGACCAGTTCGGCCTTCATCCGGCCAGTTCTTGGCTAGCGATGACCACCATGCAGTGGCTCGTCCCATGGCCAACTTCCTCACGTCCTTCAATTTTTCAGTTTTTACAAAAGTGCCTCCGGGTTTCATGAAATTACAAAAATGCCTGTATTTACGCCTAAATTCAATTTCTACAAAAATGCCACCACATGATGCTGCCATCGCCGCCTGCTCTCCTGGCATTCCTCCCTCTTTGCCTGACGCTCCGGTGACATGAACCAATTCTGTCCAGTAGCAAATTGAGGCCATTCTAGCCTCGATCCGATCCACTTTGGCGAACTCGATCTTAGACATCCCTTGACATCACTAGGTGCTGCTATGCCTCGGTTTTGGCTTAACTGAGCTTGGATCGTTAAGGAATCACACAAAAGGTGACTTTCTCGTTCTTGAGCTTGATGAAGTGAGATTGCTTTAAGCAATCGGGATTAGAGCTCATATCTAGGTCTGGTTTGATGATGATCACACCTGCTATATGATGTTTTAAATGCTATAGAATGGATTTGGATGATTGATGATGGATTGAACTTGTTTGATTGCTTGTTTGAACTTGATATGCAATTTTCGTGTGTCTAGATGACAAATTTGAAATGTGACTTCATATGAGCTTGTAAACATGTTTTTCTTTAATTGATGTTCGCACAATATTCGAAGTCGACTTGAAGAGCTTTCTAAAGATGTATAAAACGTCCCGATCCTATGTCATTTACAACTTGAAAACCACCACAAAAGTCAATGATACATTTTGTAATTTTGAGCTATGTTCCAATATGTTCTGTGGTTTTCTGACCTTTGCGGTTTGTTGATTTTTTATCGATTTTTGTGATTTGATTTTCAAGTCATTTTCTCATGAAATTTGATCACAATACATTTCTCTATGACATATAATTTTTCTGGAATTTTCGGAACTCATTTAAACATGTCGATTAACCTTTAAACGTCTGAGCTTGTTGCTGTGATTTGTGACTTCTGGCCGACGGGCGCTACTTCTTGAATTTTTTTTCTGATTTTTGTAATTAGATCTAGACTTTAGATCTCATGAAAGTGCTCTATGGATGTTTTCATGACATACGTTTTTATCATAATTTTTGGATGGGCTTTCCTAGGTCAGAACCATAAAAAATCTTCCTTTAATCATTCTGTCCAGTTCATTCCTAAGTCAGATCTTTCTATTTATCGGTTTTCTAGTAATTTTTCAAAAGCTAATTTGAAGATGATTCCTTCTAGAGATATGCTCATATGAGTCTTGGTCATGACATATCTTTTTTTTTAAATTTTTTGGATAACATCCAGTAGGTGAAAACCCCATAAAATCGTCCATAAGTCTTGTTTGCCCTTGTAGTGACCCGAATTGAAATTGTGTAGAATTGATTGTGCAATTATGTTTTCTTGATTACAATGTCTTCATAAAAGTCAAAGTACATCTTATTATCTTTCTAAGAAGGCTTAAATCATGCCAAGTAGACATCATTTGCTCAAGTAATTGAATGTCTAAGTGTGATTTAGGTTCTGCAATTACGCATGTTGAACATGTTTGACTTGCCTTTGCTAATTTTGCATTATGCCTTGTGACTACGTTTAGGTAGAAGTTCTTTTATGAAAAATGTTCATGGTTTTGTACATTATCTATATAATTTGTCTCCCATTTTCATCATGTTATATAGAGTTTGTAGGCCATGCATTTTCTGAAAATGCTTATTGTCTTGTATGTTGCCACATCGCATGCTTTTGCAAGTGCCATAAATTAAACAAGAAATCATCTTTAATTGAGTTTGATGTTGGTGGCAACAACCATAATGAAATATTATTTAATCGTGGAAATGCCATGTCAGGTATACCTATTAGAATCGGAACTGACCAATTACCAGATTCACCTATCATTGTTGGCATAATCATAAAAAAGATCATTAAAAAAGTGTAAGCCGTTATTAAAACATTATAGAGTTGATGATTCCCCCCAAGAATTTGATCACTGGATCGGAAATCTTAGAGCACACCTTGGACTAAGTTCCGTGATATTTGCAAATTCATATTTTGCTTATCTCACAAAGCTTTCTTCATGAAAGTCGTTCATCATGATGGTTTGTTGAGTTATAAATTTTCCAGAATTGATTAGTAATGGGTCCATCTTCATAACTTTCAAACTTTATGCATGTGATTGTTAGATAATTGCATAAACTCGATGCATATATTCATGGGATTTCTTGGGACACACGTTGAACCCAAATTAAGGGCTTATGGTGTTAGTCACCATGAGTGAATACTAATGATAGCTAATTATCATAAGCTGTGTCTAATAATGAATGGGGAAATGTTCTAGTGGCACGTCACATGTACAATCTCAAAGGCCGACCCCAAGGCCAATTTGAATCGATTAGTTATTGCTTGCTTGATTTTTTGACATGCTTTGATTATTTTTTACATGATTCGGTGTTTGTTTAAGATGTAATCCATTTGCTATAGCTTTAGGCTAAGTTTACAATAGGTGAAGAAGGCCATTCCAAAGATGACGGTGGTCGATGTCCTTTCCGACTTTCCTTTTTTTGTAAATGGCAAGTGGTCAATGTCCATTTCGACCCTTTTGCTTGGTATCATTCATTCAATATTTGACATATGTCTTGTGTTTTCTCTTTTTTATTATATAAAAACCTAATGAGGTGTGGAATCTTTCCTTTTCTTTCCTTTTATGTCTATCTTTTTATTGTTAGGGTTGTATGATTAGATTTACCGCTTTTCTTGAGTGTTTACTTACTACACTGTAGTTTCAATTTAAATTGCTTGCCTTTCTTCCTTTTTGAGTAGAATTAAAATGGCATGAAATTGATATTCATGCATGATAGCCCCTTTACTTTCAAATGGCATGTAAAAGTAAAAAGACATGCATAATTACCTTAGGTAACATGACAATGGTTACATACCAAGAGATTGTTGATAGAAATATTAACGTAACCCAAGTTTCCAAACCCTAAATCTATGGTTGCATAGAAATCGATGGAGCACTCCTAACCCTTGATCCTCAGTTGGGCTTTCTAGCCAACCCTCTAAAAATGAGGCTAGTAATGACTCCTAAAGTCTTATCTTAGATTGCCCAATTATCTTAGATAATAAAAAGAACCCATTGTGCTAGGTATGAATCTATGGAAAAGATTCATAAGCTATGAGTTAGCATACTCAAAAAGGGCTAGCCCAAAAGATGAAGTGATGTTTTGGTTGATATACTTTTTGAGAGGATTATTGTAGTGGAAATACCCTTAAACTCATTTATCACACCCAATCTACTTTCTTTAAAAGTGTACTGTTCTTGTGGAAGGGAGTTGTGACTACTTACCATTGTTGCATGAGGTATGAGTTTGGGAGAACTCGTGTTCCGTGTAGACCTCAAGCTCAATGGGCCGAAACCGAAAGGCGAAGTGATGACACCTTTGGTTGACATGACTTGAGTGTAGCTCACAAGTAAATTCTCCTAAACTCTGTCCCTCTCGACATTGATTGTCGTATGAGGGCAAGTTGCGACACTTTCAAGTATTTGTTCCCTCAAAATAAACATGCAAGTCACTTCATCACTCATATTACTCAACCTCCTACAGTTTTAGTGTTAGGAAATCGCACACTGATTCTAGAAAAGTAATGCAAGCAAACAATCTACCTAGACGGAATATAATAATAAAAGAATAGAATTGGAAGAACACACAAGAACATTTGCTATTGAAGTTTATCCAAACTTGGTCTACGTCTTCATGTGGAGGCACTTTGTGAATCTATTAGACTTCGAAGAAAGTTGGAGTATAGTGATGATCTTTTGTCAAAATCAAGGCACAAAATGATTGAGAACCCTTACAAAGAAAAAACTCACTTTTTCTCCTCTCCTTTTTTACTCTCTATTTTTTGTCTTAGCCCCCTTGACAGCTCGCATCTAACTATTGCTAATATGAGGATGTCGTTTTTAACCTAAAAGCAAAATTAATTGAAAAGACAAAAAAGCCCTTAATAGTAATTTGACTTCATCCGCCAACAAACTCCCACTTGAAGACAAATATACCCGATGCACCAAGCAACTTTGCATTCATCTACTTCAAAATCTAGTGATTGAAATTTGTTTCTCTGTGATATTGTCATCAATTAACATGGAGTAATACTAATGGTAGTGGCACAGAAAACATGCTTATCTCTATCTATTACCTTGGTAAACATGTCAGTTGGATTTTTTGAGCCATCAATCTTCTGTAGCTTTAACTCATTATTTTTAATGTTGACTTGATAATGATAATGCTTCTTGATGTGTTTAGTCCTTGAGTGATAAGCTGCATTGTTTGCTAAGTGTATTGTACTTTGACTACCACTTCATAGTGTGCTCATTAGTTACTTTTGATGTAGCTCATTTGTGTAATATTGTAATCACATGATTTCCTTGGAGGTTTCTATAATTGCCATGTACTTTGCTTTTGTCATCAATAGAGCCACTGCTTTCTGTAATTGAGATACCTAACTCACTGTTGTATCTACAATTGTGAATACATATCTAGTGATACTCTTACTACTATCTTGATGACTTGAATGATCTACATCCACATAACCCAATAATTATAGAGATGTACCAGCATAACATAGTGTAATTTCAGGTACCTGCTAGATATCTCAATATCTATTTTATAGCATTCTAATGCTCTTTGCTTGCGCTACAAATATCAACTCACAACTCCCATTGCCTATGCAATGTCTATTCTTGTTCTCACTATGGCATACATCAAACTTCCCACGGCCGATACATATAGAACTACCACCATCTCATCTTTCAAAGCCTGAGTACTCGAACACCCATCCTTGGAAAGCTTGAAGTGACTTGCTAGAGGAGTTGAAATCGGTTTTGCCTTATCCATGTTAAATCTCTTTAACAGCTTATTCAAATAGTCTTCTCATGATAGTCATAATTTCTTATTTTTCCTGCCTCTAATGATTTTCATGCCCAAGATATTCTTGGCCTCTCCCAAGTCTTTCATAGCAAATTGCAATGCTAACATCTTCTTCACTTTTTAGTCCTCTTCATATTGAAGCTAACTACTAGTATGTCATTCATGTATAAAGAAAGATACACCATATAATCATTGTTGTACTTGCGAAAATAAACACAATGATCAGTCTCACAATGGGCAAATCCTTTTTTTCCATGAAACCATCAAATTTTAAGTACCATTACTATGGAGGTTGCTTCAAACCATACAAGTTTTTCTTTAAGTGACATACCACGTGCTCCTTACTTTTGACCTCAAAACCTTTAGGTTGTGCCATGTATAATTTTTCATCTAGGTCACTGTGTAAAATGCCATTTTCACATCTAACTACCTGAGACAAAGATCCTCCGCTACAACTATACTTAGCAGAACTTTGATTGATGTCATTTTCACTACTGGTGAAAATATCTAGGAGTAGTCAATCCCTTCTTTTTGGGAAAACCCCTTGCCCACAAGTCTCGCCTTGCATATTGCCATTTGCTTCACTTTTAATCATCTACACCCACTTATTTAACAAAGTTTTTCCTTTGGACAACTTGGTCAATTCCCAGGTTTTGTTTTGAAGTAATGAGTTTATTTCATCTTTCATGCCATGCTCCCACTATATGTGAGATGCGTCTTTCTTTGCCTCATCATAAGTCTCCGATTCTCTTGAATGATATAAGACATAACTGAGAATAGTATTTGCCAATGGCTAAAAAATTACCTTTGGCTTTCTTACATGTGTAGACCTCCCCAAGATAAGCACTTCGGGGTTGTTAGTTTGTTCAAAATCACCGTGTTCCTCTTCAATTGTCTCCTCACTAATAATAGGCTTATCTTGAACCTCTTGTTAAGGTGCACTCTGATTTTCTAGAATCATCTTCAAGGGCATTATGTCCAGCTCAACATATTCTAGTTCTACTGTCTTATCATGCTCTATCTGATGATCCTTGTACATCTTTTCTTCATGGAATACCCCATTCTCACTGTGAAAGACCTTGTTATTCTCATAATCTTAAAGCCTATAACCAATAAAGACGTACTTTTGGGACTTAGTATCAAGCTTCTTCTTATACTCTCCGTCAATTAGAGCATATGCAATACAACAACAAAAATTTTAGATATGAATAATTGTTCCTTTTATCTGACCACTGCTCTTGCGATAGTTCTCCATCTAGCTCACTAGATGGACTCCTATTGATTAGATATACAATTGCATCAACTGTGGTTGCCCATAAGTGTAGTGAGAGACCTACATTAGTCTCATACGTCTCACACGTTCTAGAATGGTCTTGTTCATCCTTTTAGTTACATCGTTCTCTTCAAGAGTTCTAGAAACAATCTTCAACCCATGTATACCTTTTGGCTCAAGTATTCTAGAAATTCCTCATGCGTGTATTCACCACCATTATCGGACTTCAAAGCTTTAATTTGATAACCTACTTCTTTTTCTACCATGGTCTTCCACATTTTAAACATCTCGAATACTTCTAATTTTCTTTGAGAGCATAGACCTAAGTCTTCCTTGTCACATTATCAATGAAGGTGACAAAATATGTTTTACCATCATAAGAGAGTTCCTAAGTCAGTCCCCACATAGTAGTAGGAACTAACTCTAACTTTTGGTCTTTATTATGTTGCTCATTCAATTGAAAACTAATTGCCTTATCTTTTCCATAAATACAACTCTCACAAAATTCCAACTCAACTTTCTACAAATCCAAAAGTAATTTCCTTGAATGTAATTGCTTTGCACCATTTTCACCAAGATGTCCCAAACAACAATGCCAAAGAGTAGGCAAATTATTTGCAGCCACTATAGTTGCAACCATATCATTGATATTGTCTCATTGGAGAAGGTAAAGTGTACCCATATGTTTTTCCTTTGCTACCACTCTTGACCTTAACGTTATCTTCCACTCTCCACATCCAAAGGCTACTACCAAACTTTCTTGGTCAAATTTACTAAATGATATTAGATTTTTCTTTAATTTTGGAATATGCGTGGCTTCACGCAAAACTAGAGGTCTTCCAACCGAGATGTTCACAGGCACAATTCCTTTTCTAACAATTGGACACATGTGGCTATTTCCCACAACCACTTGCCCGGAATCTCTGCTTGCATAATCAACAAATATGCCCTTTTGCGAGGTGCAATGGAAAGAAGCACCGGAATTAATAAATCACTTGTCTGCCGTTAAGCAAAACTTGCAAACAAATACAAGTTCTCTAGTAAGGTTCATCACTAATAACATTAGATCCTTGATTCTCATCTTGCTGCTTCTTTTGACATGCTTCACATTAAAATCTCTAGTGTTTGGGTCTGGTGACAAAATCAACATTCACCTTTTTCAACTTGCCTCTTTCCCCTTGATTGTGACCTGCCACGCCCACTGAATTTTCCTCTGCTTTTACTTCTCCTATGGTTCTCCACAACTAGTGCCGTCAAAGATGCAAATGCTAAAAAATTATCTCCACTTGAGACTTTCCTTCACATCTCTTCATCCATGATGTTACTCCAAAGTCAAATCATCCTTCATG
Organism: Angophora floribunda; assembly: GCA_014182895.1. Classification (NCBI taxonomy): domain Eukaryota; kingdom Viridiplantae; phylum Streptophyta; class Magnoliopsida; order Myrtales; family Myrtaceae; genus Angophora; species Angophora floribunda. The sequence continues at coordinate 21,052,480 of CM024709.1, forward strand.
GCGCTTGAAATTCCCTGCACTACGATGTTGTAGCTTTTCGAAAGGGAAAATAAAAATAATAAAGCTTGGTGCTTCATATCCAAATTTATGCCTTTAGATTCTAACTAACTTGTAACTTTTGTGAAACTATTAATATAGTCTTCCATGAAACCTTTGTTAGATAACTTCATATTAACCAATTTCTTCAACAAAAATACTTAATTTGATGTGTATGACTTCTCATGATATTTGTTAGAAAATCCATGACTTCTTTTGCAGTTTTCGCTTCCGCGATGTGGTACCTTGTCTTTTTCGTCAACCCTAGACAAATTGCACCTAATGCATTTCGATCAAGAATTTTCTAATTCTATTCTATTGTTGGATCCACTTATGTGATCTCAGGTTTCCAACCCTCAAGAGGTGCATATAGATCTTTTTGATAGTGATAGTCCTCAATTTCAAGTTTCAATCATCCATAAGTCATGCCCATCGAACTAATCGATTCTGATTTTATCTTCTATTATATTGTTTGCTTTCAATTGAATGTCACCAAAAAACCCTCGATGTTCGCAATTAGCCAACCCAGATTCTCATACTAGTTGTTAGGAAATCCCACGCCGATTTCCTAAAAAGTAACGCAAGCAAACGATCCACCTAGATTGAATATAATAATAAAAGAACAAAGTCGGAAAAACACACAAGAAAATTTGTTATTGAAGTTCACCCAAACCTAGGCTATATCTCCATGTAGAGGCACTTTGCAAATCTACTAGACTTTGAAGAAAGTTAAGATAAAGTTATGGTCTTTTCTTAAGATCAGGGCACAAAGAGATTGAGAACGCTCCCAAAGAAAAAAAGTCACTTTTTCTCATCTCTTTTTTTTTTCTCTCAATTTTTTTCTCAGCCCACTTGACAGTTAGTGTCTAATTATCATTGATATAATGGTGTAGCTTTTAACCTAAAAGAAAAATTAATTGAAAAGGCAGAAAAGCCCTTATAATTTGGCTTCATCCCCCAACATTTAATTGTGTTATAACGTTTCCTTGATATTTTTTGCCTGCCTTTTTTGTTGATCATATCTACCAATACTTTGCCCACCATTTTTAACCCTATGTTGTCATTCTTTGACAACTGAATTGTTATCAATGTATTAACATTGATATCCATTGCTATATCTATCGGCCATGGGTCATGTGATTCCACATTGCCTCATGCCTTTATCATGTGTCCTTTACTTTGGCAACTTGATGGTCTTTGGTACAAACTCTTGTCGAACAATAATCAATGCACTAAAATGGATCACTTTCTACGATCATTGTTGATGGGACGTGCAACTAATGCCTTCATCATGAGTTTCCCATACTGAGAACTTGGCCATCTTTTGGTGTAGACAAAGGAAACTTTACTAAAGAAAATAATGGTGGTGATGAATACGGGAAAGACAATGCAATCGAAAATGCTAGGGATGAAAGCCTTGTCAGATATGATATCTAGCTTACTAGTCATACATGATGACAAGTATCTACTACAATAATCAAAGCTATTAAGAAGAGCTTTAGATACTACTAGCCATTCCATACTTTCTCATCTAATGTCAAATTGGAATTATTCTTGTCTCGTTGGAAAGCTAGCAACACCTAGTTTCCAAATAAGCATTAGAATTACATTTTTGTCATCGAAATTCTATGTAAGGCCTCGGGTCATCTTTTGATAACTTAGAGGTGTTAGCTATATTCTTTAAAGCAACAATGTAATAGTTACATGTTAGGGATTATTTAATGGCAAATAAATTCTCATTCATCGTCCTATCTATATGAATAAGTCCATAAGATTAGTTATGACTAAACTGATTCTTAATGTGTTAAGAATATATGTGACATGTTTATAATTATGCTGAATCATTAAATAGTTCCCAATCGATGGATCATTGGGAGGATATTGATGATTCTGTTGAGACCAATGTGTTCTCAAACTTCACCATTGAGTATTGGATACCTCAAAGGATGATGAGTTACAAGTCATTAGGTGTTGTGATACTTGAGCTAGAACATAAGTGCTTGTCTCGGACAAGTTCAAAGAACATGACATGTATAGAACGATTGGCAACATGGGAAATTTTAGCGGTGTCAATGTATAATCGTTTATGCTTTAGTTTGGTGTAAGATCCTTACACCTGAGGCACGATGCTGACTTGTACATTGGATGGCTATGGTTTACAAGTGCACATATTGATGCTTCGTCGAATCGTCTCTATACTTGATGATCACAGTTTGTCCACATACGAAGGCACATGCATACACAACATGGAATTTGTCTTCTTATTATATATGTAGATATACAAGATAGAATAATGATGTCCTATGTGATCTAATCGTGACAATGTATTGAAGTCTTTAGCCATGGTTATAATTGAGAGTGAATGGTTTATGTCTAAAAAAAAAACATGTCAATTAGATTTGGGTATATCATCGAATTGGTGGCTTGACCAACAATTCCATAGCCTCCGTATGATAGGACATGATGAGATAGGAAGATCAATTACATGGTCACCAAAATTGATAAGTTCATTATACGCTTGATATATTCACACTATCTAGGTAGCCATGATATATTGTTACATGTCACTAATGGTTTGTAGGAACTGGAGATTGATCATAACAATCAGTTCTCTTGGTTGTGCTAATGTGTTAGTATACATCCTACTACCAACTCAGGGTAGACGAATGGCTTGAGTGCAAAAATTTAACATAAGGAGATACTTAAGTGCCAAAAGTTACAAAATGTACACTTAAATGCTATTTTTTTTTTAAATCGGATCACTTTAGCACTAATTCCAATGATCCCTCTTAAAAATCCTACATGGCGACTTTTTTATAATTTCTATCGCTTATATGGCTTGCTAGAGATCCAGCTGAGCTTACTATCACCTAAAAAGATGTCGTTTGTGCCTTAAGTTTAATTTTTAATACAAATATTAATTAAATAATATTAATTTTTTTAAATAAAAAAGCAAGAAGAGGGACTGGCAGTAGCATAGGCGAGAGGGTGCTCCTTCATATGTGGCTGCCACCCCATTGCCGGTAGGGTAACGGCAATGGACGACAAGGGTCGTTGACCTTAGTGAGGGCAAGCGACCCTTGCTTATATTTGGGAAAGGGTCACCGCCCTCTCTGAGCATCTAGCGAGGGCCTATCGACTCTCGCTTCCAGTTAGCAAAGGTCGTTAGTGCCTGGGCGGGGGTCGATAAGCCCTTGCCAGACACCAAGAGAGGGCGGTGACCCTCTTCTAGATATGGATGAGGGTTGCTTGCCCTCGCTTACGCTAGGGAAAAGGTTGGCAACCCTTGCCCAAATTTGAGAGAGAGTTGCCGTCTTCTCTCGGTGTCTAGCAAGGCCTATCGACCCTCGTCTCCTATCAGCGAGGGTCAACGGGCCTCGCTCTTGCGTTGGCAACTCTCACCGTCCATCATTGCATTCTACTGATGATAGGGCGACAGCCACTAGCGGGGGAGCCTCCTCTTGCCTGTGCTACTTCTTATCCCCTTCCTTTTTTTAATTTAAATTTCATTAATAATATTTAATTTAATTAATATTTATATAAAAAATTCAACTTCGGCCAAAACGGCATCGTTTTAGATTGATCTTGCCACGTCAGGGCTTAAAATGATGTCGTTTTGAGCTCACATTGTTGGAAAAATGCCACATCAGCATTTTTGTCGGATTTTCGTGCATTACCACTTTACTGATCCATTTTACTCTGATTTTGGCACTTAAGTATACCTTTTGAAACTTTTGGTACTTAAGTGATTCCCCATGCCAATATTTGGCACTTCGGGGGGTTTGTATCCTGCTAGCTCAGTGATGAACCTAAGAATGTCACCCACCATAACCCATTCAGAATGACATTTGAATAGGGTAGATAATATTGCAAAATGTTTTTTTTTCACTTAAGGCAATCAAATTAAGTCAGGCTCAAAATATAAGTTCTGAAAAAGAGGTTTCAGACTTCAAAGATTTGAAAGGGGTTTCAAACTTTACAACTGAATTAAACATCTAAAGCAAGTTTAGATTCAATAGTTGAATTAAATATCTGAAGTGAGTTTAGAATTAGTGGTAGTATTAATAATTTGAATTGAGTTCAGAATTAATTGTTGCATTTATGATCTGAAATGAGTTTAGAATCAATGGCCATATTAATGATCTAAAGTGAGTTTAGAATTAATAGCCAAATTAAAATTTTGAAATGGTTTCAAACTTAACGACTATATTAAAGTTCTAATACAGTTTCAAACTTAACAATCACATTAATGATCAAAAACATTTTCAAAATAAATTGGCTACTTAATAATTTGAAACATTTTCATATTCAAATGACCAAATTATTGTTCTAGAAGAGTTTTAAACAAAACAGTCAAATTAAATATTTTAAGGGTTACAAAGTTAATATCTAGAAGAAAGTCTTGTAATGGTTACAAATTAATTCCTAGAACAATGTTTTTCAATAGTTACAAAATTAATACCTGAGTTAATGCCTGAAACGGTTGCAAAACTTGAGTCTAGATTCAACATCTAAAGCAAGCTCAGATGTTACGGCCGAATTAATTCTCTGAAATAGTTTTGGAGTTAATGAGCCATGTTAAATGTGATCTAGGATTTGTTATAAAAAGGTGATTTAGAAAGCATATTACAAGATGATTGACAATTGATAATTGTAGTAATGATATCTCTCATTTTCTCTTACATTTAATGTGAGATCGATGGTGTGTTTGACCTAGAAACCCAACATTTGTGAGGCTCAATTGAAAAACGTCAGAACATGTATCATGAGGAGAAAAGACATTTGTGGTCTGGATTTGAAGAATGTCAAAACCAGTTTTACCAGAAGACATTAAATGTATGTGGCTAGAATTCCAAAAATGTTAGAACCAGTGTTACTAGGAGATTGAACATGCATAGTCAGAATTTGAAGAACGTTAGAACCAATGCTACGAGGAGGATATTAGACATTTGTGGTTAGAATATGAGAAATGTTAGAATCAAAACTTCCGAGCATGGTACAAGGATAATATGATTAGACTCTCTATCACTTATATGTGCTTTTATTAAAATGCATTAACAATGTCTAGGAAAAATGCGTATGATTGTTTTAATTCTACTACAAATTATATTTTGATTCTATCTTACCCATGTACATGTTATTTCTTTTTGAAACAAATCCCAAAAGTGGTATTAGAGCCAATCCTTAGACATATTCACACTTTTAATTGATGATTAGTTCATGTTCTTTTTATGAACTGAAGATTGATTCTAATTTGTAATAAGAATTCTTTTAAAGTAGCCTTCAGATTTTTATTTGTTATGAATAATAACTAGTTAATATGCAAAGGCGAGATCGTTGATGGTAAAGAAATCTCCTTATTTATGTTGTTAAGTTGTGACAGGTGTTTGAACTCAAGCCTACCTTCATCGTGGTTTGTTCCTATATATTGGTGATCGATTGACCGATTATAAATACATTAAGGTCAATTGCTATTCAAGAATATAAGACCAATCCATTATGCATATGATTTTGTGGGGTTTAGGCCAAATCATTTGCAATAACTATTAGGTGAAGAATAATTTGTGTCCCAAATACTTGCATGAGATGATGTGGTAGATTTAAATATGATCATGAGGCCAATAACTATCAGGTGAGGCTTTCATGATCTAGAGGCCGAAGCATGATTGGGATTTGCATGTCATGTGTTGGATATGTTGACTCACTCACAAAGTTTGCAAGATACCAATAACTATTAGGTGAGGTGGACTATGAATTGATGAGAATCTAATCCCTATTAGCGATCTTTTACTAGCGGAGATCACTATTTCCCGCATTAAGGAATGTGGGATCAGAAAAGAATAGTAGGATATAATAATTCATTCAAAGGCCAAAATGAAATATTTGTTGTAAGACAATGGCTAACGATTTATTTTTCCACATCAGATTTTGTTTCGCTGAAAAAATTGTTATGACTAACCCAATTGCTTCTATTCTTGACAAGAATTGTTTGACGGGATCCAACTATACTAATCTTGAGAAAATTGAGTATATGCTTGATTAGAACTTGTCAAGAAACTTTCCTACATGTGGGACCCAATAAGAGCATGAAACTTATGAGAAGTGGTGCGAAGGTGACCTAAAAGTTAAGTCATACATGCTTGCTTCTATGAATAATGAGTTTAAGAAGAAGTATGAGACCATAGAAAATGCTTACTCGATTCTTGTGCATCTGAAGGATTTCTTCAATGAGAATGGTTGAATTTCTAGGTGTGAGATATCTATGGGATTGTACTATATAAGAATGGTTGAGAGATCATTGGTATATGATCATGTTCTAAAAATGATTTAGCACATTGAGGAGTTAGCTAGGCCAAATCTTATTATAGATAATGAATTAGTTGTGGATTTGATACTCTAGTCTTTACCCGATTTCTTCCCTAGATTGGTCCAGAACTTCCATAGGCATAAGATGGAGAAAACTCTTGCTAAGTTACATGACATACTGGTAGTTTATGAGAAGGAAATGCATAACACAAGGCCCACTGTGATGGCTATAGTTGAGGATTTCTCTTTAAAGAGTAAGACTTCTTTGAAGAAAAAGAAGGGGCAGAAGACTATAAAATGGGTTATACCTTTGAATTCCAAGACTGAAAAAGGGAACTATCACTATTGTGGTGTCAAGGGGCATTAGAAGAGAAACTGCAAGAAATACCTCTCGACCTTGAAAATCAAGTCAAAGTACCGACCTTATAAATGTATTTTGTCCATGTTTATTGAGACTAACCTTATGGTTGGTTCTAAATCCAGCTTATGGTTTTAGATTCTAGTGTTGTAACATCCTGAATTTTGACCCATTTCTGGATATACGAAATAGTTATTTCATCAATGCGTTGTTAGTTACATTTATTTTGAGTTGGCTACTTATGAGTTAATTAATTATTTGAAAAGGCAATTAAGGGTCGATATGCGTACAACCAGTGAATTCAATTGGGGATAAGCTGCTTGACCATAAGGATCAAAGAAGGATGATATCAGGCTATTGTAGACTAATTAGCAAATGGAAATAAATTGATTCAACAAAGGTATGAGGTTAGATTGCAGGTGATTCGACACGACTTTGATGCTAATTGCGATCAACGTTAAATTGATTTCCTTTTGACCTTGTACTTAGGGTGAGTAATTCACCCCTCATGATTACATAACAATCAAGGATCGTCCTGACTTGAAGAGACACGATTGTGGATTGAAAAGCTATCAACCACAGGTCTTGCATACGAAAAACTCCTAAACGTTGCTCGATAATTAGGCCATACTAAAATCGCGATTGATTGATTTTAAGCACAAATTTCAAATATTCAAGGATGTCGAGACTAAAATGTTGAACAACTCCTCATTAATTCTTCAAATTATCAATAGGCCCAAAAATTATCGAAAAATGATTAATAGGCTGAGAATTGGAGTTGAAAAAGGAGCTTGGGCTACACAAACTCACGCCCACCAGGATTTGGCCAAGTGGGCCCCAAACAAGTTCACTAAGCTCAAGTGGGCCCAAGCAAGCCCTTGAGCTCAATAACATTTTGAAGCCCGTTTCTCATTATTTTGAGCCTAAACCAATTTTATTCAAGCCCGTATAAAATTTTGGCTTGTATACATGTATAGTATAGTATCCTATACTTTATGAAATTACCAAAATGCCATTTCTAGAAGCCTTGGTTTGAATATGAATTTGTTTGAAAGTAATAAATATATATTTTTCTATCTCTTCTCTCCACTTTTCCTTCGGGTAGCCCCCCTCCCATGTTTTTCTCTCTCTCTCTCCTCCTTTCTCCCTCTTCACTTGGCCATTTCCTCATGTGCACTTCCCCTTCATTTTCCCTCTTATTTTTCCTCATTCCCCTTGTGTTCCTTGTTGTTGCACACTGGAATCATCACCACCACCACATCATTGCGCATTGGAGCGTCGTTGTGCCACTATTCGCTCATTCATAAGCTGCGCCCCACCATCTGCCTGTCTCCCTCTCTTTGGCTCACCACCACCAAAACCCCATTACCAAGACTCATTTCCATGCTGCCTCGTCTCGACATTTCAGACATAGCCATGCATAGCCCTCACTGCCACCATCACACCCATGTCGTCAGAATCATCGTCGGGTGAGTTTACATTCTAATCCCTTGATTAGTCAATTAAAATTGCTTATGGTTAGTTTATGTTATAGTTAATCTTGATTAGGAGGTTAGTTGGGATTAACTATGGTTGAACTATGGTTATATAAAATAACCACAGTCGATAGGCGGTTAAGTTAATTAAATTCGATTAGATAAAGCAACCGGTGTTGGATAAAGTAACCATGGTTGATAGGTGGTTAAGTTAATTAACTCGGGTTAGAGAAAATAACCATGATTGATAGATAGTTATGTTAATTAACTATGGTTAGTTAATTAAACATAGTTTTATGTGGTTAAGTTCAGTTATGTACCTAACTCATTGTTGTTAACCATTTTTCAGGTCTGTAGTTATGGTATCCCTATGGCCATGTATCTGGTACTAAATGAGCATGTCATTAAAGGCAGCAAGATTGTGTGCCTGATGGTTGAAGGAAGTGTATTAACCCTACCTAGTACCTTTGGGTGACTATTGAGAAAGTTGTCCGACGAGGGGCCTGTATATAAACTTCTCATGGTTAATCAGTACAAAATTAAAAATAACATTGCTATTGTTATTAGTCATTCTACTATCCCTACTGTTTGATTGACTAGGGTTGTTGATTTGCTTCCGCATATGTTTAATCGCAAGATAAAAAAAAATGGTTGGTAACGTGTCCTAAGATGTCTCATTCATTTGACTAAAGTGAGAAGGGGTTGTTGCATACTCAAGGATCAGGGTGTGACAAGTGCAACTTCACATATCTCTATGTCTTTGCAAAATTTAGAAATAAGTAGGATGCTGGGATAAAATGAGAAAGTCTTCACATTTGCAAATGGACCAAAAGTTGCTACATTAGCAATAGGGACTTCTCATTTAAGGTTGCCTTTAGAACATATATTAGTTTTAAATAATTGGTTGCATTATAAGAATGTAGTTTGGAACCTCATCTCAATACCTTGTTTAAGCAAGGACAATTATGAACTTTTATTTGCTAATGATGTGTGTTCCATTTATTATAACAATGATGTAAATGCCATTACAATGTCTAGTAATAGGATTACCAATGCTAATAATCAAAATGATATAAATGCCTTGACTAATAAACGACCTAGATATAGACCAAACCAAAATATGTTTGGCATCTCCGGTTGGGTCATATTGGAGAGGATAGGATCGATAAGCTAAGTAAAGATGGATATATTGATCCATTAGATTTTGAATTGTACTCAGTTTGTGAGGCATGTGTTTTGGGAAAGATGACAAAGATGTCCTTTGTAAAATAAAGTGCGCGAGTTGCTAATATTTTAGGATTGATACATACTAATGTATGTGGTCCACTTAATGTATCAGCTCAAGGTGGTCATTTTTACTTCATTACCTTTACCGATAATTTGTAATAGTATGGTCATTTATACTTAATGAAGTGTAATTTTGAATCCATTGAAAAATTCAAGGAATTCAAGGTTGAAGTTGAGAAGCAAACCAAAAAGAGTATTAAGGCTCTTCAATTTGATCGATGAGGTGAATACCTTAGTACTGAATTCCTAAATCATCTAAGAGACAACGGTATTTTATCGCAATGGACACCTCCAGGGATGCCCGAACAAAATGGTGTGTTTGAGAGACAAAATCGCACTTTATTAGATATGGTGCAATCAATCATCGGTTATACTAATTTGTCAGTATTCCTTTGTGGATATGCCCTTGAGATAGCCACAAATCTATTTAATAGGGCTCCAATCAAGTCCATTTCAAATACGTCTTATCAGATATGGCATTGTAGAAAATCGAGTCTTAATCATATCAAGATTTGATATTGTGCAATTTATGTTAAAAAGCTGAAGACAGACAAATTGGAGGCAAGATTTGAAAGATGTCGCTTTATTAGGTATTCAAAAGAAAGCCTTGGATACTATTTCTATTTTCATTCTGACCAAAGAGTTTGGGTTAGTAAACATGCTTCATTTTTGGAGAATCAGTTCATCCAAGAAAGTAGAGCTAAGCAGAAAATAGACTTGCAAGAACAAACCCATGGGGAATAGCAAATGACCAAGTTCAAATGTAGATCTCAGATTTAGTGGGAGGTTTTGATGCAAAATCTAATAGGGTTCAAATGCAAACCTCAGACTTAGTGGGAGCTTCAAATATACAACTTCTGAGGAGGAGTACAAGAAAGTCTCATCCACCTATACATTATAGACACTCAATTGAAGGTAATTAGCCCTTCTTCATTGTGAATGATAGTGGTCAATGAGTGATATGAATACCTATGAGGAAGCAATGTCTTACATTGATTTTGATAAATGGTTTGAGGCCATGAAATTCGAAATGAATTTGATGTATTCCAATAATGTTTGGACTCTAGGTGACCTACTTGACGGTATTATACTAATTGGTTGCAAATGGGTTTTCAAGAGGACGATGGTCAAATTGGAAATTATAAGGTATGGCTGGTGGTAAAAGGATATCATAAAAAACAAGGAATTGATTATGATGAGACCTTCTCGCCAGTAGCCATGCTAAAATCTATTATGATTATGTTGGCTATAGTTGCACACTTGGACTTTGAGATATTCCGAATGGATGTCAAAATGGCTTTCCTAAATGGATTCCTTGAAGAAGACATCTAGATGGAACCACCACTAGGTTTTAAGTCTGATTATGGTAATTAGAAGGTGTGCAAGATTAAGAGAGCCATATATGAATTCAAACAAGCCTCTAAAAATTGGAACATTCGATTTGATGAGGTGATTAAATCGTTTGGTTCCATCAAATCCGGATGAACCTTGTATATACAAAAAGGTTAGTGGAAGAACAATTTTGTTTCTTGTTTTGTATATAGATGACATACTATTATTCGGAAATGATATACCTATGATATCATTGGTCAAGATATTCTTATCATAGAAGTACCCCACGAAAGATTTAGGAGATGCAACCTATAGTTTAGATATCATGAATTATAGATATAGATCTAGACAAATGATTGCCTCTCATAGTCTACATATATAGACAAAGTGTTGACATGTCTCAACATGCAACACTTTGAAAGAGAATTATTGCTTTTTAGGCATGGAATTCGTCTTTCCCAAGATATGAGTCTAACTACTCCTGATGAAAGAGAGTAAATGACAAAGGTGCCTTATGTATTCGTTATTGGTAGCATAATATATGCTATGCTATGTACAAGACCTGATATTGTGCATGTTATAGGCTTGACTAGTAGGTATCAGTCTAATCCAGTAAAGAACATTGGATAGCAGTCAAGACCATCCTCAAGTACTTAAAAAAGACTAAAGATCTGTTCTTGATATATGGAGAAGGAAACTTTAAAGTTGAAGCATATATTGATTCTGATTTTCAATCAAATTCTAATGACTATAAGTCAATGTCTGGGTTTGTCTTTATACTCAATGGTGGTGCAACTAGTTGGAAAAGTTCCAAATAGTGCATAACTACTAATTCCACCACTAAAGTAGAGTATGTGGTTGCTTCTGAACTAGTGAAAGAAGCGACTTGGATGAAGAAGTTCATATCAGAACTTGGAGTAGTTCCTTCCATTTTAGAATTGATTATATTGTTTTGTGACAATAATAGGGCAATAGCTCAGGTTAAGGAACCAAGGTCTCATAAGAAATCCAAGCACATTCCAAGGCGCTTTCATCTCATTAGTGAGATCATTGGGAAAGATGATGTCGCCTTGCAAAAAATAGTTTTAGCAAAAAACATGGCGGATCCCTTTACATGTTAGGCATTGGTTCAATCTTCTTTTGAAAGACATCCTAACTAGATGGGTTTAAGGCATAAGATAGGTTGGCTTTAGTGCAAGTGGGAGATTGTTAGTTATATGCCCTAAAGCAACCATGTAATAGCTACATGTTAGGGATTATTTAATGGTAAAGAAATTTTCATTCATCATTATATCTATATCAATGAGTCCATAAGATAAGTTATGACTGAATTTATTCTTAAGGTGTTAAGAATATGTGTGACAGGTTTATAGCTATGCTAAATCTTTAAACTACTCCCGATTGTTGGATAAATGAGAGGATACTGACTTGTATGTTTGATGGTTATGGTTCACAAGTATGCATATTGATGCTTCATCGAATTGTTTTTATACATGATGGTCATAGTTTGTTCACATACGAAGGCACATGTATATACAACATGTTATTTGTCTTCTTGTTATATATATAGATATACAAGATAGAATATCGATGTCCCATGCAATCTAATCAAGAGAATGTATTGAAATCCTCGGATGGGGTTGTAATCGAGAATGGATGGTTCATGTCTCAAAGAATACATATCAATTAGATTTGGGCATATAATTAAATTGATGGTTTTATCAATAATTCCATGGCCTTTGTTCGATCGGGCCATGGTGAGACAAAATGATCTAATGACACAGCCACCCAAACTGACATGTTCATTATGATCTTGACATATTCACACCATTGAAGTAGCCATGATATATTGCTATATGTCACTCATTGTTAGGAACTAGAGATTGATTAGGACAATCAATTCTTTTAGTGTGCTAATGTTTTAGTACAAATCCTATTGCTAGCTTAGTAATAAACCTAGGAATGTCACACATTATAATTAATTCATAATGACGTTTGAACATAGGAGACAACATTACAAATGTGTTTGCATTAGAGGTAATTGGATTAAGTTAGGCTCAAAATATAAGTTCTAAAAAAAGGGGTTTCAGACTTTAAAGATCTGAAAGGGGTTTAAGAGTTTACGGCCAAATCAAATGTTTGAAGTGGGTTTACATTCAACAACTGAATTAAGTATCTGAATTGAGTTGAAAATTAATAGCCACATTTATGATCTAAAGTGAATCAAAATCAATGGTCGTATTAATTATTCAAAGTGAGTTTGGAATTAATAATCAAATTAAAGATCTAAAATGGTTTCAAACTTAATGGCTATACAAAAGTTCTGAAGTGATTTTAGACTTAATGGTCATAATAATGATCTAAAATGATTTCATATTCAAATAACCAAATTAATGTTTTGAAACAGTTTCAAACAAAACAGTCAAATTAAATATATGTAATGGTTACAAATTAATACCTAGAATAATATTTAGTAACAATTACAGAATTAATGCCTGAGTAAATATTTGGAATGGCTTCAGAACTTAAGTCTAGATTTAACGTCTGAAGCAAGCTCGAACGTTACGACCAAATAAAATGTGATTTGGATTGATTATAAAATGGTGATTGAGAGAGAAGATTACAAGATGGACAACAATTGACAATTGAAAGTATTGATAGTGATCAACCAAGTCATTCACACACAAGAGCAATCGCTAGCACAATTGTAGTTGTGAGATCTCTCGATTTCTCTTTCCCGTTCAATGTGAGATTGGTAATGTATCTAATATTTTTTGCCCTTATCATATCGGATTTACTTTTTTGCATTTTCCTTTCATTTTTATTTATTCCTTTATCTCTACGGGATATGTTGATTTCATTAAGTTTCATTCAATGGTTTGTTTCTTTAGCTTGTACGTACGAGTATATAACTTTTCAAGATCAATCCCAATCAAATAATAGTGCATGAACATGTAGTGGAAAGAACCTTAAGATTTATTATTTAACAAGATCGCATGATCCATCTAGTAAACAAACAAAAACAGGCTTAGGTACAAAAAGTGCCCTAATTAGAGGATCAGCATAACTAAGTTCTTGACTCTAGAATTTCTGATTCGTAGGAAGTGTGACATCCTCTTATGCCCTACTTGGCTTCTACTCGACTACAATAAGCTAGTGATGACTCCTAAATTAGATAGAATCTCATAAGTTAAAGACAAATCAAAATCCTCTTAACGTTGTGTTAGGTAAGAATTTGGGAGAACCCACCTCAAACAAGAGCAAGAAACTTGAGTATGTGGATTGTTTGCTCCCGATCAACGCTACCTCTAAGTCTACATGCCCTAGTACCTGATTGTTAGGAGGGTCGTGATGATAAGAAATTACCTCACAACACACAAAGATAAATGCCAAAAAGAAGGTCCTTAAAAATTGACCAAAGACAACACAAGAACATTTTGTTGCTTAAATATTCTTAAAGCCAGTGCTATTTAATGAACTTTTTTAAAAGGGCAGCCAAAGGAAAGGAAGAGCACCAGCATTGCATAGCCTCAATCATTAGGTAACACAACCGAAAGCGTAGCCTTACGTACGGTAGAACACAATACTAGCTTATACTCGTTGCAATTTGTCATAGCTTCAACAACCATTGTGGTATGTAACTATGTGTTGCTTTTTGGAATTCCACTGCATCACTTATTTTGTACCATTATTTTTGCAAAGGTTAATGCACGAAAAACAACGTGCAAACCCTTGGAGTGCCAAAACTTGGCATGGGGGACATTTAAGTGTGAAAAGTTATGAAATGTATACTTAAGTATCAAAATCGAAGCAAAAAGGATAAGTTAAGTGCTAATGATGAGAAAATTCGGCCAAAATGCATACGTGACATTTTTCGGTGAAATTTTTTTATAGAGGTGGCAATTATTTTTAAAAAAATGTGGCCTATGAAATTTTTCCAACGGAACTTAAAAAAATACACATGGACTCATGACTTGGCCAAGCTAAACAACGTCATTTTTCCTTGGTGCTAAATGACGTTGTTTAGCTTACTTTGGTCAAAGACACTAGCTGATTCTCTTAGTTGGTTATCTTTCACACTCACTCCTATCTTCATTGCCGTTCACGTTCACAAAGGGCATGCCATTACTCACCGTTGTCGCTCTATCATCACTCGCTATCGTCGCTTCATCATCGCTCATCACTCACTATCGTCGCTTCATCATCCTCACTGTCATCGCTTGTTGCTTGTCGTGTTCATTAGCCAAGGTTTATCCGCTTCTCTCCCTATGGTATGAAATTAAGGCTCGGAGTGGTCTATTAGGGCGTCGATGGGAAATCTAGGGCTTTGTTGTGAAGGTAGGGGTGGGCTAGGAAATGTAGGGCTCAAATGATATTGTGATGTGTGATTTAGGGCTCAGATATAATACTAGAGCAATTCAAGGGTTCAAATTGGCAATTTAGGGGCTCGGCCTCGAAATGGACGACTATGCTGTCAAAAAATTAGGTCTTATATGCTACTGTGATGTGTGATATAAGGTTCAGATGTGGTATTGTAAAGTACAAGAGTATTTTTAGGGCTCCAATGCTCTGACATCACTCGCCGCCGTTGCTTATTGTCGTCGTTTTATCTTTGCTCATCGTCGTCACTAGTCGCTCGCCATCGTCGCTCCGTCATTGCTCATCATCGTCACTTTCACTTGCCGTGATCACTAGCCAAGGATTGTCCGCTTCTCTCCCTATGGTATGAAATTAAGGCTCGGAGTGATCTATTAGGGCTCCGATGTGAAATTTGGGGCTTCGTTGTGAAATGTAAGGGTGAACCAGGAAATGTAGAGTTTAGATGGTACTGTGATGTATGATTTATGGCTTAGATATAGTGCTAGAGCAATTCAAGGGTTCAAATTGGCAATTTAGGGGCTTAGCCAACAAAAAAGTATGGCTTATATGCTGCTGTGACGTGTGATTTAAGGCTTGGATGTGGTATTTATGCGAGTGTATTTTTAGGGCTCCGATGGATTATTTTTAAGGCTTAACGTGGTTGTTGTGGGGACATCTAGTCATTTTCTAATTGAAATGTTGAAATGAGTGTTGTAGAGAGTTGTCCTTATTATAGGGACTTCTATTTGTTGGTCATTTTATAACCGAAGTGATTATCGTGGGGACACTCTTCCCTTTTCTTTAATAAAGCATATGAGAGTGTGAGGATCTCCATATGCAATTACAATTGTTTAATGTCTTTTGTCAATATGGTCCTAAAAAGTTAACTGTTTTCTTTTTTCCTTGATTGCATAAATGCTTTATGACAAGGATTATGTTGCTATTATTATTTGCTACAAAGGAGACTTTGTCATTAGGGAGGATGAGTGGGAGGATGAGGGGAGAAATGAAGGCACTATTTTTGTCGATGTACAAAAGCCATTTTATATTAGCTTTGTTAGGGACATAGTTACATATTTGCCTTGAAAAATACAAAAGTTGTTGTAATGTGTTCCTGGGAAGAGTTTGAGAGATGGTTTAAGCAGCTTAGAAGATGACACTAAGTTTAGGAATGTCCTGTACCATTGTCTTGATGGCAAAAAAGTGAAACTGTATGTTGAGTACAATAGTTAATTTGAGGACAAAGATGATAATGAAAAGAGCACCCAAGTAGGAGAAAGGAAAGATGGTAGGGATGAAGGACGACAAAACAAATAGGAAAGTTGTGATAACAAACGTGATGTCACAAGTACTAGATTAGTTTGGGCAGTAGTTCAATCTAGTGATGATGACAATGAAGGGTTGGCCATTGAAAATTTCCAAGTGACGAGGACGAGGAGGAGCTTGTATAGTCAAGGAGAAAGCAAATGGTGTTTTTAACCAATAAATTTGCAGATTTGCAAGTAGCTGAAGAAGTTCTGAATAGGGATGAGGTTCCTATTGATGCTGGTGTTGCTAGTTAGGAGACTGATTATGAAGAAAGCGTAAAAAATGCTACTTCCCTAGACAAGCTTGAAGAAGATCAATGAGCTATGCGTAAAAGGAAAAATAAGTTTCCTTCTATGATCCATCTATTGCCTCTCCTACTCTATCAATAAGTATGGAATTCCAAGATGTGAAACAATTTAGGGAAGCAATACTAAAGAACTGCATTGCTAAACAAAGGAATATTTACTTCATTAAAAACACTAAAGCCTTTGTAAAAGCTAGGTGTTTGTAGCAAAATTGTCCATGGAAGATCTATGGCGTGTTCATTAGGAGGAGCAGATCCTTCCAAATTAGATCCTTCCAAGAAGAACATACTTGTTCCATTATTTTTCAAAACAAAAGGATAACAAGTGTATGGCTGTCAAAGCACCTTTTCGATATGATCAAGTTAATGCCCACGTGTAGACGAATGATAGGATTGGATGGCTATTTTTTAAAGGGCTTGTACAAGAGAGAATTGCTTACTACAATCAAAAGAGATGCAAACAACCAAATGTTTCCACTAGCTTGAGTTGTTGTGAAAATAGAGAACAAGGACAATTGGTCCTGGTTCTTGAAAAATCTCATTGTTGACTTGGAGATAACAAAAGGGAAGGTTAGGAGTTCATGAAAGATCAACAAAAGGTAATGTCATAGTAATTTGTTTGCTGTTAGATATCAACATTTTATTTTCTTATATTTCTTGGTTTAAATTATTACAAGGACTACATCCGACATTAGCAAAGTTGATGTCCTATGCTGAACATCAAATGTGTACATGGCACATATATGCAAATTGGGCGAAGACATATAAGGGGATAAGCTATAGTTGCAATTTTGACATTTCGTAAAGAGAGCGAACATGGCTGACTTTAGAATGGCCAAAGAAAGATTAGTTCAATTAACTAAGGAAGGTTTTGATGCACTATTCAAGATAGAACCAAAGCATTGGTGCAAGGCCTTCTTCAACAAGCAATGCAAGTGCGATCACATCGACAACATTTGTGAAGCATTCAATGAAAGAATAATAGAAGCCGAAGGCAAACTGGTTATCTTGATGCTTGAAGATACACGAGTAATAGTCATGACTTGGCTGCACAAATAAAAAGATGAGGCTGTAAAGTAGACTAGGTAATGTGGTCTTAGGATTGCCAAGAAATTAGATGAGAATTTGGCTACAAATAGATATTGTGATGAAGGATATAAGATAATGAATGGTTCAAATAAGTATGTTGTCCTTCTAGGTACAAGGAAGTGTTCATGTAAAGCATGGCAACTAAGTGGAATTCCTTGTGCACGTGCCATCCAATTGAAAGGCCATAAAATAGAGGATTATCTTGATAATTGGTACAAGAAATGAAATATCTTGCTTTGCATCAATTCATGATGTAGCCAATCAAAATTAGCAAGTTTTGGGAGCCAATAAATCATGAAGCACCTTAACCTTTGCCATTGAAGAAGCAAATGGGAAGGTCAAAATGAAGATAGAAAATGTCGGAGAGGGAGGTCTCGGGTTAGAAAAGCATAAGTAGGATAGGTGCAAAGATGACATGTTTTTATTGTCATATAGTAGGGCACAATACTAAAGGTTGTCGATTGATAAAGTAGCAAGAACAGTCAAGTGAGAGGCTAGTCGAAAGGTTTAGTGAAGGGACAACTGGAGAGCCGACTGAAGCTAAACAAAAGGGTAAAGTGAGTCAACTATTCTTCAATCAATGACAAGAAACCCCGAAAGTTATGATATTTCTATTTATTTTGTTTTTTGGTTTATTGCATATTTGTACATAGCCTAATTGTTATGTACTTTTAATGTGTTTGTCAAGTAATGAGTAGGACACTTGAAGGATTGGTTGAAGCTCCAACTGCACCTTAAACTCAAGGGCCTGTTCAAATAAGGAAAGATGGAAAACGGCCAGCTAAAGGATTGGCCGAAGCTGCTTAAGGGCCAATTGAGCCGATCATTCCTTAGCGAAGGAAAAAATACCCAGTAAATTCAATAATTTGTTTAG
This sequence comes from Angophora floribunda, assembly GCA_014182895.1. Taxonomy (NCBI): domain Eukaryota; kingdom Viridiplantae; phylum Streptophyta; class Magnoliopsida; order Myrtales; family Myrtaceae; genus Angophora; species Angophora floribunda. Next base: position 21,071,208 of record CM024709.1, read on the forward strand.
TTTTCCTTTATGTTATCATAAGGTTGATGTTATATTCATAATGTCTCTCTCAAGTTCAAGAGGCAAGCTTGAGCTCAATTGCCAATAGAAGGGCAAAAAATACAAGGGCCAATAATAGAAAGGTAAATATAAAGGTACAGTAAGGGCTAGCTGAAGGCGTCGGTGAAGTCAAAGAGTTAGATATAAGAAGGACAATTAGAAGAAGGCCAGCCAAAGGGCCAACTACAAGAAGGCCATGCAAAAGATGCCCAGTTGAAGAATTGGCCGAAGAAGCCCCTGGTTCACCTAAAGGACCAAATGTAGCTAAAGCTGAACGGCGAACAGAAGAGCCATGTGAAGGGCCAACTAAAGGGCAAAAGAACAACCCAAGAAATCACAGGCTAGAAGAAGGGCCAATTGAAGGGCAAGAGAAGGGCCCAAGAAATCACAGGCTAGAAGAAGGGCCAACAAATCCCAAGATGCTTAATGTGATCTCTAATTCGAACAAAAGGGGCTCTTGGAAAGAGACTAAGACAATATGATTATGGCCATTATACAGATGAGCATACTGGAACAATCATTCTTAATGTAAATTTTATTGGCTGTATTTAATAAATTGTGTGAACTTTTACTCACAATTTACTTGTGTTTTTGTAGACTGGGAGAAGTTCAGAGGTTTTTATATCTCAAGGCCCAACTCAAGAATAAACGGTTGCACCAAAAAAGAAGACAACATCGGTTGCACCAATAAGAAAGAACAAAAACCCAGCACTAGTTCCATCCGAATTAGTTCATCTTGAGACAATTGTAGCTCCATCTGAATCAGTGCATGGTGAGACACTTGAATAAGAAGTTGCATGTCCAATCAGAAAAAGTGTAAGGATAATAAATCATGGTCCATTAAACGGAGCAGAAATAAGGGGCTTGTGCATATTGATATTGACTAACAAGAAGGGCTAGTTTTGTTATAACTTGCTATGGATAGTTTTTTTTTTCATTGAGTTTGTGAGACTTGAAATTAATATCAATGGAATGATCTTGCTACTTATTAATTTGTTGTTGCATTTTTCATATTTTCATATTTTCGATTTAGATTTTGTTTTTACTTGCTGCGTGTGTTGGTTGGTGGGTGGTAGGGTGGTGACTGGTGATAGGTGCATGATGATGCTTGGAGGCTCCTGGAACACTTGGTGCAAGTGTGCAGTCTGCAAATCTTGCACTAAGTGGTGCTGGTGCAAAGTACCTACACCGGTACCTTTTGTAGCAGTAGCACACTATAGCCACAGTGCAAGCTGATAGTGATTCATGCTATGGTGGTGCCAATTGGTAGTTTGTGTGATGTTGAAGGCTCGTGCCTCCTGGTGAGTCTATGGTGGTAGTGATTAATGCTGGAACTAGTGCAAGATGCCTACACAACACCTTTTGCAATAACAACACACCACAGTCCTAGTGCAAGCTAATGGTGGTTCGTGCTATGGTGGTGGTTGATGGTTTGTGTTGTTTTGAAACTTCCTGCTTGTTGGTGATGAGTCTATGGTGGTGGTTAGGGGCTCATGCAGCATTTGGTGTAAGTGTGCAGTTTGCACATCTTGCACCAATTTGTGCTAGAGCTGGTGCAAGATGCTTGCACAGTACTTTCTGTAGCAGCAACACACCATAGCCCCAGTGTTGGCTGATGGTGGTTCGTGTTGTAATGGTGGTTAATGGAGTGGTGGCTAGTGGTTCGTGCTATGGTGGCAACTAGTGGTTTTTAATGGTGGGTTTGTGGTGGTGCCTAGTGGTCATGGTGGTGTCTGGCCATGCTGTTGATGGTAATTCATAGCTAGTGCAATTTAGGGAGAAGCTACAAAATTTGGCACTTAAGTGTTCATTTTTAAGCTTAAGTGGCACTTAAATGCCACCTTTTAATAATAACTTGATACTTAAGTGAATTTTTTTTATCATGACTAGCACTAAAGTGTCATTAAATATAACTTTTGGCACTCAAGTAATTGCACATGTCTATCCTATGTATATGCTGGTTTGCAACAAACCAAGAACTAACTTCATTTCCTTCAATTCAATGTTTGTTGGGTTACATTCACTTCAAGCAAACAAGCCACCACAACACATTAATCCAATGCACATCCTTGCTACTTTATATTAAAGAACAAGTAAAAACATAGTATAAGTATGATCTCATACACTCATTCTCCTTTCTTGACCTCCCCAAAAGCCACAATGATCATGTAGACAACACAAACATAAATAAAATAGCCTGCATTTGACCCTTGACAATTACGTTTGTCATTTTTAACTATGGCAGTTGAAGAAACTTCTTCTCATTACATTTCATCATTAAGTAGGCTATATAACAAAATTAACACCATAATAAACACTTGATAACACTTCTGTTCAATTTTTATTCTTGAAACTTCAATCTTCAAATAGTTAGCCAAATATGCTTCAACTTGCTTTGAGACTTTATTCTTCAAATGGTTAGCCAGAAATGTTTCAACTTGCTTTTAGTCAACGTCGTCCAAATTGTCCATGAACATAGATAGAGGTTGACATCACCATCAAGTAGGTTCAACATCACCTCTGTTGCTCAATGAGAGAACTTCGCATCGACCCATTTCAAACATTTGCCCTTCAACCCTTCTCTATATCTAGTGCATTCATAAAATCTTCTCCCAGGATTCATTTGAGTCCATGATGTTCTTCTTGGACTTTATAACCCACAATGACAAAAACGTTCGCGCTCACCTTCTCCTTTGCTTCGGTGAGAGGAATTCGAGTTGCAGCTGAGTATCCTGCTCTCCATTTCCAATATTCAGGAGTGGAATTCAAGGCAAATTGAAATTAGGGTTCAGACGTTTGAGGAATTTGAGGCAAAATGAAATTAGGGTTTGGGCACTTAAGGAATTTGGGACAAATCTAAATTACTAGGCAACTTGGGGACTATCCAATTTAGAGATTTACTTTTGGGAAAATTGGGGTGACATTGTTTTTAGGTTTGGCACAATTGGGGAGACGATGCTATTTTGGCCAATTTAGGCCTTTTACTTTGGTCATCAATGAAAACAACATCGTTTTAGGAGTTGGATAGCTGAGGTGGATCTCCTACAAGCCATGTAGGCAAGAAAATTAATAAAAAACTATCACGTAGGATTTCTAAGAGGAGTTACTAGAGTTGGCACTGGAGTGATTCAATTTTTAAAAAAAGTGACACTTAATTGTCATCCCATACCAAGTTTTGACACTTGGGCTATTTGTTTCCTCAACAAAAATCCAGATTGTTATATATATGACAAATTTATCCCAAATTAATATTTTCACTACAAAAAATCTCAAATTGGTACACTTGTAATAAATTTACTCTAAAACTAATTTTTTTACTACAAAAAACCACAAACAAATACACCTTTAACGAATTTATCCAAAACTAATTTTTAGACCATCCAAAACCCTAAACTGGTAAATTTATGACAAATCTACACTTTATTAGTTTCCGTTAAATCGGATTAATAGCACAAAAAATCATAAGCTAATATATCTATGACAAACAAAGGGTAAAATTCCAAATTAATATATTTATCAACTACCATGTGTTATCCAACTTAGCAATTTGGTGGCAAATTTTAATGGAAACCAACGAAAGGTAAATTTATTGCAGATGTACTAGTTTGGGGTTTTTTATAGTTAAAAAATTAATTTGAGGTAAATTTGTTACAAGTATACTAATTTTAGGGTTTTTGTGGTATTAACTCTTTTTACAATGACTTTACGCAACTTCTTTTTAGGAAGCATTATTTCTATATTAATTTTTAGTAAGCGACAAAAAAATATTGTTTTACTGCCTGTCATAAAGGAAAAGAACACATGGATAAAATTGTTCAAAAAAAAGAAGAAGATTCAAATCTTTAATTTGTTGAAACGAAGAAACCATATTTCTGTTTTTACTTATCTATTGGAAATTGTAAGATTAGATAGGAAATAAAAGGAATAGCATGCTGGTTAGTCGTGCTCAGTCATTTCCTCTGCATTTCATTGAAAGCCATGGAAAAGTTTTCCATTGAACAAGCGTAGTTAATTGAAGAAACCATGCCATTCTAGTTGCAAGTGTCGCTTATTATAATGAGTATTGCTGATGTATAAGAAACCCCTCGAGAAGGATGATGAGGCGCATTTTCGGCATTGCAGGCGGTCAATCATTAGGAGTTTTGCTCACTCCTTGGCATGCTTAATAGAGAATTTGCTTGTTCTTGCACCACCTTCCAAGCCATGATCACGTGACTCTCTCACCAGGGTCATCCCAACAGCGAACCGTAACACATAAACCCCACCGCCGACGGCATGATGAAGACCCGACCCGAAGCATTGATGGTGTGAAGCAACCGTGCATTGAGTTTTTTCAGCTCCTTCAGTTTCCAGGCTTCACCGTGCCAGTCGACATGCCGGCAACCACTGAAGGATGAATCCTGAAACAAACCAAGGCAAAATTTCTCAGGAAAAGGACTTTGAACCGGCCATCTTTCGCCACAAACTCCTCAAAGAGCTTTGCCAATCGGCAAGGGTTCCTCACGTGACTCCTCAGATTCTGCACGCTGTAGGTCCTGAGGACAGACCACAGTTTCAATGCCCTGAACACCTCCTGCTGAGAGAAAGTTGCCAATCTTTGTAGTCAACTACTTGTTTAGACTCAGTCGCCTCGTTCTTGAGGTATTCGCGTCTGTTGATAAGGACTTGACGAGGGCGTTTCGGTCTTTCACCCTGAGGTAGCAGCAATCAAGAGACGTCAAGAGCCCCGTGTGCGTTGAAGCTGAATGAGGTTGCAAACTCGACCCAATTGATGAATCTTGTGTACTCCGGGCATATGCACGATCCTCCTGCGTAAGTGGCATCGATATGCACCCACATGCCGTACTCGCTCGCAACTTTGCATAGAGGCTCCAGCAGTGTCGACTGCTGTGATTGAAGTTGTCCCCACTGTGGCACATAAGTACAAGGGAATTAAGCCCCACATCGATGTCCTCATGGCTTGCCTTTCTAAGTGAGTTCAGGGATAAACCGAACAAGGTCGACCTTGTCTTTTAGGCCCGGAAGGTCCGTGGGTCTATCCCTGTGACCTGGGCAGCTTTCTGGAACGAGCAATGCGTTTGACCTGACCCGTAGACAACGAGATTCATGATGATATCATGTCCCAACCTTCTCAGGACCCTATCTCTCGCAGCAGCGAGAGTGCAAATGATGGTCTCGGCAGTATTCCCTTCAATGACTCCCCCGCCATACCCCATAAAGAGGAATGGCCTTGGCAAGTCCAGCATTTTCCCAAGCCAGTCCATGACTAGACTCTCAAGCTCAGTCGCTGCAGGGGAGGAGACCAGTTAAAGCCCGCCACATTAAAGCCTGCACAAAGTGTCTCTCCGAGGATCGCTGCAGTGCTGGTGTTGATTTGGAAGTAGGTGAAGAAATTGGGGCTCTGCCAATGAGTCAAGCCCGGGACTATGTGCCAACGCACATCGTCAAGTATGGCCTCCATGGGTTCCCTCAATGTTCTTGTAGTAATTGGCTAGGAAGTCACAACCATGTGTCCTTGATGCCTGAACTCTCCAAGATCGAGAGGGTTCATCGTCATCTCATTGCCAACGGCTATTTCGAGCAGGTCCTCATAATTACCTTGAAAGCTTCCCATAATGTAGTTCCAGTCGCAGTTGCATGTTGGAGATGGGAGCAAAATGCAAGGGGTCTTTGCCAATGCTTTTATTTTAGCTAGGCTTGAGATGATACTTTTAGTGCATGGGATATTTGTAGATTTTAGAAGATGATAATCTAAAATAACAAGATATCAAAAGACTAATTACGATCAATCAAGCCCGTCTACAATTAAGAGAGATACATGGACCATCACCAGACAAGAAGAATAAAGGGAGATACGGAGAATCGAGGATATATGAAAAGTCTCCTAATTGTCTCTGACGAATGCAGATCAGAAGACGGCAAGGAGTCGTCTCTAGCAAGGAGTTGTCTCTAAAAATACTAATGCAGATCAGGAGACAGCCAGGAGCTCCATCTCCAAGGTGGCAACTTCACGTGAAGCATGCCTTGGATATTATCATGCAGCACAGACCATTGGGATTCATTATTGTGGTGCGCCTACTCTATCCCATACCAGCAAGTTGGTACATACGTACTAATGAAGAAAATAGAAAAAACGTATCTGAATTTTCACTTCAACTAACATACATACCTCTATTTTTTAATATAAAGTTGCATCTTCATGTAATTATTCAAAATTTTGCTATTTTCCTTTATGAACGTACATTTTCTCCCGCCTACCAAAACATAACCATGAACACCACAAAACATAAACTGGGAGACCCGAATCCGAAATTTGCAACAACAAACCCAGAGATCAGGTCGACACCTTTTACTGACAACTAGGGTAAGTAAGTATAAGTGAATGTTTCCGGATTTGCTCAATCTGTCTAGGTGGAGTCTCCCATCCAAGCTGAAGCTTTGGCCCTTGTCGAAACCCTAAAATGGATGGTGCACGATGACACTGCAGAACAAGAAACAAGTGAATGGGAGCTTGAATCAGATCAGCTGGAGTTAGTACAAGTGATAAGCGCACCTGCAGATTGGACGAGCTGGGAGAACTACTCTGCAAATCAGTCAACAAGGCCGAACTCCCCTACAAGTCAACTAAGTTGGGCAGCGCATGGCCTCATCAGTGAAGCCCAAGGCCTCTTGAAACAACTCCGGCCCATCAAAATATTACATTGCAAGAGAGAAGCAAATTTAGCTGCAGATTGGGTAGTGAAGGCCTAACGAAACAAAATCTTACTGGACAACTAGGTCCAATACCCCCCTTTTCAAGTCTCTTGGATGTTTTATGCGTTGATGTAAACCACCTATCTCCTCATTAATGAAATCTACATATTTCGACAAAAAAAAAAGTATAAGTGAATGTTTTAACATAGCAAGCAATCTTGCAAATGCAAATATATCACCAGAACAATTTATAAAACGCGTACAGCCCTAAAAAGGCAACACATCGGCCGATTGTTGTGTATATAAATATATTGATATAAGGCTCGGGTAACACATAGACCTTGCACTCAAATTCTGATACGACTATTTCATAAAGACCACCTGACGAGGCCAACTTTTTTTTTTTCATAATGGAATATTTTCAGAAATTACAGCGGAAGACAAAAATAAAAATGTAATAGAAATGATTTATAAATCATGTCCCAGTCAAACAACCCCTAACAAATATATTCAAAGAAATCCTTGGTACTGTCAAACATGTATAACATTCAGAGAAAAATTAATTAAGCAACTACCAGAAGCTTTTAACTCCCAAATACGAATCTGCATAAGAAGCACTTGAGCCTAGTAGGAGTCAAAATCTATTTGAACTACGCCCTGCTGTGTTTCAGCTTCGATTTCCGTTTCCAATTGAAAAGACAATGGTAGTATCCATTAGAGTCTCGATGCCTCAAAGATCAATCACGTGTGAGTCCAAAATCGAAACCAATGACCAAACGACAGTTATAAATGTTCAATGAATAGTTGAAAGTATGAGACAATCAATTTCTTGGTTTCAATTATGTGGAGATCGATGCTCACTTTTCAAAAGATTCACTTATCAAAGTTCACAATCACAAATTCAGAACTTTACTAACTCGAAGGTGTTGTAAGTCCCCATAAGTACTTGGCCAAGAATTAGATCCAAAAAGGTAACATCACCGCAGAGCATCTGGTAATCCCCAGATGACGAGTCGATAGCCCACATGATACGGTTGTGCATAAGCGACCAGGCTCACATAGGGGACTACGACTCCTGCATGAAAGATTAATAGGTCTTGCCCCCTTCAAGAACATTATCTCGGGCCCTTACCGTAGGTCTCAGTCGTCTATCGAGTTCTTGCACATAATCATTACGGGATTTTGATTCATTTATGAAACTCAAATTCCCTAATGTATAAATGACGAGGAAATTTTAAATCATATGATTCCAATCAAAGAGAGGTGTTCAAGTCGATAACCCTGTCGATTGAAGTTTTCCCAAGTGTTTACGGCCTTGATGATCCAATGAGATAATCAAAACATGATAAAAGCCCCTTTCAAATTTCAAAATCGCACAAGGGAATGCCAAGTTGCCGAAATCGCACAAGGAAATGCCGAGATGTGCATGAATCACGGTTGCTAGATCGAAGATTTTATAGCCCCAGATAGCCCGACTTGCTAATCTTTCGAACAAAAGAGAGACATATAAATATTCAAATTTCATTGGCTAGAATGGTTGTAAAACGTGTTTCTTTTCTTTTTTTTCAACCGGAATTTTTAGCTTGTTGTGGATAATTTATGATTAAAAGAACTTGTTTTGAGTATTCTATAAAGAATGCAACGGACATGTACCCACATCATCCGAAAAGGTTGATGGGTAAAGAATTGCATTTGAAAAAAATCTGGAGAGTCTCTCCTCTTCAAGTGTCCGTGCTGTAATTGAGCATTTGTTTATTCGACTTAATCAATTCAAACAGACCTGAATGGTTGATCTTATTTCAAATAAGAGCCTAGAATGGTTATGACTATTTCAAATAAGGGACTAGCCTCGTCAACTCGCCAACTAGCAAAAAATTTCGACTGATTAGGGGTATTTTCGTCCAAATATGGTTAAAATTAAAATTAAATTAAATTAGATTTAAAATAAAAATAAAAAATAAAAAATAAAAGGAAATGGAAAACATAGGTGGGAGGGTGCTCCATCCTGCCTATGGCCACCACTCCACTAGGGCATTAGCGAGGGTTGCTAAGGTCTGCGCAATAGCCAACAACCCTTGTCTAGATTGGGTGAGGGCAAAGGACATTGCCCAAAACTGGGAGAGGGTCGCCACCCTCTCCCTTGCCTCTACTCGATGAGGGTCGCTAGTCCTCCCCTAGGCACCAACGACCTTGCCGACCTTCGCTACCACCCCATCGCTAATGGGGTGGCAGCCATCCTTCTAACTATGTTTTCTTTTTGTCTTTTTAATGAAAAGAAAGAAGGAAAAAAAGTTAGAATTTAAAAAGGCAAATTAGCCCTTCATACCTAGTGAGCTCGAGCCCTTTCTTGAAATAATGTACACTTCAAATCCTTATTAGAGAAATTAAGAGCACTACTAGCTCTTATTTGAAACAATATTCACTTCAAACTTTCCTAATTTGGAATTTTCACTTGTGAAGTGGAAAATCTACACCAAGAAGGTGGAAAACTTGCATTGAGATATTTTCATTCCTGTTTAGGAGTCCATGTAGAAAGAGTACATTCACGTAGGGAGAGATTTTCTTTCCTCTTCAAGTATTGCTACCTATCAAATTGGTGGGTCGAATTAGGTCGGGTTTGGTCAAGTTTGGGTTAGGTTATAAATGGTCCAACCCAAATTGACTTATTTAATCCATTTATGATCCATTTATCATCATACAAAATTCTTAATTCATACCTGACTTGACCAATTCCCAACCTATACCCGACCCATTTAACTAAATCTAAGAAAGCTTATTTTTTTATTAGTTTTTTTAAAAAATGGTATTGCCAAATTACTTTCATGCAATACAAATCTATTGAATAATTTTTGTAATTGTTTTAAAAAATAAGCCTTCATTATTTTTTTATAAATATTTTCCAAGAAGTATTACCTCAAGAACATTGTGATATTATTATTTTTTGTTTTTGCCTGAAATCTAAAAATAAATTAAAAAATATTCTCCATTGTTTAGTATAAAAATATGATTAAATTTTCCTTTGTGACTCCTTTTAATATTTTTTCTTTTTCTTTTTTTCAAAGAAATCGATTTTATAATTATTTTTTTATTTTTTAAAAATCCAATTGTTAATTTTTTCTATTTCTTTTTCTTTTTTTCTTTTATCCTTGTGCTTCTTCTCTAGTCAATCGCTGGCCACAATGACAACCAATGACCAATGATAGGTTGGCTTGAGCTCGCCCAACGTTGGCAAGCTCAAGTCTCGCTAGATCAACAAGGTTCAAACCTTGCCAGATGTCAGCCACTAAGGAAGATGGAGGAAGAAAGGAAAAAAAGGAAAGAGAAAGGAAAAAAGGAAAGAAGAAAAAGAAAAGAAAAGAAAATATAAACATTAAATATAATTTCGATTTTTATAAAAAAAATATTTGTATAAGGCTAAAGAGGGAAAGATAGAGGGTAGTAAAATGGGTTGTAAACAAGTTTAAACTAGACCCATTTAAAACCCATATATTTTTAGTCCTCTTATTTTTTAAATCCATTATAGGTAATCTAGAAAATAAAGTCTGACCCGTTTAATATTTAAATTGGTCATAATGGGTTATGGACCCATTTTGACAAGTGTAAGGTATCTATGCAAAAAGAGTACATGTCACGCCTTGAACCCTGAGCATGCGACAACCCCTTACCATAGTCAATTGAAAGCAATGTCCTAGGACTCGTTAACGACCATTCATTTTAATCTTTCATTATGCATAAGCAAAAGACAAACCATCCCCAATATAAATAGACAATCAAATAATCAAACAATGATAGATGGATGAACAGCAAGAATAACAACAACTACTCATATATACATCTTTAATGGATTAACCAACGGATGATCGTTTTCCGATTTACAAGCCTGACAAAAGAGCCCAATCCATCCTCAACAAGCCTGACAAAAGGGCCCAATCCATCCTCAAGGCCAGGTTAAAAAGAAACTAGGCTAATCCAGCTATACAAAATGAACCATTTGGTTCAGCACCATGGTCACTCGGACCCATCGAACTCAGGCTCCTTGGGTCGATCACCAAAAGAGCGAGAGTAGGATTCTCCATAGTAGGTGCGCCATTCTAAGGGCTTGAAAGTGGTTATACAATAATGAGTAAGATAAAATCTCAACGAGTTTTTCCCCTAAGCCTCGGTTTGTACACCAACTTAACCGGGAATCTCTCTAGAATCACCCCTCACTCAACCCAACAACCCATAGCCACCCAAGGTCAACCAACACTTAATAATCGGTTTGCATGCAACCTTACCCGGTATGCCATACACTGCATGTTAAACCTCATACAGTACAAGCAATGAAACCAACAATCACATAGTCGATTCGCATGCAACCTTACCCTGCACGTTAAATCTCATACAATACAAGCAATGGAACCAACAATCACATAGTCAGCTTGTATACAACCTTACCCGATATGCCATACAAACGTTATAAGTCAGCACAATACACACAACGCACATGGTCGTTAGATGATGCAGTTCATCAATCACATGCGAGTCATGTCACAAGCGATCTCACCTAGCTATTGCCACACCTTGTACATTATAAATTCATGCGTGCGTGCCATAAATGATGTGACATTTCATGCATAATCGGAACCAAAGATGCCATGTTTCTCATGCACTATTGCATCCACTACGGTCGGGGTGGCGAGTACAACTTAGTGATCACGCAAGCATACCATCACAATCAACTTACTATCATTGAGCATTAGCTAATTCACATATGCTTGCATATAAAACCTCAAACCATTTCTCATAAAAAAGGTCCATTTTCAGTGTCCCTCGGACAAACCATTTTTTTCCATTTTTTTTTGTGAAAATCAAATGATTCATGTGGATGTTCATGCAATGACACATCAAATTCACCTCATAAGGTCAATACATATGAAATTATACATATTTTCACTTCCGAATGAACAGTGCCGTGAATAGTAATCATGAACAATAAATTTCAAAATTCAATTATTAATAAATTAAATTCAGAAATTAAACAAAACATTGATTAAAACAATTAATCAATCAATCAAGGCAAATCATGCTTAATTAATCACAAAACACAATTAAACATATAAACCACCATTTAAGCAACAATTAAGCACAATTAAGTAAGATTAAGCTAAGCTAATCTTAATTATCTATCTAACCACATATCTTAAGGATAAAAAAACTTAATTAAACTCCGTAAACCAAAATTACCACTAATTAAATCAACCCTAAGCAAGTTTATGTACTAACAAAGGATTAGGGGTTAAACTCACCCATTAAGCGAGCATGCGACATGGATGCGGTGGTGGCGACAAAGGCAACACTTGGGAACCTCTACCACGATGATCCAAGGTGGTCATGAGGTTGAAATAATAGCAACAAACTCAGAATCCCACTGCAACTTCTAAAAACAACACTACTTGAAGAGGAAAAGGCTGACTGGAGTTAAAACAGGCTGGCCAATGACCGACAGCACCTAGAGGTCGAGGGGGAATTGCCGGTGGCTAGTATGGGTGAAGATCGCGTCAAAACAAGAGGAAAATGGCTGAAAAGGCAAAACTATGCAAGATCGGTGCTATTGTAGGCGATCAGGGAACAAGTGGCTTCTAGCCGATTGGCGGGTCGGTCGGTGGCTCCGACCGGCGAATGGCCGACGTAGGCCATATGGATTCGGCCTCCTGAGCACGGTGGTGGGTGGCACGGGTGGTGATTCACACAGGAAGAGTATGAAAACTCAGTTTTTCGGAGGAAGGTTAGAAGAAAAAATAAAATGAAGGAAATGAAAACAATGGGAGAGTGTGTATGGTTTTTGGAGGGGATGAAGGGGAGAGAGAGAGTGAAGTGAAGGCTAAAGATAAGCCTCATCAAGGCCATTAATTGATGCCTCAACTCCCAAGGCAAGACGACATTATCTTCTCTCTTTTTTGTCCTTTCCTCAAAATATCTGGGGGCAAAATGGTCATTTCCACCTTTCACATTTCCCAATCTGCCCTTGGGCTAAAAATGAAAGGCGGGCTTAAGAAATAGGCTAGAAAATAAATAGGAATGGGTTCAGGAATTTGTTGGGCTTGAAAAGGCTCAAGGTTAGACAACAACGGGCTTGGAAGGGTAAAACGGTCGATTGGGTCCAACAGGCTCACTTGCTTGTCTCGGGTCTACCATGGTGGCTATCCCACCTTTGGTGTGAGGCCCACACTGACCTTACTTGGCCTATGTCCTCGAGGCTCGTTTCCCAGGTATAAATCCATTTTCCAAAAACTCGCTTAACTAGCATTGTCGACTGTTGAAGAATCATTGTCCAAAAGTCCTTCTTAGACGTTCCTGAAAATTTGAAGTCCAATCTTGGATTCTCATGCCTTGTCAATTTCATCCAAATGCCATTTTGGTACAACTCAGACAAACTCGACTTCAAGGATTCACATGTAATTGACTCGTGCCAAATCACGTTCAAAACTTCTCAACACATGGATGCCCTTGATTTCGTGAAATTGCGAATGATAGATTCTTATTTCAAAATACATGATTACCAAGGATATCAACATAGAGTCGTTCGTGGGTTCAATAAAAGTAAACGGAATCACCTATCGTCTCATTATGTTCTATCCGCAAATCGACTTCTATTCGTCCTTGGAATCAGCCTGCATATTTACAAGATCGTCATTGCGCAAGTCTCACGATCGAGTTGATTTCCCAGGTCAAGTTCTTTAGTCGCACAAGTTCTATCATCACTAGCATTTCCCCTTAAGGTTAGTATCTTAGGAGTGATCAGTTCCAAGTGAGATCAACCAATAATGCATTGACGAAATTAACATTCATTCCTCCCTCAAAGGGCTCGAATTTCAGGACGTCACAATTCTTCCCCCTTACAAAAATTTGGTGCTTGAAATTTGCAACCACTGATAAATCTTCAAAAAAATGGGGGTGTTGATGCTTCATCACTTCATACTTTCCCATGTAGCTCCATTTGTTCCGTGATGCTACCAAATCACCTTAACTAAGGAAATAGTCTTGTTTTGAAGAACTTACTATTTATGGTCCTCTATTTGTATCGGTCTCTCCACATACGACATCTTGACGTCTACATCCAATTCCTCAAAATTAAATACATGAGTTGGGTTCAATTTATACTTTCTCAACCTGGACACGTGGAAAACATCATATACTTGAGCAAGCTTCAGTGGCAATGCAAGATGATCCGCTAAAACCCTGATCATTTCCAAAATTTCAAAGGGTCAAACGTACCTTAGACTTAACTTTCCTTTCTTGTCAAATCTGGAAGTACCCCTCATCGGTGATACTTTCAGAAACACATGATCGCCCACCTTAAACTCCAACAGTCTACGATGCTTGTCTGCATAACTCTTCTGATGACTCTAAGTTGTCTTTATTCTGTCTCTGATAATTTGAACTGCATTCAAGGATTGCTGTACCAACTCTAGCCCCGTAATGCTCTACTGGTAATTGTTGTTATCAGCAAACTCAACCAAGTGAAGTTGCTCTTCCCAACTACCTTTAAAGTCTATGACATAGGCTCGTAATATGTCCTCAAGAGTTTGAATTGTTCTTATTGATTGACTGTCCGTTTATAGATGGTATGCCGTACTATACTGCAATTTCGTTCCCAAGGCCGACTGCAAACTTTTCCAGAAAGTTGCTATAAACTTAGGATCATGGTCAAATGTGAGAACTCCATGTATGCACACAATCTGACACATACAATTTTGCATACTTATCCATTGTGACTTCTTTTCATATGGCGATAAAGTTAGCTAACTTTGTCAATCTGTCAACCACTATCCAAATCAAGTCATTGCCTTACTGACTCCTTGGCAACCAAATCACAAAATCCATGGTAATGTGTTCCCATTTCCACTCGGGCATCTCAAGAGGTTACAGCTGTCCACCAGGCTTACAATGTTGAGCCTTTACTTACTAGCACGTCAAACACTTAGCTACGTGCTTTGTAATGTCCAACTTCATACCGTTCTACCAGAAGTGCTATTTCAAATTATGATATATTTTCGTACTATTAGAGTGGATGCTATAGTTACTACGATAAGCTGCCAACAAGATTGCTTCCTTAAGTTCTGCATATTTCAGAACACACAATCATCCCCGAAACCTCAATGTCCCATCCTCGGACACTTGAAAGTCTACTTTCCTCTTTGCCTGATCCATCTGCAGGATCTTAAGAATTTATGGATTCGTCACTTGAGCATCCTAATCTTTGCATCTTGGGTTCCACCCTAAGAGTGACAATTAGACTAGTAAGATGGCCAACCTCAATTTGAAAATTTGAGTCCCTGACTCCCTCTAAGAGAATCCATTCTCGTACCATTATCCGTGCAATCGATGACTTTCGAATGAGCACATTTGCCACTTTGTTCGCTTTCCTCGGATGATACAAAGTCTTGCAATCATAGTCCTTAAGAAGTTCCATCCATTGTTGTTGCCTCATGTTCAACTTCTTTTGAGAGAGTAAATACTTCAAACTTTGATGATCCGTAAAAATTGGAAAATTTTCCCCACACAAGTAATGTCTCCAAATCTCAAGTGCAAAGATGATCGCTGCTAATTCCAAATTATGCATCGGATAGTTAAGCTCTTGAGGTCTTAACTATCAAGATGCGTATGCAACTATCTTGCCATGCTACATTAACACACAGCTTAGTTCTTTATACGACGTATCATTGTAGATTTCATACCCACTAGGACCAAATGGTATTGTCAAGATAGGTGTGGTAGTCAATTTACTCTTGAGCTATTGGAAACTACATTCATACTTGTCCGTCTAATCAAACATCTTTTCTTTCTTTAACAATCTTGTTAAGGGCATGACTATTGCAAAAAACTTCTCCATAAAACGTTTGTAATATCCAGCCAATCAAAGTTTATTGGGATTGTAACATCATGTCAACAGAGATCCTTTCACTTGAAATTACTTGACCAAAAAATTCCACACAAGATAGCCAAACTCACACTTGCTGAATTTAGCATAAAGCTCATGCTCTCTCAAGGTCTGCAGTACTAATCTCAGGTGTCTCTCATGATCCTTGGGACTCCTTGAGTACACCAGAATATCATCAATGAACCCAATTACGAATTGGCCCAAACACTTATTGAACACCCTGTTCATCAAGTCCATGAAGACTGCAGGAACATTTCAATCCAAATGGCATTACCATGAACTCGTAATGACCATAGCATGTCCTAAACACTGTCTTTGGTACATCCTCCTTTTGATCCTCAACTAATGATAGCTTATCCTTAGGTCTATTTTGGAAAATACCGAGGCTTTTTGAAGTTGATCAAACAAGTCATTAATCATTGGCAATGAATACTCATTATTAATGATAACATAATTGAGCTGCCAGTAGTCAATGCAGAGACGTAGAGACGCAAAGACCAATCATTTTTCCTTACAAACAGTACCGGTGCTCTCCAAAGGGACGCACTAGGACGAATGAAACATTTATCCAATAACTCTTGCATATGCACCTTCAGTTCTTTCAATTCTGACAAGGCCATCCTATAAGGTGCCTTGGAAATCGGTTTTGTCTTAGGACCCAACTCAATCACAAACTCAATTTCCTCTAAAGAGGCAAACACATCCATAAACTCGTGTTCCACTGCAATATCCTCTACCTTTGATCATTCTACCAGCATATATGCTTGGCATCCAAATTCCAATAACCGAGTCACATCGAGTGATGAAATCAGAGAAATGAAAGGTCTCCCTTGATTTCCCATAAACTCAAAATCTATCACCCACTACTGGGTTAAATTGAATTGTCTTTCTATGACAATCCACCGTAACTCATTGCTTGGTGAGCCAATCCATACCAACTATAACATCAAACTCATTTATTGCTATTGCAATCCTTACGCCAGGGGTTTGCCTTGATTGTTCAGCGGTGCATTCCCTGCAGGTCGTTCTTCTTACGGTGATGGTAAGATTGTCCTCACAGGCTTACTCGGACAATTTGTCACTCAGTGGCCCTGTTGATCACATCCAAAGCAGACTCCCATGAAATTGGGTGTCGGTTTTCCCACAAAATTCTTTATGTTGAGTGAGATGGGATTCCTTCTCCCCATCATTGATCCCTTTCCAAACCGACAATTATCTCTATTAGGCACAAACCATGAGCCAGATGTGGTCGTCCTTTCAATCATGTTCTTCTTTATCATCTGGGCCCTTTTTTTATATCTCATCAAAACTCTTTAAGTTCAAGGGCACCAGCTGGGCTTTCAATTCTGGCTTCAAGCCATCTCTGAACTGTCTCACCCTATCCAAAAGGTCATCCACTAACCTCGGTGCATACTTAGTCAACTCAGCGAACTTCACCTCATACTAATCTATAACGAAACTGTTGGAACTCTACCATCTTTGACTCTCTCACACTATCCAAAAAATACTTCCCATTGAAAGCTTCACGAAAGGCACCCCAAGTCTGAGCCATGCCTTCAAAGAACACTCCTCTCACTAGGGGAACCACAAGGACTACAGCAGGAGCACTTAGCTTGGTGTCCTAACAAAGTCTCTAGTGCCAGCAGGATCCTTTCTAACCTAGAATCCACTTGCATACTATCTCTAGCATTGGTCTAACCATACGCTGCCCTACACCTAGGGGCTCTCAACTCAGGATTACTCATATCTCAAGACCCTCACTAATCCTGCTTTCCAATCCCAACTAGGAATTAGAAACTATGAGCAATCCACCACAACACAAAATCAGAAAAGCAATCATAGGCACATAATAAAAAAGTCATCCCTATCTCACTATCCCAAAAATCCCACACACCTTATCACTCCAAGTCTCGACCCCACTCTGATACCAAAATCGGCGGGGATGTCATGCCCCGAACCCCGAGAACGTAACAACCCCTTATCATGGTCAATTGAAAGCGACGTCCCAGGACTTGTTGACAACCATTCATTTCAACCTTTCATTATGTGCAAGCGGAAGACAAACCATCCCCAATCCAAATAGACAATCAAACAATCAAACAGGGATAAATGGATGGATAGCAAGAACAATATCAACTACTCATATATAAATCTTTAATGGATTAACCAACAAAAGTATAGTTTTCCGATTTACAAGACAAAAAAAAAAAAAAAGGGCCAATCTATCCTCTAGGTTAGGGCAAAAAGAAACTAGGCTAATCCAGCTATATAAAATGAGCCATTTGGTTTAGCACCATGGTCACTCAAACCCATCGAACTCAAGCTCCGTCGAGTCGATCACTGGAGGAGCGGGGGCAAGATTCTCCATTGAGGGTGTGCCATTCTAACGGCCTAAAAGTGGTTATACAATAGCTAGTGAGATAAAATCTCAGTGAATTCTTTCCTTTAAGTCACGGTTAGTACACCTACTCAACTTGAGGTATCTCTCCAAAATCACCCCTCACTCAACCCAACTACCCACACCAACAACCAACAACCAACAACCAACAACAACTAGGGTTAACTAACACTTAATAATCGATTCGCATGCAACCTTACTCGGTATGCCATACCCTACATGTTAAACCTCATAATATACAAGCAATGCAACCAACAATCATATAATCGGTTTGCATGCAACCATACCCGTTATGCCATACCTTGCACGTTAAACCTCATAAATATAAGCAATGCAACCAACAATCACACAGTCGGTTTACATGCAACCTTACCTAGTATGTCATACTCTACACGTTATAAGTCAGCACAATACACATAATGCACATGGCCATTAGATGATGCAGTTCATCAATTACATGCGAGTCGCGTCACAAGCGATCTCACTTGGTCATTGCCACACCCTACATGTTATAAATTCATGCGTGCGTGCCATAAATGATGTGATCATTCATGCATAATCGAAACCAATGATGCCATGTTTCCGATGCACTCTTGCATCCACATGTGTTCTAATTAATATTGCCCCACAAGGCTACAACTTGGTCTGAGGTGCCACGGCGCTACGACACCCTTCCTCCGCAGACACACAACCGTGCCCTTCCGTGCAAGCCGAGCACTACGACGCTACGACGCTCTTACTCCGCAGAGGCACAACCGTGCCTTTCTATGCCATTTGAGACACTACGGCACTATGGTGCCCTTCCTTCCATAGAGGTACAACTGTGCCTTTCTGTGCCCTCCTTCTCCATTATCTCCAATAAATCAAACTATCACCCCTCGAACTACGGCCAAGGCGACGCGTTCAACTTAGTGATCATGCAAGAATACCATCACAATTCGCTTATTATCTTTAAGTATTAGCCAATGCACACATGCTTGCATATAAAACCCCAAATCATTTCTCATAAAAACGGTTCATTTCCGATGTCCCTCGAACAAACCATTTTTTTCCTTTTTGTGAAAATCACATGATTTATGCAAATGTTCATGCAATGACACATCCAATTCACCTCATAAGATCAAGACACATGAAATTATGCACATTTTCACTTTCGGATGAATAGTGTTGTGAACAATAATCAGGAATAGATAATTTTAGAATTTAATTATTAATAAATTAAATTCAAAAATTAAACAAACATTGATTAGAACAATTAATCAATCAATCAAGACAAATCATGCTTAATTAATCACAAAACACAATTAAACACATAAACCTCCATTTAAGGTTTAATTAAGCACAATTAAGTAAGATTAAGCTAAGCTAATCTTAACCATCTATCTAATCACATATCTTAGGGCTAAAACAACTTAATTAAACCCATTAAACCAAAATTACCACTAACTAAACCAACCCTAAGTAAGTTTAGGTACTAATAAAGGATTAGGGACTAAACTCACCTATTAAGCGGGCCAGTAACATGGACGCGGCGACGGTGACGAAGGTGACACCCGGTGACCTCTACCATGACAATCCAAGTCAGTCCCGGGCTTAAACAATAGCAACAAACTCAAAATCCTTCTGCAGCTTTTGAAAATTGCACTGCTTGAAGAGGAAAGGGTTGACCGGAGCTAAAACAAGCTAACTAGAGCTTTGGCAAGCGGTTGGTTGGTGACCAATGGCACCTAGGGTCAAAGAGGAACTGCTGGTGGCTAGTATGGGTGGAAATTGGGTCGAAACAAGTGGAAAATGGCTAAAAAGGTGAAACTATGCAGGATCGATGCTATAATAGGTGGTCAAGGAGTAGCTGGCTTATGGCCGGCCGACGGGTCGGCCGATGGCTCCAACCGGTGAACGGTTAACACAGGCCATACGAATTTAGCCTCGTGAGCATGGTGGTGGGTGGCATGAACGATGATTCGCATGGGAAGGGCATGAACAACTTAATTTTTCGGAGGAAGGTCAAAATGAAAAACAAAATGAAGGAAAGGAAAACAAGGGAAGAGTGTGTGACGTCAATTTTTATTTACACAATGGCCACAACACAACCCCATAGAATTAGCGGTCATCCGGCAACACCGGGCTCTCATCTTAATGTGACCATGCAACACATCATCAAGCAATTCATTCTTTTCTTTACTCTATCGTGAATGCAACATAGTTCGTACTCACATGACATGGTACTATAGTTGACACACATATAATGTAATGTTGTAATATTCAACAATCACGTACAACAATAACAATCTAATTACTCACAAAAATTGTGACAATCAACAATTAATTAATCACATACTTCAACAGTGAATAATAATCAACAATCAATTTATATCCAATGACATCTCATAAACCCTATAAATAATCAACATTTAATAACCATATTAAAACAATTAATCCATTTAATATTAATAAAATTAATTACCTTCCAAAACCTTTATTTAATAAAATCATTTCCCTTTAATAACCAATAAATTAATCACAATTAACCTTAGGAAAAATAAGCCTTAATAATATTTTGCACAAAATTTCTCAATTAAAACCATTTCTGATAAATAATGGTAATTATTTTTCCCAAAAATAATTAATATACCGAGTTAAATAATAATAATAATAATTAAAATTATAAAATAAAATAGAATTAATTAATTAATGTGAAAATAATAAATTATTATTTAATCCAAAAATAATAATTATATTTATTAATATTAACTATGATTACTATTCCCAACCCAACAAAGGTTAATTAACCCAACTATGATTAATTAACCCAACCAAGATTACTTTAATCTAACTGCGATTACTTTAACCAACTACAATTACTTTATTCAAACTGTGGTTACTTTATTTTAGCCATGGTTAACACTAATCCAAATAAGCCAATAACATAAAAATGCTAATCCATCATCAACCATAAGCATAATCCAAGCATTATACTAATTAAACTACTCCTAAGGAAGATTAATCCCTAACTAAGGGATTAGGAAATTAACTCACGTAGCCTAAAAATATGGCGACACCGAAGTGACAACAAGGGCAAGGGCTACGCAGGATTAGTTCAAGGGTAGTAACGGATGACGAATGGTGGCCAAGTCCGACCAAAATGACACTGAAATGATGTTTAGGCGGAAAAGGCAACATTGGCTAGGGGTGGTCGGACGAACGGCCGGCGGTGAGTGACTAGCCTCCGATTGCCAGTGGCTCCACTCCGGACAATAGCAGCAGCTTTGGCGATAGCGGAAAGGGCAGCAATAGGTGGTGGATAGCAAGGATAGTAGAAATGAAGAGGAAAAAGGAAGAGAAAGAGAGAGAGAGAGAAGGGGGGTTGAGGTGGGGCCGGCTGAGTTGGAAATGGAGGAGAGAGAAAGGGCTAGACAATGTCTAACAAGGTTAAGGTGAGTGGCAAGCCCACTTGGGCCAAGGGCCAAAGAAAAACAAGCAAAACAAGGCCACAACAAAGCCCACTTAGGCTACCAAAGAAAAGGATGAGAGGAAAGGCCCAAGGGTTGAGAAGAGAGAAGAGAAATGGGCCAGCTTGGGCCCATCTTGGGCTGGGTTGAATGAGTGCAAGGCCCATTGGGTTGTCGATCTTGGGCCAACCCACTTGCAGGCTCGAAATCTAGCCCAAAAATTCATTTTATGATGCTTTAAAGCCCAATGGAAAACTTGAGAATGAATGAGAATGAATGAGGCGACGGATTCAAAATCGGGGCTAAATATTAGTTCGGACTACATACACTAATCCACGTTTAAGCCAATTCTCGAGTCGGTCTTTCAATTTTCATGTGATCTCCCAAAAGATAAAAATCGGATTCAAAATCGGGTCGCGTGCGGAAATCACCCGCAACCCGACTTCATACTTCTATCAAATCGATTTATTTATATTTTCTTAATAGTCTAGTACTAGAGGATATCGTTTCCTCCCAGGCTCTTATAGTCGAAGGGTTTGTTCCTAATTAAAATTATGAGTCGTATGTGTATCGTTTCCTATCAACACATCTCTATAATCTGTTATCCCTCAAACAATTAGTTCAGAATATTTGTACGAACCAGGCATTCAATCAACATCACAATTTTATAAAATCTCAAAATGGGATCGAGGAGGAGAGAGAGATAGAGGCTGACTAAGCTTGTCCAATATGATTTTTTTTGCTCACATTTGACCACAAAATAAAAGATGGTGAGCTGACAACATTTCAATCCATGTTTAAGCCAATTCTCGAGTCAGGAACGTCTTTCGATTTTCATGTGATCCCGGAGGCTCAATTGATAATCTTGAGTACAAGATAAAAATGATTCAATTTAGTGTCGTTCCACATTTAAGCCATTTCTCAAGTCAGGGTCATCCTTCAATTGTCACGTGGTTCCGGGGGCTCAATTGATAATCCCGAACATCAGATAAAAAAAGGAAATCACCCGCAACCCGACTTCATACTTCTATCAAATCGATTTATTTATATTTTCTTAATAGTCTAGTACTAGAGGATATCGTTTCCTCCTAGGCTCTTATAGTTGAAGAGTTCATCCCTGATTGGAATTGTAGGTCGTACGCGTATCTTTTCCTATTGGTGCTTCCCCATAGTTCATTATTCCATGGATTATTTGGTCGAAATATTTGCACTGACCAAACACTCAATCAACATCGCCATTTTATAAAATCCCAAAATGGGGTCCATTTTCAAGATGTTACAAATTGTCTACACTTTGCTGCTCAACTAGGCATGTTATCGATAGATGCCAAAATTCAATTCAATAGAATTACTAAAGGGTTCAATATATATATTAAGATATCCATTAACCCGATCATTTAAATTAGAAAATCAATTAATTAATGTAAGCACATATTATAGTAAATTTCAAATATTCTCCCACTTGGGCTACATTAACTAACTCATTTTTATTTTTGAAAATGATTTTGTTTTGAAAACGACACTCCTGGGTTAATAAATGGAAATATATTTTATGTGGCCACAATTTTGAAAAATAATATTCCAATAATGGCATATCAAAACCAATATAATCCTATATAACCTTAGTATTAGACTATGGCGATCAAAGTGTCAAGAAAATACACAACACATGATCTTTCATAATCACATATAATAAGTATTATATTCTCATGGATCATAGGCTTAGTAATGTAGTAAAAAATAATGCCAATATGTAATCAAAAGTATAAACTATTATTTATCAGTCCTCAATGCAATTTCTTAACGATATGAAATTAGCACAATTTCTAAATAAAATGAAATTTTCTTAATTTGATTTCTAAACAACATGAAATTGCACAATTATCTCACAATTCAACACGAGATCTCAAAATTAGTAACATCTAGTCACCTTTAAACTAAAATATGTTTAAACATACTTTTTATGTTTACATTTCTCAATCGATAGGAGAAAAGAGAATGATCACAATAAAATCAACAATGATAATCATCAAAAGTAAATGTTCTAATAAAGATCATTAAAGCATTATCAATTTGTATATAACTACAATATCTAGAAAAACAAACTATACATAACTCCCACTAACAAAGAGATTAAAAAATCTAAAACACCCATATTCTTTCCATGTTCTTGAAACAAATTGGTCGTGAACTTTGTTTTAGAGGATCAAGCAACATGGACTCAATTCTAATATTCTCAATCACAATATCTCCTTTTTTGACTAAGTCCATATCCACAATTTCTAGAGCAAACTCTATGTCTTGTTTCCACCTTTTGAAGTTTTATCCAATTAACATTTTAACAGTGGCATTGTTATTGCTTACAATAAATGTAACCGTTTGTCACACATAATGTAATAAGATCAATTATGGACAATGAGCAATTCAATAAAATAATTAACACATTATAAACTCTCCTTTGGGTAGAGTTTATAATGTACCATTATTTTTTCACCACATGAAAATTATAAAACGACAACAAGGAGAATTACACATAATTGTCAAGGATTCATCCATATGCATCTCCATTATCACAACATAGAGATAAATTTTACATAACTCTCAAAATTTATCACTTTTGGGTAGATAAACCTTTTAAGTCACATATCCCCATCAATCATCTCTAATACATCAATATAGAGGGGAATTACAAATAACTTTCAAAAAAATTATCCCCTTTACACAGATAAAAACTAATTGAGTCATACATCTCCATCAATTAAATTTGGAATTTATCTTCATGCAATTTTCAAATTAGTATACTAATTTTTATCAATAAGGAACTTCAACAATTTACAAACTTTGATAATTTGTAAATAATGTTTCATTTAATTAATGCCCAAAAATTCATCAAACAATATGAAGCACTTTATGACATGTGCTGCCCAAGGTCATATTGCATTTATCAAACAACAATTTTTGCCACAATTTTATGTGCTTATTTCTATAATTAAGCACCTCATATTACATAATTAAACTAAAGCAAGAGAGTATATATAATCTATGCTAAACTAGGGAAAGTGGATATTGCCATCCCCTCCCTCATATGCTATAATAAATTTCCTTAAATTAAAAATTCGCAAAAATAGGCACAAATTTTTTTATGGAATTAAATATGGATAACAATAAATAATTTCAAATAAATATTAAATATGAAAAAATTAGAATTAACCATAAAAAAAAGAAATTAAAAATAGGCATATTAAAAAAAATTGAAACAAAACGGGTCTTGGAGGACCTTACACATGCCACGCACCATTCCGTGCGTGTAGAGCTAGCAGCTCGATTGGAGGTCTTTTTCAACCTCCACGATGCGTCAATGAATAAAAACATATCCCTTGACACGTATGATATATATACATATATATTGTCAAAAATAATACTTGTAAAGACCAACTACAACTTGAAATTTTGGTTAACAATTATAGGAAACCATATAATTTGGTCAACAAGTCCAACTTGGATTTTCCCTTCTCTTGACCATGAGTTCAACAAAATCAAGAAAGTGAATTTAGGTAAAATTAAGACAGTCTTACATCCAATCAAAATCCAAGACAAATCAATCGAAGAAAATCTGAACTAAATTGTCCATATTCAAGCTTCAAAATTTCACATCTAACATCCATGATCGAAAATTTGGTTTTCTCAATTTTGAGTTAAAAAAAAAACTCAGCTTAATGCAATCAAGGTGTTCTAAAACATGTATATAACAATACCCATATAACAATTTCTAACATACATTATTCGATTGAAAGTAATTTGAAAATTCTAGAACATTTTTAAGAGTATGAACGTAAACCTAAGGTGCATTACATTGTATGGCACCTCTACACCCTTTTCTTTGCTCATCATACTTCTTCAATACTAAAAAATATCATGTTCTATTTCCAACAAAGTTCCATTACCTATCGAGAAAAGGGGAAAAAAACTACAGAATCCACTCAAAAAGTTATGTTCCCCTAAACAAACCAGCACCTTGGCAAGAAAATAACAATCGAATAAATGCACATTCAAAGAGGAAGATTCCCCGCCCAGCTCCAAATCTCATAGCCCCAGAGCCCGCCACAACCATCTTCTCGAGCCTGCCAAGTTCCCACTTTTAGGTCCACCAAATCAACCCCAACCATTGAATCAACTGTGAACCTACTCTATATAGCACGAGCGGCTTAAATTAGCGACCTTTCCTAGGTCACAAGAACACATACCCATCCACGCGGCAGTTCAGATAGTAAAATTGTAGGCATTGAATCACGCAAAACCTAACTCATTATCCTCACGAACTTCCAAGTGGTGAGCGTAAAGAGGGATAGCTGTCCACTAGTAAGACATAGTTACCATTATGTTAGCACATCCCACGTCCAAATGGAAATTCCCCGTAGGTTTCTCCTACTTAAATCTATCAGCACAAACTACCAACATAGTGGCCTTTTTTCTCAATAACAATTGTTCGTAGGACTACCCATAAGGGCCAAAGTTAGATAAACCTTCTAAAGAAATCTGAGAGAAAGCTTAATAACTGACCCAGACAATCGAATTTGATAACAATCCGACCAACAACCAATTTCAAACCATCGCATATTCACCGCAAGTCCTCCAGAGTATCTTGTCTTCCACCTAGCATTATTTCACAGTCAAGCACGTTAACTTTGCAGAAATTAAGACTATCCAACAAAGATTCAGCACACAATGGTTTGCCGACTAAGAGAACTCATAAAGAACGCGTTCCTGCATCCTGTCTTCCTCACTTGCACTGAGAATTATTTGACCACTTATTGACCATTGATCACACAATTTATCACCATCACCACCCTCTGAGACATGCCCGCTATCGGAACTTGAAGCAAGATGCAGAGTACAACAATTAGCAACAAGATATGAACGAACCAATGCTCACTCAATACTCAATGAAATTATGCAAAGCATATATGATTGAAAAGATCTCGACATATAGAACAAAAGTCCTCAAGTTTCATAATTGAATGATATATATAGAATGTTTTCAAATACACGCACTTGTACCAAGAAAAGACAGGAAAAAAAAAGTCTTCCTTTTGTTGATGTCAAAGAATCTCTTTACTTTCTTTGACTTGGGTTGTCACGAATTTTCCCTTTTTTTTTTCTAATTTCGTTTTTCTTGGTTGAAAGAATCTGTCGGTGACCGGTGGAGTATGATTACCGAAAGGAAAAAAAAAGTTCTTCCCTTAGTTTGGTTTCCTTATATATATAGGAATAGATTTTTGATTTTTGATAGTTTCAGGTTCTCTTAATCAAAAATATGTTTTGGCGTTTTCCTCTTTGAGTGCACGGTCTACGAGTCCCTGAATTGTTTACAAAGTGACAAGTTTTGAAAAAGCACTTTGATCGACCGAAGTTGCATAAGAATTATAAATCATAATCTAATAGAAGCTCAAAATCAAAGGGAACAAGCATGGTAAACACCATAACTAGATTTTTTTTAAAAAAAAAGGGTTATACAATCATTTATGACCTGCTCTAAGACCACATATAGAAAATTCTTCAAATAAATAACTAATTAATCAAGAATAAATCAGTCTCATACATAAATGTAAAACATCAAAACCTATACATACAATGGAATTAAAAACATACATATTTGAGACATTACTTCACATGGAGAAAAATAGATCAGACCGACAATAATGGGCTTAAGCAACTTATAGGTATAATCTATCATTTTTTTTTTTGGTAAGGTAAGTATATATAAAACGACCAACAATGTACAATAACAAGAGACGAGGCACCAGCAGACACTCATCTAGACAACAAGTCATTGGAGTGACAGGGTACCTCGGTCACAAATGATAACAAGTACAACAGAATATAAGCCAGAAAGTGGAAGGGGGGAGCTAAACGGCCCAGGCTCATTCCAGTTCCACATCAAAAATACGGGGGTCAATACCCCAACCCCGCTGCATCCTCCTATTCCTAGGGTTGTCTTCCACCCT
The DNA here is from genome assembly GCA_014182895.1 of Angophora floribunda. Lineage (NCBI taxonomy): Eukaryota > Viridiplantae > Streptophyta > Magnoliopsida > Myrtales > Myrtaceae > Angophora > Angophora floribunda. The sequence goes on from CM024709.1 coordinate 21,098,715, forward strand.
TTTGAAAGCCAAAGCCTTGTCTTTTACCGCCTTAGCTAATTGCATCTTCAAGGATGGAGTGTATAGGTTTCGACCCCGGAAGATAATTTCATTCCTGGTTTTCCAAACAATATAGCAAAGTGCTCCAAAGGAGAACCGAGCTATCTCTTGGTAGAACCCTTTGCCAAAGAACGAAGTTGCGAACCCGAGGAGGTTATCGGGCCAAGCGGGAATTGATCCAAGGAATATTGCATTTGGCTGCCCAAAAATTGGCAAGCGAATTGGGGACGCAATTCAAAAAAAGAGGTGGTTGACGAGTCGGGCCTGGGCCTAGACGACAGAAGGCACATACCGAGGAAGGAATTCTGCCATAGAGCATAAGGAATGCCTGCGTAGGAAGACGATTTTTGGATATGAGCCACATGAGGAATTGGTGTCTAAGGGCGAGAGTCTTATCCCAAACGAAGGAAGACCAGGGGACCAGGTTGGATTTTCGGCGGATGGAGGCCCAAGCTGATGCCATTGAAAATGCCCCAGAGGAGTCCTCCAACCAACAGAATATGTCCTGGCCTTGAGATCTTGGAGGAACTGAGATTTGCCATAGAGACAGATCTTGCATTAATTGGATCCCGTCCGGAGAATATATATCATTCACCTTTTCTTGTCTGAGAAGGTCGGACTGGCATATATACTCATCAGAAAAGAGCAGGTTGAGGGGGCCACATTCTAGCCATGGGTCGAACCATAACGATGTGTGTTCGCCATTTCCTACCTTCCATCTAAAGTGTGGCCGGAATAGTTCTCTGAGCGCAAGAGTTTTCCGCCGTCCAAGAGCGGCGTTGGAGTAGGAGAAATCCAAAAATTTTGTCTTTTGAGATATGTGGCGTGGATCCATTTGCACCATAGAGATTCTTTGTCGGTGAATAGTAGCCAGATGTGTTTGGCCATGGCTGCCTTGTTGCTATCCCTTATTCTCCTTATGCCGAGCCCACCTTCAGGGGTGGGGAGGCAAACATCCGCCCAAGACACTTTTGCACCTCCCGGTCCCATGATTGGTCCCCTCCAGAGGAATTGCCTACAGATTTGTTCTATCTTGTCCACAACCGAAGCTGGAAGCCAGAAAATGGAAGACCAATAAGCTTGAATAGCATGTAAAACCGATTTAATAAGTTGTAATCGGCCCGCAAACGAGAGGAAACGGTGGGTCCAGGATTGGACTCTAGCCGTAAGATGGCTGACTAAGGTATTGCAATCCACTTTGTTCAGCCGGGAGGTGATGATAGGCACCCCCAAATAGCGGACTGGAAAGGAGCCCACCGTGAAACCCAGAGCTTGTGAAATATGGTCCTTAACAATATCCAAGCCACCAGAAATGAATACTTCACTCTTGTTAGAATTTGGAGTCAAGTCACTCCACGAGGAAAATAAAGAGAGCCCGTCCTTGATGCACGATATGGAATCAAGGCTTGATTGGCTAAATATAAGCACATCATCTGCAAAGAATAGATGAGATAGCCGCGTGGCCTTACAACGCCAATAGAACCGATAATCAGGGAGTCGGGTGTGAGCTTCAATGATACCTGTAAAGACCTCCATTGCCAGGGTAAATAAGTATGGAGACATAGGATCTCCTTGTCGTAGACCTCTTCCACTGGGAAAAAAACCATGGAGTTCACCATTAATGGAAATGGAAAACTTAGGGGTGCGAACACATACCATGATCAATCTTGTAAGATGGTTTGGAAATCCAAATGCTCGGAGGGTGTTTTCAAGGAAGTCCCAATCCAAAGTGTCGTAAGCTTTCCTGAAGTCTACCTTGATGGCACATTTCGGGATGTGGGGCTTTTTATGAAACCCACTGAAAAGTTCTTGAGCCAGGAGGATATTATCGGTAATCCGCCTTCCTTCCTTTTACAAACGCTGTTTGGACAGGGCTAATGAGTTCGAGGAGAACTGCTGCGATTCTAGAAGAAAGAATCTTTGTAATGCATTTGTAGATTGTATTGCAGCATGCAATTGGTCTGTAATCAGAGACCGATGATGCATTGGGCACTTTAGGCACCAAGGCAATGATTGTATTATTGACTTCTTTAAGCATGCAACCTGTCTCAAGAAAATCCATAACAGCTTCGGTGACCGCGGAACCCACCATATCCCAGTTCTTCTTGAAGAAGTCTGCATTATATCCATCTGGACCCGGGGCTTTATTCCCAGCAATAGAAAACATAGCATGACGGATATCCGCTGGACTGAATGGGAGTGAAAGAGAGGTGGCCTGTTCTTGCTTGATGGGGGAGTGTATAACATCCCTTATCTCCTGACTAGATGGTCTCAAAGTCGTAGCAGCCGGGGCTAGTAAGTCCTGGAAAAAAGAAACAAATACTCTCTGAACATCTGCCTGGTCAGAAACCATTTGCTCAGAGCTGTCCTTGACTGATAGGATTCGATTGCGGAGGTGCTGATGATTCACCGAGTGATGAAAGAACTTGGTGTTATGATCTCCTTCCTTTAGCCAGTGGATTCTCGACTTTTGTCTAAAGAAAGACTCTTCAAGGGACCGGAGCTCGTAGTACTCTTTGATTTGGGTGTGCTCCTCTACCGCCGGAGGCTATTCAAAGGATCAAGGAGAAGAGCTTCTTGTGTAGTTGCCAGGGTCCTTTTAGTTGTAGCAACTCTCATGGAGATGTCCGAGTATGCTTCTCTGTTTAAACTTTTCAAGAGGCCCTTCAAAATCTTAAGACGGCCGTATAATTTGAACATATGGGAGCCTGGGACTTGAGTGGCCCAAGCCTGGGTCACAAGCGAAGAGAAAGCCGGATGACCCATCCACAAGTTGTAGAATTTGAAGGGTATCCGACGATGAGTGGGTGGAAAGACTTTCACCACCATCGGAGAGTGATCGAAATGCCCGGGGCCGGGAAAGAGGCTTCGAGAATGAGTAAGTCATACACCAGCCAGCTTATTAACTAGAACACGGTCTATCTTCCTTTTCTTTCTAGAAGCTCCCGAGGATGTAAACCAAGTGAAACGAAAACCCACATAACGTAAGTCTATTAGTTCAGCTTGGTCCAAACATTCCTTGAAGTCATCAAAGGCGGGGATCCAAGTATCGGGGCTCCCTACTCGATCCGAGGGATCCGGATGGCATTGAAGTCACCAGCGATAATCCGGGGACTGTCCTTTAGACCGTCGCTCAATCTAATAATGTCTAGCCATAGGGGTCTACGGAGACAAAGGTATGTTCCCCATACACCGGGGAAAAGGTGATTATGGAATTTGAATTTAATATTTTTAGGTCTCCATGGATAAGTTGACTGGTCTCGAAGAGCAGCTTGAAGTCCACAAGGATCGGGTTCCAACCTACCCATATGCGCCCCGATGGGAGTACTCATAATTAGCCAACTACAACCATCCGGCAAAGAAACCAGAGGAAATAATACCAAAATTATCAGCGAGAGACTTTTGTTTCCAAAATTCCAACGTAGCATATATTGTTACGTCGCACAAAATTTCTGACTTCCGCTTGCTTAATGGGGTTCATGAGACCCCTAATATTCCAACATCCAAAAAACATCTCCTAGTATCAAAGAAGGCCCAGGTTTACCTTCTTTTTGGACGCCATTTGCTGGTGGAAGGCTTTGCCGTTTGCTGGTGGAAGGCTTTGCCTTTGCATATGGAGAACCCGAGGTAGGCTCCTTCTTATCAGGTGACAAAGGTCTCTGATCAGCACCCTTCTGAGAAGGAGAGTCAGAGCCGGCTAGCAGGTCCATCGGCAACTGCACAACAAGACCAGAATCGAGTGGAGCAACCAGCTGCTAGGGGAGATCAGAAGATTCCAGGCACTGGACAGCAGGGACAGCTAGAGCGGTTCCATCGCTGTCCACCAGCTCTTCATGGCTCAAATCAGTGGTCAAGTCTACCTCCAACATTACCTGTTCAGTTGCAGCCAAAGACAGCAAAGGCTGGTTGAGTGTAGAGTCGGGATCAACAACAGAATTTTCAGCAGGGGAGAGGACATGTTCGGGGATTGAACCGGTTGGGGGAGACACCTGCAGGTCAGAAACTTCCTGCTGTACACTTGCCCCACAATGATCTGCTGGTCGGCTTGGAGTTGGCATCGTTAGTATCTCTTTGCCTACTCTCCTGTTAACCACTTGCCACTCCTCCGTGTGAGTTGGTTCGACTCCTATCTCAGGCCTAGAAGAGCTCAAATGAGTTTGCTGTCCAGAAATAACAGCAGCAGTTTGAGAGGTCGACCCCAGTTGGTTCTCTTGTACGGGTTGGTTGTTGCCGGATTCGTGTCTTGACACTTATGACCAAACACTCCACACAAATGGCATGATATAGGCTTCCATTCATACTCCACTTCCACCACACGGACAGCCCCATTTATAAATACTTCAATGGTGTCATGGCAAGGTTTGGATGCTTCTAGTTCAACACATACTCTTGCAAAGGAGATCATTTTTAGTTGCTCCGTACGTTGGTCGACATAAAGAGGTTTACCAAGGATACTAGCAACTTTACTTAGTCCCCTGGCTGACCACAATTCATATGGGAGATTTTTCAAACGAATCCAGACCGGAACCGAGGTATGTTCGCCTTTCTTCAGCTCTAACATAGGTTTCCACTGTTGGAGAACAAGAGGCACCCTTGCCACCGTCAACGGACCCCCTTCCACGATTTTCCTTCTAAACTCCGAATCCAGGATATGAAAGAAATAAAACCCTTGGTCATTGGCTTTCACCTCCACTAGTCTATGTCCCCACATAAATTTAAGGGCTGACTCAACTAACTTGAACGGGAGTTTTTTCCCGACAAAGTACCCAACAAGGCACTCTTTCCGAGTGGATCAGCAGCATCTATATCCTCATCATAGCAATTCACAGCGTTAACAACACCTGAATTTGGAGGGTAAAAGGAAAGGGAGTACCCTTGGACAGCTGCTCTAGCTACATTCGCCCACGAGCGGGTTGTTGTGGGCGGATTCACAGCTTGTTGCTGTTCCAGAGGGGGGCGGGTTCCAATGGCAGCACCCGGTTGATCTCTTACGGATTCCTCAGCCCCGGCTAATACCACACCAGCATTACCAGAATGATTCACTCTACCAGCCGAGCTAAGCCCACCTGGATTCCTATAACAATTAATCTCGAGTGGAGCCCTACGCCAAAGACAACCGGATGCGGGGATTTTGCCATTCCGGCCATGGTCTCTAGAGGAATTCCGACTTGCCGGAGCTCTACTGCGCTCCGTAACGACCTCCACCCGTGTCGAGTCTTAGTCTTAGGAGCTAACATCTCATTTTCCATCATTAGGGGAGGGGAGACAGGGCTAACAGTAAAGCTTGAAACAGAGCAACCCTAACTCAGCATATTTCAATCGCACGGATTCAACCCTTACCCGAGTAGGAAGGAAGGGGGAAAAGCCGATCTGCACGAGAGCTACACCTCTGCAGAAATGCGGCTTCAATCGGCACCGGAAGAGACCTCCCGAACCAGCGCTAGAGACGGAGCTACAGTGGCTCAAGGTGAGAGCGTAGAGGGAGAAGGGGATGAACAGTACTTCATCGTGAGTTGGTCGTCTACTGCAAAAGTTTGGTACAGTATAATCTATCATTTTACAAGCTAGAAAGGGGACCTAGCAAACCCTAATCACTAGTATACTAATTAGGCCCCTCCCATTACGGGCTTCAGTTAAATATAGTTGCTTATACTTTGTTGCTCAACTAGGTCAATTATTGAAAGATGCCAATACCCAATTCAATAAGATCATTAAAAGGTTCAACATATATTGAAATATCTATTAACAGATCATTTAAAATAGAAAATTAATTAATTAATGTAAGTCCATATTATAAGAAATTTCCAACATATAATTAATAATTTACATAATATCGGTTTACACAAAAAGATGAAAGATGAGTAACAAAATGACAAGACGTTTGAGCATCATACGATACTACCCTTTAGTACAATCATTCCATAGAAGCTAATAGCTAGTAGCTGTAACATGGGCCAAAAAATGTTAAGACAAACCACAAACTAATTTGCTAAGGGTGCAAATGATAATCATTCTTTTTTTTTTTTCTTTTTTTCTACTTTTCTATACCCGAGAAAAAATTTGAAAAATCCATTTGGTAAAGCAATTTCCTTTTTTCCTATTTTCAGGACAATTTTTAGCTTAGAAATATATTTAAATCCAGATAACTCAATTTTATGGTAGACACGTCCATAACGTTGTATCCAATGATGCTACTTCATCAGAACATTTTCCTCATACGGCAGGGAAGTTAAAGATGGATTTGGTAACATTTCTGTTTTTGAGAACAATTTGTTTTTTTGAAATAGTTATTTTTTTATTTCTACTCCCTAAAATAATTTATTAGTAAAATAACATGTTTAGTAAATGCATAAATTTTCTATTCTCGGAATTAGAAAAGAGTATGAATGCGTTTAGTACCAACTCAAAAACATTCTTTTCTTTTCTTTTTTCTTCCGATGGCAATGGCAACTGGTGGACAAGCTTCCAGTGGCGGCGAGTGGTGGCGACAGCAATGAGTAGCTATGATAAAGAAACACTTATTTTTAAAATTGTTCTCAAGAACAAGAGTTACTTTTTTGTACTTTTTGTTTTCATTCAAAATCTATTATGTAGAATAATTTTATATTCTCAAGAATAGAAATACTAAAGAACGTTATCAAACGGATTTTTATTCTTTTTCTATTCTAGAAAATAAAAAAAGAGAAAACTTGACAAATTGTCAAACACGGCCTAAGTCATGAGACATGCATTCGGTAGCGTCAAGCTGAGATGAAAGCTCATCATACATACATCCGAAGCACATGCGCCCAACAAATCAGAGAGGTCGAATCATGTGAATGTCGTGATCGAACGATTTGTACAATCCAACGATTCATGTATTTAGTGCTCACGTACGGCAGAAGCACGTTGGCATTGCTTCTCGCCAGAGGGAGAGAGTGTAGGATCCGACCAGCGGTGTAAGACATGGTCTATGAGCGCAGCTCACGATGACACCCTACTTTAGGAAATAGCTGAAGTAACATCTTGCCATCCTTAAATCATGTAAATCAAGTCGATGTAAACCGTCGAATTCATGGATCCCACGGTCGGGCTCACGTGACCAATGGTTTAGATGAGACGTGAACCATTTATCCTGTACAATGTTCTTCATGGTGTCTCAATTAATTATAGCTATTGATTATGGAGATGAAGTTTTTATAAATGATTGACCTTTACTAAGATTCTAAAGGGTGGATCTCCATCCCTTCAAATGGGCTTAGTCTACATGGCCTATATCTGACATGATAAAAAATTTCAGATGAATTTAATTAGTATTAGTTATATACCGTGCCATAACTTCTCACAATAACCTCTGAAGCACCTAAAAGCGCTACGCAACAATGCTTAAAACAAATAGGGTGCACGAAATTACATCACTACACACAAAGACAAAAATTCTAAGGTAAAAAAAAAGATTGTTTCTTCAAAGAACTTATGGCAACGCTGTTTAATGTCTATATTGATTTTTGGCACGAACATTATTATTTTATCGCATGTAATAAAAGAAGAGAAGAAAAATATTGATAGAATTGTCAGAAAAAGATTCGAATCTTTAATTTTTTAAAGGTAAGTGCCTCGCGTCTTTCTTTCTTTTTTGGCCTTGAAGCTTTTGGCCAGAATCATTAGATTGTCTTTATATTGAAAATGCGTAGGCAATTGAAGATACCACGCCATACTAGTTACGAGTGTTGTTTATTAAAATGAGTATTACCTAACGCGGAAAAAGTGTTGCCCTGTATTTATATATCAGCCTAAGCAATGCTCGATAAGTTAAACCATTAGCTCAAGATAAAGAATCCCTGGTTCCCTATTAAGGAAGAATTCAGCTTCCAAAGATAAAAAGAAGCGGAAAAAAAAAATATTCGCTCGCCCAAAAGAAAATCTCACATAATTTAAATATACAAGTCTTGTATTTATAAATGAAATTGCACCTCTATTTATAGAGGAACTAAAACATAGGAAATAGCCAAACATTTAAAGAGATAGTGACTAGCCAAATATTAAAGACATAGGAACTAGAAAATTCAATAAAGACCAATAAACTAGAAAATACATTAAAATGCATATTCTTGAACTTTAACTATTGCAAATTCATGTATCAATCTTAGAAGCTGAGTAGTCATTGCAGAAGATCATTAAATAGTGATAGCAATCGGTTAGAACAACCACTAGTTGCTAGGTAATTTTAGTTGACATCAAACTTGTAAATCAACACCGATTGACAACCACGAAATCAACAACTAGCTCGTAGAATCAACATCTTCGACTTAAACCCATCAAGTCAAAGTGGAGCGAAATTGGTCTTTGCTTGTAGTAATAAGGAACGGGTGAGTGAGCCTGATAGCTGACCCAATGCTACCGCACATTCTTCCCAAGTTGATTGAGATTTTGCCTCAAATTTGATAGTGCTTCATATTTGACAAAAGGAGAAATGCCTTCCACATTAAAAGTTGTTGAGATGCCATATTCTCCTAGAAGATCAACCTTGTATGCATTGTTGCCAATTCTTTCAAATATTGTGAATTGGCCATTAGCTCAAGGCATGAGCTTGTTCTTTCATTGAGATGGAAACCTTTCCTTCCTCAAATGCATCCACACAAGACCACCTGATTGAAACTAAGCCTTCTTCCAATGCTTGTTAGCTTTCTATTTGTAATACTCATTTGCCTTTTCAATCTTTGATCAAATATTCTCATGAAGTTTTTTCATCACTTTGACTCCCTCTTTAGCTTACTAGTTCACTTGCGAGTTGAATGGAGGTGCGGACCTCTGGAGTGCCAAAACTTGGCACAAAGGGACACTTAAGTGTCAAAAGTTACAAAAGGTACACTTAAGTGCCAAAATCGGAGCAAAAGGGATCAGTTAAGTGCCAACGGCGAGAAATTCCGGCCAAATTGCCACGTGTACATTTTCCGGCGACTTCATTTGCTGACGGAGTATTTTTCTCAAAAACAAAAAATCCACGTGGCAATTTTTCTTTTTAAAATTGTCCACGTCAGATTTTAAAAAAATTAAAATCGATTTTATTAAAAAAAAAAAAAGAAGGGGGAGGAGGGGATCGGCGAGGGCAGCCCTCGCCGCCGCCGCCGCGCCGCCGCCCACCTCGCCGGAAAGGGCCGGCGAGGGTGGGCGAGGGTCGGCCGGGGTCGCCGGGCCCGACCACGGCCGGCGACCCCGGCCGGCATGCGACGAGGGCCGTCGGCCGCCTGCACGCGCGGCTCCCGGCACAGGCGACCGACGGCCTTGGCCCGGCTGGGCGAGGGCCGGCGACCCTCGCCGGATCTGGGAGGGTCGCGACCCCCGCCCCGATCCGGGCGAGGGCGCGCAGCCCTCGCCGCAGGCCGGCCGGGGTCGCCGGCCGGTGGCGGGGCCCGGCGACCCCGGCCGACCCTCGCCCACCCTCGCCGGCCCTTCCCGGCGAGGTGGGGGCGGCGGCCGCGGCGGCGGCGAGGGCTGCCCTTGCCGATCCCCTCCTCCCCCTTCTTCCTTTTTTTTTTTTTTTTTTTTTTAATAAAATCGATTTTATAATAATATATTTTTAATTATTTAATATTATTTAATTAATAATTTTTAAATCCACGTCGCCAAAACGACGTCGTTTTGGCTGATTTTTGGCCGATTCGGTTTCCGGCGAGCCACGTAGGCAAGAAAATTAATAAAAAATTGCCACGTAGGATTTCCGGCGGGATTCCGGCGACTTGGCACTTAAGTGATCCAATTTTTTTAAAAAGTGGCACTTAAGTGTACCTTTTGTAACTTTTGGCACTTAAGTGTCCCTTTGTGCCAAGTTTTGGCACTCCCGCTGTACTTATGTCGAGTTGAATGGGATGGGAATCATGTCGATAGGTCTAAGAGGATCAAATCCATGCACAACTTCAAAAGGTGGTCGACCAATAATAACTTGACAATTTTATAAGCAAATTTAGCATACGCAAGCTTTAAATCCCAACCCTCCAAAGCCTTACACATCATGCTTCAAAGAAATATAGTGATAGTGTGATTTGTTTTCTCAATTTGACCATTGATTTGTGATGGCAAGTTGTACTGAATAGGAGACTAGTGTTAAGCTTCCTCCATAGGGTCTTTCAAAATAACTTAAAAACTTTGAAGCATGATTAGATAGAATGGTCTTGGAAATCCATGCAGATGAATAATCTCTTTGAAGTACAACTCGGCCACATGAGAAGCGTCATCCGTCTTGTGACCTGGTAGGAGATGTGCAATTTACAAAAATCAATCAACAACCACCATGACAGCATTTTTGCCCCTTTGAGTTCTAGGGAGTGCCACAATAAAATTCATGCTTATGTCTTCCCAAGGCTATGTTGGAAAGAGGAGTGCGAAGCCCTTGATGTAAATGACTCTTTGCCAATTGGCACGTCATACATTTGGAAATGATGGCATGTACATCTCCATATAGTTTTGGTCAATTTAAGTGCTCTCGAAAGATTTCAAGAGTTTTGTCGATTCTGAAGTGGCCTACTACTAATCATTGGCCGTGTGCTTCTTCAATCAATATGTCTTTGAGGAAACTCTTTGGCACTCATAATTGGTTTTCCTTAATTATCTTGGAGTCCATTTTTACAATTGTCGATGATGGACAAATTGGGATCATAAACATAGAGTTTTTCATTGATTGGCAACCAATAACTCTAGATTCCAAAATAGAAAGCATCTAGTATCTTCTCAATAAGGAATATGCTACAACATTAGTTTTGTCAGGTTTATAGTTTAAGACAAAGGAAAAGGACTAAAGGAAGTCTACCCATTTGGCATGTCTCTAGTTAAATTTGTGCCTACGGCTTTTATACTTCAAATCATCATGATTAGAATGGAGAATAAACTGTTTGGGTTGCAAATAATGACTAGTGATCAAGAGCTCTCACAGCAGCATAAAACTCTTTGTCATAAGTGGAATAGTTTTTCTGACTTAATGAACTTCTCACTGGAACATGCTAGAGGCTTTTGGGCTTAGGTAAGAATAATTTTGATGTCAACTCCACTTGCATTGCATTCAACCCGAACACTTCATCAAAATCAGCAAGGGAAATGATACGAGACTCAAAGCTTTTATTTTATGATTTCGAAGGCATTGTGGGTTGCCTTAATCTATTTGAAGTTTCTCATCTTCGTGCATTCTATAATAGGATCCACAAGAGTATTGCAATACTCCACAAACCATCGATTAAAAGGTGCAAGTCAATGGAAATTTCGTACATCGGAAATTGATTTTGGCTTAAGCCCTGGCTTTATTGCCTCCACTTTGGACTGATCAACAGAGATCCCATCTTTCGACACTACGTATCCCAAGATAAAAATGCTTGTCCAAAAGAATTGACACTTCTTCATCTTCGCATATAATTTCTACTTTCTTATGGCTTCAAAGATATGCCTCAAATGAGATACATATTCCTCCTCATTCTTGCTATAACCAAGAATGTTGTTGAAGACCAATAAAGAAATGAAGAATCTCGTTCATGAGTCTCATGAAGGCGTTGGGAGCATTTGATAGCCCGAATGACACAAGTAGCCACTCATAAATATTGCTATTCATTTTGAAGGCTATCTTCCATTTGTTACCTTCTATCATGCAGATTTGATAATAGCCACTCCTCATATCAACCTTTGTAAACACCATTAATCCATGCAACTCATCAAGCTTAGGTATGTGGTATGTGTACTTGATTGTGATGTTATCAATGGCTCGGCTATCCACACACATCTTTTATGTTCCATCCTTCTTTGGCACTAGTACAGTTGGAACTGAATAAGGACTCATGCTTTCTCTTTTATTTCCTCTTGCTATCAACTTATCAACTTGTCGTTGCAGCTCTTTAGTCTAGAGAAGCACTAGGGATCAAATCAATTTGATGCTCAATACCTCTTATGGGAGGTAATCCATGTGGTAGATCCTTTGAAAATACATCAAGTTCTTTCATCAAGGCATGCATTTCAAGGTGTAGAGGTCTCTCTGTCTCACTATGTTTGTTCTCTCAGCTGTAAGCAAGGTAGAAACAATCTTATACTTGCATATCTCTCAACCCATGTTTCACTCAAGAAAAAGGTTGATTGTGGATATGAAGGGGCTAAAAAGTGCAAAGGTGATGTATTTCATATCCTTGCAGAATGAGTAGGGGTTTTTGTGGACATGATGCATAGTTTCTCTATCAAATTGCCAAGGCCTCCCCAAATAATAAATGGCATGCATTCGTAGGAATAATATTACATAGAATCTAGTCCTGGTAAATTTTACCAATTGAAATTGACAAGAAAGCTTGTTTAGTTACTTGAAGGATGCTCCCCTAGCTAAGCCATTGAAGCTACGTTGGTGCAACTCCCCCATCAATAATCAAGCTACACACTTTTCTATTCAATGAAGCAATGGGTTTGAAAAATGTTCCCCCTTTTCTTATTTGTTTTTGGTGCACTCATTGTCACGCCCCCAACTCTCAAGCACGCGACAATCTCCTTTTCACTTGCGGTCATTAGAATGCGACGTCCTAGGACACGTCACCAACCATTCTTTTTATCTTAAAAATATGCGCATGCGGAAACAAATATAAAACTCGAGTCAAACAACAACAGTAGGGATAGTCAGAAAATAGACAATTCAAAATGACATCGTTCTAACCTGCTCCTATTATTAGGCGCACAAAATACATATATAAGGGCAAAGGGGGTCATTCTACTTCCTCCCTTATCCTTAGGTTCGAGGTCCAATCGGTTCCAACAACCAACAGACAAGCGCATCCATCAGGGACCTGAAAATAGTTATACAATAACTAGTAAGATAAAATCTGAGTAAGTTATTATCCTAAGCCTTAGTTAGGAAATTCACTCGCCTTAGGTGCAGCCTAATCATGCAACCTATCAACGATGGCCAATCAAAAGCCAAGCGACCACCGCTATGCTCTGTTTATAACGTGTAATGAAACCTCAATCAAATCTAATTACAAACAACCTTACCTCGTGGCTGCACATACCCTGCATGATATCAGTCAAGTAACTGAAATCCATCAAGTAACCGAAATCAATCAAGTATCTAAAATCTATTGATAATGCTTTCCCCGAAATCCATTGAGTAACCAAAAGTCTTCCAAAATCCATTGGTGACATCTTCTTCGAAATCCATCAGTCGCGTTTTCCTTTACGTGATCATACTAGCACACATCTACCACTCATGCCAGTTTCCTCTTTCCTCATCAATCAATATAGGCATGGTTATGCGCACATATCAAAATACCACAACTTTCACACGTAAAGAAAATATAGTTAAGTAATCTCCCGTGATTACTTCAGCACGCAATCACACGAGTTCACATAATTCTCAAAAAATACGTACTTTACTAAACAATTGCATACCTCCATTATTTAATCATGGCCAATTATTCCCATAAATAATTGACTATAACTAAATAATTATAAACTCCCATGAATTTCATAATCCATCTCAATACCCAGGAAAAATACTTCAGTTAATTATCCGGATAATTAACTGACTCTCACACAAAATAGTCATAGCTATTTATCAATTCCATAAATAATTACCTAACAAAAGTAATTCATTTCTATAAAATATTCCGAGAATATTTAAAGTTCAAATCATACCATTATAAATAATTGTCAACCTTTCATCCATAAGCTATAATCAAATACATGTAATTATTGCTCACTTTAATCCATCCTCAACAAGTCATCATAATTAATTATTTCTCCAAAATAATTAATTATCCAAAATAACAAATAATTCGAAATTAATTCATTATTTATTATATTAATTAATTTTCACAAAATATAATATTTCCATAAATAAATAATTTCCATAAAATAATACAATTATAATTAATTATTCCTTCAACATAATTAATCATAAACAATTCCTACTAATCCTTCCTTAACCAATTTCATTAACCAAACATAGGATTAGTATAATAAAATAATGCTAATTAACCATAATCCAATTTAATTAGCAACAAGCATGCTCAAGCCACCATTACCTTATCATAATCTCACTTAAGGCATATAATACACAATCAAGCACAACTAATTAACATTAGTCACCAATAACACTACACTAATTAAACTACCCCTAATAAGAGATTATCCCCTAATTAAGGGATTAGGAAAACAACTCAACGGTTTGAGTTTCTAGTGACACAAGCGCAATGGCGGCGACAAGGAGAACGCCCAGGAACCTCCAACGCGTCAAGGCGGGGCGGCACGGAACCAGATCTCGGCCAAGGGAGGGCTGTCCACGTGGCAAGAAGCCAAGAAACGGAGGAACCAGCAGTCAAGGTGGCCCGGGGCCCGCTAGTGGGCGCTCCGGCGACGTCTGGACGGCTCCCAGAAGCTCCGGCGACCTCACGTCGGTGGCAAGTTTGGCTGAGCAGCAGCGGCGTCCGGCCGGGCAAGGTCGGGACGCGACGGCACAACCCAGGACTAGGGGAGGAAGCGGCTGAGCTGGGCAGCCAAGGAGCGGTATGGGCCGGAGGCGACCGGCTCGAGCGATGGAGGTGGCTGATGGTTGGTCGGCGGTCAGCTGGAAGGGTTCCCAGCGGCGGAAAACGGGCTGAGAGGGAGAGAGGTGGTGCAGCTGACTTCGTGGCGGTGGGCGTGGCTGGGCGGCTCACCCACGGCTCGCCGCGGAGGACGGCGGTGAGGGTGGCTAAGGCGAGCGGTGGCTGGTCGGCGTGACCAGCTCCGACGCGGAACAAGGGGAGGGAAAGAAGAAAAAGGCTGAGGAAGGGAGGACCGGCATCGGGTGGTGGTTTGGCCGGGTTTGAGGCTGGCTGAAGCGGCTCAGCGACGACAAGGGCGGCTCCGGCTAGGTGAAAGACGGCGAGGGGGCGGCGATCGAGCTGAGAACAACAGTCGACCAGATCTGGTCCGGCTGAGACAAAGTCGAAAGAGAGCGGCTGGCTCGGGCGGGACCGGCAGACGGCGAGACCGGCGGGCCGACGGTGAGCAGGCCGGTTGACGGAGTTTCTGTGCCGACTGTGGTGGCGGTCGGCGAGGCTGCAGTAGCAAGAAGATGTACCAGCAGCTGCCGGCGGCCAGCAAGGAAGAAACGCCAGCAGAAGAAGAAGAAGGACAGCAGCAGCAGTCGAGACAGAGACAGAGACAAACAAGGCTGTGGGCAGCAGTTGGTGCAGAGGAGAGAAGAAAAAGAAGAAGAAGGGACGTGAGGGCGGCAGCGGCGGCAGCAGCAGCAGAGGGTGTACGGGGGAAAGGGAAAAAGAAAAGGGGAGAGAGAGAGAGGGCGCACGTGGGAGAGAGAAGAGGGAAGGAAAATGACAGGGTCTCAGGTCTGAATTCGGTTGGGCGGCCCTACATCCGACATTTTTTAGTACCCGAAAATCTTAAAAAATAACGAGGCCAATGTCCAATAATTTAATTTCGATGTCCGAAAAACTCGACAATCGAATTTGGATAGAAATCATGGCTAAATTAATCAACCGCAACTCCAGCGTGTCTCAGATTAACGTGTGGTTATTTTCAAGAATCACCTGTCCGCGAAATCTTTAGTAGCCTCTCCCTTTGAGTTAATAGCTATGAGTGATCAGTTTAAAACGAAAACGACTATTAGTGCATTAATGACTACACATTCATAAAATCCGTCATAGGTCGGAAAATCTAGGACATCACACTCATTTGTGTAGAGCCCTCCATATAACCAACAACTCACCATCATCGGCTTATTCCACAACCTTATCTTGCTCCTCATATTCATAATCAATATGGTCAAAAGTTTGCTTGGCCTCTTGAGCTTCCAAGTCGACTTCTAAATTTCTCGAAGAGCTATAACTCTTCAGTTAGGATAATCAGCTTTGAAGTGCCCATAGCCATGCCACTTGAAGCACTTTCAAGTACTTCCATTGGTGATCTTTTTATAGAGGTCTTTGACAGCCTACATGGTTTTCTCTTTGCTTTTGTCATTTGTTGACATGTTCTCGATCTTGCTAGAGAAGCACCCTTAACGAAAGATGTCCCCCTGGTCGATTACTTGGGCAACAAACCCTTACCATGCTTCGGTTGTTTTTCCACCTCATGGCCAATTCAACTAAATTGGTAATCTATCTTTTTAATTACCAAGGAAAAAAGCGATAGTTAGTTTTGGCAATTCTAGAATATCGCACAACGATGGTTAGTTCTGGCAATTCTAGAATCGCACCTCATAAGGAGCTATTCAAGTTTCCTAAAGTATTCTTCAATGCTCATTTCACAGTACTGGAGCGGACTCATTTTGAGGAATAGGTCTTGCTTGGAGTTGTCAGGCAAGAATCTCTTCTTCATAATTTGCCTAAGCTTTTATCAAGTTTTGATTCAATTCTTCCCTTCTTGAACTCTCCAATTCTTCAAGTTTTCCCACAAAAAATGAGACATATTTCTTAAACTTGAGGATGAAAACTCTGCATTCCTTTTCATCCGAGTATGATTGAAACTCACAAACTCATTTGATGTCATAGAGCCAGTTGATAAAATCATCAAAATTAAGTCTCCCTCGAAATTCTAGCAATTCTACTTTGATTTCTCAATCATACTCCTCGTGCCTTTCTCTTCTTCTTCAGATTTTATAATCCTAATCACTAGAGTCTCCTCCATTATTATAGGATTCATCTCCAGAATTTTAACAAGAATCTAGATCGTTACGGTGTGATCGGTTAATAGGAGGTCTTTCTCGCTACTCCTATCTCGCCAAACTCTCTAGGAGATTGAGGACTTGCTCCATTTATCTTTGGAAATTTTCTATGACACAATCTCACATTTTGTTGTATACTTGCTCTAAAGCCAAGCCTCTTGGAATCATATCATTCACATTTTTAGCAAATGTATGAATAATAGAAAGAATCAGTCAATTCGAGTTTAACCTTGAGCTCTGATACCGATTAATGTGGGTGCCAGGTGGGCGAATGTGTTTTGAGTGATAATAGGATAATGTGTGGTGGATGAACAATAGATTACAATCACCACCAAGGCCTAAAGGATGCGCTACCAGCCTAGGATAAAGAACATGAATAATGAAGTTCACCACGCAGGCTTAAAGGATAAACCACCCACCACCCATCAAAGATAAAGGAGTTCAGAATAGGAGAAGCTCATCACCAAGACCTCAAAGACAAATCACTGACCAAGGATAAAATGCTTCTTGGTTTACTACCAACAAAGAATCTACTCATACAGAGAAAAATCTCATATATTCCAGTGCTGTCTATACAAATGAGATTACACAGAGAAACTACAGCATAGGAGACAGCCAAACATTGGACAGGAGAGTCAAGGCGCTGGGCGCGAGCTTATGAAAGTTGAGCTTTCTGGACACACGCGACGACAACAGGAACCTAGGCGTGATGATAGTGGGAAGCTCATTGGAAGTTGGGCTAGATTCCCTAACGCCAAGAGACGAGGTGACGTGCTGGAGATGATGGCCGCTGGAGCTCGCTTCCGAGCGTGGAATTTCTCTGGACATGAGGACTCCTTATCTCTTTTCCCCTCTCTCTCCTATTCTCTCTTTTTGTATTTTTTTTTTCTCTTGAGTTCATAATCCCCCTCTAAGTACATGCCCATTACCTTTTCAGACTATTTGTAAGATCATAGAACTATTATAATGAAGTAGATAGTAGAAAGTGATGATTTGGCGGAGCAAGTTTGTCCAAGTTTTATATTTTCTCTCAATCTTTTTTCTTTAGATTCTTTATTAATAAATTATCTTTTGTCTTTTCTTCAATTCTTGCTCTCCAAAATAGCCTAGACTTCCCCCTCCAGAATTTGCAATACTATTCTGCTTTCCTGTTGTTCTTTAACCGAGATTCCAATCCTTCATGCTAACAATTGTTTCCATCCCCACGTATTAACCTAGACTTATCAAATGGATGAGTCAGGTCGGGTCGGGTTTAAAAAGGAAATTGATATGTTTAACCCCTTTTGACCCATTTATATATAATACAAATATAGTAATCCATATCCTACCCAACTCATATCTGACTCAGTCCATATTGTTAAAACACTTCTATATTTGATCAAATCTAGAAAAATTCATACCAAAACTAAGGCAAAATTTGGAGTGAGCGAGCGCGACATCAAGATTGTGAAGAGAGGGTCATAGAGATGAGTTGGGTCTACATCCTACATTCAACCCATTTATGACCCTTAGAGTTGGGTCTAAATTCATTTATGACCCATTAGCTAACCCATATAACAACCAAGCTCATCAAATATGGATTAAAAATTTTATTTATGACCTATTTTGATAGGTCTTCGTTAACCCAGTATTAGTGCATTTAATCTTCGATTAAATAAAAATGGATGTGGCTGAAATCATCAGGGGGGCCAGGCTTATGCGGACTTTGATGAATTTAGGGTTTCTCTGCTTGAGTCCACTAATTTCAGTCCAACTTAAAATGTAATCCACGTGGGCTTCTTAAAATGCATATTAATCATATTTTCTATTAGGAGTCAAAATTGACTCTAAATTTTCTATATAATGAATGATTAAAAAAGTCACCAAAATTTAGATTTCAACACATGAAGATCTATAACCCACATAATTGATATTTCAAATGAATTTACTTAACATTTGTTTATTAACCATATGATAACTTCTCACAATAGCCTACAGATCATGTGAACACGTGACATAACAATGCTGAAATATATAGCGCAAAGGAATTACATCACAACACACAGACAAATGTCGGGAGAATATACTTGAAAAACGACCTAAGACAACACGAACATTTAGTTTCTTAAAATTTATTGAGCCAACGCTAACTAAGGTGTCTTTAGGGAACCGCCGCACCAGCAATCCTTGGAAAAGTGTTGCCTAAGAGGAATATGCAGCCCACGCGGCGCAATTTGGGCGTTGCAGTAGGCCAGTTACGTGGAATGTTACTCACTGGCCGGCATGCTTAATAGAGAATTTGCATGTTCTTGCACCACCTTCCAAGCCATGATCACGTGCCTCTCACTCACCAGCGTCGCCCCAACAGCGAACCGTAACACATAAACTCCTTCGACCATTGTATGACTCATGAAGACCTGACCGGAAGCATTAATAGCGTGAAGCAATTGTGCATTGAGTCTGTTCACCTTGTTTAATTTCCATGCTTCGCCATGTCCGTTTTCAATGATATGGCCATTGGACATTCCGGCGACCACCGAAGGACAAATCCTGAAACAAACCAACGCAAAGTATCTCGGGAAAACAACTTCAAAACGGCAATCTTCCTCCACGAGCTCCTCGAAGAGCTTCGCCAATCGGCAATGGTACCTTATATGACTCCTCAGGTTCTGCACGCCATAGCTCCTGAGTACAAGCCACAGCTTCAATGCCCTGAACCTCCTGCTGAGAGAAAGCTGCCAGTCTGCATAGTCAACAACTTGCTTTGACTCAGTTGCCTCATTCTTGAGGTACTCAGGGGCTGTTGATAAGGACTTCACGAGGGCATTTGGGTCTTTTATCCAGAGGCAGCAGCAATCGAGAGGGGTCAGGAACCATTTGTGTGCATTGAAGCTGAATGAATCTGCAAACTCCACCCCATTGATGAATTTCCTGTACTCCGGGCATATACACGAGGCTCCTGCATACGCTGCATCGACATGGACCCACATGCCGAACTCGCTCGCGACTTCGCATAGAGGCGCCAGCGGGTCAACTGCAGTGGATGAAGTTGTCCCGACGGTGGCGCATAAGTACAATGGAATTAGCCCCGCATCAATGTCCAAACGGATTGCCTTCCTTAGCGTGTCTGGGGACAAACCGAACCAGGTTGACCTTGTCGTCTTTAAGGCCCGGAAGTTCTGCGGGTCTATTCCTGCAACCCGGGCAGCTTTCTGGAATGAGCAATGCGTTTGGTCTGACCCGTACACAACGAGCTTCGCAATGGAATTATATCCCAACCTCCTCAAGACCCTATCTCTCGCAGCAGTGAGAGTGCAAATGATGGCTTCGGTGGTATTCCCTTCAATGACTCCCCCGCCATTCCCCGAAAAGAGGAATGGCGTTGGCAACTCCAGCATTTTCCCGAGCCAGTCCATGACTAGGCTCTCAAGCTCAGTCGCAGTGGGGGATGAGACCCAGTTAAATCCCGCCACGTTGAACCCCGCACAAAGCATCTCACCGAGGATCGCAGCAGTACTAGTGTTGGACTGATAGTAGGCGAAGAAATTGGGGCTCTGCCAATGAGTCAAGCCCGGGACTATGTGCTGGCGCACATCGTCAAGTATGGCCTCCATGGGCTCTTCATCCTGCGGGGCAGAACTCGGGAGGCGTTTGGAAAGATACCCAGGCTCGACTTGGCTAAGAACTGGATATTTTTCAATGTTCTCGTAGTAGTTGGCTAGGAAATCAACGACCATGCGTCCTTGACGCCTGAACTCTCCAGGATCGAGAGGGTTCATCGCAATGTCATTGCCAACGAGCAGGTGCTGGCAATCGCATGGAAGGCTTCTCATAATGTAGTTGCAATTGTATCTTGGAGATGGAAGCGAAATGAAGTGGGGTTGTTGCCAATGCTTTGTTCAGCTAAGTTTGTGATGCGGCTTGATCTATTTGGATAGGTGGTCTTAAATAGACCCGTCAAATGGGTAGGTTGGATTTAAGTCCCATCGAAAAAGGTCCGATCTAAATAGATTCATTTAACTCATTTTAATTCATTTCCATACAATGTTTCGCTAAACCTCGCATAACACATAGCCGTAGTAATATGACGCACTCAAATTACAATATAATTGTTTAATAAAGACAATTTATTCTTTAGCAAAAAGGAGGCTTTTTTTTTTTGCATAACATAATGTCTTTGGTAATGACAGCGGAAGACAAAACTAAGGAATGAAGTAGAACTCCCTTGTAAATCATATATCCCAATCGAAACAGTCAGTTTATGAATATATTTTTAAAAAAAATCCTTGGTATTATCAAACATGTACAAATTGAAAGAAAAATTAAATAAGTAACGACCAAAGTATCTAATTATTACATGAATCTACATATGATGCACTTGTGCCTGTTGGGTCTAATAATACAATCTAGAGAGAGGTGAATAGGTTAAGTGAAGATAGAATAATGAACTTTCACGAAATACCAAACCATCACAAGTGTTGCTAATAATAGATAATATAATCAAGAGCGGTGCTAATAAAAAGATAAATCTAATTGGGTTTGCCTAAAAAGAGAGAGAAGATAACACACTAAGTTTTACACTAATTTGGCTATATCTTCAAGCCTACATTCACTCCCAATAGTAATAAGGACAATTAGGTTGAAATTTACTAATAATCAGCATTGCAAGTTACGATCGGTTAGTGTTGTTCCCATTACACGATCACACTATCAGGACATAACCAGTTGCACTCACACTTGTACAATTGACACTTTTCTATTACAACTTAGTAGCACCATATAGAGACATCATTAGCATCACAATTGCAAACAAAAGCAAAGCAAAGAAGAAGACTCACAAGCTAAGACTCAGTTTGTTCGTTTCACTCGCCAACCTCACTACTTCTCTTAGATTGAGTATATATAGCCTTCCAATACTTAAATGGCCGTTTGCAACTCAGCTCCAAGAAATAGCCATTGGTACCATTGCTAGCATTAGACTGGCTATTTAACGGCTCTATCTGACAATGACAGTTTTCTTAGATCAATTAGACAACTCTTGTCAATGTCTGTCTTCTGTTGGAGTTGCTATAAATTCTCTAATACATCTCTAGTGTTCTTGATGTGAACTCTAAGCCTTTGTAACAACTATAATAGTGTTGAATAACGTTCCAATCAATGCAATGGATAGCCACCACCTTTTAGGACTATATATGTGCATTGTTCCTTACCCATATAATCAAAAGTGGAGATTACTAGTAGTTTGTTGATTTTGTCCACTGACAAACTCATGTGGAATGACTTCCAATCAATCTTCCGATGATCCTCTTGGCTTCATCAATTTCCAAAGACTTTCAAGGGCATCGGCATCCCTATTGATTCCTCATCTTCACTAATTTATCGAGTCAATGTCCAAAGACCCTCAAGGACACCAACATTACTGCCGATTCCATGTCTTCACTAAACTCACTAGACCATCGACATTAACACTATTTTTCCACCTCAACTGAAGAGAACTACTCTAACCAACAATTTATTGTCCCAATGGTGATTCGCTCCTCTATCTTCTGGTCCTTCCAAGCATATTGGTGATCATGATTCTACCAAGTTGTTCACCTTCCCAAGTGCAGTCCTTTCAAGCTTCAACAAACATTACTGTTCGAGGCTTGTTCACCATCACCAAGATCAATCCAATTATTCACGTTATCTTTATCCTTCCAAACCATCATGAACATCCTCATTCTTCTTGGCTTATTCACCCTTGATCAAGGTATATGTAGCTTGTTCACCTTTGTAGAGATCCTTCTTGTTTGTAGATATCTCCACACCCAATACCTTGTTTACCTTAGGCATAAGCAGTTCTATATCGGCATAGCATTCTTGATTGTGGCAGAGCACTCAATATATTAGGATCACTCTTGGTATTGATTTCGACACCATTTGCATTACATCTTATGTGTATATCACCTAATTTAACTCAGCCAATACACACATTAGTAACCTATGATTGTTTTTGTCATCTTCAAAACAACCTAGGGGATTTTCCCAACAAGCCCTTTAGGATTGCAAATCTATTTTAACTATGCCTACTATTGCTTTCATTATTTATTGAAAAAATAGGCATGACATTATTGAATCCATAAACATCTTGTAAACCAGTCGAGTTCGAAACTCTAGGAGCCACCTCTGCAACATCATCAATATAAACTGGTTTATTCCTAGAAAAAAGCAAATAGTTTCCCAGGTGGGTCCATTCCCAATTTGTGGAGTTAGAAATCGGCCCACCTAGTCTTAGATCCACTTGAGAACCAAATCGATCTAGTGGATCTGGAAACTAGCTATTAATGCATTGTCACAAATTTTAGTGCTTCACCTCTGATTGGTGGCACGTTTTTTAGGCCTTAGTGATGGTAGTAATATATTATTATACCCTATCATATCACCCACCCCCCAACATGATCAGTCGACACCACCACCATAGCTACACAGCACTGATTATCTTTTTTTCACCAAGCAAAACCACATACAACGAAATGAATGGAAACAATCAAACACATACAAAATGGTTTAAATATGAAATTTTTAATGAACTTCATATGCTCTCTCATTTGGCACTATTTCTGGCTATAATTCTTCAGCAGTTTCTTCCTGATTCTTGACAAATATCGCATCGAAAAATTTAACCCAACTGTGCCAATGCCCATTCCACACTTGTGTCAGCAACATCGGGGCCAAGAATCTACCAGCGACAAAGCACACGTGTTTTCATATGATAATGATATTTATAGGCACATTCAACGTACAAAAGATTCGATAGATACATGTGATCCGTGAAAAGGCAATGACCAAAACATGACCTCCACAGAGGTTGTACCGTGCAATTAAAGCTAGCATAGAAGACAAAACTAGATGAGTGGTACAGAGAAGTGAGAGAAAGGAGCTAGAGATCCCAACTAGGGCTTATTGGATGGTCATGAGCTCACAAAGAAGCAAAGTTGAAGTTGAGTTCACCGGTCTCTTTTCTTTCAGGAGTATTTCCACCTTCGAGAACCGCCAATAATAGTCTCTCCAGCAAAGTTGGCTGTATTCCTTATTTTAACGTGTCAATATCTATACGTTTTATACTCTTATTTCACGTTACATATTTTTCTTTTTCAATAAAATAGAAATATCATGAGTTTTATGTTTCACAATTGAAATAGAATAATTTAAAATTTTATTCAAATCCAGTACGATAATGATGGTTATAGATATATTCAACGTACAAAAGATTTGATGGATTGATGTGATCCCGCCAATGGCCAAAACAGGACCTCCACAAACGCTGGCGGGTTGTAACGTCTAATTAAAGCTGGCATATAAGACGATATTAATTGAGTGGCAGGTGACCGCCCGTGGAGTGTCCTAGGAGGACCTGTCTGGAACGGGATTCACAGGGATTTGCCATCGTTATGTGAATTCCATGTGATTGTTGCAGACAACAGACTTGGGTTAAGGACTAGGATCCAGGGAAGCCTTACCCGGACGAGTGTGGGACTAGATAGGATGCCCCTGTTTTTTTTTTTTTTGGGTCATAAGGACGCCCGATTTGAAAAGGTGCAAATTTCATCCATCGAACTTGCTGAATTTTTTGGATGAGTAACAATTTGATCATCAAAATTGAAAACAGAGAGGCGACGGTATTTGGTCTGGTTTGAGCAAATTCAGCCTGCAGATATTGATGTCAAACCGAACCAAGATCCAGACTTGAGGCATGGACCTGAACCCATCTTTTCCATTTCATCCTATTCCATGAAGACAATTACCCAGTAATGCGAAATAGATTCCGTTCAAGATGACCTGTAACATCCCGAATTTCGGTAAGCCCGAATTATTGGAAAAGGATTCAACGGGCCGAGTTTTGGAGCCAAATATTTGGAATTTGTGCTTCGGGGTAAAAAAACCAAATTACCCTCTCTAGATCTTTGTTTAGATATTTGTTTTATTTTGTCTTGTTCTCTTTTCTTTTTTTTTTTTTTTTCCCCATTTCCCCTCCGCACGTTTCTCTCTCCTCCCTCTTTTCTCTCTTTTCCCCACGTTTTCCTCCCCCTTGTCGACAGCAACCCCCCACTTGCCCATCTTATCTTTTCTTTTTCCCCTTTGACCGGTCCTCTCTCTCTCTCTCTCTCTCTCTCTCGTGCGCAGCTTCCCCTGCACGTTTGCCCCTCCCCCACTGCAGCTTCTTCTTCTTCTTCCTTCCTTCTTCTTCTTTTCTGGCCAACGCTGGCTTGCTGCTGTTGCTGCGTTTTCTTGCTGCTGCCACCCGCCGCCGCCGCAGCTCTGCCGTCTCGCCAGCTTGCCGCCCGGTCACCGGCGAGTTGCTGTCCGCCGGCCTTGAGCCAAACCGGCCCCGTCCAGCCTCTGTCTTCGCCTCCTTCTCCTCTGTCCGCCGCTGCCGGAGCTGGGCCACCTCTGTCCTGGCCTCCGTCCGCTGCTTGCCGGCCCGTCGACGGAACCGGACGAGTCTCGCGCTGGTCAGCCGCGCCGTCCGTCGGTTCTGCCCGAGCCCAGCCCCTTTCCCTTCGAACTTGACCTAGCTGAACCAGATCCGACGAGCTGCTGTCTGTGGCTCGACCTCCGCCACCTCGCCGTCGTCCCTCCGCCCTGGCCATCGCCGTCCGCCCAGACCTTCGCCCGACCACCCCAGCTCAAGCCACCGCCCGCTGCCTCCGCCTGTCTCTCCCTTTCGGCCCCTTTCGGCCGTGACCTGGAGAAGCGGCCAGCGGCCTTGCCGCTGCGCGCCGCCGCCGGTCACCGCCGTAGGCCCGCCGGGGGACCGTGCCCGAGCCCCCCTCCGCCGCACAGAGCCACCCCAGCTTGCTGCCACCCCTTGAAACCAGTTGCACCGCCCCTCCTTCTCCCTTTCCAGCTTCTGTCCAGCTTCGCCGGAGCCACCGCCTGCCTTGCCGGAGCTGCTGGCCGCCATCCGGAGTCGCCGGGCCGCCCACCAGCCAGCCCCGTGCCGCTGGCTCCTCCGTTCCTCAGCTTGTCGCCGCGTGGACAGCCGCCCTCGGCCGAGACCCGGTCCCGGGCCGCCTTGCCCCGACGCGCCGGAAGTTCCCGGCGTTCCCCTCGTCGCCGCCGTCGCGCTCGTGTCGTCGGAATCGCTAAACCGTGAGTCGATTTCCTAATCCTTATTTAGGGGTTGATCTTGCTTAGGAGTAGTTTAATTAGTTTAATTATGGATTAGTGTTTTGGATGATGATTATGGGTGTTTTAATGTTATTTGATTAAGCTTTGCTTAGTGTTAATCATGTTTAGTATTAATAAATATTATTATTATTATTTTTGGAATAAATAATAATAATTTATTATTTTCGGAATTATTAATTAAATTAATTTATAATTTCGAATTATTAATAGTAATATTGTTATTACTATTCATTGCTGAAAATTAATTATTTTTGGAGAGAATAATTAATTGTGATTATTTATTGGAAATGGTTTTAATTGAGCAATTTTGGGGGAAAATTACTATGGTCTATTTTTCCAAAGTCAATAGTATTTATATACTATATTATTTAATGACATTGGTTTATTGAAGAAAAGTTTTACTAAATGGAATTATTTGGGTTGGATAATTAATTATGGGATTGCAAAAATAATTATAAGTATTTTGTGGGACTTGAATTATTTTATCGGAAAAATCGACTATAGTAATATATGTTTCTTAAATGAGTATCTTTGAATATAATTATATTTTATACTTATTTTTGGATAATTGAGTATTGTTGGAAATAGTTGATTGGCGTCGTTTTGAGGACACGTATTTATTTATCATTAAATATACGTGATTATTTGGAAAAGTGTGCAAGTATCGTGAGGTTGATTGGTCGGAATTGATTGACGGACGTGACTTGACTTGTTGGTTGTTCCCAAGAGTTAGGGAATGGGCGTGATTGAATGCTGATTGAAAATCGAATTTTGGAAATTGTCGAGTGAGATCGTATGACATATGCGTGGGTTATTGGCATGTCGCATGAGCATGAGCGTATGAGCGATGTTGCATTCACGACGAGAAGCAAAGACATAATTGGATTGCTTGATGATGTGTTGCATGATCACATTAAATGAGGGAACCCGGCGTTGCCGGAAGACCGCCAATCCTTATGGGGTTGTGCCGTGGGCCGTTTGGTCGCCCGACTTTGGTCGGATGCGACGGGGGACATGTGACGGGGCTGCGGTAGTGGGCGGGTCCTATGTTCCCCGTCGCTTGCGGGATCTGCGGTAGTGGGCGGGTCTGTGCTCCTTCGGGAATGCCGTCGAGAGGGAAGGGATGACCCCCGACGTCGCCGTGCCTCGAGGTAAAGAGGACGAAGCTAGTTTAGCCGAAAACCGCCAACCATAAGGTTGTGCCGTTGGCCCAGGGAGGGCGTTAATAATCGGAGCATGTGTGGGTGTGAGACATGAGAAAGTTGTGTGAGATGCTCGATTATTCGCATGCTCTTAATGTCGTGATGATTGAAATGACAGGTTTACGCGGGTTGCGTGTGCTAAGGCCGAGGGTAGGGTTGCCCGTGTTTGCATCTCGCTATTGAACTCGTCGTCGATAATGTTGCTTGAGGTGTGGTATGTGTTGTTTGTCGGAACTAGGTTGCATGGTTAGATTGCTCCCAAGGCGAGCGAAGTTCCTAACCGGGGCTTAGGACTTTGACTTGCTGAGTTTATCTCAACCCGTCGTGGTTAACAATTTTCAGGTCCATAGGATGGAGGATCGACGTGTGTTACGGCTCGTGGCCGTCTTTGGAGGCGATAGATTAACCCCGGCCGTTGGTCTCATTGGCTCGTTAGGAAGATGCCCGTGGTAAGGGCTTGTATTTGTAAACTTCCTAGGGTTAATCGCTTAGTTAATAAAGCGATACTTTTGATGTGTTCTTACCAATCCAAGATTACTCCGCATGCGTTTAATCAAAAGATAAAAATAACGGTCGATCCCGGGGAGTCGCAAATCAAATGACCGCAAGTGAACAAGGGTCGGGCGTGACATGACCTAACCAAGATTACTCAGGTCGATTAAACAGCCAGTGCAATGGCACAATATATCCCAGTCAAAATTTCTTCATCTTATTGTCTGTTGGGATTGCCAGCCTGACCTATTTCATGATGTAGCACAACTAACCAGCTGTAAGCCTAATTACAAGAATCCGAAGAGGACATATGTCTGGCTAAACCTGAAGACAAAATTCGTCTGTTACTCCGTCTTCTAAAGTTGCAGCATTGGGCTTGACCCCTCGCCAATTTGTCCACAAGCTGATCGTCTGCCTAGGACATCTGCCTAGGAGACTGGTAATGTGCAGTGTAGTAGTCCTTCATGCAACCGTATTGGCAAAATTTCCAGCTGTGCGAGTACTGTACAGGCACAAAACTGTTGGATTGCTCCACCCATATCCCCATGCTCACATCCTCCATGTTGAAGACCTACCCACAAACGAAAAAATACAGCAGTTCAGCCACTAATGAGAAAAGCTCGGAGGATATATGTTCTTACGAAAACCACACAGGCGTTGGATAAACTCACCCTGAGGCTTCGGTTTCTATGTTGAGAAACGATAAACTTAGCAATATTGCCCGCAATGACATATCCAGGTCCGGTGGCATAGGGAGGTTATATTTCTTCTGACCATTCGTGTCATGTTGGACAACAATCATACTTTGATAGAACATGTCATGCAAAGAATGCAGACAATCTACTATGCATTCAATGTACTCTTCAAATTGCTCAGCAAGATGCATAGCAAAAGGACCATTACAATAAAACGGAACTTGATTATCAACAGGATATGCAGAAATTATATGTGCATGCATGTGTGCATGTGTCAAATGTCTTCTATCCAAGCTTCGAGACGATAACAACTAGTGAACTTTGTGATTGTTTTAGACAACAGACTTGGGTTATGGACTAGGATCCAGGGAAGCCTTATCCGGAGGAGTGTGGGACTGGATAGGATGCCCCTGTTTTTTTTTTTTTTTTTTTTTGGTCATAAGGATGCCTGATTTTAAAAGGCGCAAATTTCATCCATCAAACTCGCTGAATTTTTTGGATGAGTAACAATTTGATCATCAAAATTGAAAACAGAGAGGTGATGGTATTTGGTCTGGTTCGAGCAAATTCATCCTGCAGATATTGATGTCAAACCGAACCAAGATCCAGACTTGAGGCATGGACCTGAACCCATCTTTTCCATTTCATCCTATTCCATGAAGACAATTACCCAGTAATGCAAAACGGATTCTATTCAAGATGACCTAACCAAGATTACTCGGGTCGATTAAACAGCCAGTGCAATTGTACATTATATCCCAGTCAAAATTTATTTATCTCATTGTCTGCTGGGATTGCCAGCCTGACCTATTTCATGATGTAGCACAACTAACCAGCTGTAAGCCTAATTACAAGAATCCGAAGAGGACATATGTCTGGCTAAACCTGAAGACACAATTCGTCTGTTACTCCGTCATCTAAAGTTGCAGCATTGGGCTTGACCCCTCGCCAATTTGTCCACAAGCTTATCGTCTACCTAGGACATCTGCCTAGGAGACTGGTAATGTGCAGTGTAGTAGTCTATCATGCAACCGTATTGGCAAAATTTCCAGCTGTGCGAGTACTGTACAGGCACAGAACTGTTGGATTGCTCCACCCATATCCCCATGCTCACATCCTCCATGTTGAAGACCTACCCACAAAAGAAAAATACAGCAGTTCAGCCACTAATGAGAAAAGCTCGGAGGATATATGTTCTTACGAAAACCACACAGGCATTGGATAAACTCACCCTGAGGCTCCGGTTTCTATGTTGAGAAACGATAAACTTAGCAATATTGCTTGCAATGACATATCCAGGTCCGTTGGCATAGGAAGGGTATAATTCTTCTGACCATTCATGTCATGTTGGACAACAATCATACTTTTATAGAACATGTCATGCAAAGAATGCCGACAATCTACTATGCATTCAATGTACTCTTCAAATTGCTCAGCAAGATGCATAGCAAAAGGACCATTACAATGAAACGGAACTTGATCATCAACAGGATATGCAGAAATTATATGTGCATGCATGTGTGCATGTGTCAAATGTCCTCTATTCAAGCTTCAAGGCGATAACATCTAGTGAACTTTGTTGGTTATCTCATCTGAGAACAGGAAAGATCCAATGACTGACTATCAAGCTGCTAGCTACCTTTGCTAACAGAAAATGTCTAGCAATCCAGCAATAATCATCTAATTCCAAATAGCAAACAAACAACAAACTGTTATTGCATTCAATAATTAGTATAAACACAGGAGCCTCCTACCTCGCAAGTAACCGCCCACTTTCCTGAGTGGACGGTGCAAGAGTTCGAGATTGCCCATATAAAGAGGCTTTTTGTAAGAGATGTAACATCCTGAAATTCGAGTCCTTTGAGAGAGGAATGAAGGTTAATTTTGCCAATGCATTGTTGGCTGATCTCACTCGGAACTGATCACTCTTAAGATACTGACCTTGAAGGGAAAGGCTAATGAGGACAGAACTCGTGCGACTAAAGAACTTGACCTCGGAAAATGACTCAACCGTGAGACTTGCGTAAGGACGATCTTATAGATATGCAGGCTGATTCCAAGGACGAATAGAAGTCGATTCGTGAGCAGAACATAATGGGACAACAGGTGATTCCGTCTACTGTTATCGAACCCGCGAACGATCCTATGTCGATCCTTGATAATCGTGTACTTTGAAATAAGAATCGATCTTTCGCAATTTCATGCAGTCAAGGACGTCCATGTGTCGAGAAGTCTTGAACGTGAATTAGCACGAGTCGGTTATGCATGAATCCTCAAAACCGCCTGTCAGTCTAAGTAGTACCAAAATGACATTCGGGCGAAATTGACAAGGCATGTGAATCCAAGATTGGACTTCGAATTTTCGGGAACGTCCGGGACGGACTTTTGGACGATGCTTCTTAGTCAGTCGATAGTGTCAGATGAGCCGAGTAATTGGAAAATGGACTTTTTGACCGAGGAAACGAGCCTACGAGGACGTGGGCCAGGCAAGATCAGTGTGGGCCTCACGCCCAAGGTGGGATAGTCGCCATGGAAGGCTCGAGGCAAGTAAGTGAGCCCGTTGGGCTAAACCGACCATTTACCCTTCCAGTCCGTAACCTTGAGCTGTTTCGAGCCCAACAAATTCCTGAGCCCGTTCCTATTCATTTTCCAGCCCGTTTCCTAGGCCCGCCCTTCACTTTCAGCCCAAGGGCACATTGGGAAATGTGCAAGGTGGAAATGACCAAAATACCCTTGGATATTTTGATGAAATGTCAAAGGAAGAGAGAGAAGATGATGTCACTTGCTTGGGGGAGTGTAGAAGGCATTTAATGGCATTGAAGGGGTCTTCTAGAAGCCCTCACTTCACTCTCTCTCTCTCCCCTCTTCAGCTCCAAAAATCACAGTCCCTCTCTCCCATTGCTTCCCTTGCCTTCCTGCAATTTCAGTTTGACCTTCTTTCGAAAAAGTGAGTTGTTCATGCCCTTCCCATGTGAATCATGGCCCGTGCCACCCGCCATCGCGTTCAGAAGAGAATTCCCATTCAAACCATGTTGGCCGATCGCCGGAAGGAGCCGCCGTCCACCCCGTACGGACGCTGGAACCCGGCTGTTGCCGGACCCTCACTGTTCCGCCTGCAGCAATTTTGTTCCGCCTTTTCCCCTGTTTTTCTCCCATTCCAGCCAAACCACCGCCCATACCAGCCACAAGTGGTTCCCCCTCGACTCTCAGCTGCCGCCGGTCGTTGGTCCACCACTCGTCGAAGCTCCGGCCAACCCGTTTTCCTCCGGCCAGCTTCTTCCTCCTCCAGTAGTGCAATTTTTGATTGTTGCAGTGGGAAGCAGAGGCTGTTGCTACTGTGCTGAGCCTAAGACTGCCTTGGATCGCTATGTGTAGAGGTCCCCGGGTGTCGGGTTCATCGCCGCCGCCACGTTCGTGTCGCCAGCTCGCTTAACGGGTGAGTTTAGGCTCTAATCCCTATTTAGTGCCTAAACTTACTTAGGGTTGGGTTAATTAGTGGTAAGATTGGTTTAGGAAGTTTAATTAAGTTGTATTAGCCCTAAGATAGGTGGTTAGATAGATGGTTAGGATTAGATTAACTTAATTTTGCTAATTGTGCTTAATTATTGCTTAAATGAGGGTTATGTGATTTTTGTGTTTAATTAAGCATGATTTGATTAAATTGGTTGATTAATTTTTTTAATTAATGTTTTGTTTAATTTCTGGATTCAATGTTTTAATTAATTGAATTTCAGAAAAATCACTATTCACGATTACTATTCACAATTACTGTTCACAGCACTGTTCATACAGAAGCTAATTTTTGTCTTAATTTGATGTGCTCTTGATCGTTGTGATTAATTGAAGTGCCAATTGTTAATTATACTCGTGATTGATGATGAAATGCTTGGTCAAATGCCGGTTGAATTGAATTTTGGAATTGGCGAGTGATACCACATGACATATTGCGTGGGTTATTTGAAATGGCATGTCACATGAGCATGAGTGCATGAGCGATGTTGCATTCACGACCAAGCAAAAGCAAAGACAAGAATGAACTGTTTGCTGATGTGTTGCATGGTCAGATTAAAGTTGATAGCCCGGTTGAGCCGGA
Organism: Angophora floribunda; assembly: GCA_014182895.1. NCBI lineage: Eukaryota > Viridiplantae > Streptophyta > Magnoliopsida > Myrtales > Myrtaceae > Angophora > Angophora floribunda. Next base: position 21,131,046 of record CM024709.1, read on the forward strand.
TGACCGCCAATCCCCATTGGGGTTGTGCTGTGACCATTGGGTCGCCTGATAGTGGTCAGATGCGGGGCTGCGACAGTGAGCGGACCCCATGCTCCATAGGGAATGCCGTCGATGGGAGAGAGCCCGTGATATCGCCGTGTCTCATTGGGGAGGACGATGCCTAGTCTACGACCGGTTGACCGCCAACCATAAGGTTGTGCCGTGGCCCTAGTGGTCGTAATAATCGGAGCATATGTGTGGATGTGATGCATGAGAAAGTTGTGTGAGATGCTCTGATTATTCGCATGCTCTTAATGTCGTGATGATTTATGGTACGCACGCATGAGTTGACAGTCGTGCAGAGTGTGGCAATGGCCAAGTGAGATCGCTTGTGACGCAATTCACATGTGATTGATGAACTGTTTCATCTAACGGCCATGTGCCTTGCTTGCATTGTATGAGATTTGACGTGCAGGGTATGGCAAACCGAGTAAGGTTGCATGTGAACCGAATATTGATTATTGGTTATCCCTGCCTGTTGTTTGGTTTGCTGTTTGCTAGTTGTTTGTTGTGGGTTGAGTGAGGGGTGGTTTTGGAGAGATACCCCGGGTTGAGTTGGTGTACTAACCGGGGCTTAGGGGGTGAACTCGCTGAGATTTTATCTCAACCCGTCATGGTTAACCATTTTCAGGCCCTTAGAATGGCGTACCTGCAATGGAGAATCCTGCCCCGCTCCTCCGGTGATCGACCCGACGGAGACTAAGTTCGATGGATCCGAGTGTGATAGTGCTGAACCCGAGGGTTTTTCTTGTTTAATTGGATTAGCCTAGTTTCTTTTTGATTTGGCTTAGAGGATGGATCGGCCCTTTTTGTCGGGCTTGTAATTCGGAAAACGATCCTCCGTTGGTTAATCCAGTAATTTGAATAAATGAGTAGTTGTTGTTGTTCTTGTTGTTCTTGCTGTTCATCCCTCTATCCTTATTTGATTGTTTGATTGTCTGGGGATGGTTCGTCTTCCGCTTGCGCATAATCAAAGATTAAAATGAATGGTTGTCGATGGGTCCTGGGACGTCGCTTTCAATCGACCAAGGTAATGGGGTTTCCGCGAGCTCGAGAGTCGGGGCGTGACAAGAGATGCTGTCAATTTCATTTAAGACAGCATCCACCCTCACGAATGTCTCATCAACTCATTTCATTGTAAATGCTGCTGTTCCATTCTGATTCTGCATTCAGGATGATGAGCTGGTTAAAAGTAGGGTTCTACCACACCATGTTCAAATTGGGTAGACGAGTTCATGTAATTTACAGTAACTAAACAAAATCTTACCCCAAACTCACATATCGCAATAGTTTTCAGGACACAAGCTCATGACGATCCATAAATGGCAAAATAACTATATCACCAAAGTAGGCAGCCTCCTTTTTCAGCATTGCATTCACCTGCTTCCTTGGATTCTACGAACAATATACAAAAATCAGACTGCAAGCTGGCAATTGTGCAAAGATTCTTAAAATATGAGCAGAAAAGAGGATAATATACTTTACAGGTTTACATAAATCTGTACTGTTTTGCAGACGTAATTCGATGTTAAAATTGTCTGCCCAAGTACAGACATTTGTCATAATACTTCACATTCCAAAGGGCATTTGTTTGGAGATTGAAGAACTCTTCAACTTCAATTTTCCAATAGTTTTGGTCAATTATTAGTTGATGACCAACTACTTACAGCACAACGTGATCACACTCAAGTCAACACTCCTACCCTTACTAATCAGTGAATCTTTTAACTTGGGCTATCTGATTCCTTCTATCTCTTTTTTCTGGTGAATGATTCAATCCATCTCAAAAGCCACAATTGCATTAGGTTCTCACTTGGAAATAAGTTTCACATGAGGTTTTTTTACGGTGAACATTGTCAGCAACAGATTTCATCAAATGATGACATGATAACTACTTAAAAAATTGTAAATGGTTATCTCAAAACGTAAGATATTCTTTTTCTTTTTTCCAGTTTCATTTTGGTTTTTACTACTATTAAGTAAATTTAATACATTTTAGTGCCAACCCATCCATTTTAAATTATGACAGAGACTGTAACGTCCTTCCTGCGCTTGATGAAATACTGACTTTTCCCTTAACTTATTGGACCAAAAGCATATAGAAAGTGCCTAATTAACATCTAAATAGACAGAGATCAATCAACGTTCACTCTGCTGAAATAGTGGAAGTACGAACATGTTGTCATGTGGATTGCTGCTGATACAAGCAACTTGGGCCATTCAGAATCTAAATATGGATTGCTTTCGCGCCTGAAGTGTCATAAAACTGAACCACATTGTCAAAACCCAACTTATTTGAACATAAAGCCTTATTTAGGATCTTGTCAGTATACTCTACCCTTTTTGTCCAAGACATTCTACCAGGAGGGTCTGAGTCACTACCAAGAGAAAAGACAGCGCAGCAGATGCCAAAGTCATTTTTCTAAGTTCCCATAGTGTTAGTGTAGTTTTCAATCCAGAAAGTCTCTGGCCACATATTATTCCTACTTTAAGAAGTAATCTTTGAATGACTCCTTCAGTAAAGTTGACAACTTTGATTACTAACAAACAATAAAAACTACAAAAACTCAAATTCGCACGGAACCACATGTCACACAAACAACCCATACGATAGAAAATTAAATTTTGAGAGCACATCTGATTCTCTCTTAGACACACTCAACTTAAAATCTGACGCTTGATAAACAATAGTTACAGTCAGCATGCCAGCAACCTTACCAGTGCAACAAAAACATCTGAAGACTTTTATTGCTGCCGATTGCATCCAGGTCTTTCTGATTCCCATGCGCTCTGTGAAGTGGTTGGTTGCAGAAAGAACCCCAACAAAAAGCCTAACTGGTCTTTTAGGAAGAGGAAGAGCTTTTCATTTCTCAGACATTTCCATAACTCTTTGAGGAGAAAAACTCAGATGGGAAGTTGGGAGAGAGGTAGCATAAACTTGATGAGCGTCAACATTTCCTTTTATTGCTAATCCAGTTGCATCTTCAAGTGTAAATCCCTACAGATACAAGGGAGAAAGAAAGGCTTTAAAAGATACCATACGTTCAACTCGAGATAAGTAAATGATCTAGCATCATTTTACTCAATAAATAGGAATCATCCAAATCGAATAACAATATCCCAGACGAAGAGAGATTCACCAGTTTATAGTAAAACCCCCAGGAAAAATTGCTATGTCATTGGATGTTAAAGCAAAAGCAGATGATATCCATCTGAAGAAAAATATTTTTAAAGAAACTGGAAGAGTTGCCCCAAGAAGTAAAGCTCATGAGATCGTCTCTCTCAATCAAACAAAATACCGTCCGATAAGGAAATGAAGAAATATGTCGAGCCCCAACATTAACATGGTAACCATCAACACCTGCACGGAGAGTGAGAATAAAGAGTCCGCCCTCAACAAAGGGAAAGGCCATGTCACTTCGGTTTCTGCTCACATCCTTTAAATCGCTTAAACCATGATGTTGTCTTGGACTCTTTCGCATCAACGATACCATTCTGCATCCATTTTTCACACCTCGCATATCCATCAACTGCCAGTATACATAAGAAAAATGTTATATAAACAATATGGTAACCATGTAGTTTTTATCAGTTCCCAACTTTCCACTATTACTATTCTCTCATAAACCATGCCAATTAGATGAATATCCACCCATTAATTAACACCACCATAGAAAGTAAGCAAGGACCGTGCAAGAAATTCTACTTGGAATTACCAAAAAAGGTCCAACTTGATAAATTATTAGGAAAAATCTCAAACAAACAGTGAGCTAACTAGCAAAATGACCAATTAACTACTAGATGGAAGGTATGCTTATAATTCTATTTTTCTAACCTTACGATCATATATAAATTATGCTTTTGGCCCCTCTCCAATGTTACACTTTCCACCCAAGATTTTAATTGTATCTCTCGGCCATTTCCATACCGTAATTTCCCTTCCATCAATATTTAACCAGTTCGAGCAACCGAGTGACAAGATAAATAAATTGTTAATTAACAGAAAGTACAGCAATCAATGAACGATAGTTTACAAAATACTAGAAGGACAACACAATTTTAGCAGAAAAAAAAATACCCATTTGTGTCGGCACAAGACACAAAGTGCAGCCAATGATACACACCCACAGCTAAACGGATCTAAAATGAACTGGAATCATCGCACAGGAATATTATTTTGAAAGGCTTAATTAAAAAATGACTCCTAAGCTTCATCTAGAAAAACCTGAAACATATGAAAAGAGGTCCTACAAGCTTTTTCAGATAAAATCGCTACAGTGGCAATGCTACTTCACTCTCAAATCACCTTGATCTCAGTTTCTGCACCAAGTTCCTAGAGACAAACAGAGCTTGGTGACTCCATATACAACACATCTGAGAAAGACAAACACGATCGCTTTCCTGGGCTAAAGAGTCGATGTACGTAGGTATCAAGTAGTTACTAACTGTTTAGAAAATCACTTACCGCAGAAATAATACGCAGCTACTCTTTCTGTGAAATGCCTGCCCTAGAATAAGCCATCTGTCTCCACTAAAAAATTTCTTATGTTTACAGCACATACATTAAAAAAGAATGGGGCGAAGTTTGCGAGAAACCAAACTTTTAAGGTTCAAATATAAATCTGGTCCCTCGACTGTTGCCATTTACACATTTGGTCCACAAACCCTTTTGTTCACTATGTTCCATCCAAATTGTACAAAGGTTTGATCCTGACCTCCTCCAGCACATTTTTCAAGCAACATCAACCCCTTTATCAAAAATTGCGTTCCTACTTTTAAAGGCTTCATAATTAAACATACGACCAAACCAAGGTTTCGAGTTCATCCATATTGCCAATCTCTGACGAGAACTATGTCGCAAGAAACAAATCAACCCTTCTTTTCAAAAAATTGGAGGATAGCATTGGAATAAAAATAGCTCAAGAACCACATGGTGAAAATGACACAAATTTCCAATTTTTACTCTCATCGCCACCAAGTGAGCCTCTCCATGGAGAAAACCAGTATTTGCACAAAAATCGACAATGTGAATCCAAAACTACCTTGTACAGGACCAAAAAGAAGGCACTAAACATCCCACGAGTTCAGCAGTGTTGATCCATCCATTGACAACAATAAAATAGCCTCTTTTGGAATGCTTCCTTTTTACCGCTTATCATGAGTCCACATACCGACGCTTCATATAACTTCTCATTGGAACAAGTCCTTTCTAGACTATTGAGTTTACAGCATTACAAATTATGCCAATGTTTGTATGCCTCAACGTGGAAAATAGGACCTTATTTAGGTTCAATATGGTTGCTTGATGGATCAGATCCAGAAATAGAAAGAATCCAGGACTTTAAGCACCTAGAAGTAGGGAAAACAATGTAAAGCCCATAAAAGAAAACCGATGATACTGCCAATAAAATCATAATTTAAGAATTAGGACAATATATGGAAACAAGAAAATCAAATCAAGTTAAAAATCATAAAACACAAACTATACAATTCCATAGATAAAATATAGAGAAAATACCACCAAAAATCTCGAACCATGTCACTTGAAACAAATTTACCCTGAGCTTTTTTTGTAACACTAAAAATCTCGAACCATGCTACTTGGGACAAATTTACCCGAAACTTTTTTTCTGACATAAAAAACTCTAAACTGTGTCACTTGGGACAAATTTGCCCTCAACATTTTTGTGACACAAAAAACCCTAAATTATACCATTTGGAATACATTTACCTCAAACTCTTTGGCTAAAGGGTATCTTCATCTTTTTCCTTTTTCTTTTTTCTTTTCTTTTTTTTTCCCTTCTTCTTTCCCTCCGCCATGGCTGGCAAAGGGAAGCCAACAAGGGGCAGCCCAGGTCGGCATTGGAGTTAGGTGAGGACTACCCTCGCCCGCCAAGGTGAGGGTCCCTCACCAACATCGAATGAGTGTAGCCCTCGCTCAACTCAGGCAAGGGCGACCCTCGCTCCCTCACCCAACACTAGCTAGGTCGACATGAGTCAAATCTAGCAAGGGCTGCCCTCATCCGATGTCGGCTAGGGCAACCCTTGCTCGTCTCAGGCAAGGGCCGCCTTCATCGATTTGGGCGAGGGTAGCACTTGCCAGATATGGAAGGGCAAGGGTCACCCTCACCTAGGCCCTCGTCGGCTTCCCTCTTCCATGGCTGATGGAGGGAAAGAGGAAGCACGAAAAAAAAAGGGGGGGGGGGGAGAAGAAGAAGGAAAAAAGAAAAAAATCAGAAAAAGGAAAAAGATCAAAATGCCCCTTGGCCAAAAAATTTGGAGTAAATGTATCACAAATGACATAATTTAAGGTTTTTGTGTCACAAAAAAAAGTTGAAGTTAAATTTATCCCAAGTAGCATAGTTTGGGGTTTTTTGTGATATTTTCCCTATAATATTTTGAGGTCACCGGATAGAATCTATAGAAAATAGTCAATCAAACGATTTCATTAATTAAGATTAGAATCTTGTGAGAATTCTATTCAAACCTATAGAAAATCACATGTTCTCACATCCAAATCAAGACTTCAAAAGCTAACTCTAGGCCCACCTTGACACCATTTAACCCCTTTACCTTAGTAAAAGCACAGGGAACCATTTAAGATAGAAGCAAGATTGTCAAATTAAATAAAGATCTTAATAGTCAGAACTTTTCATATTTTCCTGAACCAAACCTAATTCCCTAATAAACCCTCAACTTTAGGTGCAATTCCAATCCTGCTCGGAACTTTTTTATGTCTAAACAAAATCCTCAACCTTCACTCTAGTCCCAATATGCCAACGTATCCAAAAATAACCACTAGTTTCTTCAAATCATCAACATCAAGGCAAGCTAGAGGTTTATTATCAATACTCGCATCATCATCAAGCCCCTTACCTTTGTATGAAACAACAAGAGCCTCCTAATGTTGATAATCATGAACAAAGCAGGGGCGACTTTGGACGTGTGAGTAGATTTGAGGCTAGGGTGAAATTCAAGGATTTATATTTTATTTTTTAAATGTTTGGAGAAGAATTGAAAATACGGGCTGATTTCCTCCGATATTAGTGGCTAAGTTAAAATTAAATCGGGCTGTCTGCCAACATGATTTTTTATGAAAAAGAAAGGTATTGAAGGTTCAAGGGATCAGGTCTTGAGGCTTAAAACAAGGCCATATTTTTTGCCCCGACTCTTATCGGGTTAAAAAAGTCATAAGGGATCATGTCCTAGGGCTTGGAATAAGACCATGTAATATTTTTCACCCGACTGATATCAAGTTTACTTTTTCGCATTCTCCTTTCGTTGTTATTTATTCCTTTCTCTCTACGTGACATGTTGATTTCTTTAAGTTTCATTCAATTCTTTTATTTCTTCAGCTTAGATTTCTTTAAGCTTCATTCAATGCTTTTATTTCTTTAGCTTATATGTACGAGCATATCACATTTTAGGATCAATCCCAATCAAATTATAGTGCATGAACACATAGTGGAAAGAACCTTAGCATTTATAATTTAACAAGATGGCATGATCCACCTAGTAAACAAACAAAAACGGGCTTAGGTATCGAAAGTGCATGGATAACTTTTAATAATATTTTAATATTTTTCTTAAAATTATTTATTTCTTTTATTTTCTTTTTCCTTTTTGTCTTTTTTTTTTTTTCCTTTTTTTTTTCCCTCTCCTCCTTCTTCCTATGGCTATCGCTAACCTCCAACTAGTCATTAGACGTCAACAACAGCCGTGTCATGTCAACCGACTAGCGTCCTAGCCAGCAAAATCCAGCTAAAGTTGGTTGGAATGACTAAACTAGCGCTAACTTAAAATTTTTAAGACTAAATTGGCACAAAATCAAAAATTTTAGGATTAAATTGGCACCAATAAAAGGTTTTAGGACTAAATTGTTACAAATGCAAAAAGTTTAAGACTTTTCTAACTCTTGCCCCCACATTACTAGGGCTATGTGTTACCAAAGGCTTAGACAGATAGTGAGCCTATGTGTTGCTCCCTTTTAGGTTATCTAGGTTTTACCAACTACTCTATTAATATTCTGAAGTACAATTTGCACATGAAGGATTGCTTACTATGTTTATGTCGCAACCTAATTTCAGAGCGGGTTGAACCATATAGGATTTTGGCTAATAGATTACTAAGTCTAGACTTAAATCAGGCTCTCCCAAACCCATACCAATTTACGACTTAGCTTCAAGTTATTTAATGTGCAAATGATTTTTCAATTAGTAGTTGCTACTAATCTATTTTTGGTGGGTCGATTAAAAACCCAAGTAAAGTAATAGGAGGATTACTTTACTCCAATAAACGAGAGACTGTGGAAATAGGAATTTGATTATGCTAGATTTCTCTAATGTCTTTTGGTACATTTTCTCTTTTATTTCAAAAAATGTTTTGTGGATAGCTTGCATTGATTTTGAATTACTCTTAATATGTGAAACAATCATGTGGGTGCGCAATCATTTATATGATTTCTAATTAACATGCAATCACTAAAATATTTTTTAAGGTTTTCACTTATTTAATGAGGCCTAAAAGACTAAGTGCAATGCGTGCAATGACAAATAAAAGTGTTTAACTAGAATGATATACAACATGCAACCTAATATGCAAACTATATTTCATACGACATTAATTACTTGACCTAATCTAACAACAGGAAAATATTAAATACAATTATCCTAATATGTCACGCATTTAAATATTCCTAAACGTGCAATGACTAGATGGCGTGCAAAAGATGACCTAATTCTACATGACATGAGCATGGCATTTTCAATAAAATTCGAAATTAAAAATAACCTATATTTAAACATGCAATCTTTATTAAGGAAATGGAACTAAATTTAATCTAGAGCAATATTTTTGGATTTTTATTTTAAAAATTCGGAATAAGATATTACCCTAAATATGCAATATTATCTAAAAACAATATACTCTAGTTTATTATCTAATTATTTTGGAATTTTTTTAGAAAAAAAATTAATTCAAATGAAGGAAAAATAGAAAGAAATCACATCTAAATCGAGCATTGCACCAAATCGTGTTAGTATCCATGTTGATTAAATTTGGAAATAAATTGATAAATCGTATCTCAGATATAAGATTGGATTGGTCGATTTTTCACGAAATTGCAAATTATATCTTGGACATGAGATTGGATCGATTTTCCCGTATAATCATGAATCGTATTTCGAGCGTAAGATCAGATTGATGATTGTGGCACGTTGAAAAAATCAGGGAATAATCTCTAATTTGAAATGCTACTCAATATTGTGAATATGATAATATATCGTGAATTTCATCACATGCATCAACGATATTTCAAATAAGGAAACAAAATATTTGAAAATAGAATTATACAAATTTTTTTTTACCCAATCTGAATATTTGTTTCCAAATTTGGCAACTCGTGAACGGTGGATCAACGCAGTTCCCAATGGAGGACTCATCGAATCAAGGAATGGCTCAGCGCTACAACTTGACTTTGGCGGACGTCGAACTTGCTGAATGCACATGGTTACTACTAAAATCGAGCGATCCCGAAAAAGCGACCTGTGACGATATTCTTTGAATATTCAACTTGGACTTTCAAAGCCCCACAGTCAAATTTTCAACTTGTCCACCCTTGATGGTCCGTGTGTATGAAGAAGAATTGCAACAAAACTCAAGCGAACCGTCCAAATAAAAACTGACGTCATTTGGTCGTGCAGGGACGTTGGAGTTGAGCAGCAATCCATCTGGTCGGCCATAGATCGTCACAATTGGAAGCTCTGTGGACAACAACTCGCACAACTCGCCAAAGGCAAGGAACTCAGGAAAGCAGCAGTGCGTCATCGAGAGGCTGGGTGTGGCGGCTCATTGACAAGGCGGGTGGCTCTCCATCGAAGGGGCTGAAGTGCGATGAAGCTTGGGTGCTGGGCGAAGCTCCGCCTCATACGAAGGAGTTCCATGGACGTGATTGAGCTCGAGTAGCAAGTTACGGCTGAGAAGATGCAAAGCTTGAAGGAGAAGCGGCCCCTCTCTCCCTACCCTCCTGACTTTTCCTGATGTGTCAAAGAGAGGACAAGCTCTCTGGACACACCTTTCTCTCTCGAGAAAATATTAGGTAGGTTTCATACTCCACGAAGGCGATGTAGAAATCACACAAAATTTGACACGTGGAGTCTAGGCCCATGGAAAAGTTTCAAAATTTCAAACTCTGCAGACTCCTCTCTCTCTCCATGACGATCTAGGTGGTGATGTGTGGGGCGGAGTCCCCAAATGTGCGTAAGGAGGGGCGCGTCTCTTGTCCCACATCGCCTAGGGGGGAGTCATGGGCTAGTAGATAAGGCTTGGGTTCTGTATCCTGTGTAACGTGTTTTTGGGCGAAGCCTAGAGAACAAAGCCGTGTAAGCCTTGACCCAAAATGGAGGAGAGAAAGGGCTGGACAATGTCTAACAAGGCCAAGATGAGTGGCAAGCCCACTTGGGCTAAGGGCCAAAGAAAAACAAGCAAGACAAGGCCAAAACAAAGCCCACTTGGGCCACCAAAGAAAAGGCTGAGAAGAAAGGCCCAAGGGCTGAGAAGAGAGAAGAGAAATAGGCCAGCTTGGGCCCATCTTAGGCTGGGCTGAATGTATGCAAGGCCCATTGGGCTGCCGGTCTTGGGCCGGTCCACTTGTAGGCCCGAAACCTAGTCCAAAAATTCATTTTCCGACACTTTAAAGCCCAACGAAAAAGCCTAGAATAAATAAGGCGACGTTCAAATATTTAGTCCTGACATCACTGAGAAGTCAATTCCCAAAATCATATTCAAAATCCGGCCTAAATTGAGTTGATTGCGCTGTAGTACAATTTGGACTATCGAGCACCCCTTTTTGATTTTTTTCTCACGCTTGACCCATGGTCAACAATTTTTTGATTCATGTTTAAGCAAATTCTCGAGTTAGGAATGTCCTTCGATTTTCATATGATCTCAGAGGCTCAATTGATAATCCCGAGTACAAGATAAAAATGATTCGGTTTAGTGTCATTCGTAATTCGTATCGAAGTCGTGCGGAAATCACTCTTATGGTCGAAGGGTTCGTTCCTAATTGAAATTACGTGTCATACATGTATCATTTCCTATCGGCACCTCTCTATAATCCGTTATCCGTCAAATAATTAGTTCAGAATATTTGTACTAACCAAGCATTCGATTAACATCGTCATTTTATAAAATCCCAAAATAGGGTCGATTTTCAGGATGTTACAAGTGGAGTCAGCAGCAAGGGCTGGAGGAGAGAGAGATAGAGGCTAGCCAAGTTTGTCCACTAAGTTAAGGCAAGTGGCAAGTCCACTTGTGCCAAGGACCAATGAAAAAAAGCAAAACAAAACCTAACGGGAATCACAAAATAAAAGATGGCCCATGGGTTGAAAAAGGGAAGGAAATGGGACAGCTTGGGCCCACCTTGGGTTGGGCAAGACGGGCGCAAGACCCATTGGGCCTGCCCTCTAGCGGGCCCAAATTCCCAGTCCAAAATTTTCTTTTCTGACACTATAAGACCTCTCGGAAAACTCGAGGACAAATGAGGCGATGTCCAAATATTTCGTCATGACATCCTTGAGAAGTCGATTTCCAAAATCGGATTAAAATTCACAGCTAAATTGAGTTAATTGCGACCGTAATACAATTAGACTATCGAACGCCCTTTTAGGATTTTTCCTCACATTTGACCCATGGTCGACAATCCATCGATCCACAATTAAGCCATTTCTCAAGTCAAGGTCATTCTTCAATTATCACGTGGTTCCGGGAGTTCAATTGATAATCCCGAGCACCAGATAAAAAGGAATCAGTTTAGTGTCTCTTGCAGCTCGTACTGAAGTCATGCGGAATCACCCGTGACCTGATTTCGTACTTCTGCTGAATCAATTTATTTACGTTTCCCTCATAGTCTAGTATTGGAGGGTACCAAAAATAATGCAATCATCACGACATTAAGAGCATGCAAATAATCAGAGCATCTCACATAACTTTCTCTTGTCTCACACCCACACATGCTCCGATTATTACGACCCCTCCTCCTGGGTGACGGCACAACCTTATGGTTGGCAATTCCTGATCAAGCCAGCTTCGTCCTCTTTACCTCAAGGCACGGTGACGTCAAGGGCTCACTTCCAAGACAACATTCTCGAAGGAGCATAGGACTCACCCACTACCGCAACCCCACAACTGACAAAGGCCCAGGACCCGCCCACTACCGTAGTCCCACAAAGTTAATCCCTCCCTGTCAGGCATCTTACCGAAGTCAAGCGACCAAATGGCCACGGCATAAGGATTGGCGATCTTCTAGCAATGCCGAGTTCTTTTCTTAATGTGACCATACAACACATCATCAATCAATTCTTTCTTTTATTTGCTCTATCGTAAATGCACACATAGTTCATGCTTACATGACATGCTATTGCAGTTAACACGCGTATAATGTCATGTGGTAGTATCCAGCAGTCACGTACAATAGCAACAGTCCAATCATTCACGAAAGTTATAACAATCGGCAGTTCAAGTCACAGTCTGACAATCAATTTCGACCAATCAACATCACAGTACTTACATACTTTTCCAAAATCATCATGTACCTCAATAATTACGGTACCCAACTATGTGTCTCAATATTCGATAATAAATAAGCACGTGTTCTCATGACTAAGATAATCAACCATTCCCATAAATAAGCAATTATCCCAAAATAAGTATAAACTATGATTACACTCAAAGATACTTATTTATGAAGCATATAATACTATAGTCGATTGTTCCGATAAAATAATTTAAATCCCACAAAATACTTATAATTATTTTCCAATCCCATAATTAATTATCCAACCCAAACAATTCCATTTAATAAAACCATTCTTTAATAACCAATGTCATTTATTAATGTAGTATAAATACTACTAACTTTAGAAAATTAGACAATAGTAATTTTCCCACAAAATTACTCAATTAAAACCATTTCCCATAAATAATCACAATTAATTATTTTCCCCAAAATAATTAATTTTTAGAAATGAATAGTAATAACAATATTAATAAAATATTCATTAAAACAATTAATCAAGCAATTAAGCTAAACATGCTCAATTAATCACCTAAACCACAAATAATCACAAATTAAGCAAAATCAAGCACAATTAAGCTTAATAAACAAAATTAAGCTAATCTAATCTTAACCATCTATCTAACCACCAATCTTAGGGCTAATAAAATTTAATTAAACTTCATAAACCAACATTAACATTAACTACCCCAACTCTAAGAAAATTTAAGCACTAAATAGGGATTACGGGCTAAACTCACCCGTTAAGCGGGCCGGCGACACGAATGCAGCAGCGGCAACAGACCCGACACCCGGGGACCTCTACCATGATGATCAAAGGTGGTCTCGAGTTCAAAACAACAACAACAAAAACTCGAAATCCTCACTACAAGTTGGAAAAACTGACTGCACAAGAGGAAAGTGGCTGACCGAAGGAGAACGAGCTACCCGGAGCTCCAGCGAGCGGTTGGCCAATGACTGGTGGCACCTGGGGGTCGAGGGGGAACTGCTGGTGGTTGGGATGGGCAATGGTTGGGTCGGAAATAGAGGAAAACAGCAACAAAGGCGAAATTGGACAGCGGGGGTGCTACAGTAGGCGGTTCGGCAACAACCGGCGGCTTCAACCAACGATCGGCCGACATGATCCATATGGAAATTGTCTTCTAAGTGCAATGGCGGGTGGCACGGGCATGATTCACACGGGAAGGGCATGAACACCTTGAGTTTTCGGAGGAATGTCAAACTAAAAAATAGAAGGAAACAACGGAAACAAGGAGAGAAGTGGAGTGCGGTTTTGGAGGGAATGAAGGGAGAGAGAGAGTGAAGTGAAGGCTGAAGGATAAGCCTCATCAAGGCCATAAATGCTTGCCCCAACTTGCCAAGCAAATGACATCATATTCTCTCTCTTCTTTTGTTCTTTCTTCAAAGTATCCAAGGGCAAAATAGTCATTTCCACCTTGCACATTTCCCAAACAGCCCTTGGGCTGAAAATGATGGGCGGGCCTAAGAAACGAGCTAGAAAATGAATAGGAACGGGCTCAAGAATTGGTTGGGCTCGAAACGGCTCAAGTTTAGACAACGGGCTTGGAAGGGTATATGGTCGGTTTGGTCCAATGGGCTCACTTGCTTGCCTCAAGCCTTCCATGGCGACTGTCCCACCTTGGGCATGAGACCCACATTGATCTTGCCCGGCCCACATCCTCGTAGGCTCATTCCTTCGGTCCGAAAATCCATTTTCCAAAAATTCGGCTTATCTAACACTATCGACCGTCGAAGAAGCATTGTCCAAAAGTCAGTCCCGGACGTTCCTGAAAATTCGAAGTCCACTCTTGGATTCTCATGCCTTGTCAATTTTGCTCGAATGCCATTTTGGTACAACTCAAACTGACAGGCGGCTTTGAGGATTCACGCGTAACCGACTCATGCCAATTCACGTTCATAACTTCTCGACGCATGGACATCCTTAATTACATGAAATTGCGAAGGATAGATTCTTATTTCAAAGTGCACGATTACCAAGGATCGACATAGGGTTGTTCGCGGGCTCGATAATAGTAAACGGAATCACCCATCATCTCATTATGTTTTATCCATGAATCGACTTCTATTCGTCCCTAGAATCAACCTGCATATCTACAGGATCGTCCTTACGCAAGTCTCACAATCGAGTCATTTTCCCAAGTCAAGTTCTTTAGTCGCGTGAATTCTATCCTCATTAGCCTTTCCCCTCAAGGTTAGTATCTCAAGAGTGATCAGTTTCAAGTGAGATCAACCAACAATGCATTGACGAAATTAACGTTCATTCATCCCTAAAAATGCTCGAATTTCAGGATGTTGTAGTCATGGTGGGTAAAGCACATGTTGCAAAACAATGGAATTTTTACTCATTCCAAGGCTAATTTAGTTGCTACTTTCATGTAGAGGCCCCCTTTGATTAAATCGAGATAACTCGATTTTATGGTAGACACATTCATAACATTGTATCCAATGATACTACTTCATCAAAACATTTTCCTTAGATGGCAGGGAAGTTAAAGATGCATTTGGTAACAATTTTGTTTTTGAGAACAATCTTTTTTGAGAAATAGTTATTTTTCTATTTCTACTCCCTACAATAATTTCTTAGTAAATAACATGTTTTGTAACCGCATAAATTTTCTATTCTCGGAATCAGAAAAGAGTAAGAATGTGTTTAGTACTGACTCAAAAACATTCTATTCTTTTTTTTTTCTTCCGATGGCAATGACAACTGGTGGACAAGCTTCCAGTGGCGGCAAGTGGTGGCGACAGCGATGCTTAGCGATGATAAAGAAACACTTATTTTAAAAATTGTTCTTGTGAACAAGAGTTACTTTTTTTTACTTTTTGTTTCCATTCAAAATCTATTCCGTACAATAATTTTATATTCTCAAAAATAGAAATATTAAAAGACGTTATCAACTGGATTTTTATTCTTTTTCTATTCTAAAAAACAAAAAAAGAGAAAAATTGACAAATTGCCAAGCGCAGCCCTAAGTCATGAGACATGCATTCGGTAGCGTCAAGCTGAGATGAAAGCTCATCATACATACATCCGAAGCACACGCGCCCAACAAATCAGAGCGGTCGAATCATGTGAAAGTCGTGATCGAACGATTTGTACAATCCAACGATTCATGTATTTAGTGCTCACGTACGGCAGTAGCACGTAGGCATTGCTTCTCGCCAGAGGGAGAGAGTGTAGAATCCGACAGACATGGTCAATGAGCGCAGCTCTCGATGACACCCTACTTTAGGAAATAGCTAAAGTAACATCTTGCCATCCTTAAATCATGTAAATCAAGTCAATGTAAGCCGTCGAATTCATGGATCCCACCGTCGGGCTCACGTGACCAATGGTTTAGATGAGACATGAACCATTTATCCTGTACAATGTTCTTCATGGTGTCTCAATTAATTTTAGCTATTGATTATGGAGATGAAATTTTTATAAATCATTGACCTTTAGATTCTAAAGGGTGGATCTCCATCCCTTCAAATGGGCTTAGTCTACATGGCCTATATCTGACATGATAAAAAATTTCAGATGAATTTAATTAGTATTAGTTATATACCGTGCCATAACTTCTCGCAATAACCTCTGAAGCACCTAAAAGCGCTACGCAACAATGCTTCAAACAAATAGGGCGCACGAAAATTACATCACTACACACAAAGACAAAAATTCTAAGGTAAAAAAAAGATCGTTTCTTCAAAGAACTTATGGCAACGCTGTTTAATGTCGATATTGATTTTTGGTACAAACATTATTATTTTATCGAATGTAATAAAAGAAGAGAAGAAAAATATGGATAGAATTGTCCGAAAAAGATTCGAATCTTTAATTTTTTAAAGGCAAGTGCCTCGTGTCTTTCTTTCTTTTTTGGCCCCTTTTTTGCTTAGTTCTACAGTTTAGGCACCGTTTTATGGAGTATTGCCTTGAAGCTTTTGGCCAGAATCATTAGATTGTCTTTATATTGAAAATGCGTAGGCAATTGAAGATACCATGCCATACTAGTTACGAGTGTTGTTTATTAAAATGAGTATTACCTAATGCGGAAAAAGGGCATAAGTACAGCCCAAGTACCAAAACTTCGCATGAGGGGACACTTAAGCGTCAAAAGTTACAAAATGTACACATAAGTGCCAAAATCGGAGCAAAAATGATCACTTAAGTGCCAACGGCGAGAAAATCCAGCCAAAATGTTGATGTGGCACTTTTCCGGTGAGTTGGGGTCGAAACGGCGTCATTTTGAGTGCTTATGTGTCTCCAAATAAGCCCAAAACAATGTCGTTTTGAGTGATGATATGGCTAGATTAGCCCAAAACAACGCCGTTTTGGCCAAACTTTATTTTATAAAATAAATATTAATTAAATGATATTAAAAGCGAAATTTAAAAAAAAAAAAGGGCAGCAGCCCGTCTGTGGCCGCCGCCCCATCGGCGGTGGGGCGGCGGCCACGAACGGCGAGGGTTGCGACACCTGGGTGTGGGTGAGCGACCCTCGCCGACTGGCGGCAAGGGCCGAACAGCCCTCCCCAGATGCTGAGAGAAGGCGGCGACCCTTCTCCCAAATGTGGGCAAGGATCGCCAGCCCTTGCGTAGGCGTTGACGACCCTCGCCTAGGCCGGGGCGAGGGCAGCCGACCCTCGTGCAGATCTGGGACGAGGGCCGTCCGTCACCACCGCCCCATCGGTGACCGGCCACAAGCGAGCTGCTGCCCTCTTTTTTTTTCGCTTTTAATATTATTTATTTAATATTTAAATGAAAAATTAAACTTTGCCCAAAATGACATCGTTTTAGGCTTATTTGGCCTTGTCAGCACCCCAAAGCGACGCCATTTTGACCCCAGATCGCCCAAAAAATGCCATGTCAGCATTTTGGCCAAATTTTCTCACCATTGGCACTTAAGTGATCCTTTTTACTCTGATTTTGGCACTTAATTGTACATTTTGTAACTTTTGGCATTCCAAGGGTCCATGCGTCAAGAAAAAGTGTTGCCCTTTATTTATATAATAGCCTAAGCAATGCTTGATAAGTTAAACCATCAGCTAAAGATAAAGAATTCCCAGTTCCCTATTAAGGAAGAATTCAACTTATAAAAAGAAGTGGAAAAAAAAATATTCTCTCGCCCATAAGAAAATCTCACATAATTTAAATATACAAGTCTTGTATTTATAAATGAAATTGCACCTATTTCCTATGTTATAGAGGAACTAAAACATAGGAAATAGGCAAACATTTAAAGAGATAGTAACTAGCCAAATATTAAAGGCATAGGAACTAGAAAATTCAATAAAGACCAATGAACTAGAAAATACATTAAAATGCATATTCTTGAACGTTAACTATTGCAAATTCATGTATCAGTCTTAGAAGCTTAGTAGTCATTGTAGAAGATCATTAAATAGTGATAGCAATCGGTTAGAACAACCACCAGTTGCTAGGTAATCGTAATTGACATCAAACTTGTAAATCAACACCGATTAACAACCACGAAATCACCAACTAGCTCGTAGAATTGACATTTTCAACTTGAACCCATTGAGTCAAAGTCGAGCAAAATCGGTCTTTGCTTGTAGTAATAAGGAACGGGTGAGTGAGCCTAATAACTGACCTAATGCTGCCGCACATTCTTCCCAAGTTCATTGAGATTTGGCCTCAAATTTGATAGTGCTTCATATTTGACAAAAGGAGAAATGTCTTCCACATTGAAAGTTGTTGAGATGCCATATTCTCTTAGAAGATCAACCTTGTATGCATTGTTGCCAATTCTTTCAAATGTTGTGAATTGGCCATTAGATCGAGACATGAGCTTGTTCTTTCATCGAGATGGAAACCTTTCCTTCCTCGAGTGCATCCACACAAGACCACCCGATTGAAACTAAGCCTTCTTCCAATGCTTCTTAGCTTTCTGTTTGTAATACTCATTTGCCTTTTCAATCCTTGATTGAATATTCTCATGAAGTTTTTTCATCACTTTGACTCCCTCTTTAGCTTCCTAGTTCACTTGCGAATTGAATGGGATGGGAATCATGTCGATAGGTCTAAGAGGATCGAATCCATGCACAACTTCAAAAGGTGATCAACTAATAATTAACTTGACAATTGATTATAAGCAAATTTAGCATACGCAAGCTTTAAATCCCAACCCTTCAAAGCCTTACACATCATGCTTCGAAGAAAAGTAGTGATAGTGCGATTTGTTTCCTCAATTTGACCATTGATTTGTGATGGCAAGTTGTACTGAATATGAGACTAGTTTTAAGCTTCCTCCATAGGGTCTTTCAAAGTAACTTAAAAACTTTGAAACACGATTAGATAGAATGGTCTTGGAAATCCATGCAGATGAATAATCTCTTTGAAGTACAACTCGGCCACATGAGAAGCATCATCCGTCTTGTGATCTGGTAGGAGATGTGCAATTTATGAAAATCAATCAACAACCACCATGACGGCATTTTTGCCCCTTTGAGTTCTAGGGAGTGCCACAATAAAATTCATGCTTATGTCTTCCCAAGGCTATGTTGGAAAGAAGAGTGCGAAGCCCTTGATGTAAATGACTCTTTGCCAATTGGCACGTCAAACATTTGGAAATGATGGCATGTACATCTCCATATAGTTTTGGTCAATTTAAGTGCTCTTGAAAGATTTCAAGAGTTTTGTCAATTCTGAAGTGGCCTTCTACTAATCATTGGCCCTGTGCCTCTTGAATCAATATGTCTTTGAGGAAACTCTTTGGCACTCATAATTGATTTTCCTTAATTATCATGAGGTCCATTTTTACAGTTGTCAATGATGGACAAATTGGGATCATCAACATAGAGTTTTTCATTGATTGGCAACCAAGAACTCTAGATTCCAAAACAGAAAGAATCTAGTATCTTCTCAATAAGGAATATGCTACAACATTAGTTTTGTCAGGTTTATAATTTAAGGCAAAGGAAAAGGACTAAAGGAAGTCTGCCCATTTGGCATGTCTCTAGTTAAGTTTGTGCCAACAGCTTTTGTACTTCAAATCCTCATGATTAGAATGGAGAATAAACTGTTTGGGTTGCAAATAATGACTCTAGTGATCAAGTGCTCTCACAGCTGCATAAAACTCTTTGTCATAAGTGGAATAATTTTTCTGACTTTATCAACTTCTCACTGGAATATGCTAGAGGCTTTTGGGCTTAGGTAAGAATAATTTTGATGCCAACTCCACTTGCATTGCATTCAACCCAAACACTTCATCAAAATCAGCAAGGGAAATGATACGAGACTCACAAAGCTTTTATTTTATGATTTCGAAGGCATAGTGGGTTGCCTTAATCTATCTAAAGTTTCTCATCTTCATGCATTCTGTAATAGGATCCACGAGAGTATTGCAATACTCCACAAACCATCGATTAAAAGGTGTAAGTCCATGGAAATTTCGTACGTCAGAAATTGATTTTGGCTTAAGCCCTAACTTTATTGCCTCCACTTTGGACTAATCAACAGAGATCCCATCTTTTGACACTAGGTATCCCAAGATAAAAATGCTTGTCCAAAAGAATTGACACTTCTTCATCTTCGCATATAGTTTCTACTTTCTTATGGCTTCAAAGATATGCCTCAAATGAGATACATATTCATCCTCATTCTTGCTATAACCAAGAATGTTGTTGAAGACCAATAAACGTTCATGAGTCTCATGAACGCATTGGGAGCATTTGATAGCTTGAATGACACAAGTAGCCACTCATAAACATCGCTATTCATTTTGAAGGCTATCTTCCATTTGTTACCTTCTTTCATGCAGATTTGATAATAGCCACTCCTCATATCAACCTTTGTAAACACCATTAATCCATGCAACTCATCAAGCAACTCATCAAGCTTAGGTATGTGGTATGTATACTCCTCATGCCTTTCTCTTCTCCTTCGGATTTGATAATCTTAATCACTAGAGTCTCCTCCATTATTATAGGATTCATCTCCAAAATTTTAACAAGAATCTAGATCGTTACTGTGTGATCGGTTAATAGGAGGTGTTTCTCACTGCTCCTATCTCACCAAACTCTCTAGGAGGTTGAGGACTCGCTCCATTTATCTTTGGAAATTTTCTATGACACAATCTCTCCTTTTGTTGTATACTTGCTCTAAGGCCAAGCCTCTTGGAATCAGACCATTCACATTTTTGGCAAAAGTATGAATAATAGAAAGAATCACTCAATTCGAGTTTAACCTTGAGCTCTGATATCAACTAATATAGGTGTCGGGTGGGCGAATGTGTTTTGAGTGATAATAGGATGATGTGTGGTGGATGAATGACAGATTGCAATCACCACCAAGGCCTAAAGGATGCGTTACCAACCTAGGATAAAGAACAAGAATAATGAAGTTCACCACAAAGGTTTAAAGGATAAACCACCCATCAAGGATCAGAATAAGATAAACTCATCATCAAGGCCTCAAAGACAAACCACTGACCAAGGATAAAATGCTTCTTGGTTCACTACTAACAAAGAATCCACTTTCTAATGATCAAGAATTGGGAAAGATATTCACTCACACAGAGAAAAATCTCATATATTTTCAGTATTCAAGTATTATCTTTACAAACGATACACAACTATTTAAAGAGAAACTAAAGCATGGGAGACAGCCAAACATTGGACAGGAGAGACAAGGGGCGCGAGCTTATGAAAATTGAGCTTTCTGGACACACACGGCGACGATAGGAACCTAGGCATGATGATAGTGGGAAGTTCATTGGACGTTGGGCTAGATTCCCTAACGCTAAGAGACGAAGTGACGTGCTAGAGATGCTGGCCGCAGTAGCTTGCTTCCGAGCGTGGAATTTCTCTGGACATGAGGGCTCCTTATTTCTTTTGCCCTCTCTCTCCTATTCTCTCTCTTATGATATCTTTTTTTTCTCGAGTTCATAATCCCCCTCTAAGTACATGCCCATTCCCTTTTGACTATTTTAAGATCATAGAACTATTATAATGGAGTAGATCGTAGAAAGTGATGATTTGGCGGAGCAAGTTCTTCCAAGTTTTATGTTTTCTCTCAATCTTTTTTCTTTAGATTCTTTATAAATAAATCATCTTTTTCCTTTTCTTGCTCTCCAAAATAGCCTAGACTTCCCCCTCCAGAATTTGCAATACTACTCTGCTTTCCTGTTGTTCTTTAACCAAGATTCCAATCCTTCATGGTGACAATTGTTTCCATCCCCACGTATTAACCTAGACTTATCAAATGGATGAGTCGGGTTGGGTCGGGTTTAAAATGGAAATTGATATGTTTAACCCCTTTTGACCCATTTATATATAATACAAATATAGTAATCTATATCCGACCCAACTCATATCTGACTCAACCCATATTGTTAAAACACTTCTATATTTTATCAAATCTAGGAAAATTCATACCAAAATTAAGGCAAAATTTGAAGTGAGTGAGCGCGACATCAAGATAGTGAAGAGAGGGTCATAGAGATGAGTTGGGTCTACATCCTATATTCAACCCATTTATGACCCTTAGAGTTGGGTCTAAAGGTCTAAATTCATTTATCACCCATTAGCTAACCCATATAACAACCAAGCTCATCGAATATGGATTAAAAAATTTATTTATGACCTATTTTCATAGGTCTTCGTTAACCGAGTATTAGTGCATTCCCTTTTCAGACTATTTGTAAGATCATAGAACTATTATAATGAAGTAGATCGTAGAAAGTGATGATTTGGCAGAGCAAGTTCTTCCAAGTTTTATATTTTCTCTCAATCTTTTTTCTTTAGATTCTTTATCAATAAATTATCTTTTGTCCTTTCTTCAATTTTTGCTCTCCAAAATAGCCTAGACTTCCCCCTCGAGAATTTGCAATACTATTTTGCTTTCCTGTTGTTCTTTAACCGAGATTCCAATCCTTCATGCTGACAATTGTTTCCATCCCCACGCATTACCTAGATTTGTTAAATGGACGAGTCAGGTCAAGTTAGGTTAAAAATGGAAATTGATATGTTTAACCCCTTTTGACCCATTTATACGTAATACAAATATAGTGATCTATATCCAACCCAAATCATACCTGACTCACCCCATATTGTTAAAGCACTTCTATATTTTATCAAATCGAGAAAAATTCATACCAAAACTAAGGAAAAATTTGGAGTGAGCGAGCGCAACATCGAGATAGTAAAGAGAGGATCATAGAGATAAGTTGGGTCTACATCTTATATTCAACCCATTTATGACCCTTATAGTTGGGTCTAAATTCATTTATGACCCATTTGCTAACCCATATAACAACCAAGCTCATCAAATATGGATTAAAAAATTTATTTATGACCTATTTTGATAGGTCTATGTTAGCCAAGTATTAGCGCATTTAATCTTTGATTAAATAAAAATGGATGTGACTGAAATCATCAGGGGGGCCAGGCTTGTGCGGACTTGATGAATTTAGGGTTTCTCTGCTTGAGCCCACTAATTTCAGTCCAATTTAAAATGCAATCCACGTGGGCTTCTTAAAATACATATTAATCATATTTTCTATTAGGAATCGAAATTTACTCCTATATAATGAATGATTAAAAAAGTCTCCAAAATTTAGATTTCAACACATGAAGATCTATAACCCACATAATTGATATTTCAAATGAATTTACTTAACATTTGTTTATTAACCATATGATAACTTCTTGCAATAGCCTACGGATCATGTGAACACGTGACATAACAATGCTGAAATATATAGCGCAAAGGAACTACATCACAACACACAGACAAATGTAGGGAGAATATACTTGAAAAACGACCTAAGACAACACGAACATTTAGTTTCTTAAAATTTATTGAGCCAACGCTAACTAAGGTGTCTTTAGGCAGCCACCGCACCAGCAATCCTTGGAAAAGTGTTGCCTAAGAGGAATATGCAGCCCACGCGGCGCAACTTGGGCGTTGCAGTAGGCCAGTTACGTGGAATGTTACTCACTGGCCGGCATGCTTAATAGAGAATTTGCATGTTCTTGCACCACCTTCCAAGCCATGATCACGTGCTTCTCACTCACCAGCGTCGCCCCGACAGCGAACCGTAACACATAAACTCCTTCGACCATTGTATGACTCATGAAGACCTGACCGGAAGCATTAATAGTGTGAAGCAATTGTGCATTGAGTCTGTTCATCTTGTTTAATTTCCATGCTTCGCCATGTCCGTTTTCAACGATATGGCCATTGGACATTCCGGCGACCACCGAAGGACAAATCCTGAAACAAACCAACGCAAAGTATCTCGGGAAAACAACTTCAAAACGGCAATCTTCTTCCACGAGCTCCTCGAAGAGCTTCGCCAATCGGCAATGGTACCTTATGTGACTCCTCAGGTTCTGCACGCCATAGCTCCTGAGTACAAGCCACAGCTTCAATGCCCTGAACCTCCTGCTGAGAGAAAGCTGCCAGTCTGCGTAGTCAACAACTTGCTTTGACTCAGTTGCCTCATTCTTGAGGTACTCAGGAGCTGTTGATAAGGACTTCACGAGGGCATTTGGGTCTTTTACCCAGAGGCAGCAGCAATCGAGAGGGGTCAGCAACCATTTGTGTGCATTGAAGCTGAATGAATCTGCAAACTCCACCCCATTGATGAATTTCCTGTACTCCGGGCATATACACGAGGCTCCTGCATACGCTGCATCGACATGGACCCACATGCCGAACTCGCTCGCGACTTCACATAGAGGTGCCAGCAGGTCAACCGCTGCGAATGAAGTTGTCCCGACCGTGGCACATAAGTACAACGGAATTAGCCCCTCATCAATGTCCAAACGGATTGCCTTCCTTAGCGTGTCTGGGGACAAACCGAACAAGGTTGACCTTGTCGTCTTTAAGGCCCGGAAGTTCTGCGGGTCTATTCCTGCAACCCGGGCAGCTTTCTGGAATGAGCAATTCGTTTGGTCCGACCCATACACAACGAGCTTCGCAATGGAATTATGTCCCAACCTCCTCAGGACCCTATCTCTCGCAGCAGTGAGAGTGCAAATGATGGCTTCGGTGGTATTCCCTTCAATGACTCCCCCGCCATTCCCCGAAAAGAGGAATGGCCTTGGCAACTCCAGCATTTTCCCGAGCCAGTCCATGACTAGGCTCTCAAGCTCAGTCGCAGCGGGGGATGAGACCCAGTTAAATCCCGCTACGTTGAACCCCGCGCAAAGCATCTCACCAAGGATCGCAGCAGTACTAGTGTTGGTCTGGTAGTAGGCGAAGAAATTGGGGCTTTGCCAATGAGTCAAGCCCGGGACTATGTGCTGGCGCACATCGTCAAGTATGGCGTCCATGGGCTCTTCATCCTGCGGGGCAGAACTCGGGAGGCGTTTGGAAAGATACCCAGGCTCGACTTGGCTAAGAACTGGATATTTTTCAATGTTCTCGTAGTACTTGGCTAGGAAGTCAATGACCATGTGTCCTTGACGCCTGAACTCTCCAGGATCGAGAGGGTTCATCGCAATGTCATTGCCAACAAGCAGGTGCTGGCAATCGCGTGGAAGGCTTCCCATAATGTAGTTGCAATTGTATCTTGGAGATGGGAGCAAAATGAAGCAGGGTTGTTGCCAATGCTTTGTTGAGCTAAGTTTGTGATGTGGCTTGATCTATACAGAAGGGTGGTCTTAAATAGACCTGTCGAATAGGTGGGTCAGGTTTAAGTCCCGTTGAAAATGATCCAATCTAAATAAATTCATTTAACTCATTTTAACCCATCTCCATACAATGTTTTACTAAGCCTCTTGTAACACAGCTGTAGTAACGTGACTTACTCAAAATACAATGTGATTATTTAATAAAGACAATTTATCCTTTAGCAAAAAGGAGGCTTTTTTGTTTTTTTGCAAAACAGAATGTCTCTAGTAATGGCAGCAGAAGACAAAAATAAGGAATGAAGTACAACTCCCTTGTAAATCAGATCCCAATCGAAACAGTAAATTCATGAATATATTTAAAAAAATCCTTGGTCGTATCAAACATGTACAAATTCAAAGAAAAATTAAATAAGCAACAACCAAAGTATCTAACTATTACATGAATCTACATATGATGCACTTGTGCTTGTTGGGTCTAATAATACAATCTAGAGAGAGGTGAATAGGTTAAGTGAAGATAGAATAATGAACTTTCATGAAATACCAAACCATCACAAATGTTGCTGATAATAGATAATATAATCAAGAGCGGTGCTGAAAAAAGGATAAACATAATGGGGGGTGCTGATCAAAAAGTGATAGAAGATAACAAACTGAGTTTTACAATGGTTTGGCTGTATCTTCAAGCCTATATTCACTCCCAATACTAATAAGGACAATCAGACTGAAATCTACCGAGACATAACCACTTGCGCTCACGCTTGTACAAATTGACTCTTTGCTATTGCAACTTAGTAGCACCATATACACATCACTAACATCACAACTACTAACAAAAGCAAAGCAAAGAAGAAGACTCAAGAGCTAAGACTTAGTTTGTTCGTTTCACTCACCAACCTCACTACTTCTCTTAGATTGAGTATATGTAGCCTCCCAATCCTTAAATGGCCGTTTGCAACTCAGCTCCAAGAAATAGCCATTGGTATTACTATTGCTAGCATCAAATTGGCTATTTAACAGCTTTATCTGACAATAATAGTTTTCCCAAATCAGTCGAACTGCTCTTGTCAATGTCAGCCTTCTATTGGAGTTGCTACAAATTTTCTAATACATCTCTAGTGCTCTTGATGTGAACTCTAAGCCTTTGTAACGGCTATAATAGTGTTGAATAACGTTCCAATCAATGCAATTGATAGCCATCACCTTTTAGGACTTGATATGTGCATTGCTCCTTACTCATATAATCAAAAGTGCAAATTACTAGTAGTTTGTTGATTTTGTCCACTGATGAACTCATGTGGAATGACTTCCGATCAATTTTCCAATGATCCTGTTGCCTTCATCAGTTTCCAAAGACTTTCAAGGGCATTAGCATCCCTTTTGATTCCTCATCTTCACTAATTTATCGAGTCAACGTCCAAAGACCCTCAAGGACACCAACATTACCGCTGGTTCCATGTCTTTACTAAACTCACTAGACCATCGGCATTAACACTATTTTCCACCTCATTCAATATATTAGGATCACTCTTGATATTGATTTCAACACCATTTGCATTACAGCTTATGTGTATGTCACCTAGTTTAACTCAACCACTACACACATTAGTAACCTATGATTGTTTTTGTCATCTTCAAAACAACCAAGAGGATTTTCCCAACAAGCACTATAGGACTGGAAATCAATTTTAACTATGCCTATTGTTGCTTTCATTATCAATTGAAAAAATAGGCACGCCATTATGGGATCCATAAGCATCTCGTAAAGTAGTCAAGTTCAAAACTCTAGGAGCCACCTCCACAACATCATCAATATAAAATGGTTTATTGCCCCCCAAAAAAGGCAAATAGTTTCCTAGGTGGGTCTATTCCCAATTTGTGGAGTTAAAAATCAGCCGACCTAGTCTTGGTCCCACTCGAGAAACAAATCAATCTAGTGGATCCAAAAACTGGCCATTAATGCATTATCACAAATAGTGTTTCACCTCTAGTTGGTGGCACGTTTTTTAGGCCTTAGTGATGATTGTAACGTATCAATAATGTATCACACACCCTATCATATCACCCACCCCCAACACCATCAGTCAACATCACCACCATAGCTAACACATCATTGATTTTCTTTTTTTCACAAAGCAAAACCACATAAAATGAAACGAATTTAGGCAATCAAACACATACAAAATGGCTTAAATATGAAATTTTAATAAACTTCATATGCTCTCTCTCTCATTTGGCACTTTCTAGCTAGAGTTCTTCAGTAGTTTCTTCTTAATTATTGACAAATATCTCATCAAAAAATTTAACTATGCCTATTGTTGCTTTCATTATCAATTGAAAAATAGGCACACCATTATGGGATCCATAAGCATCTCGTAAAGCAGTCAAGTTCAAAACTCTAGGAGCCACCTCCACAACATCATCAATATAAAATGGTTTATTGCCCCCCAAAAAAGACAAATAGTTTCCTAGGTGGGTCTATTCCCAGTTTGTGGAGTTAAAAATCAGCCGACCTAGTCTTGGTCCCACTCGAGAAACAAATCGATCTAATGGATCCAGAAACTGGCCATTAATGCATTATCACAAATAGTGCTTCACCTCCAGTCGGTGGCACGTTTTTTAGGCCTTAGTGATGATAGTAACGTATCAATAATGTATCACACACCCTATCATATCACCCACCCCCAACACCATCAGTCAACATCCCCGCCATAGCTAACACCCCCCAACACCATCAGTCAACATCATCTCCATAGCTAACACCCCCCCGAAAACCATTAGTCAACATCACCGCCATAGCTAGCACCCCCCCAAACACCATCAGTCAACATCACCACCATAGCTAACACATCATTGATTTTCTTCTTTTCACAAAGCAAAACCACATACAACGAAACGAATTGAGACAATTAAACACATACAAAATGGCTTAAATATGAAATTTTAATGAAGTTCATATGCTCTCTCTCTCATTTGGCACTTTCTAGCTAGAGTTCTTCAGTAGTTTCTTCTTAATTGTTGACAAATATCTCATCGAAAAATTTAACCCAACTGTGCCAATGCCCATTCCACACTTGTGTTGGAAACATCGGGCCAAGGACCTGCCAACAACAAAGCACACGTGTTTTCATACGATAATGATATTTATAGGCATGTTCAACATAGGAAAGACTTGATGAATTGATGTGATCCGTGAAACTTTAGTACTTCATCTCTAGTTGGTGATACATTTTTTAGGCCTTAGTGATGATAGTAATATATCATTAATGTATCATATACCCCATCATATCACTCACCCCCCCAGCACAATCAGTTAATTAATATCATTACCGCCCCATGCCGCCACAGCTGCTGGTTCCTCCGTGTCTCAGCTTGTCGCCGCGCGGACAGCCGCCCTCGGCCGAGACCCGGTCCCGGGCCGCCTCGTCCCGACGCGCCGGAAGTTCCCGGGTGTTCCCCTCGTCGCCGCCGTCGCGCTCGTGTCGTCGGAATCACTAAACCGTGAGTCGATTTCCTAATCCCTTAGTTAGGGGTTAATCTTGCTTAGGAGTAGTTTAATTAGTTTAATTGTTGATTAGTGCTTTGGATGATGATTATTAGTGTTTTATTATGATTGATGAAGCTTGCTTAGTGTTAATATTAATAAATATTATTATTATTATTTTTGGAATAAATAATAATAATTTATTATTTTCGGAATTATTAATTAAATTAATTTATAATTTCGAATTATTAATAGTAATATTGTTATTACTATTCATTGCTGAAAATTAATTATTTTTGGAGAAAATAATTAATTGTGATTATTTATTGGAAATGGTTTTAATTGAGTAATTTTGGAGGAAAATTACTATGGTCTATTTTTCCAAAGTCAATAGTATTTATATACTATTTTATTAAATGACATTGGTTTATTGAAGAAGAGTTTTACTAAATGGAATTATTTGGGTTGGATAATTAATTATGGGATTGAAAAATAATTATAAGTATTTTGTGGGACTTGAATTATTTTATCGGAAAAATCGACTATAGTATTATATGTTTCTTAAATGAGTATCTTTGAATATGATTATATTTTATACTTATTTTGGGATAATTAAGTATTATTGGGAAATAGTTGATTGGCGATCGTCGTGATGACACGTATTTATTTATTATCAATATTGAGACGTGTGTTTATTTATTCTTAAATATTGAAACACGTGGTTGGATATCGGAAAGTATCGTGATGTTGATTGGTCATCCGAAATGACAAGAGTTGGTTGTTCCCAAGAAGTTAGGGAATGGGCGTGATTGAATGCTGATTGAAAATCGAATTTTGGAAATTGTCGAGACAACTAACACAGCATTGATTTTCTTCTTTTCACAAAGCAAAACCATATACAATGAAACGAATTGAGGTAATCAAACACATACAAAATGGCTTAAATATGAAATTTTAATGAACTTCATATGCTCTCTCTCATTTGGCACTTTCTAACTAGAGTTCTTCAATAGTTTCTTCTTAATTGTTGACAAATATCTCATCGAAAAATTTAACCCAACTATGCCAATGCCCATTCCACACCTGTGTTGGCAACATCGGGCCAAGGACCCGCCAAAAACAAAGCACACATATTTTCATACAATAATGATATTTATAGGCACGTTCAACATATGAATGACTCAATGGCTTGATGTGATCCGTGAAACTTTAGTGCTTCATCTCTGGTTGGTGGTACGTTTTCTAGGCCTTAGTGATGATAGTAATATATCAGTAATGTATCATATACCCCATCATATCACTCACCCCGCAACACCATCAGTCAATATCATTACCATAGCTAACACAACATTGATTTTCTTCTTTTCACAAAGCAAAACCACATACAACAAAGCGAATTGAGACAATCAAACACATACAAAATGGCTTAAATATAAAATTTTAATGAACTTCATATGTTCTCTCTAATTTGGCACTGTTTCTGGCTAGAGTTCTTCAGCAATTTCTTCCTGATTGTTGATAAATATTGCATTGAAAAGTTTAACCCAATTATGCCAATGCCCATTCCACACCTATGTTGGCAACATCGGGGCCAAGGGCCCGCCAGCGACAAAGCACACACATTTTCATACAATAATGATATTTATAGGCACATGTAGCATACGAAATACTTGATGGATTGATGAGATCCGTGAAAAGGCAATGGCCAAAACAGGACCTCCACAAAGGTTGTACCATGCAATTAAAGCTAGCACAGAAGACAAAACTAGTTGAGTGATATGGAGAAATGAGGGAAAGGAGCTAGAGATCTCAACTCGGGCTTATTAGATGGTCATGGGCTTATAAAGAAGCAAATTTGAGATCCACTTTACAAGCCTTTCTTCTTTCAGAAATGTTTCTACCTTCAAGGGCCACCGGCATTAGTCCCTTAACGAGGGTATTCAACCTAACTGTGTTACTTATTTTGATGTATCGATACCTGTATACCCCGCACCCTTATTTCAAGTTGCATATTTTTCTATTTTAATAAAATAAAAATATTTCTGTATTTTACATTTAAAAATCTATTCATATCCAATACGATCATGATATTTATTGGCACATGCGACCCCAATGGATTGATGTGATCCGTGGAAAGGGAATGGCCAAAACATGACCTCCACAGAGGCGGGGGTGTTGTACCGTCCAATTAAAGCTGGCACGTAAGACAAAACTAATTGAGCGGTCTGGGGAAATGAGAGAGAGGAGGTTCTGATGACCGCCAGTGGAGTGGCCCAGGACCTGTCTGGACGCGATTCACATGGATTTGCCATCGTTAAGCGAATTCCATGTGATTGTTGCAGACGACAGATTTGGGTTGTGGACTAGGATCCAGGGAAGCCTTACCCGGAGGAGTGTGGGACTGGATAGGATGCCCGATTTGAAAAGTCGCAAATTTCATCCATCGAACTCGCTGAATTTTTTGGATGAGTAACAATTTGATCATCAAAATTGAAAACAGAGAGGCGACGGTATTTGGTCCGGTTCGAGCAAATTCATCCTGCAGACTATGATGTCAAACCGAACCAAGATCGAGACTTGAGGCATGGACATGAACCATCTTTTCGATTTCATCCTATTCCATGAAGACATTTACCCAGTAATGCAAAACAGATTCCGTTCAAGATGACCTAACCAAGATTACTCCGATCGATTAATCAGCCATGCAATGGTACAATATATCCCAGTCAAAATTTCTTTATCTCATTCTCTGCTGGGATTGCCAGCCTGACCTATTTCATGATGTAGCGCAACTAACCAGCTGTAAGCCTAATTACAAGAATCGAAGAGGACATATGTCTGGCTAGACCTGAATGACGAGAATCGTCTGTTACTCCATCATCTAAAGTTGCAGCATTGGGCTTGACCCCTCGCCAATTTGTCCCACAAGCAGATCATCTGCCTAGGAGACTGGCAATTTGCAGTGTAGAAGTCTTTCATGCAACCGTATTGCAAATTTTCCAGCTGTACGAGTACTGTACAGACACAGAACTGTGGAATTGCTCCACCCATATCCCCATGCTCACATCCTCCATCTTGAAGAGCTACCCACAAACAAAAAATACAATAGTTCAGCCACTAATGAGAAAAGCTCGGAGGATATATGTTCTTACAAAAACAACACAGGCGTTGGATAAACCCACCCTGAGGCGTCGGTTTCTATGTTGAGAAACGATAAACTTAGCAATATCGCTCGCAATGACATATCCAGGTCTGTTGGCATATGGAGGGTATATTTCTTCTGACCATTCCTGTCATGTTGGACAACAATCATACTTTGATAGAACATGTCATGCAAAGAATGCAGACAATCTACTATGCATTCAATGTACTCTTCAAATTGCTCAGAAAGATGCATAGCAAAAGGACCATTATAATGAAACGGAATTTAATCATCAACAGGATATGCAGAAATTATATGTGCATGCATGTGTGCATGTGTCAAATGTCTTCTATTCAAGCTTCAAGGCGATAACATCTAGTGAACTTTGTTGGTTGTCATCTGAGAACAGGAAAGATCCAATGACTGACTATCAAGCTGCTAAGTACCTTTGCTAACAGAAAATGTCTAGAAATCCAGCAATAATCATCTAATTCCAAATAGCAAACAAACAACAAACTGTTATTGCATTCAATAATTAGTATAAACACAGGTGCCTCCCTCATAAGTAACCGCCCACTTTCCGTTTCTGAGTGGACGGTGCAAGAGATTGAGATTGCCCGTATAAAGAGGCTTTTTGTAAGAGATGCTATCAATTTCATTTAAGAGGGCATCCACCCTCTCGAATGTCTCATCATCACATTTCATTGTAAATGCTGCTGTCCCATTCTGATTCTGCATTCAGGATGATGAGCTAGTTAAAAGTAGAGTTCTACCACACCATGTTCAAATTGGGTAGACGATTTCATGTAGATTTACAGTAACTAAACAAAATCTTACCCCAAACTCACATATTGCAATAGTTTTCAGGACACAAGCTCATAACGATCCATAAATGGCAAAATAACTATATCACCAAAGTAGGCAGCCTCCTTTTTCAGCATTGCATTCACCTGCTTCCTTGGATTCTAAAAACAATATATAAAAATCAGACTACAAGTTGACAATTGTGCAAAGATTCTTAAAATATGAGCGGAAAAGAGGATAATATACTTTACAAGTTTTCATAAATCTGTACTGTTTTATAGATATAATTCGATGTTAAAACTGTCTACCCAAATAAAAACATTTGTCATAATACTTCACATTCCAAAGGGCATTTGTTTGGAGATTGGAGAACTCTTGAACTTCAATTTTCCAATAGATCTGGTCAATTATTAGTTGATGACCAACTACTTACAACAGAATGCGATCCCACTCAAGTCAACACTCCTACCCTTACTAACCAGTGAATCTTTTAACTTAGGCTGTCTGATTCCTTCCATCTCTCTTTTCTGGTGAATGATTCCATCCATCTCAAAAGCCACAATTGCGTTAGTTTCTCACCTGGGAATAAGTTTCACATGAGGTTTTCCAAGATGGCATGATAACTACTTAAAAAATTGTAAATGGTTATCTCAAAACATAAGATTTTCTTTTTTCTTTTTTTCAGTTTCATTTTAGTTTTTACTACTATTAAGTAAATTTAATACATTTTAGTGCCAACCCATCTATTTTAAATTATGACAGAGACTGTGGACGTACGGACCCCAGAAGTGCCATAACTTGGCACGGAGGGACACTTAAGTGCCATAATTTACAAATGGTACACTTAAGTGCCAAAATAATAGCAAAAGGGATCACTTAAGTGCCAACGGTGAGAAAATCCGGCAAAATTGCCACGTGTCCATTTTCCAACAACTTCATTTGCTAACGGAGCATTTTTTTCAAAATAAAAAATCTACGTGGCAATTTTAATAAAAAAAAATTGTCCACGTCAGATTTTAAAAATTTAAAATCAATTTTATTAAAAAAAAAAAGAGAAAAGAGAAGAAGGGGATCAATGAGGGCCCCTTCTTTTTTTCTTTTTTTTTTTCAAAAAATAAAATCGATTTTATAATAATATAATTATTATTTAATATTATTTAATTAATAAATTTTTATAAATCCACGTCAGCCAAAACAACATTGTTTTGGCTGATTTTTCACCGATTTAGTGTTTCTGGCGAGCCACGTAAGCAAGAAAATTAATAAAAAAAATGCCACGTAGGATTTCCGGCAAGATTCCGATCACTTGGCACTAAAGTAATCCATTTTTTTAAAAAAAGTGGCACTTAAGTGTACCGTTTGCAAGTTATAGCACTTAAGTGTCCTCCACGCCAAGTTGTGGCACTCCCACTGTACTTATGCCGAGACTGTGACATCCCTCCTACACTTGTTGAAATAGTGACTTTGACTCCCCTAACTTATTGGACCAAAAGCATATAGAAAATGCATAATTAACATCTAAATAGACAGAGATCAATCAACATTCACTCTGCTGATATAGTGGAAATACGAACATGTTGTCATGTGGATTGCTGCTGATACAAGCAACTTGGGCCATTCAAAATCTATATATGGATTGCTTTCGCGCCTGAAGGGTCATAAAACTGAACCACATTGTCAAACCCAACTTATTTGAACATAAAGGCTTATTTAGGATCTTGTTAGTATACTCTACCCTTTTTGTCCAAGACATTCTACCAAGAGGGTCTTGAGTCACTACCAAGAGAAAAGACAACACAGCAGATGTCAAAGTCATTTTTCTAAGTTCCCATGGTGTTAGTGTAGTTTTCGATCCAGAAAGTCTCTGGCCACATATTATTCCTACTTTAAGAAGTAATATTTGAATGACTCCTTAAGTAAAGTTGACAACTTTGATTACTAACAAACAATAACAACTACAAAAACTCAAATTTGTAAGGAACCACATGTCACACAAACAACCCATCCAATAGAATATTAAATTTTGAGAGCACATCTTATTCTTTCTTAGACACACTCAACTTAAAATCTGACGCTTGATAAACAATAGTTATAGTCAGCATGCCAGCAACCTTACCAGTGCAACAAAAGAACAAGCTACTACATGCGCTCTGTGAAGTGGTTGGTTGCAGAAAGAACCCCAACAAAAAGCCTTACTGGTCTTTTAGGAAGAGGAAGAGCTTTTCATTTCTCTGACATTTCCATAACTCTTTGAGGAGAAAAACTCAGATGAGAAGTTGGGAGAGAGGTAGCATAAACTTGATGAGCATCAACATTTCCTTTTATTGCTAATCCAGTTGCATCTTCAAGAGTAAATCCCTACAGATACAAGGAAGAAAGAAAGGCTTTAAAAGGTACCATATGCTCAACTCAAGACAAGTAAATGATCTAGCGTCATTTTACCCTAATAAATAGGAATCATCCGAATCGAATAACAATATCCCAGATGAAGAGAGATTCACTAGTTTATTGCAAAAGCCCCAGGAAGAATTGCTATGTCATTGGATGTTAAAGCAAAAGCAGATGATATCCATCTGAAGGAAAATATTTTTAAAGAAACTGGAAGAGTTGCCTCAAGAAGTAAAGCTCATGAGATAGTCTCTCTCAATCAAACAACATACCGTCCGATAAGGAAGTGAAGAAATATGCCGACCCCAACATTAACATGTTAACTATCAACACCTGCACGAAGAGTGAGAATAAAGAGCCCACCCTCCACAAAAGGGAAAGGCCATGTCACTTCGGTTTCTGCTCATATCCTATAAATCGCTTAAAATGTTGTCTTGGACTCTTTCGCATCAACGATACCATTCTGCATCCATTTTTCACACCTCGCATATCCATCAACCGCCAGTATACACAAGAAAAATGTTATATATACAATATGATAACCATGTAGCTTCTATCAGTTCCCAACTTTCCAATATTACTATTCTCTCATAAACCATACCAATTAGATGAATATCCACCCATTAATTAACACCACCATAGAAAGTAAGAAAGGACAGTGCAAGAAATTCTACTTGGAATTACCAAAAAAGGTCCAACTTGATAAATTTGTAGGAAAAATCTCAAACAATCAGTGAGCTAACTAGCAAAATGACCAATTAACAACTAGACGGAAGGTATGCTTATAATTATATTTTTCTAGCCTTGCGATCATAATAAGTAATGCTTTTCGCCCCTCTCCAATGTTACACTTTCCACCCAAGATTTTAATTGTATCCCTCGGCCATTTCTATACTGTAATTTCCCTTCCATCAATATTTAACCAGTTCGAGCAACCGAATGACAAAATAAATAAATGGTTAATTAACAGAAAGTACAGCAATCAATGAACGATAGTTTACAAAATACTAGAAGGACAACACAATTTTAGCAGAAAAGAAAATACCCATTTGTGTCGGCACAAGACACAAAGTGCAGCCAATAATGCACACCCACAGCTAAACGGATCTAAAATGAACTGGAATCATCGAATATTATTTTGAAAGGCTTAATTAAAAAATGACTCCTAAGCTTCATCTAGAAAAACCTGAAACATATGAAAAGAGGTCCTACAAGCTTTTTCAGAAAAAATCGCTGCAGTGGCAATGCCACTTCACTCTCAAATCACCTTGATCTCAGTTTCTGCACCAATTCTTAGAGACGAACAGAGCTCGGTGACTCCATATACAAAACATCTGACAAAGACAAACACGATCGCTTTCCTGGGCTAAAGAGTCGATGTACGTAGGTATCAAGTAGTTACCAACTGTTCTGAAATCACTAACAGCAGAAATAATACGCAGCTACTCTTTCTGTAAAATCCCAGCCCTAGAGTAAGCCATCTGTCTCCGCTAAAAAATTTCTTATGTTTACAGCACATATATAAAAAAAGAATGGGGCGAAGTTCGCGAGAGACCAAACTTTTAAGGTTCGAATATAAATATGGTCCCTCGACTGTTGCCATTTACACATTTGGTCCACAAACCCTTTTGTTCACTATGTTCCGTCCAAATTGTACAAAGGTTTGATCCTGACCTCCAGCACATTTTTCAAGCAACATCAGCCACTTTATCAAAAATTATGTTCCTACTTTTAAAGGCTTCATGATTGTTTATACGACCAAACCAAGATTTCGAGTTCATCCATATTGCCAATCTCTGACGAGAACTATGTCGCAAGAAACAAATCAACCCTTCTTTTAAAAAAATTGGAGGATAGCATTGGAATAACAATAGCTCAAGAACCACATGGTCAAAATGACACAAGTTTCCAATTTTTACTCTCATCGCCACCAAGCGAGCCTCTCCATGGAGAAAAACAGTATTTGCACAAAAATTGACAATGCGAATCCAACACTTCCTTGTACAGGACCAAAAAGAAGGCACTAAACATCCCACAAGTTCAGCAGAGTGTTGATCCATCCATTGACAACAATAAAATAGCCTCTTTTTGAATGCTTCTTTTTTACTGCTTGTCATGAGTCCACATACCTACGCTTCATATAACTTCTCATTGGAAGAAGTCCTTTTCAGACTATTGAGTTGATAGCATTACAAATTATGCCAATGTTTTTTTTTTTGGTAAGGTAAGTATATTAAGCTTTCAACCAAAATATCTTGTACAGAAAAGAGGTCCACGGCACCCGCAATCACTCTTCGGGACAACATGTCTCCAGAGTGAGGGGGTACCGTAAACGCACGGGGAAGGGAAAATTACAACTTCACAAAGGAGCCTAGGTGGCTCTACATAAGCCTCGCCGCACTACCGAACTAAAAATACAATGGTCTATCTCCCAACTCCTCTGCATTCTTCTATTACATGGGTTATCCTCCACTCGCTTAAAAGCTATGGCTTTTTCCTTGACCGCCTTACAAAGGTATTGTTTCAAGGCCAGGAGATACAGAGTGTGCGCTCTGAAGAGGATATCATTTCTAGTCTTCCAGATTATATAGCATAGAGCACCAAAGGAGAACCGAGCAATCTCCTTAGAGAACCCACTACCTCGATAGTGAGTTGATAGCCCAAAGAAGATTGTCTCGTCCATGAAGAGTTATACCAAGGAAGATTGCATTTAGAAGCCCAAAACAAGGCTAGAGAGTTGGAGGTACCACAGTCAAAAAATAAATGGTCAACCGAGTCGGGTTGAGTATTACAAAAGGCGCATACCACATTTGAGATCCTCCCATAAGACATAAGGAGTACCTGGGTTGGCAGACGGTTCTTGACAATTAGCCAAAGACAAAATTGGTAGCGAGGAATAATGGCCTTGTTCCATATGAAGGCTGCCCATTGCACCAAGTGAGATCTTTTGCGAATAGCAGCCCATGCCGAAGCCATCGTAAATTTACCTGAGGGGTCCTCATTCCAGGTGAAGGAGTCCTGGCCTTGGGCCAGGGGGGGACCATAATTTGCCAAGATATAAGCTCTTGGCGAAACGATTGACCCAAGGGGGTGTATAAGCTTGCCACTTTAGCTTGCCTATTGAGATCCGAATGATATATGAAAGAGTCCGAGACGAGCGAAGAGAGCGGGCCTATATCGAGCCAAGGATCAAACCAAAGCGAAGTGGTCAATCCATCCCCTATCTTCCACTTGAAAAGGGGAAGGGATTCACCTCTCAGGGCAAGGATTTTCCTCCAAGCCCAAGAACACTTGGTAGGAGGATTAGAAGTCCAGAACTCCTTATTTTTGAGATGTATGGCGTGAATCCATTTGCACCAGAGGGACTCTTTATCGGTAAAGAGGTTCCATATGTGTTTCATCATGGCAGCTTTATTATCGTCGCGAATCCTGCGGATACCTAAGCCCCCTTCTTGTTTGGGAGGCAAACATCCTCCCACGACACTTTTGAGCCTCCCGGGCCCATGGCCGGCCCCTTCCATAAGAACTGTCTACAGATTTGCTCTATTCTGTATACTACTGAAGAAGGCAGCCAGAAGATGGAAGCCCAATATATATGGATTGCGTGCAGGACTGATTTAACTAGCTGCAGTCTTCCCGCAAAAGATAGAAAGCGATGTGTCCATGATTGGACTCTAGTAGTTAGGAGACATACCAGGGCGTGGCAATCCACTTTTTTCAGCCTCAAGGTAATGATGGGTATACCCAAATAGCGAACCGGAAATGTACCCAGTCTAAAGCCAAACATTTGTAATATTTGATCTCTAACCTCCAGTGAGCCCCCGGAGATAAAGACTTCACTTTTGCTGGCATTCGGTGTCAATCCGCTCCAAGCAGAGAACATGTCAAGCCCATCCTTGATGCATGAGATAGAGTCTAGTCTCGCTTTACTGAACAAAAAAACATCATCAGCGAAGAAGAGATGAGATAGGCGAGACGCCCTACATCTCCAATAGTAGCAGTATTCTGGTCGCTGAGTGTGGAAGTTTATAATCCCTGTGAATACCTCTATGGCCAAGGTGAAGAGATAAGGGGACATGGGGTCGCC
Organism: Angophora floribunda; assembly: GCA_014182895.1. NCBI lineage: Eukaryota > Viridiplantae > Streptophyta > Magnoliopsida > Myrtales > Myrtaceae > Angophora > Angophora floribunda. Next base: position 21,170,163 of record CM024709.1, read on the forward strand.
TTGTCTCAAACCCCGCCCACTAGCAAAAAAACCATGAAGTTCGCCATTCATGGCAATAGAGAACATCGGAGTGCGAACACATGTCATTATTAGATGAGTGAAGTGATTTGGAAACCCAAATGCCCGAAGGGTTGTTTCCAAGAACTCCCAGTTTAGAGTGTCGTAAGCCTTCTTGAAGTCAACTTTAACGGCACATTTCGGAACATACGACTCGGTATGGAACCCACAAAATAGCTCTTGAGCAAGGAGAATATTGTCGATACTCGCCTCCCTTTTACAAATGCGCTTGAGCTGGACCGATGATATCCGAGAGGACATTCGCCATACGTTTCGAAAGAAGCTTAGAGATACACTTGTATATGGAATTACAACATGCAATAGGCCGGTAATCTGACACTGAGGTGGCATTGGGAATTTTAGGTATCAAAGCAATGATAGTATTATTGATTTCCTTTAGCATGCATCCAGAATCAAGGAAATCCAAGACCGCGTCAGTTACTGAGGGACCCACTATGTCCCAATTCTTTTTAAAAAAATCCGCATTATACCCGTCAGGGCCCGGGGCTTTATTCCCAGCAATGGAGAACATGGCATCATAGACCTCGATGGAAGGAAAGGTTGGGATAGGAAAGTAACCTGGTCCTCATTGAGTGGAGTCTGTATGACCTCTGTGATCTCCTGAACGGATGGTCTCAAAGGCACCTCAACTGGGGCTAGGATCTCCTGGAAGTGTAAATTATGCCAATGTTTGTATGCCTCAACGCAGAAAATAGGATCTTAGGTTCAATATGGATGCTTGATGGATCAGATCCAAAAATAGAAAGAATCCAGGACTTTAAGCACCTAGAAGTAGGGAAAACAACGTAAAGCCCATAAAAGAAAACCGATGATATTGCCAGTAAAATCATAATTTAAGAATTAGGATAATATATGAAAACAAGAAAATTAAATCAAGTTTAAAACCATAAAACACAAATTATACAACTCCATTGATAAAATATAGGGAAAATACCACCGAAAACCTCAAACTATACCGGTGTTCTCCCGGATATTATCAGTCCAATACAACCAGCATTTGTGAAGGGCAGGCGGATTAGTGATAATATCCTCTTGGCCCAGGAACTCTTCAGTGGTTTCCATAGAAACCCATATTCCCCAAAATGTGCTATCAAGGTGGACTTCAGGAAAACCTATGATACCCTGAATTGGGACTTCTTGGAAGCAACCCTCGGTGCCTTTGGCTTCCCGGCTCATTTGATTGACCTGATTATGGTTTGTGTTCATTCCCCTAAATTTTCAATTGCTATTAATGGGGATCTTCATGGCTTCTTCTCTAGTGGCCGAGGGTTGAGACAAGGTGACCCAATTTCATCCTATTTATTTACTTTGGCTATGGAAGTCTTCACGGGAATCTTAGAGGCCCAAACAAGATGCCCCGAATTCCCTTTTTTTGGAGATGCAAACCTACGCGTCTTTCGCACCTTTTCTTTGCGGATGATGTTTTTATCTTTTGTAAAGCTAATTTGGTATCCATCTCTTATATGAAGGAAGGCCTTGATAGGTTTTCTAGTTGGAGTGGACTTTTCCCTAATGCCAACAAGAGCGAAGTTTTTATCTCGGGCGGCACTTCGGCACTCAAAGACCAACTTCTTCAAGTTCTGGGATTCAGAGTGGACTCTTTACCAGTTCAATACTTTGGTGTACCTATCATCACTTCCAGGTTGAGCAAAGCTAATTGTAATGCCTTGGTATGTCTCCTCACTAATAGAGTTCAATCTTGGACTCATCGATTCATGTCATTTGCGGGCAGGCTCCAACTTATAAAATCTGTTCTTCACGCTATCCAAATATATTGGGCCGCCATTTTCTGGCTTCCATCTGCTGTAGTAGATAAGATTGAACTTATTTGTCATCAATTCCTTTGGAAAGTCCCAACCTAGGCTCAGGTGGGGCCAAGGTTTCATGGGATGATGTTTGTCTCCCCAAATAGGAAGGAGGACTAGAATCAGGAAAATTTGTGATAATAATATAGCTACCATGCTCAAGCATATTTGGATCCTATTCACATATAAGGAGTCGTTATGGTGTAAATGGGTTCATGCTATCCATCTCAATAAAAACAATTTTTGGATTACCTCCCCTCCAACATTTTGCTCATGGGCTTGGAGGAAACTACTAGCCCTCAGGGGAATAATCAAAAGTCTTGTAAAATGGAGGATTGGTGATGGGCGGACTACCTCGCTCTGATTCGATCCATGGCTCAACATTGGTCCTTTGAATCTGATCTTTACGGATACTGACATTTACAAAACGGGCATCCCGAGGAACGTCATTGTAGCGGATCTCTATACACCTACTGGACATCTGCTCTTAGAGGATCTCCGATCGTGGCAACTAGCCATACCTCCATTGTCCCTTGCTCAAGACTCCTTTTCTTGGCTGGCGCATCCAACTGGGAGTTTTTCTATTGCCTCGGCTTGGTCAACTATTAGATGGAAAGCGGGCCCGGTTCTTTGGTCAAATTTTGTATGGAACAAAGCCATAGCCCCTAGACATCAATTTCTCTTGTGGATCATTCTGCGCAATCGACTCCCTACACAGGTTCTCCTTAGCATATGGCAGAATTTCTTCTTCCCTTTGTGTATTTTGTAGTACTAGACCTTGATTCCATAGATCACCTATTTTTTGAGTGCCACGTCTCCAATGCCTTGGCATCCTTTTGGGCGGCTAAGTGCAACCTCTCTTGGAGGAATAGCACTTGGTTGGATAACTATTGATGGGCCATCAACACATTCTCAAGGGTTGGCTTCTTTCATGATATCTTGAGATTTTCCTTTGGGACACTTTGTTATGTGATTTGGAAGACAAGAAATGATTGTCTCTTCAGGGGTAAAAATTTCTACATTTCGGCTATGAAGCAACACTTAGCTAAGGCAATCAAAGATAAAGCAACGCCTTCAATTCGGTTGAAGACTCCCCAAGAAACAGAAGGTTGCAACGATACTGGGGGATCCACCCTCGAATTTTTGGAGATGTCCCTCGTGTAGGTCCACCTTCTATTCCGGATGTGGCCACCTAGTTTCTTTTAAGCTTGTTAATTGTATTGTCCTTTCTTTGTGGGAATGGATACCCTTTCACTCCAGTGACATGTCATCCCGTTGAGTGAAGGTTGGTACCGATTTCCCCTCTTATGTACAGTTTGCTGGTTTGAAAAGTCAATATAACTTACCATTACCAAAAAAAAAACCTCAAACTATACCACTTAGAATAAATTTACCCTGAGTTTTATTTGTGACACTAAAATTCCTGAATTATAATACTTTAGACAAATTTACCCGAAACTCTTTTTTTGTGACATAAAAAACTCAAAACTATGTCACTTGGGAAAATTTTATCCTAAACTTTTTTGTGACACAAAAAACCCTAAATCTTACCATTTAGGACACATTTACCTCAAACTCTTTGGTCGAAAGGTATTTTCGTTTTTTCCTTTTTTATTTTTTCTTTTCTTTTCTTTTTCCTTTTTTATTTTTTCTTTTCTTTTCTTCTTTCCCTCCACCATGGCTGGAGGAGGGAAGCTAGCAAGGGCAGCCTAGGCCAGTGTTGGAGTTGGGCAAGGATTGCCCTTGGGCAAGCCCTCACCGACATCAAATGAGGGCAGCCCTCACCCGACTCAAGCAAGGGTGACACTCATTCTCTCACCCCAACACTAGCTAAGTAGACCAGAGTCAAATCTAGCGAGGGCTGCCTTCACCCAATGTCAACTAAGGCGACCCTTGCTCGACTCAAGCGAGGGTCACCTTCGTCGGTTTGGGCGAGAGTAGCACTTGCCGGATATGGAAGGGCAAGGGTCACCCTCACCTGGGCCCTCGCTAGCTTCCCTTTGCCATGGCCGATGGAGGGAAAGAGGAAGAAGGAAAAAAAAAAAAAAAAAAAAAAGGAAAAAGATCAAAATGCCCTTTGGCCAAAGAGTTTGGAGTAAATATGTCTCAAATGGCATAGTTTAAGGTCTTTTGTGTCACAAAAAAAAAGTTAAAGGTAAATTTATCCCAAGTGGCATAATTTTGGATTTTTAGTATCATAAAAAAAAATTTAGGGTAAATTTGTCCCAAATGGTATAGTTCGGAGTTTTTTGTGTTACAAAAAAAAAGTTGAGAATAAATTTATCATAAGTGGCATAGTTTGGGGTTTTTTGTGGTATTTTCCCTATAATATATTGAGGTCATTGGATAGAATCTATAGAAAAGAGTCAATCGGAAGATTTCATTAATTAAGATTAGAATCTTGTGAGAGTTCTATTCATACTTGTAGAACATCACATGTTCTAACATCCATATCAAGACTTCGAAAGCAACTATAGGCCCACCTTGACGCCATTTAACCCTTAACCTTAATAAAAGCACTAGTAACCATTTAAGATAGGAGCAAGATGGTCAAAATAAATAAAAATCTTAATAGTCATAACTTTTCATAGTTTCATGAGCCTAATACCCTAATAAACCCTCAACTTTAGGTGCAATTCCAATCCTGCTTAGAAGAACTTTTCTATGTCTAAACAAAATCCCCAACCTTCACTCTAGTCCCAATCTGTCGATATCCAAAAATAACCACTAGTTTCTTCAAATCATCAACATCAAGGCCAGCTAGAGGTTTATTATCAAAACTTGCATCTTCATCAAGCCCCTTGCCTTTGTATGAAACAACAAGAGCCTCCTAATGTTGATAATCATGGAGAAAGCAAGGGTGACTTTGGACGTGTGAGTAGATTTGACGCTAGAGTGAAAGTCGAGGATTCATTTTATTTTTTAAAATATTCGGATAAGAATTGAAAATATGGGCTGATTTCCTCCCATATTAGTCGCTAAGTTAAAATTAATTTGGGCTGCCTGCCAAAATGATTTTTCATGAAAAAGAAAGGTATTGAAGGTTCAAGGGATCAGCTTAAAATAAGGCCATATTTTTTTGCCCCGACTATTATCGGGTTAAACAAGTCATAAGAGATCATGTCCTAGGGCTTGGAAAAAAACCATGTAATATTTTTCACCAGACTAATATCAAGTTTACTTTCTCGCATTCTCCTTTCATTGTTATTTATTCCTTTCTCTCTACGTGACATGTTGATTTCTTTAAGTTTCATTCAATGCTTTTATTTCTTTAGCTTGTATGTACGAGTATATCACATTTTAGGATCAATCCCAATCAAATTATAGTGCAGGAACACGCAGTGGGAAGAACCTTAGCATTTATAATTTAACAAGATGGCATGATCCACCTAGTAAACAAACAAAAACGGGCTTAGGTATCGAAAGTGCATGGATAACTTTTAATAATTTTCTAAATTATTTGTTTCTTTTCTTTTTCTTTTTCTTTTTCCCTCTCCTCCTCCTTCCTACAATTGTTGCTGGATGTTAGCAACAGCCATGTCATGTCAACTAACCAGTGTCCTAGCTAGCAAAATCCAGCTAAAGTTGACCGGAACGAATGAACTAGCACTAAGTTAAAAGTTTTAAGACTAAATTGATACAAAGTCAAAAAATTTAGGATTAAATTGACACTAATAAAAGGTTTATGACTAAATTAATACAAATGCAAAAAGTTTAAAACTTTTCTAACTCTTTTCCCCACATTACTAGGGCTATGTGTTATAAGAGGCTTAGACAAGTAGTGAGCCTATGTTACTTAGTGATAAGGCCTATGTGTTGCTCCCTTTTAGGTTATCTAGGTTTTACCAACTACTGTAGTAATATTCTGAAGTACAATTTGCACATGAAGGATTGCTTACTATGTTTATGTCGTGACCTAACCTTGGAGCAAGTTGAACCCTATAGGGATTCGGCTAATAAATTACCAAGTCTAGACTTAGATCGGTCTCTCCCAAACCCATACCAATTTACAACTTAGCTTCAAGTTATTTAATGTGCAAATGATTTTTTGATTAAGAATCGCTATTAATCTATTTTTGGTGGATCGATAAAAAACCCAATTACTTTACTCCTACAAAGTAGATACTATGGGAACAGGAACTTGATTACCCTAGATTTCTCTAATGCCCTTTTGGTACCTTTCCTTTTTTATTTCAAAAAAAAATGTTTTGCAGATAGCTTGCATTGATTAAATTACTCTTAATATGTGAGGCGATCATGTGGGTACGCAATAATTATCGAGCACTCAATAAAACAAAGTCGGAAATAAGTTGCCAACATAGGGAAGGAATACTTACCTTGAAGCAATGTAAGCATCTACAATATTAGCTTAAAAATCACATCAGCAATCATATATATGATTTCTAATTAACACGCAATCACTCAAATAGTTTTTAAGGTTTTCACTTATTTAATGAGGCCTTAAAAAACTAAGTGCAATGTGTGCAATAACGTATAAAAGTGTCTAACTAGAATGACATACAACATGCAATCTAATATGCAAACTATATGTTATACGACATTAATTATTTCACCTAATCTAACGACGGGAAAATATTAAATACAATTATCCTAATATGTCATGCATTCATATAATCCTAAACATGCAATGACTAGATGGCGTTCAAAAGATGACCTAATTCTACGTGACACGAGAATGGCATTTTTAATAAAATTCGAAATTAAAAATAACATATATTTAAACATGCAGTCTTTATTAAGAAAATGGAGCTAAATTTAATCTAGAGCAATATTTTTGGATTTTTATTTTAAAAATTAGGAATAAGATATTACCTAAATATGCAATATTATCTAAAAAGAATCTACGCTGATTTATTATCTAATATTTTTGGAATTTTTTTAGAAAAAAATTAATTCAAATCAAGGAAAAATAGAAAGAAATCACATCTAAATTGAGCGCTACACCAAATCACGTTGGTGTCCATGTTGGTTTAATTTGGAAATAAATTGATAAATCTCATCTTGGACATAAAATCGGATCGGTCGATTTTTCACGAAATCGCAAATTATGTCTTGGACATGAGATCGATTGACGATTTTCCCATGCAATCATGAATCGTATTTCGAGTAGAAAATCAAATTAACAATTGTGGCACGTTAAGAAATTAGGAAATAATTTCTAATTTAAAAAGCTACTCAAAATTATGAACATGATAATATATCATGAATTTCATCACATGCATCGACGATATTTCAAATAAGAAAATAAAATATTAAAAAATAAAATTAGACAAGAATTTTTTACCAAATCCGAATATTTGCTTCCAAATTTGGCAACTATGAATAGTGGATCGGCACGGTTCCCAGTGGAGGACTCATCGGATCAAGGAGTGGCTAAGCACTACAACTTGACTTTGGCGGACATCGAACTTGCTGAATGCACACAATTACTACTAAAATCAAGCAATCCTGGAAAGCGACCTATGACAATATTCTTTGAAGGAAAAATGCCACAAAAAACCCCAAACTATGCTGGACAATTTTACTCTAAACTTTTTTTCGTGCCATCAAAAACCCCAAACTATGCCACTTAGGAACATTTTACCCTAAAAAAATTTTTGTGCTATCAAAAATCTAAACTATGCTACTTAGGACAATTTTACCCTAAATTTTTTCTTGTGTTACAAAAAATCTTAAACCATGCCACTTGGGACACATTTACCCCAAATTCTTTAATTGAATGGCATTTTTGTCTTTTACTTTTTCTTTTTTTTTCTTTTCTTCCTCTTCCCCCTGCCATGGTCGACAGAGGGAAGCTGGTGAGGGCCACCCTTGTCGATAGTAGCGTCCGATGAAGGCAACCCTCCCCAACGTCGGGCGAGGGCAGCCCTCACCCTAGGCAAGCGAGGCGGCCCTCACCCGAGTCAGCGAGGGCATCCCTCACCTAAGTCAGGCCAGGCGAGGGACACCCTCACCAAATCCGACAGATGACCCTCGCCTGAGTCGAGCAAGGGCTACCCCCGCCGGAACCAAATCCAACAAGGGCAGCCTCACCGGCCGGTAGAGGGGGAAGAAAGGAAAAATAAATAAAAAGGTAAAAAGTAAAAAGATAAAAATGTCATTTAGTTAAAGAGTTTTGGATAAATATGTTCCAAGTGACATAGTTTAGGATTTTTTGTGACACGAGAAAAAGTTTAAGATAAAATTGTCCCAAGTAACATGATTTGAGATTTTTGGTGGAACAAAAAAAGTTTAGAATAAAATTGTTCCAAGTGGCATAGTTTAAGGTTTTTATTGCACAAAAAAATGTTTAGGGTAAAATTATCCCAAGTTGCATAATTTGGAGTTTTTTATGGCATTTTCCCGTCTTTGAATATTCAACTTGGACTTTCAAAGCCCCACAGTCAAATTTTCAACTTGTCCACCCTTGATGGTCCATGTGTATGCAGAAGAGCTGCACAAAACTCAAGCGAACTGTCCAAAGAAAAACTGACGTTATTTGGTCATTAGGGACATTGGAGTTGAGCAGTGATCCGTCAGCGTCATGGGCTGGTCCGCGGTAGGTCGTCACAACCGGGAGCTCTGTGGGCAACAACAACTCGCCAAGGGCAAGGAACTCAAGCAAAGCAGCAGCGCATCATCGGGAGGCTGGGGGACGCCGGCTCGTCGACAAGGCAGGCAGCTCTCCATCAAAGGGACTGAAGTGCGATGTAGCTTGGGCGGTCGGGTGAAGCTCCACCTCGTACGAAGGAGTTCGGCAGACGCGATTGAGCTCGAGCAGCAAGTTACAGCCGAGAAGATGCAAAGCTTAACGAAGGAGATGCGACCCCTCTCTCCCTACCCTCTTGACTTTTCCTAATGTGTCAAAGATAAGACAAGCTCTCTGGACACACCTTTCTCTGTCCCCTTCCAAGGCAACCGAACTCTCCTTTTCTCTCTTTCTTAGTGTATATACTGCCCGAATATACGAAGCCGTATCAGTCTTTCTTTTGTCTTTTTTGTTGGCCAAGTTTCCCTTCTATACTCTTGAATGAATATTGAAAAAATAATACAAATATTTTTCTGGAATATACTAATCATCAAACTCGTTGTTCTTTGTGAGTTAATTTTCAGCTATTTAAAGAATGACGGGCTTGGCCTAATTCTCTCTCATTTGAGTTTAGTCCAACTCGCTAAATTAAATTCAAACCTCAATTAAAACTCATCCTCATCGGTCCAATACAAATGCAACAACAAAAAATATAAACTAAATAATAAATGCGCCTAAAACTATATGCAATGATATATAATTCTAATATTTGTGTTTAGGGGTTAAAAATTAATCACTAATTTTTATTCGAAAAATGAATAATTAGATCGCTAAAATTTAGGTATCAACAGTTTAGACATGCACTTACACTCGCTTTTATAAGAATGTTAGTGAAAGATATTGACCAATTCTACAATTGAATCTCATGTTACAGTTTATGTGTCATGGTTAGGGTTGTGTTTTGGTAGGCATAAGAGAATGATGCGTGTATTTTCAAGAATGAAAAAAGCAAGGTGCACGGTATAATGGATATGAGGGTGCAAATTTGCATTATCAATGATAGAGGTATATATAGAGGTATATATGTTAATGAACTGAAAATTCAGACATTTTTTTTCTCCATAAGTATGGATGGATCTGTTGAAAAATATAATACACGGAAACAACAAGATCTTGCAATTTATGTTAACACGAAAATACTAGAGAAATAATAAGGACACTATAAATTTACGTGGTTCAGTCCGAATATCAATACCTACATCCACGGGAAGAGCCAGCAGGAAATAATCCACTATAATCGGAGAATTAGAGTTACAATCACTCACATGCTCGAGTGTTTCCCACACCTAGATTTAAACCCAAACCCAAAGTGTTTACAAATAAATAATGTAAACTTACAGCACAAAATCACCGAGTGTTCAAGCCCCTACAATTCGCTTATGTACATACGAAAAACAAGAACTCCATTTTTTCTTGTATGCTTCGTACGGCAACTGTAGATTCTTGGCTTGGCTTATATTCTTGTGCGGCGTTCTCTTCTCTATACCTTGAAGAAACCTTTTATATATATGTAAATCTAGCATTACTAGATTTCTTCTATAGATAAAAGAGGAAATCCCTGTCTTTATCATTTTGTGCAAAAGTAATCCTAGTCAAACTTGGAATAATAATAAAACCAATTTTTTCTATGGATCGAGTTCATGAAAATTCAAACTCGAGACATTATAATTTAACAATTCTCCACATTGGCTCAATGTTTGAAGCCAAGTTATAATGCTCGTCATCCATGTTGCTCTCCCGACACCCTAACGGGCGCTCACTCTTTACAGATGCCAATTATGCTCAAGCATAGCTTGAGTTTCACCAAAGGAACAGGCTTGGTCATCATGTCTGTCGGGTTCTCTACCGTAGCAATATTTTTTACAATAACATTACCCTTTGTTAAGACATCTCGAATGAAGTGGTACCTGATATCGATATGTTTCGTTCACTCATGATAAACTAGATTATATGCCAAATATATCGCACATTGGTTATCACAATGTATATCAACACCTATTTAATTAAGCCCAAAGTCCAAGAGCAAATTTCGTAACCATATTGCCTCATTTGCTATAAAGGTTAGTGCCATGTACTTTGCCTCAGTCGAAGACAAGGCAACATGATCCTGTAAGAATGCTTTCCAACTCACTGCACCACCTACTAGTGTAAACACGTACTCTGCTAAAGACCTACGACCATCCAAGTTACCGGTGTGATCCGAATCCACATAACCATTGGTTTCAGTGCCATTACTATTCCTTCGGTATACTATACCCACGTCTGCAGTCTCTTTCAAATATCTGAGGATCCACTTCACAGCTTCCCAATAAGCTTTACCAGGACGCTTCATGTAGCGACTAACTATGCTCACAACTTATGAAATATCAGGCCTAGTGCATACCATAGCATACATAATACTACCCATGTTACTAGAATAAGGAACATGGGACATATGCTCCTCATCCTCCTCAATTTGCGATGATAATTTATTTGAAAGTTTAAAGTGGTTTGCTAAAGATGTACTTACAGATTTTGCCACTACATGTTAAAACGTGCCACAATTTTTTCAATATATTTCTTTTGAGGTAGACGTAAAACTCCTACAACTCTATCATGCAAAATCTCCATACCCAATATTTTGTTTGCAGCACCTAAATCTTTCATCTCAAATTCAACACTCAACTGCCTTTTCAACACATCAATATCAGACATATTCTTAGCCGTTATCAATATATCATCAACATATAAGAGTAGATAAATCAAAGAACCATTCTCCAATCTCCTAAAATAAACACATCTATTCATCTAACTTTTCGAGTAGTCTTGACTAGCCATGAAAGCATCAAAATGCTTATACCACTGCCTAGGAGACTGTTTTAGCCCATATAAAGATTTCTTTAATAAGCAAACATGATCTTCCTCACCCGGAATAGCAAATCCCTTTGGTTGCCTTATGTAAATCCGTTCCTCCAACTCATCATGAAGAAACGCCGTTTTCACATCTAGCTGCTCTAGCTTAAGATCCTACGAAGTAACTAAGGCAAGTAAAACACAAATAGAAGTATGTCTTATCACAAGAGAGAACGCCTCGTTATAATCAATGCCCTCCCGCTATGTATACAAGTCTTGCCTTATACCTCGTTGTCAAAACACCAGGAATATCCTCTTTCCGTTTAAAGACCCATTTACTTTTGACAATCTTTTAGCTCTTAGGTACTTTGACCAGCTCACATGTCTAATTCAGATGGAGTGATTTCATCTCTTCACTCATAGCCCCAAGCCACTGCGATGACTCACTGTTAGCTATCATTTAATTTGCCATCTCTGTCTGTTTGCGGATATATTGTGCTGTAGTGTAATGATTGTTCACCATCACCGACTTTAGGAATTGCGGCATCTTCTGTTACCTTCGAGGTCTCTAGAGCCTCCACCTGATGCTCCACCTCACTAATGACACCATGATATGTCTACTCTGCTTGTTGTGTTATAGAACTCCTCTGTTGAAGTATTACAGTCTCATCGAAGATCACGTCTTTGCTAATTAGAAAACCGGGTGATTTGGGATCAGTGCACCACAGCCAGTAGCCTTTCACCCAATGTGCATGACCCAGAAATATGCACTTCTTCGCCCTCGGCTCAAGCTTACCATCACTCGCATGAGCATATACAAGACATTCGAATATTCATAATTCAGAATAATCAATAGATTTCCCCGACCATACTTCCTCATGAGTCTTCCACTCGATAACAAATAATGGAGATCGATTTACCATATAACATGACATATTCACTGCTTCGGCCCAAAATTTCTTGCCAAGTCCCGCATGCAAAAGCATACATTGAACTCAGTAAAATATTTACCATAGAACTCCATGCTATTATCGGTTCTCGGGCACTTGATCTTTTTATTCGACTGCTTCTCAATCAATGTCTTAAATTTCTTGAATCGATCGAACACATCATATTTGTGCTTTAGAAAGTATACACATACCTTCCTTGAATAATTGTCGACAAATGTCAGCATATATCAAGCACCTCCTTTCAAATGAACATAAGATGGGCCCCAGACATCTAAATGAATATACTCAATCCGTCGCTTGGTCGAATGAATAGCTGTAGTAAATTTAATTTGGCATTGTTTCCCAAAGATGCAATGCTCACATAAATCCAGCTTTCCTGTCTTCTAACCCTTCAGCAACTCCCTTTCACTCAGCATTGTCATACCCGCCTCACTCATGTGCCCTAAACGCATATACCATAATTAAGTCAAGTCAAAGTCTGACTCACCTGATGAAACTACAGCAATTCCGGTCATGGTCTTTCCCAGTAGATGATAGAGAGAATTCACCTTCTTCCCCTTCATCACTGTCATGGCATCACGAGAGATCTTCAGTACTCCACCTTCAGTGGTGTACCTACACCCGATATCATCAAGTGTCCCTAGAGAAATAAGGTTCTTCCTAAGCTCCGGTACATGCCTCACATTTTGGAGCTCTTCGGGTCACCGCCATAGGACTGTCGGAGGACCACCCCGAGCCCCCTCCGCCGCACAGAGCCACCCCAGCTTGCTGCCACCCCGTGAAACCAGTTGCACCGCCCCTCCTTCTCCCTTTCCAGCTCTGTCCAGCCTTCGCCGGAGCCGCCGCTTGGTCGCCGGAGCTGCTGGCCGCCGTCCGGAGTCGCCGGACCGCCCACCAGTCAGCCCCATGCCGCCACAGCTGCTGGTTCCTCCGTGTCCCAGCTTGTCGCCGCGTGGACAGCCGCCCTCGGCCAAGATTCGGTCCCGGGCCGCCTTGTCCCGACGCGCCGGAAGTTCCCGGGCGTTCCCCTTGCCGCCGCCGTCGCGCTCGTGTCGTCGGAATCGCTAAACCGTGAGTCGATTTCCTAATCCTTATTTAGGGGTTGATCTTGCTTAGGAGTAGTTTAATTAGTTTAATTATGGATTAGTGTTTTGGATGATGATTATGGGTGTTTTAATACTATTTGATTAAGCTTTGCTGGAATTATTAATTAAATTAATTTATAATTTCGAATGTGCGGACCACCCTATCGTGCATCCGAATTATTTGGGTTGGATAATTAATTATGGGATTGAAAAATAATTATAAGTATTTTTGTGGGACTTGAATTGTTCTTAAATGAGTATCTTTGATCCCTTTATTTATTATTGAATATTGAGACAGCCTTTGGATATCGGAGTATCGTGATGTTGATTGGTCTACACTATTCCCCAAAAGAACGCTACCACCATCTACAGTTTGGTAAGTAGTAAACCAGTTCTTGTGAGGCGTCATATGATAAGAACACCCCGAATTTAGCACCCATTTGTCTCTTAACGAAATAATAGTCACACATAAAATAGCTTCCCAATCACTAGTGCTCCCTTCGGCTACGTTTGCCACATTGCTTGTAGCATTCTACCTATCACCTCAATTTCTCCGCTTCGGACAATCTCCTAATGTGACATTCCTTGTGACACTCAAAGCACTTCACACGTCCCTTGGACTTTCGATTGCGTGAATTCGATCTGCTTTTGCCTCTGCTGCTGCTAAGCCCTCAATGTTGATCTCTACCCCGAATCGTTAATGCCTGAGCTACTCCCTACGCAAGACTATCATCATGCAACTTTCTCTGCCACTCCTTAAAGAACAGAGCGAACTTTACCTCTTCTGAGGTAATCGTAGTATGCCCCTGCAACAGTGAATCAGTAAAGTGCTCCCATGACTCTGGTAAAGAAGCTAACAACATCATGCCCCACTCTTCATCATCAAGTATCTTACCGACGTTCTTCAAATCCATCATGAGTTTATTAAATTCATCTAGGTGGGTTCTAATAGGCGTACCTTCAGTATATCTAAACTGAAACATCATTTTCAACATGTATAAGCCATTATTCAAACCCTTTGTTACATATAGTGCATGAAGTCTTGCCCATAAATCTACAGCATCCTTCTCCTCAGCTACCTCCATTAACACCTCATCCAATAAATTCATCAGGATTGTGTTTTTTGCTTTCTCCATTAGCTATGCCCTATCAGAAGCTTTCATTATAATCGCCAACTCATCTTTGCCATCTAAAGCTCTGGTCAAACCTTGGGTTGTCAACAGCGCACGCATCTTGATGTTCCATAACTCAAAGTTATTCCTCCCTTTAAACTTCTCAATTTCATGTTTCGCCTCAGACATAATTGCAATAACAAAATTTCCAGTTAATAATTAGATAAGCAAAAGTCCCAAATCACAATCAAGAAATCCGAACCTGGCTCTAATACCAATTATTGAAAAATATAATACGCAGAAACAACGGAATCTTGCAATTTATATTAACACGAAAATACTAGAGAAATAACAAGGACACCAGAAATTTACGTGGTTCGATCCGAGTATCGATACTATATCCACGGGGAGAGCCAGCAACAAATAATCTACTATAATCGAAGAATCAGAGTTACAATCACCTACACACTCGAGTGTTTCCCACATCTAGATTTAAACCCAAATCCAAAGTGTTTACAAATAAATAATGTAAACTCACAGTACAAAATCACCGAGTGTTCAAGCCCCTGCAATTCATTCACGTACATATGAAAAACAATAACTCCCTTTTTTCTTGTATGTTTCGTACAGCAACTGCAGTTTCTTGGCTTGACTTCTATTCTTGTGCGACATTCTCTTCTCTATACGCTGAAGAAACCTTTTATATATATGTAAACCAAGCACTACTAGTCAAACTTGGAATAATAAGAAAACCAATTTTGAATAGGATAGGAAATATTTTGATCAAATCAAAATCTTTCTACGGATCAATTCATGAAAATTCAAACTCGAAACATCATAATTTAACAGGATCAACTTGCCGGTGTGCGATATAATAGGTGCACGATATTAATGAATATGAAGGGTCCTTGCAATATTTTATTTATAGTATGTGCGAACCAACTCCCCAGTGTGCCGACCAAAAAAACAAAAGGAGCTCCCCAGTGTACGATGTAATAGGTGCACGATGTAAATGAATATAAATGGCTCTTGAGTGTTTTTTTCAAAGGACAATAATTATTTGACGGCACAATTATTGATATTAATGAATATAAATGGCCCTTGCATAATTTTATTAAAGGACAATAATTATTTAACGGCACAATTATACTTCCATAAGAAATGGTTGGATCTTCGCCTCTTATTTAATCAAGGTAATCGTATTTCTTGTTGCAGATATAACATCCGTTGGATTTTTTGTGTTTTTTAGAAGAATTCCATCTGGAACGTTTCCTTCTTAAGAATCGCCATATGCGCCTTCTCTTTGAATAGATGCTGAAGTTCAAGTAGAAATAGGGAGCACATCCTAGCTTCTTAGATGGGTAGAATGATTTTTAAAATATTTCTTTGAAACCAAACGTACAGCTAGAAAGAAAAACACACTTTCCAACTTCCCGTCAAGACCAAAGCATTCACGGCATTTATCAACATGTATGTGACACAAAGTCCAATGGGTGGATTCAAAACAACCAAGATGAAACCCGATTGGCCTAGTAGAGCCTATCCACCAGAAATACCCACGTACATTCAGACCAATATCCTTTTCGGAAATCTTCAATATCAAAAGTTGATATTCAAATAAAGTTTTTCAACATGAGCAGTCCGTCGCTCCCACTCATGGTTTTATCCCAACTAGATGTTCCATTCAGTTCCATAGACATTCCATCAAGTTCGGCTCATGGCACATCCACTTCCCACCATTTTCCACATAAAAAGAAGAAACCCTAAGAGATTATTGAAGATGTATCTTTGGTAATTTTGGAAGTTCAAGGACTCGTTAAAGAATACATAAGGGAGAAGGATGCAAATAGTTCGGGTGGTTAGGACAAAGACAATTTTAAAAAACCAATTTGTAAATATGACCAGTTAAGACTGTCAGTTAAAATATATAGTTTGAATAAATGATGTTACCGCAGCATAGTGTAGTGTTATTGTGGCAATAAACGATATTATTGTAGCCTATCATTGTAGTTCCTTTAGCACTGTAGTAATATTGTAGCAAATGAAAAAATTGTCGGTCCCGAATGCGAAGGTTGAAATTGTCAACTGCTAGTAGAAAAGAAAAGTCATGAGTCTCGAGTGTCCTAGAACTTTGTTTATCTTTTTTCTTTTCTAAATGCCTATAGAAAGGTATTTTTTTAGTAATAGTGGGGCAGAGTCAACCCTTCGTGATGTACAATAAATCCTTAAAGTTTTTTCCTTGTCTTCTTTTCTATTTGGTATGATCCTTTAAAAACCGCAGATGTTTCGATTAATCTTTGATAATATACTCTACATTTACTACAATGTAGAACATATGCATCAAAGTTCTATTATCATAAAATTTTCTATGATATGAATCAAAATTCGGAATGAAATTTGGTGGCTAGCAAGCAGTCTTGATTCTAAGGCCAAGAGAGCCGTGCATGTGAGATAACATATCTACCACAAACTCTATTTCATGTTCCTTGATTCATATCATAATGAAATATTGTATGGAAATGGGTCAAAATGAGTTAAATATATCTATTTTGATTGGACCATTTTTTATCCGATTCAAACCCGATCAATCCATTGGACGGGTCTATTTAAGGCCACCCGTCTCTATAGATCAAGCCGCATATGCAAGAAGTGATCATCACAAACTTAGCTGAAAAAAGCATTGGCAGCAACCCCACTTCATTTTGCTTCCATCTCCAGCCTCCAGCTGCAAATATATCATGGGAAGTCTCGAATGTGATTGCGAGCACCTGCTCAAAAACGTGGTTGGCGATGAGATTGCGATGAACCCTCTTGATATGGGAGAGTTCAGGCGTCAAGAACAGATGGTCGTCGACTTCCTAGTCAACTACTACAAGAACGTTGAGAAATACCCGGTTCTTAGCCAAGTCGAGCCCGGTTATCTTTCCAAATGCCTCCCAAGTTCTGCCCCGCAGGATGAGGAACCCCTGGAGGCCATACTTGACGATGTGCACCGTTACATAGTCCCGGGCTTGACTCATTGGCAGAGTCCCAATTTCTTCGCCTACTTCCAGACCAACACTAGCACTGCAGCAATCCTCGCCGAGATGCTTTGTGCGGGCTTCAGCGTGGTGGGATTCAACTGGGTCTCGTCCCCCGCCGCAACTGAGCTTGAGAGCCTAGTCATGGACTGGCTCGGGAAGATGCTGGAATTGCCAAGGCCATTCCTCTTTTCAGGGAATGGCGGGGGAGTCATTGAAGGGAACACCACCGAGGCCATCATTTGCACTCTCATTGCTGCGAGAGACAGGGTCCTGAGGAGGTCGGGACATGATTCCATCACGAAGCTTGTTGTCTACGGGTCAGACCAAACCCATTGCTCGTTCCAGAAAGCTGCCCGGGTCGTGGGAATAGAACCACGGAACATCCGGGCCTTGAAGACGACGAAGTCAACCTTGTTCAGTTTATCCCCGGACTTGCTAGGGAAGGCAATCCGTTCTGACATCGATGCGGGGCTAATCCCATTGTACCTATGCGCCACTGTGGGGACAACTTCAGTCACAGCTGTGGACCCACTGTCACCTTTATGCAAAGTGGCGAACGAGTTCGGCATGTGGGTTCATGTTGATGCCGCATACGCAGGGGCTTCGTGCATATGCCCGGAATACAGGAAATTCCTCAATGGGGTCGAATTTGCAGATTCATTCAGCTTCAATGCACACAAGTGGCTTTTGACCTCTCTCGATTGCTGCTGCCTCTGGGTAAAAGACCCGAATGCCCTCGTGAAGTCCTTGTCAACGGACCCTGAGTACCTCAAGAACGAGGCAACCGAGTCAAATCAAGTTGTTGACTACAAAGATTGGCAACTTTCTCTCAGCAGGAGGTTCAGGTCATTGAAGCTGTGGCTTGTGCTCAGGATGTATGGCGTGCGCAATCTGAGGAGTCACATAAGGAACGATTGCAGATTGGCTAAGCTCTTTGAGGAGCTCGTGGCTAAAGACTGCCGGTTCGAAGTCGTTTTCCCGATAAACTTCGCATTGGTTTGTTTCAGGATTCATCCTTCGGCGGTCGCCAGCATGGTGAATGGCCATGCAGTGGGAAACGAACACGGCGAAGCATGGGAGCTAAACGAGGCGAACAAGCTCAATGCACAGTTACTTCACGCCATCAATGCTTCGGGTCGGGTCTTCATGACGCATACAGTGGTCGGAGGAGTTTATGTATTGCGGTTCGCCGTCGGTGCAGTTTTGGTGAGGGAGAGGCACGTGATCATGGCCTGGAAGGTGGTGCAAGAACATGCGAATTCTCTCCTAAGCATGTCGGGGAGCAACGCTCCTCATGCTTGACGTGCTGCATCGTCCAGAATAAGCTTGCATAATCATTTACGGGTGTTCGCTCTGTTAGAGACATTTACGTAACACTTCTTTAGGGGTTGTGCGGCCGTTGAGAAGAGTGGCCTTTTCCAAGATGTTATTGTCGTGTCGGCAACGAATTAAATAAATTGCTTTGTATTGTTGTCCAGGATGGAAAGTCCAAGAAATTGTAAACCGGTTAAGATGAGTTTTAAGCGCGTTTGTCGTTGACTCGTTGGCAAAGTTGGATTGTCAAGCATAGGGCATAAATTACTACTCAATTTATTTAAGAACTAGTCAACGAGAGAGATCGAGTCACCTGGCAAAAGATTAGATACACTTCCGGCAATCCATTCGGCGATCGGCTCGATTCTCGAAACAATCAATATTTTAGATTGGACCATAGACTATAAAGGTGATGTTGACTAACCAATTGACCATTGACACAAATCACGATGATTCTGACATTATGTGTAACATCAATAGTTACACATAATTGGTCGATTTATCAATCTTGATAAGTCACCATCACAATATTATTCCATTAAAGCATGCAATTGTGCCATTGCTATCTAAAATGTTGAAAATACAGTGATTGCTAAAACGGTATGGGTGGCATTTATTGCTTCTTTTCATCACTTTTCATCTATGGACAGCCAATTGTCCAACGTATTTCAGCGTTTGACAATACTCATTATAATAAGCAATACCTGCAACTAGTGTGGCATGATAGCTTCATGCCAAAAGTTTATGGCCTTCAATCAACCGGAGAGGGAATAACTAAGCAAGATTTACCAAAATGCCATTTCTTTTTTCCCTATCTAATCTTGGAATTGTTAATATATATGTAAAAAACACAGACACGGGCACTTAAGCATTGTTTATTTTACAAAAAATGAATGATTTAAAAAATATTTAAAAAAAACAATTGCTTGTATTATGGACAAAAATAAATAAACAAAAAATATTTTCATTGTCCATGGAAATATTGAAACATAATTTGTTATTGAAAATGAAAACTTTTCTTGTTGATAAATTATTTCAACTGATATGAGCGATTATTTTTAGAAAAATACTTTTTAAATAATTTATTTTCCACAAAACAAACAAAACATTAATTTTATCAAATTAAAGATTTAAATCTTTTTTTGAAGCAACAATTTGATCCACATGTTCTTCTTTTCTTTCATTGCAAGTGATAAAACAACATTATTTGTCACTTGCCAAAAATCGAGAAAAGTGTTAGAAAAGTCTTAAACTTTTTACATTGGTGCTGATTTAGTCAAAAACTTTTTATTAGTACCAATTTAGTCCGAAACCTTTGAATTTGATGCCAATTTAGTCCTAAACCTTTTATTGGTCCCAATTTAGTCTTAAAACTTTTAACCTAATGCCAATTTGGTCCTTCCGGCTAATTTTGACCGGATTTTTTTGAAGTTTGCTCCAGCGCGTGTTTCTAATTTCATCTCCTTCGTAAACCAGTGTCCCTTATTGCTTTTAAAGAAGAAAATTTCCACATTTGAAATTCTTTTGAATTATGTTAGCTCAAGCAAGCTAATATTCTATTTCACAATTGAGGAAGTTTTCTTTCTCGTTTTGACTCACCACCACCATGGCACCGACCAACGTCGAATGGCCCTCGCTTGAGGCAACGGATAGAAGAACAATACGGAGAAGTAAACTAGCCATTGTTGGGTTAGTGAATTTAGAAGTAAAAGAATAACAAGGAGTTCTTTTCTTTCTCGTACCTAAAGGCTTCACAAATCCTAGATAAAGAAAAAAGGGAAACTGAAATCAGTACAAATATCAAATTGCTCTAAGAAGTAAGTCCCCATTAATCATTACATTAGGGTGAATAAACATTATGTATCACCACATTGGAGTGAATTGATATTCATAACTCTCATGAGAGAATAACTCTCGTGAGTGGGTATCTATGTCATAAATATTATTTGATCCAAGTTAGAACAACAGAAATAAGAGTGTTGACTCCTTTTTTTAGTGGCTGAACAAGTAAATCACACGAGAACGAATTGATTTTTAATGAACATAAAAAGCAATCATGACCCATTGTTACGCAATGTGGGACAATATTTCAACACTCCCTCTAACGTGAAAGTCACGTGCAAACATATTTCTCTCACGTGCAAGTCATGTGCAAGTGTCATGGGTCGACAGTTCCTTGGCAGCGGAATAAATTGTGCAACGCTTGCTGAGCGGAATTAACTAGGCCAACCTTCGTTTATTAGTTGTCCCAGAGAATAATATAATGAATAGCTTCCTTCTACAAGATCATACCTCTCCTAGCTTAGCTTGGGTGTATGGTCTATCGAGCGAAATAGCATATCACTTTAGGCTCAACAATTGATTTCGACCTGCCATGACCTTATTAGAAGATCAGCATCAACTCCCAAACAATTTGTGCATGGAAGGCCATCCCCTCCTCTCTTTAGAGCTCCTAAGTAATATAATCCTTTGATCCTATATAACTCCTAACACCAACTATCCTAACACCACTCCCATGTATCAGTCGTATTCATCCCCTTTGCATCACACTCTTCACCCAATAACCCCAAACTCCATTAATAAAGGCCATGAGTACAGGAGGTTTCCCGAACCATGACATTTTCCGCCACTCAATTCTACAACACCCTCGTTGTGGTTGTTCTGCCGCTTCCCTGCGTTTTCTTAACCATCAATGCCATTCCTTAAGGCTTACATAGATGGCAATGCTCGCCCAACAAATTAGGTCACTCCACTCCATTAGTTGCTTCCCCATATCAAAGCCGTTTGGGGCACCCCTGGCGAACTACACTCCTTTGGCAGTACCTTCTTTCACCTACTAAGCTCCTCATAATCTTTGCAAGCCAATGGAGGGTATCCCCTTGTTGGAAACGTGATAACACACCTCCTCTTAAGATTGGTCCATTGATCCAAGAACATTATCCCCATTCAGTGAGTAATTGAGTTCCTTCCCATGCCCCCCTTGCCATCCTAAAAGCTAGACGAGAGCCACACATTGTCCAGGCCCTTGTGGCCTTGACAATCACTCTCTACCCTCATAAAATCAGGAAAACCACAAACTTTTCCCCGAATCACCTATTTACTAGAGGGATCCCTGCTCCAATACCATTTATCACAGATCGGTAATTCTTGAGCCACAGAATAACCTATACGGCACCAAGTGAGCAGAATTAACTAGGGCTGGCCCTCATTTTTTAGCTATCCCAGAGAGCGATATTGTGAATAGTTTCCTTGTACAAGATCATACCATCCCAACTTATCTTAGGCGTCTAGTCCATCAAGTGAAACAGTAGATCACTTTAAACTCGACAACTGGTTTCGGCCTACCATAACCTCATCAGAAGAGCGGTATCAGGTCCCAACCAGTTTGTGCACTAAAGGCCAACCCTGCCTTCAAAGCCTTTAAGTAACATAATCCTTTAATTCTAGAATTCTTAACACCAACTGTCCTGACACCACTTCTATGAACCAGTTGTATTCATCTCATTTGCACCACTCACTCTTCACCCGAAAACGCCAAGCGCCACTAACAAAGGTCACAAGTACGGGAGGTTTTATGAACTGTGACACAAGCATATGAGATTTAGATAGCTCACAAGCTTGTATATTATCAATGTAATAATTTTACTTTGACTGAACACGTGTCAAAAAAAATTATTTATCTCATCACTTAAGCATTTTCATGAATAAATTAATCTTTTATTTACAAACAATGGAATAATAATTAATCCTTCATAATGAAGTCTCAAAAATAAAATTATTGATATTGTTAACCAAAATGAATATGAATGCGAAAAAAAATATAATCATTTTGCAAGCTAGCCGTTCAAAATCTAGATAAATGACATTAACTAAGGATGAAGGCTTTCTCTCTCTTTTTGTGTCAAATTTGAGCTTGATGTTTTTGAATGACTATCTTACTTCTACATTGGCAAGAACACTAAGTATGAAACCAGTTGTCTAGATATTTTACAATGAAAAATGCCATTTCTTTACCTCATGGTACTCTATCTATCCAATTTTCTTGAAAAATTATCCATCATTATTGCTTAATGTCTCTATATTCTTTACAACTTCAATAAATCAATCACTTTTTCTAATTTATAGGCTAGAAAATTAATCAAGTCTGTCAAGAATGATGGAATTTTGTCCCTAAACAAAAATATCGATACTGTACACTCTTGCATTGTCCTCTTTCCAGTGTTCATAGAAAGTAGGGAGTCAAGGATAATGTGTCTACACTGGATATAAACTCACGCGATATTATAAATTAAACTTAAACCGACCCTACATGGGATCTGAGGCTTGCTTTAGGTCAGTTTTCGCTTCTCCGGAATGGTCCTCGATGGTCCATTTATTCATGGTCGCTCCAAAGCGGTCCAGGCCTGTTGCTGGGCTATCTTTAAGCCCCGGAATGGGCTCAACATCAACTGTCTAGACCATCCTCCGTCTGAACAGTGAGCGTGCAGCCTACTTTTGGTTGGCGCAGGCTTCTCCCGGCTGGTCCTCGATGGTCCCTTTGGTCCATGATCGCTCTAGGATCGCCGATGCCCGTTTCGGGATTGTTTTAAAGCCCGTGAGCGGCCTGAATGTCCGCCATCGAGACCCTTTTTCGGTTTGAATAGTGGGCGTCCAGCCCACTTTCAGTCGATTTCGTTGTGATGATAATTGTGTTTACCGTACATTTCGTTGTACACGTTGAACTATAAGGAATTTGTCATAGAACCCTTTATGAGTAATTTTATTATATATTGTAATTTCATATTGTGATGAAAAATATTTTGCGTTGATCTCTTAATTATACTTATTCATCAAATGTGAAATAGGTAACCCTACACTGTTAATTCTTGCAAAATTCCATAATAAACAATTATATTTATTCATATATTATATAGGTATTTATATATATAAGCACTTATCTCCAAACATTTAATAATTTTAAACAATCATACCTATATTGATTAGTGATTTATTTCCAAAACATGCATAAGACTTAGAGATGCAGAGTTAAAATTTTGCTAAAAAGACCTTAAAATTTAAATAAACTGCTGGATAAAATTCGTACATGAGCAAGCCATGTGGTGCTATCGTTGTAGCCAAAACCACATAGAATGTACCGAATTCAAACAATCACACGTATACTAAACCCCTTAAAATACGAAGTTCTAATGAACTTCTTATACAAAGTTTCATTTGGTACTTCAAAGTCTCCGACTAAGATTATATAGCAGTTTCGTCCTAATTGCGGAGGCAATTCGAATCAAGAAACTTTAATCCATCTCTACTGCTCATTACACACTTATGTTAGAAACATTGTGACCATGAACTCACCACCGACAATGCTCAATTGTTTTTCAATGATAATGATTTAGGATAAGTACACTATAAGTCATAAAACTTACCACTAAAATGCAATTAAATCCTAAAATTTTTAAAAATTACTATCAAATCTTAAAACCTATTACAAAAATATAATCAAATTCTAAAATTTTCAAAAAAAAAAAAGTGTAATCAAATCTTAAAATTTGTCAAGTTTGTACAATCAAGTCTTAAAAGTTGTTAGCATTTTCCATTTGTCAAGTTAGATTATGTCAATGGAATAACTTGATTACACTTATTGAAAGTTTGAGGATTAAATTGTACTTTTGTGATAAAATTTAAGACTTGATTGAATTTTTTCAAAAGTTTTAATATCCAAATACACTTTCATAATAAGTTTTACAATCTTGTGTACACTTGATTTATTGGTATTCATTTGACACACCCAAAACATGGCCTATACAAAGGCTTGCAGGTTGTACGGTCCAAATCGAGCTGTCACAGAAAACAAAAGGAGTTTCAACGGACTGCAGCAAGGAGAAAATGGTGGCTCGGCTGGTGCAGCAAGTAAAACTTTTCTGAATCCGGATTCACTTGGACCCATATTGGCAATTATGTGGATTCCGAGTGTATTCCATAAGATCGATGCCCGCAATGGATTTGGGTTATGGATTCGGATCAATGCAAGACTTACCCAAAGGAGCGAGGAACTTGATGGGACGCCCGATTTGCAAATGTGCAAATTTCATCCATTAAAATTGCCAGATTTTTGGATCGGAACAACAAT
Organism: Angophora floribunda; assembly: GCA_014182895.1. Lineage (NCBI taxonomy): Eukaryota > Viridiplantae > Streptophyta > Magnoliopsida > Myrtales > Myrtaceae > Angophora > Angophora floribunda. The sequence goes on from CM024709.1 coordinate 21,195,075, forward strand.
TTGGTCATCAAAATTGGGAACATAGAGACGACATTATCTGGTCCAGTTCAAGCATATTCAACCTGAAGGCTAACGTCAAACAGAACCGAGATCAAGAGGCATGGACCTGAACCATCTTTTCCATTTCATCCAATTGGTTCAGGCTTCGCTCACTAGCCTACTCCATTCTCAGTGAAGACATTTGCCCAGTAGTGCAAAACAGATTCCGTTCAAGATGACCTAACCAAGATTACTCAGCTCAGTTAAACAGCCAGTGCAATGGTACAATATATCCCAGTCAAAATTTCTTATCTCATTTCTACTGGGATTACCAGCCTGACCTATTTCATGATATAACGGAACTAAGCAGTGGCAAGCTTAATTACAAGAAGCCAAAGAGGACTATGTATGGCTAAACCTTAAAGACAAGATTTGTCTGTTACTCCGTCATCTAAAGTTGCAGCATTGGGCTTGACCCCTCGCCAATTTGTCCCACAAACAGATCATCTGCCTAGGAGACTGGTAATGTGCAGTGTAGTAGTCTTCCATGCAACCGTATTGGCAAAATTTCCAGCTGTGTGAGTACTGTACAGGCACAGAACTGTTAAATCGCTCCACCCATATCCCCATGCTCACATCCTCCATCTTGAAGAGCTACCCACAAACAAATAATATAACAGTTCAGCCACTAATGAGAAAAGCTCAGAGGATATATGTTCTTGTGAAAACCACCCAGGCGTTAAATAAACTCACCCTGAGGCTTCGGTTTCTACGTTGAGAAACGATAAACTTAGCAATATCACTCGAAATGACATATCCAGGTCCGTTGGCATATGGAGGGTATATTTCTTCTGACCATTCCTGTCATGTTGGAGAATAATCATCACTTTGAGAGAATTATCATGTTGGGCAAAGAATGCAGACAATCTGTTATGCATTAAGTGTACTCTTCGAATTGCTCAGCAAGATGCATAGCAAAAGGTCCATTTTAATGAAACTGAACTTAGTCATCAACAGGGTATGCAGAAATTATATGTGCATGCATCTAGTGAACTTTGTTGGTTATCTCATCTGAGAACAGGAAAGATCTGATGACTGACTATCAAGCTGCTAAGTACCTTTGCTAACAGAAAATGTCTAGCAATCCAGCAATAATCATCTAATTCCAAATAGTAAATAAACAACAAACTGGCATTGCATTCAATAATTAGTATAAACACAGAAGCCTCCTACCTCATAAGTAACCGCCCACTTTCCATTTCTGAGTGGACGATGCAAGAGATTGAGATTGCCCATATAAAGAGACTTTTTGGAAGAGATGCCGTCAATTTCATTTAAGACGGCATCCACCCTTACAAATGTATCATCATCACATTTCATTGTAAATGCCGCTGTCACATTCTGAATCTGCATTCAGGATGATGAGCTAGTTAAAAGTAGAGTTCTACTACACAATGTTCAAATTGGGTAGACAATTTCAGGTAGATATACAGTAACTAAACAAAATCTTACCCCAAACTCACATATCGCAATAGTTTTCAGGACCACAAGCTCATAACGATCCATAAATGGCAAAATAACCATATCACCAAAGTAGGCAGCCTCCTTTTTCAGCATTGCATTCACCTCCTTCCTTGGATTCTAAAAACAATATATAAAAATCAGACTGCAAGTTGGCAATTATGCAAAGATTCTTAAAATATGAGCAGAAAAGAGGATAATATACTTTACAAGTTTACATAAATCTGTACTGTTTTACAGACATAATTCGATGTTAAAATTGTCTGCCCATGTACAAGCATTTGTCATAATACTCCACATTCCAAAGGGCATTTGTTTGGAGATGAAAGAACTCTTGAACTTCAATTTTCCAATAGATCTGGTCAATTATTAGTTGATGACCAACTGCTTACAACACAACACAGTCACACTCTCAAGTCAACGCTCCTACCCATATTAATCAGTGAATCTTTTAACTTAGGCTGTCCGATTCCTTCCATCTCTCTTTTTTCTGGTGAATGATTCCATCCATCTCAAAAGCCACAGTTGCATTAGTTTCTCACCTGGAAATAAGTTTCACATGAAGTTTTCCACAGTGAAAATTGTCAGCAACAGATTTCATCAAATGATGACATGATAACTACTTATGGTTATCTCAAACATAAATTATTCTTTTCCATTTTTCCCAGTATCATTTTAGTTTTTACTACTAAGTAAATTTACTTCAACACACCCTCAATTTTAAATACGTTTCAGTGCCAACCCATGCATTTGAAATTATGACGGAGACTGTGAAGCCCCTCCTGTGCTTTATGAAATACTGACTTTGACTCCCTTAAGTTATTGGACCAAAAGCATATAGAAAATGCATCATTAACATGTAAACAGACAGATCAGTCAACATTCACTCTGTTGATATAGTGGAAATACAAACATGTTGTCATGTGGATTGCTGCTGCTACAAGCAACTTGGGCCATTCAGAATCTATATAGATTGCTTTCATGCCTGAAGGGTCATAAAACTGAACCACATCATCAAACCCAAGTTATTTGAACATAAAGGCTTATTTAGGATCTTGTCAGTGTACTCTTACCATTTTTGTCCAAGAGGGTCTGAGTCATTACCAAGAGAAAAGACAGCATAGCAGATGTCAAAGTCATTTTTCTAAGTTCCCATAGTTTTAATTCCTACTTTAAGAAGTAATCTTTGAATAACTCCTTCAGTAAAGTTTACAACTTTGATTACTAACAAACAATAACAACTACAAAAACTCAAATTAGCAAGGAACCACAAGTCACACAAATAACCAGTCCAATAGAATATATAATTTTGAGAGCAAATCTGATTCTCTCTTACACATGCTCAACTTAAAATTTGACGCTGGATAAACAATAGTTATAGTCAGCATGCCAGCAACCTTACCAGTGCAACAAAAAAACGAGCTACTACATCTGAAGACTTTATTGCTGCTGATTGCATCCAGGTCTTTCTGATTGCCATGCGTTCTGCGAAGTGGTTGGTTGCAGAAAGAACCCCAACAAAAAGCCTAACTGGTCTTTTAGGAAGAGGACCAGCTTTCCATTTCTCAGACATCTCCAAAACTCTTTGAGGAGAAAAACTCGGATGGGAAGTTGGGAGAGAGGTAGCATAAACTTGATGAACATCAACATTTCCTTTTATTGCTAATCCAGTTGCATCTTCAAGTGTAAATCCCTATAGATACAAGGGAGAAAGAAAGGCTTTAAAAGATACCATAATTCAACACAAGATAAATAAATGATCTAGCATCATTCTACTCTAATAAATAGGAATCATCCAAATCAAATAACAATATCCCAGATGAAGAGAGATTCGCCAGTTTATAGCAAAAGCCCCAGGAAAATTGCTATGTCATTGGATGTTAAAGCAAAAGCAGATGATATCTATCTGAAGGAAAATATTTTTAAAGAAACTGGAAGAGTTGCCTCAAGAAGTAAAGCTCATGAGATAGTCTCTCATTCAAACAACATACCGTCCGATAAGGAAATGAAGAAATATGCCGACCCCCAACATTAAGATGGTAACCATCAACACCTGCACGAAGAGTGAGAATAAAGAGCCCACCCTCCACAAAAGGGAAAGGCCATGTCACTTCCGGTTTCTGCTCACGTCCTATAAATCTCTTAAACCATGATGTTGTCTTGGACTCTTTCGCATCAATGATATCATTCCGCATCCATTTTTCGCACCTCGCATATCCATCAACTGCCAGTATGCACAAGGAAAATGTCATATATACAATATGATAACCATGTAGCTTCTATCAGTTCCAAACATTTCACTATCACTATTCTCTCATAAACCATATCAATTGATGAATATCCACCCATTAATTAACACCACCATAGAATGTAAGAAAGGACCGTGCAAGAAATTCTACTTGGAATTACCAAAAAAGGTCCAACTTAATTAATTTGAAGGAAAAATCACAAACAAACAGTGAGCTAATTAGCAAAATGACTAATTAACTACTAGATGGAAACTATGCTTATAATTCTATTTCTCTAGCTTTACAATCATATATAAGTATTGCTTTTCACCCCTCTCCAATGTTACACTTTCCACCCAAGATTTTAATTGTATCCCTCGGCCATTTCCATACTGTAATTTCCCTTCCATCAATATTTAACCAATTCGAGCAACCAAGTGACAAAATAAATAAATAATAATTAATTAACAGAAAGTACAGCAATCAATGAACAATAGTTTACAAATACTAGAAGGATAAAACACAATTTTAGCAGGAAAAGAAATTCCCATATGTATCAGCACAAGACACAAAGTGCAGCCAATGATACACACCCACAGTTAAACGGATCTAAAATGAACTGGAATCATTGCACAGGAATATTGTTTTGAAAGGCTTAATTGGTAAAATGACACCTAAGCTTCTTCTAGGAAAACCTGAAACATATAAAAAGAGGTCCTACAAGCTTTTTCAGATAAAATCACTGCAGTGGCAATGCCACTTCACTCTCAAATCACCTTGATCTCAGTTTCTGCACCAAGTTATTAGAGACAAACAGAGCTCGGTGACTCCATATACAACACATCTGGGAAAGACAAACACAATCCCTTTCCTGGGCTAAAGAGTCAATGTATGTAGATATCAAGTGGATACCCACTGTTCTGAAAACCACTTACGGCAGAAATAATACACAGCTACTCTTTCTGTAAAATGCCTACCCTAATGTAAGCCATCTGTCTCCACTCGAAAATTTCTTATGTTTATAGTACAAGTACCAAATACTGTGTTTTTACATATATAAAAAATAGAATGGGGCGAAGTTCGTGAGAGACCAAAGTTTTTTTTAGGTTCAAATATAAATCTGGTCCCTCGACTGTTGCCATTTACACATTTGGTCCACAAACCCTTTTGTTCACTATGTTCCATAGAAATTGTACAAAGGGTTGATCCTGACCTCCTCCAGCACATTTTTCAAGCAACATCAACCACTTTATCAAAAATTGTGTTCCCACTTTTAAGGGCTTCATGATTATTTATACGACCAAACCAAAGTTTCCAGTTCATCCATGTTGCCAATCTCTGACAAGAACTATGTCACAAGAAACAAATCAACCCTTGTTTTTAAAAGATTGGAGGATAGCATTGTGAATAAAAATAGCTCAAGAATCACATGGTCAAAATGACACAAAGTTTCCAATTTTTACTCTCATCACCACCAAGCGAGCCTCTCCATGGAGAAAACCAGTATTTGCATAAAAATTGACAATGTGAATCCAACACTTCCTTGTACAGGACCAAAAAGAAGGCAGTAAACATCCCACAAATTCAGCAAAGTATTGATCCATCCATTGACAACAACAAAATAGCCTCTTTTTGACTGCTTGTCATGAGTCAACATACTTCTCATTGGAAGAAGTCCTCTTTAGACTATTGAGTTGACAGCATTACAGATTATGCTGATGTTTGTATGCCTCAACAAGGAAAATAGGATCTTATTTAGGTTCAATATGGATGCCTAATGGATCAGATCCAGAAATAGAAAGAATCCAGGACTTTAAGCACCCAGAAGTGGGGAAGACAACATAAAGCACATAAAAGAAAATTGATGATACTGCCGGTAAAATCATAATTTAATAATTAGGATCATATATGAAACAAGAACATCAAATCAAGTTTAAAATCATAAAACCCAAATTATACAATTCCATAGATAAAATATATTGAGGTCATTGGATACAAACTATGGAAAAGAGTCAATGATGAGATTTCATTAATAAGATTAGAATCCTGTAAGAATGCTATCCAAACCTTTAGAAAATCACACGTTCTAACATCCAGATCAAAACTTTAAAAGCAACTGTAGGCCCACATTGACACCATTTAACCCCTTAACCTTAATAAAAGCACAGGTAATCATTTAACATAGAAGCAAGATTGTCAAATTAGATAAAAACTCTTAATAGTCAGTCAGAACTTTTCATATTTTCCTGAGCCCAATTCCCTTATAAACCCTCAACTTTAGGTGCAATCCCAATCCTGCCCAGAACTTTTTCTGTCTAAAAAAATCCCCAACTTTCACTCTAGTCCCAATCTGCCCACATATCCAAAAAGAACCACTAGTTCCTTCAAATCAACATCAAAGCCAGCTAGAGGTTTATTATCAAAACTTGCATCTTCATCAAGCTCCATACCTTTGTATGAAACAACAGGAGCCTCCTAATGCTGATAATCTTGAAGAAAGCAGGGGCGACTTTGGATGTGTGGGTAGATTTGAGACTATGGTGAAAGTTGAGGATTTGTTTTAGACAAAATTTTCAGAGAAGAATTGACATTAAACCTAAAGTTTGGGGACTTTTTTTGGGAATCAGCCCTATTTTCCTGGAGTAAGACATGACAAATCACACTTACAATGACAGCAAGTATTCCTGAGAAATCAAAAATCAGTAAAAGATATACACTCACCAATACTAAACAGATGAAGACTGAAGACACTTCAAGACTACAAGAAATTTCAAAGGCGAAATAAAAAAGTAAAAAAACTTACCTAGCATGTCTTCATCATTCTTGGATGATAAACCGTTGCACCTTTGAGCTGTTCCCCATTGCATTCTATAACAAGTGTTGTGCTCAATAACCGGCCTGTGGCTCCAATCACCCTTTAATCTTGGGTTCAAATGTAAAATCTTGGGAGGCTCCTCCCCATCTACAGCCTTCAACCCCTGCAATTCAACCATAAACTGCGAGACCATAGCCACACCATTGCCACTCCTTAACTTTGCAAGTTGTGGGACATACTCCTGATGGGCATGATGAGGAGTTCCAACCACAGTAATCGAAGATCCTGCAGAAAGCCCACAAGGAAGAAACATGAGTCTATCTCCCTGCGCCAATTCTTCCCCACTCATTGAAACCCACGAAGGACATGACTCTGTTGGCCCCTCCAAGAGTGAAGTTTGTGCAGTCTCATTCAGCCTAAACTTGCCCAATTCCTGCCATGCTTTTAGCCCCAAACTCCAAGCCTCATCTGCCATCCTCTCGAGCACCGATAGGTCGCTTGTCCTATTCCTCCGCCTCATGATTTCTTCCATTATTCGTCCGTAGTGGGGTTGAGATATCTTAGTGCCCCTAGAACCACCTATTTCCACCTCTGCATGTCCCTCCCTAGGCATTTTTAAAACATTTTGGCTTTGAAAGTCTTCTAAACTCTGGTGAAATTTATCCTCGTGGACAGAAGTAATGAATGTTTTGCTTAGGCTCCCATCTTCAGGATCCTCTTTTATCGACCCAATGGGGCTATCATCTCCACTCATCGACGTCGCCAACTCCAAGAACTTTGGGAACTTGAAGGTTATGAAAAGCAAGTACAATGCCCCTACAACCAGCAACAGGTGCGAAAGCTTGAGCTTTCTGGCACTCGCCGGTTCGAATTTCAGCCTCTTCATTTTTGTTAATCAGCACCCTGATAAAGAACACGCCCCCAACAATATCACCAACCGCCTACCGGAATCATTTCGCAAACGGATCAAAACCAAAAACCCAAGAGACCATCTCCCCAACATCTATCTTAAAAACCCATCAACCCATCAATGCAGATCGACAAACCTAACCGCCCAAATCGCGGAAACGTCCGGCAAAAACTCACAGCCGGGAGACGATCGAAACCGAGAATTCAGCGAACGCCACCGAGGTCAACAACCACGTCGAAACGAATCCCGTCCGGGAGCGAACCGCGAACCTTCGAAAATCAGCGGCGCTCCGCCGCAGTCCGGCGGTCGGCCGAGGCAAGGCCGGCGACCCAGATGGGTTCTCGACGGAGACGACGAATGTACCTCGAAGATCCCCTCAAAAACCCTGATGAACAACAGCCCAGAGACAGAAAGAGGGAGAGGAGAGAGGGAGAGGGACAATGTCAAAAGCTTGCTATAATAGAAGAACCCACCAAACTGCAGGAATGGAATTCGTGCGCCGTGCGCGCGGGGGCATTTTTCACCTGCGCTGCTGCGGGAAGGAATGTAGGTGACGTTAAATGCGTCCCGATCTTCCGCTTTTCGAGCCTGGCGTGGGATTGGATGGGGAGATCTGCTTTTTCACACATTTCTTTTTTGCTTTTGTTTCTTTTTATTGGATATTACGTTTGGTGGCCCCTTTGCAAGTAGTGACAATTCTTTTGCAAGGTGGGTTACTTTAAAGTAGTTTTGCCAAATAAATTAATCGAATCGAATATGAAGCTTGTCGTATATGATTCGATTTAAATTAACTCATTTAATCTATTTATGGTTCATTTATCGTAATACAAATCTATCAACACATAATCGACTTATACCCACCCCGATCCGACTCGACTCAACCCATATAACAAAATTAAAAAAGTTCATTTCTTATAATTTTAAAAATATATATACGTTGCTAAAACATTTTCATACAAGACAAATATAATGGACAATAAATATATTTTTCCAAAAAAATTGAGGCTCCATTTGTCTTTTCAATAAGTCATTTTTCATGGGGAAAATATCAAAAACCACAAAATAAGCCACTTGTGACAAATTTACTCTAAATATTTTTTTGTAACACTAAAACTCAAAATATGTCATTTGTAACAAATTTACCTTGAATTTTTTTATGACACTAAAAACCCCAAATTATATCCATTGTAACACATTTACCTCAAAATTTCTTTTGTGACACAAAAATTCTGAACTTATACTCATGTGACATTTACCCCTAAACTTTTTGGTCAAAAGGCATTTTCATCTCTTTCCATTTTATGTTTTTTTTCTTCTTTGTTTTTTCCTTTCCTCTCTCTTCCCTCCATCAGTCATGGCGAAGGAAAGCCAACAAGGGCACCCTCATCGGCATCGGACAAGGGTTGCCCTCCTCAGCTTCCCTTCATCAACCATGGTAGAGAGAAGAGAGAAGAAAGGAAAACAAAAAAAGAAAAAAGAAAATGTCATTCAATCAAAGAGTTTAAAGGCAAATGTATCACAAGAGTATAAATTCTGGATTTTTTATGTTACAAAAGAAAGTTTAGAGTAAATGTATCACAATAGGCATAGTTTAAAGTTTTTAGTGTTACAAAAAAAAATTCATAGTAAATCTATCACAGTAATATAATTTGGGCTTTTTAGTATTGCAAATAAAAAAATTTTAAATTATCACAAGTGGGTTTTTAGTATTTTCCATTTTCCAAAAACAACATTTTCTAATGTTTTCAAAAAAAATAAATTTATTCACATTTAGTATGGAAAATACATTTTCCTCCATAAATTTTTAAATTTTTTAAAATCGGTTTTTATTTAAATTTTTTAATTTTTAATTTTTCCTTCTTTTTGTTCCGATCACTAACCACGATGATGCTCGACATGACAACATTTTCTAATGTTTGCATGAAATCTAAAAATAAATAAGAAAAATATATTACAAAAAAAAAATTAATGGTAAATCTATCACAAAGTGATATAATTTGGGGTGGAAAAAAAATTTAAAAAAAAAATTATCACAAATGGCAGTTTTCCTCCATGACAACATTTTCTAATGTTTGCATCAAATTTAAAAATAAATAAGAAAATTTTTAAAAATCCAATTTTTATTTTTTTTAATTTTTTAAAATCGAATTTTTATTTAAATATTTTTCCTTCTTTTTGTTCCGATCACTAACCACGATGACGCTCGACAACCGGCCTAGTAAGCTCGAGCTGAGCCAACCTACAGTGAGCTAGAGTCTTGCTAGATCGGCAAGGCTTGAGCCTTACTAGCACTAGATGTTGGCAAGGCCATTGCCTCACCCAATGGTGAGCTAGTTGCTAGCCATAGGCCAAGGAAGATGGAAGAAGGAAGAAGAAAGAAAAAAATAGGACAGAAAAAAAATAAAAAATAATTATAATTTCGATTTTTTAAATATTTTTTTAAGACTAAAAAGGGAGAGAGTGTTTGTGAGCCTAAGGGGTTTTAAATTCAACCTATTTATACCAATTTATTTGTAGCCTTTATATTTAAAACTCATATGAGGTAGACTATTCAAAATTGAAGTGACCCAATGGATCATATATAGGTTTAAGATTAATTTTGACAAATCTAATTTTGTACCTTGGAGTCGAGAACTTGACCAAAGAACATCGGCTCCCTTGGTGGAATCAAGAAATTGTTCACCTAAGAATCGGATTACCCAACTCACAATGTCTTTAAGATATAATTATTTCTAAATTAGAGTATATTAATTCATTTTGTTGATAATTGGATTTCTTATGTTGGAATTTGATAATCTAAACTTATATTTTTACTTAGTATAAATGGATTTCCTACTTAACGTGAAAACTTAGTATGAGGGTTTTATCCCTTCATGAAAAGGTGAAAGAGATCTAGGTTTTTTTTCGAGTTTTAATCATGATTTTAGAGTTTGGCTTTGGACCTAAGCAGAATTTCCACAATGCATATTGCCTGTGCCCCCAATGCAGTTTTAGTTCTAAAAGAGAAAAAAATTAAAAAAGAAAAAGGATTATCGATTTGGTTCAGTCAATTCGGTTTTGCACAAGGAACCAATAACTAGATCGTTTATAAGGTTACAAAATTTGAGCTCATCCCTACATATAAGGGTAAGCATTAGCAAATTTTAGGTCCAATGATGATTATAGTGTTTGAATTTTTTCTCATTGTCCAATATCATCTCTAAGTATCCTTTTATTCAACACGATCCTTCCAATAAAATTTAATGAAATTTGCTAAAATGCCGTTAAAATTACTAACTCATTATTTTTTTTGTTCAATTTCGTTCTTAAATTTTATTTATTTGTTCAGTTTCCTCTTTAAACTAATCATTTTGGTTCTTTCTCCCTATTAGCCATCATTTGAGCATGGTGAGGATCGTCATATTTTCGATGAGATAAACCTCGATGAAACAATTTTTTTATGACGCTCTTGTAACTTGATTTGTGAAACAATTTAGAACGTTCCTTGCATTAAATTGACGTGTTTATTTACATTTCCTCACAATATCGTAAACACAAAATAAATTGACCGCGACTCCTCTCTACTTTTCAACTCGCGTATTTGATGTGTCTAGTAGACAACCTAAGACTAGGAAGATTCAAGGGGCAACATAAGCAATTACAGATTTTTGTAGTTATCGAAATAGCTTTGAATATGATTGGCAACTCTTACTGCAGGAAAGCAAGAACTTTCACGTTGAGTAACTTTTCTCATGCTTGGTAACTTGGGTAGTAAGCTTTCGTAACTTATTGATAGGATCTTGGTCGGGGCACTTGTAATATTGTTTTGCCGAAATTTCTCCCATGATAAAATACTTTTCACAGAAAGTCGTTATTTGACTTTAATTGAAGGAAATGGATTCTGCATCGATTCTAGATACAAAATATCATTTGTGGAAAAGGGGATCAATAGCTTTAATCCAATGGAATTGTGCAAACATAAACCGTATCCAAATTTAATCAACAACAAGGTGTGAAAATATAGATTCTATAACAAAATGTAAAGAAACTATGCCAGAATTTAATCAATGACAAAGCTTGAGAACGCAAAGATTTATGCTGAAATTTAATTGATGACATAACATTAAGGATAAAGATATACACCGAAATTTAATCAACAATGCAGATTTGGGGACTATAGCTAACAAAATACAATAGAATTTAATCGATGATAGAAGTTGGGAAACTATAAAATGCATGAAAGTAAAGATAACCGAAAAATAGTAAATTTATTTGATTTGTGGTGAGTAAGGGCACCTTAGTAGTCAATCAATACCATTAATAGTGGTTGTGCCATGATAATTTCTGAGCGGTTTTTCCAGCAATTGCATCCACATTCCTCCATCTTTTGAAGGTTTTCTGTCTATACTTTCACGATGCCATAATCTTGTCCTCCAATGGTTGTTCTTTAAAAGAACGTGACTCCGCAATCTTGATCATTTTGCTTTCCAATGATTTCAAACTTTCAACTACCACTTCATATTCTTTATGTATTCAACTTTCTCTTGGTGCCCTACCAGCTCATCAAGTTCATTTATCAATGTGTTTATCATCGTTAGTCATATATCAATCATATGTCATTATATAACAATAATTAATCAGCAACGATAATTGATATGTGTCGATATCAATATTGATTTTGTGGCCGTCAACAGTGGTCTCGTCTCCTCTTTTCCTTGATTGATGTGGCCGTTTTCACGGGGAAATGCAAAAAGACGGTATTTTTGAAAATCCAAAGGTAGGTGTATTGATAGCTATCATTTAATGAGTAGACACCTCAGTGGGGCATGGAAGAAGTATGGAACCGTGACACCTCCCCAGGCTCGGAGGGTTTGGCATGGCCTTTGATAACCAACAGGCCACCGACCTAACCTAATCCTAGAATTATGATCTTTTGGGATGAGCCTCTCTTCGTAGCACCATTGGTGAGTAGGGGTGTCAAAAGAACATGGGTCCACCCGACCTAACCTAATCCTAGAATTATGATATTTTGGGATCAAGTCAAGTTAAGCTGGTGCATGTTTTTTTCTCTCTCGGCATGTGCATAACAAAGATGAAATTATATGTCGATATCAATATCGATTTTGTGGTCATCATCAATGAGTCATGTGCTTGACAATATTCATCATTTTTATCACATGTTTACTCATATCGATGACTTAGTTACATTTTTGTACAGACATATGCCCCATTTAAAAGAATTAAAGGTACTTTTAATTTCTTTTTAAAAAAAAGTATTTTTAACATACGAACATCTATCCTGTGCACAATATTAGAGTGCCCAATGCACACTCAACTAGTTCGTAGTAGTATCCAGACATGTTGTCTTGATCGGCTCGATTTGCGAATTGCTATCATCATTACGTATCAAATCTCTATGGATTGTCACCTTCCCTGAGAAAGTAGATATCTCAGTTAAGATTGGAACCTAAACCCTAATATTTCCAGCTTAAAACCTTCCGTCCCTTTGTGCTCACATTCAGCCTTACTTACTGCCTTCCATGGCTCCACAACTCCCCAATATTCTTCTGCAGATGACATAGCCAAGTTCGACAGCTTATTAGAAGATGGGTGTCATCAAAATTGCCATCTTAATCTTCTGAACGAAATTGATGACTCTCCTGGTAAGAATGTTCCTTCCCCTTTTCTCCAAAATCACTGTCGGATGCCGGCATATCCCTCAAGCCTTGCTTCCCTCGGACAAGTGGGGAACCGCTTCCTTTTCAAAAACCCTCTGCTAAGGATGTTTGGATCATTGAATCTCGACGATTGAGGGGTTTTCCTCCTATCGGTTTTATGGCTGTCAAAGGTGGGTCGCGTGCTTGACAATATCCGATGCTTAAATCACGCATCCACTCGTATTGACGATCTGGTCACTTTTATGGGCAAACGAAATTATACTCAATGAGAAACTATTTATTATTTAAAGCATCGATTATAAAATTGAAATGTTTTTTAATTAGTTAGGAAAATTTCAAAAGAAGGCCCGGAGTGTTCTCATTTTCTTACATAAAAGCACAAAATGGATTTCGTTTCAAATAATAATCCGAAATATTATGGTGCTTCAAATAAGGGTCTGAAATGGATTTTGTTTCAAATAATGACTTGAAGTAACTATGTATGTTTTAAATAAGAACTTAACTTTCGATGATCAATAGTACTTTTGTCATTTATCCTTTTTTTTTCTTTTTCCTTTTTCTGGTTTTTTCTTCATTCTTTGTGCCCACAATCAGTGAAGGCTTGGTGACCTGGCTACTGAGCCCTGATCGGCCCTTACTAGTGGCTGGCGAGAGTTGTGAAGCCTCATCATCCTTTGCCAATGGCCACTAGCTAACATCGGAAAAAAGAAGAAAAGAAAAAAAGAAGAGAAAATTTGGACAAAAGCGCCCTAATTAGTTGGAAAATTTAGTTGGCTGGTGACCAATGAAATCATACTCTTATTTGAAATAAATATAACCACTTTAAGCCTTTATTCGAAAAAACTATGACCATTTCAGGCTTTTATTTAAAACAAAGTCCACTTTAGGCTCTTATTTGAAAAAATGATGGCACTTCAGCCTTTTTTTGGAATTTTCCCATTTAGTTATTTGTCCAATGCCCTTTTAATATTTATTAACATTAATAAATGATTTTAGTAATTTTTGAACCCATTGAAATAAATGTAGAGACTAAGTAGCATTGACACTAACATGCGATATGTGAACGACATAACATGACACGTCGACACATTGTTTCTTAAAATATAGAAAATTCTGACATATTGGGATGTGTTGTGTATTTAATGTATATTTCTATATATACATTATTATTTCAATCAAATTAATTTTATTTGAATTTACAAAATAAATAAATAATAATAAAAGAGTCTAGAATAAATTTACACTAAAACCATTAATCTAACATTTGGTAATATCATTCATTATTTTGATTTGACAAATTCAATTCCGTTCCAATAATTCATAAAATTTGGAGGAAAAAACAAGCAATCCACATTTTAGCCTTATGTGTTTGAACATGTCGAAAGAAAAAGATCAAAACAAACTTGGGGATGAATTGTATGTCACGGAAAGTGAATTAAAATAAAAGAGAAGATTATGTTTTTCTTCCTTCCCCATTTATTATTTTTATTTTTTTACATATTTACATATTTACCCCTCATTTATTGAAATTTTTAAAATTGATCCCATACATGTTGGAATTACATGTAAGAATTCCAAACTCAAGTGTCGGGAGAGTTAACCAAATGTCAAAGAATGGCACACACGTGTTGAAATGTCCGACATGACACGAAAATTCTCGGAGAATGTTAGTGCTTTCTAATGTATATGTATATGTTCTTATGCTAGTAACTTTGGGATAATAATAGTATTATTAAAAGGTGTTCATTTTGATGTCATAATGTTTTTTTCACTTCCTTAAGTGATAAAATTTTACAAAATCGATCATTTAAGTGTTATTGGTGATTTGCCTTGTCAAAAATTTTAATGTGGATGCTAATTGTCTTACATAACATTATTGATGCTAATATGAATAATTTTTCTTAATTTTATGAATTTTTTTATTTTTTTTTTTTTTATTTTTTTTGTTGTTGGGTGACCCCTGTTGCCCTTTAGGGCCTTTGTAGCTCCACCAGCCAAGGGCAAGTCCTTTGCGCCGGTGAGGGTCACCGGCGATGGCACAACAAAAAAGGGCAAAACAAAGGATAAATATGAAAAAATAAAAATATTCATATCGGAATGGAAAATTAAGGCCCTCGCCCACGACCAAAAACGTTTACTAATTCCAGATTTTTCAAGTGCTTTTTTAAACTTGGAAATTCTCATTGAGCACTCATCAATTTAATTATTGTTCTTGTTATGAATATGGTGATATGTATATACTTATTATATACAACCAACAATCTTTTTCCTCACTTAGGGCCTTTGTAGCTCCACCAGCCAAGGGCAAGTCCTTTGCAAACGGTGAAGATCACTAGCGACCTGAGACTCTCGTCGGCACAACAAAAAAGGGCAAAACAAAGGATAAATATGAAAAAATAAAAATATTCATATCGGAATGGAAAATTAAGTTAAAATAAACAATGCAAGACACTGACCCAAAAAAAAAACATTTAGAATGATTTGTCGGAAATGATATTCAAATAATGATTTTATTTCGATGTAATGAAGTGTGCTGGGAAAAAAAAAATTATGACACCCTTTTATTGTTTATCCCTCGATGAGTTTCCACAAACGTGAAAATTCGAATGGAGGCGACTTTCACGGTCACGTAAAGATCCGTGCTTTCGGACGCCGGGGCATAGGAACACCCTCCGACTTATTCGGCGATCCTGGTTCCATGGTATCCCGCCGGCGAAAGGACTCTCCGGAGCAGTTCGTCTGATAGGATTCCGACGTAAGCATCGAAAATGTCTCCAGCGTGGGCAGTTCGCGTGATCAGGGGTCGAAGGATGCTGCCCAGGAATCATTACCGCTTCGCGGGTCTCTCTCTTGCAGTCCAAGAACGTTTCTGGGCACGCCCATTAGCCTGTGCATCGACCTCATCTGAAACTCCTGCTTCCACTCTTGTTTCCGGGCGGGGTTCCGCTGTCCGGCCTAGGGGAAAGGATGGTTTTGATGGGTTCGATTCATTTGAAAGGATGGGTCGCCACGGTGTCGGTGATGGAGCGTATGTGGGCACGCCAGGTGACTGTAGATATGACGCTGAGCCTGACTTCGGTAATTTTCGGGTAGGGGAAGAGTCGAGCGGCGACGAAGCCGAGGAAAGTGCTGGTTCGGACGAGGATGATAGTCTTCCGTTGGTGAAACCGCTGAATTTGAAGAACGGACGGAGTGATCGCATTTGCAGTGTTGAGGAATGTGGAGATGAATTGAGACACCCTTTGGTGAGGGAAGTTTGTAGGCTACTTCAGCTTCAGTCAGTTTGGAACCCAAACCTTGAAGGTGAGCTGAGGCATCTATTGAGGAGCCTCAAGCCGAGGCAAGTGTGCGCCGTGCTTCATGCGCAGGAGGATGAACGGGTCGCCTTGAAGTTCTTCTACTGGGCTGATCGACAGTGGCGGTACTGGCATGATCCTATCGTGTACTATACAATGTTGGGGGTCTTGAGCAAGACCAAATTGTGCCAAGGTGCTAGGAGAATTATCCGGCTCATGCGCCGAAGGCGGATTGTGCGTGAGCCTGAAGCTTTTGGATATCTCATGCTGTCCTACAGTAGGGCAGGCCAATTAAGGCGCGCCTTGCAGGTTCTGACATTGATGCAGAAGGTGGGTGTTGAACCTAATTTATCAATATGCAATGTGGCAATGAATGTCCTCATAAGGGCTAACAGGCTTGAAAAGGCATTTAAGTTCATGGAGAGAATGCAACTCGTTGGAATTATGCCAAATGTGGTCACTTACAATAGTTTAATCATGGGTTACTGTGATTTGCATTGTGTTGAGGATGCCATTGAGCTGCTCGATGGAATGCCTGCAAAGGGTTGTCCACCAGATAAGGTCAGTTACTATACTGTCATGGATTTTCTATGTAAAGAAAAAAGGGTTGAAGAAGTGAGGGAGATGTTGCAGAAAATGGTAAGGGACAGTAATTTATTAACGGACCAGGTTACTTATGATCATCTAGTCCATGTGCTTGCCAAGCATGGCCATGGAGACGAGGCTCTTGAATTTTTGAGGGAAGCAGAACAGAAAGGCTTTCAGATTGATAAAGTAGGGCATAGTGCCATTGTCCATTCATTTTGTAAGGAGGCGAATCTAGATAAGGCAAAGGAAATAGTGAATGAGATGTTCTCGAAGGGCTGTATCCCAGATGTGGTGACATATACTGCTGTTATTGATGGGTTTTGTCGAGTAGGTAAAGTAGATCAGGCTAGAAAGCTGCTGAAGCAGATGGAAAGGCATGGCTGCAAGCCAAACACTGTATCTTATACAGCCTTGTTAACTGGGCTTTGTCGAAGTGGTAAGTCTTCAGAAGCTAGAGAAATGATGAACATGAGCGAAGAGGACTGGTGGAATCCTAATGCCATTACCTACAGTGTGGTGATGCATGGGCTGCGCAGGGAGGGAAAGTTGTTAGAGGCCAGTGAGGTTGCTCGAGAGATGGTGAAGAAGGGATTCTTTCCCACTCCTGTTGAAATTAACTTACTTCTTCAGTGTCTCTGCGAGAAGGGAAAAGTGGATGAGGCTAAAGGGTTCATGGAAGAATGTCTGAGGAAAGGGTGTGCTGTTAATGTTGTGAACTTTACCACTGTAATTCATGGCTACTGTCAGACAAATAATTTGGATGCGGCTCTATCTTTGCTTGATGACATGTACCTCAGCAACAAACATGCTGATGTATTCACATATACGACACTAATAGATGCATTGGGGAAGAAGGGAAGAATTGAAGAGGCAACTGACCTTATGATGAAGATGCTGAAGAAGGGTTTGCTTCCTACTCCGGTTACATACAGGACAGTCATACATCGTTATTGTGAAAGGGGTCAGGTGGAAGATTTGTTAAAGTTGTTGGAAAAGATGCTTTTAAGGCAAAAGTTCAGAACAGCATACAATCAAGTCATTGAGAAGCTTTGTCATTTTGGAAACTTAGAGGCAGCAGAAAAACTTCTGGGTAAGGTTCTGAGAACAGCCTCTCGTATTGATGGCAATACATGCCATGTCTTAATGGAGAGTTGTTTGAGCAAGGGGATCCCTCTGTCAGCATACAAAGTTGCATGCAAAATGTTTCAGCGGAATATGATTCCTGATTTAAAACTGTGTGAGAGAGTGACCAAAAGACTTATGTCAGAAGGAAAACTGGAGGAGGCGGATAAGCTTATGTTACTCTTTGTGGAACGTGGACACATTATGCCTCAGAGATGAAAGCAATATCAATCCTATGAAGCATCCTTCTACACTAAAATGCAGTTGATACCTCCCATTTTCTCTACTATCACCTTTCTTCTCATGGGCTTGGAGCATGATATGTCCATGAAATTATCTTCGTCTTTTCCTCTGAAATATGGTAGAACTTTCTATTGCACCTCTACTTTTTCTCCAGTAAAGGTTTACCGAATGTTTTTGCTTATGGCATCCTGCTAACTATGCTGTCCAGAAGTCTATCTGGGGCTTTCGCCCCTAATTTACATAATATATCTGGACCTGGTTATATATTCCTATATGGACTGTCATTCGACTCAAGTATGAAATTAACAAGCAAACCCCTAAACCGTCCTGTCATCATGCTATCTGGCTAACCATCTATGGGCTTATATAGTATGTTTTTCCTGGATTTACTAAAGATAGAGCTAGCTTGGACATAAAGGCCACAACCTGGAAGTAAGGATCTAAATATTGTTTGTGCATCACTGGATGATTGGTGTCATGAATGGGAGCCATATTAGGACATACAATGGAGTAGTTAGGTGCTGTTCTGATGCAGTAACAACATGGAACTTCACTACTCTGATCTAGAGTAGACAAATGATAATGCTAGGAGAGATTGTGTGGGGAAGTTAATTTGGTAGTGATGATTACCTAAATAAGAAGTGGCTTTGTTTGATTGGTCCATGCCTTAACATGTAGCATGTCTTCTAAGCTGTTCCATGGTCCTGTTTCCCATATCATTTAGGTCATCGTACAATGTTGGGCTGTTAAAATCATACCATCCCTATTGTCATAGTTGGTTCTTTGCATACATAAATATAATGATGGCTGCATAGATAATGATGATGACTGTTTACAAAAGGTGTATAGAAGGTATCCTTTGCTCTGAGCTGCTTCTACTTTTATATAGGAGGATGCCTGTTCAAACTTGATGCAAGAGCAGAAGTACAGAAAGTGAGAGGTAGCCGGTGGCTGTGGTGATTGTCTTCCTGTTTCCAGCAAGAGAAGGTACAGTGTTGGTTAATGTGTAAGCAATAAACTGTAGGATAATACCTATGCGGGTTGAAATGATTTTTCAATATACCCCTTAGTTATTTGTCTATTGTGTGATCAACTCAAATCTCTTTCTCAGATCTATATAAAGGAATTAATTTTACAGACCCAAAATCAGATTGACTGTAATTATTTTTCATTATGATACTACCATTCTTTGTTTGAATCTTGCATAATATGCAACAGACTCTAATGTAAGTTCTCAACCTCAACTCATAAGACGATGACTTGAATTGGATAGCTCTTCATATTTTAGTGTAAAAATTTCCCATCCTCACATGGGAACCTAATCAGAAATTGGTTATTGCTGCTTTACTTTTGACTAAAAACTCTTCTGTGCTTCTCTACTCAGACCAAAGTCTTACCTATTTCTACACAGAGCTTCAACAGCAGCTAGGTGTAGAGGTTAGTTATAAGCATTACCTTCTTGCATTACTTACCTGCTATTGGTGGGATTTTCTTGATCGGATGACAATGCTTTTTTCTAGTTAAGCATCATGAAGTGGTTAAAATCATTGCTAGAATAACATGCTACTTAGTCAACTCTGATTTACATATTGAGCCATCTATCAATGAATTTTGTAGGAGTAAATAGAAAGGGAGCTGCAGGAAGTTTGAGGGGCAGTGTATCAGTGAAAAAATTCATGTGAGCATGACAACAGATACCTTGATGCATTTACTTTCATACATCTCATCTGGCATTAAGGGGTTCCAATTCTTTTGGTGTGTGACTCAGATTAGAGGGTTGAAGATGGCCTAAAATCTGAATGGTGACATTTATCTTAATTTTTTTGGTCAATGCAAAAGTCATATACCTGCCTTTAGCACTACATTAGGAAGGCCGTTAGACATCAGGCTTTAGTTTCGCTACAGCCCAATGCTCCAATTTATCAAAGCCAGTCAAAATATTTTTGCGTCGTGTTTCTTTTGTCCACCAATTAATGTCATGAGCTAACAGATAAGATTTCTCTCCTCTTTACAAGCAGCTTACATGCGTTGTTGTTTGTGGAGGTGGAGATGATTTTTTCTCTCAAGGGGTGGTCAGTGGGGACCTATATGGTCGATTGTGGTGAATATAACTATTTATAAGTTGTCATCATGAAGTCGTCATATAGCCACTAATTTGCTACTCAAAATGCTTCTTAACTGATCTACCTTTAGCTGTAAGTGTAGGAACTTCTGGTGAATATGTATGCAGTTTGACGGCTACTCAGGTTCAAGAATGGGGAGGACAGGTGTATTTTTCATATGTTGATGAGTCATATGCACTCGTTGGAGATTTTCTTTCTCGTAATCGATGATTCAGAATCCTGGATCCAGTGTCAGGTCTTCTCCAGTCATTCCAGCTGGAGATACAATTGGCAACATTTTGCTCGCTTTTGTGATGCAGGCGATTAGAAACTGGGTATCTTTCACTTCTCCGATGATTTTCTGCAGCAAAACAAAATCTTTACAATTGCCACTGTCTGGATCTGGGGCTTGGACCAATTGAGGGAGAGAGGATTTCTATCTGTTTCTGCCTAAACTGATATGCAGAAGCAACTTCAGAGTGATTCTTCATGAGTTTTAAGCTCGATGTTTGGCACTCTTTTGCAAGACAAACTGATCAATTGTGAAGACAGACTGCAGGACTTTTGTGGAGGTACATGCAATTTTCAGAAGCAACTGATTATTTTATGTACTGAAGCATACTGCTTAAGGGGATTTATTGTTATCGTTTTTAAACAATATGATGTCAGTGCAAAGCGAGAGAGAGAGAGAGAGAGATTACAACTCATTGTCTTCCTGCAGCATTTCACCGTAGGAATTCTAAAAAATACTCATCTTAGTTGCATTTGTTCTTGATCTGATGTCTTGTCATCTTTCTCCAAAAGAAGAAAAGATTTGGAGGGCCTGCAAATGCGTCCCAACAGAGTAGGTCCCATTGCAGTCACTAATGTCTAAAGTCAGCCTACTGCCACACAAGCCCCAAATATTGAAAGAAAAACATGATTTCTATAGCGCGAATGTAATTTTACTTTTATTGATATGCCATCTACATCCATTGATTCCTAAGGGATTCAGTGCAAAGAGGCAAAACAGATCTACTAGTAATCCTTTGATTCCAATTCTTTGAATTTCTTACTTTATCTTCTTTAATCTCTATGGAACACCTCGATGTGGGCTTCTTGCCACCTAGGGCGATCCTCTGTTAAGGGATTACGAACATGTGTAAAATATTTGATGATAAGACTACTGGTATGGCGGTAAAAATCTCTAATAGGGAGATTCCCACAAATTTGTTGGCATAGTTCCATTTGGAATTTCATGTCTCAGGATAGTTCGACTCCGGGGATTATTAAAACACCCTGATCTTGCACTTTTGCCAAAAGTTCAAACTAGTATGACAAAAAAATTTCCTCAATTGGTCCTTGAACTATGCAGCATTGTATTGGCCTTGATCCTTCTATCGAAGAGCATAATGAAATATTGAAATGGCAATTAGATTGCCTTAACGTCACATCCTGCATGGCAAAATAAAACCTAAACAAAAAGCAAACCCAGAATCGAAAGATATAATTCGCAAAATGGTTAAAAAGCAGAGCAAAGAATAAGAGAGAGAATGCTAAGTGAGGGCAAATGGCGTCATCTCTAATCATCTCTAGCTGGGGTCGACCCTCGCTGTTGAGAGCAATGAGGATGGCGACCCTCGCTACTCTGGGCAGCAAAGGATTGCGACCCTCGCCACCGAGTAGGCCCATGACTACACCTTTTCTCGATGTGCTTACGACTCTCAATCCTGCAAAACACAATCCAAGTTCTACCTTTTGCAGATAAAGCAGAATTCGCCTCCCTAATATGTTACGCCACAGGCATTGCTGATTATTGTATTTATGACAAGCCAACGACTAGGCAAAAGCAAGTGGGACACTCCAGATACCAGCAAAAGATCAGGCAAAAGCAAGTCAGGACATACGGTACCAACTTACTGTTAGTGACCAGATGAGGACGAGCGATGTTCTGCACTGGAATCCATGCTCAACCATTATTCTTTCCTTTCAGTTGTGCTAAATCATGAAACCAAATCAAAGCTGTGTTTGCCAACTGTAATGCCGCGAGAAAACACCCAATATGTAATAGGCAAAATTCGAAAATTCAATACTTAGCCACTTATTAGTGGCTTAGAGACTGAAGGCATGCACATGCGGGTAAAATAGCAGAGCATTACAGCAAATGATAGAAGGGAGCTTATGATATACGAAATTCAAATCCTACTATCTAATTGGGGTCTATTATACAATGAACAATTTCCTATTCAGATGATAATTATTAAAACACATAAGATAAATCAAAAGAATATCGAAGAACAAGGAGGGCAAAATTACCCCCTCACATTTCAAGGAATGATTACAAAAATTCAAAACCTCCTCTATGACGTGTTCGTTATTTAAGGAAGAATGAGCTCCCTGCATCATTTGTTTCTTGTGATGACTATATGTGTGAGGTCTATGAGTGCTCGCCTTGATTTCTGGACATCCTCATCGTTGCTCTCGGGAAGAGAATCAATTGTTTTAGCCGCAAGTTCTGCATGCTTTTTGGCTAGTTCCCTTGCCCTCTGTATTCCACGACTCCTCCCTAGATACTCGAGAGCCTGCAATTTCAGAAAAAAAGTTGACTACACTTGTACCCATTTCATCTCACACTAAATCCACCGACCAGAACATATTCTGCAGATGGGAAGGGAAAAAATATCGCTAGGTTTGAAAAAATCCAAGGTACCCTTAAAATGCTCAGCAAATTTTATCGCATGTGATACCAACTACATGGTAAAGAATATTACTTAGTTGACCAAGATAGGCATCACATAAGGGCTAGATTGAGGAGGAAACAGCACCAACTAAATCCTTAGTTTAACCAAGCTGTCTTCATTGCAATGACAAATGAGGACATACATTTTCCACATTACGTCATTTATGCAAATGGGAAGTGCTTTCCAGTTTGCTTCTCAGTCAAACTTTGCTTGTGCCACATTATTCTTAAGAGCCACAAGAAAAGAAGATGAACAGCACTCGAATAGACAAATCTCAAAGCCTTTAGGGCAGCTAAAATTCAATTTAAAATATAATACAAAATAATTCACCGCTAAACTTGGAATGTAAAATATCTTACTATTAATGACATCCAATCTAACTGCTCTCTTTTTTCACCCTCCTAATTGTGCTCATCATGCTTTAGCAGGGAAAAAAGCTGCCATCACTAACCTAGCCAGCTCCACAAGCTGATGTTGTAGCAGCACAAGAAAATAATAGCTAGTCGATTGACAATAAGTGTCACTTACAAGATCAACATTTGCCGGGTCATCAAAGCCCCGGTCAACAACTGTGCGTAACTGGGGAAACTCCTCCATGGCAAACAAGATTGGAGCTGTCACAATTCCCTGCACAAATAATAGAAATTTCAGTTGTCATAAATATTCTTATCCACTTGTGCACAAATTCAGAAAAAAGAGGAAGGCGTGTTATGTTTGGTTTGGACAATTGGCAAGCAGGCCTTAAATACAACCAAGAGGAATTCTTCCACACTAAAATCTTGTGCCTATTAAAATATCATAAGAATCACGAGAACAAAAAATGATGTGACCCAGCCAAACAGGAACATCAACTAAAACTAGGCAAACGACTCAACCAAACATTTATAAAGATGGCAAATATAGTTCTAGAGCTGTTCAAGTACCCAGCAATCTGTATGGAAATCACTTCATTTAGTCAAATGCAATCACAGGACAACATACTATCCAGGAAAATATTCCAGAGACATTTTCATTTCCTACCAAAGAATTTTGCAAATGATATTAACAAGATATTATAAAACTGCTTCTCAATTAGTTTAGATGCTATTAGTAAACAACCATTTATGCAAAATTGTTTCCTCCTAATATTGCTCCAGCTTTATTTTGAGACTATGGATGGATGCATGAAAGGATTACTTCATAAATTCAAGCATAAAGCTTATCATCTGCTGATCTAGTATAAGATTTTTGGGGATAAATAACAAAGCAACCTATCTAATAAGTATAATAGCACAAAAAGTGACTCCTCCATCCATTTCAATCCTAGAACCATTAAGTTTCACAATGACTATAGCTTACATGGCGAATGTCAGATAAAGAACCCTTCCCCAAGGATGCTGATGTCCCAGTGAAATCAAGAACATCGTCCATCAATTGAAATGCCAAACCCTGGGTACAGAAAAGACAAATGAGAAATTAGAATACCAAAGAAACTAAACTGTTATCTGCCTATTTCCTATTTATAAGGTATTTCTAGGCAACATGAATGTTGGTTGTGATAGAAGCATATTCTAGAAATACTTATTATCAAACATAAAGTATATGTAATGTGAATCGAATAAAAGACAAAGGATTTACAAGCAGATTTAGGACTTGATACTTAGACCAACAAAACAAAGGTCAGTTGGGCAACTGCTGATTGCAATTTATGTAAACTCAACATGAGGAGCCATTTACCATCCTACATAATTACCATTACATAACAATAAGCTAAGAACTACTGCACATTTGATAGGAGCTCAAAATTTGGATTGTTTTCCTTATTAATTGGAGTGCTATCACTTAGATTGGATAATACTTTAGACAGGCACCATACATATATGATTTTGTAGCTATATTTTGCTGCCTCCCCAATGAGATCAACTAATGAAGACATTTCATCAAGTGCTTTAAACTATATTACAAGGTCACGCTATTTTAACATTTACCACTTATGACTAACAAGGAGTGTAAACTATAAAGTGATCTACTGCAACTGTTACCAATATAACATCTACAAATTTAGAAGAATTAAGCTTATAGCAGAGGACAAACCAGGTTTCTGCCATACTCATAAGCCAGCACGGCAACTTCTGTTGTTTGTCCAGCAAGAATAGCAATAGCCTTACAGCTGTTTGAAATCAATGATGCTGTCTTGTAATATGTCTTCTGCATATAATATTCCATGCTGCACACAATGAGCAATTTATCTTACATCAACTACAAGGAGGCATGGTGGACTCCAAAACAGGACACGACCAATAGAATGATCACTCTGCAATTAAATTATAGGTATAATTACATTTTTGGGTCCTATAACTTAGGTGGATTGTGCAATCAAGTCCTGAAATTTTAGTCAATTGTTCAGTGAAGTCCTCTTGTGACAGGAGATCACAAAATCTGATCAAATTGATGACAGACTTTTATCTGATTTCCAGAAAATGACATGGAAAGTGCAAATCCATGTGCACGAACATCACTGGATGTGTATTCTTTGGGTGATTTATCACGAAGTCCACACAGCAAAAGCCAAAAAAATTAAAAAGCTCAGAAACGTGCTTGAAAACAGAGCAAGCATCATAGATTTAATTGGGGAAGATGAAGCTTGAAATCGACTTCAACCATTGAAGATTGAGCTTAAAATCACACTGAGGTTTCCCTTCAGTGATGTAGAAAATGTCAATCTGCTGTTGTTTCACCAGCTCATAGAAATTGACCCCAAAACACAAGTCAAAACCACCAAGAAGATGAAGGAGGCAACCAGTATAGAGCAGAAAGATAAATGTCCACACAACTCGTCGACCACATCCCCAGAGGACTGGTTTAGGAGCAGCAACAAGAGCAATGGCCTCTCATCCTCCTGCTCCCTCTCCTCAGACTTGTTAGATGAGGAGCAGCGCAGATGGAGTCAGAGTGTTGCCACTGGAGTGGCAGCAGCAATAGGAACACCAAGACAGCTTCACAGTGCTCAAGTCAAGCGACCTCCTCTGGGATTTCAGCCAATCATCGGTCAAGATAATAGTGGAGAAGGAGACATTTGTGGTGGAGGAACTACAGAAACTTTTTGAGTGCTTCCTGTTGCTGAAATCATGCCCCCATCACCATCCCTGTCCTATAGGTGTTTGCCGAGATTTGGGAGTCTCTATTATCAACTCCATTGTGAGGAAGACAATGATAATGCTTTTTCTCTTTCTCATTATTTATATTTCTCCCGTTCTTGCTTTTTTCTGTTTTTGCTCGTAAAGATTATAGCTGGAGTTCTAACTTAATTGACTGATCTTGATCCAATGTGATGATCGTAGTTTGCATGTTTTCCTTTGTTTTTGAGTGTAAAAATTATTGCTGGAAACTCATTAATGCAGAAAGTTATAGCTAGAAGTTCATTTATGCAGAAAAATGTCATAAATGATCTTTTCTCCTTTGATTTCCTAAATTCTCGGGTTTTTTCAAGCTTAGTGGCATTACCTTCACTGATTGAAGGTGATTTCAAGCTTTATCTTCTCAAACTAAACCCCAGATGTTTTCTCTATTTTCAAGCCCATTTTGGTGCTTTTTGATTTCTTTCTTTTTTTGGGTTTTACTTTGTGGACCTTTTATGATGCATCATCCTCTCTCAAGAAAATAGCCGACATTGAGCGAATTAATCCGCATGGATCTTACACTTTCCATGTCATTTCTTTTTTGTATATAAACCCCAGATGTTTTCTCTATTTTCAAGCCCATTTTGGTGCTTTTTGATTTTTGATTTTTTTGGGTTTTACTTTGTGGACCTTTTATGATGCATCATCTCTCTCAAGAAAATAGTCGACATTGAGTGAATTAGTCTGCATGGATCTCACACTTTCCATGTCATTTCTTTTTTGTATATAAGCCCATCTCATCAATTTGATCAGAGTTTCTAATCTCTGGTCATCATAGGACTGCATTGAAAAATGTACTAAAGTTCCAGGACCTCAATTGCACAAACTAAGAGTTACGGGACTTGGATTACGCAATTCACCTAAGCCATAGGACCAGAAATGGAATTACCCCTAAACAATGACTTTGTGTGAGATCAATATGTGTAAAATGCTCATGAACGTCTCATGGATCAGAACCTTCCTAATGCAGAAAATTTAACCTTTACTTAACAGTAAAAACATGGTCAAAGGATGAAATTTTGACCTCAGCAGTGGCTCAATACAAACAAGGAATGGTTCTACAGAGGCCTACCACAGCAGCATGAAAAGTAATGGCAAATCTCCAAAGAGAAAGCTAATAGATGTTGCAAGCTGTGTGGCTCAATAAAAGCAAGGAATGGTTCTATGGAGGCCTACTATAGCAGCATGAAGAGTAACACAAAATCTTCAAAGAGAAAGGTAAAAGATGTCACAAAGGATGGAGGGATAATACATCCACAAAATACAACTTAAGAGGAGGATTAAGGGAAATCATAGCTGGAGGGTGCAGCTTAGTTCTGCTGTAGTAGGTGGTTCTTGGTGTATGAGATACTTGAGGCACCATCATAGCATGCAATTGGAGAACAGTTGCTAACTTCCAATGTCATTTTGCCGCTTTTATTAGTATTAAGGCTGGTGTACAATCTCCAATTGACACACTTCCCTCAAGCTGTCCCATCTCTCATTTAGATTTTTCCTGCTGATCCTTGATTTCTTGACAGATTCACAAGACTGGGCAATCAGATTGACTTCATCCCAAATTTACCTAATTAATTTCAAATCACAAGGTGGATAATTTTAGTCATCCCCAGGTAGACATTTTGGAAGTTGAATCTTTCTTTGATATTGAGGATAGTGAGACCATGTTTTTTACCAGGAAGTGCATACAGAACTAGAGTCTCAAAGGAAACTTCTTTAACTAAAAAAGAAACAACAGCCTCTCCAAACAACTTAAATAAAAGGATCAAATAGAGTTTCACTGGAAAAGCCAATTGACTTTGAAATCCATTTTATCTTCATCAGGTGACAAGTTAAGCTTGTGTCTGATGAAGAAAGCACATAATGTGGCAAAAGGCATATGCCTGACTTCACACGCCCTGCTGGACTTCCTAGAAGAAAGTGCTATTGCCCCACCTTGCCAAAGCACATAGGTAAAACAGGTGATTCTCTTTATACACTGTTCTTATCCACTTTAAATATTTTCAAGGTATTCAAAATACTCACTTTCTCTCTGTACAACCTATAAACAGTCTTGATAATTTATCATTTCCTACGCTCTTCAATTGTTTTATTGTTTAAAGCAGAAAGAAGGGCATTTTGGTGAGTCTCCTTGTACAAGACAAGTCTGGCATAACTTTGTAGCAGGGCCCACCCACTAAATTTGGATCTTTATTAAGAAGACCTAGTTAAGTTCACAACCTTTTTATCAGTGGCTTTTTCAGTTTTTAATTAATTCTTATAAGTTAATGTATTTCTTAATTAGTTATGAATTTCAATATAAGTAAGATATATTTCTTAGACTATCCTAATAAATCATATATATTCATCAAAATTACATTGAGTTCAGTCAATAAAATACAAAGAAAAACTTCAGATGTTAAATGTGCCAATTTTAATATTATCCTGGTTTGAGTTATAACTAAAGAAGTTGACATGATGTTAAATACTAAATATTTCATTTTAATGGGATGAGAACAATATTTCAATTTAAACAGGAAGTATACTTCGGATTACTACTTTTTGTGCGCCAACTATATTGTGATTTGTAGAGCTAGCTTATGATTATGATCTGATCATTAGAGGTGTAAATGAGTCCATCTACTCGTAAAGAACAGGACTTGATGACTTTAGGCTTAAGTCAATTTTGAATAGCTTGAGTGTCAAATCAAGTCGAGAACTTGGAAATATAGAGCTTCCATAGCTCATGTACTTAATTCAATAGTTGAGTATTTAACTTTTTGTGAATTTCACTTTTGGTTAACAATTTAATATTGTGAAATTGAAGTCCCACTTTTGGATGAGAAAGCAATATTCTGTTATGGGGAGTGCGGCAATGGAGTGGTTGAAAACTAGGGATAGCTTGTGAGAGATCTTGATGTTCCATCTCATATGTTGAACATATATGTTGAATTGAACTTGTAGATTCTACTTAAAGATCATTTTAAATACTGGGATTTCTATGTTTCTAAATATAGACAGGTATATAAATACAAAATGATAAACGTAAGGTCAAATCAAATGCAAATATAAGATTCATCCCAAATTTGCTTAAGAATTAGCCATTATAGAAATGTATGTATTAATCAATATATAGTAGTAGACTACACTACAAGTTAATGTACTGAAGCATTTACTTGAATATTGGATAGACACATCGTGTTTTTGGATAGAATATGTTAGTGTTATGTGCTTTGTCTTATTAATTTTCTAAACATCCATAACATTTACAACTTGTTTACATCGAAACATGAAAGTTATATATACAAGAAAGTAAGATCAGTTTAATAAATCACAAATTAGTATATAGTGTGGGGTAATAAAATTCCAACAAATTATATT
This sequence comes from Angophora floribunda, assembly GCA_014182895.1. Lineage (NCBI taxonomy): Eukaryota > Viridiplantae > Streptophyta > Magnoliopsida > Myrtales > Myrtaceae > Angophora > Angophora floribunda. The sequence continues at coordinate 21,224,771 of CM024709.1, forward strand.
GAGAAGGTGCCCATGTGTAGCATGGGCCCAACAACTAGTTTCAAGAGAACAGGCATATTCATTGCTAAACACATGCTTAGCTATTGATGAAAGGAATAAAATAAACTAATTTTTTATATTCTATAATGTATAGCACCATAGAGAACCACAACAAACAATTGATTAAGGAAGCTATAGAAAATCACAAAATGGTGCAGTCATGACATATGTCCATATAACATATAGATGTCTGAGATATAAATGCGTCCATTCTCACGTCTAGGGAACAAAGGGATAAATACACATCACCTAGGCACCAGTCTGCATAAGGAATAACTTATCCAGGGAATGAAAATTAGAAGTGCACCAAAGATGAAATGGAAGCATACCTACTGCGCTGATCAGACGATGTGGTCATTTGCATAGTTTCACCAGTAACAAGATGCTCTACTACTGTTGCTAACAATGATACAACCTACATATATGGCACATAATGAGAATATGACATTTTTTATGCTGCTCAAGGTATGGCATTGAAATCCCAGTCATATCACATAAACTACATCTCTTAAGAAGAAAAATGGAATGAAAATGAAGAAACATTTATTTAGGAGTCACAAACTGAATGAATAGAGAAGACACTTTAAGGGACTCTCATCCAGAACTCAACTGGTCCTTCTTAATGAAGTAGACTGATGCATAGAAGAGAAAAATGCCAACTGGAGCTGTGTCAGAAAAGCCCTCTCTGCGCGGAATTTGAATTCTACTATTTTTGTCAAATGAAAAGTGAATAGTGGATGAAATTTCAGTGCAAAAGAGGAAGAGAAAGGAGGATGCTGGATCTCCTTGTCAATCCTAAACAAAGGTAGATTGCGCAAATACAGAACAAGCATTTGCGAGACTCATTTGAATAACCTGAGCCATCATAGGAAATTGCATCTATCGCTCTACAAGCAAGGGGACCTAATGTTTGACAAGCCTAAGCTTTAATTTCTACACAAAATTATGGAACCATGATCTTGCGGAAGGGGGAAAAAAAAAAAACAGAACTCAACACACTCTACATAGGAAATATATACCTAGATTTCAAGAATGTTGCATCCACAGATTTACAACTAAATGACAAAAGAAGAGCCTAGTATCCAGTACCCAAAGTATGTCTTTTTCATGGGCTAGACAAAATAAGCCCTTTCACATGGTGTTCATTACTGAAACAAAGATTATCATTAAAGATCAATTTAGAATCATGTCAAATCAAACCGAAATCTACACATACCTCTGTGTTTTTCAAGGATGCAAGTGCCACACAAGCTCGAGAAAGGAGAAAATCCCCAGCTAAAACTGCCAACTGCATAGCAAACAAAAAATTGTTGAAGTCCAGATATTTTCATCTATAAGGACCACAATGAAGTCACAAATCTTCACAATGCATCTTCTTGATACAGCGAGAACAGTATGTTAGACTAAACTTCTTTTCCTGTGTAAAAGAAAATCAAGGGATGAAGGTGCAGTCATTGTGTCTGTGTAAAAGAAGAAAGATTGCTCTGCTCATTACTGATAAACACCAAGTTTTTGTTACAATACATACATACATACAAAAAAATCATGAACAGAATCTAGTCATACAACAAATATAAGAACCAGCAATGTTTCTGAAGATGGTGGAGATGTATGAGCACCTTGTTTCCCATGACAAAATTTAATGAACCAATACCACGTCTTGTGTCTGCATCATCCAAGACATCATCATGAAGAAGGCTTGCAACCTAAGGGAAACAAATAACATGTGCATTAATGAAGAAATCAAAAGGTTCCCTAATAGGAGGAATTTATGAGAAACATCATTTGAGTCTATGACATTGTACAGCAAAAGAGATGTCATCCTTATTCTGCATTACCGGTACTAAGAAACATGCTACACATGTGCAAGGTCTGTTTGCTTTCCTTTCTTTCTATATTTAAGTGTGAAATTGAACTTCCCTACTTACATGGAATCATGTCATTTTATATACTTGCTTCACAACAATTATCAAGTCTCACTTATTTGATATACTTCTATTTGCCAACAACAGACCTTATTTCTTGGTTAGTTGATAGGTTATGGTGATGGTGAGCCTGGGGGGAGCTCAGATATATTAATCTAGTGTTTAAAGAAAGGCACTTAGGCAAATTAGAAAATAGCATCATGGACATCATTTAAAGCAAAACTTTATCTGGCAAAAGCCATTGTAGATCTCTCAAAGACAAATTTTGTCCACCATCCACTGTAGAATATGTTTCCAAGATTCACAGGACCAGCAGGTTAGATGCTTAAATTTAAAAAGAACAACAAAAATGATATAAGAGAATTATTTAACTTAATTTATATGCAAATGCAACAACAGCTTGTTATTTCCTACTCCTTTGATTCCATAGACACTGAAAAACTAACTCACGTGAATCATCTCTGTGATCTCAGCTATGCACTGCTGTCTTGTACGTAGTTCCGAAGACACTGCATCTCCTAAACTAACATCAGTTGGCTCTGGTAGAGGCACATCCAAAGCACTGGCCATTAAAAGTAACACCTGTGCCAGATAAAAGACAAAACTTAACAGAAGGTGGAATCCAAAAAATTAGAAGTATGTATATCACTAGAAACCTAACTTTTTCTCTCTGCAAAATAAATCTGCAGCTGAAAGTATTGGAAAAAAATAAAATCATGGAAAATGATAAAGAAAAAGAAATTAAAATCCACATGCACAGCAACCATTTAAAACCAAAGATCTAAACATTAGAAAAGGGGAACTTGAATTTCAATATGCCTCAAAGCATCTTCTAAAAGCTGTTAGTTCCACAAGTTCCACAAAACTTCATGGGCTATATGCTAGTATAAATTTGTCCTGATGTTCAACAAATTATTATTTGGCTTAGGAAGGGTGTCTATCTCCTTCAAGCAAAATTACACCAAAAGCATTAAAAGTTTCATACAGAGTGTAATCAATTCATAAAAATTTCGAATCAAATCCCAGTCCTTTTGATATGCAACCAAGTCCTAAATTGGCCACTAGTAGCATTTAGACACCAGAATTTTGGAAAATTTTCATTTTTCATGAAATAAAGCATGACTTAACTATAATCAGTTATTAAAACATGTGGTTTTCATCAATCATTGAGTTTATGACTTGATTATCAGTAACAATTGCAAACAAAATTCAAAATCTATGTGAAGTCAAGAAGAGTTCTTTTTTATAGAAACCTAAAACTAGCCCTCCATTTTAAATTAAACCCCAAAAGGTTAATCAAATTGTTCAATTTATCATCCATGAATAAGGAAAATCATTAAAGTAATAAGACACATGTCTCTAGTTTCAATAAATTAATAAGAAACCAAAGAATTGAAGAGATAGATTCAGCTTACCTAAACCCTAGAGATTGAAAATCAAATTTACATTCAATAAATGAAAAATTTAATGAATAACTAAATTGAATACACAAGAGCAACTTTATGAATGGTTTTGAGAATCAATGATTGATCAATAAGAATTTTGTTCAATTTTGGTGATTAAATTTGAGATTTGAAGGTCGGTCTCCAGATTTTTCACAAAGTCAATTTCCCTCAATTCTACATAAGACTTGAGTCTTGTCTTTTAATTTATCTCATAACCAAGTCATACAATCAATACTCACCAATATCAATATGCTTTTTTTACAAGGGTATAATAGGAACTGTGTTGGTTTTGCTGATGGATTGAATCTCCGCCAATTAGATACACCAGTCAAGGGGACTTAATTGCATGAATTTCAATTTAGGACTTGAACACATTCTGTCCAAAACATTAAGGACTTTCGCTATAATTCCCTCTTCCCCTTAAAGCCTCTTAGAGCAAACAAGCCGGATGACAATGATTTATTTATATCTCCTAATTTCACAGTTCTCAGGCAAGCAAATCTTGGTTATCCTCAAGAGATTTTCTCCCAACTCAACATCACACCTCAAATGTTTGCAATACAAACCTTGCAAAAGCATGAACATTCAGCATAGGTAATACATCAATGAATAACAAGACAATGCAATAAAAGCAATAGGCAAACCCCAAACTTCTGATATTCCAAAATAGTAAAAACAAGGTCTTTTTTCTAATGATACACAAAATTCTGCTGAGAAGGTCCCAAGGAGGTAGTGGGCACCATTCCCGTAAGAGATAGCTTCAGAAGGGAACCCTCACATAAAAGTACATTCTAACATTTTCTCAAACAAGAAGTATGATATTGAAAAGTAAAAGGTATAGGACATACTGTGGGGCGAAACCTTTTCCCTTCCACGCCCATTTTAAAAAAATATTCAGCAGCTGAGGCAAGTTTTGGGACCTGAAGAATCAGTTTTCCCACTGTTAGATTATTGAAGAGAAAGCATTCAAAGCATTCCTACTTCCTAACAACTAAATGAAACAAACGAGAAGAAGGAAAATATTGGTACCTCAGCAATAACCATTGATCGCAATCTGTTAGCGAGTATGGATAGCTCATCTGCAACAAGTGAGAATGGGTCAAGTTGTTCCTGAAAGAAGCCGCAGAGAATGTAAGAATACAAAATGCAAAGCAAACCATACATAACAAGAGGAAGATGACGTTAATCCTTATAAAAATTACCAAGAGTAAAGGAATGGGAAAATATCATTCTGAGATTGATCAAATACGTGAATAGTAAATAGAACATTCACAAACATCAGAATGGCTACACAAAATGACCTCATCACAAAAGAAAATTATTCCCGGCAACAGCACCAGCTAGAGGAAAACAGGAAGAATATGTCATGCCACACCGGACATAAGGCAGAATAAGGAAGTATTATGACAGATGCCAAATTATTCTTGTCAAATATTTAAAGAGGAAAAGCATTAGCCAACAAAATAAGATTTAACTAATTTTCAAATTTAGTTTTCAAATTTAGCAACAATATAAGATTTGTCGAGCTAATCGACGAAAAGCTTACCCAGATGAGTACTTCACTGTCAAGAACTCTTAGTATTTGGATCAAGAAATGCTCAAAGCTTTACTTATTTGGGGAGATAAGAGTAATCATTTTCAACATATACATTGAATTTATGATAAATAGTAAGACTAAGACTTCCCATGCGTCTCCATGATTTAGTTGTGTCTCCTTAGTGAAAGTCAATGGTAAGGCTACAAATCCCACATTTTGAAGCTTCAACATCTAATATCCACTCTTATGTGTCAAACTATAAATTGCCATTAGCAAACTTAAACAGTAGATTAAGCATGCTATATTGATATTAACACAGCGCCACATGTCCCTAAAAACAGATCCAGATACATATCATGCACATGTACATGTGCATGTGTTTGCACCATAATCCCTTGATGTAACGCAGATACACCAACTTTTCTTGTAAAATGCGGCCATATAGTTTAGTCTAGTCAGCCATCATATATTTGTGCCAGTAAGTCCAATAAAGAAGTTGCACGCATTTTAGAAGCTGGACACTGCAGTACATTGACCAGTCATCTCTTACATTTGAAAAAGCCAAAAAGGAACAGAGAGAGTGAAGGGAATACCCAATTATAATATTGTTTTCTCAATCAATCTACAACATAATCAACTCAAAGAAACTGAAGAAAGACCTCATCAAGGAGATCATTATATATCATGAAATGTTATCAGGCGTGAGTATGTTAATTTGAAATTACAATCAAGGAAAAAAAATGTATGCAATGAAGTAAAATAAAGCAACAAAATCCACAATAAGAGAAACTGAAATTATTTGAAAAGCTCTTTAGAGTAGGTACAGCTATATAAAAATTACTGTACGTATAAGTATCACAATAGTGGAGACTCATCACCATGCCATGATGGAAAGAGAAAAACTATATTTCACAAAAAATAAGTTTAAGCACAATATCACATGCCACCACAAAACACAAAAACTGAAAAGAAGCTTCCACAGTGATGACCACAAGACAAAAGGTGTACACTTAGCAAAACTGATCTTGGACAGAATAAATAGATTGGATGATTATGCACAGATGAATATTCACTTGTTTGGAAAGTCAAGGAAGAAAAATTTATATGTTAAACCCAATTATAAAAGTCTAAAGGTCTATACAAATTAACTGCAAAAGAGAACCTATAAGCAACACAAAGAAATCTTTCATTAAGGGACAAAAGAAAAATGCTACATCAAGCCTGACAACCCCATAAAATTGATCTTTCCCAGTGAGATTTATAATAACTCATTTGACTAGAAGAATTTCAGATTCATAGCAATGTCACTAACAGAAGCTAAAGCAAATAAACAACTGAAAAAAAAAAGAAAAAAAAAATAGTCCCTCCAGTACCATTTCAATTGTGAATGTACATTTAATCAAACAATATTGAAAGCAACCTTGTGCCGAAATATGTAGAAAAATATATAATAAAAGACAGCATGACTACCTCAACCACTGTTTGATGATGAATCTGATGTCTGATACTATATGAAGAAGGTAAACACCATGAGTAGATATCTTTGCAGCCCAACACCTATTGTCACAGAGAATATATGACTCAAAAACATAGATACCCCAGAAACAAGATTAAAAGTTGAAGTTTGAGTTTTTAATAGTTTGATGGTTTGTTAGATGTCCTCCTTTAGCAATTGGAGAAAGTACCCCCCGAAAAAACCACTGTGCTTCATTTTGCCAAAGCACTACTGCCTAAAACACTCATTCTGGAGTCCCTTCCTGTGCTGCTCTGCAACTACCCAACCCCCACCCCCACAATCGTTCCTAGCTCACCCAAAACCTCCACAATCTAATGATAATCCAGAATGCAAAACCAATTATTGAGCAATCTCAGTAAACAATAACTGATGTTTGTGACGCTGCTTTGCCTCACAACAAACAAAACAAGAGTCTGTTGAGTCACCGAAACAGCAGCAACTGCCTCACACTCCAAAATCAGCTGAATAATCTCAAAGAAAACTTAACCCAGCAAGCCATTTGTCGTACCGACCCCCGCCGAGACCGAGTACCAATGCAACAACCTCTCAGACAATACGTCGAACAGAAAGACCGTACACCCAGATCACCGTTTCATTCCAGCTCTCCAATCCCCCAAAAAGATTAGTAAGCTCAGCACTTCTCCATCGCAAATGCTCGCACAAATACGACCAATCGAAAAGAAAACGAAACGACCCGCGAACGAGAACGCACCGTCTGAGAAGGGCCGGCGAAGTGGGTCTGAATCAGGGCAGGGAACCGATGATCCGAAGAAGGAAGCCGGCGGTACCCATTGAAGCCTCGCTTCGCGAGCCTCGAAACCGTGCACAACCCACGAGGGAAATACATCGCTCCACGCTCTAGGCTTCGCGGGAAGAGCACAGGAAGAACAGCGCACAGAATGAGAGAGAGAGAGAAAGAAAGAGAAGGGTCAAACCGACTAAACTTGTTCTCCTTCGCAGCGGTGACGACACGACGGCCGAAGCACAACCATTCATAAGCACAGCTTATATTAACGTTACAAAGCTCCACGTGATGGTGGAGGCTAATCGCATTATTACCGTCAAAGGGGGGAAAAATGAACCGAAATTCCAGAATTCTTGGGAGAGAGAAAATAAAGGTAAAATTGAAAGGGATTTTGCTGTCGACACTTCAATGTTGACCTGTGGGAGCGAGGAAAGTATGGTGATTAATATTTAATGTTAATGTCATCGAAAAATACCAGTATAGACACATGATAAATTTACCTAAAATTAATTTTGTGATCACCAAAAACTTCAAATCGATATACTTATGACAAATTTTATGGTCGATTGCTGAATTGGATGAAATGTGATAATTGACAAGTGTAATGAGTTGGGGTTTTACATTTTGTTATATGTGTCGCAAGTGTACCAATTTGGGATTTCTAATAGTTATAAGTATAATGGTTTGGGATTTTCGTGGTATTAACACTTAATGTTTGGGGTAAATGTATTGAAAATACTAAAACTTATTACAAAAGTACAATTGAGTTTTAAAACTTTCAAAAAGTGAAATTAAGTCTTAAAATTTATCACGAAAGTACAATCAAGTTATAAAACTTTCAAAAAAAGCAACAAAAAAAGGATTTGACTTTAAAAATTTTCAAGAAATACAATAGTGGAAGAACTTAATTGGATTAATTTGATAAGTTGTAGAAGCTGACTACACTTTTTTTAAAGTTTGCACTTTTGTGATCAATTTAGGACTTGATTGCACTTTTGAAAATTAATTTGGACGTTCATGACATATGATAAGTTTTAGGACTTCAAATGCACTTATTCTAAAATATTTCTTTATTTTTGAAAGAAAATTACCTAAATATCACTACGAGTATTTGCAATTTAGGTTTGGGAGATGCTACCTAACGGGGATGATGGGTAACCCGTCGGACTTTTATTGGAATCTAAACATATACAAAATTATATTTGTTAACCTTAATTAATTCAACAATGGAAGCTAGATGGAAAAGGCAGCACGGGCTGAAACAGGTGAAATCAAAGGGCATTGTTGAATGAAGGTGTTTTTTTTAATTTAAAAAAAAGGAATAATATCACCATCATCCCTTTATTTTTGCCCAAAAATCAAAATCATCCTTCTATCTTTTAGTCCGTTCATCATGCTTTTTCTCTTAATGGTCAATTTTTGTTGGCATGGATTGTGAAATTAATTGCATAGACTTGTGAATATGTATGTCCTCTTCTTTTTTTTTTCGGTTGAATAGTGAATATGTATGTCACGCTGAAATATATGTCATGTTATAATTCGTTGAAAATTATTATTAGCCAAAAAGGCGTCACATCAAACAATATAATAGAAAATAATCTTGAGACATTGATGGAGGTCTATTGTGGCTGCCATAGCTGCAAGCTCAAGCTCTAAGTTTGCGGCAACCATGGTTGTGGTGGCCACAACCCTTGAAGTTTTGAGTTGACAAGTTCGAGGTCACGGCCGCTCAATATTAGCTTCATAATTTTTGTATTGTTGTGGATGTTTTGTGGTTTTCTTCAAATTTATCAATTCTCTTGCTTTGGTTTTACTATTCTGACGTTTAAAAAAGCTTTCTTAGAGGGATTAAAGGAAATTTCGATAAGGGAGATTTCATTCCAAATTTCACAAAGAAACCGGATGAACAATTTGTTAGGTTCTCTTGGGAAAAATTAGAGGCAGAGAACGTGCCGTCTCTCTTCCAAGGGAGATGGTGCCGTTGTATAATCATTTCCCTTGACGTCTTGTGCCCTTCCGATACGAGTGATGCACTTTACTTTTTGTAAAGTAAAAATGACATGAATCACTTGATTTTGGAGGCAGTGCTCCTTATAAATTATTGGTAGATGTATTTTCTCGCATCAACGAGTGCCCTCACTATAATTTTCCATATGTACCAATCCAAAACAAAGACAAAAAATAAATAAATTACATAGGTAATTGAGCATGAGAGCCTAATGAATTGAGAAATTAATGTTTGGCATGTATCTATAATTACTAATTATGAGATAATAAGGCATAGCAAAATTTATACTGCTAGTGGTGCTCGTGGATTCATGGTACAAGAAAAAGGGCACCATTTTATGGTCGTGGAATATGAATCACTTTCAATATGTCTTGATGTTGAAATGGTTAGGCACACAAACATGGAGGTTTGAGTCCTTTTCAAGACATGATATTGGGAATACTCGTTGAACAAGCAATTCAATAAAAGATTTGTGAGCATTAAGTTAAAGTTTTTGCCTTTGTGAGCATGAAGTTCAGGTCAGAGCACCTCGCTTAAATAACATGCTTCTCAGTGTGAAATGGAATGAAACAATTTGGAAAAAGTCTGTTTATTCATTTATAAATTGTTTGAAGTTAAGCAAGTCTACAATGGGATTATTTCTGGAGAATTTTTTTTTTAACATTAACAGCTTTCATTCATAACTAAGCAGTAGCTTAAATACATTCTGATCGGAGCTCATAGCATAAAATAGAAATGAGAGGGGGCGGGGTGCGAGTAACCCAGTTGAGTGAAAGGGACCCTGCTAGGTGGGCCTTGGCGACCCAATCCGTGGCCCGGTTTGTGGATCATGGCTCGTAGATTAGGTGGACGTTGCCAAGTTGGGCCATCAACAACTTGCAATAAGCAACAACAGATTGTGCAGCCCACGGGATAGTCTCCAGGCCCAGCACGTGATTGATAGTAGCCTTGCAGTCAGAAGCCACGATGACTTTGGGAGTTGCAGTAGGTACTTTAGACTCTAAACTAAGTTGGACTCTCCTTTTGTCGTGTATCCATAGAAAAGCACGATGGAGGGTTAGGGTTTCGCCCAGATGTGCAGAAGTAGCGCTAATTTTTTAAGCAAATCCATCGGTGAGGCAGCCTTGGGCATTTCTACAGATTATGGCTGCTGATATTTCCATCTTCAAGCTGGACCAGGCGGCATCCAGGTTGAACTTGAGGGTGCCTTGTTCTGGAGGCGTCCAGCTCACCGTCGATGGGTCTGAGCTCCGAGATTTGCTGCCGGCGTTCGTGCTCCACTAGGAAAAATTCAGGTGTGCTTGTTTTGCTTCGCTGATGGCGTCCTTCGATTGAGGCTGCTTTCCTTTAAAGACTAGTGAATTTCTTTGTTTCCAGATTGCCCAGAGAGTACCTACAAACAAAGCTTTGTACTATGGAGAGGTGTTAGAGGTAAGGATATTGCAAACCATTCTATCCATCCTTGAAACCGTTGCTAGTCGTGTGTTGATTTTTAATTTCAGATCTGTCCAGATCATTTTTGTCCAACTATAGAGGAGGAAAAGGTGCTTGATAGTTTCTGGGGTGGCCTCGCAAAAGGGGCACTTCAGGTCAAGTAAGAGGCTTTGGCGATGCAAATTTTCCTTAGTCAGGAGGGTGTTATTACAAATTCCCCACATAAATAATTTAATCTTGGGATATATTTGTAGTGTCCAGATCTCGGTCCACAGTCATTTTGGATTTGGATAGAAAGTTGTTGGTGGTTGAGCTGATGTGCTTGCTTGTTTGGCTCGTAATATATTATATCCACTTTTGACTTGGTATGAACCTGAACAGTTTGCGATCCAATGTAGTTTGTCCAGTTCTGGATGTAGGCTTAGGGGCATATCAAGAATCTCTTGCACTATATGTTCTGGGAAAATTCCAGTTAGCGGGTGGGAGTCCTATTCCCCTATTTCTTTATGTATAAGTTCGAACATTAGCATAGTTTCACCTCGGTTTGCAAGACCCCCTATTTCCCCAAAACTCAGCCATCTATCCTCCCCGATTCTGATGTCTTTGCCGTTTCCCACACCCCATTTAGTCTCAGGTTCAATTAGGTTCCATCCCGTGATAATACTTTGCCATCCCCATGATGGTCTAAGGCCTCTTTTTGTTGTCGACAGACACTCGCCATGAAAATAAAGACCTTTAAACAACTTACTCCATAGCGCATCAGGTTGTTGGCTAAGTCTAAGCCAGTTTACCAAGCAAGGCTCTGTTAAAATCCACCAGGTCCCTGAAACCTAATCTGCCTTGATCTTTCATCATCTTCATGAGGTTCCAGTTTTTCTAGTGGATCCTTTTTTGGGAAACATTTTGTTTCCACCAGAAATTCGATATTTTCTTCTCAATTTCCCTATAAATGGAGATGGGGATTCGAAAAAGAGACATGGCATATTGTGGGAGTGCTTGTATGACGGTTTTGAGTAGTATTTCCTTTCATGCTTTCGAAATCAGTTGCTCTTTCCACCCTTCCAGCTTTCTATCCACTTTCGTGAGCACCCACGAAAACATCTGTTTTTTTGTTTGGCCACAGTCATATGGTATCCCAAGGTATTTCACCGTTTTCTCTATGATAGGGACTCTTAGTTCTGCTGCAATGTTTGACCTTAGAGTAGGTGGATAGCTTTTGTCGAAGAAAATTCCTGACTTGTTCAGGTTTATGGCCTACATAGTTACAAAGCAATACTGGTTCAGAATATTTGCAAGATTCTGAGCTTCTCTTTTAGTTGCCTCTAGGAAAAATATTGCATCATCCGCAAACATAAGATGTGAGAGTGTGAGACAATGGGGGTTTAGTTTGATTCCTTTGATCAGGCCATCACTCACTGCATTGGACATAAGATTGGATAGAGCATTGGCCATAATAATGAAAAGATAGGGGGATAGAGGGTCTCCCTGTCTTATACCCCTTGACGGCTTAATGACTTCTGTAGGTTCTCCATTGACATTTATAGTGAAAGTGACTGATGCAATACAAAGCTAACTAGGGAAACCCATTTAGCACTTAAGCCCGTTTGCAACATGTAGTTGCATAGGAAATCCCATTCCACTCGATCATATGTCTTTTGCATATCCAGTTTCAAAACAACCTAGAACTTCCTCTCTTTTTTCCTGATTCGAAGCTGATGTAATACCTCCTGAATAATGAGTATGTTGTCTTGAATTTGGCATCCCTCCACAAAGGCACTTTGTTTTGGGGAGATGATGTTGGAGAGGCAGGGTTTTAACCTGTTTGCCATGACTTTGGCAATGATCTTATAACTGAAATTGCACAGGCTTATTGGCCTATATTGTGCTAAGCTTTCGAGGTTAACCACTTTGGGGATTCGGATGATTTGGGTGGAGTTTATGTCGGGGGGGAAGGTACCTTGATTAAAGAAGGAGACCACCGTGTTAAAAATGTCTTCATGTATAATCTGCCAGCTATTTTGGTAAAAGAGACCACCTAGATCGTCCGGGCCCGGTGCCTTTGTGGGTCTCATTTGAAACACTGTTGTCCGCACTTCTTCCATAGAGATTGGCTTGACTAGTTCTTCATTCATAGCGCTTGTAACGACTTAGGGACATGTATCCAATACAAGTTGGAAGTGTCTAGGACCCACTGAAGAGAATAAATCCCTATAAAACTTTGTTATGTGCTGTTTTAGTGCATCGAGTTTTCTGCACCAGTGCTGGTCTGTAATTTTTAGCATGGATATCTTGTTTCTCTGTCTCCGTTTGATAGTAGTCGCATAGAAATATTTTGTATTCCTGTCTCCCCATTTGATCCAACTAATCCTCGAACGCATGTGCCAATACATTTCTTCCTGTCGCCACAACTCTTCAATTTTGTTTATGACCCGCTGATATTCCTCTCCGTGTGTCATCTGTGCCTCCTGGTTTGTTAATTTTGTGAGTTTGGCATTGAGCTGATCTATTTGTTGAAGGGCATGCTTGAAAGTCTTTCTACTCCAACTCACTAAGTCTCTAGTCACCCACTTGATTTTACTAGCGATGTCAATTTGGTTCGTTGAGCCTCCCTTCCAAGCCTTTTGCGTTACATCTAACCATTGAGGGCTGTCTAACCAAAAGGCTTCAAATTTAAACATTTTCCTCCTTGTTCTATTGCCGGCAGGATATACAGCTAAGATAATGGGGTTGTGATCCGATCCGATAGTTGGTAGGGCGAATGCCTTAGCGGCTAGAAAGGCAATTCTCTAGTCTAGGTTGCACAAGGCTCAGTCGAGACGCTTTTTACTAGTAGTTCCCCTTCTCTCTTGTTTGACCATGTGTAGGCACATCCTTTACTTTCAATATCCATTAAGGCACATGAGTCCACAAAATCTCTAAATGCTGCTATGCGATGTCGATCGGCCTCATGGGCTCTTGTTTTCTCCCAATGGTATAGTATGTCATTAAAGTCCCCAATGCATAACCATGGGAGATAATTGTGATGGTTACCATTCCTCAAGGTTTGCCACAGAGCCATTTTTTCCTGAAAGGTGGTAGGTGCATGAAGGAAAGAGATTTTCATCAATGTGTCACTTCTCGGCTCCTTGCATTGTACTTCTATGAGGGTATCAGACCTTAATGTTACATCAACTTGCACCTCTTCATCCCATACAAAGTTAGGCCACCCGCAATGCCAACTGGGTCAATTATTTCTGAGAACCGGAGCCTTTGTTGCCATTGGAGCCTTTGAATTACCTCTCTTCTGTTCTTGGTTTCCATGAGAAAAACTAAGTTGGGCCTTTCACAAGCCATTAAGGCTCGGAGTTGCTGGACTGTCAAGGGGTTGCCCAGCCCTTGACAATTCCAGCTCATGATTTTCATATCTACAAGGGCAGCTTATTAGGGCTAGCCACCAAAGCCCGTGTATGTTCACCCTCCCACAGTTGGATGGGTGTATTTAGGAGTTGTTCTTCAGAAATGGGTCTTATAGACCCTTTAATATCATATGGGGCGAATCGTTTCTATTTTTTTTTGGAGTAGGGGATTTCATAACTGCCTTGCCCTTTTTTGAGGAGTCGGTGTATTTCTGTTTCATTGCTTGAATCTGAGTGTTTTTCTAGGGCTGCTATCCTCTTTTTCCTGTATTTGGGTATACTCAGAAGTACCTTCATTGCTAATTTGCTTACTTGCAATTGGGTTATAGATGACTAGGGCCTTCTCATTCAACTGTACATTATCTTTGTGCAGGGGTTCTGTTGATGGGGGGGGGGGTCTCAGCCACCATTTCGACTTCATCAGCTCGCGGATCAATCTCCCCAAAGAAGGTTTTCCAGCAGGGGCTTAAGTCTTTGACTTCGGCTTTCAACCATGAACCATATCTTCCCAGGAGGTCCTAAGGTAAGCCCGACTCTTCATAAGGGAATTTTGAGCAGTTATTGGCATAATGGCTAATATAACCACACAAATAACAGTAATGTGGTAACCTTTCATACTTAAAGTCAATTCACCATTTCCTTCCACTCAGAGTTATAATGGTCCCTGTTTTGAGGGGTTTCAATAAATTCATTTTAACTTTGGCTTTGCTAACTATACACATGCTGTTTGTTTTAGCTTCAGTTTTCACCTCCTCTACATTCCCCAATTTTTTAGCAATTTGTCTAATAGCAGTTTCTGAAATTGCAGCACGCGGTAACCCTATGAGGTGGACCTAGAAAGCAGATTCAGTAAAATCATAGCAGTGCTCCGGGATTGTTGGGTTGCCCTTTTTTAATACTAAGAGATTGTTGGCAAAGGAACAAGGCCCTGAGTCTAATACACGTTGTTTGTCTTTTGCCAAGCTAAAAGTAAATAGATAGAATCCCCGTTCGATAACTTCACATTAGGCATTATCTATCTTCCACGCTCTCTTCATTGTACTCCATAAAGCTTGGAAATTTACATTTGGTCGGGAGAACAGTTTACCGTATAGTATAGGTTGACTTGCCAGTGAATGCTGCTCGAGGATGGCTTCATTGAGGTCGGTGATGTCCGTCTTTGACCACATATCTCCCATTTTCTTGCATAGGGTCAGCAATCAGAGGTGGGTCTCTTGGTGGTCATCCATCACACAAGCTGCTTAAGGAGAGGCTGACTTGTGGAGTGAAGGGGGCTCTAGGGCTTTTTGGGGGGTGGGTTGAATCGGGGGGTTTTGGACAGACTGGGTATTAAGATGGTTTTTGGGACAGTGAAGAGGGTTTGGGTTTGGATGTTAGTCGGGAGGTTGAGGATTTATTGTGGCCATGTTTCGACTTGCCACAGTATTGGGAATGGGACTGGATTTCGAGTGTTTCACCTTTGGTTTGGGAAAAAATGGAAAGGGTGATGGACAGGGCTATGGTGGTTCCCCTACATAGTAGAGAGCTGAGGGAGAACACAATGGGTAGAGGAAGAAGCAGGAGGGGGTCCGGTAGCCATGGGTCTACACTGCCCAGAAGAGGGTGGGGAAAATTAGGGTTGCAGAGGTTGAACTATCCACTCAAGGGATAGAGAGAAACTCACCCAGGTGGTGAGAGAGAAATAGAAGATATAAATTATATATGGTTTACGAAGTCGATTCCTTCTATTAAAGTGACAGAGCAAGTTAATTTCTTGTATCACAATAGTAAAAGATATGACAATTGCTTGTGCTCATTTCTTGCAAACTTAGGTTTCATTTATTTTGTGAAAAATGAATGATTTAAAAAAATATTTTCTTATAAATTAATCGATTGCATTGCTTGAAATAATTAGTCCATGAAAAATGTTTTCATTACTGATAATAACTTATGCTTAAATATTTTTCATTCATTTATTTGTTCAAGTGATCCAAGTGATCATTTCTATGAAGTTTTTTTTTCAAATCATTCATCTTCCGCAAAATAAACAAAACCTTAATTTCCTCCTCAATATCATAGCAATGAAGGCTGTTGAGTAGATTGCTCACGCTTTCTCTATGCATACCTTTTCTTTTTCTTTTTTTTTCTTTCTTTATAAATATCCAAGCATAAAAGAGGTGTGAATATATCAACCAATTGATGCTTTGAATCAACAAAATGCACACGTCACTGTTACTCACATGATCAAATTAGCATGATGTCTAAATGTGCTTGGTTTGAGAATGAAGTGCAGGATACTTTGTCAAATTTATAGCACTAATGTTGTCAGACATGATGAGAGCTTTTGAACTTTTACCCTGAAATTCTCAAGTTATGGTCTAATCCATAGATGTTGTGCGCATGAAATCCTCGAGACGACTTAAGAAAATGCTTTTTTTTCCCCCTTAAAATCATTAATTGATGATTGTAGCAATCAAGGATTAAGAAATGGTTGTCACAATGCAAAAAAAATCAAACTTGTAATTATCATTCTATTTCATTAAATTGCAAAATTTGAAAATCCAACCTAAAAACTTAAACTAATAAGTAGAGAGAGATCACATATATATAATAAGCATATAAACCTCATAATCAGATGATGTGTGATATCATATAAACCCCATAGTCAAATGATGCATGATACTTCAACGCCCCTCTTATGCGCAAACTAGATGAGGAATGATGTGAATCTAATGAACATGGTAGAAATGCATGCATAATAAACTGGGGTTGTTTATGATATCAATTATAATCAATCACCAATATGCACAATTAAGGAAATATATATTCACAATCCTGAAAAATGGAGGATCAAGGTAAAAATTTTAATTATCTTAAACAAACTCTCAAACTCAAGGTGACAAGGAGGAAGTCAAATGGAGTTGGGAGAAAAGATCCAAAGAGATGATTTCATTGGCTCAAGATAGTATTGACCGATGTGTGTAAGTTACACAGTAATAGGCTGACGTTTATGCGTACGTCATGAAAATTTGAAGAATCGACTAAAAGAGATATTAGTAATTATTACAAAAATGAATCACACGACACGAGATGTGAAGGTGTGGTTGTGCACTCGGGTTTGTTGTACTCGAGCACTCAAAATTTGATCAAGATCATCTAGCTTTAACACTAAGATAAGAAATGCGCGAAAGGGCGAATTATATATAAAGAAGAGAACATGAGCCGATTCTACGTGATAAATATAGAAAGTAACATTATGTAATTATATTACAATGGGGATTTATGTACAGTCCTAAAAAATAAACTCTATCATAATTATCTCTAACTGCATTTCCATTGTATAATATTTGGTCACCTAGCCGCAACAACCGAAAGGGTTATCCCATTAACAGAGGAGGCTTCTTGAGTGGTACGATCAAGTTTTTTCGCATCTCTCCCAACTGAGAATGCAGGCTGCGATGGTTGGCTGAGTGTGATAGTATCGCCTCCTAAGATATGAACCACGAGGGACATAATCGGTCGGTCTGCCGGATCTTCTTGAACGCACAATAGACCAACGTGTATGCATTTTAGCACTTCAGCTTCATCATATGACTCATTGATTAATGGATCGATAAGTTCCAGCGCTCGACCTTCAGACCACAACTTCCATGCCTGTTATTTTTAGCAAGGAAAAATAAACAAGGATAGCTGCACAAAAATCTTCGATTTCATATTAAAATGGGATGGTGATTAGGAACATACATAGGTGAGAAGGCTTTCACCCTGCTCTTGGAGATGAAAACCATTGTTCTTGCGCCCACTTACTATCTCTAGCAAGAGAACTCCAAAACTGAAGACGTCTGATTTTACAGAAAAGAGTCCTTGCATCGCATACTCCGGTGCCATGTATCCACTAATCAGAATTATGTTATGAAGAGCAATTAGTTGGAAGTAAGAAACAGAGAAAAGTAATTTTCTTCATGGAACTTCCAAAGTATGATGTGCTCAATCTGGTGTTGTTGAGCTATTTATTGGAGTCCTTTGTTCGTTGAGTGAATTAGTCAAATATGTAATGGACATAGAAAGATATCGAGACACTTACTAAGTTCCAACAACTCTGTTTGTGTTTGCCTTGTCTTGATTTACACTAAAGATTCTTGCCATTCCGAAATCAGATATCTTTGGATTCATCTCACCATCTAGCAAAATATTGCTAGCTTTCAGATCCCTATGGATAACTTTCAAGCGAGAATCCTCATGCAGATAAAGAAGTCCCCGAGCTATTCCACAGGCGATGGTCATGCGCAGCTTCCAATCTAGATATCTCCCTATGATCGAATCTGTAAAAAATGAGAGACTCACATGAAACTTAACTTCATAAAACTATTATTAACTAGCTCAAAAGTTCATTGCATCTTGTAAAGCTCAAACCAAAAGAAAGATATCCAGGCTTTTGTTGGGCATATATTCATATATCAAGAGTTTTTCTTCTTCTTCCAAGCAGCATCCCAATAAGCGGACAAGGTTCCTGTGTTGTAGTCTGGCAATCAAGATGACTTCATTCTTCAACTCGATGAGTCCTTGGCCTGAGGTTCTTGAAAGCCTCTTAACTGCAATTTCTTTTCCATCTGCCAATGTGCCCTGACACAGTATAAAGTCAGTAGTGAGATGCCTATCTGAGAAGTACTAATGATAACCAAATTTGATTTAGTTCATGCTATGGATAATGACTCTGCCAGTCTGCTACAATTAGAAGATTTTCCCAATTTGCCCATAAATACGCGTTGAGTCATTAAAATGCTTACCCTGTACACAGAGCCAAACCCGCCTTCCCCAAGTTTACATTCATTGGAGAAGTTTCCTGTGGCCGTGCGTATGGTGTCTAATCGCATAAGAGATAATTCTTCAGAACCCATGGGCTTTTCTCCACGAGCGTTTTCCTTTGAAAACTCTTCTCCAATTTCTTGTCTCAGCTGAAGTAACTGAACCTCTTGGCTTTCTTGATTCTCTGAGAGTCCAAGAGTTTACTCTCGTAAGGTAAAGGTTAGAAGATGGCCATTCCAATGGCAAGCAAGATGAATTCACTTATACCTTTCTTCAATCTCTTTTTCCTCTTGAAAAAAATACACGAACCCACGATGATTATTAGTAACCCCAGTCCAATTATTGAGCTAACTATTGGAATCCATAGATTTCGTTTGACCCCTGTCAAGAAAGAGAAATTCCTTGCATTTAAACATACCACAAACCCGTAGACTTTTTTTCACCAAGTGTAAAATAGTACCAAGAACAAGTTGAAAGCAAGAGAGTATGATCATGGTTTAGATTGTAAAAGCAAGTCAAGTGCGATATTATACATAAAACAGCTTTTATTGAGAATTAGAAGTAATGGAATTATACCATTATATGCTTACAATAACAAATCGAGGTATATATTACTCATACCTTTACTGCCGGACTCCATGCGGGTTTTGTTAGTTGTATTCATTTGGTACCGTAGATTACAACTCGGCTGAAGAATTCTCGCACCATCCCTTTTGAGATTAAGAACAGTGGGAAACTGTTTGATAGCAGAAATCAAACAACTCTTACAATCTGACTTTGATATGTCGGGGGTGCACTGTACAAGCACATGCAGGGTCACTGAACTTGAGACACTAAAATTTCTGCTTGCGTATAAGCTTTTCGAGGAGATTGCCAAGTCTGTGACATTTCTCGCCAAATCTGTCACATTTGCTGCCAAGTCCTCATTAATGAAAGCTGAACGGTCCACAGGGTTGGCAACGAAAATAATCGGTTCTGTCTCCATGATAGAGAAGAATGATCTGTTAGCATAGCGCACGAGACACTCGTCGTACCATATGGTTGCCTCTTTTTGTCCTGGACATCTTTCTATGAGGGTGGTGCCAGCTTCACGGATGCAAGATTGACAGAGATTGGCAGCAACATCCCCTCTAAAGAGGAATATGGAAGTCGCATTAGTGGTCACTTAAATCTGGGTGGTAATTTTCCGGTTGGCAATGGATCACCGTACTTTATAGAGGATTTCAATTAAGACCAATCTATCAGGTCCATTATAAATCCTAGTTCCAAGTGAGCCGATTCCAAAGATTATAATGATTGATTTGGAAGGTATCCCTCAAAAGTTGAAATTTTTGGTATCTTTCGCTTGTGACTTACCTGCAGAGGAAGAGGCCATAGACTCTGTCCGGATCTTCACCTTCCGTCGTGTTGTAGAAACCGTCAATGGGTCGTTTGTTGTCAGCAGCGTAGTCGCCCCTGTTGAGGAGGCGGTTGAGGTTGTCCTGATACCTGCTAGGAGAAGCGTAGTCTCCCCTATCTGCGCACCGCTCCTGAACATATGTCTGTGCACCGACAGGAGTGCTTGGGAGGAAGAGGATCAGGCATGAAAGCCAGAAAGCAGAGGAAATATTTCTTGGTGCATCGACGGTCTTTTTTTCTTGAGCTTGGAAAGAGCGCAAGTTCAGTAAGAGTAATTCAAAGACGGCCATGGACTTTCTTTCAACTCAAGAGGAGTAAGATGATAAGCAACTTCTGGAGGGCGAGGTAAAGAAATGGATCAAGAACCAAGTTTTGCAGCTGCTCTCCCAGATGCCGGGGTTAGCAAAGACGAATTAGTCCAATTTCCACGTTCCGTCGTCAACAGAGACGAGCACCCAATTGGCTTCTTTTTTCCACAAGAGAAACGAGGGTGACCGCTCCTGGCTTGCCCTACCAACGAAAATATCTTGTGGCACGCAAAAGACCCAATAAAGACCGGCACTAAATATTAATAAGTCAAGGTTTGGTCCCCACGATGGGTACAATCAACCTAGGATGCCCAACAGATCCAACAAAGACTGGGCAATGGTTATTAATCATCCTAACCATGTTCCTCCTCCTCCTCGTTCAAGGCCCTGGTTCAAACACCACACCCGTACATTCTCTCCGGGTCATCCAGAAGCATAGAAATTTCTCGATATGTGGACGGGAGGACTAGTACACCTGATGAGACTTGCTTTGAAGGAATAAGGGTAAATAAGTTTTTGGTAGAAAAAACAAATTGGATGCTCCAATCAAAATCCAGTGTTTGTTGACGAAGACACGGGACTGAGAACTCACCACGTTCTTTACGGTCAGCGATGTTGATTTTTGCTATTCAAAATCTAACACTCCTTTTACACGCAGACAACTCTAGCTGTCTTTTTGAATTTTTTTTATAAATGTGTTTTTCTATGCTTTGAATGAGCAGCCCAGTTTATGGGGTCTTGTAAAAGGCATATAAGAGAAAGAAATTGTATTTTGAAAGATCGACCCAATATATTCATCGAAGTTCATAAATTTTTGTACAAATTCTTTAGGAATATTATAGAGTATCATTCTTCTTTTATACTTTCTTATATGAGTACGTCTTGGAAGACAATGTTATATTCTCTGTAATATATGTTGGCAAATGATATCAGAAAATAATTTTCTCTGAAAGAGAACATACGAAATAAGTTATCGACTATTTTAACTTGATATAGTTGGTTAGAAGTAGTAACTTTCCCCTATATGGTGCTAGTAGACCTTATTTATGAGCGGGCTTGGCCGAATCTTTTAACCCTATTGAGCAAGCTTGGCCAAGTTTGGTCAACAGGTGGAATAGGTCTAGACAAGGACCTTGAGACTCGGCCTATTGTGCCCTTATGATTATTAAAACAATTACAAAAATATGTCTAAATGTATACGTCACTTTTGACCAAACATATATATATTTTGTAAACCATTTATAAACCTCTAAGCGAAACTCCACCTTCAAAAGAGCAAATTACCCCTCCTTGCAAAGTTTATTTTGGTAAACTACTTAGGGTTTGAATGGTTTAGTTTTTAGTTGGCTTTGGCTTATTTGATTGGTTGTGAGAAATTAGGATCTGGAATGGGCATTTTACAAAGTAAATAGAGACATGGATAATTGATGCGAAGGGTGGTTTCCAAAGGCAACACTGAGTATGTTTTTGTTTTTTTTATTAAAAAGTAGAGATATATAAGTGGTTGTTCATGAACGTTAATGTATGTTTATGGTTTTTTTCCTTAGTAATTTTACTATGAAATCTAGAATTTATAAACACTAGAAGGACAAATTAAGCCCAAAATTCCGATATAGAAGAGAAAAATAGTATAAAACTCTCAGATAAACATAATAAAATAATATAACACAAAATCCTATAATTAATTTTCATTTATTTTTCATTTTCATTTTTTCCTAGCTAGAAATTTTAAAAATAAAAGAAGGAAGTTTTCTCCACTAGGCGAGCTTGGCCAGCTAATGTTTTTCACTTGGGCGGCAACGAGAAGGTCTAGCGGACAATTACCATTGCTTCGTCATCCGCACCCGTCACTTGATACTATGGCTTGGCATTACACATTAATTTCTATTTACTTGATTACATCAAATGAAAATAGGTCATTAATTATAAATTTTTGTGGGCAAAATTATCAAAAAAAAAAAAAAAAAAACTTAAACCTATTACAATCTTATCAATTCAGTTATAAATATTTCAATGGTGCCAATTGAGTTTTAAACGTTTTCCCATTTTATCAATTGAGTCTATTCAACCAATTTTGACTAGAAATAAATGATATGGACACAAAATGTCTTACGTGATATGGTTAGCGCTAAAGTAGCTATTTTTTAATGATAGTTTAACATTTTTTTGAATTTTTTATAAATTTTTTCTTTGAATTTTTTTCCTTTTTTGGGATTCGGGTTAAAGAGGACATTATATGTCATGCCCCGACCCTCAAGCTCGCGACAACCCCAATTCACTTGAGGTCTAACTGCATGACATCCTAGGTACTATCATCAACCAATTCATTTTATTTTATAATTAAGCACATACAAAAGCGAAACGAAACAAGACACCTTAACCAACAATCAATAGGGATGGCAGCAAATACAACAGATGAAAGACAAAAACAACATTTTATTTATCTGCAAGGTTAGCCTAAACAACATCATATATATACACGCCTAACAACATGCGATATGCTAAGGCCTACTCAAAAAGGGGCTGGCCTAGCTAACCTATCTCTGTACAGGTGGGGGAGGGGCTCGTCAAAAAGGGAATAGGCCATAGCTGCCTATTTGCTGTTCTTTGAAGGATTAGTCTCTCCAGTCGTCGAGTCGGAGATCTCGCCATTAGGGGGATCCAAGTCCATGGGATTCCAAACCCCACCCATTTTGGCAAGGCCGTGACGCCTTTGCTAGCTCGAGTCCATAGAAAAGAAAAGAAAGGAAAGGAAAGGACAAAAAAAATTATTAAAATATTATTAAGAAATGTACATGTTAATGCTAGCTGTGAGACATAAGACATCTGACCTTCTATGTTCACATTAGCAATTTTTGATCAAAATTAGTTGGATGGACTCAATCAATAAAATGTGAAAATATTTAGAATTGAATTAGCAAAAGTGCGATATGTAAGATTTTGTTGGAGAATAAACTAGCCTTAGTATAATATTTACTATGATAAATGCAGATGTTTGTGACAAGTATTAAAGACTACGTGATGTCCATGGTGTGTTTCAAGTGGTAAAAGATTAGGATATGTCTTGATATAGTTTTTCCATAAAAAGCAACAAGATACCTAAAGATTAGCTGATGTTGATGTTTGCATTCGTTGCTGTACATATTAGGTAACTAGTACTATGGCAACAACATTCATATGATAATATTTATTGGTTCAACAAACTAGCCATTATGGAAGTGGATATGCACAATAGCAAAATCCAGATAATAACAAAAATTGAAAAGCTAGGTTATCTCACTGGTCTATCATAAGTTGCAGTAGAGGGACAATAGCATAATCTATTTTTAGGTAGTTTGCAAATATGTTCAAGAAAAGAATTGTACGAGCAATTCTATCTTTGGACAACAATATCAATGATAACTTCAATGGCTCTTTGCTTCTCCAATCCATCTCTAACGGATAAATTGAAGATGGGTATAAAAGAGAAGTCTTAGAAGTCATAAGCGAGACTCATGAAAATACAAAAGATTGAAAATATACTACATGTTGTGTTTTAAGTAAAACACTCTCTTCCCATTGTTTCTCTAAATGTTGTAATCTTGCTATTTGAGTAATTATGTTAAAAATTAAGTGTACAAGAGTAAGAGCAACCACTGAGTTCTAATAGTGTAATATATTGTGTAAAAGGATCAGTGCTTGTTGATTGTAACTTTCCAAGTATATTACTAGTGCAATCTAGCCTAACTCGTGGCTATTGTCTAAGGAGTGGACATAAGCTTGAGGATAAAGCCGAATCACTATATATTATTGTGTGCTACTACTTTTCTCTCTTCTTTCTTCCACAAACACACAATACACTCACGAGTTTGAAACATCACATTGACTGAATTTTTACTTAACATCAGCTATTTTTAGCAAAAGATTGTTAAGATTTCTAAAACAACCTATTCACCTCCCCTCTAGGTTGTATCATTAGGCCTTAACAATAGGTATCGGAGCCTTGGTTCTCTTTATTTGAAGTATATTTCTTTTGAGTATAAAGATCTTCTCTTATGACTAGCTTTGATAGTTTCTTTACAATGATGCTCTAGCTCCTAGCAAACTACCTTACTTTGATAGAAATAACTATAGATACTAGAAGTAAATGATGCAATCTTACACTAAAGCTACGGATCTCAAAATATGAAGTGTGATTGATAGTCATATAGATGTACCAACTCCCGCCTAGAATCCTGCCCAATAGGAAGCTCAAGCTGCAAATGCTACTGTTAATAATACAGAAGAAGCACGAAGAAGAGTTGCTCTAAATACCAAAGCCAAACATTTATTGTGGCATAAGTACAACGGGAGTGCCAAAACTTGGCACGAAAGGATACTTAAGTATCAAAAATTACAAACGGTTCACTTAAGTGCCACTTTTCAAAATAAATAAATCACTTTGGTGCCAAGTCGTCGGAACCCTATCGGAAATCCTACGTGGTAATTTTTTATTAATTTTCTTGCCTACGTGGCTCACCGGAAACACTAAGTTGGTGAAAAATTAGCCAAAATGACGTCATTTTGGCTGATGTGGATTTATAAAAGTTTATCAATTAAATAATATTAACAAATTAAAAAATTATTATTATAAAATCAATTTTATTTAAAAAGAAGAAGCATAAGAAGGGGATCGGCGAGGGCTACACAGCCCTCATCGCTGCCGCCATCGCCACCCCACCCTCGTCACTGGGAAGGGCTGGTGATGGTGGGGAGGGTCGATCGGGGTCACTAAGCCCCGGCTAGCCTATGGCAAGGGCTCGGCTAGGGCGGTCTGGGTGGCCAACTGCCTTTGGCCCGGCTGGGTGAGGGTTGGCGACCCTCGCCATAGGCCAACCGGGGCTCGGCGACCCCGGCCAACCCTCCCCACCGTCGCCAACCCTTCCCGTCAATGAGGGTGGGGTGGCAGCGAGGGCTGCACAGCCCTCGCCAATCCCCTTCTTCTCTCTGTTTTTTTTTAATAACATCGATTTTAATTTTTTTTAAATCTGACATGGACAATTTTTTTTATAAAATTGCCACGTGAATTTTTTATTTTGAAAAAATGCTCTGTCAGCAAATGAAGTCGCCAGAAAATGGACACATGGCAGTTTGGCCGGATTTTCTCGCCGTTAGTATTTAAGTAATCCATTTTGCTTCGATTTTGGCACTTAAGTATACCGTTTGTAACTTTTGACACTTAAGTGTCCCTCCATGCTAAGTTTTGACACTCTTGAGCTCCATACCTCCATTTATTGTATTACGCTTTATCACCATTTGAATTTAATAGAATTTCTTCTTGTGTTATAGCCAAAGACATTTGGGATTGTCTCTTATTAACATTTGAAAGAATTGACAAGGTGAAGGAAATAAGAATGAATACCATACCCGGAAATTGTGAACTATTCAAGATGAAGTTTGATGAGACAGTAACATAGATGTTCACTTGATTAACTAAAATAGTAAATGACATTGCACATCAAGGAAATATATTCATTGATGTAGAGAAAGTGAACAAGCTGTTAAGGGCTTGCTAAAGGAATGGAGAATGATGAAGACATTACTATGAGAAACAATGAGGATTCAACCAATCACATTGGATGAATTGAAAAGAACATTTATGTCCTATGAAGTTGAACATTTGAATGAGGAAAGCGACTTAAAAGGTAAGAAAGCTATTGCTTTTAAAGCTGATCAAGATGATGCAGGTGGACAAATATCTTTAGAAGGTGAGGAAATGATGAAGGCATGACGTTTTTTTTTTTTTGGTAAGGTAAATTTGTATAAATTCAAACCATCAACTGTACATGCAAAGGAAATCGGCACCCATTTACACATCGTAGCATGACTAATGAGTGGAATGGTACCGAAATCCAAGCAAAACTAGAACATCATACATGGCAACAACCACCTAGAAGAGAACAACTAAAACACTTTAAATAGCAAAAATGGAGGCATCTAAACCCTATGTTCTTTGTAGTCGCCTATTTACAGGATTATCTTGAATAGGCGGGCCAGCCATCACCTTGTCCTTGATAGCCTTACATATATAATGCTTCACCGCTTGAATGAAGACCGCTTTACCCTTAAACAGTGCATCATTCCGGGACTTCCAAATTATATAACAAAGGGCTCCAAAAGAAAACTTGGAAATCTCCTTCTAAATCCTTTGCCGACCATATTTAAATTAGCCCAATCAAGGGTATTCCGCTTGGTCCTGTCGGCCAGGCCAAATTGCACTTGCCCGCCCAAAAACCAATAAGGGCATGCGTGACTTGGCAACCAAAAAAGAGGTGATCCAAGGAATCTACGCAGGCATGACATTGTTGACAAAAAGATTCAAAAACTTCATGAGAAAAGGAGGAAACTACAAAGGGGAAAGATAAATGAAGTTCTCAAATGACACAAAACCATAAAGTAACACTGAAGAATCAAAAGGTAAGGATATCGTTTGCTATGAATATAGGACACCAAGTCACATAAAGCCAAAATGCCCATATCTCAATAAAAAAGAGGGAAAATATGAAAAGAAGAAGAAAGCATTGAAGGTTGAATCTTGGAGTGATACTGAATGTGAATCCAATGATGAAGAAGAAGCAAATCTTTGTTTAATATCCAACTCGAACCATGAGGGTGAAAATAAGGTGATCTTGAAGAAAAACAAGTGGTATCTAGGTAGTGGGTGTTCTAGACATATGACCGGGGACAATACCAAGCTCATAAAATCTCAACACCAAAGATGGAGGAATTGTTACATTTGGAGGAAAGGATAAGGGAAGAATAATCAACAAAGGAAATATCAGGTTGGGAAATCTATTCATTGAAGATGTTTCACTTGTCAAGGGATTGAAGCATGTTTTATAAGCATTAGCTAGCTATGTGACAAGGGATACAAAATCAATTTTGAAGAAGGTAAGTGCATTGGCACTAACAAGGAGAAATCACAATCCTTTACTAGAAACAGGTATAACAACATCTATCTACTTAACATCAACTTTGAGGAAGCTTACTGCATATGTCTATCAAAGATGAGTGTGGTCTATGGCATAAGAGATTAGGACACATAAATGTAAATCAAATCCACAAGATATCTTCAAAAGATCTTGTTCATGGATTACCAAAGATTTTTATAGTGCATGTGCTTTGGGAAAGTAGGTAAGAAACTCTTTCAAATCAATCAAACCATTAATACTAATAGATTTTTGCAATTTCTGCATATAGACTTATTTGAACCTTTTGCCTCTCAAAATGAACTTCATCCAAATGATCATCACCCTCTGCCTTCGTCCCAAAACATGTGATATCCCATTTAACACATGTTGATGTGCTCATTTTCAATTGTGACATATGCATTTGGGGCACATTAGCGAGAGAAACCTGAAGGTTCTAAATGAAAGGAATCTACTGTGTGGTTATGTTGCTAACAAACTTATTGTATGCAAGTTCTATGACTTAGATCAATGGCGGGAAGTGCAGTTTAGTACAACTACTAGAGAAAACACAAAGATTGCATAGTCAATTTATTTGGATGTTCACAGGTTGTCGGTTTCCTTCAATGAAGAGTGTTAGGTTTATGCTAATAGTTGTGGATGACAACTCGATGAATACTTGGGTGTTTGTGTGATGCTATTATTAGAATCGAAGCAGTTGAGAGCTTTGATCGGAAAGGAGATTAGTAAGATGATGAAGTAGGTATGGACTAATAGTAGTATAGAGTTTTTCTCGAAGCTGTTAAACGAATTCTGCATGAATGAAGGCATAGTGAGATGCCATATTAATGCTAAAGAGCCGCAACATATTGTAGAGTTGATCAATAGAACATTTCTAAATACGGCTCATAAAATGCTCTATAGTGTTGATATGACTAGAAGAGTTCTAGAGGATGTTTTTAGTACAACAAGCTCAACAAGTTATCTGGTGAATAGATATCCATTGGCTTCGATGTCATACTCCCAAAGAAGCATAGTCAAGTAACATTGCTAATTATTATATTTTTAAAATATTTAGTTGCACATGTTATATTCAAGTTAGTGATGGTAATCTTGATGGAAGGGCAAGAAAATGCATGCTCCTAAGTTATGCACATATGAATGGGGTTATTGGTTGTGGTGCTTGGAATTGTATATTATCAATAGAGAACTTACAAGTGACAAGTTTCCCATACTTCTGGAGTACTATTGAAAGTGTTTATATGAATTTAAATAGTATTTAGCTTGAAGTGGAGTTGCAACTAGAAACTCATGAAGTAGTAAGTACTAATGGAATAATTGACACAAATGGTGCTTATAGAGAGGTGGATCATGTGAATCCTACAATTGTCATAACTATTGATATTAACAAGGTACATGTTCAATCTCTTAACAGATATAGTTGCAACAATGGTTTTATTTTATTTGTGGTTAAAGAGGTTGTGTAAAAAAATCCTTATGAAACAGTTAAAGGTGTGCGTATATTTAGTGTTTTGATCGAGGTACTCGGTTATGATAAAATTCAAGCGAAGCTTAGATTTGGAAAATGTCTATGGCAGTTAAGTCCATTAAAGCTATGGGAGAGTAGCAATAGAGTTCAAACTTTTAGCGAAACTATTATTATTTAATTCAAATGTTGAGTTAAGGTGAAGATTGTTGGAATATATATCGAGTTTAAGTCTGAAACGAAAATCTGAATTTTGGAAATAAATAAAATAGAAATAAAAGAAGCACATAATATTTGTTTTGGGATATTAAGTCAGCGAAGGAAAGAGAAGATATTTGACACTAAAATTCCTTTTCTCACTTGGCGTTGGACTCCGTGCGTGAGAAGACTCAAATGAGGAAATATTGGTC
Source organism: Angophora floribunda (assembly GCA_014182895.1). NCBI lineage: Eukaryota > Viridiplantae > Streptophyta > Magnoliopsida > Myrtales > Myrtaceae > Angophora > Angophora floribunda. The sequence continues at coordinate 21,254,128 of CM024709.1, forward strand.
AGACTTTGACCAAGATATTTTACAGGCTTTCATATTAAAGCATATCCTCTCGTTGGTTGCCAAGGGTTGCAGCGTGGTCTTCATTTTTTTTTTTTTTAATGGAATGAAGACCATGCTGCGACCGTCGACATTTAATGATAGGATATACTTTATATGTGAAAACATGTAAAATATCTTAATATTTCCTTATTTGAGTCTTTTCACGCACGGAGTCCAATGCCAAGTTAGATTAGGAAGTTAAGTGTAAAATATCTTCTCTTTCTTTTGTTGACATAATATCCCTGAAGAAATATTGTGTGCTCCTCTTATTTTTATTTTATTCATTTCCAAAGTTCAGATTTTTGCTTCAGGCTTAAACTCGTAAATGGGTCCTTCGTTGTAAAGCTGCCAATAGAGGAGGCGGTCGAGGTTGTCCTGGAACTTGCTATGAGCAGTGTAGTTGCCCCCACCTGAGTACCACGTGTTTAGGTATGATCGTGCACTGAAAGGAATGCTTGGGATGAAGATGATCAGGCATGAAATCCAGAAAGCCAAGGAAACTCTTCTTGGTGTTTCGATAATCATTTTGGTCTTCCAAACGCAAGTACAATAAGAGTAATTCAGAGATAGCCATGGACTTTCGACTCAAGAGGAGATAGACAATAGGCTACTGCGGGGGCGAGGTAAACAAATTTCTTTAATATCAATTACGTCGGTGTCGCTATGGTCTTGCGTTTGTTTTATTAGATTAGGAACGCGTTTTGCAGCAGCTTTCCCTAATGCCGGGGTCAGCAATATGATGACCTAGTCCAGTTTTCAAGTTTTGTAATCAAAAGAAACTACCCAATAGGCTTGGAAGAAGAATACTAGAAGTGTCTTAACTTGTGTACAGCGCTCATTTTAGTGCTATAACGTTTTTTTTTTTTGGATCACTTAAATGCCGCTTTTTTTAAAAAACAATCATTTAAATGCCAACTTTGATTTGAGTCATTGGGAATTTGACATGGCCATATTTTATTAATTTCTCAATCTTAAATGGCTTGCCGACATGCCTAGTTAGCATGTAACCCATAACGATGTCGTATAGCAAGTTGAAAAGTGATCACTTCTGTGTCAGTCATTGTAAAAAAAATGATCACTTCAGTGCCAATTGTTATTAAAAAGTGATTACTTTAGTGTCAACCTTAATGAAAAAGTGATTACTTCAATACCAAAAAAATCCCTAAACAATGTCATGTAGCAAATTAAGAAGTGATAACTTTAGTGCCAGTTGTTGTAAAAAAATAATCACTTCAGTGCCAATCGTTATTAAAAATTGATCACTTTAGTGCCAATTTTAATGAAAATGTGATCACATTAGTGCCAAAAAATGGCATATCAGATAAAAATTTTAATTATAAAAGTTACATAATTTCTCTAGCAGGAATTTTTCGCCTGAGGCACTTAAGTAATTGTTATTCTCCAATTTTTTTTTTTTTTTTTTTTTGGTAATTGGTAAGTGTATATATTAGATTTCAACCAAGAAATACAAAGTAAAAGCAGCCGGCACCATCAGCATTCGCATGTAACAACTGTTACACGAGTGCTGGGGGGCCAGGCTCAATAAGACCGAAGATACAGCAAAAGAGAAGTTGTGTACATCCAACCCTCATACTAAGTCCTAGCAAACATAGAAGGGTCAAGGCCCCAACAAACTTGTAATCTCCTATTCCTAGGGGAATCAGGCACACCCCGAAACGTATGTGCTTTGTCTTTTACCGCCTTGATGAGGTGTTGTTGCATCGAAGGCACAAAGAGGCACGCCGAGCGAAAGATAATATTGTTCCTTGTTTTCCATATCACATAGCATAGGGCGCCAAAAGAAAACTTCGCAATATCAACATAGAAATCACTTCCTGATAAATGCTCACTAATCCATTTGATATTCTGGAGCCATGGCCGGTTAGACCACGGGAGGTTGCAATTACCAGCCCAAAATTGAGCTAGGGAGTTGGGAATAGAACATTCAAAAAATAGGTGGTCAATTGAGTCCGGTCTCACCTTGCAAAAGACGCACCTACCACCGGTTAGCCTTCCATGAGACATCAAAAAAACTTGTGTCGGCAATCGTTGACGAGTGATGATCCACAATAAGAACTGGTGACGAGGTATTATCGCTTTGTCCCAGATTAGAGTCGCCCATGAGACCAGCTGTCCCTTCCGCCTAATTTCATTCCAAGCTGATGATATCGAGAAACATCCCGACTGCTGCGGTATCCATTGGAAGGAGTCTGGAGTATCCGAAAGAGTAGGGAGTGAGGCCTGGATGGACTGCAACTCCCTCCTTATGGTGATGCCATCATTGGAGAAAAGCTTTTCCACTCTTGCTTCACGCAGCAAAGGTGAGTGATATATTTCAACATTAGAGTAAAACTGGCTAAGAAGGCCTATTTTCATCCAGGGATCAAACCACAAGGAGACAGTTTTCCCATCACCTATTCTCCAAGCAAACAGTGCCCTGGCAACATCCCGCAATTGCAGCAGCTTCCGCCATGCCCATGAACAGAATGTAGGGGCAGAGGCGGTCCAAAAATAATCATTTTTGAGATGATTTGAGTGAACCCATATGCACCAAAGGGATTCCTTGTCCGTGAACAAGGTCCATATATGTTTAAGCATGGCCGCAATGTTATTTTCTCGGATTCTACGGATGCCAAGTCCTCCCTCTTTCTTCGGGAGACACACATCTTCCCAAGACACCTTGGCCCCCCCCACGCCCAATACCGGACCTTTCCACAGGAATTGGCGGCACAGTTGTTCTATTTTATTGACTACCGAGGATGGAAGCCAGAATATAGAGGCCCAATACACTTGTATGGCATGCAAAACAGATTTGATCAACTGTAATCTACCCGCAAAAGAAAGGAATCTGAGATTCCATGACTGAATTCTAGCAGTGAGAAGGCTTACCAGGGCATTACAGTCCGCCTTACTGAGTCTGGCAGTGATAATAGGTACTCCCAGGTATTTGACAGGTAGAGAGCCCTCCCGAAAGTTTAGTCGGTCCAGGATTGAACCCCGTAAAGTCTCCGAAGCTCCCGAAATAAACACTTCACTTTTGTTAGAGTTCGGACATAGCCCACTCCATTCCGAGAATAGGTTGAGACCATCTTTCATGCAGTCCACCGACCGTTCATTCGCCTCACTGAAGATAAACACATCATCAGCAAAGAAGAGGTGGGATAGCCGGGTATGCTTACAGCGCCAATAGAAGCGGAACTCCGATCGCCTAGCCTGGGCTTCCAATATACCAGAGAAGATTTCCATAACCATCGTAAATAAATAGGGTGACATCGGATCACCTTGTCTGAGACCACGGCCACTACTAAAGAAACCATGGATCTCCCCATTGATGGATATGGAAAATCTAGGTGTGCGAACACACGTCATAATAAGCCGAACAAGATGGTCCGGAAATCTAAACGCCAGGAGAGTGGATTCCAGGAAGTTCCAGTCCATCGTGTCATATGCTTTCCGGAAGTCTACCTTGATAGCACATTTAGGAGAATAGTTGGGGGAGTGGAAACCACAAAATAATTCTTGTGCCAATAAAATATTATCAGTGATGCGCCTGCCCTTCACAAATGCAGTTTGGCTGGGATTGATTATATTCGGTAAGATCTTAGCAATCTTGTTAGCTATAATCTTGGTAATGCATTTGTAGATGGTATTACAGCATGCTATAGGACGAAAATCATTTACCAGGGTTGCATTTGGGATTTTAGGAACTAGAGCTATAATCGTGCAATTAACTTCACGAAGAAGTCTACCACTCCTAAAAAAATCCAGGATAGCATCCACCACCAATGGGCCAACTGTTGACCAATTTTTCTTGAAAAAATCTGCAGTAAAACCATCCGGACCCGGGGCTTTACCCCCAGCCAAAGAAAACATAGCATCTTGGACATCCTTAGCCAAAACCGGGTGGGAAAGCATACTGACCTGGTCGTCCATGAGGGGCCGGTTGATGTATTGCCTAATCTCCTCCAGAGTTGGTGGGTCAGGTCTGGAAACCGGTGCCAGGAGATCCGTAAAATGGGATATGAATGCCCCACGGATCTCACCAGGATCCATAATCAACGAACCCGTCTCATCCTGGATCGAAATGATACGGTTGCGAAGGTGATGGTGATTCACAGTGTGATGAAAGAACCTTGTATTTAGGTCCCCTTCCTTAAGCCATTTAATCCTTGATTTCTGCCTATAGAATGATTCCTCCGCCGATCGAAGATCATAGTAGTCTCGTGTTCTGGCTTTCTCTATTTCCGCCAGGGCTGGATTTTGGGGATCCCTTTGAATCTCTTCTTGGACAGCTTGGAGAGAAAGTTTTGCTTCAACAGTGCGCCTACTGATATCAGAATAATAGTCCTTGTTGAGTGATTTCAATCTCCTTTTTAGTAATTTAATCTTGGAGCAAAGTTGGAACATAGGTGTACCCGCAACACGGGTTTCCCACACCCGCGAAACAGTTGTTGCAAAATCAGGATGAGACATCCAGAAATTGAAGAACTTGAAGGGCTTTCTCCTCTGAACCGGAGCTAAAACCCGGACCAAACAGGGAGTGTGATCCGAGATACCCGGCGGAAGGAACACAGCTTCGGAGAAAGAGAATTCTAAGCTCCACTGGTTGTTCACCAACACCCTATCGATCTTCCGCTGTTTCCTGTGTATCCCTGAATATGACGACCATGTATAGCGAAAACCTACGTAGCGTAGATCATCAACTTCAGCTTGGAATAGACATTCATTAAATTCATCAAAGGACGGGTGCCAAATGTCCGGGCTTCCTTGACGATCAGAGGGGTCCCTAATTGCATTAAAATCACCTCCAATTATCCAGGGACTGTTTACTAAAGTAGAACTGAGTCTAATCATATCCATCCATAGGGGTCTCCTTGATACAAACGTGTGTTCACCATAGACCGCCGAAAAATATAGCTGAGTACCCCTATCAGAGTTTATAATCTGCCCATGAATGATTTGGCTAGATTTATAGTCACACAAAAAAGTAACAACCTCTGGATTCCAGCCCACCCATATACGGCCCCTCGACGAGAATTCATAATTGGCTATCCAACTCCAGCCAGGCAAGATGCCAGAAGTAATACTACCAAAGAAATCCTGGCGGACTTTGGTTTCAAAAATACCCAAGCAGCAAATGTTATTAGAAGATACAAAATGCCGAACTTCACTCTGCCTTACCGGGTCCATGACTCCCCGTATATTCCAAAAACCGAAGTTCATGCGATACTAATTATCTAACCATATGTACATATATAGAGGGGGAGGTAGTCAGGCCTACCTGCGTTTCCGCCTTGTACTGGTTCGCTGAGGCGGAGGGGAATCATCCCTAGTTGGGCTGCCCTGTGTGGCTATCTGAGTTGGTGTAGGCGGGCGGGAGGGTTTAGAGTCCTGAACCCGTGACAGAACAGTCGGGTCTTCAGCTGAAGGATCTTGCTTTTTGTTTCCACGAGTGTCCTCCTGGTCCTGCCCACCATCCAGCAAATCATCCCCAAGACTGCTGCCTCCTTCTGACTCCTCAAAGTCATCCACAGAAGATGTAGATCCTGGAGACGCCTCAATGTCTGTATCAGTAACTCCTGCCAGCTGCTTAACAGCATCATCGAAACGCCCTAAGTCTTTTGTCCCTGTAGCAACCACAATCTTTGAATTGGGGGGGGGAGAAGTAACAGACTCCTTAGGAGGAACTGAGCTGTGCCTCTGCATACTCTTCTTTTCTTTACGTCGTAAGGCACGTCGGGCAGCCGGTTGAAGCTGCCAAGGCTGCGCCTTTTCAGATTGTCCCACCGGGGGAGAGGAGAGTTCTGCACTTAATGGGGCTTTAGCCTTTGTGGCAGCTTCTATTTGGTCTGTTGTTGGTCTTCTATCCCCATCCAAAAGAATTGGTTGGGAGGGATGCTCAGTTGCTGGTTCAATCTGAACCATTTGTGTTCCTGCTGTTACATCCGGTTTGGTGTGTACAGGGGGCTCAGGCTGCCTACACTTATGCCCAAATACCCCACAACTTGGGCATGATGTAGGACGCCATTCATACTCGACGAGGACCTCCCTAGTAACACCCTTCATTACAACTTTGACAGTGTCTCTTCTGACATCAGTGGCTTTGATCTCCACACACACACGAGCATAGGACAGAACTTTCATGTGTTCCGTGTTCTGATCGACATAGAGGGGTTTCCCGATCATGCTTGCTATACCTCCAATACCTCGTTTGGACCACAGCACAAACGGAATGTTCCTCAATCTAATCCACACCGGGATTTTTGTGTGATCCTCTTTCTTGAGCTCTAGAAATGGCTCCCATTGCTGCAAGATAAGTGGCACTCTAGCAACTGTCAAGGGCCCTCTCTCAAGCAACGATCTCCTGAAGTTGGCATCTGGGATTCTTAGAAAGAAGAAGCCCCGGTCATCAGCCCTTATATCAGCAAGCTTGGAGCCCCACGCATGTTTTAGTGCTGTCTCCACCAGCTTGAAGGGCAGTTTTTTCCCAATGAAGTATCCGACCAGACACTCAGGCCACATCGGATCTACTGCATTGAGAGCATCATCCGGGATAAAGGCGACAAGTTCATCATTTACCTCAACCGGTTCAAAGTAATCCAGATCATACCCCATAAGAGCAGTTTTTGCAACATTCGCCCATGTACGAGGAGGAACAGCAGCTCCTTTAGCAGATTGACCCAGAACTGCTGTGTTGTGGGTATTACGGGCCTCTCTATCCCGATTATTCAGGCCTTCCCTATGGAGCGGGCTACCATCCTTTTGATTCCTAGTGGGAATGTCATTGGTTTCGGTCTGAAGACCTTGGTGTGCAGGTGCTCGACCCTGATCAGGCAACAGTGCAGCATCGCCCCTGAACAAAGGGGGTGCTCGAGATCTAGAACGATGCGGAGGGGGGCGACTCCTCCCACGTCTAGAGCTACTTGCCCCTCTAGATGTCATTCCAAACCGAGGGACATTTCTTCTTTCTAAGAATCCCCCATCGGTAGCCATACCAGAACCAACGCAGCTCAAAAAAACACAGATGAAACCCTAGACCAGATCTGGATTTCCGAAGCATGTAGACATACCTTGGAAATATGGTTTAAGGAGGATGTTGCCCAGTCGAGAAGGAGCAAAGCCTCCGAAAACCAGCTCCGAAGGAGTCCCGAATCAGCCGCAGCAGCTCCGCGACCCAACCAGCACCACAGGAAATCGGGGAAGAGCTGGAGAGAAGATGAACAGTAAATCGGGGAGGAGGGTGTCCGAAATGGCGAAATCGTTATTCTCCAATTTTGATACTTAAATGAGCCGACAAAAAGTTATGGCACTAAAATGAGCGTTCTACCCAAGTTACGGTACTTTTGGTGTCTTTCTCTTTGATAGGCTTCTTTTTCCTAGTAGAGATGAGAATGAATGTTTATGGCTTTTTGCTCAACCTAACAAAAAAGGGTTTTCTGGGAGACTTGACCACGAGTCTCAGGATGGTTATAAGTCAATTTAAGAATTGAACCTCAAGTAGCATGTTCGTTCCCCTCGTTCAAAATTGGGTTCAATTCACCATACTTACGCGTTCTGTTAAAATCATTTAAGAACACATAATTATAAAAAAAGAAGCTCCAATGAAACTCCAATGCATGTTGACGAAGACGACGAGGCTCAGAATATTGATCTGATAAGACTTCGCAGCTCATCATGTTCTGGAAGTTTGGAAATGTTCTTGGTCTCCGAAAGTCCGTTGTCTTCGTATATGTGGAAAGATCTTGATGTCTTTTTCGAATTTCTTCTAAACATGTGTCCTATGTTTTGAATATTTATCGAACTCTCCAGGATTTTCGAAGGTTCATTGTACTTCCTTATATATCTTGGAAGACAATGGTATATTGTCTAGAGTATATGCCGGCAAATGATAGTAGATTACAATTCTCTTGGATGGCTTAATTCTCCAAGAAAACTCTAAATTTAAGTTCCGGCTCAATTCTACAGCGAACTTTATTAGTATCTAAAAGGAATCTTCTTCTCAAATTTGTCCTGTTAACTTGATCCTCTTCCACGACTTTAATGGTGCTCAAACATCACCATCTAGACCTTCGACTCCATGCCACAACCTCAAACAATCCTTCGTGACCTCAACTCCTCATCACCGTGAGAGTGTGGGGGCCTCGGGTGACCCTAGATCTGGCGACCCTAGATTTTGTTGCCCAAAGCTGACAATATTAGATCTTAACTCAACATCGTTGAATCTATCATGGGCACTCTCAACTCAGTCATTCTTGGCTTGGCTGTGACTCAAGACTCAGTCTTCTCCTCAACTCTCTGCGCATGGACTTGGTCTTGCGTAGCACCTGATCCGCTGGATTCGCAGAGATCTCCTCAATGGCTATCTTGCTCGCAACAGATCTCACTGATGGCTAATATTGAAGATATCACTGCCTATCTCTCGTGACTCTTCGTGTTTTTGGTTGAAAGACTGTTCAGTTCTTGATGGAATTCATTTCATCGCACATATTAAAGTGTCTTTATTACTATGTATTTGGACATGTCTTTTCATATATCTAAGGTATGTCAAGAGTTGTATTTTAAGCCTACAGATAATCAAGTCTTGTAATCGGTTTCATAGTATGGTGAGTAAAAAGACATTTAAGCAAGAAAAGTAATGTATTCATCTCCTTAAGAGCTTCTCTTGTGAGAGTATTATCAGAGCTGTGAGACTCTGATATTCAATAATTGGTATTAGAGCAAGGTTATCTAAGGCCGAGAACACGGTTGTCGAGGACTATGAGTCAAGTCTTTTAGAGCATAGTTCGTGAAGATAGTGGTCAAGGATCGGAATACATCGAAGTTCTATTGGTGTACAATCAGGGACTGTGATCGCTTGGTCAAGGATCAAGGTTTCTTGGAGTAGTGTCGGGCATTATTTCAAGTCAAATGGTAGATGTTTCAAATTCGACAAATGGCATTGAGAAGCTCAACAGCTTCCAACTACAATAATTGGAGTGTCAAGATGCAATTTCATTTGCTGGGTCAGGATTTGTGGGATATTGTTGGCGGCAGCAACACCATGGCACCTAAAGACGATGATGAACAAAGGAGATGGAAGATCAAATCGGTATGGCTCTTTATCCTCTTACTGTAACCGTCGAAGATAATTTATTGCCGCACATTAAGAGTGCGCAAACCCCCAGGGAGGCATGGGATAACTTGATAGTGTTATTCGCAAGGTTGAATGATGCCAAGCTACAAAGGCTGGAGAACGAGCTATTGTTGATGTCATAACAAAATATGACGGTGAGTCAGTATTTCTCCAAAGTTAAGTTTATTTGTGACGAAATTTCAAGGTTGGATCCTACTAATGCCATCTCAAAAATAAGAATGAGAAGAATTATTATTCACGGGTTAAAGCCGGAGTATAACGGTATTATTACGGCTACTCGTGGATGGGCAACTCAACCGACGTTGACCGATCTGGAGAATATTTTGGCTAACCAAGAGGTTTTAGATAGTCAAATGTCTAAGGTTTCATTAAGGAAGACGAAAGTGCCCTCTTCAATGATAAAAGAGGGTTCAAGGGCCAAAGGCAAACTAGTGCTGACAATAAAGATGGCAAGTCCAAGAAAAGCCATGTCAAATGGCAAAAGCAACTAGCTCGTGAAAGATGGCAAAAGCATCCAGGAGAGTCGAGCCTTCGACTAGGGGGAGCTGGGTGACGTGATGGCAAAAGACGTAGTGGACAATGTTACGTCTGCGGCAAGGAGAGCCACTTTGCCAGAGATTGTCGAGTGAAGAAAGTTGAAGGAAATGTCGCAGCATCATCGAAGAGGAATGGTTTCGATGGAGATAAGGAATGAGATTTTCCAAACGTCTGTTGCAATAGTGGTGTCAGACGAGTTTGTTGCCTCTTCCGCAGTCGAGTTAAACAATGCGATGGCATTAATCTCTGTAAGTGAAAAGTCAATTAATTAAAATTATGATTGGATTGTTGATTCAAGGTGTTCAAGTCATATGACTGGAGATCAAGGCAAGCTGTCGAACATGCGTAATTATATCGAAGGACGTGTTGTTATTACTGCAGATGGCTCGAGGTTGCCGATTACTCATATCGGCGAGACGATGATAGCTCCTCGGTTCAATTCACAACAAGTTGAATTGAAAAGTGTGTATCATGTGCCAGGAATGAAGAAGAATTTATTCTTTGTGTCCCAGCTCATAAACTCGGGTAATTATGTGGTGTTCAGTCCATGAGATGTTAAGGTGTACCGAAATTTGAAGCCCACTGGTCAACCAATCATGGAGGGACATCGGTTGGAGTCCATTTACGTGATGTCTGCTCAAACGACATACATAAACAAAACCCGAATAAATGATATACCTGATTTATGGCATGTGCGGCTTGGGCATGTAAGTTATCACAAGTTGAAGGTGATCATTCAAAAGAACATGTTGAGGGGTCTTCCCTAGTTGGAAGTGCAAGAAAATGTGGTTTGTGCTAAGTGCCAGTACGGGAAGGCACATCAACTTCCGTATGAGGAATCATCATTCAAATCTCGAATGCCTCTCGAGCTTGTTCACTTGGATGTGTTTGGTCCAATGAAACAGCAATTTGTTAGCGGATTCAAGTATATGATCACTTTCATCGACAACTTATCCAGCTACGTCTAGGTTGATTTCATGAAGGAAAAATCTGAGGCGTTTATCAAATTTAAGGTGTTTAAGGAGAACGTTGAAAGTGAACTAGACAGAAAAATTTGTTGCCTACGCATCGATAATGGGGGAGAGTACACTTCCTATGAGTTTATGAAATATTTGCAAAAGTACAAGGTACATCGATAGTATACTTGTCCGTATACGCCATAGCAGAATGGTGTTGCCGAAAGAAAGAATCGGCATCTAGCCGAGACATGTAGGAGCATGTTACACGCGAAGTGTGACGTCCTGAAATTCAAAGCCTTTTTGAGAGGGAATAATCGCGAATCCTCCAAATGGCCGGTCAGTATGGGTCATAGCAAAAGTCATCAGGGAGATATTAACAAGGCATGAGGACCCGAGATTGAACTTCGAATTGTCGGGAATGCCCGGGATGGATTTTCACACGATGCTTTCTCGACAGTCGACGGTGTCGGTTGAGCCGAGTTTTTGAGAAAGGGATTTTGGATCGAGAAACCGAGCCTATGAGGACGTGGGCCGGGCAAGAATAATGAGGGCCCCACGCCCAAGGTAGGATGGCCACCGTGGAAGACCGAGACAACAAGCAAGCCCGTTGGACCGAATCGACCCCTCACCCGTCCTAGCCCGTCATCCAAACTTGAGCCAATTCGAGCCCAACAAATTCTCGAGCCCGTTCTTACCCATTTCCCAGCCCGTTTCCTAGGCCCACCTTTCATTTTTAGGCCAAGGGCAGTTTGGGAATTGTGCAAGGTGGAAATGACCATTTTGCCCCTAGATATTATCAGGAAGAGACAGAAGGAAGAGAGAGATGATGAGATCATGTGCTTGGGAACTTGGTGCAGCCATTAATGACATTGATGAAGGGTTTTCAGCTTTGGATATCTCTCTCTCACCCAGCTGAATCACAAGAAAATCGCAGCCCTCTTCCCCTTGTTTCCCCTTGCTTCTCCTTGCAATTTCTGCAATTTCTGCTTTGGACCTCTCACCGAAGTTTGAGTGGTCCATTGCCTTCTCGATGGAGTCTTGGGCCAATCCACCTATCAAACTGATCAGCACAAGAAATCCGTACTATTTACTTTGGCCGATCGTCGGAAAGAGTCTCCGACCGTCCCGTACGGCGGCCTAAAGTCAGCAGTCCTCCGTCCGTCACTGTAGCAGCGCATTTTGGGCAGCTTCGCTTTTTCTTCCGTTTCTCTCCATTTTTGGCCTACCCACTGCCCACACCAGCCACACACCTCCCCCTTGACCCCTGAAACCACTAGCCACCGGCCACCAGCTCGCCAGAGCTCTGACCAGCTTGTTTTTGCTCAGACCAGCAGCCTCATTCCACTGCAGTGCTGTCCTTTGGAGTTTGTGATTTGAGTAGAGGTTTCAGCTATGATTTCTGGCCTGGGACCGCCTTTGGAGGGTCATGTTCGAGGTCCTCAAGTGTCGCCGTCGCCGTCGCCGCCGTTTAATGAGTGAGTTTAGCTCCTAATCCCTTAGTTAGTGCCTAAACTAGCTTAGGGTTGGGTTAATTAGTGCTAAGGGCTGATTAAGGTGTTTAATTAAGTACATTAGCTCTAAGATAAGTGGTTAGATAGTGGATTAAGATTAGCTTAGCTTAATCTTGCTTATTTATGCTTAATTGTGCTTAATTAGGCCTAATTGTGTGTTTTGTGCTAATTAATCATGTTTTTCCTTAATTGATTGATTAATTTGATTAATTGTTTAATTTATTGATTAAATTAATTTATGCATTAATTAAATAATTAAATAATTATTTAATTTTCGGAATTTATTTTGTTATTATTTTTAATTTCGGAATTTAATTATTTATTTATTAAATTCGGAAATTACTGTTCATCCAGAAATTAAATTGTATAATTTCATGTGTATTGATTTTATGGAGTGAATTGAATGTGTAATTGTATGAGCATCCGCATGAATTGTGTGATTTTCATGAAAATGGGAAAAAGATGAATTGTCCAAGGGATGTCGGAAATGGACTGCTTTTATGAGGAAGGACTTGAGATTTTAAATGCAAGTGTATGTGTAAATATGTGTGCATTGGCTACAATAGTTTGAATCACCGAAGGGAGGGCACGGAAGGGCACGGTTGCGCCTCTACGGAGGAAGGGCGCCGTAGCGCCGTTGCGCCTCGGAGGGCACGGAAGGGCACGGTTGCACCTCTGCGGAGGAAGGGCGCTGTAGCACCGTTGCGCCTCGGAGGGTACGGAAGGGCACGGTTGTGCCTCTGCGGAGGAAGGGCGCCGTAGCGCCTCGGCCTGCACGGAAGGGCACGGTTGCGCCTCTGTGGAGGAAGGGCGTCGTAGCATCTCGGCCCAATGGAACATGTCATGAGGTGATCGCATCATTATTTATAGCACGCACGCATGAACTGATAACATGCAGGGTGTGGCAATGGCTAGGTGAGATCGCTTGTGACGCAACTCGTATGTGATTGGTGAACTGCATCATCTAACGGCCATGTGCATTGCATGTATTGTGCTGATATATAACGTGCAGGGTATGGCATACCGGGTAAGGTTGCATGCGAATCGGCTTTTGATTGTTAGTTGACCCTACTTGTCATTTTATTGCTGATTGCTGGTTGTTGTGGTTGGGGCTGTGTGAGGGGTGGTTTTGGAGAGATACCCCAAGTCTAGTTGGTGTACTAACCGGAGCTTAGGGAAAGAACTTGCTGAGATTTTATCTCAACCCGTCATGGTTAAACATTTTCAGGCCCTTAGGATGGCGTCGCCAGTGCGGTTTGGGTCCCCCAGGATTGGGAAACCATTGTGTCGCACCACCGGTTCCCGGCTCGGGTGCATATGTATGAGAAGTACGTCACCACCATCTGGGTGGATGAAGGACCGAGGCAATGGGTACCCCATCGGTTCATAGCGTGGTTCATTCGGCAAGACGACATGCCCTACCCCTGCTCCTCCTCCGGTCCCTACTGACCCTCGAGGTTTTGATGGATAGTAGTTGAGAACCGAGGGTTCTTTTTGTATATGTGGATTAGTCGAGTCTAATTTCTTTTTGGTCAGGCTTAGTGGATGGATCGGCCCTCGTAGTCGGGCTTGTAAATCGGAAAACAATCATCCGTGGGTTAATGTGAATGTATGAAGCAGTTATGTTATCTTGGCTCACGTGATTGTTTTATTGTTTGTTGGACTAGGGATGAGTTGCCACAAGTTGTTTCCAAGGCTTGGTTTTATGTCATCATATGAGAAGCTATGGAATTGCAAGCCTATGGTAAGTCACTTTAAAGTTTTCGGATATGTATGTTATGCATTTGTGCCTGATAATCTTCATAGCAAATTCGACCAGAAGGCAGTCCGCTGCATATTCGTGGGATACGATGATCAACAAAAGGGGCGGAAGTGCTGTGACCCTACAATAGGGAGGTGTTATACTTCAAGGAATGTGGTGTTCAACAAAATGTTATCTTAGTGGTCACATCAAGTTGTCGAATTGCCAAATTCACAACATTTTAACGAAGAGGTCGAAGAAAGGCTAGAAGAATTCGATGAGAATTAGCTTGTTGAAAAAGATGTCGAAGCACAATCACCAGGATTGACAAGTTCATCTAGTGAGCATCCGAGGTCGACAGAAGAACTTCAACCAAGTCAAGTCAAAGAACTTGAAGAGGAGGAGCCTCAACTTCGGAGATAAACAAGGCAAAGGAAGCCAAACCCCAAATATGCCAATGCGGCATTAACTGAAGATGTTGGCATGGTCGAGCCTTCGACATATGAAGAAGCCTCGAAGGGTACATAATGATGGAAGGCCATGGAAGAAGAAATCCTCGCACTAAAGAAGAATGAGACATGAGACTTGGTACCGAAACCTAAAGAGGTACGTCCTATTTCTAATAAATGGGTTTATAAACTTAAAACTCGACCAGACGGGTCGATTGAGAGGTATAAAGCACGTCTAGTGGCTCGAGGATTTTCGCAAAAATATGAGATTGATTATGAAGAGACCTTTAGCTCGGTGGCAAAGGTTACCACAGTTTGAGTTCTATTAGCACTTGTAGCAAGCAAGTCGTGGAATGTGTGGCAGATGGATGTGAAGAATGCTTTCCTGCATGGAGAACTCAAGTGAGAGATATATATGGAGCAACCGGATGGCTTCAAGAGCAAAATTCATCCAGAATATGTCTGCAAGCTAAAGAAAGCATTATATGGCTTGAAGCAAGCCCCGAGAGTGTGGTATGGAAAGATTGCAGAATTCTTGTTGAAGAACGATTATAATGTAGCTCCAGCAGACTCGAACCTATTCGTGAAAGCAAAAGATGGAAATGTTGCAGTTGTGCTGGTTTATGTGGATGATCTCATCATTACTGGAGATGATGAAGATGAGATATGTCAAATTAAAGCCAACCTCTCCTTGCGATTCTAGATGAAAGAGCTTGGAGAACTGAAACACTTTTTGGGGCTCGAGATTGATAGGACAAAGGAAGGATTATTCCTATGTCAACAAAAGTATGCATGAGATCTCTTGAAAAAATACAGAATGGTTGATTGCAAACCTATATCTACTCCATTGGATGGGAATGCAAAGCTATGTGTTGAAGAATGTCAAGAACTTGAAGATTCGACTATGTATAGGCAATTGGTAGGTAGTCTAATTTACCTTACCATAACTCGGCCTGACATCACTTTTTACAGTAAGAGTAGTGAATCGATTCATGGAGAAGCCAAGGAAGCCTCACTTGGATGCAGCCAAGCATATCCTGAGGTATGTAAAAAAGACTTTTGATTTTGAGCTTATGTATAAAAAGGAATCATCAAGTGAGTTGGTCGGTCATTGTGATGCCAACTATGCTAGAGATCAACACACAAGGCGATCAACTACTAGATACTCATTTAATCTTGGATCAGCAATAGTATCTTGGTGTAGTAAAAAACAACCAACTGTGTTTTTGTCTACAATAGAAGCTAAATATAGAGTAGCATCAATGGCAGCTCAAGAGAGCATGTGGCTAGTGCAGCTATTGGGTGATCTTCATCGATCAATAGATTATTCGATAATATTGTATTGTGATAATCTATCCACTATAAACTTGGTAGAGAATCCATTTTTCCATGCTAGGACTAAGCATGTGGAAGTCCACTATCACTTTCTACGAGAGAAAGTGTTGAAGGGCGAGATCAAGATGAAGTACATTAAGATAGGTGATCAAGTTGTTGATATCTTCACCAAAGGTCTTGGAGCTGCAAAGTTTGAAGAGTTCCGAGCTCAGCTTGGTATGGTTGTGAGGACTATCCTTAGAGAGAGTAGCCAGTGAGGGGAAGTATTGAAGATATCATCGCTTATCTCTTGTGACTGTTCGTGTTTTTGGTCGAAAGACTGTTCAGTTCTTGATGGAAGTCGTTTCGAAGCACCTATTAAAGTGTCTTTATTACTATGTATTTAGACATGTCATTTCATATATCTAAGGTATGTCAAGAGTCATATTTTAAGCCTATAGATAAGCGAGTCTTGTAATCGGTTTCATAGAATGGTGAGTAAAAAGACATTTCAGCAAGAATAGTGTATTCATCTCCTTCCTTAAGAGCTTCTATTGTGAGAGTATTATCAAAGCTGTGTGACTCTGGTATTCAATAGTTAATGGGGAAAGAAGAGTAGTGAGGCTCCTCTTTGTTCATCATCTTCTTTGGGGAATTTTTCCTTCGTAGTTTGACTTTGAACATATCCACTTTGTTCTTTTGGATTTGTAGTCTAGAGAGTGAAGTGAAGAGAATTTCGTGTTCAATTTTCAATTTGCTTGTTGGATGTTGATTGTGTAGTTGCCTCAAGATTGAATTGTTGCTGATAATTTTTAAGAATGGAGTTTCCATTTTCCTCTTTTCTACTATTCTTCCTTTTCCATCTTTTTGAAGATAGTGGCAAAAATGTTTCCTTTTTACGCCAACATACTATTTTGATTTTGAAGATGATGGCAGCTGAGTATTAAATCATAGGGGTGTGCAATCGGACCAGATTTACCCAGAACCTAGACCGGACCACCTAAAAAGCAGGGTCGGGAACCGATTCCTGGTTAAACCAGTCTAGAAACAGATTCCAAGCAAAGACCCACCCGAAATCAGACCGATTGTGGAACCTGTTTTTACCCTTTTAAAAAAAATTAAATCGTCTCTCTATATAGTGCTTTTGAGTCTCTTTGTCTTCAAAGAATTGTTAAAAAAAGAAAGCTTATCTTTAAATCAAGTTAAGAGAGAATTGTTTTGAAAGAATTGTTAAAAATAATTATTCTCATGTATTGTTTTTCTTTTTTAATGATCTCGCCTTCAACTATTATTATAGTCGCAGGACAAGTGCTACTAACTATTATAGCACTAATTAAAGCATTTTCAGTCCAACTCAAAAAAGCTATCTTCTTAATAAGAGTTCCATTGTATATACATGAGCAAGCACATTAAATTATATCAGAAGTATTTGTGGGAATGAGACTAATATTAGATCCATATTTGTTACTAATATTTATGGATTATTAGGATTTTGCTTTGTCTTATAATGTTACGAGATTACGTTGTTGTTTTTTCGCTAATTAATGTAAAATTCAAAGCCGTATAGGATATCGAACGGTTGCAAAATAGGTTCCAATGAAAACAAGGTTGACCTTGTTCCCGAACCAAGAAAAATAGGGTCAAATCCAAAATAGGGTCCAATAAAAATAGAGTAGGATACAAGGTTCAAAAAAGAGGAACCGATTATAATAGGGTTGGGTATAGGGTCCAGGTTTGGACCCTACTCACCCTGGATCCGATCACCCCTATTAAATCAAACATGATTTCTTACATTGCTGGTTTTTCTGTCCCCAAAATGTTTCCTTTTTACAGCAACTTGCTGTTTTGATTTTGAAGATGGTGCCAGCTGAGTTTTTGAATCAAAATTGATTATTCGTATTTCTACATTTCAATTGCGTTATTGGTTTATAGACCTCAAGATGTTTTTCCTTTCATACCAACTTACTACTTTGGTTTTGAAGAAGGTTCTCAGGCAAGTTGATTTTAATATTAATTTTACGTGTTTTATAGAGTTTTTCCTTGCATATGCAGTGATAGATTTATGTAATACAGACTGGTGGACATTCTGCTTGCTAAGTTTATACTTGCTGGTTGTTGACCATCCTCTTTCAGATTATTAGACTTGCCAGTCCTGCCTACCTCCACCTCTATTAGCTGTGATGTCCCCATTGATTTCTCGAGTCACATTACCAAGTTCAGGGACCCTGATTTTCCTAAGGTGACCAACGAGTCCTATATTTCTGGGATTCGTAGCGGTGTACACCCAAGTTGGAGGGTGATGCGCGGGACCTGTCCCACATCCTGATGATGACGGAGCAAATGACGGTAGCAGCGGAGTGGAGTGAGGCGGTGACCAGAGGATAGTGGAGTAGCATTTTTGGAGGCTTGGCGGCGATTTTTTGGACGTACCGTGAGCGATGGATAGGTGACGGTGTGTATACATATGCTACCAGGTTGGGATAGTACGGTTGATGGTGCTTTTGGTGTAGTTTGGAGTGGCGGTACCTCTTGCTTTTCCCCCTAGTATACCCTGACCTTGTCACCTAAGTACATAAATAAGAAATGAAAATGCGATCACTTGGTCTAATGTTTCATGTGTTCCTCGAAATTTTACATGTCCTGGGCTATTCTTTGCCCGTGCATGCATAAAAAGTGAAAGAATATATTATTTGCATTAGAGGTGATGTGCTAGGGGCGTCGCAGCGTAACTCAAGTCCCTGAACTTTAAAATCTCTAATTTCATGGAAATCGAGAAATTACTCCCGATCCTTGTTTGGGCTTTCCAGCTGGCCCCATAGAACAAGGCTAGTGGTGACTTTTAGATGATATTTAAGTTGTCTAATAACAATTCTAAAATGAACCTGTTGTGCAAGGTATGAGTCTTTGGAAAAAGTTCACAAGCTACAATTTTAACATGCCCAAAGGGTGATTCAAAAAAGATGAGGTGGTGATGTCTTTTGGAGTTGAGTACTTTTGGGAGGGCTATTGTATTGAAAGTGCCCCTAAACTTGCATTTTACACCCTATTTCTTTTTTCGTAAAATGTACTGTGTGTAAAAGACGAGTCACAACAAGTTTCGCTATCACGTGAGGTATGGATTTGGAGGAACCCACGATTGTAGAAAATCAAACTAAACGGGTTGAAACCAAAGGTGAAGTTATGCCACCTTTGGTAGACATGACCTCGAGAGTGACCTCACGATCAAATACCTCTAAACCCTTCCTTTGGCTCCATCCATCAAGGATTCCTCTTCCACAACCCTTTTGGGCACTTGGGGCTAGGTTGCGACAACTTAAATGCTTAAATGCTTACCTTGTACACAGGGCCAAACCCACCTTCCCCAAGTTTACACTCAATGGAAAGGTTTTTATTGGCCGCCATATAATGACCAATTGAATTAGAGATAATTCTTGAGAAGCCAACGGCTTTTCTCCTCGAGAGTTTTCCTTTGAAAACTCTCCTTGGATTTCCCATCTCAGATAAAGTGACTAAACCTCTTGGCTGTTTTCCTTCTCTGAGAGTCCAAGAGCTTACTCTCGCAAGGTAAAGGTGAGAAGATGGTCATTCCAATGGCAAGCAAGATGAATTCACTTGTACCTTTCTTCAATCTCTTTGTCTTCTTTAAAAAAATGCACGAACTTACGATAGCTATTAGTAACCCCGATCCACTTACAAAGCTAACTATTGCAATCCATTGACCTCGTTTGTCCCCTGTCAAGACAGAAATTCCTTGCATCTAAACATACCACAGATCTGCAGATTTTCTTTTTCACCGAGTATAAATAGAACCAAGAACTCGGTGAAAGCAAGAGAGCGCGATCATAGTTGAGATCGTAAAAGCAAGTCAAGTGCAATATGATACACAAAACAGCTTACATCAAGAATTAGAAGCACTGGAATGATACCATTATATGCTTACCATGACAAATTGAGTGCACATTTTGAGTATTTTATGATTCATACCTTCACTGCAGGACTAAGTGCTGGTTTTGTTAGTTGTAGAAGGTATTGGTGCTTGTCCTCTAGGTTCCGCATCAAAATACATTTCATGCCAGACATTACAACTTGGTTGAAGAATTCTCGCACCTCCCCTTTTATAATTAAGAACAGTAAAAAACTCTTTGATAGTAGAAAGCAATTACAAGCTAACTTTGACATGTAGGGGGTGCACTGCGAAGCTCATGCAGGGCCACTGAACTTGAGATGTTAATGTTTATGGTTGCGTATAAGTTTTCTGAGGAGATCACAAAGTCTATAACAAGCAAACGTTTATGCATACGTGACGAAATAGGGAAGAATTGACGTCGAGAAAGGGATATTAGTAACTATAACAAAAATGAATCACTCGACTCAAGATGTGAAAGTGTGCTCTGGGTGTGTCGCACTTGAGCGCTCTAATGTTGCCTATGATCGTCTAGCTCTAACACAAAGATAAGAAGAGAACATAAGCGGACTTTACATGACAAATATAGAAATTAAGATGATGCAAATATATTACAATGGAGATATATGCAGAGTCCCAAAAAATAAAATAAATATTATAGTTATCTCTAGCAGCATCTCCATTGTAATACTTGGTCACCTAGCCGCAACAACCGAAAGGGTTACTCCATTAACAGATGAGGCTTCTTGAGTGGTACGACCAAGTTTTTTCCCATCTCTCCCAACTGAGAATGCAGGCTGCGATGGATGGCTGAGTGTGATAGTATCGCCTCCTAAAATATGAACCACGAGTGACATAGTCGGCCGATCCACCGGGTCTTCTTGAACGCACAATAGACCGACGTGTATGCATTTCAGCACTTCAACTTCATCACATGACTCCTTGATTAACGGATTGATAAGTTCCAATGCTCGACCTTCGGACCACAACTTCCATGCCTGTTATTTAGCAAGGAAAAATAAACATGGATAGCTACACCAAAATCTTCAATTACATATTAAATTGGGATGGTGATTAGGAACATACAAAGTCGAGAAGGCTTTCACCCTCCTCTCGGAGATGAAAACCGTTATTCTTGCACCCGCTTACTATCTCTAGCAAGAGAACTCCAAAACTGAAGACATCTGATTTTATAGAAAAGAGTCCTTCCATTGCATATTCCGGTGCCATGTATCCACTAACCAGAATTATGTAATGAATAGCAATTAGTTGGAAGTAAGAAACAGAGAAAAGTAATTTTCTATATGGAACTTCTGAAATATGAATGTGCTCAATCTGGTGTTGTTGAGCTGATCATTAGAGTCCTTTGTTGGCCTAGTGAATCATTCAAACATGTAATGGACATAGAATAAGATTGAGGCACTTACTAGGTTCCAACAACCCTGTTTGTGTTCGCCTTGTCTTGATTTACATTGAAGATCCTCGCCAATCCGAAATCGGATATCTTTGGATTCATCTCACCATCTAGCAAAATATTGCTAGCTTTCAGATCCCTGTGGATAATTCTCAGGCGAGAATCCTCATGCAGATAAAGAAGTCCCCGAGCTATTCCGCAGGCGATGTTCATGCGCAACTTCCAATCCAGAGATATATTTGAATCTGTTGAAGATGAGAGACTCAGATGAAACTCAACTACATTAAACTACAATTACCTAGCCAAAAAATTCATTGCATCTGCTAAAGCTCAAACCAAAAAGCAAGACATCCAGGCTTTTGTTAGGCATGTATTCATATATCAAGAGTTTTTCATCTTCTTCCAAGCAGCATCCTAATAATCGTACGAGGTTCCTGTGTTGTAGTCTGGCAATCAAGATGACTTCGTTCTTCAACTCGATGAGTCCTTGGCCTGAGGTTCTTGAAAGCCTCTTGACTGCAATTTCTTTTCCATCAGCCAATGTGCCCTGAAACAGCGTAAAGTCAGTAGTGAGGTCCCTATCTGAGAATTACTAATGAAAACCAAATTCGATTCAGTTCATGCTATGGACGATGAGTCTGCCAGTTTGCTACCATTAGAAGATTTTCCTAGTCTCCACATAAATAGTTGTTGAATCACTAAATTGCTTACCTTGTACACAGGGCCAAACCCGCCTTCCCCAAGTTGACATTCATCGGAGAAGTCTCCTGTGGCCACACGTATAATGTCCAATCGCATCAAAGATAATTTTTGAGAAGCCACCAGCTTTTCTCCTTGAGAGTTTTCCTTTGAGAACTCTTCTCCAATTTCTTGTCTCAGATGATGTAACTGAACCTCTTGGCTGTTTTCCTTCTCTGAGAGTCCAAGAGTTTACTCTCGTAAGGTAAAGGTTAGAAGATGGTCATTCCAATGGCAAGCAAGATGAATTCACTTATACCTTTCTTCAATCTCTTTTTCCTCTTGAAATAAATACACGAACCCACGATGATTATTAGTAACCCCAATCCAATTACTGAGCTAACTATTGCAATCCATAGATTTCGTTTGACCCCTGTCAAGAAAGAGAAATTTCTTGCATTCAAACATACCACAAAGCCGCAGACTTTTTTTTTTCACCGTGTAAATAATACTAAAAACTCGGTTTAAGCAAGAGAGTATGATCATAGTTTAGATCGTAAAAGCAAGTCAAGTGCAATATGATGCACAAGACAGCTTATATAAAGAAATGGAAGCAATGGAGTGATGCCATTATATGCTTATCATGACAAATTAAGTGCACATTTTGAGTATTATATAACTCATACCTTTAATGCCAGACTCAGTGTTGGTTTTGTTAGTTGCAGAAGGTGTTGGTGCTTGTCCTCTAGGCTCCCCATAAAAACGATAAAATTCGTACCGTATATTACAACTTGGCTGAAGAACTCTCGCAGCTCCCCTTTTATAATTAAGAATGGTAGGAAACCTTTTGATAGCAGAAAGCAAGCAATCCTTACAAGCTGACTTTGATATGTCAGGGGTGCACTGCGCAAGCTCATGTAGGGTCACTGAACTTGAGAATGTAAAGTTTATGGTCGCGTACAAGCTTTCTTTGGTGATCGCCAAGTCTGTCAGATTCCTTGACAAATCCGTCACTTCTGCTGCAAAGTCCGTCTTATTATCAAAAGTTTGCTCCACATCCCCATGGTTGACAATGAAAAGAACCGGCGTTGTCTCCATGATAGAGAAGAACGATCTGTTAGAGTAACGCACGAGACACTCATCATACCATATGATCGCCTCTTTCTGTCCTGGACATCTTTCTATGATGGTGCTGCTAGCTGAACCGATGCAAGACTGACAGAGATTGGCAGCAACATCCCCTCTAAAGAGCAATAGTATAGTTGCATTAGTAGTCACCTAAATCTGGATAGTAATTTTTCGGTTGGCATTGGATCACCGTACTTTATAGAGGGTTTCAATTAAGACCAATATCAGGTCCATTACAAACCCTAGTTCCGAGTGAGCCGATTCCAAAGATTATAATGATTGATTAGGAAGTCATTGCTAAAAAATTGAAATTTTTGGTATCCATGGCATGTGATTTACCTGCAGAGGAAGAGACCATAAACTTTGTCCGGATCTTCACCTTCCGTCGTGTTGTAGAAACCGTAAATGGGTCCTTTGTTGTAGAGCCCCCTGGAGAGAAGGCGGCCGAGGTTGTCCTGAAACTTGCTGTTGGCAGCGTAGTCACCCCTGTCTGCACACTTTTCTTGAATATATGTCTGTGCACCGACAGGAGTGCCTGGCATGAGGAGGAATAGGCATGAAATCCAGCAAGTGAAGGATATATTTCTTGGTACATCGATAATCTTTTTTTCTTGAACTTGGAAAGAACGCAAGTACAGTAAGAGTAATTCAAAGATGGCCATGGACTTTCTTTCAACTCAAGAGGAGTCAGATGATAAGCAACTTCTGGAGGGCGAGGTAAAGAAATTGATCAAGAACCAAGTTTTGCAGCTGCTCTCCCTGATGCCGGAGTTCGCAAAGACGAATTAGTCCAATTTTCACCTTCCGTCGTCAACAGGGACGAGCACCCAATTGAGACTACTTTTTCCCAGGAGAAATGAGGATGACCGTTCCTGGGTTGCCCTACCAACGAAAATATCTGGTGGCACGAGCAACACCCAAGGAAGACCGGCACTAAATATAAATAAGTCAAGGTTTGGTCCCCACAATGGTTATTAATCATCCTAAGCATGTTACTCGTCCTCGTTCAAGGCCCGGGATGGAAACACCACACCCACACATTCTCACCGGCTCATCCAGAAGCATAGAAATTTTTCAATGTGAGGACGGGAGGACTAGTATGCCTGATGAGACTTGCTTCGAAGGAACACGGGTACATATGTTTTTGGTAGAAGAAACAAATGGGATGCTCCAATGAAACTCCAGTGTTTGCTGACGAAGACACAAGACTAAGAACCCATCACGTTTTTTAAGGTCAGCGATGTTGATTTTTGCTCTTGAAAATCTAACACTCCTTTTACATGCGGACAACTCTAGATGTCTTATTTTACCAAAAAAAAAAAACTCTAGATGTCTTATCGAATTTTTTCTAAATGTGTTTTTCTACGCTTTGAATGAGCAACCCAGTTTATAGGGTTTTCTAAGAGGTGTTAGAGAAAGAAATTGTATTTCGAAAGATCAACGCAATATATTAATCCAAGTTTGTAATTTTTGTACTAATTCATTGGGAATATTACGTGAGTATCCTTCTTCTTTTGTACTTTCTTGTATAAGTATGTTTTGGAAGATAATGTTATATTCTCGATAATACATGTTGGCAAATGATAGTAGAAAATAATTTCCTTCGTTATTGATTTGATAGATATTTGAAAGAGAACATATAGTAACTACCGACTATTTTGACCAGATATGGCCGGTCAGAAATAGTAACTTTCCCCTATATAGTGCCTGTAGACCTATCCATTAGTGGGCTTTGACTGAATTTTTTAAGCCAATTGAGCGAGCTTGGCTAGGTCAAGTCAAGGCAATGGCCTTGAGGCCTGGCCTGCTGCAACCTTATTTTTAAAAAAAAAAATTAACAAAAATATGTCTAGATGGATACCTCCCTTCTGATCCAGTAGTTAAAATTTTTTTGCAAACCATTCACGTAACCTCTAAGCAAACTCCATCGATCAAATTATCTCTCCTTGCAAATTCATTTTAGTATATTGCTTAGTGTTTAAATGGTTTAGTTTTTAGTTGGTTTTGGGTAATTTGGGTGGGTGTGAGAAATTAGGATTTGGAACGGGCATTTTACAAATTAAACAGACATACGGATAATTGATGCGAGCGGTGGTTTCCGAAGGTAACACTTAAGTATGCTTTTGTGTTTTTGTTTTCAAAAGTAGAGGTGTATAAGTGGTCGTTCATGAACACTAATGCATGTTGTTGGTATTTTTCCTTTTATTAATAATTTTACTATGATATCTAGAATTTATAAACACTACTAAGACAAATTAAGCTGAAATTCCGATAGAGGAGAGGAAAATAGTATAAAACTCACGGATAAAATAATATAACAGAAAACCCTATAATTATTTTTCATTTTATCCTAGATAGAAATTTTAAAAATAAAGGAAGGAAGGTTTCTCCACTAGGTGAGCTTGGGCAACTAATGTATTTCCCCCGGACACCGACAAGCAAGTGTAGTCGACATACGGGGAAATTACCAAAAAAGACATAGTCTCATTACAATTGTTTCAATTCAGTCATAAACTTTTTTTTTAGCTAAATCAGTCATAAATCTTTTGTAATTATGCCAATTCAGTCCATCAAACCAATTTTGGCCGGTCGGCACTAACATGGATGTTGGCCATCCTGTCAATGCTAACACGGTGTGCATGTAATATTTGAGTTGGTGATAGCAAACTCGATGAAACGGCAAGAAAGTGCATGTAACTAAGTTATGCACAAAGTGAATGGGACTACATATTGTGGAGCCTAGAATTAAATTCACCGGTTATTGGTAAAAAAACTTACATTTGACAAGTCTCCAACTTCTAGGTGGGAGTGTTATTGATAATTGATAATGTCTATACGGATCTAAACAGCGTTCCATTTAAGATGTAATTGCAATCAAAATCTCTCAAGGTATTGAATACTAATGGAATAATCGACACAGATAGTCCTTGTAGCAAAGTAGAGCATATAGAGCCAACAATTGACGTAACTATTGATAGTGACAATGTATACGTTCAATCTCCTAATAAGTATGGATGTAATAATGGTTTTGCTTTATCTTTGGTTAAGAAGTTGTTTCAAAAAATTCTTATGGAGTAGTTAAAAGAGTATGTGTAGTTGGTGTTCTAATGAGGTACTTGGTTGTGGTGAAGTTTAAACAAAACTTGGACTTGGAAAATATTTGTGGCAATTGAACCCCTTGAGTCTATGGGAGAGTAATAGTAAAGTTCAATTTTTTAGCAAAGTTATTATAACTTATCTTAAACGTCAAGTCAAGATGGAGATTTTTAGAATATATCTCGAGTTTGAGTTTGAAGCGAAAATTTAAATTTTGGAAATAAATGAGATAGAAATAAAAGGAACACCCAATATTTGTTTTGGGATATTAAGTCAGCGAAGGAAAGAGAAGATAATTTACACTTAAATTCCTATTCTGACTTGGTGTTGGATTAAGTGCGTGAGAAGACTCAAATAAGGAAATATTGGCATGACTTTGACCGAGATATTTCACATGTTTTCATATATAAGTATCTCCTATCATTGGACGCCAAGGGCCGCCAATGCGGTTTTCATTCTATTCATGTCTAGAGAAAGAGAGAAAAAGCTTGAAGCGTCGTTCTGAACTCTTGGGGTGGATTTTTCTCCATGGAATTACACCAATAGCTTTAGCATTGAAGTCAATTAAATCTTGTGATAAGATTTGTTAATTCTTTTGTAAGATTAAAAGATTATTTCGTAAGGAATTACGAGATTAATGTCCTCATTCGAGTCTTCTCACACACGGAGTCGAACACCGAGTCAGAGTAGGAATTTAATCGTAAAATATCTTCTCTTTTCTTTGCTGACTTAATATCCCAAAACATTTATTGTGGGCTCCTTTTATTTCTAATTTCTTTATTTCCAAAATTTATATTTTTTATTTGAGTTTAAAATTGAAATATATTTTAATACGTCAAATAAGTAAAGAGAAAACACAGAGGGCAAAAAAAAAAAAAAAAAAAAAAAAAGGGACCCATGAGAGATAATATTGTGGAAACGTTGTAATAGAGGGTGCATTAGCAAAAGAGCCAAATAATCCACACAATTCATCACCAGCCATCAACTTCCTGCCCAATCTCCACATGTCATATCCATATAAAAACAATTATAACCAGAGAGAGCATCATCTTCCTCCACACCCACACGCAAAAGCTCACCTTGCCACCGGCCACAAGAGCATCACCTGTTAAACTGGTGGGTCGGGTTGGGTTTGGGTCGAGTCATAAATGGTCCGATCCAAATTGACCTATTAACCTGTTTATGATCCATTTAAGTATAGTATAAAATTTTTTACCCATACCCAACCCAATCCACACCCGACCCCATCCATATTATTAAAACACTTCCATATCTAATTAAACTTAGGAAAAATTATTCTTATAATCTTTTTTTAAAGATTATATTCATTTAATATTGTTTTTTTTTTTAAAATCGATTCATTAATAATTTTTATTTTAAATGTTTTAATTTATTTTTATTTTTTAAAAATCATGCACACATATGGGAGAATGAGACTTACCTGGGTTTTGGCGGCCAATCAAGCCATTGGCGACCACGTGCAACAGCACCGTCGTGCAAGCGATAGGAGGAGCTGCTATACGAGTGGTGGGAGCGAGACGACGCGTTTTTGTGCGATGAGGAAAGTTTCTTCATTTTGATTTGAAAGCGAAGAAAAGAGAAGTCATCTTTGAAGATTGAGAAGTAGTTGGGTTTTAAATAGGTTTAAACTTTGACTCATTAACGATCCATGTATTTTAGTCTTTTTTAATTTTAAACCCATTATAAGTACACTTGTAAATTTGGGTGCATAACTCATTTATGACCCATTTAATAGACTTTCTTTTAGTCTTTTTAGTTTTAAACCCATTAAAAGAAAGCCTAACCATTAAATGGGTCATAAATGGGTTATGCACCCATTTTGACAGGTGTAGCATCACTACACTCTCCCAGTCGTTGCTCTTCCTTAAACTTATAACCGCAACCGCCGTTACCACTGCCGTGCCGCCACCATCTCCCATCTCAACCTCCACCACAACAATGAGGGAGATGGGGGAGTGGGTTGGTGTGTAGAGGGGGTGCTTGCGGAGGAGGCTCTTGGGGGGCTTTGCGACCAATTGGGTTGTGGTGGAATGACAAAGTGAATCTGATGGACCGGGTGGAAACACTTGCAAATGAAGGATCAAGGGAAAAATTCTAATTATTTTTAGCAACCTCTGAAACTTAAGGTGAAGAAGAAGTCAAATGGAGTTGGGAGGAAAGATCCAAAAAGGTGATTTGTTATGCTTAAGAGAGTGTAGGATACGCAGCAATATGTTGACATTTCTGCGTATGTGACGAAAATGTTAAGAATTGACATCAAAAAAGGAATATTAGTAATAATAACAAAAATAAATGACACAATATGCAAGGTGCCCTCCGGGTGCCCTCTGTGGCGGACTCGGTGCACTCAAAATTTGCTCAAGTTTGTCTAGTTCTAATACTAAGATAAGAAGTATGCGGAAGATAGAATGTTTTAATTTTTATATATTTCTGTACATATAAAGAAGAGAGCATAAGAAATTTGCTCAATTTTGTCTGATTCTAATACTAAGATAAGAAATATGTGGAAGAGAGAATGTTTTAATTTTTATATATTTCTGTACATATAAAGAAGAGAGCATAAGCAGGTTATGCACGATAACTATAGAACGTAACATGATATAAAGATATTACAATAAATTAAGTATAGGCACAGTAAGTAATATACATGCACAGTCCTAAAAAATATGAAGAATTAATGTAAATATCATAATCAACCCTAATAATATTTCCATTGTATAAAAGAGAAATCAAATTGAAGACGAATAGATGATAATTGGTCACCTAGGTGAAAACATCTTAAAGGGTTGCTTCATTAACAGTGGAAGCTTTATGAATTAGACTAATAGGATTGAGTGTTTTCATATCTCTCCCAATCAGGCTGTGATGGTCGGTTAGTCGGGATAGTATTGCCTCCTAGCATACGAACCACGAGTGACATAGTCGGTCGATCTGCCAATTCTTTTTGAACGCACAATAGACCAATGTGCATGCATTTTAGCACTTCAACTCCATCACATGGCTCTTTGATTAACGGATTGATAAATTCCAACCCTTGACCTTCTGACCACAACTTCCATGCCTGTCATTTGGCAACGAAAATAAGCAAGGAGAGTTGCACAAAATTCTTGGATTTCATATTAAAATGGGATGGTGACTGGGAACATACAAAGGTCAGAAGGCTTTCCCCATGATGATGAAAATAATTCTTCCGCCCGCTTATTATCTCTAGCAAGAGAACTCCAAAACTGAAGACGTCTGACTTTACAGAAATTGAGCCTTTTGTCACATACTCTGGTGCCTTGTATCCACTACCCAGAATTATGTGATGAGGAGTAATTAGTTGGAAGTAAGAAACAATGAAAAGTAATTTTCTGTATGGAACTACTGAAGTATGAATGTGCTTAATCTGGTGTTGTTGAGCTAATCGTTAGAGTCCTTTTGCTGGCCTAGTGAATCATTCAAACATGTAATGGACGTAGAAAGATATTGAGGCACTTACTAGGTTCCATCAACCCTGGTCGTGTTCGCCTTGTCTTGATTTACACCGGAGATCCTTGCCATTACGACATCGGATATCTTTGGATTCATCTCGCCATCTAGCAATATATTGCTAGCTTTCAAATCCCCGTGAATAATTCTCAGGCGAGAACCCTCATGTAGATAGAGAAGTCCCTGAGCTATTCCACAAGCGATGTTCATGCGCAACTTCCAATCTAGAGATTGTCCTATATTTGAATTTGTCAAATATGAGAGACTCAGATAAAACTCAACTTTATAAAACTAAAATTAACTAGCTAAAAAATTCATTGCATCTACTAAAGCTCAAACCAAAAAGGAAGACATCCAGGCTTTTGTTGGGCATGTATTCATATATCAAGACTTTTTCATCTTCTTCCAAGCAGCATCCCAATAATCGGGCGACGTTCCTGTGTTGTAGTCTGGCGACCAATATGACGTAGTTCTTCAACTCGATGAGTCCTTGGCTTGAGGTTCTCGAAAGCCTCTTAAATGCAATTTCTTTTCCATCCGGTAATGTGCCCTGAAACAGCATAAAGTCAGTTGTGAGATCCCTATCTGAGAATTATTAATAATAAACAAATTCGATTCAGTTCGTGCTATGTATAACGACTCTGCCAGTTTGCTACCATTAGAAGATTTTCCCAATTTCTCCATAAATACGTGTCGAGTCACTAAGATGCTTACCCTGTACACAGAGCCAAACCCACCTTCCCCAAGTTTACATTCATTGGAGAAGTTTCTTGTGGCCGTGCGTATGATGTCTAAGCGCATCAGATATAACTCTTGAGAACCCACCGGCTTTTGTCCACGAGACTTTTTGTTTGAGAACTCTTCTCCAATTTCTTGTCTCAGATGAAGTAACTGAACCTCTTGGCTGTCTTCCTTCTCTGAGAGACCAAGAGTTTAGTCTCATAAGGTAAAGGTAAGAAGATGGTCATTCCAATGGCATGCAAGATGAACTCACTTATACCTTTCTTCACTCTCTTGGTCCTCTTTAAGATAATACATGAAGCCACGATGATTATTAGTAACCCCGATCCAATTACTGAGCTAAATATTGCAATCCATGGATTTTGTTTGACCCCTGTCAAGAAAGAGAAATTCCTTGCATCTAAAACTTACCACAAATCCACTGACTTTTTTTTTCACCGAGTGTCTAGAGTAGTAACAAGTACTCGTTGAAAACAAGAGAGTATGATTCATAGATTAGGTCGTAAAAGCAAGTCCAATGCAATATACTACATAAAACAGCTTTTATTAAGAATTAGAAGCAATGAAATGATACCATCATACGCTTACCTTGACAAATTGAGTGCACATTTTGAGTGTTATATAACTCATACCTTTACTATTGGACTCAGTGCTGGTTCTGTTAGTTGTCCCATCAAAATTCATTTGGTATCGCACATTACAACTTGGCTGAAGAATTCTCGCACCTCCCCTTTTAAGATTAAGAACAGTGGGAAACTCTTTGATAGCAGAAAGCAAGCAACTATTACAAGCTGACTTTGATATGTCAGGGGTGCATTGTGCAAGCTCGTGCAGGGTCACTGAACTTGAGACATTAACTTTTATGGTTGCGTATAAGCTTTTGAGGAGATTGCCAAGTCTGTGACATTTCTCGCCAAATCTGTCACTTTTGCCGCCAAGTCCTCATTGTCGAAAGTTTGCTCCACAATCCTGTTGAAGGTAACTGAACCGTCCACGGGGTTGGCAACAAAAATAATTGGTGTTGTCTCTGTGATAGAGAAGAATGATCTGTTAGAGTAGCGCACAAGACACTCGTCATACCATATGGTTGCCTCTTTCTGTCCTGGACATCTTTCTATGAGGGTGCTGCTAGCTTCACGGATGCAAGACTGACAGAGATTGGCGGCAACATCCCCTCTAAAGAGGAATAGGTAAGTTGCATTAGTAGTCACTTAAATCTGGGGGTAATTTCTTGGTTGGCATGGGATCACCTTACTTTGTAAAGGATTTCAATAAAGATCAATATATCAGGTCCATTATAAATCCTGGTTCCAAGTAAACCGATTCCAAAGATTGATTTGGAAGGTATTACACAAAAGTTGAAATTTTTGGTATCTTTCGCATGTGACTTACCTGCAGAGGAAGAGGCCATAAACTTTGTCCGGATCTTCACCTTCCGTCGTGTTGTAGAAACCGTAAATGGGTCCTTTGTTGGAAGCAGTGGAGTCGCCCCTGGAGAGGAGGCGGCTAAGGTTGTCCTGAAACTTGCTATAAGCAGCGTAGTCGCCCCTATCTGCACACCGCTCCTGAACGTATGTCTGTGCACCGACAGGAGTGCCAGGGACGAAGAGGATCAGGCATGAAAGCCAGAAAGCAAAGGAAATATTTCTTCCGGCATCGATGGTCTTTTCTTCCTGAACTTGGAAAGAACGCAAGTACAGTAAGAGTAATTCAAAGACGGCCATGGACTTCCTTTCAACTCGAGGAGTAAGATGATAAGCAACTTCTGGAGGGCAAGGTAAAGAAATTGATCAAGAACCAAGTTTTGCAGCTGCTCTCCCTGAAGCCGGGGTTAGCAAAGACGAATTAGTCCAATTTCCAAGTTCCGTTGTTAAGAGGGACGAGCACCCAATTGGCTTCTTTTTTCCAGGATAACTGACGGTGACCGTTCCTGGCTTGACCTACCAACGAAAATATCTGGTGGCACGCAAAAGACCCAAGAAAGACCGGCACTAAATATAAATAAATCAAGGTGTGGTCCCTACAATGGGTACAAACCAACCAAGGATACAAGCCCAAAAGATCCGACGATTACTCAGTAATGGTTATTAATCATCTCTCGGTGTTATCCAGAAGAATAGAAATTTTTCAATGTGTGGACGGGAGGCCCAGTATACCTGATGAGACTTGCTTTGAAGAAATAAGGGTACACATGCTTTTGGTAGAAAAAACAAATAGGATGCTCCAATGAAACTCCAGCGTTTGTTGACGAAGACACGAGACTAAGAACTCACCGCGTTTTTTACGGTTAGCGATGTTGATTTTTGCTGTTCAAAATCTGCCACTTCTTTTGCATGCGGACAACTCTAGATGTCTTATCAAATTTTTCTAAATGTGTTTTTCTATGCTTTGAATGAGCAACCCTGTTTGTTGGGTCTTGGAGGAGGCGTCGGAGAAAGAAATTGTATTCAAAAGATCAACGCAATATATTCAACGAAGTTTATAATGTTTGTACAAATTTATTAGAATATTACATGAGTATCATCATTCTTTTGTACTTTCTTATATAAGTATGTCTTGGAAGACAACATTATATTCTCTGTAATATATGTTGGCAAATGATTGTAGAAAATAATTTTCTACCTTATTGATTTGATAGATATTTGAAAAAGAATATACAAAGTAAGTTATCGACTATTCTGACCAGATATGATTGGTCAAAAGTAGTAACTTTTCCCTATATGGTGCCAGTTTTCTTGATCCATGAGGTGGGCTTGGCTGAATTTTTTAAGCCTATTGAGTGAGCTTTGCTAGGTTTGGTCAACAAGTGGGCTAGGCTTAGGCAAGTACCTTGAGGCTCGGCCTATCGTGCCCTTATGATTATTAAAAAAATTTCAAAAATATGTCTAAATGCATATCTCAGTTTTAACCAAACATATAAATAATTTTTACGAACCATTCATATAACCTCTAAGAAAAACTTCACCCCTCCTTGCAAAATTTATTTTAGGGAACTGCTTAGGGTCTAAAGGCCGACGAGGTTGGAGCCTCGCCAAATCTAGCAAGCTTGAGCTTGTCAGCCCCTTGGTGAGGCTCGAACCTCGCAAATCAACAAGCTCGAGCTCACATGAGGCCCTTGCTCGGCCGGTTGCCGGCCATTGTCATGGTGGCAACTAGCTGAAGAAAAAGGAAAAATAGAAAGGAAAAAGGAAAAATAAAAATAATTTTGATTTTGATTTTTATAACAAATACTTTTATAAGGCTAAAAAGGAAAAGTGAGATTGTTACTTACTTAAATAGCTTTAGAAATAACCCATTTATTTTAAGCTTTTAATCTTTAAACCCATTTAAATAGCTTCTTTAAGATTTAAATTACCCATTTATGAACCATTTATATTTTAAATGGATCATAAATGGATTAAAACCCATTATGACACCTCCAGCGTTAATGTATGTTTTTGGTTTGTTTCCTTTTATTAGTAATTTTACTATGATATCTAGAATTTATAAACACTAGAAGGACAAATTAAGCCCAAAATTCCGATATAGAAGAGAAAAATTGTATAAAACTCACAGATAAAATAATAAAATAATGTCACACAAAATCCTATAATTATTTTTTGATTTATTTTTCATTCTCATTTTTTTCATAGCTAGAAATTTTAAAATAAAAGAACGAAGTTTTCTCCACTAGGCAAGCTTGGCCAGCTAATGTTTTTCCCTCGAGCGCCAACAAGTAGGTCTAGTGGACAACTACCGTTGCTGAGTCATCCGCACGTGTTACTTGATACTATTGCTTGGCATTACACATTAATTTCTATTTACTTGATTATATCAAATGAAAATAGGTCGTTAATCACAAATCTTGTTGGGCAAAATTATCAAAAAAATCCTAAATCGATTGTGCTCTTATCAATTTAGTTATAAAAACTTTCAATTGTGCCAATTGAGTTTGATTTTGCCGATTGAGTTCATTTGGCTAATTTTGACTAGAAATGGATGACATGGACACCAAACGTTTTACGTGGCATGCTCAGCGCTAATGTAGACATTTTTTAATGATAATTTAACATTTGATTGAATTTTTTATAATGTTTTTTCTTTTTTTTTTTTTTTTTTTTTTTTTGGATTCAAGCTGGAGAGGGCATTGCAACCCTCGTCGGTCACTAGGCAAGGGTTGAGGGTCGGCGACAACCGTGTTGCCCTTGCTAGCCATGTCATTGGGCGAGGGCCATGATGCCCTCACCCCTTTTGGCAAGGCCACAATACCTTCGCTAGCTTGAGTCCAAAAAAAAAGGAAGAAAGAATAAAAAATAAAAAATTTATCAAAATATTATCAAAAAATGTCCACATTAATGTCGGCCATAACATAAAACATCTAGCCTCTAGTGCTCATGTTAACAATTTTCAATCAAAATTAGCCATATTGACTCAATTAACAAATTGTGAAAATGTTTAGAATTGAATTAGCAAAAATGTAATGTGTAAGATTTTGTTGGAGAAAAAGTGATTTTGATGATTTCTAAACTATCCTTAGCATAATATTTATTATGATAAATGTAGATGTTCATGACAAGTATTAAAGACTACGTGATGTTCATGGTGTGTTTCAAGTGGCAAAAGATTAGGATATGTCTTGACATAGTTTTTCCATAAGTAGAAACAACATACCTAAAGATTAGTTGATATCGATGTTTGTATTCGAGGCTGTACATATTAGGTAATTTAGGTAACTAGTATTGTGGCAATAACGTTCATTTGATAATATGTTGGTTCAACAAACTAGCAATTGTGGAAGTGGATATGCGCAATAGTAGAATCCAGATAATAACAAATATCCAGAAGCTAGGATGTCTCACTAGTCTATTAGAAGATGTGTAGAGGGACAATAGCAGAATTTATTTTTAGGTAGTTTGCAAATACATTCAAGAAAAGAATCATACAGGCAATTCTATCTTTGGACAATAGAATCAATGATAACTCCAATGGTTCATTACTTCTCCAATCCATCTCTAACAAATAAATTGAAGATGAGTATAAAAGAGAAGATCTCAGAAGCCAAAAGCGAGACACGTGAAAATATAGAAGACTAAAAATCTGCTACACGTTATGTCTTAAGCAAAATGCTCTCTTTCCAATATTTCTTTGGGCATTGTATTCTTGTTGTCTAAGTAATTGTGTTAAGGATTAAGTGTACAAAAGTAAGA
Organism: Angophora floribunda; assembly: GCA_014182895.1. Lineage (NCBI taxonomy): Eukaryota > Viridiplantae > Streptophyta > Magnoliopsida > Myrtales > Myrtaceae > Angophora > Angophora floribunda. The sequence goes on from CM024709.1 coordinate 21,289,450, forward strand.
GCAATAGTTGAGTTTTGATAGTATGATCTATCATGTAAAAGGATCGATGATTGTCGATTGTAACTTTCTAAGTATCTTACTAGTGCAATCTAGCCCAACTTGTGGCTGTTAGTTTAACGAGTTGACGTAAGGTTGAGGATAAAGCCAAACCACTATACATTTTTGTGTTCTACTGCTTTTCTCTCTTATTTCTTCCACAAACACACAATATGCTCACGAGTTTGAAACATCACCTTGACTAGATTTTTACTTAATGTCAGCTATTTTCAGCAAAAGATTTTAAGATTTCTAAAACAACCTATTCACCTCCCCTCTAAGTTATATTGTTAGGCCCCAATAATTGGTATCAGAGCCCTATTGCTCTTTATTTGAAGAATATTTCTTTTGAGTAAAAAGATAAAGATCTTCTCTTATGACTAACTTTAATAGTTTCTTTACCAATGATGCTCAAGTTCCTAACAAGCTACCTTACATTGATAGAAATAACTATAGATATTGGAAGCAAAGGATGCAATCTTAGAATGAAGCTTCAAATGTGAAGTGTGGTTGATAGTGGTATAGTTGTACTAACTCCTACCCAGACTCTTGCTCGACAAGAAGCTTAAGCTGCAGATGCTACTGTTGATAATATAGAAGAAGCACTAAGAAGAGCTGCTCCAAATGCCAAAGCCAAACATCTATTGTATTGAGATTTGTCACCCTCTAAATCTAATAAAATTTCTTCTTGTGTTATAGCCAAAGACATTTGGGATTGTCTCCTATTACCATTTGAAGGAATCAACAAGGTGAAGGAAACAAAGATGAATATCCTACTCGGAAAGTACGAACTATTCGAGAAGAAGTTTGATGAGACAATCACATAGATGTTCGCTTGATTAACTAAAGTAGTGAATGGCCTTGCACATCAAGGAAATATATTCATTGATGTAAAGAAAGTGAACAAGCTATTAAGGACCTTGCCAAAGGAATGGAGAATGATGAAGACATCACTATAAGAAACAATGAATATTCAACCAATCACAATGGATGAACTGATTATAATATTTATATCTTATGAAGTTAAACCTTTGAATGAGGAAAGCAACTTAAAAGGTAAGAAAGCTACTGCTTTTAAAGCCGATCAAGATGATGCAGGTGAACAAATATCCTCAAAGGTGAGGAGAATGATGAAGACATGATGTTGTTGACAAAAAGATTCAAAAACTTCATGAGAAAAGGAGGAAACTACAAAGAAAAAAGATAAAAAAAAAGTTCTAAAATGATAGAAAGCCATACAATAACAAAAAAGAATCCAAAGGTATGGATATCGTTTGCTATGAATGCAAGGAACCAAGTCACATAAAGCTAGAATGTCCATCTCTCAATAAAAAGAAGGGAAAATATGAAAAGAAGAAGAAAGCATTGAAGGCTGAATCTTGAAGTGATACTAAATGTGAATCCAGCAATGAAGAAGAAGCAAATCTCTATTTAATGGCCAACTCAGATAATGATGATGAAAATGAGGTGATCTTGAAGAAAAACAAGTGATATTTGGACGGTGGGTGTTCCAAACACATGACCAAAACAGTACCATATTCATAAATCTCATCACCACAAATGGAGGAATTGTTATCTTTGGAGGAAAGGATAAAGCAAGAATAATAGACAAAGGAAACATCAGGTTAGGAAAGTAATCATTGAAGATGTTTCACTTGTCAAAGGAACGAAGCACAATCTTACAAGAATTAGCCAGCTATGTTATTTTTGGTATTTATAACATGCAAGTGATATTTTTGGTATTTTCATTAAAATTCAAATTGTAAAATAATGAAAATAAATTATTTAGATTAAGACATCATCCAACTCACTTTAGGAGTACAACTAAGCTGAAACCTAATTTAAATTGAAATCTTATCTCAACTAGATAAGCCATATCCTGACATGCAATCTATCTAAGAAAAGCTATCTATACTATATCCTATTTGATTTTTTTTTTTTAGATTCATTTAAACATGCAACATTATCCAAAAATCTACCCAAATCCTACCTTTTTTTTCTTTTGGATATTTTCCAAGATATGAATAGAATCAAATCAAATCAAAAAAAGATAACACCAAATCACTGAAGCACATCCAATCTATTTAAATTTGGTAACAAATAAAATCGATGAATGTATCCAACAGCTTATGGATAGGATTGAATGATTTCTTGTGCAGCCGCAAGTTGTATTCCAGACATGAGATTGGACTATTGACCATACGAATGTTGCAAATTCGAAAATTTTTCTTATTTGAAGGATACCCTCAAAATCTTATGAATATGCAATATCACTCAAATATTCAATTAGATAATGGTATAAAATAAATTAGATAACCGAATATTCAAATTGAAATTGGATGAGATCATTACCTAATTTGAATATTGACTTCCCAAATTTGAATCTGCAAACCCCTCGGATGGTGACCGGCAGTGGTGGCACCCGACAGTGGCTCATGGTGGTGCTTGCGGAGGTTCATGGCAATGGATCATGGTGCTTAACAAGGAATCGGTTGGGGTTGGCTCCACGGATGTTGGTTTTTGGCCAAAACTCAGTTCGGCTGGTGTGGATGGCAAGGACTCGATCGAGAAACCTGCAAATGAAAACGAAATCCCCGGTTCGGTGAGGGATCGTCAACCGCGCAGGCTGCTCGTGGGGGCACTGCTGGAAATCACGGCAAGCTCGCAGTGAGGCGAAGTCCACGTCACTACGACAGCAATGGAGCTTAGGCCGGGAAGCAACGACGGCAGTAGGATCACCGTTCGTGCAGGGCCGATGAGCGGCAAAAGCAATGTAAGGGGCAGCAAGTCGGGCAGCTTCGTCGTCGTCATCTGACTAATTGGACCGGCGAGGAGCAGCAATGGATTAGCAAGGAAAATGTTGGGAGCAGTTTCATCGTTACCACCAGGTGTCAAGAACCAAATTAAAAACTGAACCGAACCAAACTTAATTAAAATTTGTGCATCTTCAGTTCGGTTCGGTTCGGTTCGGTTTCAATTTCAATTTGGATAACTGAAAAATAACTGTTAACTTTTTTGATGTGGTTTGGTTAACCGAACTAAACCAAAATTCTCGAACAATTAATTTAAAATATCTCTTCTTTTTCACCTATTCTTTAGTTTAGTTCCAATAAACATGGTAAAATAGGAAAATCAAAAATCCAATCAGGTCGGGTCGGGTCATGTCGGGTCAATTTTTCTGAAAAATTGAACCAAACTAAACCATTCACACCCCTAGTTATGATTTAGCAATGGCATGGGGAAGGCAGTCTTGTCGTCATGGTTGGGATTGGCATGGAGGAAGAGTAGGTTGTGGCTGGAAGTCATCACGGTGCATAGGCCGCGACGTGCATCTCGGCGGCAAGGATGTTGAGACTGTCCCTCGCTCTCCCTCTCTGTGTTCCTCTATCTGAAATTATGAATTACCGACCTTTGTTTGTGGAGACCTAATTCCATTATGCAATATTAACCTTGGCTTTTAATTTTAGCCTTAATCAAATGATGGACTTAAATTACCAAATTGTAAATCCAACTGAACTCGAATGGGCTGAAACCGATTAAACCGAGCCCAATTAGGACCTCCCCCTCTCATGAATTCTGGCCAAGCTATTTGTGCAATAAGCTGCCCGAAATTTGCGCCGTGTAGGCTTAATTGATGACAGGCTTACACCCCTTTTTGACCTATTCTGATTGTACTCAAAGCCTTTTAACTCTATGGGCTACACCCAAGTCAATTAAAGCTCAATAGCCCTTGTTTCTAGGATTGAAATCTGCAGCCACTATGCTCCACTCTGCTGGCCGAATTTTAATTGAGTGCTGGCCACTTCACGGGATTAATTCAGGTCCGTTCACCACCGCCGTCCAATGCAAGATGTAATTAATGAACTGTACGATGAATGCTCCTAAAAATCATATGTTATACAATCTAATTATTTTTGTTTAGGGCTAAAGTTTAATCCCTATTTTCTCTTAATGGTAGCCAAATTTAGATGTCAACAACCGGTGAGATATATATTCCTTTTTGGAATAAATGTATTAGAAGTCCTAAAACTTATCATGAAAATGTAATTGACTCTTTTCATTAATTTCGTACAATTTGACTAACCAAAAATGTCTTTTGATATTTTCTCTCTCCTACATGGCTATGACATAGCTAAAACATGAAACATAAAGCTAAAGTTGTTTTAGCCATGTCATCGTCACGTAAGATAGAGAAAATAAAAAAAAAGAAGCATATCGGCATTTTCCATTAACTAAGTTAGACTGAGTTAACAAAAATATTTTTTTGCTATTTTTGTAAATTTAGGACTTAATTGTATTTTCATAATAAGTTTTAAAACTTCTGGTGCACTTATCTCTTCTTTTTTATGATATATTTTTGGCTCTATTCATTTAGTCAAGAGAAAGTATTAAATATCATCCATCCAAAAACCTTAAGTTTAGTAATTATGAGCTTAACTTGTTGGAAAATGTTAAGGATTACTTGACCTTCATAGATTATCTACATGATTGTTACTCGCTAGAAACATTCTTCTAATTTGTACCATATAAAACTACTAAATTACAATGGGAAATTGCCAATTAGCCATAAACCTTGCAATTTTTAATCCTAAACCTTTTAATAATTTTACAATGAAATTTTTCTGTTTGATTTTCATCAGAAATAACTGACATGGCGATCTAGTCATCGTTGTCATCCTATGTGGCAAAATTAGCAGTTTAGGTGGACAAAATGACATACTTTTTGTCTTTTTCCTAATTTTCTTTTCTTTTCTTCTTTTCCGGCGCGTTGAGATCTCCTCTTACCGTTTATCATCTTCAACCTCTTGATCACTCGGCCAAAGCTTCTTTAGCACTCGTCCATTTGTGCCCACTATTGCTAGAGCACAAAATGGATTTACTTGACTCTAGGAAAAGTTTAGGACTTACTTCGCCAAAGCACATATCGATGGTTCTTGGCAAAGCAAGGGCTCTTTTCGTCAACTGCTACCACCGCTACTACTATTGAGAAGAAAGTAGAAATCCATTACCACATCCTATGTGGTAAGATTTTGTATCACCCATGAATTAACTGACTCAAGAAATTATTTGCTTTGGCCCATCCCCATCACATATTGAGCCTCGTGATTTTGTCCTCCGGCTTATAGGTGGACACTTTCCTAAGGGTCATCAATCCTGATAATTCTCTTACCTAAGTATGCTTAATATTAGATTTCTAATGCAATGAACATTGCCTTCATGTCAAAATGCACCTCTTGTAAATTTATTCCAATTTCAAATATATATCTCAAGAATGCTGCCCCCTTTATTCTTATCAGTGCATAATTAAGTTCATTCATGCCATCTTTACCATTCTATAAGCCTGTCAAGAGCCACTATTTATACAGAAGCTCTAGCCTAGCGAACACTCATCTTGTCAAATCAAGTTGTTATAGATTCCATGACCCTAGCCTCAAGACATAAACATCTTTCAGAGAGACGCCCACACTGAAAAGGGCCGAGCACTGCGTAGATTTGCAACAAATCTGGGAAAAGATCACATTGTCTAATGAATGTCGCGTTGATGTAATTATCAGGTTGTTATAACTTTGCCCAGAAAATGTAATTTTGTCTTCTGGATATTCTATCAAACAAGTAGAATGCATCAACTAACTTGAATTAAAAAACACACACAAGCGAAGTCAACTCTTCTCTCTACCATATGATTCGACGAGCAATACCCCCGAGAATTTTGAGCAAATAGCACAAAATGTTCACTTTCTCAGAAGACAGACATGGGGAAGTGCAGTTCTCTTATTGGAACTATCTATTGGGAAGGAGAAGGGCATCGGCGAGCGTGAGAAAGGTGGAGACGCGGTTAGAGGCATGGGGTCTGAGAATGCGCCCGTGGAGGGCGAGGAAGGATTGTCGGCTCGGTGGGTAACGAGAGATGGCCATTTGAGGGCACGAAAGATCACGATGTCGAACAAGATCAAGGTGTTGTTTCGCACCATAAACACCTTGAGTTGCTCAAGATCTGCGCTTTCCCGTGTGTATATTTTGTCTTCACCTGCGATTGAAGACGACGGAGGCCACGACCAAAGAGATCTGCGCTTTCCCGGTGAGGAACGCATGACCCACACCGGTGGCTAGGCGCCACCGCCGTCACCACCGCAATCTCCCCATTCGCATGTTCTGTGTGTGTGTTGGTGTTTGTTCTGGTTTTTCTCTTTTCTTTGTTTTGCCTATGTTTTTGTCCATGTCATCATACTGGTCTCACAAAAAAAAAAAAAAACATATCACGGATATTCATAGCCCACATTTAATAGGAGGAAAGGAAAAAAATCAGAAAAATTATAAGAAACAAAACGCTGTCTTTGTCCATCTAAAATTGTTCATTGTCTCGTGTGAGGCCATCGGCGATAATTGAACCGCCACATAAGTGATTTCCTATGAAAATCAGTTAGAGGAACTATATTTAAAAATTATTCAAAAATTTAAAATTAAATTGATAAAATTAAAAAGTTTAAAATTAAATTTTATGAAAATTGATTTAGTAATTTCCCAAATTACATTCTAACAGGACAAGCTAATCCCATCACAAGGAGTAGGAAGCACGAAGGAGGAAAAAAATTTTGATCGCTATCTTCAAATTACTTCAATTATTTCTCCTTTATCGTATAGTGGTCGACTCCACAATTAGATTACAGAAAATTGGTTCATGGATCCCAATATAATGGTAAGCCACATTCAAGAGAGAATGGCAACAGAAGGTCAAATCAAAATATTACGTACTTATATATCAAATAGGTTCCAAAAAAAATAAAAAATACATCAAATAAGTTCCTAGTAAGTCTACCCTAACTTTGTAGCACTCTTGGTTAAATTTTCTGTGACCATGTAAAACCTTAAGCTTATTTGATGAAGGCATGATTCAACATTTAAATACTCTCACACTATGCTCATGTGTATGCTGAATATTAGTTCAAGACTAAAGTGTAGAAATATCTAATTGAAGAGGCAAATAAAAACCTAAAAAGATTTGAATGTGAGAACTCTAGTTCAAGCGTTATTTAATAACTAAATACTCTAACAATCTTCACGAATTAGATTACGGCAAATATACTCAAGGTAGATTATAGAATTTGCATATGCATATTTCCTTTATGTATATCAATGGAGTACTTATATAATTGGATATTTGATACATGACTCGAGTGATAGAACATAAGTGGTGGAAATGACGACCGATAAACAAGCTTTTTACCCTTTATCAATTGATGATTGTAATTCAAGGAGAACCAAGTGTGATTATTTCAAATGCATTTAGTATTACACATGGAACGATCATAGGGTGGATCGTCAATAAGAGATGACAGTCAGAATGCTAAAGAGATCACATTGTAATTATCATTTTATTTTATTAAATTCCAAATCATTTCCATTGTATAAAAGAGAAATCGATTGAAGACGAGCTGATGATACTTGGTCACCTAGGAGAAACATCCGAAAGGGTTACTTCATTAATGGTGGAAGTTTTGTGAATCAAACTGATAGGATTGAGTGTTCTCACATCACTCCCAACCGAGAATGCAGGCAGCAATGGTCGGGTAAGTGGGATAGTATCGGCTCCTAGCATATGAACCACGAGCGACATGGTTGGTCGATCTGCTGGTTTATCTTGAACACACAATAGACCGATGTGTATGCATTTTAGCACTTGAACTCCTTCACACAACTCTTTGATTGACGGATCAGTAAGTTCCAGCCCTCGATCTTCGGACCACAACTTCCATGCCTGCCATTTTGAAAGGGAAGTAAGCAAGGACAACTGCACGAAATTCTCAAATTTCATATTAAAAAAGAGTGGTGACTAGGAACATACAAAGGTGAGAAGGCTTTCACCATGCTCTCGGAGATGAAAACCATTATTCTTTCGCCCGCTTATCATCTCTAGCAAGAGAACTCCAAAACTGAAGACATCTGATTTAATAGAAAAGAGTCCTTCCATCGCATATTCCGGAGCCATGTATCCACTGACCAGAATTATGTGATGAAGTGCAATTTCTTGGAAGTAAGAAATAATTAAAAGTAATTTTCTATATGAAACTTCTAAAATATGGATATGCTCATTTTGATGCTATTGAGCTGATCATTAGAGCTCTTTGTTGGCCTAGTGAATCATTCAAACATAATAGATGTAGAAAGATATTAAAGAACTTACTAGGTTCCAACAACCCTATTCGTGTTGGCCTCGTCTTGATTTCCACCAAAGATCCTTGCCATTCCGAAATCAGAAATCTTTGGATTCATCTCACCATCTAGTAAAATATTACTAGCTTTCAAATCCCTATGGATAATTCTTAGGCGAGAATCCTCATGTAGGTATAGAAGCCCCCGAGCTATTCCGAAGGTGATGTTCATGCGCATCTTCCAGTCTAAAGATTGCCCCATAGTTGAATCTGTCGACCATGAGAGACTCAGATGAACCTCAACTCTATAAAACTAAAATTAACTAGCTAAAAATTCATTGCATCTACTGAAGCTCATACCAAAAAGGAAGACATCCAGGCTTTTGTTGGGCATGTATTCATATATCAAGAGTTTTTCATGTTCTTCCAAGCAGCATCCCAATAATCGAACAAGGTTCTTGTGTTGTAGTTGAGCAATCAAGATGACTTCGTTCTTAAACTCGATAAGTCCTTGGCCTGAGGTTCTTGAAAGCCTTTTGACTGCAATTTCTTTTCCATCTGCCAATTTGCCCTGAAACAGGGTAATGTCAGTAGTGAAATCCCTATATGAGAATTACTAATGATAACAATATTCGTATCAATTCATGCTACGGATAATGACTGTCAATTTTCCCAATTTCCCATAAACAAGAGTTGAGTCACTTAAATGCTTACCTTGTACACAGGGCCAAACCCGCCTTCCCCAAGTTTACATTCATTGGAGAAGTTTTGTGTGGCCGCACGTATAATGTCTAATCGTATCAGAAATAATTCTTGAGAAGCCACCAGCTTTTCTCCACAAGCGTTTTCCTTTGAAAACTCTCCTCCAATTTCTTGTCTCAGATGAAGTACCTGAACCTCTTGGCTGTTTTCCTCCTCTGCGAGTCCAAGAGCTTACTCTCGTAAGGTAAAGGTTAGAGATGGTCATTCCAATAGCAAGCAAGATGAATTCACTTATACCTTTCTTCAATCTCTGTTTCCTCTTTAAAAAAATACACGAACCCATGATGATTATTAGTAACCCTGATCCAACTACTGAGCTAACTATTGCAATCCATGGATTTCCTTTGACCCCTGTCAAGAAAGGGAAATTTCTTGCATCTAAATATACCACAAATCTGAAGACTTTTTTTTTCACCAAGTGTAAATAGTACCAAGAACTCGTTGAAAGCAAGAGAGTATGATCATAGTTTAGATTGTAAAAGCAAGTCAAGTGCAATATGATATTTAAAACAGCATATATTGAGAATTAGAAGCAACGGAATGATACTTTTATACGCTTATCATGACAAATTGAGTGCACATTTTGAGTATTATATAGCTCATACCTTCACTGCCGGACTCAGTGTTGGTTTTTTCAGTTGCAGAAGGTGCTGGTGGTTGTCCTCTAGGCTCCCCATAAAAACGATACAATTCATACCGTATATTACAACTTGGCTGAAGAACTCTCGCACCTTCCCTTTTATAATTAAGAACGGTAGGGAACTTTTTGATAGCAGAAAGCAAGCAATCCTTACAAGCTAACTTTGATATGTCAGGGGTGCACTGTGCAAGTTCATGTAGGGTCACTGAACTTGAGAATGTAAAGTTTATGGTCGCGTACAAGCTTTCTTTGGAGATCGCCAAGTCTGTCACATTTCTTGACAAATCCGTCACTTCTGCTGCAAAGTCTGTCTTATTATCAAAAGTTTGCTCCACATCAGGATTGACAATGAAAAGAACCGGCGTTGTCTCCGGCGTTGTCTCCATGATAGAGAAGAATGATCTGTTAGAGTAACGCACGAGACACTCATCATACCATATGATCGCCTCTTTCTGTCCTGGACATCTTTCTATGATGGTGCTGGTAGCTGAACCGATGCAAGACTGACAGAGAATGGCAGCAACATCCCCTCTAAAGAGGAATAGTATAGTTGCATTAGTATTCACTTAAATCTGGATAGTAATTTTTCGGTTGGCATTGGATCACCGTACTTTATAGAGGGTTTCAATTAAGACCAATATCAGGTCCATTATAAATCCTAGTACCGAGTGAGCCGATTCCAAAGATTATAATGATTGATTAGGAAGTTATTGCTCAAAAGTTGAATTTTTTGGTATTCATGGCATGTGATTTACCTGCAGAGGAAGAGACCATAAACTTTGTCCGGATCTTCACCTTCCGTCGTATTGTAGAAACCGTAAATGGATCCTTTGTTGTAGAGCCCCCTGGAGAGGAGGCGGCCGAGGTTGTCCTGATACTTGCTATTAGCAGTGTAGTCACCCCTGTCTGCACACTTTTCTTGAATATATGTCGGTCCATTAACAGGAGTGCCTGGGATGAAGAGGATCAGGCATGAAAGCGAGAAAGCGAAGGAATTATTTCTTAGTGCATCGATAGTCTTTTCTTCTTGAACTTGGAAAGAACGCAAGTACAGTAAAAGCAAATTAAGTGCAATATGATATACAAAACAGCTTATATTGAGAATTAGAAGCAATGGAATGATACCATTATATGCCTATCATGACAAATTGAGTGTCCATTTTGAGTATTAGATAACTCATACCTTTAGAAGGTGCTGGTGCTGGTGCTTGTCCTCTAGATTCCTCATCAATATACATTTGGTATAGGACATTACAACTTGGCTGAAGAATTCTCCCACTTCCCCTTTTATAAGAAAGAATGGTAGGAAACTCTTTGATAGCAGAATGCAAGCAACTCTTACAGGCTAAATTTGATATATCGGGGGTGCACTGTGCAAGCTCATGCAGGGTTACTGAACTTGAGATTTTAAGGTAATTTGTCGCATATAAGTTTTCTGAGGAGATTGCCAAGTCTGTGACATTCGTCGCCAAAGCCGTCACTTTCGCCGCAAATTCCTTGTTATCAAAAGTTTGCTTCACAACCCGGTTGAAGGAAACTGAAACGTCCATAGGGTTGATAATGGTGATAACTGGTTCTATCTCCATGATAGAGAAGAACGTTCTGTTAGAGTAGCGCACAAGACACTCGTCGTACCATATGATCGCCTCCATTTGTCCTGGGCATCTGTCTATGATGGTCTTGGTAGCTAAACTGATGCAAGATTGACAAACATTGGTGGCAACATCCTCTCTAAAGAGACATAGGGAAGTTGCGTTAGTAGTCACTTAAATCTAGATAGTAATTTTTCGGTTGGCATTGGATAACCGTAATTTGTAGAGGGTTTCAATTAAGACCAATATATCAGGTCCATTATAAATCCTAGTTCCAAGTGAGCCAATTCCAAAGATCATAATGATTGATTTGGAAGGCATTACTCAAAAGTAGAAATTTTTGGTATCTTTTGCATGTGATTTACCTGCAGAGGAAGAGACCATAAACTTTGTCCGGATCTTCACCTTCCGTCGTGTTGTAGAAACCGTAAATGGGTCCTTTGTTGTCAGCAGCGTAGTAGCCCCTGGAGAGGAGGCGATTGACGTTGTTCTGAAACTTTCTATAAGCAGCATAGTCGCCCCTATCTGCGCTTCTGTTGCCTCTATCTGCGCACCACTCCTTAACATATGTCTGTGCACCGACAGGAGTGCCTGGGATGAAGAGGATCAGGCATGAAAGCCAGAAAGCGAAGGAAATATTTATTGGTGCATAGATAGCCTTTTTTTCTTGAACTTGGAAAGAACGCAAGCCCAGTAAGAGTAATTCAAAGACGGCCATGGACTTTCTTTCAACTCAAGAGTAAGATGATGAGCAACTTCTGGAGGACGATGTAAAGAAATTGATCAAGAACCTAGTTCTGCAGCTGCTCTCCCTGATTCCGGGGTTGGTAAAGACGAATTAGCCCAATCTCCACGTCCCGTTGTCAAGTGACTTGACTCAAGTCTACCGCGTTGAAGGAATAAGGGTACACTTGCGCGGAAATCGAAAACCCAATGGGCCAACCCTCCCCTCCTTAACCATGGTTAAATCCCCCCTCTCTCTAGAGAGAGACTTTACGCGATATTCGGCTTAAACAGTTCTTTTACTAAGGCATATGGATTTTTTTTTTTTTTTTTTCCAAAATCATTTCATCCCTTCATTATATTATTGAAAATTGCTCTAAAAAATATTAGGTAATGATCTTTAATTTACCTTAAAAATAATCATTTGTTCCAAATAAAAAAATTGAATAATAGATAATTATAAAATTATTATAAGGTCTACTCCTTTGATAATTTCACGATAACTCAAGGACATTTATGTTAGCAAAGCCAATTACTAAAATATGATACATCTCGAATTCATCCCAATCATCATTTTTGGAATCCACTGGTGATCACTCTCCTCATGTCGGCCCAGATAGTTAGAACAGAAAAAAAAAAAAAACATATTTTCTTAAGCGAATTAATCTATTGTTGAATTAAATGGAGAAAGTGGGGTTTGGTTCTAGGAGTTCCTCGAAAGTGGGGATATTCATGAAGTTTCGAAGGCACAAAATCTAGCGAACGAAGAAAGGATTACCCTTTCTAGGACACGAATTTTGTTGAGCTACTGTGAAATTGACACGAATTATCAAAGAAGTGGACCCCACAATAATTTTATAGTTATTTATTATTTGATTTTTTTATTTGGAACAAATGATTATTTTTAAGGTAAATTAAAGATCCTTACCGAATTTTTTTTAGAGCAATTGTCGATAAGATAATGATGTGCTGCCAATCATGTGTACTCATCACGTGAATTTTTCGAAACGAAGGGATGAAATGATTTTGGAAAAAAAAACAGAAAAAAAAAAATCTATATGCCTCGGTAAGAAAACCGTGTTGAGTCAAACATCACGTGGAGTCTAGAAAGAAAGAGGGATTAAACCATGGTTAAGAAGGGGAGGGTTGACCCATTGGGATTTCAATTTTCACACAGAAAGCTGACGCGTGTCCCCCTCGAAGAACGCGGTTCCGTTGTCAAGTATACCGCGTTGAAGGGATGAGGGGAGGACTAGTATACCTGATGAGACTTGCTTTGAAGGAGTTAGGGTACTTATGTTTTTGGTAGGAAAAACAAATAGGATGCTCCAATGAAACTCCAATGTTTGTTGACGAAGACACGAGACTAAGAACTGACCACGTTTTTTATGGTCAGCGATGTTGATTTTTCCTATTCGAAAATCTAACGCTCCTTTAATGTGCGGACGACTCTAGATGTCTTTTTGAACTTTTTCTAAATGTGTTTTTCTATGCTTTGAATGAGCAATCCTGTTTATGGGGTCTCGTAAGAGGCGTTAGAGAAAGAAATTGAGAAATTGCATTTCGAAAGATCAACAATATATTCATCGCAGTTCATAATTTTTGTGCAAATTCATTAGGAATATTACATGAGTATCATTCTTCTTTTGTACTTTCTTATATAAGTAAAATAGTGTTATATTCTTTGTAATATATGTTGGCAAATTATAGTAGAAAATAATTTCTTTCCTCGTTGATTTGATAGATATCCAAAGAGAACATACAACGTAAGTTATGAACTATTTTAACCGGATATGATTGGTCAAAAATAGTAACATTCCCCTACATGGCGCCATAAACACTTGATCCATGAGTGAGCTTGGCTGAATTTTTTAAGCCAATTGAGCGAGCTTGGCTAGGTTTGGTCAATAGGTGGGCTAGGTCTAGGCAATGGCCTTGAGGTTCAGCCTATTGTGCCCTTATATTCATTAAAAATTTTCAAAAAGTATATATAAATGCATGCCTCACTTTTGACCAAACATATAAATAATTTTTGCAAATCATTCATGTAACCTCAAAGAAAAACTCCATTCATATAACCTCTAAGCAAAACTTCACCTTGAAAAAAGTAAATTACCCCTCCTCGCAAAATTCATTTTAGTAAATTCCTTAGGGTTTAAATGGTTTAGTTTTTAGTTGGCTTTGGCTAATTTGAGTGGGTGTGAGAAATTAGGATTTTTTTAAAACTTTTTTTAGGATTTTTTAGAATTTTTAATGACTTATTATTTATTATTTATTATATTATATATGAGGAATGGAGTTTGGACCAGGTTTACCCGATCCAACCCATTAACCCGACCCGTATATCCGGATCCTACCCGATCTAATTAGAACAGAAACTTTTCTTAATTTTCCTTGATTTTCTTATTTACTCTTTTTCTTTTCTCTTCTCTTTTCATTTTCTTTTTCTAATCATCTTCTTCAACCTTACGTCGTCTTCTTCCTCGAGCGACCTCCGACCCGAAGCCCTCCTTCACCTGCAATAAATCAAGGATTAAGATATGGTTGTCAGGAAAGAGATCAAACATCATGATTATCGTTATATTTTATTAAATCGTGAAGTTAGATAATCCAACTCAAAATTTTAAGAGGATAATTGGAGATAAATTACATGTATATAACAAGCATATAAGCTCCATAATCAAGCAAAGTATGATATTTCAACATCCCTCTCACATGCAAATCGAATGAGAAATGACAAGTGAATCTAATGAAACAGGTGAAGATACATGCAAAATAAACTAAGGCTGATTTATGATATCAATTATAATCGATCAAAAATATGTACAATTAAGGGAAATATATATTCACAATCAAGATCAAAGTTTAAAAACCTAGTTATCTTTACCAACCTCTCAAACTCAAGGTGACGAAGAAGAAACCAAATAGTGTTGTGAGAAAAGATCCAGAAAGGTGATTTGATGTGTTGAAGAGAGAAAGTTGACATATGTAAGTTATAAAGCAATAGGCCGACGTCTATGCAAATGTGATGAAAATATTAAAAATCGACCTTAAGAAAGGGATATTAGTAATTATTACAAAAATGAATTATACAATATCGGGCATGTGTTGCACTTGATGCACTCGAAATTTGCTCAAGATTGTGTAGCTCTAATATTAAGATAAGAAATATGTGGAAGATTATGTTTTAATTTCTATATATGTATATATACAAGGGCTGTCAATATGGGTTAGAAACCCCATGTTTGACTATTTTTTGGGGATTAGGTCACAAAAGGGTCACTTAAAGTTATACAAATGGGTGAAAATGGGTTTAAGATATCTTAGCCTAACTTTATATGGGTCTGTATGGGTTTACACCCAACATTATATCGCATCATTTTCTCATGAAGTGATATATTCATCACATAAAATATTTTCTCGTTTTTGGACTTGAATCAGAAAAGAAGGGAAAGACACTTTCGCCAGAAACGTGCTTGTAGCTGAAACTAAAGTATAGACGAATTTTTCTAAATTTTTCCCCCTAAACGGTACAAACGGCTCTCCAGTTTTGACTTTTTCACCACCAAAATAATCCGCACAGTACATCACCGGCCAATGACAACCTGCGCAATCTCCACGTGTCAAATCCAAGAAAAAGCAAATATAATGCAAGGGAGCATCATCTGCCTCGCAAACCTCGACACATAAAGCTCGCGCTCATCACCAGCCGTGAGAACATCACCGCTCCACTCTCCCATTCGCCGCTCTTCCCCAAACCCATCACTACCACAACCACCGTCGCCACTGCCGCCGCCGCCGCCATCAACTTCCGGCTCCACCTTCACCACAACCCAATTGGCCACAGAGCCCTCCCGAGAGTCTCCTCCACAAGCACGCCCTCTACACGCCAACAACCCCGCACATCTCCCTTCCCTTCAATGAAGATCCTGAGCGTCCCAAAAAAAAAAATGAACAATGTATAAGGTGATGAAGATGAAAATATTCATCGGCATGCCAAGCCAAAAAAATAAACTTATCAATCAGGAGAATTAGCAAAAACGTCATAAACTTATTAAAATTGTGGAAATTTAATCCTAAATCCCTTTTTTTTTTTGGCTAATTGAGCCATAAACATTTTGTATTTTTTGCCAATTAGCCCATATGGCCAATTTTGACTAAAAGCCACTGACATGGATACTAGCTATCCTACATAACGTAATCAGCGTTGACGTGGAGAATTTCTTAATAATGTTTTGATATTTTTTCAATTTTTATTTTCAATTTGTTCGTTTCTTTTCTATAGATCGTCTTTAGCCTTTGGAATATAAATCATCTTCAACCTCTCAATCATCTTACTGTTTCATTATCTTCAATCTCGGGATCATCCACGGTTGGTCACTGTCGCATGCTTAAAGCCACCATTAGACCCCGCAGCCTCACCTCAACCTCACAACCTTTGGTGAGTGCCAAAGGGCTAGGCAAGACTCACCCGACTTTGCTAGCCCTTGCCTATGGCTAGTTGCCAAGGTCTAATGATCAGCTAGAAGAAGAAGAAGGGGGAAGAAAAAGAAGAAAGAGAAGAATATAAGAAAAAATAAATAAATAATTCTAAGAATATTTAAATATTATTAAAAATTGTCCATGTCAGCCGTGTCCACATGGCTTAGGACAGTCCGTGTTTATGTCAGTGATTTACAATCAAAATTGACTAGATGGACTAAATTGACACAAATACAAAATATTCCGGACTCAATTGCCCCCCCCGAGTTTATGACTAAATTAGCACAATTGCAATATTTATGAATTTTTTGGTAATTTTTTTATTCTTAATTTTAAGTTGACATAAAAAAATTGTCATCTTACTCGGTTTTTGTAGTAGTTTTGAGATTGTTATACAAATGCATTCTTAATTTTACTTTTGTTTGTGCCTAATTCTATTAGTCAGAGGAGATGTGCAATATAATTGGATCATTTGAATATGATGTAGCTGCTGAGATGGGTCTGTCCCTTTTCTAAGATTCTTTTTTCCCTCTTCATTTAGCTAAGAGAAAGTATTATAATCCTCGATATTACCCATCAGCAATCCTCTAGTTTACAAATTATAAGCTTTACTTGTGAGCATTAAATCAAATGTATGAATATATAAAAAAATGTAATAATGCTCTCTTTTCGACAAAAAATGGAAAATGTTAAGGCTTACTTGACATTCGAGGAATATCTAGTTGATTGTTAATTGCTAGAAACATTATTCTAATTTGTCCCACACAAAGCTACTAAATTACATCCAAACGAGACAAACTAACACATCCAAGAAAAAGGTAGCACGAAGGAGGAAAATAAATTTCTGATCTTTATTTTCAGATTCCTTCAATTATTTTTCTATTATCATTTAGGGTTCAACTCCGATGATCCAATGCTGTTGAGAAATCTTTGATGTGTCCCAAAATAATTTCAAGTGACATGAACTAAAGAGAGAATGACACCACAAGATTGGATCAAAACATTATAGACTAATACAATTAATACGGTTTCAATAAGTTTGCCCGGCTTGGTAGTTCTCTTTATGAAATTTTATAAGACCCTATTCAATTATCCTAAAATTTCAGCTATTCGATGAAGGCATAACACTCTAGCCCTCCTCTCCCCAATGTATAAACTCTAGCCCTCCTCTCCCCAATGTATAAACCAAACTTTGATCTAACGTTAAAGCATAGGAAAAAAAAAGATAATAGGAAAGGCAAATAAACTCTTGGAAAGATTTGAATTCAGGATCTTCTACTTTGGCGTTGTTTAGTATTTAAATACTCTACATTCTTCCCGCGTGATATTTTAATGACTATGACAAAGGAAGATTATAGCAAAGCACCGGGCCGCCACCGCTGCCGCTGCTGCCGAAGGCCGAAATGAGGCTCCCGATTGTGGGATTGACGTCGACGGGGGACATGATGGAGGAGGCGGGCAAGTATCGATGGCTGAGGAGATGGCTCGGTGGTGACCGGAAAGGTTCTTCGGCGGAGAGAAGTGAGAGAGGAGAGAGAGACGATCGTCGTCTCGCAGTCTGAACCAGTAGAGAGAGGGGGAGAGAGGGTCTGCGTGAGCTGGTTTTTGGGAATAATTACTCTGATTTGCATAATTAGCCCCTCGAGCTCAGAGCTCTAGCTTCAGGTCCGTATGGCTGTTCTGCCGATTATCTCTTGACCCATTTTCCTCTTTTCGCCCAAAAACGCGAGGGCTTCGCTTCGCTGACGTTTTGCGCGGGAGCGTGGAAGGAAGATGGATGGTTCAGCACAGTATCGTTTGTGGAGGTGTCGTTCTGATGGAGGAAGAAGTAGTTTTCGATGGGATATGGAAGCAGTGTGTGCTTTGGGATACTGGGTTCTGTCTGGGGGTTACGTGATTTGGAAGTGGCATTTGGAAATTGTTTGGCTGATGAGATAGTGAAGTTCAACAGTCTAGTGTAGTCTGTACTCTGTTCTACTTTGGACCTGCATTGGTAATGCTAATTGATTTAATAAGTAATAAGATGGACCTGAATGTGGTTTGTTCTGTGGTTGAAGTGGTGGTATATGATTACATTAGGGAGAAGTAATGCGTGGTAATGGTAGCGGAGGGTAGTGACCTTTATAATGGCATTGTTGCTGGTGGAATGGGTGGTGAAGGATTTGTGGTTGATGGCAATCTTGGGAAGGCTGATGGTATGGGGTTGATGGACATAGTCTTTTTGTGGTGGATGTTTATGATATCATGGATTGGTGAGGTGAGGAATGCCAATTCTCCAATCTTAGCATGTAGGATTACTGTTAGAGTCCAAACTTTTAATCAGCCTAATGCTTAAATGGGCATGTAACTGGAAATGGAGGCTTCTATTACAAAATCACGACTGGAATGTCACCCATCCTTGCCAAGCCGTATGCATTTTTTTATTTGTTTCATTGTTGAATGTATTGGTCTCTTGTTTGTATGCAATATTGCAGTGGCGGCACATTTGGGCATCATTTTCTGGACTAGATATTGAAGTCATTAATAAGATTAGAGAAGCAAGACTAATGGTATTGTCGGTTTCTTTTGGCCAGAACTAGACTAATAGCACTAACCTCATTGGAAGTATCGTGTCTTATCCTATGTAGCTATCTGCACCATGATAACTAGTTTTCATCAATCCGTAGGTGCGACCAGAATGAGCTCTGTGACAACTGAAGCAATATCAAGTAATGTTGATGAGAAAGATGAGGGTCTTGTATTTGTTGCTGGTGCCACTGGAAAAGTTGGATCACGGACTGTGAGGTTGCTTTCCAATTCTAACACTTCCAATGCAAACTGTTTTATATCTTACTCTGGTTTGATCGTGGAGATGGATTCTTCTTTAGGGAGCTTTCGAAATTAGGATATCGAGTCAGAGCTGGTGTGCGAAGTGCTGAAAGAGCAGTAGCTCTTGTGCAGGTAGAAGTTTTAATTGATCTGAACTTGCTCTCCATAGCTCGCCAGTTTTCTGCTATAATGATTCAGTTAATGACAAACATCTTGCAGAGTGTTAAACAGATGAAGTTTGAGGGGGATGACACCAAGGAGGAGCTTAAATGTAAGAAAATAAAATGTGAAAAGCTGGGATTTATGTTCTGTTTTTTTCTTTCTAATAATTCAAAGTGGAATTTATAGGGGAAAGAAGAGTCCTATAAATCCATCATTGCTTATAAGATACTCTGTGATAACAAATAACAGCTATTTTCTGGTTTTTAGCCCAGCTGTAGAGATGCTTGAAGTTGTGGAATGTGACTGGGAGAAGCCAGATCAGATAAGGCCAGCCTTAGCCAATGCTTCTGTGGTTATATGCTGCATTGGTGCGCGACTATAAACCAGTCGGTCTTTCTTTATTCTTTTGCTGTCATGACAGAACTTTATGTGCAGTAGGACCCTCCCAGCACAAGCCATTTCATAACTCATGTAGTAAGCTAACTAGTTGCTTATATGAAATTGAGGTCATTAAATCTAAGTCACAAAATGGGTATAGAACCCAATTTTTCCATGGCTAAATCTTTATAAGTATTTTAATTTATAATTTTTGTATTTTGTATTTAGTCATTTTTTATTATTTAATTTCCTTTTTTAATTCAATGTGAAGTTTTTATTAAAGTAACATAAAGAGGTTAAAGTGGGTTAAAATAAGTGGTATGGTTTTCCTATAATATTAATGTGATTCGTTACGGGGGTCGAGTTAAGTATGGGTTGAATATGGATCATTAAATTTACATTACATAAAAATGGGTCAAAACGGATTAAATATGTCAATATAGGTTGGACCATTGTCAACTCAACCTGAACCCGACCCAATCCATCCATTTGACAATACTAATATACATACATACATACATACATACATACATACATAACGAAAAAAACATGAGTAGGCTATATACACAATAACTATATAACGTAACATGATATAAAAGTATTTCAATTAATCAAGGATATGTATAATAATGAAGATATATTCACAATCCAAAAAAAACAAAAATTGAAATATCGTAATCAACCCTAATAGCATTTCCATCGTAGAAAAGATAAATCAAATTGAAGACTTGCTGATTGTTCTTGGTCACCTAGGCAAAACATCTGAAAGTGTTACTTCATTGATTGTGGAAGCATTGTGAATCAGACCAATAAGATCGACTGTTGGCAGATCTCTCCCAACTGAGATTGCAGGCTGCAGTGGTCCATGTGGGATTCCATCACCTCCTAGCATACGAACCACCGCCGACATGGCCGGTCGATCATCCGGCTCATGTTGAGTGCACAATAGACCGATGCGTATGCATTTTACCACTTCGTCTTCATCACACGACTCTCTAATTATAGGATCGATAAGATCCGACTCTCGACCTTCGGACTCCAAATTCAATGCCTATCATTCAGCAAAGGAATATAAATAAGGACAATCATTGGGATGGTGGCTAGGAACATACAAGGGTGCGAAGGCTTTCAACCTGCTCTCGGAGGTGAGAAATCATACTCTTCCTCCCGCTTACAATCTCTAGCAAGAGAATTCCAAAACTGAAGACATCGGATTTTACAGAAACATGTCCTACTGCTACATATTCGGGTGCCATGTATCCACTAACCAGAATATAGGGATGAAGAGCAATTAGTTAGAAGCAAGAAACAAAGAAAAGAGTTCTTTGTTGGCCTAGTGAATCATTGAAACATGTAACGGACATAGAAAGACATTAAATCACTCACTAAGTTCCAGCAAACGTGTTTGTGTTGGCCTCGACTTGATTTCCATGGAAGGTACTTGCCATCCCAAAATCGGATATCTTTGGATTCATCTCGCGGTCCAGCAAAATATTGCTAGCTTTCAGATCCCTGTGGATGATTCTCATGCGAGAATCCTCATGCAGATAAAGAAGCCCCCGAGCTATTCCACAGGCGATGTTCATGCGCATATTCCAATCTAGAGATTGCCCCATATCTGGATCTGCCCATGATGAGAGACTCAGATGAAGCTCAACTTTATAAAGCTAAAATTAAGTAGCTAAAAATTCAATGCAGACCGAAAAGGAAGACATCCAGGCTTTTGTTGGGCATGTATTCATATATCAGAATTTCTTCGTCTTCTTCTGTGCACCATCCCAATAACTGGACGAGGTTCCTGTGCTGTAGTTTGCCAGTCACATGGACTTCGTTCTCGAACTCACGGCGTCCTTGGCGTGAGGTTGTTGAACGCCTCTTAACCGCGATTTCTTTTCCATCCGCCAATGTGCCCTGAAACATCATAAAGTCAGTAGCGAAGTCCCCGTTTGAGGGCTGCTATTGATTGCCAAATTCGACTCGTTTCATACTACGAATAATGACTCTTCCTGTTTGCTACCATTAGAAGATTTTCCTAATCTCCACATAAAAAAGTGTTGGGTCACTAAATTGCTTACCTTGTACACAGGGCCAAACCCACCTTCCCCAAGTTTACGATCTTCGGAGAAGTTCACAGTGGCCTCGCGTATAATGTCTAATGGCATTTGAATCGGAATCGAATGAAGTAACTGATCCTCTTCTTGGCTGTTTTCCTCATCTGAGAATCCAAGAGCTTATCTCATAAGGTAAAGGCTAGAAGATGGTCATTCGAATGGCAAGCAAGATCAAATTCATACCTTTCTTAAATATATGTTTAAAAAGAATGCACGAAGCCACGATGATTATTACTCCGATGATTGAGCCAATAATTGCGTTTCGCGCAACTCTTTTCCCTATCAAGACAAAGTAAATCATTGCATCTAATTATACCATAAATCTGTAGATGTTTTTTTTTCCACCAAGTGTAAATAATACTAGGAATTTGGTGAAAGTAAGAGAGAATGATTGTAGATCATAGTTTAGAAAGAAATCTCATACCTTTAGTGCTGGTTTTGCTAGTTGCAAAAGGTGTTGGTGCTTGTACTCTAGGTTCCCCATAAAACCGATACAATTCGTATCGCACGTTACAATTTGGCTGAAGGATTCTTGCACCTCCCCTTCCAAAACTAAGAATGTTAGATAACTCTACAATAGCAGAAAGTAAGCAACTGTTACAATCTGACTTTGATATATCGGGGGTGCATTGTGCAAGCTCATGCAAGGTCACCGATCTTGAGACATTAATGTTCGTGGTCGCGTACAAGCTCTTTGAGGAGATTGCTAAGCTCGACACATTCCTTGCCAAGTCTGACACTCTCGTCACAAAGTCGGTCACATTCCTGAAAGTTTCCATCACAATCGAGTCACTAGGAACTAAATTGTCCGTGCGATTGACCATTGTATGATTGATCATGAGAAAAGCTGGCATCGACTCCATGGTAGAGAAGAACGATCGGTTAGAGTAGTGCACGAGGCACTCGTCGTACCATATGATCACCTCTTTCTCTCTTGGACATCTTTCTAAGATGTTGCTGGTCGCTGAATCAATGCAAGCCTGACAAAGATCGGCAGCAACATCCCCTCTAAAAAATAATAGTAAAGTTGCATCAGTGGTCACGTAAAGATCATCGTACTCTTGAAAGAGGATATCAATGAAAACCAAACACACATCAGGTCCATCAAAATTCTTTGTACCAAGTGAGACGATTCCAGATGTTACAATGATAGAATTGAAACGTATTACTCAAAAGTTGAAATTTTGTGTTATCTTTCTCATCTGATTTACCTGCAGAGGAAGAGACCGTAAACCTTGTCCGGATCTTCACCTTCAGTGGTGTTGAAAAAACCAGAGACGGGTCCCTGGTCGAAAAGCCTCCTGTAGAGGAGGCGGTTGAGGTTATCCCCGAACTTGCTGTCGGCATTGTACTGGCCCCTACCCGAGCACCAAGTATAAAGATACGATTGAGCGCTAACAGCAGTGCCTGAAGTGCCTGACATGAGGAGGATCAGGCACGAAATCCAAAGGGCGAGGCGAATATCTCTTGGTGCACCGATAGTCATCTTTTCTGGAATTTGCAGACGACGGAAGCACAACGAAGAGTAATTCAAAGAGGGCCGCAGACTGTCTTTCCAACTCAAGAGGAACAAAGATAACAAGCGACTTCTTCTGGTAGAAAGAGCAAAAAGGACACTGCAACCAAACTCAAGACGTTGATTCTTGTTCTAAACGTATGTCTTTAGCTTTGAAGAAGAGCGTCTTTTTTTATGGGGTCTTATAGGAGCGCTGGGGGAACAAATCGTATTTGGATAGACTGACGCAATATTCACTGAAGTTCATTATATTTGTGTAGATTCATGAGTAGCATTCCTTTTTTGTACTTTCCTTATATAAGTACGCTATGGAAGATAATGTTATATTATTGATAAGATATACTGACGAAATAATAGTGGAAAACAATTTTCTTGATGTAATAGTTATTTAATACAAAATCTAGAGAATATTATCTTCTTTAGTAGAGAACGATTTTCTTCCTTAGGGCCGGCCTGCTCTTATAAATATTTAAAAAATTAGAAATATGTCTAAATGCACCTCACTCTTGACCGATCATTTTTTTGGGGTAAAAACCGACCATTTAAATGTGCCTATTTTTTATATAAAAAAATGTCTATTTTTGCAAATTATTTACATACCTTTAAGCAAAACTCCTCATCAAAAACGCCAAATTACACATCCTTGCAAACTCATTTTAGTATGTTGCTTAGGGTTGAGTGGTTTGGTTTTCTAATGGATTTTGGTGATTTGGATAGGTGTGAGAAATTAGGATTTGGGCAAGTTTTTTGGAAAGAAAATGTCCTTTTCACCAAAAAAAAAAAAAAAAAAAGACATTAGAATAATTGATGTAAGGTGCAAAGTGATCTAAAAAAAGGTAACACTTATGTATGTTTACGATTTTTTTTACAAAAGCAGAGGTATACAAGTGGCCGTTATAAATGGTAATTTATGTTATTGGTATTTTCCTTATATTAGTAATTTTACTTTGATATCTATAAAACTCGTAGACAAAACAACAAGACAAAACCCTAAAATTATTTTTCATTTATTTTCTAGTTTTATTTTTCTCGCTAGAAATCTTAGAAGTAAAAGAAGGAAGGTTTCTCTGGCAGGCTTGGCCAACTAATGTTGTTTTCCTTAGACAAATTATGTTGCTGAGTCATCCAAGCGCGTTCGAACTAGTAGGTTCACTTAAGATTACTTGAAACAATTATCAGAATTTGGTTTAGAGTTGATTTAAATCAAGAGACAAAAAAGGAAATCTCTTCTCGATAAAGTGGTATGGATAATTAAAATATTTAGATTTAGATGACGCCAAGTAAAATCTCTATCTTTAGAGCTAATTTAGATTAAGAGACAAAAAATCTCTTCCCGAAAGAGTAGCATGGATAATGAATATATTTAGATTTTTTTATTGAGATAACCCTATTGTAAAGCCCTAAAGGCTTGTCCAATTTTGGGTTTTAATATTTTTGAGGATTTTCCAAGTTCTTACTAAATTTTTTCCAATTTTCTGGAATTTTTTTTTATTTTTTATTTTTAATATTTTTAAATTTTCTGGATTTTCTGAGTTTTTAATGATCTGAATTTTAATTTTTTAATAATTTTCTGAATTTTATAATTTTTTATGAATTTTCTGATTTTCCAAATTTTTAACGATTTTTAAATTTTTTAAATTTTTATGAATTTTCTATTTTTTTTATATTTTCGAATTTTCTGAGTTGTTTTATATTTTTAAGGACTTTTCCAAATTTTTAACATTTTTAGGATTTTTTTAAGAATTTTTAATGATTATTTATTTTTATTTTTTATTATTTTATATTTTTATTATTATTAAATTCGGGGAATGGAGTTCGGACTAGATTTACCCGATCAGACCATTAAGCCGACCCGAATATCCGGATACGACCCGATCGGTATAGAACAGAAATTTTTCTGTATTTTCCTTGATTTTCTTATTTTCTCTTTTTCTTTTCTCCTTTTTTTTTTTTTTTTTCCTTCATCTTCTTCGACCTCACGGCGTCTTCTTCCTCGAGCGACCTCCAACCCGAAGCCTTCCTTCGCCTGCAACAACTTCTTTTACCGAACCATCAAAACCCGACCTATCATCTTCCACGTGTCTCGTTTCCGGCACCCACGGCGCCGCCGAACCCCTACCGACCGTCGGCCACCTGCTCCGCCCGACGTCGATCATCTCCGGCCGCTCAATCCGGCGACCACAAAATTTAACGAAATAAAAACCTACCGAACCAAAACTTCTAAAGCCAGAAACCCACCAACAAACAAGCAAGCATGAATACATTAGTATGAGGAAGAGTAGCCTTACTAGTGTGGCCTCGGACCACTGGCTTCGCCGGCGAGGGGAGAGTATTCCGATGAGGGGATTGGACGTCCGGCGACGGTGTAGACTCAGTGACGACCGATTGTTTCCGAGAAAATCGCATAAAAACCCAACAAAAACACCGGAATCAGACATGCTTCGACATATACAGATGTAAATATGAACCGATCAAGTTTAAATATGCATTGCTCTTTCGGTCTTCTCTTAGACATTTCATCAAACACATGATGCACAGTTGAGACATGAACTCCTATTCGACCTGGATGCAACTCTCGATCAATATAAAGCATACAGACATTCACATCACAACGTTCTTCATCAAATTAGCCCTATTCTCGGATATTTTGCTTTCCGACTTTACCACTCTAGATCGTTCCTTTCTCGGCCAAAAAATAACGCACCCGGGAGACTCACTTGGTTCAGGAATGAAGCTTTCTTGCAGTCGCGCGGTCACTGGCGAAGTTTCGACGGAGAACGAGCTGCCGTCTTTCTCGTCCAGGGATTAAACCTAAAAGCTTCCGCTCAGACGTGGACAGAAACGGCGGTCGTGGGTCGGGCAAGATCTTCTCCGGCCAAACGAGAATGACCGGAGACAGAGACGTTCGGCCAAGCTTCCTTCCTCGATGAACGACACGCCTTCTTTTCTTCCCTCTTTCCTCTCTGATTTTCCTCCCTGGTTTTTCTCCTCAACCAAGCTTCTTCAATGGCCGATGATATGGAATTAAACTCAGATTTGAAACTGATGTGGAGTTTTTTCGACATAAAAAAGTTCAGGTAAATTTGAAAGTAAATCTAAAGTTTGAGATTTTTATAGGTTCGGTCACAGACGTGCGTGCCCGCCAGAAAAAGAAAGGAGGACATGGGCTGGGCCACCGATTTTCCCCTCTCTTGGGCTTAAATTGGCCCTGAGAACATAAGAGAAATGGGCTAGGGAAAAAAAGGGCTGCCGCGTGGGCTTGGCAGGCTCGAAATTTGCTAAAGAGAGTGGGCTCCGAATTTTATTACCATTTTTTTATATGTTTTTACTTTTTATGTATATATTTTCTTTTTGTTTGTATATTTTTGTAAAATAAATGGATACTTAGAACATCGACGAAAATTCGATGTCAACAACTATTTTGGCTTGATATGATCATTAGGAGTAGTAACTTTTCTTTATATGATATGACGTGAGTAATAGGCATGATCAACAAATAGGCTAAATGAAATTCATAAGCCTACTAGGTAGGCATGGACAAGTTCGATTAGCAAGTGGGCTGGGGTTAGGCAAGGGCCTTGAGGCCTGACCCGTTCCTCTCTTGTCCTTACTAAAAAACATTACAAAATAAGTTTAATTAAGGTGAAATACCAAAAGGATACCTCACTTTTGACCTCATGATCATCTTCATACCTACCATTATTTTTGCAATTACCATTCACATATCTCTAAGTAAAATCCACATTGAAAAAATCAAATTTCCCTTTCTTTCAAATTTGTTTAGCATCTTGCTTAGAGTCTAAGTGGTTTGGTTCTTAATTCTTTTAAATGATATGGGTGGATGTAAGAAATTATGATTTGCAAATAGACATTTTGAATTGAGAATAATTTTCTCGCAAATAGAGACATAAAGATTTTGTTGGGAACATGCAAAATGGTCTCCAAAATGTAAAATTCAAGAATGTTTTTGGTATATTCAAAAAGCAAAGGCACATAAGCAATCCTTAGATGAAAAGTGTGGTATGTTTTTAGTTTTTTTTTCCCCTTTTATTTATAATTTTGCTTGGGCATGTAGAATCTATGAACACTAGTAAGATCAAATAAGTCCAAAATTCTAAATAGGAGAGATAATACAGTATAACACTCATAGGTAAAGTAATAAAATAAAATAACACAGAATCCTAAGCTATTTTTCATTTATTCATAGCTTAAAACCTTAAAATTAAGAATGGGCTCAATAAGGGGCTTAGCCTGCTCATGTTTTTCGCTTGGGCCGGCCTGGCAGGATCTCAAGAAGTTCGAACCGGATATGACCCAAACCTACCTAGACTCGCCCAACAAACAAGTCTAGTGAGTCATCCACACACGTTGCTTGATGATACCGCTTAACATTACAAAATCATTTCTATTTCCCTGATTAAATCAAGTAGAAATGGAGCACTTCAATTATGATTTTTTTGTGTCCACAACGCAATTGCGCACACACTTATTTTTTGTTTACCAATCCCAACGACGTTTCAATAGTAGAAACTAGTGGTTGATAGTGATTTCCACTTGTTACTGGCAAATGATAAAAAAAATGATTAACATCACAAAAAAATCACAAATCAATATAATGATGATAAATTTACTTTAAATTAATTTTTTGCCACAAAAATTTAAATTGGTACACTTGTGACAAATATGCCCTTTATTAGTTTCCGTTAAATTTTACTGTCAAATTGCTTAGTTAAATAATATGTGACAATCGAGTGATATACCATTTTGAGACTTTACTCTTTATTTGTCATAGTTTTACCAGTTTTGTGGCTTTCTGTAGTATTAATCAGTGTCGCGACCTAATTTAAAATTTTTCAAAGTCCCGGAGGGGAACGAAAAATGTCTAAAATAGATTTAGGGATATTGTTAATTTAGGACCAACGATCTTTCATTAACTTGGGCTCTCTCAAGCCCATACCCCGCGCGACGTTGAGTATTCGCGAAGGTCTTTTAATAAGGAGTTGCCACTAGCCTATTGGGATTGGCTAGAAATCAAGTGAGGTATGGGAGCGTGCCTCACTTTCTACGCAACTAGAGAGTCTAGGGTCAATGATTTAATTACGCTAATCATGCGACTAACAAATTTTCGGTACCTAACTTAATTGTGTGCTAATAAGGCCATGGCAACCTATTCGAGAAATCTAAGGTTTATCTTAACCATTCTAAAGTAAGGAAATAACATCCAAAATAACATCGCAAAACAAGACACGGGAATATTCTAACATTGTCCCTAAAAAGGAAAAGGGAAAAAACATAACATAAACCAAGAAAAACCTATTGTAGAGCCCTAAAGGCTTATTCAATTTTGGATGTTTTCCCTTTTCAGGAATTTTGCAATTTTCTGATTTTTCTGAATTTTTTTTTTTTTTTTTTAACATTTTTAATATTTTCTAATTTTCCAAAATTAAACAAAACAAGTTTTCAAGATTTTTTATATTTTTTGAATTTTCTGAATTTAAAAAAACATTTATTAATGTTGTTTGGAATTTTCTAATTTTTTATAATTTTTTTGAATTTTGAATATTCGGATTTTTATAAAAAAATAAAAAATGAAATAAAATAAACTTTCAAAACTTTTCTGAATTTAAAAAAAAAATTGATTTTAAGGATTTTCGAAATTTTTTAAGTTTTTAAGATTTTTAATATAAATTTTGAATTTTTGGATTTTTTTAGAAAATTTTTTTATTAAAAAAGGTGGTTTGGACCGAGTCAGGAGACCCGGCCCTACTAAACCGACCTGGACCCGGTTGAACTAAGGATCGGGCCGGCCCTGAGGCCCATACGAATTTCCAATTAAATTGACCCATAATAAGAAAGGTTTTCAAAGCAACTCCTTTCAATCTTCTTACAAAAGCTTAAGCCCAGCCCGTATCAAAACCCTCTGCCTGGTCCTTATTCGGCGATTTTTTTATTATTGTCTTTTTTTCTTCATTTTTTTTATTATTGTCTTTTTCTGTTTTGTCCTTTTCCTCCTGCTTCATCTTCTTCCTCGACTTATCCACTTCCCGAAAACACCACCATTGCCAAGGTCACACAGATCTTCGATCAAGACTCAACATTCTAAAACGCATGAACGAAGGATAGTTATCTCAGCAGGTAATCACAGCATATTAGACGCCCACTCTTCACTGTCTCTTATCTCTGGACGCCAAGATGCGAAAAGGGAACACAAGAAGCGGGTGGAGGTTGTCGTAGTAAGAATGAAATATGACTGATATCGAACCTAAAGGCTAGAAAATCAATCGACAATAATCAACCTACATCGACACATTCTCGTATTTGAACAAGATGGCAAATCATTTTCTGCTCGTGCCTATGAGGCATTTAATCAAACAGGTTATGTACAATTCATCCGCGACGTCTATATGCAGATCTAGGACAAACAGCTCATTCTCGGCCATTGCGAATAATGAGAGTCTATTTCAGATTATCTCAGCAGCATCATGTTCGAAACGTAAACATGAACTAGAGTCCAATTTCGGTTTGAGCAAGTAGAGGATATTACCTTCGTTCATGAAAAAGTTGCAGCAACCAAAATCGACAGAGACGGCGTTCGGCTGCGATGGACGTCGACTGATGAATTGCTGAATTTCTCCAGAAGCTTTTCGTCAAGAGAAGCTTTCTCATCCTCTTTTCTTCTTGTTCTTTTCCGACTCTCTCTTTTCTTCAACAAGAATCTCACACCTCCAGCCAGCTTCCTTTTCTTCTTTTTTCGAGGATGGACCTTTCCTCCACTTCGTAGAGGAATTTGCTGCTTCCATTATATCATTGGTGGCCCGCAACTTCATGGGGGCGCTCAGTCCCAGTGTGACGCTAGGCCAGCAAGGTCGTCGACATCGAGATGGAGCAGCTACATGTTTTTCTTTTGCTTTTCCTTGGGCTATTCTTCTTCTTCAGCCCCTTTTTTCAGATCTGCTCTCGCCAACACCACCCCCTCGCCGATTCTTCCCTCTGAAACCCAGAAAACCCACTCGCGTCTCTCTGCGTTTTCTCCCCCTTTCTCTCTCGGATCGTACTCTCGTCGAAACACTCTCTCTCTCTCTCTCTCTCTCAGCCCTTTCTCTCGGCTTGGCACTTCTGTTCAGCCTCCCCCAAAAAACCAGAACCACCTTCACCGGAGATCATCATCCTCCCACGCCGCGTGACCGCGCAGCAAGGGAAGATTCCGTTGCTGGCGTCACGCGGCCGACGTCACCGCGGCCGGGAGTCGCGTCGGAACGGCGTCGTTGCTGTCTTCTCCTCCGCTGGTCCGTCCGTCTGTGCGTCCTCCTTCCCTTCTTTCTCTGTGTGCCTGTGTGGAAGAGGGAAGGGTCCAGAGAGGAAAATATCCTGAAGGGCTGGGCTTGTCTAAACCTTAATGGGCTTTGGAAAAAGAAAGGAGACGGGCTAAGCAAAAATGGGCGACGGGCTGGTCTGGGCTCTTCATTAATTCTGGTGGGCTCAAAGAAACAGATTGGTGGGCTGGAAGAGTGAAGGGATGGGCTGGACTATGTCAGCCCACTCGAAATTTTTTTTTATCCTATGAAGTAATATGTATTTTTATATATATATCCAAAATAAATGGGTATTTAAAAAGGGGTCGGCGAAATCCAGGTGTCAACAATCAGATTTAATAGATAATATATTTGTCACAAATGTATTAGTTTTTAGTAAATTTGTCATAGGTCTAATTTTTATAGTCATTAATGATAAATTTATTAGAAATATATCGATTTAGAGTAAATTTATTACAAGTATATCATTTTGAGATTTTTTATGGTATTAATTATATTAAATAGCCAATAAATTCAATTATTTGAAATTGATCGACAGGCAAAATAAAAACGAAATCTCTTCCTAAAAGGGCATTATGGATAATGGATATAGTTGGTTTTAGATGATGCAAAGCGCATAAAAAATAGCATGAAAGGTGACGACGACTTTTGGGATACTCTCGGAGGAAATTATCATATTTATTCACTTGAATGGGATAATATTTTACATGACAAGTGAAACGTCACTTAAAAATTACAAATAAGATATATGCACACATGATGACAATGGGCGATTGATTGATTATATCGCATCATTCTCATAAAGTGATATATTCATCACATAGAATATTTTTCTCGTTTTTGGACTTGAATCAGAAAAGAAGGGAAAGACACTTTCGCCAGAAACGTGCTTGTAGCCGAAACTAAAGTACAGACGAATTTTTCTAAATTTTCCCCCTAAACGGTACAAACGGCTCTCCAGTTTTGACTTTTTCATCACCTAAATAATCCACACAGTACATCACCGGCCAATGACAACTTGCGCAATCTCCACGTGTCAAATCCAAGAAAAAGCAAATATAATGCAAGGGAGCATCATCTGCCTCGCAAACCTCAACACATAAAGCTCACACTCATCACCAGCCGTGAGAACATCACTGCTCCACTCTCCCGTTCGCCGCTCTTCCCCAAACCCATCACTACCACAACCACTGTCGCCACTACCGCCACCACCACCGCCACCGCCGTCGCCGCCGCCATCAGCTTCCGACTCCACCTTCACCGCAACCCTATTGGCCACAGAGCCCTCCCGAGAGTCTCCTCCACAAGCACGCCCTCTACACGTCGACAACCCCGTGCATCTCCCTTCCCTTCAATGAAGATCTTGAGCATCCCAAAAAAAAAAAAATGAACAATGTTTAAGGTGATGAAGATGAAAATATTCGTCGGCATGCCAAGCCAAAAAAATAAACTTATCAATTAGGAGAATTAGCAAAAACTCAGAAACTTATTAAAATTGTGGAAATTTAATCCTAAATCCCTTTTTTTTTGGTAATTGAGCCATAAACATTTTGTATTTTTTGCCAATTAGCCCATCCGGCCAGTTTTGACTAAAAGCCGCTGACATGGATACTAGCTATCCTACATAACGTAATCGGCGTTGACGTAGTCAATTTGTTCGTTTCTTTTCTATAGATCGTCTTTAGCCTTTGGAATATAAATCATCTTCAACCTCTCAATCATCTTACTGTTTCATTATCTTCAATCTCTGGATCTTCCACGGTTGGTCACTGTCCCATGCTTAAAGCCACCATTAGACCCCGCAGCCTCGCCTCAACCTCACAACCTTTGGTGAGTGCCAAAGGGCTAGGCAAGGCTCACCCGACTTTGCTAGCCCTTGCCTATGGCTAGTTGCCAAGGTCTAGTGATCAGCTAGAAGAAGAAGAAGGGGGAAGAAAAAGAAGAAAGAGAAGAATATAAGAAAAAAAAAATTCTAAGAATATTTAAATATTATTAAAAATTGTCCATGTCAGCCGTGTCCACATGGCTTAGGACAGTCCATGTTTATGTCAGTGATTTACAACCAAAATTGACTAGATGGACTAAATGGACACAAATACAAAAGATTCAGGACTCAATTGCCCCCCCCCAAATTTATGACTAAATTAGCACAATTGCAATATTTATGACTTTTTTGGTAATTTTCTATTCTTAATTTTAAGTTGACATAAAAAAATGGTCATCTTACTCGGTTTTTGTAGTAGTTTTGAGATTGTTATACAAATGCATTCTTAATTTTATTTTTGTTTGTGCCTAATTCTATTAGTCAGAGGAGATGTGCAATATAATTGGATCATTTGAATATGATGTAGCTGCTGCGATGGGTCTGTCCCCTTTCTAAGATTCTTTTTTCCCTCTTCATTTAGCTAAGAGAAAGTATTATAATCCTCGATATTACCCATCAGCAATCCTCTAGTTTACAAATTATAAGCTTTACTTGTGAGCATTAAATCAAATGTATGATTATATAAAAAATGTAATAATGCTCTCTTTTCGACAAAAAATGGAAAATGTTAAGGCTTACTTGACATTCGAGGAATATCTAGATGATTGTTAATTGCTAGAAACATTATTCTAATTTGTCCCATACAAAGCTACTAAATTACATCCAAACGAGACAAACCAACCCATCCGAGAAAAAGGTAGCACGAAGGAGGAAAATAAATTTCTGATCTTCATTTTCAGATTCCTTCAATTATTTTTCTATTATCATTTAGGGTTCAACTCCGATGATCCAATGCTGTTGAGAAATCTTTGATGCGTCCCAAAATAATTTCAAGTGACATGAACTAAAGAGAGAATGACACCACAAGATTGGATCAAAACATTATAGACTAATACAATTAATACGGTTTCAGTAAGTTTGCCCGGCTTGGTAGTTCTCTTTATAAAATTTTATAAGACCCTATTCAATTATCCTAAAATTTCAGCTATTCGATGAAGGCATAACACTCTAGCCCTCCTCCCCCCAATGTATAAACCAAACTTTGATCTAACGTTAAAGCATAGGAAAAAAAAAGATAATAGGAAAGGCAAAAAAACTCTTGGAAAGATTTGAATTCAAGATTTTTTACTTTGGCGTTGTTTAGTATTTAAATACTCTACATTCTTCCCACATGATATTTTAATGACTATGACAAAGGAAGATTATAGGATTTATGTATGAATGCATCGATGGATTATCTATAGAATCTAACATATTATTTAATTTTCTTTTTTAATTTGATGTGAAGTTTTTATTTAAGTAACATAAAGAGCTTAAGGTGGGTTAAAATAAGTGGGTATGGTTTTCCTATAATATTAATGTGATTTGTTATGGGGGTTGGGTTAAGTATGTGTTGAATATGGATCATTAAATTTACATTATATAAAAATGAGTCAAAACGGATTAAATATGTCAATATGGGTCGGACCATTGTCAACTCAACCCGAACCCGACTCAATCCATCCATTTGACAATCCTAATATACATACATACATAAAGAATAAAACATAATCAAGCTATACACGATGACTATAGAACGTAACATGATATAAAGGAACTACAATTAATTAAGGATATGTACAATAATGAAGATATATTCATAGTCCAAAAGAAAAAAATTGAAATACCTAATTAACCCTAATAGCATTTCCATAGTAGAAAAGATAAATCAAATTGAAGACTTGCTGATTGTTCTTAGTCACCTAGGCAAAACATCTTAAAGTGTTACTTCATTGATTGTGGAAGCATTGTGAATCAGACCAATATGATCGACTATTGGCAGATCTCTCCCAACTGAGATTGCAGGCTGCAGTGGTCCATGTGGGATTCCATCACCTCCTAGCATACGAACCACCGCCGACATGGCCGGTCGATCATCTGGCTCATGTTGAGTGCACAATAGACCGATGCGTATGCATTTTACCACTTCTCTTCATCACACGACTCTCTAATTATAGGATCGATAAGATCCGACTCTCGACCTTCGGACTCCAAATTCAATGCCTGTCGTTCAGCAAAGGAATATAAATAAGGACAGCCATTGGGATGGTGGCTAGGAACATACAAGGGTGCATAGGTTTTCAACCTGCTCTCGGAGGTCAGAAACCATACTCTTTCTCCCGCTTACTATCTCTAGCAAGAGAACTCCAAACCTGAAGGCATCGGATTTTACGGAAGGTTGTCCTCCCGATAAATACTCGGGTGCCATGTATCCACTAACCAGAAATAAGGGATGAAGAGCAATTAGTTAGAAGCAAGAAACAAAGAAAAGTATTTTTCTATATGGAACTTCTGAAATACTAAAGTGCTCATTTTGGTATTATTGAGCTCATCATCAGAGTTCTTTGTTGGCCTAGTGAATCATTGAAACACGTGACGGACATAGAAAGACATTAAATCACTTACTAAGTTCCAGCAATAGTGCTTGTGTTGGCCTCATCTTGATTTCCATGGAGGATTCTTGCCAACCCAAAATCAGATATCTTTGGATTCATCTCACGGTCCAGTAAAATATTACTAGCTTTCAAATCCCTATGGACGATTCTCATGCGAGAATCCACATGCAGATAAAGAAGTCCCCGAGCTATTCCACAAGCGATGTTCATGCGCATATTCCAATCTAGAGATTGCCCCATATCTGGATCTGCCCATGATGAGAGACTCAGATGAAGCTCAACTTTATAAAGCTAAAATTAAGTAGCTAAAAAATTCATTGCAGACCGAAAAGGAAGACATCCAGGCTTTTGTTGGGCATGTATTCATATATCAGAATTTCTTCGTCTTCTTCCGTGCACCATCCCAATAACTGGACGAGGTTCCTGTGCTGTAGTTTGCCAGTCACATGGACTTCGTTCTCGAACTCGCGGCGTCCTTGGCGTGAGGTTGTTGAACGCCTCTTAACTGCGATTTCTTTTCCATCCGCCAATGTGCCCTGAAACATCATAAAGTCAGTAGCGAAGCCCCCGTTTGAGGGCTGCTATTGATTGCCAAATTCGACTCGTTTCATACTACGAATAATGACTCTTCCTGTTTGCTACCATTAGAAGATTTTCCTAATCTCCACATAAAAAAGTGTTGGGTCACTAAATTACTTACCTTGTACACAGGGCCAAACCCGCCTTCCCCAAGTTTACGATCTTCGGAGAAGTTCGCAGTGGCCTCGCGTATAATGTCTAATGGCATTTGAATCGGAATCGGATGAAGTAACTGATCCTCTTCTTGGCTGTTTTCCTCATCTGAGAATCCAAGAGCCTCTTCTTGGCTGTTTTCCTCATCTGAGAATCCAAGAGCTTATCTCATAAGGTAAAGGCTAGAAGATGGTCATTCGAATGGCAAGCAAGATGAATTTCATACCTTTCTTAAATATATGTTTAAAAAGAATGCACGAAGCCACGATGATTATTACTCCAGTGATTGAGCCAATAATTGCGTTTCGCACAACTCTTTTCCCTATCAAGACAAAGTAAATCATTGCATCTAATTATACCATAAATCTGTAGATTTTTTTTTTCCCACGAAGTGTAAATAATACTAGGAATTTGGTGAAAGCAAGAGAGAATGATCGTAGAGCACAGTTTAGAAAGAAATCTCATACCTTTAGTGCTGGTTTTGCTAGTTCCAGAATGTGCTGGTGCTTGTACTCTAGGTTCCCCATAAAACCGATACAATTCATATCGCACGTTACAATTTGGCTGAAGGATTCTTGCACCTCCCCTTCCAAAACTAAGAATGTTATATAACTCTACAATAGCAGAAAGTAAGCAACTGTTACAATCTGACTTTGATATATCGGGGGTGCATTGTGCGAGTTCATGTAGGGTCACCGATCTCGAGACATTGACATTCATGGTCGCGTACAAGCTCTTTGAGGAGATCGCTAAGCCCGTGACATTCCTTGCCAAGTCTGACACTCTCGTCACAAAGTCGGTCACATTCCTGAAGGTTTCTGTCACAATCGAGTCACTAGGAACTAAATTGTCCGTGCGATTGACCATTGTATGATTGATCATGAGAAAAGCTGGCATCGACTCCATGGTAGAGAAGAATGATCGGTTAGAGTAGTGCACGAGGCACTCGTCGTACCATATGATCGCCTCTTTCTCTCTTGGACATCTTTCTAAGATGTTGCTGGTCGCTGAATCAATGCAAGCCTGACAAAGATCGGCAGCAACATCCCCTCTAAAAAATAATAGTAAAGTTGCGTCAGTGGTCACGTAAAGATCATCGTACTCTTGGAAGAGGATATCAATGAAAACCAAACACACATCAGGTCCATCAAAATTCTTTTTACCAAGTGAGACAATTCCAGATGTTACAATGATAGAATTGAAACGTATTACTCAAAAGTTGAAATTTTGTGTTATCTTTCTCATCTGATTTACCTGCAGAGGAAGAGACCGTAAACCTTGTCCGGATCTTCACCTTCAGTGGTGTTGAAAAAACCAGAGACGGGTCCCTGGTCGAAAAGCCTCCTGTAGAGGAGGCGGTTGAGGTTGTCCCCGAACTTGCTGTCGGCATTGTACTGGCCCCTACCCGAGCACCACGTATAAAGATACGATTGAGCGCTAACAGCAGTGCCTGAAGTGCCTGAGATGAGGAGGATCAGGCACGAAATCCAAAGGGCGAAGCAAATATCTCTTGGTGCACCGATAGTCATCTTTTCTGGAATTTGCAGACGACGGAAGCACAACGAAGAGTAATTCAAAGAGGGCCGCAGACTGTCTTTCCAACTCAAGAGGGAGGAACAAAGATAACAAGCGACTTCTTCTGGTAGAAAGAGCAAAAAGGACACTGCAACCAAACTCAAGACGTTGATTCTTGTTCTAAACGTATGTCTTTAGCTTTGAAGAAGAGCGTCTTTGTTTTATGGGGTCTTACAGGGGCGCTGGGGGAACAAATCGTATTTGGATAGACTGACGCAATATTCACTGAAGTTCATTATATTTGTGTAGATTCATGAGTAGCATTCCTTTTTTGTACTTTCCTTATATAAGTACGCTATGGAAGATAATGTTATATTATTGGTAAGATATACTGACGAAATAATAGTGGAAAACAATTTTCTTGATGTAATAGTTATTTGATACAAAATATAGAGAATATTATCTTCTTTAGTAGAGAACGATTTTCTTCCTTAAGGCCGGCCTGCTCTTATAAATATTTAAAAAATTACAAATATGTCTAAATGCACCTCACTCTTGACTGAATTTTTTTTAGGGTCAAAACCGACCATTTAAATGTGCCTATTTTTTATATAAAAAAATATGCCTATTTTTGCAAATTATTTGCATACCTTTAAGCAAAACTCCTCATCGAAAAGGCCAAATCACACATCCTTGCAAACTCATTTTAGTATGTTGCTTAGGGTTGAGTGATTTGGTTTTCTAATGGATTTTGGTGATTTGGATAGGTGTGAGAAATTAGGATTTGGGCAAGTTTTTTTGGAAAGAATGTCCTTTTCACAAGAAAAATAGACGTTAGAACAATTGATGTGAAGGTGCAAAGTGGTCTAAAAAAAGTAGCACTTATGTATGTTTTCGATTTTGTACAAAAGCAGAGGTATATAAGTGGCCATTCATAAATGGTAATGCATGTTATTGGTTTTTCCCTTATATTAGTAATTTTACTTTGATATCTATAATTTATAGATACTAGTAGGACAAATTGAGCTCAAAATTCTAATATAGGAGAGAACAATAGTATAAAACTCGTAGACAAAACAACATGACAAAACCCTAAAATTATCTCGCTAGAAATCTTCGAAGTAAAAGAAGGAAGGTTTCTCTGGCGGGCTTGGCCAGC
This sequence comes from Angophora floribunda, assembly GCA_014182895.1. NCBI lineage: Eukaryota > Viridiplantae > Streptophyta > Magnoliopsida > Myrtales > Myrtaceae > Angophora > Angophora floribunda. The sequence continues at coordinate 21,327,948 of CM024709.1, forward strand.
TAATGTTGTTTTCCTTAGACAAATTATGTTGCTGAGTCATCCAAGCGCGTTCAGAACTAATAGGTTCACTTAAGATTACTTGAAACAATTATCAGAATTTGATTTAGAGCTGATTTAAATCAAGAGACAAAAAAGGAAATCTCTTCTCGATAAAGTGGTATGGATAATTAAAATATTTAGATTTAGATGATGCCAAGTAAAATCTCTATCTTTAGAGCTAATTTAGATTAAGAGACAAAAATGGAAATCTCTTCCTGAAAGAGTAGCATGGATAATGAATATATTTAGATTTTTTTTATTGAGATAACCCTATTGTAAAGCCCTAAAGGCTTGTCCAATTTTGGGTTTTAATATTTTTGAGGATTTTCCAAGTTCTTATTAAATTTTTTCCAATTTTCTGGAATTTTTTATTTTTTATTTTTTTAATATTTTTAAATTTTCTGGATTTTCTGAGTTTTTTAATGATCTGAATTTTAATTTTTTAATAATTTTCTGAATTTTATAATTTTTTTGAATTTTCTGATTTTCCAAATTTTTAACGATTTTTTAAATTTTTATGAATTTTCTATTTTTTTTTTTTATATTTTCGAATTTTCTGAGTTGTTTTATATTGTTAAGGACTTTTCCAAATTTTTAAACATTTTTAGGATTTTTTTAGAATTTTTAATGATTATTTATTTTTATTTATTATTATTTTTATTATTAAATTCGGGGAATGGAGTTCGGACTAGATTTACCCGATCAGACCATTAACCCGACCCGAATATCCGGATACGACCCCATCGGTTTAGAACAGAATTTTTTTCTGTATTTTCCTTGATTTTCTTATTTTCTCTTTTTATTTTCTCCTTTTTCTTTTTTTTTCCCTTCTTCTTCGACCTCACGGCGTCTTCTTCCTCGAGCGACCTCCAACCCAAAGCCTTCCAGTTCCTTCGCCTGCAACAACTTCTTTTACCGAACCATCAAAACCCGACCTATCATCTTCCACGTGTGTCGTTTCCGGCACCCACAGCGCCGCCGAACCCCTACCGACCGTCGGCCACCTGCTCCGCCCGACGTCGATCATCTCCGGCCGCTCAATCCGGCGACCACAAAATTTAACGAAATAAAAACCTACCGAACCAAAACTTCTAAAGCCAGCAATTTACCAACAAACAAGCAAGCATGAATACATTAGTATGAGGAAGTAGCCTTACTAGTGTGGCCTCGGACCACTGGCTTCGCCGGCGAGGGGAGAGTATTCCGATGAGGGGATTGGACGTCCGGCGACGGTGTAGACTCGGTGACGACCGATTGTTTCTGAGAAAATCGCATAAAAACCCAAAAAAAACACCGGAATCAGACATGCTTCGACATATACAGATATAAATATGAACCGATCGAGTTTAAATATGCATTGCTCTTTCGGTCTTCTCTTAGGCATTTCATCAAGCACATGATGCACGGTTGTCGAGACATGAACTCCTATTCGACCTGGATGCAACTCTCGATCAATATAAAGCATACAGACATTCATATCACAACATTCTTCATCAAATCAGCCCTATTCTCGGATATTTTTCTTCGCTACTTCACCACTCTAGATCGTTCCTTTCTCGGCCAAAAAATAACGCACCCGGGAGACTCACTTGGTTCAGGAATGAAGCTTTCCTGCAGTCGCGCGGTCACTGGTGAAGTTTCGACGGAGAACGAGCGGCCTTCTTTCTCGTCTAGGGATCGAGCCTAAAAGCCTCCGACCAGCCGTGGACAGAAACGGCGGTCGTAGGTCGGGCAAGATCTTCTCCAGCCAAACGAGAATGACCGGAGACAGAGACGTTCGGCCAAGCTTCCTTCCTCGACGAGCGACGCGCCTTCTTTTCTTCCCTCTTTCCTCTCTGATTTTCCTCCCTGGTTTTTCTCCTCAACCGAGCTTCTTCAATGGCCGACGATGCTCTGTTTTATTTTTCATTATTTTCGTGCTCCCTGATTTTCTATTGGACAGACCTCTCTCTTTCTCTCTGCTCTGTGTCTTTTAGACGGAGCTCCTCCCTCTCCCAGAAAGATCGACGTGCGCTCTCGTCACAACCTGTCACGCCACACTCGCTCACGGACGCGCCCTTTTTCGATCACAGAACTTCCCTCTTTTTCTTAGACTGATTCCCTTAAAAATCCCAACCTTTTTATCTAAATTAGAAGTGTCAAATGAGCGGGTCGAGTGATCCATATTTGACATATTTAATCTATTTCCATGCAATATAAATTTGATGACTCATACACGACTTGACCCATACCCAACTTAACCCATACCCGACATGACTCATATTACTGACACATATTAATAATTAATTTTCTTACTCCCCGTCCATTTAATCTACTTTAAAATTTTCACAAATAAGTTATTTAAATAAAAATTTCGCATTAAATTTATAAAAGTAAATTAAATAATAAAAAAATTAGTAAATAAAAAATGTGAATATCTTTAAATTGAAATATTTTTTGGAAAATAATTTTAAAAAAATCGAATTTTAATTTTTTTTCTTAATTTTCTTTCTTTTCTCTTTTCTTTCTTCTTCTTCCCCCTTTTCCTCCACTAGCACCGCTCGACAACGACTACCCAACATCCAGGCCAACGAACTCGAGGCTCGGTCAATCCAAGCAAGTAGGTGACCTCGAGCTCACTAGCGTTGGCCGAGCTTTGTTGCAGCGTCGGAGGGTGGCAAGCTCGGGGCTCACCTGCTCAAACCCGGGCGAGCCGGAGCTCAGCCAAGGCCGATGAGCTCATGGCTCACCTACCTAGATCTAGGCCAAGCTTCACCCGGCGAGCTTGAATCCAAACCGCGTTTCAATCGGCAACCTTAGAGATTGCTTGCCCAAATCTAGGTGAGCCAGAGCTCGGCCAAGGCTAGCGAGCTTGTGGCTCACTTGCCTAGAGCCCGATCGAGCTCTGGCAAATGACGACAAGCTCGAGATCGACAATGGTGATGACAATGTGGAGGCAGGATCGGCAACGAAGGTCAGAGACGCAAAGGATGGAAGAAAAGAGAGAGGGAGAGTCTTGGACCATGGGTTCAGAGTGGGTTATTAGGGAATCCACTTATTTGACATATATTAAGACTCATTTTTATTTTTGCCTAACATTTTAAGATCCATATGTGACCCATATTTAACTTTCACTTGACCTATATTTGACCCGTTTAACTAAAAGTGAGTCATAATATGGGTTTTATCACCCATTTTGACACCTCTAGATCTAATCCCAATTATATCTTGAATCTTTTTTTATCTTAGAAAAAACCTCAAATTTGAGGTCTAGCACCATATCTACCCTAATTTTTTTTAATCTTAGAAAAAACCCAAAACTTTAAATTTATTCTTAAATTTGCCTCCAACATATTTTCTCAGAAAAACCCCAAATCTTTAGATTCAATCCCAAATCTATCCCAATATTTTATTGTCAAAAAGAGAATAATCAATTTTTAGTCTAATTCTAAATTTTCCCTTATTAACCCTCTTTCCAAAAGTCATGATTAGCCATTCCTAATTTTTATATCCTAGAATAGTTTTAGTTTGAAGACAATTTTCCATGCTACCTTGCTGATGTGTATTTATTTTTTATATGGAAATGTCACATTAAGTTGAGACTAGACCACATGATAGAGTTGAGAATATATTAAAAATTTGAAATTTTTTTTAGACAAAACTAAATTTGTGGCAAATTTGGAGCTGGACTTAAAGTTTATGGTTTATTTTGAGATAAAAGAAAAGTTCGGGATATTTGGGACTGAACCTAAAGTTTGGGAATTTTTCCCGAGACAAAAAAAAAAAAAAAAAGTTTGAAGTAGATTTAGAATTAGATCTAATGTTTAAGATTTTTAAGGCAATTGGCCCCTCTTCTCTTTCTATACGGTCACAAACGCGCGCGCCCGCAAGAAAAAGAAAGAAGGAAATGGGCTGGGCCACCGATTTTCCCTTCTCTTGGGCTTAAATCGGCCTTGAGAACTTAAGAGAAATGGGCTAGGGGAAAGAAGGGATGGCCGCGTGGGCTTGGCAAGCCCGAAATTTGCTAAAGAGACTGGGCTCATATCCTTTTATATATATTAAAATTACTATTCCCGACCAATTATATTAGGTCAAAATAGCTGTTGACACCTGAATTTTCATTGACGTTTTAAGTATTCATTTATTTTGTAAAAAATAAAAAAATAATATAAAGAGATAAAAGGAAAAAATACATAAAAAGTAATATATATGTATATATATAAGTTTAATTATGGTAAAATACCTAAAGAATACCTCACTTTTGACCTAATAATCATCTTCATACCTACCATTATTTTCGGAATTACCATTTACGTACCTCCAAGAAAAATCCACATTGAAAAGACAAAATTGCCCCTTCTTGCAAATTCATTTAGCATCTTCCTTATAATTTAAGTGGTTTGGTTCTTAAGTGGTTTTAAATGATATGAGCGGATGTAAGAAATTACAATTTGCAACATGTTGAATTGAGAATAATTTTCTCGCAAATAGAGACGTAAAGATTTTGTTGTGAACGTGAAAACTAGTCTCTAAAATGTAAAACTCAAGAATGTTTTTGGGACAAGCAATCCTTAGATGAAATGTGTGGCATATTTGCGGTTTTTTTTCTCTTTTATTAATAATTTTGCTTGGACATTTAGAATCAGTGAACGCTAGTAAGATCAAATCAGTCCAAAATTCTAAATAGGAGAAGATATAGTATAACACTCATAGGTAAAGTAATAAAATAAAATGAATCAAAATCCTAAGCTATTTTTCATTTTTTTCATTGCTTAAAACTATAAAAATAAGAATGTGCTCAATAAGCGAGCTTAGCCTGCTCATGTTTTTCCCTTGGGCGGGCCTGGCAAGATCTCAAGAAGTTTGAACCCGACCCAACCCAAACTTACCTACACTCACCCAATAAACAGGTCTAGTGAGTCATCCACACACATTGCTTGATGGTACCTTTTAATATTATAAAATCATTTCTATTTCCTTGATTAAATCAAGTAGAAATGAGGCACTTCAATTATGATTTTTTGTGTACACAACGCAAATTGCACGCATACTTATTTTTTGTTTACCAATCCCAACAACATTTCGATAGTGAAAAGTAGCAGTTGATAGTGATTTTCACTTGTGAGCAACAAATTATGAAAAAATGATTAATATCACAAAAAATCACAAACCGATATATTGATAACAAATTTACCTCAAATTAAAAAATTTACAACCAAAAACCTCAAACTGGTATACATATGACAAATTTATCCTATGTTAGTTTCTGTCAAATTTTATTATCAAATTATTGAATTGAATAACACGTGACGATAATGTGAGATTTTACCCTTCGTTTGTCACAAGTGTACAGGTTTGTATTTTTTTGTGATATTAATCTAATTTAACAAATGGTATATTTATCATAAATATATTAGTTTTGGATAAATTTGATATAAGTCTACTAATTTGAGGTTTTTTGTGGTAATGTAGGGTAAATTTATTACATGTATATCAGTTTGTGATATATTTATCACAAGTGTCTTAATTTGAGATTTTTTTGTGGTATTAACCATAATAACTAGCCAATGAATTCAATTATTTGAAATTGATTGAGAGACAAGGAAAAAAGAAAAAAGAAATTTCTTCCTAAAAGGGTAGCATGGATAATGGATATAGTTAGCTTTAGATGATGCAAAGCGCATAAAAAATAGCACGAAAGGTGACAACGATTTCTGGGATACTCTTGGAGGAAAATATCATATTCATTCACTTGAATAGGACAATATTATACATGACAAACATGTAATGTAAACTAGTAATGAAAAATAAGATATATGCACATGATGCTGATGGCCAATTGATTGATTAGATCGCATTGTTATCATAAAATGGTATATCTGTCACATAAAATATATATAGTTTTTGGACTATAATCAAAATAAAAACACTTCGCGAGGAACGTGCACGTAGCCAAAACTAAGGTACAAATTACTTTTTCTAAATTTTTTTCCCTAAATGCAAACGGCCCCGAGTTTTGACCTTTTCATCACCCAAATAATCCGCACAATACATCACTGGCCAATGACTTCCTGCGCAATCTCCACATGTCAAATCCAAGAAAAAGCAAATATAATCCAAGAGAGCATCATCATCTGCCTCGCACACCTTAACACACAAAGCTCACCCTCACCACCAGCCATGAGAACATCACCGCTCCCCTCTCCCATTCGCCGCTCTTCCCCAAACCCATCACCACTACAACCACCATTGCCGCCACCACCGCCACTGCCACCGCAGCCGCCATCTTCCAGCTCCAGCTCCACCACAATCCAACTGGCCACAGAGCAATCCCTAGAGTCTCCTCCACAAGCACCCCCTCTACAGCCCCGGCAACCGGCGCATCTCCCTTCCCTTCAATGAGAAGATCCTCTGTGTCGAGATCCCGAGCGTCCAAAAGAAATGAACAATGTATAAGGTGATGAAGATGAAAATATTAGTCGGCATGCCAAGCCCAAAAAATAAACTTATCGAGTTTTTGGTCGCCTTTGGTGCCTATTTGGCCTAAAAATTGACCTTAAACGGCTAATCCTTTTGTCGCCTTTGCGCGTGACAATTTTATTTTTCCATCTTTGGTTTTCAAATATAATCAACGTTATTGTTTGTAAGTACCCAAGGCAATTGAAAAAAAAATAAAAATTAGTGGCTTAGGTATCTTTTTTTCGTTGCCTTAAACTTAAGGTAACAAAGAAGAAACTAAATAGTGTTGTGAGAAAAGATCCATAAAGGTGATTTGATGTGTTGAAGGGAGAAAGTCGACATATGTAAGTTACACAGCAATAGGCCGACGTCTATGCGAATGTGATGAAAATATTAAGAATCGACCTTAAGAAAGGGATATTAGTAATTATTACAAAAATGAATTATACGATATCGGGTGTGTTGCACTTGTTGCACTTGATGCACTCGAAATTTGGTCGAGATTGTGTAGCTCTAATATTAAGATAAGAAATATGTGGAAGAGATTATGTTTTAATTTCAATATACGTATATATACAAGGGCTGTCCATATGGGTTAGAAACCCAATTTTGACTCATTTTTTGGGGATCAGGTCACTAATGGGTCACTTAAAGTTATACAAATGGGTGAAAATGGGTTTAAGATATCTGAGCCTAACTTTATATGGGTCTATATGGGTTTATACGTACCCATATTTGACCCATTTAGTTTACCAGCCCCAACCCATATAGCTAATTTTCTGTCTTCGTTTTGCTCGCTCTTTAACTCACTTGACAACAGTGCGGAGTTGACGCTCGCGCTCGGGGATCCGCAAGCTGCATCGGAACGAGCCGGGATGCGTCGTCGTGAAGCTACAAGTCCTCCGCGATGCCGGCTTCTAGCTGCTCAGCCTGACGAGCTGGCCGCCGATGCACTGCGAAGTCGGGTGGTCGAGAGAGAAGCGGATGGAAGTAGAGTGCTGCATAGGGTAGTGGAGGTTGACGCGCGTCGGGAAGGCAGATCTGTGGAAGAAGGAGGTGAAGGTGGTGGCGGAGGCGCAGGATGCGGAGGTGGAGGAGGAGGACGGTGGTGCGTAAGGCCACCGGAGGGGGGGAGAGAGCGGAGCACCGGCCCGCTGCTGCTGCCGAAGGCCGAAGTGAGGCCCCCGATTGTGGGATTGACGTCGACGGGGGACACGATGGAGGAGGCAGGCAAGTATCGACGGCCGAGGAGATGGCTCGGTGGTGACCGGGGAGGTTCTTCGGCGGAGAGAAGTGAGAGGAGAGAGAGACGATCGTGGACTCGTAGTCTAAACCAGTAGCGAGAGAGAGAGAGAGAGAGAGAGAGAGAGAGAGAGAGAGGGTCTGTGTGAGCTGGTTTTTGGGAATAATTACTCTGTTTTGCATAATTAGCCCCTCGAGCTCAGAGCTCTAGCTTCAGGTCCGTATGGCTGTTCTGCCGATTATCTCTTGACCCCTTTTCCTCTTTTCGCCCAAAAACGCGAGGGCTTCGCTTCGCTGACGTTTTGCGCGGGAGCGTGGAAGGAAGATGGATGGTTCAGAACAGTATCGTTTGTGGAGGTGTCGTTCTGATGGAGGAAGAAGTAGTTTTCGATGGGATATGGAAGCAGTGTGTGCTTTGGGATACTGGGTTCTGTCTGGGGGTTACGTGATTTGGAAGTGGCATTTGGAAATTGTTTGGCTGATGAGATAGTGAAGTTCAACAGTCTAGTGTAGTTTGTACTTTGTTCTACTTTGGACCTACATTGGTAATGCTAATTGATTTAATAAGTAATAAGATGGACCTGAATGTGGTTTGTTCTGTGGTTGAAGTGGTGGTATGTGATTACATTAGGGAGAAGTAATGCATGGTAATGGTAGCGGAGGGTAGTGGCCTTTATAATGGCATTGTTGCTGGTGGAATGGGTGGTGAAGGAGTTGTGGTTAATGGCAATCTTGGGAAGGCTGATGGTATGGGGTTGATGGACATAGTCTTTATGTGGTGGATGTTTATGATATCATGGATCGGTGAGGTGAGGAATGCCAATTCTCCAATCTTAGCATGTAGGATTACTGTTAGAGTCCAAACTTTTAATCAGCATAATGCTTAAATGGGCATGTAACTGGAAATGGAGGCTTCTATTTCAAAATCACGACTGGAATGTCACCCATCCTTGCCAGGCCGTATGCATTTTTTTATTTGTTTCATTGTTGAATGTATTGGTCTCTTGTTTGTATGCAATATTGCAGTGGCGGCACATTTGGGCATCATTTTCTGGACTAGATATTGAAGTCATTAATAAGATTAGAGAAGCAAGACTAATGGTATTGTCGGTTTCTTTTGGCCAGAACTAGACTAATAGCACTAACCTCATTGGAAGTATCGTGTCTTATCCTATGTAGCTATCTGCACCATGATAACTAGTTTTCATCAATCCGTAGGTGCGACCAGAATGAGCTCTGTGACAACTGAAGCAATACCAAGTAATGTTGATGAGAAAGATGAGGGTCTTGTATTTGTTGCTGGTGCCACTGGAAAAGTTGGATCACGGACTGTGAGGTTGCTTTCCAATTCTAACACTTCCAATGCAAACTGTTTTATACCTTACTCTGGTTTGATCGTGGAGATGGATTCTTCTTTAGGGAGCTTTCGAAATTAGGATATCGAGTCAGAGCTGGTGTGCGAAGTGCTGAAAGAGCAGTAGCTCTTGTGCAGGTAGAAGTTTTAATTGATCTAAACTTGCTCTCCATAGCTCGCCAGTTTTCTGCTATAATGATTCAGTTAATGGCAAACATCTTGCAGAGTGTTAAACAGATGAAGTTTGAGGGGGATGACACCAAGGAGGAGCTTAAATGTAAGAAAATAAAATGTGGAAAGCTGGGATTTATGTTCTGTTTTTTTCTTTCTAATAATTCAAAGTGGAATTTATAGGGGAAAGAAGAGTCCTATAAATCCATCATTGCTTATAAGATACTCTGTGATAACAAATAACAGCTATTTTCTGGTTTTTAGCCCAGCTGTAGAGATGCTTGAAGTTGTGGAATGTGACTTGGAGAAGCCAGATCAGATAAGGCCAGCCTTAGCCAATGCTTCTGTGGTTATATGCTGCATTGGTGCGCGACTATAAACCAGTCGGTCTTTCTTTATTCTTTTGCTGTCATGACAGAACTTTGTGTGTAGTAGGACCCTCCCACCACAAGCCATTTCATAACTCATTTAGTAAGCTAACTAGTTGCTTATACGAAATTGAGGTCAATAAATCTAAGTCACAAAATGGGTATAGAACCCAATTTTTCCATGGCTAAATCTTTATAAGTATTTTAATTTATAATTTTTGTATTTTGTATTTAGTCATTTTTTATTATTTAATTTCCTTTTTTAATTCAATGTGAAGTTTTTATTAAAGTAACATAAAGAGGTTAAAGTGGATGGTTTTCCTATAATATTAATGTGATTCGTTACGGGGGTCGAGTTAAGTATGGGTTGAATATGGATCATTAAATTTACATTACATAAAAATGAGTCAAAACGGATTAAATATGTCAATATAGGTCGGACCATTGTCAACTCAACCTGAACCCGACCCAATCCATCCATTTGACAATACCGATATACATACATACATAACGAAAAAAACATGAGTAGGCTATATACACGATAACTATATAGCGTAACATGATATAAAAGTATTTCAATTAATCAAGCATATGTATAATAATGAAGATATATTCACAATCCAAAAAAAACAAAAATTGAAATATCGTAATCAACCCTAATAGCATTTCCATCGTAGAAAAGATAAATTAAATTGAAGACTTGCTGATTGTTCTTGGTCACCTAGGCAAAACATCTGAAAGTGTTACTTCATTGATTGTGGAAGCATTGTGAATCAGACCAATAAGATCGACTGTTGGCAGATCTCTCCCAACTGAGATTGCAGGCTGCAGTGGTCCATGTGGGATTCCATCACCTCCTAGCATACGAACCACCGCCGACATGGCCGGTCGATCATCCGGCTCATGTTGAGTGCACAATAGACCGATGCGTATGCATTTTACCACTTCGTCTTCATCACACGACTCTCTAATTATAGGATCGATAAGATCCAACTCTCGACCTTCGGACTCCAAATTCAATGCCTGTCATTCAGCAAAGGAATATAAATAAGGACAACCATTGGGATGGTGGCTAGGAACATACAAGGGTGCGAAGGCTTTCAACCTGCTCTCGGAGGTGAGAAATCATACTCTTCCTCCCGCTTACAATCTCTAGCAACAGAATTCCAAAACTGAAGACATCGGATTTTATGGAAACATGTCCTACCGCTACATATTCGGGTGCCATGTATCCACTAACCAGAATATAGGGATGAAGAGCAATTAGTTAGAAGCAAGAAACAAAGAAAAGAGTTCTTTGTTGGCCTAGTGAATCATTGAAACATGTAACGGACATAGAAAGACATTAAATCACTCACTAAGTTCCAGCAAACGTGTTTGTGTTGGCCTCGTCTTGATTTCCATGGAAGGTACTTGCCATCCCAAAATCGGATATCTTTGGATTCATCTCGCGGTCCAGCAAAATATTGCTAGCTTTCAGATCCCTGTGGATGATTCTCATGCGAGAATCCTCATGCAGATAAAGAAGCCCCCGAGCTATTCCACAGGCGATGTTCATGCGCATATTCCAATCTAGAGATTGCCCCATATCTGGATCTGCCCATGATGAGAGACTCAGATGAAGCTCAACTTTATAAAGCTAAAATTAAGTAGCTAAAAAATTCAATGCAGACCGAAAAGGAAGACATCCAGGCTTTTGTTGGGCATGTATTCATATATCAGAATTTCTTCGTCTTCTTCTGTGCACCATCCCAATAACTGGACGAGGTTCCTGTGCTGTAGTTTGCCAGTCACATGGACTTCGTTCTCGAACTCGCGGCGTCCTTGGCGTGAGGTGCTTGAACGCCTCTTAACCGCGATTTCTTTTCCATCCGCCAATGTGCCCTGAAACATCATAAAGTCAGTAGCCAAGTCCCCGTTTGAGGGCTGCTATTGATTGCCAAATTCGACTCGTTTCATACTACGAATAATGACTCTTCCTGTTTGCTACCATTAGAAGATTTTCCTAATCTCCACATAAAAAAGTGTTGGGTCACTAAATTGCTTACCTTGTACACAGGGCCAAACCCGCCTTCCCCAAGTATACGATCTTCGGAGAAGTTCACAGTGGCCTCGCGTATAATGTCTAATGGCATTTGAATCGGAATCGAATGAAGTAACTGATCCTCTTCTTGGCTGTTTTCCTCATCTGAGAATCCAAGAGCTTATCTCATAAGGTAAAGGCTAGAAGATGGTCATTCGAATGGCAAGCATGATGAATTTCATACCTTTCTTAAATATATGTTTAAAAAGAATGCACGAAGCCACGATGATTATTACTCCGATGATTGAGCCAATAATTGCGTTTCGCGCAACTCTTTTCCCTATCAAGACAAAGTAAATCATTGCATCTAATTATACCATAAATCTGTAGATATTTTTTTTTTCCACCAAGTGTAAATAATACTAGGAATTTGGTGAAAGCAAGAGAGAATGATTGTAGATCATAGTTTAGAAAGAAATCTCATACCTTTAGTGCTGGTTTTGCTAGTTGCAAAAGGTGTTGGTGCTTGTACTCTAGGTTCCCCATAAAACCGATACAATTCGTATCGCACGTTACAATTTGGCTGAAGGATTCTTGCACCTCCCCTTCCAAAACTAAGAATGTTAGATAACTCTACAATAGCAGAAAGTAAGCAACTGTTACAATCTGACTTTGATATATCGGGGTGCATTGTGCAAGCTCATGCAAGGTCACCGATCTTGAGACATTAATGTTCGTGGTCGCGTACAAGCTCTTTGAGGAGATCGCTAAGCTCGACACATTCCTTGCCAAGTCTGACACTCTCGTCACAAAGTCGGTCACATTCCTGAAAGTTTCCGTCACAATCGAGTCACTAGGAACTAAATTGTCCGTGCGATTGACCATTGTATGATTGATCATGAGAAAAGCTGGCATTGACTCCATGGTAGAGAAGAACGATCGGTTAGAGTAGTGCACGAGGCACTCGTTGTACCATATGATCGCCTCTTTCTCTCTTGGACATCTTTCTAAGATGTTGCTGGTCGCTGAATCAATGCAAGCCTGACAAAGATCGGCAGCAACATCCCCTCTAAAAAATAATAGTAAAGTTGCGTCAGTGGTCACGTAAAGATCATCATCGTACTCTTGAAAGAGGATATCAATGAAAACCAAACACACATCAGGTCCATCAAAATTCTTTGTACCAAGTGAGACGATTCCAGATGTTACAATGATAGAATTGAAACGTATCACTCAAAAGTTGAAATTTTGTGTTATCTTTCTCATCTGATTTACCTGCAGAGGAAGAGACCGTAAACCTTGTCCGGATCTTCACCTTCAGTGGTGTTGAAAAAACCAGAGACGGGTCCCTGGTCGAAAAGCCTCCTGTAGAGGAGGCGGTTGAGGTTGTCCCCGAACTTGCTGTCGGCATTGTACTGGCCCCTACCCGAGCACCACGTATAAAGATACGATTGAGTGCTAACAGCAGTGCCTGAAGTGCCTGAGATGAGGAGGATCAGGCACGAAATCCAAAGGGCGAAGCAAATATCTCTTGGTGCACCGATAGTCATCTTTTCTGGAATTTGCAGACGACGGAAGCACAATGAAGAGTAATTCAAAGAGGGCCGCAGACTGTCTTTCCAACTCAAGAGGAACAAAGATAACAAGCGACTTCTTCTGGTAGAAAGAGCAAAAAGGACACTGCAACCAAACTCAAGACGTTGATTCTTGTTCTAAACGTATGTCTTTAGCTTTGAAGAAGAGCGTCTTTGTTTTATGGGGTCTTATTGGAGCGCTGGGGGAACAAATCGTATTTGGATAGACTGACGCAATATTCACTGAAGTTCATTATATTTGTGTAGATTCATGAGTAGCATTCCTTTTTTTGTACTTTCCTTATATAAGTACGCTATGGAAGATAATGTTATATTATTGGTAAGATATACTGACGAAATAATAGTGGAAAACAATTTTCTTGATGTAATAGTTATTTAATACAAAATCTAGAGAATATTATCTTCTTTAGTAGAGAACGATTTTCTTCCTTAGGGCCGGCCTGCTCTTATAAATATTTAAAAAATTAGAAATATGTCTAAATGCGCCTCACTCTTGACCGATCATTTTTTTGGGGTAAAAACCGACCATTTAAATGTGCCTATTTTTTATATAAAAAAATGATTATTTTTGCAAATTATTTACATACCTTTAAGCAAAACTCCTCATCAAAAACGCCAAATTACACATCCTTGCAAACTCATTTTAGTATGTTGCTTAGGGTTGAGTGGTTTGGTTTTCTAATGGATTTTGGTGATTTGGATAGGTGTGAGAAATTAGGATTTGGGCAAGTTTTTTGGAAAGAAAATGTCCTTTTCACCAAAAAAAAAAAAAAAAAAGACATTAGAATAATTGATGTAAGGTGCAAAGTGATCTAAAAAAGGTAACACTTATGTATGTTTACGATTTTTTTTACAAAAGCAGAGGTATACAAGTGGCCGTTTATAAATGGTAATTTATGTTATTGGTATTTTCCTTATATTAGTAATTTTACTTTGATATCTATAAAACTCGTAGACAAAACAACAAGACAAAACCCTAAAATTATTTTTCATTTATTTTCTAGTTTTATTTTTCTCGCTAGAAATCTTAGAAGTAAAAGAAGGAAGGTTTCTCTGGCGGGCTTGGCCAGCTAATGTTGTTTTCCTTAGACAAATTATGTTGCTTTGAGTCATCCAAGCGCGTTCAGAACTAATAGGTTCACTTAAGATTACTTGAAACAATTATCAGAATTTGGTTTAGAGCTGATTTAAATCAAGAGACAAAAAGGAAATCTCTTCTCGATAAAGTGGTATGGATAATTAAAATATTTAGATTTAGATGATGCCAAGTAAAATCTCTATCTTTAGAGCTAATTTAGATTAAGAGACAAAAAAGGAAATCTCTTCTCAAAAGAGTAGCATGGATAATGAATATATTTAGATTTTTTTTTATTGAGATAACCCTATTGTAAAGCCCTAAAGGCTTACAATAGGGTTAGACAAATTATGTTGCTGAGTCATCCAACCGCGTTCAGAACTAATAGGTTCACTTAAGATTACTTGAAACAATTATCAGAATTTGGTTTAGAGCTTATTTAAATCAAGAGACAAAAAAGGAAATCTCTTCTCGATAAAGTGGTATGGATAATTAAAATATTTAGATTTAGATGATTTCAAGTAAAATCTCTATCTTTAGAGCTAATTTAGATTAAGAGACAAAAAAGGAAATCTCTTCCCGAAAGAGTAGCATGGATAATGAATATATTTAGATTTTTTTTTATTGAGATAACCCTATTGTAAAGCCCTAAAGGCTTGTCCAATTTTGGGTTTTAATATTTTTGAGCATTTTTGCAAGTTCTTACTAAATTTTTTCCAATTTTCTGGAATTTTTTTATTTTTTATTTTTTAATATTTTAAAATTTTCTGGATTTTCTGAGTTTTTTAATGATCTGAATTTTAATTTTTTAATAATTTTCTGAATTTTATAATTTTTTATGAATTTTCTGATTTCCCAAATTTTTAACGATTTTTAAAAATTTTATGAATTTTCTATTTTTTTTATATTTTCGAATTTTCTGAGTTGTTTTATATTTTTAAGGACTTTTCCAAATTTTTTAACATTTTTAGGATTTTTTTAAGAATTTTTAATGATTATTTATTGTTTATTATTTATTATTTATTTTTATTATTATTATTAAATTCGGGCAATGGGGTTCGGACTAGATTTACCCGATCAGCCCATTAACCCGACCCGAGTATCCGGAGACGACCCGATCGGTATAGAACAGAATTTTTTCTGTATTTTCCTTGATTTTCTTATTTTCTCTTTTTCTTTTCTTTTTCTGCCCATCTACTTCGATCTCACGGCGTCTTCTTCCTCGAGCGACCTCCAACCCGAAGCCTTCCTTCGCCTGCTACAAGTTCTCTTACCGAACCATCAAAACCCGACCTATCATCTTCCACGTGTCTCGTTTCCGGCACCCACGGCGCCGCCGAACCCCTACCGACCGTCGGCCACCTGCTCCGCCCGAAGTCGATCATCTCCGGCCGCTCAATCCAGCGACCACAAAATTTAACGAAATAAAAACCTACCGAACCAAAACTTCTAAAGCCAGCAATTTACCAACAAACAAGCAAGCATGAATACATTAGTATGAGGAAGAGTAGCCTTACTAGTGTGGCCTCGGCCACTGGCTTCGCCGGCGAGGGGAGAGTATTCCGATGAGGGGATTGGACGTCCGGCGACGGTTAGACTCGGTGACGACCGATTGTTTCCGAGAAAATCGCATAAAAACCCAACAAAAACACCGGAATCAGACATGCTTCGACATACACAAATGTAAATATGAACCGATCAAGTTTAAATATGCATTGCTCTTTCGGTCTTCTCTTAGACATTTCATCAAACACATGATGCACAGCTGAGACATGAACTCCTATTCGACCTGGATGCAACTCTCGATCAATATAAAGCATACAGACATTCACATCACAACGTTCTTCATCAAATTAGCCCTATTCTCGGATATTTTGCTTTCCGACTTTACCACTCTAGATCGTTCCTTTCTCGGCCAAAAAATAACGCACCCGGGAGACTCACTTGGTTCAGGAATGAAGCTTTCTTGCAGTCGCGCGGTCACTGGCGAAGTTTCGACGGAGAACGAGCTGCCGTCTTTCTCGTCCAGGGATTAAACCTAAAAGCTTCCGCTCAGACGTGGACAGAAACGGCGGTCGTGGGTCGGGCAAGATCTTCTCCGGCCAAACGAGAATGACCGGAGACAGAGACATTCGGCCAAGCTTCCTTCCTCGATGAACGACACGCCTTCTTTTCTTCCCTCTTTCCTCTCTGATTTTCCTCCCTGGTTTTTCTCCTCAACCAAGCTTCTTCAATGGCCGATGATATGGAATTAAACTCAGATTTAAAACTGATGTGGAGTTTTTTCGACATAAAAAAATTCGAGGTAAATTTGAAAGGAAATCTAAAGTTTGAGAGACTTGCCCCTCTTCTTTTCTGATTTTTCTGAATTTTTTTCTGAATTTTTTTATATTTTTTAACATTTTTAATATTTTCTAATTTTCCAAAATTAAACAAAACAAGTTTTCAAGATTTTTATATTTTTGAATTTTAAAAAACATTTATTAATGTTGTTTGGAATTTTCTAATTTTTTATAATTTTTTTGAATTTTGAATATTCGGATTTTTATAAAAAAATAAAAAATGAAATAAAATAAACTTTCAAAACCTTTCTGAATTTAAAAAAAAAATGATTTTAAGGATTTTCGAAATTTTTTAAGTTTTTAAATATTTTTAATATAATTTTTGAATTTTTGAATTTTTTTAGAAATTTTTTTATTAAAAAAGGTGGTTGGACCGGGTCAGGAGACCCGGCCCTACTAAACCGACCTGGACCCGGTTGGACCAAGGATCGGGCCGGCCCTGAGGCCCATACGAATTTCCAATTAAATTGACCCATAATAAGAATGGTTTTCAAATCAACTCATTTCAATCTTCTTACAAAAGCTTAAGCCCAGCCCGTATCAAAATCCTCTGCCTGGTCCTTATTCGTCGAATTTTTTTATTATTGTCTTTTTTTCTTCATTTTTTTTATTATTGTCTTTTTCTGTTTTGTCCTTTTCCTCCTGCTTCATCTTCTTCCTCGACTTATCTACTTCCCGAAAGCACCACCATTGCCAAGGTCACACAGATCTTCAATCAAGACTCAACATTCTAAAACGCATGAATGAAGGATAGTTATCTCAGCAGGTAATCACAGCATATTAGACGCCCACTCTTCACTGTCTCTTATCTCTGGACCTCCACGATTGACCACCGGAATAGTGCCATCGGTGACGACGCAAAGATGGGAAAAGGGAACACAAGAAGCGGGTGGATGTTGTCGTAGTAAGAATGAAATATGACTGATATCGAACCTAAAGGCTAGAAAATCAATCAACAATAATCAACCTACATCGACACATTCTCGTATTTGAACAAGATGGCAAATCATTTTCTGCTCGTGCCTACGAGGCATTTAATCAAACAGGTTATGTACAATTCATCCGCGACGTCTATATGCAGATCTAGGACAAATAGCTCATTCTCGGCCATTACGAATAATGAGAGTCTATTTCAGATTATCTCAGCAGCATCATGTTCGAAACGTAAAGATGAAGTAGAGTCCAATTTCGGTTTGAGCAAGTAGAGGATATTACCTTCGTTCATGAAAAAGTTGCAGCAACCAAAATCGACGGATACGGCGTTCGGCTGCGATGGACGTCGACTGATGAATTGCTGAATTTCTCCAGAAGCTTTTCGTCAAGAGAACCTTTCTCATCCTCTTTTCTTCTTGTTCTTTTCCGACTCTCTCTTTTCTTCAACAAGAATCTCACACCTCCAGCCAGCTTCCTTTTCTTCTTTTTCGAGGATGGACCTTTCCTCCACTTCGTAGAGGAATTTGCTGCTTCCATTATATCATTGGTGGCCCGCAACTTCATGGGGGCGCTCAGTCCCAGTGTGACGCTAGGCCAGCAAGGTCGTCGACATCGAGATGGAGCAGCTACAGGTTTTTCTTTTGCTTTTCCTTGGGTTATTCTTCTTCTTCAGCCCCTTTTTTCAGATCTGCTCTCGCCAACACCACCCCCTCGCCGATTCTTCCCTCTGAAACCCAGAAAACCCACTCGCGTCTCTCTGCGTTTTCTCCCTCTTTCTCTCTCGGATCGCACTCTCGTCGAAACACTCTCTCTCTCTCAGCCCTTTCTCTCGGCTTGGCACTTCTGTTCAGCCTCCCCCAAAAACCCAGAACCACCTTCACCGGAGATCATCATCCTCCCACGCCGCGTGACCGCGCAGCAAGGGAAGATTCCCTTGCTGGCGTCACGCGGCCGACGTCACCGCGGCCGGGAGTCGCGTCCGAACGGCGTCGTTGCTGTCTTCTCCTCCACTGGTCCGTCCGTCTGTGCGTCCTCCTTCCCTTCTTTCTCTGGGTGCCTGTGTCTGCGTGTACGTCTCCCACCCTCCTCTGCGGTCTCTGTGAGGGAAGAGGGAAGGGGTCCAGAGAGGAAAATATCCTGAAGGGCTGGGCTTGTCTAAACCTTAATGGGCTTTGGAAAAAGAAAGGAGATGGGCTAAGCAAAAATGGGCGACGGGCTGGTCTGGGCTCTTCAGTAATTCTGGTGGGCTGAAAGAAACAGATAGGTGGGCTGGAAGAGTGAAGGGATGGGCTGGACTATGTCAGCCCACTCGAAATTTTTTTTTATCCTATGAAGTAATATGTATTTATATATATCCAAAATAAATGGGAATTTAAAAAGGGGTCAGCGAAATCCAGGTGTCAACAATCGGATTTAATAGGTAATATATTTGTCATAAATGATAAATTTATTACAAATATATCGATTTAGAGTACATTTATTACAAGTATATCATTTTGAGATTTTTTATGGTATTAATTATATTAAATAGCCAATAAATTCAGTTATTTGAAATTGATCGACAGGCAAAATAGAAACGAAATCTCTTCCTAAAAGGGTAGTATGGATAATGGATATAGTTGGTTTTAGATGATGCAAAGTGCATAAAAAATAGCATGAAAGGTGACGACGACTTTTGAGATACTCGCGGAGGAAATTATGATATTTATTCACTTGAATGGGATAATATTTTACATGACAAGTGAAACATCACTTAAAAATTACAAATAAGATATATGCACACATGATGACAATGGGCGATTGATTGATTATATCGCATCATTCTCATAAAGTGATATATTCATCACATAAAATATTTTCTTGTTTTTGGACTTGAATCAGAAAAGAAGGGAAAGACACTTCGGGCCCGTTTGGTTCAGCATTCCCAAGGGGCTTTCAGCCCTTGGGAAAATGCAAACCCGTTTGGCTCAATTTTTGGGGGGACTTTGGGGAGATGCAATTGCATCTCCAAGTATCCTTAAAGTCCCTTAGCTCAATGCACCGTTGGAGGTGCATTTGCAACTAGCATTTTTGGAATGCATCTTCCCCGCGTGGTCGTCGGAGCCGACGACCACTGGCCACCCTTCAGCCGCCACATCTGGTCGACGGAGGGCCTGCCTGAGGTCAGGTGACCTCAGGCAGTAGTTGCCTCCGTTCGCGACCGCCTGAGGCAGCAACCTTAGGTGGTCGCGTGCCTAGGTCACGCGACCTAGGCGTCACCCGAGGTCGCCGCCTCATGCGATCGAACAACCTAGGCACACTTGAGGTCGCTGCCTTAAGCGGTCGCGCGACCCAGGTATGCCTGAGGTTGCTTCCTCAAGCGGTCGCGCGACCTTAGGTGGGGCGGCCTGAGGTTGGGCCATCGCCTGGGTTGCTAGACCCAAGCAACCGTCGCTTGAGGTCGTGTGACCTCAGGCGGGCCTTTTGGTGGCATGCCAAGCCAAAAAAATAAACTTATCGAGTTTTTGGTCGCCTTTGGTGCCTATTTGGCCTAAAAATTAACCTTAAACGGCTAATCCTTTTGTCGCCTTTGTGCGTGACAATTTTATTTTCCCATCTTTGCTTTTCAAATATAATAAACGTTATTGCTTATAAATTTGTCATGATTGGTACCCGAGGCAATTGAAAAATAAATAAAATTAGCGGCTTAGGTATCTTTTTTCCGTTGCCTTAAAGGCAACCAAAAAAATTGTCATCTTATGCATCTATATTCTCAATCAGGAGAATTAGCAAAAACGTTAGAAACTTATTAAAATTGTAGAAATTTAATCCTAAATCTCTTTTTTTTTTTTTGGCTAATTGAGCCATAAACATTTTGTATTTTTTGCCAATTAGCCCATTCGGCCAGTTTTGACTAAAAGCCGCTAACATAGATATTAGCTATCCTACATAACGTAATCAGCGTCGACATGGAGAATTTCTTAATAATGTTTTGATATTTTTTCAATTTTTATTTTCAATTTGTTCGTTTCTTTTCTATAGATCATCTTTAGCCTTTGGAATATAAATCATCTTCAACCTCTCAATCATCTTACTGTTTCATTATCTTCAATCTCTGGATCGTCCACGGTTGGTCACTGTTGTCACGCCCCGACTCTCGAGCTCGCGGCAACCCCATTACCTTGGTCGATTGAAAGCGACGTCCCAGGACCCATCCAAGACCATTCATTTTATCTTTCGTTAAGCGCAAGCGGAAGACGAACCATCCCCAGACAATCAATCAATCAAACAGGGATAGAGGGATGAACAACCAGAACAACAGCAACTACTCAATTATTCAATTTACTGGATTAACCAATGGAGGATCGTTTTTCGAATTACAAGCCCGACAAAAAGAGCCCATCCATCCTCTAAGCCAAATCAAATAGAAACTAGGCTAATCCAATTAAACAAGAAGAACCCTTAGGTTTAGCACCATCATCACTCGGACCCATCGGACTCAGTCTCCGTCAGGTCGATCACTGGAGGAGTGGGGCAGGATCCTCCATTGCGGATACGCCATTCTAAGGACCTGAAAATGGTTAACCACGACAGGTTGAGATAAAATCTCAACGAGTTCTTCCCCTAAGCCCCGGTTAGTACGCCAACTCAACTCGGGGTATCTCTCCAGAACTACTCCTCACTCAACCCAACAACCCACAAACAACAACCAATAATAGACAGGGCAACCAACATAGCAATATTCGATTCGCATGCAACCTTACCCGGTATGTCATACCCTGCACGTTCAATCTCATACAATGCAAGCAAGGCACATGGCCGTTAGATGAAACATTTCATCAATCACATGCGAATCGCATCACAAGCGATCTCACCTGGCCATTGCCACACCCTGCATGACTGTCAACTCATGCGTGCGTACCATAAATAATGAAATCATCACGACATTAAGAGCATGCGAATAATTAGAGCATCTCACACAACTTTCTCATGTCTCACACTCACACATGCTCCGATTATTACGACTACTAGGGCTACGGCACAAGCTTATGGTTGGCGGCCTACTAGTCAAAGACCAGGCATCGTCCTCCCCCATGAGGCACGGCGACGTCACGAGTTATCTCCCATCGACGGCATTCCCTAAGGAGCATGGGTCCGGCCTCTACCGCGACTCCGCAACTGACCACTGTCAGGCAACCGACCGAAGTCAGGATGACCAAAAGGCCACGGCACAACCCCAAAGGTTGGCGGTCTACCGGCAGCGCCGGGTTCTCCTTTTAATGTGATCATGCAACACATCATCAAGCAATCCATTTATATCTTTGCTCTGTCGTGAATGCAACATCGCTCATACTTATGCAACATGCTATTGTAGTTAACACACAATGTCATGCGGCAGTATCCAGCAATCACGTACAATAGTAATAGTCCAATCATTCACGAAAGTCTAACAATCAGCAGTTCAAGTCACAGTCTGACAATTAATTCCGACCAATCAACATCACAATACTTGCACACTTTTCCAAAATAATCACGTACCTCTATAATTACCGGTACCCAATCACGTGTCTCAATATTGAATTATAAATAAACACGCGTCCTCACAACTACGACAATCAACTATTCTCATTTAAGAAGCATGTAATACTATAGTCGATTGTTCCGATAAAAATAATTTAAGTCCCACAAAATACTTATAATTATTTTCCAATTCCATAATTAATAATCCAACCCGAATAATTCCATTTAATAAAACCAATCTTTAATAAACCAATGCCATTTAATAATATAGTATATAAATACTATGGACTTTAGAAAATTGGATCATAGTAATTTTCCCACAAAATTACTCAATTAAAGCCATTTTCCATAAATACTCAATTAATTATTTTCCCCAAAATAATTAATTTTCAGAAATATTAATAATTCGAAATTATAAAATAATTAATTAATTAATACATTAAATTCCGAAATTAAATAAAACATTAATTAAAATCATTAATCAAGCAATTTAAACTAAACGTGCTTAATTAATCCACAAAAATCACATAATCCATCATTAAGCAATAATTAATCCCAATTAAGCTTAATAAATAAGATTAAGCTAATATAATCTTAATCATCTATCTAACCACTTATCTTAGGGTTAATACAAATTAATTAAACCATCTAAACCAATATTAACACTAACTAACCTACCCTAAGCAAGTTTAGGCACTAAATATGGATTAGGGCTAAACTCACCCGTTAAGCGGGCCGGCGACACGGACGCGGTGGCGGCGACGAACCCGACACCCGGGGACCTCTACCACAGCGATCCAAGGTGGTCCTGGGGCTGGAACAGCAGCAACAAACACGGAATACCCACCGCAACACCGAAAACCGCACTACACAGAGGAAGAAGCGATCGAGTTGAACGGGCTGCCCGGAGCTCCGGCGAGCGGCGGGCCAGCGACCAACGGCACCTGGGGGTCGAGGGGGAACCACTTGTGGCTGGTATGGGCGGTGGTTTGGCTGGAATGGGAGAAAAATAGGGGAAAAGGCGGAACAAAGCAGGGACAAACAGAACAGTGACGGTCCGGCAACAGCCGGCTTCCGGTTGCCGTACGGATCGGCTGGAGGCTCTTTCCGGCAATCGGCCAACTCTATCTAAACGGAAATTCTCTTCCGAACACAACGGCGGGTGGCACGAGACGTGATTCAAATGGGAAGGCAATGAACAACTCGATTTTCGGTGAAAGGTCAGAACTGAAAAACTGAAGGAAGGAAGGGAAACTAGGGAGAGAAGGGTGTGCGGTTTGGGGAAGATGAAGAGGAGAGAGAAAGTGAAGTGAGGCTGAAGATAGGCCTCAATTAAGGCCATTAATGGCTTGGCTCAAGTTCCCAAAACATGACATCATCTTCTCTCTCTTCCTTTTTTACTTTTCTTCAAAATATCCAAGGGCATTTTGGTCATTTCCACCTTGTACATTTCCCAATGTGCCCTTGGGCTGAAAATGAAAGGCGGGCCTAGGAAATGAGCCGAAAAATGAATAGGAACGGGCTCAGGAATTTATTGGGCTCGAATCGGCTCAGGTTGGATAACGGCTAGGACGGGTGAGGGGTCGGTTGGGTCCAACAGGCTCACTTGCTTTCCTCGGGCCTTCCACGGTGGCCATCCCACCTTGAGCGTGAGGCCCTCACTGTTCTTGCTCGGCCCACGTCCTCGTAGGCTCGGGTTCTCTGTCCAAAAGCCCCTTTTTCCAATTACTCGGCTCAGCCGGCACTGTCGACTGACTAAGAAGCATCGTCCAAAAGTCTTTCTCGAACGTTCCCGAAAATTCGAAGTTTAATATTGGATTCACATGCCTTGTCAATTTCGCCCGAATACCATTTTGGTATTACTCAGACTGATAGGCGGCTTCAAGGATTCACGTGTAACCGACTCGTGCCAATTCACGTTCAAGACTTCTCGACACATGGACGTCCTTGACTGCATGAAATTGCGAATGATCGATTCTTATTTCAAAGTACACGATTATCAAGGATCGACATAGGGCCGTTCACGGGTTCGATAACAATAGACGGAATCACCCGTCGTCCCATTATTTCTGTCCGCGAATCAACTTCTATTCGTCCCTGGAATCCGCTTGCATATTTACAGGATCGTCCTTACGCAATTCTCACAGTCGAGTCATTTTCCCAGGTCAAGTTCTTTAGTCGCACGGGTTCTGTCCTCATTAGCCTTTCCCCTCAAGGTCAGTATCTCAAGAGTGATCAGTTCCGAGTGAGATCAGCCAACAATGCATTGGCGAAATTCACGTTCATTCCTCCCTCAAAGGGCTCGAATTTCAGGATGTTACAATTGTCACATGCTTAAAGCCACCATTAGACCCCGCAGCCTCGCCTCAACCTCACAACCTTTGGTGAGTGCCAAAGGGCTAGGCAAGACTCACCCGACTTTGCTAGCCCTTGCCTATGGCTAGTTGCCAAGGTCTAGTGATCAGCTAGAAGAAGAAGGGGGAAGAAAAAGAAGAAAGAGAAGAATATAAGAAAAAATAATAATTCTAAGAATATTTAAATATTATTAAAAATTGTCCATGTCAGCCGTGTCCACATGGCTTAGGACAGCCTGTGTTTATGTCAGTGATTTACAACCAAAATTGACTAGATGGACTAAATTGACACAAATACAAAAGATTCAGGACTCAATTGGCCCCTCCAAAAAAGTTTATGACTAACTTAGCACAATTGCAATATTTATGACTTTTTTGGTAATTTTTCTATTCTTAATTTTAAGTTGACATCAAAAAATTGTCATCTTACTCGGTTTTTGTAGTAGTTTTGAGATTGCTATACAAATGCATTCTCAATTTTACTTTTGTTTGTGCCTAATTCTATTAGTCAGAGGAGATGTGCAATTTAATTGGATCATTTGAATATGATGTAGCTGCTGAGATGGGTCTGTCCCTTTTCTACGATTCTTTTTTCCCTCTTCATTTAGCTAAGAGAAAGTATTATAATCCTCGATGTTACCCATAAGCAATCCTCTAGTTTACAAATTATAAGCTTTACTTGTGAGCATTAAATCAAATGTATGAATATATAAAAAATGTAATAATGCTCTCTTTTCGACAAAAAATGGAAAATGTTAAGGCTTACTTGACATTCGAGGAATATCTAGATGATTGTTAATTGCTAGAAACATTATTCTAATTTGTCCCATACAAAGCTACTAAATTACATCCAAACGAGACAAACCAACCCATTTGAGAAAAAGGTAGCACGAAGGAGGAAAATAAATTTCTGATCTTCATTTTCAGATTCCTTCAATTATTTTTCTATTATCATTTAGGGTTCAACTCCGATGATCCAATGCTGTTGAGAAATCTTTGATGCGTCCCAAAATAATTTCAAGTGACATGAACTAAAGAGAGAATGACACCACAAGATTGGATCAAAACATTATAGACTAATACAATTAATACGGTTTCAGTAAGTTTGCCCGACTTGGTAGTTTTCTTTATGAAATTTTATAAGACCCTATTCAATCATCCTAAAATTTCAGCTATTCGATGAAGGCATAACACTCTAGCCCTCCTCCCCCCAATGTATAAACCAAAATTTGATCTAACGTTAAAGCATAGGAAAAAAAAAGATAATAGGAAAGGCAAATAAACTCTTGGAAAGATTTGAATTCAGGATTTTCTACTTTAGCGTTGTTTAGTATTTAAATACTCTACATTCTTCCCACATGATATTTTAATGACTATGACAAAGGAAGATTATAGAATTTATGTATGAATGCATCGATGGATTATCTATAGAATCTGACATATTATTCAAGCAAGTAGATGTATCACTCTTCTAGAATATAAGAGGTGAAAACAACTAATGAACAGGCTTTTTCCCCTTAAAACTATTAATTGATGATTGCATAAATCAAGGATTAAGATATGGCTGTCACGAAAGAGATCAAAAATCATGATTATCGTTCTATTTTATTCAATCATGAAGTTAGAGAATCCAACTCAAAATTTTAAGAGGATAATTGGAGATAGATCACATGTATATAACAAGCATATAAGCTCCATAGTCAAGCAAAGTATGATATTTCAACATCCCTCTCACATGCAAATCGAATGATAAATGACAAGTGAATCTAATGAAACCGGTGAAGATACATGCAAAATAAACTAAGGCTGACTTATCATATCAATTATAATCGATCAAAAATATGTACAATTAAGGGAAAATATATATTCACAATCAAGATCAAAGTTAAAAAACCTAGTTATCTTTATCAACCTGTCAACTCAAGGTGACAAAGAAGAAACCAATTAGTGTTGTGAGAAAAGATCCAAAAAGGTGATTTGATGTGTTGAAGAGAGAGAGTCGACATATGCAGGTTATGCGGCAATAGGCCGGTGTCTATGCGAATGTGATGAAAATATTAAGAATTGACCTTAAGAAAGGGATATTAGTAATTATTACAAAAATGAAATATACGAGATCACTGAAGGGCTATGGTGGTGGGGTCTTGTGATAGTCTTCCTTCAAGTATAGTCGGTGGTCTTCGCACAACCTGTCCGGTCGGCGGTGGCCGTGAGCACTAGTAAGGTCAGTAAGGTGCCCAAATCCTGAATATAAAAAAAAAAATTACACGAGATCAAGTGTGTTGCACTTGGTGCACTTGGAATTTGCTCAAGATCATCTAGCTCTAATACTTAGATAAGAAATATGTGGAAGAGATAATGTTTTAATTTTTGTATACATATATATTCAAGAGCTGTCGATATGGGTTAGATCAGGTCACAAAAGGGTCACTTAAAGTTTTACAAATGGGTGAAAATGGGTTTAAGATATCTGAACCTAACTTTATATGGGTCTATATGGGTTTACACATAGGCATATTTGACCTCTTTAGTTTACCAGCCCCAACCCATATAGCTAATTTTCTGTCTTCCTTTTGCTCGCTCTTTAACTCACTTAAAAAGAAAACACTGCTTGACAACAGTGCGGAGATGACGCTCGCGCTCGGGGATCTGCAGCTCTTGGGCAAGCTGCATCGGAACGAGCCCGGATGCGTCGTCATGAGCACTACAAGTCCTCCACGGTGCTGGCTTCTAGCTGCTCAACCTGACGAGCTGGCCGCCGATACACTGCGAAGTCGGGCGGTCGAGAGAGAAGCGGATGTAGTGGAGGTTGACGAGCGTCGGGAAGGCAGATCTGTGGAAGAAGGAGGTGAGGGTGGTGGCGGAGGGGTAGGATGCGAAGGTGGAGGAGGAGGACGGCGGAGCGTAAGGCCACCGGAGGGGGAGAGAGAGCGGAGCACCGGGCTGCCGCCGCTGCTGCCGAAGGCCGAAATGAGGCCCCCGATTGTGGGATTGACGTCGACGGGGGACATGATGGAGGAGGCGGGCAAGTATCGACGGCCGAGGAGATGGCTCGGTGGTGACCGGGGAGGTTCTTCGGCGGAGAGAAGTGAGAGGAGAGAGAGACGATCGTGGACTCGCAGTCTGAACCAGTAGAGAGAGAGAGAGAGAGAGAGAGAGAGACAAAGGGAGAGAGGGTCTGCGTGAGCTGGTTTTTGGGAATAATTACTCTGATTTGCATAATTAGCCCCTCGAGCTCAGAGCTCTAGCTTCAGGTCCGTATGGCTGTTCTGCCGATTATCTCTTGACCCCTTTTCCTCTTTTCGCCCAAAAACGCGAGGGCTTCGCTTCGCTGATGTTTTGCGCGGGAGCGTGGAAGGAAGATGCATGGTTCAGCACAATGTCGTTTGTGGAGGTGTCGTTTTGATCGAGGAAGAAGTAGTTTTCGATGGGATATGGAAGCAGTGTGTGCTTTGGGATACTGGGTTCTGTCTGGGGGTTACGTGATTTGGAAGTGGCATTTGGAAATTGTTTGGCTGATGAGATAGTGAAGTTCAACAGTCTAGTGTAGTTTGTACTTTGTTCTACTTTGGACCTACATTGGTAATGCTAATTGATTTAATAAGTAATAAGATGGACCTGAATGTGGTTTGTTCTGTGCTTGAAGTGGTGGTATGTGATTACATTAGGGAGAAGTAATGCGTGGTAATGGTAGCGGAGGGTAGTGGCCTTTATAATGGCATTGTTGCTGGTGGAATGGGTGGTGAAGGAGTTGTGGTTGATGGCAATCTTGGGAAGGCTGATGGTATGGGGTTGATGGACATAGTCTTTATGTGGTGGATGTTTATGATATCATGGATCGGTGAGGTGAGGAATGCCAATTCTCCAATCTTAGCATGCTTTTAATCAGCATAATGCTTAAATGGGCATGTAACTGGAAATGGAGGCTTCTATTTCAATATCACGACTGGAATGTCACCTATCCTTGCCAGGCCGTATGCATTTTTTTATTTGTTTCATTGTTGAATGTATTGGTCTCTTGTTTGTATGCAATATTGCAGTGGCGGCACATTTGGGCATCATTTTCTGGACTAGATATTGAAGTCATTAATAAGATTAGAGAAGCAAGACTAATGGTATTGTCGGTTTCTTTTGGCCAGAACTAGACTAATAGCACTAACCTCATTGGAAGTATCGTGTCTTATCCTATGTAGCTATATGCACCATGATAACTAGTTTTCATCAATCCGTAGGTGCATCCAGAATGAGCTCTGTGACAACTGAAGCAATACATTTGATGAGAAAGATGAGGGTCTTGTATTTGTTGCTGGTGCCACTGGAAAAGTTGGATCACCGACTTTGAGGTTGCTTTCCAGATCTTACACTTCCAATGCGAACTGTTTTATACCTTACTCTGGTTTGATCATGGAGATGGATTCTTCTTTAGGGAGCTTTTGAAATTAGGATATCGAGTCATAGCTGGTGTGCGAAGTGCTGAAAGAGCAGTAGCTCTTGTGCAGGTAGAAGTTTTAATTGATCTGAACTTGCTCTCCATAGCTCGCCAATTTTCTGCTATAATGATTTAGTTAATGACAAACATCTTGCAGAGTGTTAAACAGATGAAGTTTGAGGGGGATGACACCGAGGAGGAGCTTAAATGTAAGAAAATAAAATGTGGAAAGCTGGGATTTATGTTCTGTTTTTTTCTTTCTAATAATTCAAAGTGGAATTTATAGGGGAAAGAAGAGTCCTATAAATCCATCATTGCTTATAAGATACTCTGTGATAACAAATAACAGCTATTTTCTGGTTTTTAGCCTAGCTGTAGAGATGCTTGAAGTTGTGGAATGTGACTTGGAGAAGCCAGATTAGATTAGGCCAGCCTTAGCCAATGCTTCTGTGGTTATATGCTGCATTGGTGCACGACTATAAACCAGTCGGTCTTTCTTTATTCTTTTGCTGTCATGACAGAACTTTGTGTGCAGTAGGACCCTCCCAGCACAAGCCATTTCATAACTCATGTAGTAAGCTAACTAGTTGCTTATATGAAATTGAGGTCATTAAATCTAAGTCACAAAATGGGTATAGAACCCAAATTTTCCATGTCTAAATCTTTATAAGTTTTTTTTTTAATTTTTAATTTTGTATTTAATCATATTTTATTATTTAATTTTCATTTTTAATTTGATGTGAAGTTTTTATTTAAGTAACATAAAGAGCTTAAGGTGGGTTAAAATAAGTGGGTATGGTTTTCCTATAATATTAATGTGATTTCTTATGGGGGTTGGGTTAAGTATGGGTTGAATATGTATCATTAAATTTACATTATATAAAAATGAGTCAAAACGGATTAAATATGTCAATATGGGTCGAACCATTGTCAACTCAACTCGAACCCGACTCAATCCATCCATTTGGCAATCCTAATATACATACATACATGTATATACATAAAGAATAAAACATAATTAGGCTATACACGATGACTATAGAACGTAACATGATATAAATGAACTACAATTAATCAAGGATATGTAGTCATAGTCCAAAAGAAAAAATTGAAATATCTAATCAACCCTAATAGCATTTCCATAGTAGAAAAGATAAATCAAATTGAAGACTTGCTGATTGTTCTTAGTCACCTAGGCAAAACATCTTAAAGTGTTACTTCATTGATTGTGGAAGCATTGTGAATCAGACCAATATGATCGACTATTGGCAGATCTCTCCCAACTGAGATTGCAGGCTGCAGTGGTCCATGTGGGATTCCATCACCTCCTAGCATACGAACCACTGCCGACATGGCTGGTCGATCATCCGGGTCATGTTGAGTGCACAATAGACCGATGCGTATGCATTTTACCACTTCGTCTTCATCACACGACTCTCTAATTATAGGATTGATAAGATCCGACTCTCGACCTTCGGACTCCAAATTCAATGCCTGTCATTCAGCAAAGGAATATAAATAAGGACAGCCATTGGGATGGTGGTTAGGAACATACAAGGGTGCATAGGCTTTCAACCTGCTCTCTGAGGTCAGAAACCATACTCTTTCTCCCGCTTATTATCTCTAGCAAGAGAACTCCAAAACTGAAGGCATCCGATTTTACGGAAGGTTGTCCTCCCGATAAATACTCGGGTGCCATGTATCCACTAACCAGAATTAAGGGATGAAGAGCAATTAGTTAGAAGCAAGAAACAAAGAAAAGTATTTTTCTATATGGAACTTCTGAAATACGAAAGTGCTCATTTTGGTATTATTGAGCTCATCATCAGAGTTCTTTGTTGGCCTAGTGAATCATTGAAATACGTGACGGACATAGAAAGACATTAAATCACTTACTGAGTTCCAGCAATAGTTCTTGTGTTGGCCTCATCTTGATTTCCATGGAGGATTCTTGCCAACCCAAAATCAGATATCTTTGGATTCATCTCACGGTCCAGTAAAATATTACTAGCTTTCAAATCCCTATGGACGATTCTCATGCGAGAATCCACATGCAGATAAAGAAGTCCCCGAGCTATTCCACAAGCGATGTTCATGCGCATATTCCAATCTAGAGATTGCCCCATATCTGGATCTGCCCATGATGAGAGACTCAGATGAAGCTCAACTTTATAAAGCTAAAATTAAGTAGCTAAAAAATTCAATGCAGACCGAAAAGGAAGACATCCAGGCTTTTGTTGGGCATGTATTCATATATCAGAATTTCTTCATCTTCTTCTGTGCACCATCCCAATAACTGGACGAGGTTCCTGTGCTGTAGTTTGCCAGTCACATGGACTTCGTTCTCGAACTCGCGGCGTCCTTGGCGTGAGGTGCTTGAACGCCTCTTAACCGCAATTTCTTTTCCATCCGCCAATGTGCCCTGAAACATCATAAAGTCAGTACGCTATGGAAGATAATGTTATATTATTGGTAAGATATACTGACGAAATAATAGTGGAAAACAATTTTCTTGATGTAATAGTTATTTAATACAAAATATAAAGAATATTATCTTCTTTAGTAGAGAACGATTTTCTTCCTTAGGGCCGGCCTGCTCTTATAAATATTTAAAAAATTACAAATATGTCTAAATGCACCTCACTCTTGACTGAATATTTTTTGGGGTCAAAACCGACCATTTAAATGTGCCTATTTTTGATATAAAAATATATGCCTATTTTTGCAAATTATTTGCATACCTTTAAGCAAAACTCCTCATCGAAAAGGCCAAATCACACGTCCTTGCAAACTCATTTTAGTATGTTGCTTAGGGTTTAGTGGTTTGGTTTTCTAATGGATTTTGGTGATTTGGATAGGTGTGAGAAATTAGGATTTGGGCAAGTTTTTTGGAAAGAATGTCCTTTTCACAAGAAAAATAGACGTTAGAACAATTGATGTGGAGGTGCAAAGTGGCCTAAAAAAAGTAACACTTATGTATGTTTTCGATTTTGTACAAAAGCAGAGGTATATAAGTGGCCATTCATAAATGGTAATGGATGTTATTGGTTTTTCCCTTATATTAGTAATTTAACTTTGATATCTATAATTTATAGATACTAGTAGGACAAATTGAGCTCAAAATTCTAATATAGGAGAGAACAATAGTATAAAACTCGTAGACAAAACAACAAGACAAAACCCTAAAATTATTTTTCATTTATTTTCTAGTTTTATTTTTCTCGCTAGAAATCTTAGAAGTAAAAGAAGGAAGGTTTCTCTGGCGGGCTTGGCCAACTAATGTTGTTTTCCTTAGACAAATTATGTTGCTGAGTCATCCAAGCGCGTTCAGAACTAATAGGTTCACTTAAGATTACTTGAAACAATTATCAGAATTTGGTTTAGAGCTGATTTAAATCAAGAGACAAAAAAGGAAATCTCTTCTCGATAAAGTGGTATGGATAATTAAAATATTTAAATTTAGATGATGCCAAGTAAAATCTCTATCTTTAGAGCTAATTTAGATTAAGAGACAAAAAAGGAAATCTCTTCCCAAAAGAGTAGCATGGATAATGAATATATTTAGATTTTTTTTATTGAGATAACCCTATTGTAAAGCCCTAAAGGCTTGTCCAATTTTGGGTTTTAATATTTTTGAGGATTTTCCAAGTTCTTATAAATTTTTTCCAATTTTCTGGAATTTTTTTATTTTTTATTTTTTAATATTTTTAAATTTTCTGGATTTTCTGAGTTTTTAATGATCTGAATTTTAATTTTTTAATAATTTTCTGAATTTTATAATTTTTTATGAATTTTCTGATTTTCCAAAATTTTAACGATTTTTTAAATTTTTTAAATTTTTATTAATTTTCTATTTTTTTATATTTTCGAATTTTCTGAGTTGTTTTATATTGTTAAGGACTTTTCCAAATTTTTTAACATTTTTAGTATTCTTTTAAGAATTTTTAATGATTATTTATTTTTATTTTTTATTATTTTTATTATTATTAAATTCGGGGAATGGAGTTCGGACTAGATTTACCCGATCAGACCATTAACCCGACCCGAATATCCGGATACGACCCCATCGGTTTAGAACAGAATTTTTTCTGTATTTTCCTTGATTTTCTTATTTTCTCTTTTTCTTTTCTCCTTTTTCTTTTTTTTTCCCTTCTTCTTCGACCTCACGGCGTCTTCTTCCTCGAGCGACCTCCAACCCGAAGCCTTCCTTCGCCTGCAACAACTTCTTTTACCGAACCATCAAAACCCGACCTATCATCTTCCACGTGTCTCGTTTCCGGCACCCCCAGCGCCGCCGAACCCCTACCGACCGTCGGCCACCTACTCCGACCGACGTCCATCATCTCCGGCCGCTCAATCCGGCGACCACAAAATTTAACGAAATAAAAACCTACCGAACCAAAACTTCTAAAGCCAGCAATCCACCAACAAACAAGCAAGCATGAATACATTAGTATGAGGAAGAGTAGCCTTACTAATGTGGCCTCGGACCACTGGCTTCGCCGGCGAGGGGAGAGTATTCCGATGAGGGGATTGGACGTCCGGCGACGGTGTAGACTCAGTGACGACCGATTGTTTCCGAAAAAATAGCATAAAAACCCAACAAAAACACCGGAATCAGACGTGCTTCGACATATACAGATGTAAATATGAACCGATCAAGTTTAAATATGCATTGCTCTTTCGGTCTTCTCTTAGATATTTCATCAAACACATGATGCACGGTTGTCGAGACATGAACTCCTATTCGACCTGGATGCAACTCTCGATCAATATAAAGCATACAGACATTCATATCACAACGTTCTTCATCAAATCAGCCCTATTCTCGGATATTTTGCTTCGCGACTTCACCACTCTAGATCGTTCCTTTCTCGGCCAAAAAATAACGCACCCGGGAGACTCACTTGGTTCAGGAATGAAGCTTTCCTGCAGTCGCGCGGTCACTGGCGAAGTTTCGACGGAGAACGAGCTGCCTTCTTTCTCGTCTAG
The DNA here is from genome assembly GCA_014182895.1 of Angophora floribunda. NCBI lineage: Eukaryota > Viridiplantae > Streptophyta > Magnoliopsida > Myrtales > Myrtaceae > Angophora > Angophora floribunda. The sequence goes on from CM024709.1 coordinate 21,361,803, forward strand.
GGGGGATCGAGCCTAAAAGCCTCCGATCAGCCGTGGACAGAAACGGCGGTCGTGGGTCGGGCAAGATCTTCTCCGGCCAAACGAGAATGACCGGAGACAGAGACGTTCGGCCAAGCTTCGTTCCTCGACGAGCGACACGCCTTCCTTTCTTCCCTCTTTCCTCTCTGATTTTCCTCCCTGGTTTTTCTCCTCAACCGAGCTTCTTCAATGGCCGACGATGCTCTGTTTTATTTTTTATTTTTTTCGTGCTCCCTGATTTTCTCTTGGACAGACCTCTCTCTTTCTCTCTGTTCTCTGTCTTTTAGACGGGGCTCCCTCTCCCAGAAAGATCTCGTCACAACCTGTCACGCCACACTCGGTCACGGACGCGCCCTTTTTCGATCACAGAACTTCCCTCTTTTTCTTAGGCTGATTCCCTTAAAAATCCCAACCTTTATATCTAAATTAGAGCTGTCAAATGAACAGGTCGAGTGATCAATATTTGACTTATTTAATTAATTTTCATGTAATATAAATTTGATGACTCATACCCGATTCAATCCATACCTAACATATTGACTCATATTACCGACACATATTAATAGTTAATTTAATTTAAGAAAATTTACTCATGTCCATTTAATTTACTTTAAACTTTTCACAAATAAATTATTTGAATAAAAATTTCACATTAAATTTATAAAGTAAATTAAATAAAAAAATTAGTAAATTAAATAAAAAATGTGAATATCTTTAAATTGAAATATATTTTGGAAAATAATTTTAAAAAATCGAATTTTAAATTATTTTTTAAAATTTAAAAAATTTTCTTAATTTTCTTAATTTTCTTTCCTTTCTCTTTTCTTTCTTCTTTCTTCCTCTTCCCCCTTTTCCTCCACTAGCACCACCCGACAACGACCACCCAAGATGCAGGCCAACGAACTCGAGGCTCGGTCAATCCAAGCAAGTAGGTGACCTTGAGCTCGCTAGCGTTGGCTGAGCTTTGTTGTAGCACCGGAGGGCGGCGAGCTCAGGGCTCACCTGCTCAGACCCAAGCGAGCCAGAGCTCAGCCAAGGCCAACGAGCTCATGGCTCACCTACCTAGATCTAGGCCAAGCTTCGCCCAGTAAGCTTGAATTCGAGCCATGTTTCAATCGACAACCTCAAAGATTGCCTGCCCAAATCAAGGCGAGCCAGAGCTTGGCCAAGGCTAGCGAGCTTGCGGCTCACTTGCCTAGAGCCTGATCGAGCTTTGGCAAACGACGGCAAGCTCGAGATCAACAATGGTGATGACAACATGGAGGCGGGATCGGCAACGGAGGTCAGTGATGCAGGGGATGGAAGAAGAGAGAGAGAGGGAGAGTCTTGGACCATGGGTTCAGAGTGGGTTATTAGGGAATCCACTTATTTGATCCACATTAAGACTTATTTTTATTTTTGCCTAACATTTTAAGATCCATATGTGACCCATGTTTAAGTTTTACTTGACCCATATTTGACCTGTTTAACTAAAAGTGAGTCATAATATGTGTTTTATCACTCATTTTGATACATCTAGATATAATCCCAATTATATCTTGAATCTTTTTTTATCTTATAAAAAACCTCAAGTTTGAGGTCTAGCACCATATCTACCCTAATTTTTTTAATCTTAAAAAAAACCCAAAACTTTAAATTTATTCTTAAATTTGCCTCCAACATATTTTCTCAGAAAAACCCCAAATCTTTAGATTCAATCCCAAATCTATCACAATATTTTATTGTCAAAAAGAAAATTATCAATTTTTACTCTAATTCTAAATTTTCCCTTGTTAACCCTCTTTCCAAAAGTCGTGATTAGCCATTCCTAATTTTTATATCCTAGAATAGTTTTAGTTTGAAGATAATTTTCCATGCTGCCTTGTTGATGTGTATTTATTTTTGATATGGAAATGTCACGTTAAGTTGAGACTAGACCACATGATAGAGTTGAGAATATATTAAAAATTTGTAATTTTTTTTAGACAAAACTAAATTTGTGGCAAATTTGGAGCTGGACTTAAAGTTTATGGTTTATTTTGAGATAAAAGAAAAGTTCGGGATATTTGGGACTGAACCTAAAGTTTGAGATTTTTTCCTGAGATAAAAAAAAAAGTTCGAAGTAGATTTAGAATTAGATCTAATGTTTAAGATTTTTAAGGCAATTGGCCCCTCCTCTTTTATACGGTCACAAACGCGCGCGCCCACAAGAAGAAGAAAGAAGGAAATGGGCTGGGCCACCGATTTTCCCTTCTCTTGGGCTTAAATCGGCCTTGAGAACTTAAGAGAAATGGGCTAGGGGAAAGAAGGGATGGCCGCGTGGGCTTGGCAGGCCCGAAATTTGCTAAAGAGACTGAGGTCATATCCTTTTATATATTACTTTTTATGTATTTTTTCCTTTTATCTCTTTATATTATTTTTTTATTTTTACAAAATAAATGAATACTTAAAACGTCAATGAAAATTCGGGTGTCAACAGCTATTTTGACCTAATATGATTGGTCTGGAATAGTAATTTTCCTCTATATGACTTAACATGATTAATAGACCCGACTAACAAATAGGTTAAACTAAATTAATTAGCCTGCCAGGTAGGCCTAGACAGCTTCAATTAGTGGGTGGGCCAAGGCTGGGCAACAGCCTTGAGGCCTAACCCGTTCCTCTCTTGCACTTACTAAAAAAAAATTACAAAATAAGTTTAATTATGGTAAAATACCTAAAGAATACCTCACTTTTGACCTAATAATCATCTTCATACCTACCATTATTTTCGGAATTACCATTTACGTACCTCCAAGTAAAATCCACATTGAAAAGACCAAATTGCCCCTTCTTGCAAATTCATTTAGCATCTTCCTTATAATTTAAGTGGTTTGGTTCTTAAGTGGTTTTAAATGATATGAGCGGATGTAAGAAATTACAATTTGCAACATGTTGAATTGAGAATAATTTTCTCGCAAATAGAGACGTAAAGATTTTGTTGTGAACGTGAAAACTAGTCTCTAAAATGTAAAACTCAAGAATGTTTTTGGGATAAGCAATCCTTAGATGAAATGTGTGGCATATTTGCGGTTTTTTTTCTCTTTTATTAATAATTTTGCTTGGACATTTAGAATCAGTGGACGCTAGTAAGATCAAATAAGTCCAAAAATTCTAAATAGGAGAAGATATAGTATAACACTCATAGGTAAAGTAATAAAATAAAACGACTCAAAATCCTAAGCTATTTTTCATTTTTTCATTGCTTAAAACTATAAAAATAAGAATGGGCTCAATAAGCGAGCTTAGCCTGCTCATGTTTTTCCCTTGGGCGGGCCTAGCAAGATCTCAAGAAGTTCGAACCCGACCCGACCCAAACTTACCTACACTCGCCCAATAAACAGGTCTAGTGAGTCATCCACACACATTGCTTGATGATACCGCTTAATATTATAAAATTATTTCTATTTCCTTGATTAAATCAAGTAGAAATGAAGCACTTCAATTATGATTTTTTGTGTCCACAACGCAATTGCACGCATACTTATTTTTTGTTTACCAATCCCAACAACATTTCGACAGTGAAAAGTAGCAGTTGATAGTGATTTTCACTTGTGAGTAGCAAATTATGAAAAAATGAGTAATATCACAAAAAATCATAAACTAATATCGATAACAAATTTACCTCAAATTAAAAATTTTACAACCAAAAACCTCAAACTGGTATACATATGACAAATTTATCCTATGTTAGTTTCTGTCAAATTTTATTATCAAATTATTGAATTGAATAACACGTGACAGTAATGTGAGATTTTACTCTTCGTTTGTCACAATTGTATCAATTTTGTATTTTTTTGTTATATTAATCTAATTTAACAAGTGGTATATTTATCATAAATGTATTAGTTTTGGATAAATTTGTTATAAGTCTACTAATTTGAGGTTTTTTGTGGTAATATAGGATAAATTTGTCACATGTATATCAGTTTGTGATATATTTATCATAAGTGTCTTAATTTGAGATTTTTTTGTGGTATTAACCATAACAACTAGCCAATGAATTCAATTATTTGAAATTGATTGAGAGACAAGGAAAAAAGAAAAAAGAAAAAAGAAATCTCTTCCTAAAAGGGTAGCATGGATAATGGATATAGTTAGCTTTAGATGATGCAAAGCGCATAAAAAATAGCACGAAAGGTGACGACGATTTCTGGGATACTCTTGGAGGAAAATATCATATTCATTCACTTGAATAGGACAATATTATACATGACAAACATGTAACATAAACTAGTAATGAAAAATAAGATATATGCACATGATGCTGATGGCCAATTGATTGATTAGATCGCATTGTTATCATAAAGTGGTATATCCATCACATAAAATATATATAGTTTTTGGACTATAATCAAAATAAAAACACTTCGCGAGGAACGTGCTCGTAGCCAAAACTAAGGTACAGATTACTTTTTCTAAATTTTTTTCCCTAAACGCAAACGGCCCCCGAGTTTTGACCTTTTCATCACCCAAATAATCTGCACAGTACATCACTGGCCAATGACTTCCTGCGCAATCTCCACGTGTCAAATCCAAGAAAAAACAAATATAATCCAAGAGAGCATCATCATCTGCCTCGCACACCTTAACACACAAAGCTCACCCTCGCCACCAGCCATGAGAACATCATCGCTCCCCTCTCCCATTCGCCGCTCTTCCCCAAACACATCACCACTACAACCACCACGCCACCACCACCACCACCACCACCGCAGCTGCCATCTTCCGGCTCCACCTCCACCACAACCCAACTGGCCACAGAGCATTCCCTAGAGTCTCCTCCACAAGCACCCCCCCTCTACACCCCGACAACCCCGCGCATCTCCCTTCCCTTCGATGAGAAGATCCTCTACGTCAAGATCCTGAGTGTCCAAAAGAAATGAACAATGTCTAAGGTGATGAAGATGAAAATATTCGTCGACATGCCAAGCCCAAAAAAAAAAACTTATCGAGTTTTTGGTCGCCTTTGGTGCCTATTTGGCCTAAAAATTGACCTTAAACGGCTAATCCTTTTGTCGCCTTTGAGCGTGACAATTTTATTTTTCCGTCTTTGGTTTTCAAATATAATAAACATTATTGTTTGTAAATTTGTCATGATTGGTACCCAAGGCAATTGAAAAAAAATAAAATTAGCGGCTTAGGTATCTTTTTTCCGTTGCCTTAAAGGCAACCAAAAAAATTGTCATATGCATTGACATGGAGAATTTTTTAATAATGTTTTGATTATTTTTCAATTTTTAATTTCAATTTTTTCGTTTCTTTTCTTTCTTTTTCTATAGATCGTCTTTAGCCTCTAGAATATAAATCATCTTCAACCTCTCGATCATCTTACTGTTTCATTATCTTCAATCTTTGGATCATCCATGGTTGGTCACTGTCGCATGCTTAAAGCCACCATCAGACCCCGCAGCCTCGCCTCAACCTCACAACCTTTGGTGAGTGCCAAAGGGCTAGGCAAAGCTCACCCGACCTCACTAGCCCTTGCCTATGGCTGGTTGCCAAGATCTAGTGATTAGCTAGAAGAAGAAGGGGGAAGAAAAAGAAGAAAGAGAAGAATATAAGAAAAAATAAATAAATAATTCTAAGAATATTAAAATATTATTTAAAATTGTCCATGTCAGCATTGTCCACATGGCTTAGGACAGCCCATGTTTATGTCAGTGATTTACAATCAAAATTGATCAGATGGACTAAATTGACATAAATACAAAAGATTTAGGACTCAATTGGCCCCCCCAAAAAAAGTTTATGACTAAATTGGCACAATTGCAATATTTATGACTTTTTTGGTAATTTTCTATTCAAAATTTTAAGTTGACGAAAAAAAATTGTCATCTTACTCAGTTTTTGTAGTAGTTTTGAGATTGTTATACAAATGCATTCTTAATTTTACTTTTGTTTGTGCCTAATTCTAATAGTCAGAGGAGATGTGCAGTATAATTGGATAATTTGAATATGATGTAGCTGCTGAGATGGGTCTGTCCTTTTTCTAAGATTCTTTTTTCCCTCTTCATTTAGCTAAGAGAAAGTATTATAACCCTCAATATTACCCATCGGCAATCCTCTAGTTTACAAATTATAAGCTTTACTTGTGAGCATTAAATCAAATGTATGAATATAAAAAAAATTAATAATGCTCTCTTTTCGACAAAAAATGGAAAATGTTAAGGCTTACTTGACATTCAAGGATTATCTAGATGATTGTTACTTGCTAGAAACATTCTTCTAATTTGTCTCATACAAAGCTACTAAATTACATCCAAACGAGACAAACCAACCCATTCGAGAAAAAGGTAGCAGGAAGGAGGAAAATAAATTTCTGATCTTCATTTTCAGATTCCTTCAATTATTTTTCTATTATCATTTAGGGTTCAACTCCGATGATCAAATGCTGTTGAGAAATCTTTGATGAGTCCCAAAATAATTTCAAGTGACATGAACTAAAGAGAGAATGACACCACAAGATTGGATCAAAACATTATAGACTAATACATTTAATACGGTTTCAGTAAGTTTGCCCGGCTTGGTAGTTCTCTTTATAAAATTTTATGAGACCCTATTCAATTATTCTAAAATTTAAGCTATTCGATGAAGGCATGATTTGATACATAAACACTCTAGCCCTCCTCCCCCCCCAATGTATAAACCAAACTTTGATCTAACGTTAAAGTATAGGAAAAAAAAAACATAATAGGAAAGGCAAATAAACTTTAGGAAAGATTTAAATTCAGGATTTTCTATTTTGCCGTTGTTTAGTATTTAAATACTCTACATTCTTCCCACATGATATTTTAATGAATATGACAAAGGAAGATTATAGAATTTATGTATGAATGCATCGATGGATTATCTACAAAATCTGACATATTATTCAAGCAAGTAGATGTATCGCTCTTCTAGAATATAAGAGGTGAAAGACGACTAATGAACATGCTTTTTCTCCTTAAAACTATTAATTGATGATTGCATAAATCAAGGATCAAGATATGGCTGTCACGAAAGAGATCAAAAATCATGATTATCGTTCTATTTTATTAAATCACGAAGTTAGAGAATCCAACTCAAAATTTTAAGAGGATAATTGGAGATAGATCACATGTATATAACAAGCATATAAGCTCCATAGTCAAGCAAAGTATGATATTTCAACATCCCTCTCACATGCAAATCGAATGAGAAATGACAAGTGAATCTAATGAAACGGGTGAAGATACATGCAAAATAAACTAAGGCTGACTTATGATATCAATTATAATCAATCAAAACTATGTACAATTAAGGGAAAATATATATTCACAATCAAGATCAAAGTTAAAAAACCTAGTTATATTTATCAACCTCTCAAACTCAATGTGACAAAGAAGAAACCAAATAGTGTTGTGAGAAAAGATCCAGAAAGGTGATTTGATGTGTTGAAGAGAGAGAGTTGACATATGCAGGTTACGCAGCAATAGGCCGGTGTCTATGCGAATGTGATGAAAATATTAAGAATCGACCTTAAGAAAGGGATATTGGTAATTATTACCAAAATGAATTATACCAGATCACTAGGGGGCCATGATGGTAGGGTCCTATGCTAGTCTCTCTCTAGGTATAGTCGGTGGTCTCTGTATGGCCTGTCGGGCCGGCAGTGGCCGTGAGCACCAATAAGGTGTGCTACGCCGGATCCTGAATATAAAAAATAAAAAAATTATATGAGATCAGGTGTGTTGCACTTGGTGCACTCGAAATTTGCTCAAGATCATCTAGCTCTAATACTTAGATAAGAAATATGTGGAGGAGATAGTGTTTTAATTTCTGTATACATATATATACAAGAGCTGTTGATATGGGTTAGAAACCCAGTTTTTGAGTCACTTTTAGGGGATCGGGTGGCAAAAGGGTTACTTAAAGTTTTACAAATGGGTGAAAATGGGTTTAAGATATCTGAGCCTAAATTTATATGCTTAATATTAGATTTCTAATGCAATGAATATGTCAAAATACACCTTTTGTAAATTTATTCCAATTTCAAATATATATCTCGGGAACGTTGTCCCCCTTGTTCTTATCAATGGGCAATTAGATTCATCCATGCTATCTTTACCATTCTATAAGCCTGTCAAGAGCCACTTTTTATATAGGAGCTCTAGCCTAGCGAACACTCATCTTGTCAAATTAGGTTGTTATACATTCCATGACCCTAGCCCCAAGACATAAACATCTTTCAAAGAGACACCCACACTGAAAAGGGCCGAGCACTGCGTAGATTTGCAACAAATCTGGGAAAAGATCGCATTGTCTAATGAATATCACGTTGATGTAATTATCAGGTTGCTATAACTTTGCCCAGAAAATGTATTTTGTCTCCTGGATATTCTATCAAACAAGTAGAATGCATCACCAACTTGAATTAAAAGAACACACACAATCGAAGTCAACTCTTCTCTCTACCATATGATTCGACGAGCAATACCCCGAGAATCTCGAGCATATAGCACAAAATGTTCACTTTCTCAGAAGACAGACATGGGGACGTGCAGTTCTCTTATTGGAACTATCTATTGGGAAGGGAGAAGGGCATCGGCGAGCGTGAGAAAGGTGGAGACGCGGTTAGAGGCATGGGGTCTGAGAATGCGCCCGCGGAGGGCGAGGAAGGATTGTCGGCTCGGTGGGTAACGAGAGATGGCCATTTGAGGGCACGAAAGATCACGATGTCGAACAAGATCAAGGTGTCAAGGTGTTGTTTCGCACCATAAACACCTTGAGTTGCTCAAGATCTGCGCTTTCCCGTGTGTATATTTTGTCTTCACCTGCGATTGAAGACGACGGAGGCCACGATCACAAAGATCTGCGCTTTCCCGGTGAGGAACGCATGACCCACACCGGTGGCTAGGCGCCATCGCCGTCACCACTGCAATCTCCCCCATTCGCATGATGTTGTGTGTGTTGGTGTTTGTTCTGGTTTTTCTCTTTTCTTTGTTTTGCCTATGTTTTAGTCCATGTCATCATACTGGCCACAAAATATATATATATCACGGATATTCATAGCCCACATTTAATAGGAGGAAAGGAAAAAAAAATCAGAAAAATTATAAGACACAAAACGCTGTCTTTATCCATCGTAAATTGTTCATTGTCTCGTGTAAGGCCATTGGCGATAATTGAACTGCCACATAAGTGATGAAATCAGTCAAAGGAACTATATTTAAAAATTATCCAAAAATTTAAAGCTAAATTAATAAAATTGAAAAGTTGAGAATTAAATTACATGAAAATTGATTTAGTAATTTCCCATTACATTCGAACAGGACAAGCTAATCCCATCATGAGGAGTAGGAAGCATGAAGGAGGAGTAAAAATTTTGATCGCTATCTTCAAATGACTTCAATTATTTCTCCTTTATCGTATAGTGTTCGACTCCATAAGATCAAATGTTGTTTAATTCTGCAATTAGATTACAGAAAAATGGTTCATTAATCCCAATATGATAGTAAGCGACATTCAAGAGAGAATGACAACAGAAGGTCCAATCAAAATACTACGTACTTATACATCAAATAGGTTCCTAGTAAGTCTGCCCTAACTCTGTAGCACTCTTGTTAAATTTTATGAGATTATGGTCAACTTTTCTAAAACCTTAAGCGTATTTGATGAAGGCATGATTCAACATTTGAATACTCTCACACTCATGTGTATGCTGACTATTAGTTCAAGACTAAAGTGTAGAAATACCTAATTGAAGAGACAAAGAGAAACCTAAAAAGATTTGAATGTGAGAACTCCAGTTCAGGCGTTGTTAAATATCTAAATACTCTAACACTCTTCACGGATTAGATTTCGACAAATATACTCAAGGTAGATTATAGAATTTGTATATGTATATTTCTTTTATGTATATCAATGGAGTACTTATAGAATTGGATATTGATACATGACTCGAGTGATGGAACATAAGTGGTGAAAATGATGACTGATAAACAGGCTTTTTACCCTTTATCAATTGATGATTGTAATTCAAGGAGAACCAAGTGTGATTATTTCAAATGTATTTAGTATTACACATGGAACGATCACAGGGTGGATCGTCAATAAGAGATGACAGTCAAAATGCTAAAGAGATCACATCGTAATTATCATTTTACTTTATTAAATTCCGAATCATTTCCATTGTATAAAAGAGAAATCGATTGAAGACGAGCTGATGATACTTGGTCACCGAGGAGAAACATCTGAAAGGGTTACTTCATTAATAGTGGAAGTTTTGTGAATCACACTGATAGGATTGAGTGTTCTCACGTCTCTCCCAACTGAGAATGCAGGCAACGATGGTCGGGTAAGTGGGATAGTATAAGCTCCTAGCATATGAACCACGAGCGACATGGTTGGTCGATCTACTGGTTTATCTTGAACGCACAATAGACCGATGTGTATGCATTTTAGCACTTGAACTCCATCACATGACTCTTTGATTGACGGATCAGTAAGTTCCAGCCCTTGACCTTTGGACCACAACTTCCATGCCTGCCATTTTGAAAGGGAAGTAAGCAAGGACAACTGCACGAAATTCTCGGATTTCATATTAAAAAAGAGTGGTGACTAGGAACATACAAAGGTGAGAAGGCTTTCACCATGTGACTAGGAACATACAAAGGTGAGAAGGCTTTCACCATGCTCTCAGAGATGAAAACCATTATTCTTTCGCCCGCTTATCATCTCTAGCAAGAGAACTCCAAAACTGAAGACATCCGATTTAACAGAAAAGAGTCCTTCCATCGCATATTCCGGGGCCATGTATCCACTGACCAGAATTATGTGATGAAGTGCAATTTCTTGGAAGTAAGAAACAATTAAAAGTAATTTTCTATATGAAACTTCTGAAATATGAATATGCTCATTTTGATGCTATTGAGGTGATCATTAGAGCTCTTTGTTGGCCTAGTGAATCATTCAAACATAATAGATGTAGAAAGATATTAAAGAACTTACTAGGTTCCAACAACCCTATCGTGTTGGCCTCGTCTTGATTTCTACCAAAGATCCTTGCCATTCCAAAATCAGAAATCTTTGGATTCATCTCGCCATCTAGTAAAATATTACTAGCTTTCAGATCCCTATGGATAATTCTTAGGCGAGAATCCTCATGTAGATATAGAAGCCCCCGAGCTATTCCGAAGGTGATGTTCATGCGCATCTTCCAGTCTAAAGATTGCCCCATAGTTGAATTTGTCGACCATGAGAGACTCAGATGAACCTCAACTCTATAAAACTAAAATTAACTAGCTAAAAATTCATTGCATCCGCTAAAGCTCATACCAAAAAGGAAGACATCTAGGCTTTTGTTGGGCATGTATTCATATATCAAGAGTTTTTCATGTTCTTCCAAGCAACATCCCAATAATCGAACAAGGTTCCTGTGTTGTAGTCTAGCAATCAAGATGGCTTCGTTCTTAAACTCAATAAGTCCTTGGCCTGAGGTTCTTGAAAGCCTTTTAACTGCAATTTCTTTTCCATCTGCCAATGTGCCCTGAAACAGGGTAATGTCAGTAGTGAAATCCCTATATGAGAATTACTAATGATAACAACATTCAAATCAGTTCATGCTACGGATAATGACTGTCAATTTTCCCAATTTCCCCATAAACAGGCGTTGAGTCACTTAAATGCATACCTTGTACACAGGGCCAAACCTGCCTTCCCCTAGTTTACATTCATGGGAGAAGTTTTGTGTGGCCGCACGTATAATGTCTAATCGTATCAGAGATCATACTTGAGAAGCCACCGGCTTTTCTCCACGAGCGTTTTCCTTTGAAAACTCTCCTCCGATTTCTTGTCTCAGATGAAGCAACTGAACCTCTTGGCTGTTTTCCTCCTCTAAGAGTCCAAGAGCTCACTCTCATAAGGTAAAGGTTAGAAGATGGTCATTCCAATAGCAAGCAAGATGAATTCACTTATACCTTTCTTCAATCTCTTTTTCCTCTTTAAAAAAATACACGAACCCATGATGATTATTAGTAACCCTGATCCAACGACTGAGCTAACTATTGCGATCCATGGATTTCCTTTGACCCGTGTCAAGAAAGGGAAATTTCTTGCATCTAAATATACCACAAATCCGAAGACTTTCTTTTCACCTAGTCATTGAAAGCAAGGGATTATGATCATAGTTTAGATCGTAAAAGCAAGTCAAGTGCAACATGATACACAAAACAGCATATATTGAGAATTAGAAGCAATGGAATGATACCACTATATGCTTACCATGACAAATTGAGTGCACATTTTGTTAATTATATGGCTCATACCTTTACTGTTAGACTCAGTGTTGGTTTTGTTAGTTGCTGAAGTGACTGGTGCTTGTCCTATAGGCTCCTCGTCAAAATTCATTTGGTACCGTGCATTACAACTTGGTTGAAGAATACTCCCACCTCCCCTTTTAAGATCAAGAATGGTGGGAAACTCTTTGATAGCAGAAAGCAAGCAACTCTTACAAGCTGACTTCAATATGTCGGGGGTGCACTGTGCAAGCTCATGTAGAGTCACTGAACTTGAGACATTAAAGTTTTTGATTGCATCTAAGCTTTCTGAGGAGATCGCCAAGTCTGTGACATTTCTAGCCAAATCCGTCACTTTTGTGGCCAAGTCCTCATTATCGAAAGTTTGCTCCACAATCCTGCTGAAGGCTGAACCGCCCATAGGGTTGGCAACGAAAATAATCGGTGTTGTCTCCATGATAGAGAAGAATGATCTGTTAGCGTAGTGCACAAGACACTCGTCGTACCATATGGTTGCCTCTTTCTGTCCTGGACATCTTTCTATGAGGCTGCTGCTAGCTTCACGGATGCAAGACAGACAGAGATTGGCAGCAACATCCCCTCTAAAGAGACATAGAGAAGTTGCATTAGTAGTCACTTAAATCTAGATAGTAATTTTTCGGTTGGCATTGGATAACCGTAATTTGTAGAGGATTTCAATTAAGACCAATATATCAGGTCCATTATAAATCCTAGTTCCAAGTGAGCCGATTCCAAAGACTATAATGATTGATTTGGAAGGTATCCCTCAAAATTTGAAATTTTTGGTATCTTCCGCTTTTGACTTACCTGCAGAGGAAGAGGCCATAGACTCTGTCTGGATCTTCACCTTCCGTCGTGTTGTAGAAACCGTAAATGGGTCGTTTGTTGTCACCAGCGTAGTCGCCCCTGGAGAGGAGGCAGTTGAGGTTGTCCTGATACCTGCTGGGAGAAGCGTAGTCGCCCCTATCTGCGCACCGCTCCTGAACATATGTCGGTCCATCAACAGGAGTGCCTGGGATGAAGAGGATCAGGCATGAGAGCCAGAAAGCGAAGGAAATATTTCTTGGTGAATCGACAGTCTTTTTTCTTGAGCTTGGAAAGAACGCAAGTACAGTAAAAAGCAAATTAAGTGCAATATGATACACAAAACAGCTTATATTGAGAATTAGAAGCAATGGAATGATACCATTATAGCTTACCATAACAAATTGAGTGCCCAATTTGAGTATTAGATAACTCATACCTTCAGGAGGTGCCGGTGCTTGTCCTCTAGGTTCCTCATCAATATACATTTCATACCGTACATTGCAGCTTGGCTGAAAAATTCTCGCACCTCCCTTTTTAAAAGTAAGAACGTTGGGAAACTTTTTGATAGCAGAAAGCAAGCAACTCTTACAGGCTGACTTTGATACGTCGAGGGTGCACTGTGCACGCTCATGCAGGGTCACTGAACTTGAGACATTAACATTTTTGGTCGCATATAAGCTTTCTGAGGAGATTGCCAAGTCCGTGACATTTCTTGCCAAATCCATCACTTCCGTCGCAAAGTCCTCGCTGTCAAAAGTTTGCTTCACAATCCAGTTGAAGGTAGCTGAAACGTTCGTAGGGTTGACAAGGAATTTAACTGGTGCTGTCTCCATGATAGAGAAGAATGATCTGTTGGAGTAGCGCACGAGACACTCGTCATACCATATGATTGCCTCTTTCTGTCCTAGACATCTTTCCTTGATGGTCCTGGTAGCTAAAAGGATGCAAGACTGACAGAGATAGGCGGCAACATCCCCTTTAAAGAGGAAGAGTAAAGTTGCATTAGTAGTCACTTAAATTTAGATAGCAATTTTTCGGTTGGCATTGGTTCACCGCACTTTGTAGAGGATTTCAATTAAGAACAATATATCAGGTCCATTATAAATCCTAGTTCCAAGTGACTCGATTCCAAAGATTGTAATGATTGATTTGGAAGGTATTACTCAAAAGTATAAATTTTTGGTATCTTTCGTATGTGATTTACCTGCAGAGGAAGAGACCATAAACTTTGTCCGGGTCTTCACCTTCCGTTGTGTTGTAGAAACCGTGTTTGTTGTCAGCAGCGTTGTCGCCCCTAGAGAGGAGGCGGCTGAGGTTGTCCTGAAACTTGCTATCAACAGCGTAGTCCCCCCCATCTGCGCACCACTCCTGAAAATTTATCTGTGCACCGACAGGAGTGCCTGGGATGAAGAGGATCAGGCATGAAAGCCAGAAAGCAAAGGAAATATTTCTTGGTGCAGAGATAGCCTTTTTTTCTTGAACTTGGAAAGAACGCAAGCCCAGTAAGAGTAATTCAAAGACGGCCATGGACTTTTTTTCAACTCAAGAGGAGTAAGATGATAAGCAACTTCTGGAGGACGATGTAAAGAAATTGATCAAGAACCTAGTTCTGCAGCTGCTCTCCCTGATTCCGGGGTTAATAAAGACGAATTAACCCAATTTCCACTTACCGCGTTGAAGGAATAAGGGTCCACTTGTGCGGAATTCAAAAACCCAATGGGCCAACCCTCCCCTCCTTAACCATGGTTAAATCCCCCCCTCTCTAGAGAGACTTTACGTGGAAGCAAAGACTCTAATCTAAAGGTTAGTTGCACAAAGCATATAGTTTTTGAAGGATTTCCATGAAGTAGTTGGCATGTCAAGATCTAACGAGGAAGAAGAATATTCAACTATAGAACGATCCAAGAGATGTAGAGCCGTATCCTTAGTTCATGATGATGAGGAAAATACCTCTACTTGCTCTAAAAAATCGAAAAGATGCACTTCTACTGTATGGTCTGAATTTGAAAAATTCACAGATGAGGATGGCAAGGAAAAGGCCAAGTGTAAGTGGTGTGAATCAACTTGTATGGCTGGTCATAGGACAAAAAATTTGTTGCGTCATTTACATACTTGTCCCAAATGAGAGGCCAATATTGATGATTCAATAGAACGATTTGATCAAGCCGTGTTTAGAAGTAAGCTAGCAAAAGCGATAATCAAACACAATTACACCTATTCTTTTGTAGAGCATGAGGCCATTAGAGAGTTGCTTAGTTATCTTAATCCCAATGTGAAGCACATCTCAAGAAATACAGCAAGAAATGATGTGGTAAAAGTTTATGAGAAAGAGAAGAAAAATTTGAAATCAAATGTTGTCTCACTTTCTAGCAGAATATGTTTAACTTCTGACTTGTGGACTTCTGTGACAACTGATCATTATATGATCATCACTGGCCATTACATTGATGAAAATTGGCAATTACATGCAAAGGTTTTGTGCTTCTCTTACGTGCCACCTCCATACAGTGGTGCCATTTTATTGGAAAAATTGTTGACTTTATTGAGAGAGTGGGGTATTGAGAGGAAAATTTTCAGTATTACATTGGATAATGCATCATACAATGACAGTATGGTTGATATTTGGAGAAGTACACCTTCTTTGTGATCTTCTTTGTTGTGTGATGGACAGTTTTTTCATGTACATTGTGGTGCACATATACTGAATCTTATTGTACAAGAAGGTCTGAAGGTGATTGATAAATCATAACAAAATATTAGGGAATCTATCAAATATGTGAGAGCTACACAAGGGAGGAGAGCAAAATTTGTTAAGTGTATATCACAATCTTGTTTGAAGATGGGTAAAAAGGTACGTCAAGATGTAGCTACTAGATGGAACTCTATGTACCTAATGCTTGAAGGTGCATTGGTCTTTGAACAAGCATTTTCTCATTTGATATTGATTGATTGTAACTTTCTCACATGTCCATCACTTGAGGATTGGGATAGAGCCAAGAAAATTGCATTCTTGTTACAACATTTCCATGATATTTCTACTCTCTTCTCTAGAGTTAGATATCCCACGGCAAATTTATATTTTTATGGAGTATGGCAAATTCAGCTTTGTTTGATAAAGGTGAGGAATAGCGATGATGTAGCTATTAGATCTATGGCTATGGCAATGCTAACAAAGTTTGAAAAATATTGGAAGTGCTATAGTGTTATCTTGTCTTTTGCGGTTATATTAGATCCTCGCTATAAGTTACACTTGTTAGAATTTTGCTATTCAAAGTTGGAGATGGATGATCATGTGGGATATGTACGGAGCATTCGAGAAAAGCTTTATATGCTTTTTGATGAATATGTGATCTCTACGTCGAGAAATGATCGCTTTACATCTTCAACTAGTCGAGGGAACATTTCAGTTGAGGACATTGTCGAAAATATCGGGGACAATCTTGATGAGTATGATGCATTTGAGAGTAAACACTTTGGCTCGCAATCTACAAAGTCACAATTGGATTTGTATTTAGAGGAGAATAGGGTTGATAGAAAAAAATTTCCAGATCTTAATATCCTTGATTATGGAAAGCTCATTCACATCGGTATCCCGAATTGTCTCTCATGGCACGTAATATATTGAGCATTCCTATCATTATTGTTGCCTCATAGTCAGCTTTTAGCATAGGAGGACGCATCCTAAATAAATATCATAGTTCCCTTTCCCCTAAAAATGTAGAGGCTGAGTTGTGCACCAAAGATTGGTTATTTGGAGTTCCGCCTAAGGAAGATTTTGATGATGAGTCTCTTATAGTCGACTTTCAAGACTATTTGCATTAGGTACTTTCTTTGATCTATTCTCCTGGTTTACTCACATGTTTACTCAAGTGATTTAATGCACTTGATTGTTTAGGGTTTGTGTGTAAGTGTGTGTTTGCTGCTTCTGCTAATGGTTGTTGCTGTTTTTTGCTAAGTCATGGGGTGTTAACTTTGTAAATAACAGAATTCAATTATCTAGAGAAGCAACTGTCATTTCTAGCTAATTCATCTTCTTCGGGCA
Organism: Angophora floribunda; assembly: GCA_014182895.1. NCBI lineage: Eukaryota > Viridiplantae > Streptophyta > Magnoliopsida > Myrtales > Myrtaceae > Angophora > Angophora floribunda. The sequence continues at coordinate 21,378,966 of CM024709.1, forward strand.
AAATGGTTGTTGCTGGTTTTGCGTTGTAATTGGAATTCTTGACTACCAAAAGGTCACATTGGTTGAGCTCACGGAAGCTTTAATATTAATAGATTTGTTTTTTTGTTTTTTTTTAGGCGGAGCAAGAAACGGATGAGGTTTATGCACAGATTACTCTAATTCCAATGGGAAATGTAAGGTTCCATGTTCTTAGATGTTTTCCTTAAGGTGGTGATTATTGTGATTGACTCAAATAATTTGGGGATGTTATCTCTTATTTAGCATACAGAGCCTACCACTCCTTATCCATGCTCTCCAGAACTAGGAGTTAGTTGCCAAGGATCTTCATGGATATGAATGGAAATTTAAGCATATTTTCAAAGGTGTGTAGTTCACTCAATCCTTTTCCATGTGGAGTAACATTTGCTCTTATGTTTCATACTGAATGGATTGATACTAAAAGGCGTCACTTGTGCTTTTCTTTTGGCTTGAAACTTGATAGATCAACCACGAAGGCATTTGCTTACAACAGGATGGAGTACGTTTGTCACATCGAAGAGATTGGTTGCTGGTGACTTGTTCATGTTCTTAAGGTGTTTCAGCTTGTGATTTTCTGTTTAGACACTAGTTTCCTTGCCTTATCTGGGAACCTTTTTGCTTTTTTCCCCCCGGAAGTTAAAGATCATTTTGTGATGTGGTAGGGGGGACAATGGTGAATTGCATGTTGGAGTGAAACGAGTTGCTTGTCAGCAAAGCAGTCAGCAAAGCAGTATGCCTTCCTCAGTGATTTCAAGTCAAAGCATGCACCTTAGAGTTCTTGCAACGGCCTCTCATGCTGTCTCGACTCAAACTCTATTTGTAGTTTATTACAAGCCAAGGTTTGATATGCCAAATTAATGTCCTTTTTCACTGTATGATTGTTGCTGCTGAATCGCACTTCTGTTAAAAACTTGCCCTTTTTAATCAGGACTAGTCAGTTCATCATAAGCTTGAACAAATATTTAGAGGTTGTTAACTATAAATTCGCAGTTGGAATGAGGTTCAAGATGAGATTCGAGGGTGAGGATTCTCCAGAGAGAAGGTATTTGAATATACGAACAACTGTTCTTTTAAGATCCTTGAGATTCAATTGTTTTTTCCTTGTGTTTTATATGTCCTGTGTATTTTGTTCCATTAGGTTTTCTGGTACAATAGTCGGGGTGGAAGACTTCTCACCTCAATGGGCTAATTCAAGTTGGCGATCATTGAAAGTACTGCTTTGTTCTGCTGTTCTTTTTTTATAAAAATAAATTATTATTGAGAGATTATCTCATCACAAGTATCTCTCTTGTGCAGGTTCATTGGGACGAACATGCATCCATCCCAAGACCTAACAGGGCATCACCTTGGGAAATTGAACCTCTTGTGGCTTATGTGCCTGCAAGCATCCCTCAATCAACAGCAGTGAAGAACAAGAGGGTCAGTCCATCCTCTGAAGTCCCTGCAGATTGGATATATTGTTTTGATGTCCTATTTGGTTTAACCTTTTAGTTTTGTGCTACATATTAAGGTTACACTTTGACATCCTCAATGACATTTTTTGTTCTAGATTCTACTGCTGCGTCTGCTATCTGGAATTCTGGATATACACAGGCCCATGATCTGAAACAACTGAGAGTTCCTGATGAGGGAAAAAGTAGTGGTGGTCATTTTATGTGGAATTACAAGATTGCTGATGTTAACAGAATTCAATTATCTAGATGCTTTGAGTGCATCTGCTGGTGAAATCAATTCATAGGGTTTTTACATTTTTAATTTTATTTACTATTTTTTAATTTTTTTAATTTGATTTGGAGTTTTATTAATTTAGTATAGAACTTAGAATGGGCTTGGATTTCTCTATAATAATAATGGCTTTTAGCAATATGGGTCGGGTCAGGTATGAGTCATTATATTTATATTGCATGAATATGGGTCAAAACGAGTTAAATGGGTCAATATGGGTCAGAGCATTTTCGACCCGACCCAAACCCGATTTGACCCACCCATTTGACGAGTCTACTTTGAAGGAATAGGGGTACATATGCTTTTGGTAGAAAAAACAAATAGGATGCACTAATGAAACTCCAATGTTCGTTAACGAAGACCCGGGACTAGGAACTGACCACGTTTTTTACGGCCAGCGATGTTGATTTTTCCTATTCAAAATCTGACACTCTTTTTACATGCGGATAACTCTAGATGTCTTTTCGAATTTTTTCTAAATGTGTTTTTCTATGCTTTTAGTGAGCAATCCTGTTTATGGGGTCTTGTAAGAGGCGTTAGAGAAAGAAATTGAGAAATTTCATTTTGAAAGATCGACGCAATATATTCATCGCAGTTCATAATTTTCATACAAATTCATTAGGAATATTACATGAGTATCATTCTTCTTCTATACTTTCTTATATAAGTAAAATAGTGTTATATTCTTTGTAATATATGTTGGCAAATTATAGTAGAAAATAATTTGTTTCCTTATTGATTTGACAATTATCCAAAGAGAACATACAAAGTAAGTTATCAACTATTTTGATCGGATATGATTGGTCAAAAATAGTAACTTTCCCCTACATGGCGTCATAAAGACTTGATCCATGAGCAAGCTTGGCTGAATTTTTTAAGCCAATTGAGCGAGCTTGGCTAGGTTTGGTCAATTGGTGGGCTACTTCTAGGCAAGGGCCTTGAGGTTCGGCCTATTGTGCCCTTACATTCATTAAAAATTTTGAAAAAATATGTCTAAATGCATACCTCACTTTTGACCAAATATATAAATAATTTTTGCAAATCATTCATATAACCTCTAAGCAAAACTCCACCTTGAAAAAAGTAAATTACCCCTCCTCGTAAAATTCATTTTAGTAAACTCCTTAGGGGTTTAAATGGTTTAGTTTTTAGTTGGCTTTGGCTAATTTGAGTGGGTGTGAGAAATTAGGATTTTTTAAAAAAGTTTTAGGATTTTTTAGAATTTTTAATGATTTGTTATTTATTATATCCGGGGAATGGAGTTCGGACCAGGTTTACCCGATCCAACCCATTAACTCGACCCGTATATCCGGATCCTACCTGGTCTGATTAGACAGAAACTTTTCTTAATTTTCCTTGATTTTCTTATTTTCTCTTTTTCTTTTCTCTTTTCATTTTCTTTTTCTTTTTCTGATCATCTTCTTCAACCTTATGTCGTCTTCTTCCTTGAGCGACCTCCGACCCGAAGCCCTCCTTCGCCTGCAACAACTTCTTTTACCGAACCATAAAAGCCCAACCTACCATCTTCCACGCGTGTGGTTACCGGCACCCGCAGTGCCGCCGAAACCCTACCGACCATCGGCCACTTACTCTGACCGATGTCCATCATCTTCGGCCGCTCAATCCGGCGACCACAAAATTTAACGAAATAAAAACCTACCGATCCAAAAACATCAATCCAACAAACAAGAAAGCATGAATACATTAGTACGAGGAAGAGTAGCCTTACTAGTGTGGCCTCGGACCACTGGCTTCGCTGGCGAGGGGAGAGTATTCCGACGAGGGGATTGGACGTACGGCGATGGTGTAGATTCAGTGACGACCAATTATTTCAGAGAAAATCACATAAAAACCCAACAAAAACACCGGAATCAGACATGCTTCAACATATACAGATGTAAATATGAACCGATCAAGTTTAAATATGCATTGCTCTTTCGGTCTTCTCTTAGACATTTCATCAAACACATGATGCACAGTTGAGACATGAACTCCTAGTCGACCTGGATGCAACTCTCGATCAATATAAATCATGCAGACATTCATATCACAACGTTCTTCATCAAATCAGCCCTATTCTAGGATATTTGCTTCGCGACTTCATCACTCTAGATCGTTCCTTTCTCGGCCAAAAAATAACGCACCCGGGAGACTCACTTGGTTCAGGAATGAAGCTTTCCTGCAGTCGCACGATCACTGGTGAAGTTTCGATGGAGAACGAGCGGCCTTCTTTCTCAACTAGGGATTGAGCCCAAAAGCCTCCGATCAGCCGTGGACAGAAACGGTGGTCGTAGGTCGGGCAAGATCTTCTCCGGCCAAACGAGAATGATCGGAGACAGAGACGTTCGGCCAAGCTTCCTTCCTCGACAAGCAACACGCCTTCTTTTCTTCCCTCTTTCCTCTCTGATTTTCCTCCCTGGTTTTTCTCCTCAACCGAGCTTCTTCAATGGCCGACGATGCTCTGTTTTTTTTTTTTCGTGCTCCCTGATTTTCTCGTGGACAGACCTCTCTCTTTCTCTCTGCTCTGTGTCTTTTAGACAGAGCTCCCTCTCCCAGAAAGATCGACCTGCGCTCTCGTCACAACCTGTCACGCCACACTCGCTCACGAACGCGCCCTTTTTCGATCACAGAACGTCCCTCGTTTTCTTAGGCTGATTCCCTTTAAAATCCCAACCTTTAGTTCTAATCCCAATTATATCTTGAATCTTTTTTTATCTTAGAAAATACCTCAAATTTTAGGTCTAGCACCATATCTACCCTAATTTTTTTTTTAATCTTAGAAAAACCCAAAACTTTAAATTTATTCTTAAATTTGCCTCCAACATATTTTCTCGGAAAACCCCAAATCTTTAAATTCAATCCCAAATCTATCCCAATATTTTATTGTCAAAAAGAAAATCATCAATTTTTACTCTAATTCTAAATTTTCCCTTGTTAACCCTCTTTCCAAAAGTCATGATTAGCCATTCCTAATTTTTATATCTTAGAATAGTTTTAGTTTGAAGATAATTTTCCATGCTGCCTTGCTGATGTGTATTTATTTTTGATATAGAAAACGTCACGCGTTAAGTTGGTATCAAAAGGCCACATAGATTTGAGAATATATTAAAAATTTGTAATTTTTTTTTAGACAAAACTAAATTTGTGGCAAATTTGGAGCTGGACTTAAAGTTTATGATTTATTTTGAGATAAACGAAAAGTTCGGGATATTTGAAACTGAACCTAAAGTTTAGAATTTTTCCTGAGATAAAAAAAAAAGTTTGAAGCAGATTTAGAATTAGATCTAATGTTTAAGATTTTTAAGGGAATTGGCCCCTCTTCTCTTTTTATTCGGTCACAAACGCGCGCGCCCGCAAGAAAAAGAAAGAAGGAAATGGGCTGGGCCACCGATTTTCCCTTCTCTTGGGCTTAAATTGGCCTTGAGAACAACTTAATAGAAATGGGCTAGGGGAAAGAAGGGCTGGCCGCGTGGGCTTGGCAGGCCCGAAATTTACTAAAGAGAGTGGGCTCATATCCTTATATATATATATATATATATATATATTATTTTTTATGTATTCTTTTCCTTTTATCTCTTTATATTATTTTTTATTTTTACAAATAAATGAATACTTAAAATGTCAATGAAAATTCGGGTGTCAAGAATTAGGGTCCATTTGTTGTTGTGTCCTATTTTGTGAGTTTTTCTTTGACTAAGCTTTCATCTTGTATTCGTTCATCCTATTATCTCTAAGAGAAAATCCTATTTCATGTATCATGAACATGTGGTGCTTTCACTCGCCTCCACGGTGGTGATTCATAACTGGTTTATGTCATGCATCAGCATAATGTCAGGGTTGACATGCTTCGCAACACCTAACTTGCATAGATAGTAAGCACACTGAAGATGCTAACAATGCTAGGTTTTGATGTAAGGTAGAGGTGGTTGAGAGTACTAGTGGTAGAGTGTTTTTTTTTTAATTTCATTCAAGAAGAATCATGATTTACGAGGAATGAAATAAAGGAATTAACGCCTGGTTAGCGAAAGAGTGAATTGTTGACACCTATTATGCAGTATGAGCAATTCAATTGCTTCCTTCATGAAGAAATTGGAGGTGCTTTTCTAGTTACTTCTAAACTGAAGTTGAGAAGCCTCAAGTCTTGAGTCACGGTATGATTTAGCCATGTATGCGTGAAATTTGTGCTGTGAGGCAATTAATATTCGAGCAACCTTGTCGATATGGTCACGCCACCATGTAGTTGAAGACTAGGCTTAGTTGCATTGGATTGTGCATTCTGCAATTTCTGGTGCTAGGAAAGAGTAACTATGTATAGTTGAAGACTAGCTTTTGTTTATTCTTTCTGGTGAGTTACTACACCTCTCCTCATCTCTCTCTCTCTCTCTCTCTCTCTCTCTCTCTCTCTCTCTCTCTCTCTCTCTCTCTCTCTAATAATGTGTTCACTATTAACTTGTTAAATAAAGCTATTTGATCTTTGTGTCTATCATTCTTACATTTACTGATGAAATGCTTTTATGCAAGCTCCTCTAAGGCCTTGGTGAAATGTTCTTTCACATGGACGTCTAGGCTTTGGCAAGACACGCCTTGTTGGTGCTACAGTAGTAGCTTGTTCTCTTCAATCCATATCAATGAAAGGGATGTGTTGTTGAATAAGTACATTGGTACTTCTAAGCAAGATATAAGAGGCTTCTTTTCAACTTCATTGATGTTGACTAAATCCCATTGTGTAATCTTGTATTAAACTTTGTTGTTTCTAGACATTTCACAATTTTGTGCTTTCTTTTGTTGCTTTTATATGCATTCAATAGATGTCCCTTCATGTATGCTGGCAGTCGAAATAGGATAAGTAGTAGCAACAATGAGGATCCTCCCGCTGCAGCCAAGGTTTTCTAGTTAAATATTGTCAACAACAGCAACGAGGATCCTCCCATAACCATTGACGTAGCCAAGTTAAAATAGTCGATGAGTTTCCTGACACATGATTGACTGACACATGACTGAGAGGATCCTCTATGACCATTTAAGAGAGAGATTAAGATGTAAAATATTTGAAGCTTTTCTCTACTCAAAATTTGAAATTGGTGATCAAATGTCCATTGGATTTTCTATTTAGCGCATTGAGGGCATTGATTTTGTCAACAAAATGGAGAGGGTTTTAATATTTGAGAGTAACAGCAATTAAATAAATACTGGTTTGGATATATTATCGAAGGCAGCAGCTGCAGTAGCTTGCCTCCTCTTTTTCATTGACTTTGATTCCATTGCTGCAAAGAGGGGGTATGATAATACGGGGTCATTGATTGTGTCGTCAATCAAGTTAGTTTATTGCATTCAATAGCACTTATAAGATGGTCATGTGAAATCTATTTAATGGTTTGACTAACTACTGGTATGATATTCATTGATGCAGTTTGTTGCTGAATTAGATGATGCTGCAGTCTTATCCAGTGTGTTTGTGTTTGCATAAACAAGGTAATAATTTCTTATTAAATGATAACAATAAGTACTCTCTTCCAATAGCACACTAACTGTCAACTGCTCTTGGAAATTGCATGGCCATTATGAATGGCTCGACAAACATCTTCTACAAAGCATTCAGTATGGACACTGTGTAATAACCTTTAAGGCAGGCTATAAAATGCTAGACATGACTTTTCCTCGATTTAGAACTGTTTAACTTCGGATACATAGTATTGGATAAACTACATATGTATCAAAAAGAAGGTAACAAAAGATGGGATTGCATAAATTACTTTTCAGCTACTGAAGTAGTTTACAAGAAGTGTATTATGCTAGTCTTGAGCCTCTACAATAGCATCAACTGATGTTGATCGTTTGAGTCTCGTGACATCAAGCATTTCTCAGTCATAATGACATCTTTGCTGCATGAGTAGCTCTTTTGTTTTGCTCAAGGTTCATGGGTTCATCTATCTCCTAATAATTCTATTTCACTTTTCTTTCTAAGGATGCTTTTTCTTTATTTTATCATTGTCTAGCTATGGGCTATATGTGCTAACTGAGTTGCATTTGATGTGAAGCAACAGTTACTTGATGCTGCACTTCTGAGACCAGGTTGGCTCAACTTATGTTGTGTGATTTACCTTCTATACAAAGAGGTTGGATATTCTTAAACTTTTATTCAGGAAGGTAGAAACTTAGCTTCCATCCATCCGCCAGTGCTTTTGCTTTTAGCATTTCATCTTTGACATGGTCTGAAACATGTTTCACATATTGAAATTTATGGGATTACTTGTTACAGAACTATATAACCGCAATCCTACTTTTTCAAGAAAGATGCATCGGAAAGATTACATATGAGCAGAGAATTGCTTAAAAACAAACAAAAAGAGTTAGAAACAGAGTCAATGTGAACGACTGAAGGTCCTATTTAGAACTCATGGCATCTGACAGAATACATTTGGGGAAACACATTAAGTTAAAAAGTTAAAACCCCTTCTCCCATGGAGTTATCTAAAAGTTCTTCCTCCCCAAATCACCCTAAACATTGTAAATTATGAGAGAACATTTTAAAAGGCATTGTGGGTTCGATCTGCAACCTTCTCAGGTGAGGCTCAGATAACTTTAGATGTCCAATAGTAGATCACTTTCAACTCGGACCTTGAGACATGTAGATTTAAAATCTACTGATGTTGCTTAGAAAAAGAAAAGAAAAGGGAAAGGCCTTTATAGCTGATTCTATTAAACGGGACTAAGACTTACCTTTGGCTATCTTTTAGTATAACCTTTCTCAGACGTGGTCATCCTCTCCTTTTCTTTTCTTTTCTTTTCTTTTCACAAATTAGGAAGATATTGGGTGGGGCCCCATTATATTACACTTCAATTCAGTATAATCAGGCAATAAAAATGCCTACCATTGGGCAATGCTGAAGTTTGGCTGAGAAGGCGGCCAAGATGGAGGGTGAGGGTGGTCTGGTTGGTCAAGGGGGCGTCCAAGAGGAAGAACCATGGAGAAAACAAGAGGAAAAGAGAGAAAATGAGGGAGAAAAAGTGAGGAAGAGGGGGAGAAACGTGGGAGTGCGGGCTGCACAAAGGGGAGGAAGAGAAATGAGGAGAGAGAGAGAAAGAGCAAAAAGCCAAGTCCAATTTCCCTTCCTTTACATCACTTCCCTTCATAAATGCCCTTGTCTTTCTCTCTATTTGTCCCCAATAATTCAATGTATCTTCTAGAAGGGGTAAAATAGTAATTTCTCAAAGTATAGTATACTGTACTATAAGCGTATACGGGCCAAGATTTTCTACGGGCTTGAATAAAATTGGTTTGGGCTCAAATTGTGGAGAAATGAACTAGAAAATGCAATTGGACTCAAGGCTTGAAGTTGGGCTCACTTGGGCTTGGTGGGCTTAGCTTGGGGCCCACTCGGCTGAACCTTAATGGGCGCAAGGCCGATTGGGCCTTCAATTGGTCCATCTCCTCTTCCGATAAATTTCGGGCTTACCGATAAATTCGAGAATTAATGAGGCAACGTCTAATATTTTAGTCTCGACATCCTTGAAAGTTTGATACTCGTAACCGAATTGAAATTCGTGGTTAATATCGATCAATCGCGACTTTAGTACGACCTAACTATCGGGCGGCGTTTAGGGGCTCTCACGTGTTTAACCCGTGGTTGATTGCTTTTCAATCCACGATCGTGCCTATTCAAATCAGGGCGATCCTCAGTTGTCATGTAATCATGAGGGGTTAATTGCTCACGCTGAGTACAGAACCAAAAGGAAATCGGTTTAACGTCATTCGCAGTCAATATCGAAGTCATGCGGAATCACCCACAATCCGACGTCATATTTCTACTGAATCGATTTATTTTCGTTCGCTAATTGGACTGCAACAACGTGGTATCATCCCCCTTTGATCATTATGGTCGAGCGGCCCATCCCTGATTGAATTCACTGGTTGTACACATATCGATTATTAATTACCTTTCTAACTAGTTGGTTAACTCATGAGGGGCTAGCTCAGAGTAAACGTAACTAATAGCACATTAATAAAATAACCATTCCATATATCCCGAGATGGATCAAAATTCAAGATGTCACAATTCTTCCCCCCTTAAAGGAATTTCGTCCTCGAAATTAGCACTTTATGCATCCCTAAACTGATGAGGGTATTGATACCTCATTGCATCCTCACTTTCCCAAATCTTTCGCTCTACCTCGTAATGGTATTAATCACTTCCCATGATGCCAAATCACCTATGATCATATCCAAACCATCTTTGGTTCCAAAAGGCTAAGCACTTATCCATTGCCGCTTCTGGGATTTGAACTCTCGATTGGACCAGGCGGCTTCCATCCCTGCATACCACTCGGCTAAAGGTGCCAATGGTGCCCAAAATTGCTTTCTTTTTTCAAGGCCAAAATCCTTATCTGATCCCAATCTCGAAAGGTTCCAATATATATACGGTTTCAGCTTTCCTTTCTTAATAAATCGAGATGTCCCTATAATAGGCGACACCCAGGGAAAACATGTTTCCCTACTTGAAATTCCAAGGCCTCCTTTGTCTATCTCGGATAGTCTTAATCGCATCCATTGACTACAAGATCATTTCTGAACTAGTGATCCCCAGTTCCTTGAGCTCGTTCCAATCAACTGGAGTTTGACAAGCTTGTCCATATTTTTGCTATACCACTCGGACAACAATTTTATCCCACAAGTACTCTCTCTTGCATAGTGCATAGTTTAGCTCATTTTTGCCCCCTTTGACTTCCTAGAAGCCTGCCGAGAGTCGCTCCTTGCTCAGACCCTCTAGCCCCGGCGACCTCTCCCCGCCCTCGTCGGATCAGTCGTCATAGGCATCATCGAACTGCACATCAATTAGCAAAAGTCCCTTTTGAACATGCACTATGTCATAGAGGTATTATCTACTTTAGCCCATCCCATACCGAGCCTCACAGTTTTAACCTCGTCTAAGCACCTCAAAGTGCAAAACTTTCTCTAGCTCGTCAATCCATGAGGTCGTTTCCATGGGATCATTTATCGACACTTGAAATCTGATTCACCAAATTTCCATCAAATTGCTATCCGAATTTCATAAGTCACCAATTTTCCTTTCAATATTCATTTCACGTCCATTTAATAACCAAACCAGGAATATCACCTCAACCACTTGAACATTAGTGCAAACCAAATGTCATTTATTACACCAAAAGCTTTTGGGTACTTCTTCAAATCCTTATTAATACCTCGAGAAGAAATCATCGTTATTTCTTCTTTACCACTTATCCATTTGGCATCAAGGGATAATTAAATTCTTAATTCACCAAAGACAAAAATCCATTACTCAAATCCCTATCTTAATTATCTCCCGGAATAATCCACCCTGGATAAATTTATATCTTAATCGTCCTTTGAAACAATTCAACTCAGTCCTTTATTGAATCTAAGATTTCCAAGCAATAAATCATCCACCATAATTCTTATCAAAGATAATCACCATTTAATAACTCATCACTTATGATCCAATACCTACAACTTCTCAAATCATCAAAATAAAACTTATTTGACCTCCATTAAATCCAATGACCTCAATTGTCGTGACGTGTAAGCAAACAATCTTCCTTGTTGCCTTACTACGTAGTCAAATCCCTTATACGACACCTCACTATAAATCTCATAACCTCCGATACTAGACTATATCCTCAAAATTAGTATGGTAGTCAACTTATACTTAAGCTCTTAAAAATTATGTTCGCACTTATCCATTCATTCAAATTCTTACGTCCTTCATTAACCTTCATATTAGAGACGTAACTATCGTAGACAACATTTCTATGAATTGTCTATAATAATCTGTTCGACTTAGAAAACTCCGAACCTCTATCACTGTCATAAGTCTTGGCCAATTAATGACTGCCTTGATCTTGATGGATCCACAAAAATTCCCTCATCCAAAATCATTCAATAACAAAAGCAACGCGAGTAAACCTAAACTCGCATGTAATAAACTCGGCATACTGTTTATGCTCTCGAATGGTCTATAGCACCACCCTCAAGTGCTGTTTGTTTCCTTTGAACTCCTCGAATATCCCAATATATCATTCACAAACACAATTACGAATTGATCCAAATACGCCTTAATCACTCAATCCATCGAATCCATAAAAACAATTGGAACATTAATTTATCCAACCGGCAGTACAGTAATCTTATAGTGACCAAGTCACACACGATATGTCGTCTTCAGTTTATTCTCCTTTTTACTTATCAACTAATGATAGCTCATCCTTAGGTCTATCTTGGAACATATCGTAGCTCCTTGAAGTAGGTCAAACAAGTCATCCATCCTTGGTAATGGATACTCGCTCATGACCGTTCTTTGGTTGAGCTATCGATAATCGATGCATAAGTACAATGATCCATCCTTGATTCCTCAACTAACGTACTGAACATGGTCTTCCAATAACCTTAGCAACATTCATCCAATAAACAAGTTACTTCCAACGACGAATTCAAAAGGGATCGAGGGTCCTCCTTGATCTCAGTAAACTCGAAACGAACCCCACCTAATGGGTTAAACTAGATTACCTTCTAATAGCAATCCATTGTAACTTGATACTTAGTAAGCAAATCCGTTCCAACAATCACATCAAAACCATACATTGCCAAAACAATCATATCGATCAATTCCTCTTGATCACCAATGACCATCGTACAATCTGAACATCCTACCGCATACAACCTCATCCTTTAACTGGGTCAACATGCTAAGAATTGCTTCTAACGATTTCGGTCTTAACCCCTCCAACTTAACAAATTATTTAGCTATAACCAAATGTGTAGTTCCAAAACCAATTAACGCATAAGCAGCATGATCACACTGAAAATTGTACTTATAATCACAGTCTGCAAATCCTCTGCCTCCTTCTTGGTAACCTCCTATCATTAGCCTTTTTCCAAGCCAATAATTAACCCCATAAAATGCAAACCACAATCTAGATGCAGCTGCATTCTGCTACGTCCTTTTTAATTAGTCGGGCTCCCTTGTACCATTCATCATAGTCCTTGAGGTTCAGGGGCACCAACTGATCGTTGATTTCTAATTTCAAACCATCTTCGACCTTCTGACTCGGTCTATTAGATTCCCAATTATTCTCTGTACATACTTTGAGAGCTCTGCAAACTTAACCTCTTATTGCACAACTGACAAGCGATTCTGACAAATTTGCAAGAATTCAGTTACCTTCTGCTCTCATGTGCACTTAGAAAAGTATCCTCCGTTGAATACCTCGACCAGGGCACCCTACTCTCGGGTCGTGCCTTCAGGAAAAACCTCTTCCTTAGGTTACTTCCCACCAATTACTGGCATTACTTGCTATTGGTACTTAGCCAGGATCATCTTTTCTTCTTCTAAACACTCCAACAGTGCGAAGACATCTTTAGTCCCTCGGTCCAAAGAGTTGTTGTCTTAGGATCACTCGTTCCAACGAACTTGGACAGTTCTAGCTACAGGAACTGGTCAACCAACTTAAACATCAACCAATCACCATCCCCCTTTCCAACCAATGGAACTTACTAGGCGAAACAGTAACAACAATAACGGTGACAGCAGTAGTAGTTGTAAACATGACAAAGAATTGAATATCCCGAATTTCGGTTCGAATTATTGGAAAAGGATTCATGGGCCGAGTTTTGGAGCAAATATTTGGGAATTTGTCTTGAGGGCAAAAAAAGACCAAATTGCCCTTTCTAGAAGCTTTTTAGGATTTTGTCTTGTCTTCTTTTATTTTTTTTTTTATTTTTTTCCCCTTTCTCTTCTGCGCAGCACCCCCCACTTGCCCATCTTATCTCTCTTTCCTCCCTTTGACTAGTCTTCTCTTCTTATCTCTTTCTTCTTCTCCCCACTTGCCTGACACCCCACGTGGGCCTCTCTCTCTCTCTCTCTCTTGCGCAGCACGTTCAGCCCTCCCCTGCAGCTGCTTCTTCTTCCTTTCTTCTTCTTCTTCTTCTCTTCTCTGCTGGTAGACGCCGGCTTGCTGCTGTTGCCGCCATCACCGACCTCCACCGCAGCACCACAGCTCCACCACCGCCCCTGCTCTTCGCCCGATCGTCGGTGAGCCGCCGTTTGCCGGCCTTGGGCCGAACCAGCACCACCTCAGCCTCTGTCTTCATCTCCTTCTCCTCTGTCCGAGTGTGCTGCTGTCCTGCTCCAAATCTGGTCGCGCCGCCGTCGCTGCAACGTCGGAGCCGCGAGCTGCCGCCTCGCCTTCGCCGGACCACCCCGAACCGAGCTGCTGCTGCCCCCCTATTCTTTCTTCTTCCTCTCGGTTTTGGCCAACCCAGATCCGGCCAACTGCCGTCCTTGGCTCCTCCGCCACCTGGCCGTCCAGTCGCTCTTCGCCGCCGTTCGGCCGCCTGAGACCGCCGCTGGGAGCCGTCCGGGAGCTGTCCCAGCAGCCGCCATCGTCGCCATGCTCTCTCTCTCCCTCTTGGCCCTTTGGCCGTGACCTGGACACGCGACCAGCAGCCTCGTCGCTGCACGCCGCCGCCGGTCACCGCCACAGGCCCGCCGGAGGACCACTCCCGAGCCTCCTCCGCCGCACCAGAGCCACCCCAGCCTGCTGTCACCCTGTGAAACCAGTTGCACCGCCCCTCCTTCTCCCTTTTAGCTTATGTTTTCCCCTTCGCCAGAGCCGCCGCTTGGTCGCCGGAGCTGCTGGCCGCCGTCCGGAGTCGCCGGACCGCCCACCAGTCAGCCCCATGCCGCCACAGCTGCTGGTTCCTTCGTGTCCTAGCTTGTTGCCGTGTGGACAGTCGCCCTCGGCCAAGATTCGGTCCCGAGCCACCTCGTCCCGACGCGCCGGAAGTTCCCAGGCGTTCCCCTCGCCGCCGCCGTCGCGCTGTCGTCGGAATCGCTAAACCGTGAGTCGATTTCCTAATCCCTTAGTTAGGGGTTAATCTTGCTTAGGAGTAGTTTAATTAGTTTAATTATTGATTAGTGCTTTGGATGATGATTATTAGTATTTTAATACTATTTGATTAAGCTTTGTTTAGTGTTAATCATGTTTAGTATTAATAAATATTATTATTATTGTTAGAATAAATAATAATGATGATTTATTATTTTCGGAATTATTAATTAAATTAATTTATAATTTCGAATTATTAATAGTAATATTTTTATTACTATTCATTGCTGAAAATTAATTATTTTTGGAGAAAATAATTAATTGTGATTATTTATTGGAAATGGTTTTAATTGAGTAATTTTGGGGAAAAATTACTATGATCTATTTTTCCAAAGTCAATAGTATTTATATACTATTTTATTAAATGACATTGGTTTATTGAAGAAGGGTTTTACTAAATGGAATTATTTGGGTTGGATAATTAATTATGGGATTGAAAAATAATTATAAGTATTTTGTGAGACTTGAATTATTTTATCGGAACAATCCACTATAGCATGCTTCTTAAATAAATATTTTTGAGTATAATTATAGTTTATACTTATTTTTGGGATAATTGAATATTGAGACGTGTGTTTATTTATTATTAAATATTGAGACACGTGGTTGGGTATCGGAGTATTGCGATGTTGATTGGTCGGAATTGAATGACAGACTGTGACTTGAATTGTTGGTTGTTCCCAAGAGTTAGGGAATGTGCGTGATTGAATGCTGATTGAAAATCGAATTTTGGAAATTGTCGAGTGAGATCGCATGACATATTGCGTGGGTTATCTGAAATGACCTGAAATGACATGTCGCATGAGCATGAGTGATGTTGCATTCACGACATAGCAAAGATATAAATGGATTGGTTGATGATGTGTTACATGGTCACATTAAGAGGAGAGCCCGGCGCTGCCGGTAGACCGCCAACCCTTGGGGTTGTGCCGTGGCCTTTTGGTCGTCCTGACTTCGGTCGGTTGCCTGACAGTGGTCAGTTGTGGGGCTGCGGCAGTGAGCAGGCCCTATGCTCCATAGGGAATGCCGTCGATGGGAGAGAGCCCGTGACGTCGCCGTGCCTCATGGGGGAGGACGATGCCTGGTCTTCGACCGGTAGACCGCCAACCATAAGGTTGTGCCGTGGCCCTAGTGGTCGTAATAATCGGAGCATGTGTGGGTGTGAGATATGAGAAAGCTGTGTGAGATGCTCTGATTATTCGCATGGCTCTTAATGTCGTGATGATCGAAATGACAGTTTCTGCAGGTTGCGTGTGCTAAGACCAGGTAGAGTCGCCTGTGTTTGCATCTGCTTATTGAACTGTCGTATGATAATGCTGCTTGAGGTGTGGTATGTGTTGTTTTTTGGAACTAGGTTGCATGGTTAGACTACCCTCGAGGCGAGCGGAATTCCTAACCGAGGCTTAGGACTTTGACTTGCTGAGATTTATCTCACTGGTTATTGAATAACCATTGTCAGGTCCGTAGGATGGAGGATCGACGCGTGTTTCAGTTCGTGGCCATCTTTGAAGGCAGTAGATTAACCCTGGCCTGTTGGTCTCATTGGCTCGTTGGAAGATGCCCGTGGTAAGGGCTTGTATTTGTAAACTTCCTAGGGTTAATTGGTTAGTTAATAAAGCGATACTTTTGATGTGTTCTTATTGAGTTTTCCTGCTATCCCTGTTTTTGTAATTGATCGGGGATCGTGTTTCGCTTCCGCATGCGTTTAATCAAAAGATAAAAATAACGGTCGGCGACGGATCCTGGGGAGTCGCAAATCAAATGACCGTAAGAGAACAGGGGTTGCCGCGTGCTCGAGGGTCAGGGCGTGACAGCAGTAGTTTGAGATAGCTATGCCGTATCAAAACTCAAGGCTTACAATGTCTACAAGACCCTATCTAGTCTATGGCCCCCTGGTGCTTCGCCTTTAGTACCTACCTAACCTCAAACTGCCTTACCTTTAGGACTCTCGGATTAGGACTGTTCATCTCGCAGCATCCTCCCAGAACCTGTGTTCCAATTCCCTCAAAGAATTAGGAACCATGAACAACCCACTTATAGCAAAAGATCCTATAAGCAATCACGGGCATATGAAATAAATGTCTTTCCTATCTTACTATGCCATAACCCATCGCACCTTATCACTCCAAGTACTAACCGGGCTCTGATACCAAAACCAACGGGGATGTCACGCCCAGAATCCCGAGCATGCGACAATCCCTTCACTTTAGTCAAATGAGTGCGACTTCCCAGGACACGTTGCCGACCATTCTTTTTATCTTGTGATTAAATGCATGCGGAAGCAATTCAATAACACCCAATCAATAAACAATAGGGATAACAAAAAGACCACAAACAATAGCAGTAACGTTGTTTTTATTCTTGAACTAATTAACCCTAGGAAGTTTATACACAAGCCCCTCAATCGGAGGACTCTCTATAGTCATCAAAATACTAAATATGGTTAATCTACTTCCTTCAACCAATGGCACACCAACATGTTGCCCTCCACGACTTACTCTAGCACTTCGTAAACCATGGCAATAAAGATGCCATAACTACAGACCTGAAAAATGATTAACAACGACGAGTGACATAAAATCTCAGTGAGTTATCACCCTAAGCCCCGGTTAGGACGCCAACTCGCCTCGGGGTTCCTAACAGGCACAATCCTCATCACTACGGCAGATCAATTGCAAAGCGACCCTCGCTTGCCTTAATGATAAATGTGATCTACCCAGTAAACCCCATAAGAAACAATTAGCAATCAATCCACTCGCAGGCATCCTTACCTGGTCATGCCATACCCTGAACAGTATAAATTCTCACGCGTGCCATAAGAATGCAACCAGCATTTTAATCATCTCAGTGATCAATCACAAGCGAGTCGATTCGTAGGCAGTCTTACCTTGCCATTGCCATACCTTGCACGATATCAATTCATGCGTGCCACAAATAGCGTGATCAGCTCATGCATAATCAGAATCAATGATGCCATGTTTCTCATGCGTTCTTGCATCCACACGTATTTTGATTATTACTCCTTCTCAGGGCCACAACCGAACCCCCACCGGTGTCTACTAGCATAACCAAGCATCGCCCTCCCCCGTGAGGCACGGCGACGTTGAGGGCTCTCTCTCAAGACGGTATGCCCAAAAGAGCATGGGCCTAGCCTCTACCGTGACTGTGCATTCGGACCGCCCCATGTTTCCGACGAATCGGACTATCAGCCCCCGAACTTCAGTCGAGGCAGCGAGTTCAACTTAGTGATCACGCAAGCATACCACCACAATCCACTTTTATCTTGAACATTAGCCAATGCATACATAATTGCATATACGATCTCAAATCCCTTCTCATAAAAGCGGTCCATTCCCGTGTCCCTCGGACAAATCATTTTCCCCTTTTTGTGAAAACCATACGATTCATGCGGATGTCCATGCATTTACACATCTAATTCACATCATAGGATCAAAGAACATGAAATAAGACAATTTTTCGCTTTTGGATGAACAGTGCGCGTGAACAGTAAATTATGAACAGTGCCATGTGAACAGTAAAATCTAGAATTAAATAATTAATAAATTAAGTTTAGAAATCAATCAAAACATTAATTAAAGCAAAGCAATCGATTAATTAAAGCTAAACAAGCTTAACTCCCTTAAACCACATTTAACAAACACTAAGCAAGATTAATCTAAACTAATCCTAAACCATCTAATTAACCATCGATCTTAGTTCTAATACAACTTAATTAATCCCCTAACTAAGATTAACCATAACTAAACTACCCTAAGCAAGTTTAACGGACTAATTGAGGGATTGGAACGTAAACTCACCCAGCGACGATTCTAGAGACACGAGTGCGACGGTGGCGGCGAGGGCTATGCACAGCTACGCCCAAAACCTCGAGGGGGTGCTCGGAAAAAATGGGCCTCAGCGGAGGCAGTTTCCAGTGGAGATGAGAATCGCGGGGGGGAGAGAGAGGCGCGGCTTGGGGGCCTCGGACGAGCGGCACTACAGCAACACAATAGCTCCAAAACATTGGCAAGATGGCCAAGATGGCAGGTGAGGGTGGTCCGGTTGGTCAAGGGGGCGTCTAAGGGGAAGAACCATGGAGAAAACAAGAGGAAAACAGAGAAAATGAGAGAGAAAAAACGAGGAAGAGGGGGAGAAACGTGGGAGTGCGGGCTGCACAAAGGGGAGGAAGAGAAATGAGGAGAGAGAGAGAGAAAGAGCAAAAGCCAAGTCCAATTTCCCTTCCTTTACATCACTTCCCTTCATAAATGCCCTTGTCTTTCTCTCTATTTGTCCCCAATAATTCAATGTATCTTCTAGAATGGGTAAAATGGTAATTTCACAAAGTATAGTATACCGTACTATAAGCGTATACGGGCCAAGATTTTATACGGGCTTGAATAAAATTTGTCACGCCCCGACTCTCGAGCTCGCAGCAACCCCTTCTCTTGGTCGATTGAAAGCGACGTCCCAGGACCCATCGGCGACCATTCATTTTATCTTTGATTATGCGTAAGCGGAAGACGAACCATCCCCAGACAAACATACAATCAAACAGGGATAGAGGGATGAACAGCAAGAACAACATCAACTACTCAATTATTCAATTTACTGGATTAACCAATGGATGATCGTTTTCCGAATAACAAGCCCGACAAAAAGGGCCGATCCATCCTCTAAGCCAAATCAAATAGAAACTAGGCTAATCCACTTAAACAAGAAGAACCCTCAGGTTCAGCACCATCATCACTCGGACCCATCGGACTCAGTCTCCGTCAGGTCGATCACTGGAGGAGCGGGGCAGGATCCTCCATTGCGGGTACGCCATTCTAAGGACTTGAAAATGGTTAACCACGACGGGTTGAGATAAAATCTCAGCGAGTTCTTCCCCTAAGCCCCGGTTAGTACGCAAACTCAACTCGAGGTATCTCTCCAGAACTACCCCTCACTCAACCCAATGACCCACAAACAACAACCAACAACAGACAGGACAACCAACATAGCAATATTCGATTCGCATGCAACCTTACCCGGTATGCCATACCCTGCACGTTCAATCTCATACAATACAAGCAAGGCACATGGCCGTTAGATGATACAGTTCATCAATCACATGCAAATCGCATCACAAGCGATCTCGCCTGGCCATTGCCACACCCTGCACGACTGTCAATTCATGCATGCGTACCATAAATAATGCAATCATTACGACATTAAGAGCATGCGAATACATCTCATACAATTTTCTCATGTCTCACACTCACACATGCTCCGATTATTACGACCATCAAGGCCACGGCACAACCTTATGGTTGGCGGTCAACTGGTCGTAGACCAGGCATCGTCCTCCCCCATGAGGCACGGCGACGTCACGGGCTATCCCCCATCGACGGCATTCCCTAAAGAGCATGGGTCCGGCCTCTACCGTGACTCCGCAATCGACCGAAGTCAGGCAACCGACCGAAGTCAGGACGACCAAAAGGCCACGGCACAACCCCAAGGGTTGGCGGTCTACCGGCAACGCCGGACTCTCCTCTTAATGTGATCATGCAACACCTCATCAAGTAATCCATTTATATCTTTGCTCTGTCGTGAATGCAACATCGCTCATGCTCATGCGACATGCTATTGCAGTTAACACACATATAATGTCATGCGGCAGTATCCAACAATCACGTACAATAGCAGTAGTCCAATCATTCACGAAAGTCTAACAATCAGCAGTTCAAGTCACAGTATGACAATTAATTCCGACCAATCAACATCACAATACTTGCACACTTTTCCAAAATAATCACGTACCTCCATAATTACCGGTACCCAATCACGTGTCTCAATATTCAATCATAAATAAACACGCGTCATCACGACTACGACAATCAACTATTCTCATTTAAGAAGCATGTAATACTATAGTCGATTGTTCCGATAAAAATAATTTAAGTCCCACATGATACTTATAATTATTTTCCAATTCTATAATTAATAATCCAACCAGAATAATTCCATTTAATAACACAATTCTTTAATAAACCAATGCCATTTAATAATATAGTATATAAATACTATGGACTTTAGAAAATTGGATCATAGTAATTTTCCCACAAAATTACTCAATTAAAGCCATTTTCCATAAATACTCAATTAATTATTTTCCCCAAAATAATTAATTTTCAGAAATATTAATAATTCGAAATTATAAAATAATTTAATTAATTAATACATTAAATTCAGAAATTAAATAAAACATTAATTAAAATCATTAATCAAGCAATTTAAACTAAACATGCTTAATTAATCCACAAAAATCACATAATCCACCATTAAGCAATAATAAATCCCGATTAAGCTTAATAAATAAAATTAAGCTAATCTAATCTTAATCATCTATCTAACCACTTATCTTAGGGTTAATACAAATTAATTAAACCATCTAAACCAATATTAACACTAACTCACCCACCCTAAGCAAGTTTAGGCACTAAATAGGGATTAGGACTAAACTCACCCGTTAAGCGGGCCGGCGACACGGACGCGGCGGCGGCAACGAACCCGACACCCGGGGACCTCTACCACAACGATCCAAGGCGGTCCCGGGCTCAACACAGCAGCAACAACTCGGAATCCCCACTGCAACTCTGAAAAACTGCATTGCTGGAGGAGGAAGAAGCTAATCGGAGTTGAACGGGCTGCTCGGAGCTCCGGCGAGCGGTGGGCCAGCGACCAATGGCACCTGGGGGTCGAGGGGGAACCACTTGTGGCTGGTATGGGCGGTGGTTTGGCTGGAATGGGAGAAAAACAGGTGAAAAGGCGGAACAAAGCTGCTGCAGGCGGAACAGTGACGGTCCGGCAACAGCCGACTTCCAGCGGCCGTACGGATCGGCCGGAGACTCCTTCCGGCGATCGGCCGACGCTATTTGAACGGAAATTCTCTTCCGAACACAATGGCAGGTGGCACGAGACGAGATTCCAACGGGAAGGCAATGAAAAACTCAGGTTTCGGAAAAAGGTCAGAACTGAAAAACTAAAGGAAGGAAGGAAAACTAGGGAGAGAAGGGTGTGCGGTTTGGGGAAGATGAAGAGGAGAGAGAGAGTGAATTGAGGCTGAAGATAGGCCTCAATTAAGGCTAATTAATGCTTGGCTCAAGTCCCCAAAAACATGACATCATCTTCTCTCTCTTCCTTTTTGACTTTTCTTCAAAATATCCAAGGGCATTTTGGTCATTTCCACCTTGCACATTTCCCAATGTGCCATTGGGCTGAAAATGAAAGGCGGGCCTAGGAAACGGGCTTGAAAATGAATAGGAACGGCTCGGGAATTTATTGGGCTCAAATTGGCTCACGTTCGGATAACGGGCTAGGACAGGTAAAGGGTCGGTTTGGTCCAACGGGCTCACTTGCTTGCCTCGGGCTTTCCACGACGGCTATCCCACCTTGGGCGTGAGGCCCACACTGATCTTGCCCGGCCCATGTTCTCATAGGCTCAGGTTCTCGGTCCAAAAGTCCTTTTTTTCCAAATACCCGCTTAACCCAAGACTTCAACTGCCGTCGCGAAGCATTGTCCAAAGTCCTTCTCGAACATTCCCGAAAGTTCGAAGTCTGATATTGGATTCTCATGCCATGTCAATTTCGCTCAAATGCCATTTTAGTACTACTTAGACTGACAAGCGGCTTCGAGGATTTACGCGTAACCAACTCGTGCCAATTCACGTTCAAGACTTCTCGACACATGGACGTCCTTGACTGCATGAAATTGCGAAGGATTGATTCTTATTTCAAAGTACACGATTATCAAGGATCGACATAGGGCCGTTCACGGGTTCGATAACAGTAGACGGAATCACCCGTCGTCCCATTATGTTTTGCCCACGAATCGACTTATATTCATTCTTGGAATTGGCCTGCATATCTACAGGATCTTCCTTACGCAATTCTCACGGTTGAGTCGTTTTCCCAGGTCAAGTTCTTTAGTTGAACGAGTTCTGTCCTCATTAGCCTTTCCCCTCAAGGTCAGTATCTCAGGAGTGATCAGTTCCGAGTGAGATCAACCAACAATGCATTGGCGAAATTAATGTTCATTCATCCCTTAAAGGGCTCGAATTTCAGGATGTTACAAAATTGGTTTGGGTTCAAATTGTGGAGAAATGGGCTAGAAAATGCAATTGGGCTCAAGGCTTGAAGTTGGGCTCACTTGGGCTTGGTGGGCTTGGCTTGGGGCCCACCCGGCTGAACCTTAATAGGCGCAAGGCCCATTAGGCCTTCAGCTTGTCCATTTCCTCTTGGTTCCAATTTTTCGGTCCGTTGAATCCTTTTATGATAAATTTTGGGCTTACCGATAAATTCGAGAATTAATGAGGCAATGTTTTAGTCTCGACATCCTTAAAAGTTCAATACTTGAAACTGGATTGAAATTCATAGTTAATATCGATCAATCGCGACTTTAGTATGACCTAATTATCGGGCGGCGTTTAGGGGCTCTCGCGCGTTTGATTTGTGGTTGATAGCTTTTCAATTCATGATCATGCCTATTCAAATCAGGGCGATTCTCAGTTGTCATGTAAAGTTCGATACTCGAAACCGGATTGAAATTCGTAGTTAATATCGATCAATCGCGACTTTAGTATGACCTAATTATCGGGTGGCGTTTAGAGGCTCTCACGCGTTTGACCTGTGGTCGATAGCTTTTCAATCCATGATCATGCCTATTTAAATCAGGGCGATCCTCAGTTGTCATGTAATCATGAGGGGTTAATTGCTCACACTGAGTATAGAGCCAAAAGGAAATCGGTTTAACGTTGTTCGCAGTCAATATCAAAGTCTTGCGGAATCACCCACAATCCGACCTCGTATTTCTGTCGAATCAATTTATTTCCATTCGCTAATTGGACTGCAACAACATGGTATCATCCCCCTTTGATCCTTATGGTCGAGCGGCCTATCCCTGATTGAATTCACTGGTCATACACGTATCGATCCTTAATTGTTTTTCCGACTAGTCAATTAAATCATGAGGGGCCAGCTCAGAGTAAACGTAACTAACAGCGCATTAATAAAATAACCATTCCATATATCCCGAGGTTGGTTGAAATTCAGGATGTCACACCCGCCAAGCATTCGATAAATCGGACATCATCCCCCAAACTCAAACTGGGGTGACGAGTTTCTTTGATGTGACCACACAAGTACGTCAAACCACTCAATACATTTTATTTCTTAATAATTAGCCAATATAAACATGGTACATGCTCATTATAATAAACTACCACACATTTTTCATGTAAAAATGCAGGAAAATATTTGCACATGATCACATAAACACCGTTAACCTGTCAAACTTTGCATGCTTCCATTTAAAATTATCCTTGCCCTATCTGACTTATAAAACATGTCATTTGCACACCATACTTCGTGAACCACCATGTATATGTCTATAAAACCTCCCTTAAAATACAATCAAAGTATATAACATGGGCCCATTATAGTTCCAAGACAAACATGCTTCAAGTAATTGGGGATGTGCCTAACATCAGTATATAAACCAAGCAGATAACATGTATAATGCCCATTTATCGCCCAATTTGCAATTACCCAATAGTTAATTATAAATAATTAACATACACAAATTCACTTTTAATTAATTATTATTATGAATAATTCATTATTGGTAAAGGAATTAATCATAATTTAATTATTACTCAAAATAATTAATTAACACTAAAAAGAATTAATCACAATTAATTATTATTGTAAATAATTAATTAACACTAAAAAGAATTAATGATAATTAATTATAAATAAATATTGCTAATAAAAATTAACTAATTAATTAGCACTAATTGTAGTTAGACTATAGTTAATTAACACTAAGCAAGATTAGTGGAATTAATCAATACTAATCATAATTAACTATAACTAACCACCTAATCCAAATTAGTCTTAAACTAATCTACCCCTAATTGAGATTAACACTATAATCAAAGGATTAGGAAATTAGCTCATCGGTTAGCCATTTTGACAACATGGGCACGGCGATGATGGCGAGGACTATGTGCAGCTAGGTTCAAAACGGTAAGGAGGCGGGCGGCAGTGGTTCTAGTGAGGAGGGCAGCTCGTTGAGGGATGGCTTCGGTGGTCTCGAGCGCAGCTCTTTAGCGGCGGATGGGTGGTACGGAATGGCGATGACAAGACAGCGCAAGGCAAGGATGGCAAGCGGTGGTGGTTGTGGGTGTGATGGTGAAACAAAAAGGGGGGGAGGGGGCAAGACTAGGGGAGAGAGAGATTCGGTGGGGGTTTTGAACGTGGGAAGCGGGGAAAGAAAAGGGAAACGTGAGGAGGGGGAAGAGAAAAGGCGAAAAAAAAAAAGAAGAGAGAGAGAGGGAGAAAAGAGACGTGGGGGAGGGGAAACGAGGGAGGAGAGAGAGAAAAAGAAAAGAAAAGAAAATAAAATAAAAACTTCCTTTGTAAGTTCTCTTGCAACTTCCTATACAAGCTTCTTCAAAAGGGCATTTTGGTAATTTCACAAAGTATAGTATAAAATACTATACGCGTATATTGACTAGAATTTTGTACGAACTCATATAAATTCGATTTTGGGCTCAAATTAATGGAGATGGGCTTGAATTGGCTATTGGGCTTTAATGGGCCATGTGGCTTAATGGGCTTGTTTGGGTCCATTGGGCCCCCATGGTCAAACCCAATACGTGAGGCCCATTGGGCCTTTGGTTGGTCCACTTCCTTGTGGGCTCAAATTTTCAACTCATTGAATCATTTTCCGACAATTTACAAGCTTAATGATAAATATGAGGATTAATGAGACGATATCCAATAGGTTAGTCTTGAAGTCCTTGAAAGTTTGATACCCGAAATTGAATTGAAATTCGTGGTTAAATTTAATCAAATGCGACTTTAGTATGATCTAAACTATCAGGTGGCTTTTAGGAGTTTTATCGTGTTTGACCCATGGTTGATAACTTTTTAATCCACGTTTGTACCTATTCAATTCCTAGGTGACCATCGGTTGTCATGTAATCACAAGGGGTCAATTACTTGCCCTAAGTACAAAGCAAGAAGGAAATCAGTTTAATGTTGTTCACAGTTTGTATCGTAGTCATACGGAATCACTTGTAATTCGACCACATATTTCTGTCGAATCGATTTATTTCCGTTCGCTAATTGGCTTGTAACAGCGCAGTATCATTTGGTCATATGCGTATCAATCCTTAATTGCATTTCCAAATAGGTTAGCTAATTCATGAGTGGCTAGCTCAAAGTAAATGTGACTAAAGCGTATTGATAAAATAACCATTTCATACATCCCGAAATAGGTCGAAATTCAGGACGTCACATGACCGACTCTCGATGTATTCATGACCTTTAATCCCCATGGCATTAACTTTGTCCACAAAAAGTTTCGGAAAATAAAAAGATCATTCAATGACCGTTTGATGCTTGCGATTGTGCTTGGCGCATGTTAAATGAATGAAGTGACCCGGTGTTAGCTCACTAATTATTTGATTGGATGAGAATTAAGGTCTTTGGACTTGTTCGCATATTTACTTTCGAGTTCTATGCATGTGATTGATAGATACTTGCGCAAGCCTGATGCATGCTCGTGGGCTAGACTTGGGATTATATATTAGAATCTGATTTTTGGGAACTTATAGTTTTAGCCACTATGAGTGAATACTAATGATGTCTAATTATCATAAGTCGAGTCTAACAATGGATGGGGTGACATTTTGTGGCACGTTACGCAGTAACCTCAAAAGCCGACCTCGAAGCTAACTTGAATCGAGTTGTTATTGTTTGTTTACCTTGTTGACTTGTTTTGTTTGCCTTTTGATGGATATGATCATCATTGATGATATATTCGAGCAGTTTGAGGACCGTCTCGTGAGTAAATACTCCTAAATCACCGTCCCTCTCGACGAATGACCTTCGCCGAGGGTGGGTCGTGACAGTAACAACTACGTCTAGTCCCTTCTCGACATCAGGGATATAGATATTGAATTAATGACATAGTAAAAACCAAATGAATTACGACATACGGCACGATATAAAGAGTTACAACCTGTTATGATGTGATGATTCGTCTTTCGACGGATCTTCCACCTGTCCATTCAAGAAAATTATTTTTACCTTTTTTGATGTTTCACTTTGAAGGCATTAAAGCAAAAAGCACGGTTTTCCAAAGTCCTACCAAATAAATTATTTCTTTAATAATTGTGACTAGACATCAAGAGTCCGAAAAATTTTCTATAATGAAACAGGCGATCGAGCTTTCTGGCTCAAGGAAGTCGAGTACATGATTGATGAAATCTTTGAAAAGGGAAACATTCCATCAAATTCCAATACGCATATGCACTATGATAATGCTTAATTTCCGTTAATTTGAATTGTTGAGTTATTTAATTACAAGGTCCGTGTGCTCTTAAAAGTAGAGTCCTATAGTTTATCATCTCTTGAATTGTTGATTTGAATGCCAATTACCAATGTGACCTCACACTTTGTTGAAGATCATGATCAGGTAGAAGCCACAACAAAATTGTTAGACATTCGCTTGATTCCATGGAATCTGTGGAATCGGGAAAACAACTCTTGCTAATACCCTCTTGGACAATGCCATCTTGGACAAGTTGTCTACAGCTTTAAGGCTGGAGTTTCTTTGAAGACGTCCGAGAATCATCCCAACATGATGGTCTTGTATACTTGCGAAAACGATTGTTATCATGCCTTGATTTCGGATTCACCAGCTTGATCAAAAAGCACTTTGTAACAGAAAAGTCCTTATTGTTCTTGATGATTTGTAAATGTGAGTGGTTTGATTCTGGAAGTAGGATTATCATGACAACTAGGGACATGAGTTTCCTTATGCCCAAGTTGGAGACATTAGACTGAAATGTCTCATGTTAACCTAAAAGCGTCTTGACATATGAAGTTCACCACGTGAAATTTGGTTGAGTTTTATCGCAAGCATCCTACAGAAGATTGTGGCAGTCTTTCAAGACAATTTGTTTCTACTTTACGTAAGCTTCCTTTCACTTTGGAGGTAGTATCCTCATCTCCTCAAAACTTACAGGAAGACACGTTGAAAGAAGTGGCAAAAGGTTCCTGCTAAGGAATCCCAAGAAAAATTGATGATAATTTATGAAGGATTGGGCTATCGGCAAAAGCAAGTATTTCTGGATATCGTATATCCTTTCACAAATGAAGATAAAACGCACCCAACTTTCATTTGGAGTGATTGCACATATTTTCCTTGTGATGCAATTGGAGTCCTCCTTCTTAGGTCCTCAATAAAAATTAGAAACGAAAATGAGCTTTGGATGCACGATCA
Source organism: Angophora floribunda (assembly GCA_014182895.1). NCBI lineage: Eukaryota > Viridiplantae > Streptophyta > Magnoliopsida > Myrtales > Myrtaceae > Angophora > Angophora floribunda. The sequence continues at coordinate 21,406,966 of CM024709.1, forward strand.
AGTTCGAGACCTAGGAAGACAAATTGTTTGTCAATTGAATGTGAAATATCTTGGCAAGCATAGTAGGTTGTGGATTGAAGACGAATCCATAGACATACTAAAGAGTAAAGAGGTATATTCCCTGGCATCTTGTATGCCCGAGGATAAGGTTGTGAGTCACCAGACCCTTATTCAGCTTTCTGAAGTTTTTGACCTTAATTCCTGTCACTCGCCATGGTTCCCTTTTTCCTACCCGCTTTGTCATGCTTGAAAAATCTACAATCATTAGCATTATTATTGCTGCAAGGTTTTGGGGGTATTGGAATTGTTAGTTATAACATACTTGCCATCGAGATCAGTAGAAAGATCACCGAACCCGTCAAAGTCGTAAGGGAAAGAATGTGTTCATATAGTCGGTCTTCCAAAGTTAAGAGCAATTGAAGGCCTAGCTGGGATGTCGGTTATAATGTTCAGCCTCATTGCCACTACGACGACAAGTATGAAGCATTATTTCCCACAAGGACCATGAGAATAATTCCATAAAATTTAGATGAATTTCAGTTAAAATTTGATAAAAAGTTAAACCTCAATTATAACTCAATCTTCAAGAGACTTCATCTATCAAACATGGACTCCCAAAAGTTGCCGAGAAATGGTGCAAATATCCTCAAGTTTCGCACCAGAGTTCTGCAGGACAGCTTTGTACAAACCTTTTTTCTCAGTAGTAGTTCGAACCAAATTGAAACCGAATCAGCCTAATTAATCCCTGAATAGTAGATCACGTCCCCATGATACAAGGAACCATTTTATGCGTTAGGAAGTACAATAAATTTCAAGTACTTATGATGCGCTATGAGTGGCATTGATCTATCAAGGAACCATAGAAGGAAAATACTTGCATCAATCTTGGTCTGTCTACCATATGCAATCACATCCATTGATTTTTAGGAGGTCCATATGAAACTTATATGATTAACGGTTTTGATCAACCCTGCTTATTTGGACCTGAGTACTAGCAAACCGAACCAAATCAAGCCTAATTGAGTTAGGAGAAAGAATGAACTTCCTTGAGAAACAGAGATGGACCTGCCGTTTCTCTTTGCTTATAATACACAAGTCCATCCTCAAGTCTTTGTCTGACCCTCTTGTGAAGGCAAAGGAGAAAGCACGGAGGTATGTTTTATCTAGTCAATTCGCTTGTGCTGCCTTGGTCTGCACATAGGCAAATTCAACAACAAATGGGCTTGTAATTTCATGTGTTCACACACGTACACACAAAGATGTGAACACTTACAAGTCTCAGTTGGAGAATGGCAACCCACTCGCAAATTGTGTTTTGAAATTTCAGCCCCTAGAAAATTCAAGGAAAGTTGCTTATAATACACAAGTCCATCCTCAATTCTTTGTCTGACCCTCTTGTGAAGGCAAAGGAGAAAGCACGGAGGTATGTTTTATCTAGTCAATTCGCTTGTGCTGCCTTGGTCTGCACATAGGCAAATTCAACAACAAATAGGCTTGTAATTTCATGTGTTCACACACGTACACACACAAAGATGTGAACACTTACAAGTCTCAGTTGGAGAATGGCAACCCACTCGCAAATTGTGTTTTGAAATTTCAGCCCCTAGAAAATTCAAGGAAAGTCAGGTTGATATTATTAAAATTAATAAAAGTCACACCTTCGAGAATAAAATATCTGAAAAATCTCAACTTTTTTGGAATTATTGTGTAGGAGAGACCACATTTTCTTGGCAGTTTCCATTTAAAATCAACGTCCTGTTAGGCGGATATGAGTCCAGTGCCAACCAATAAAAAAACGATAGAGACAAATCAAATCCAGACAAAATCAGCATTTGATTTTAATATCAAAATGCAATTAATGATAGAGTGCAATTTTATTCGGTGTATAATTTCAATTGGCAAGCAATTTCATTTTGTCATTGTTCAATATAATATCGAAGTGCAATCATAATGTACAATCTTAGTCTATTTTCAGTTTCATGTAACTTTATCGCAATAGTGATTAATTCGAGTATGAATGGTTTTTTGGGTTCTTTTATTTATGAAGAAAAGCTGCAGGTGACTTCCAGGCAAATGGAGCATAGCAATAAATTAATGGCAAGTGAAAGTCATTTTAAGTTGTCCAGATACATCCAACATCTAACCGTTTATCAACACGCAACAATATAATATATGTCCGAGCCCACCTCCTCCTCTTCGATGACTTTCATCAATTATTTCCTCAACTTAGCCTTAATGCTTTTGTTTACTTATGAAGGAAGGCTTGCGGGTGACATCTATACAAACGCAGCGGAAGTGAGCGATTAACTCTGTTGCTTTATCAAGTTGTTCCAAGGATCAGACTCAGACTTAACGAGTTACTGGGCAGACTCAATTCGAAGTTCAATCTCTCCATTGTCCTCCCAGAATGAAGAGAAAGAGGGAGACAGAAGAGACGGCGATAGAAGCTCTTACAAGAAGTAGCCATGATGGTGAATTAGGGAGGGGCTATGAGGTGTTCTTGAGCTTTAGGGGGCCCGACACTCGCTTGACCATCGTGGATAGTCTCTACAATGATATGATCCATGCGGGGATCCGTGCTTTCAAAGATAATGAAGATCTCCGATTCGGCGAAAAGATTGAAGGCTGCCTCTTGCAAGCGATCAAGGATTCCAAAATTTACATCCCGATTTTCTCCAAAGACTACTCTTCAAGTAAATGGTGCCTCCGTGAACTCGCACACATAGTGGAGTTATCGAGAGACAACAATGAGAAAGTGATTCTCCCTATCTTCTATGAGGTGGATGTAGATGATGTCAAGCTTGAGACTGGGCTATATCGGAAAGCCCTTCGAAAGCACAAGAGCGACTCTGGGAAGGATGTAGCAAAGAAGTGGAAGAAGGCTTTAAGAGAGGTTGCCAAAATTAAGGGAAGGAATCTAAAAGATTACGGGTATTATTAGCTTCTCTATTGATTTTAATTTCTTATTGACATTTTCGATTTCTTGCTCCTTTAAAGAATAATAGATTCAGTTTGCTACAGTAATCTTATGTAATGTATGGTTGGATTTGACGCAATGAGGGAGCCAGAAATTCTGCTCAAAGGGCAAGGTTTCTTGCACAAATTGACTTTTCACTTTTAATCCCATATTTTGATAACAATTAGTGTTGAGATATATTAACTTAATTATATAATGCCAAAAAACCAAGACATTCCTCAAGATTTAAGATGTGATAAAATAGTAAGACCATGTATATGTGAAAAATAAAAATTCTAAGTTTCTTAACTTCAATTGCATTCCGTTAATAAAGTTAAGGACTTCTGGTGCAATGTTCCCTACATTATGCCTGTAGTGTTTTCCTGAAAAATAAGATTGAATTTGATGTTAAGTCTTTCTTTCTTTTGTTGTGCTAATGAAAGCTGAGGAAGAATCGGCCCAAAATAAGAGAGCTCGGTAAGGAGCTTTTTATGGCAATTAATAATTATAGTTAGTTCATACTTGTTAGTGTTTGATGTACTTTAGGAGACGTAAAATTGCACGGGAACATAGAGGAAGTCTATGGGAAAATTTCCAAAACTTACGGCCAAGAGTAGGAAATGGAGCTGACACCACTTGGGATTGACCTAGTGACAAGGACATTCCCATAATTTTAGCTTAGGAACCGATCATTGTGAATTTATTTTTGACCTTAGGGAATTAATATGCTTTGCTATTGTTGCCCTTGAGGTCACCGGCTTATGACGGTTCTACCGCTAAGTTACACTAAAATAGTGGAGCTTTTGTATGGTGATAGTTTTACAAGTCCATAAGAAGCGATAGGTCATGGTCTTTTTAGTTGGTCTGAATATACCATACCAAACATTACAAATATCTTTGCATGCCATTATCCAAAAGAACATAAAAAAGATCTCTACATGTGTCAGTGGTTCAATCCTCTGGTCTATTTCTGATTACAAGAAATCTTGGTTAGTTTGCAAAGGACTGACTTAGATTTTGGTGTATGATCGATCTCGGGCTTTAACTTTCATCATGGTGGGATTGGGGTCATAGGCTCCTCTATTGGCCAATTGTGCATAGACAAAAGCATGCGGCCTTAAACTGAGGTTGCCAATGTTGAACACCCTTTCGGCAAGTAAAAAGTCTAAAAAATAGAATTGGTTGTCTCTTGCTTTGACGTTGGACCTATTCATGGCCTCATATCTTAATTAACCAAAAAGTCACCTAAGAAACTTCTAGGAGCTGTAGTTATGGTTAGAGAAATTTACGAAGAAGTATACCTCAAGTATCAAAACTTGGTACAGGTGAATATATAAATGTTAAAACTTTCAAAAAGCACACTTAAGTGCCACATTTTTTTGAAAATTGGACACTTAAGTGCCAACTCTGATGAGTCTTGCTGGATATCTGACGTGGCTTGCCGGATATTTGATGTGGCATTATTTTATTAATAAAATCGATTTATGTGGTTATCGAAGATCTGACGTGGCTCATTGTTGGCATTTAAGTATTTATTTCTTTTCCAATTTTAGCACTTAAGTGTATATTTTGGAAGTTTTGACACTTATGTGTCTACCTGTGCCAAGTTTTGGCACTTAACATATTCGCATCTTGAGAAATCTAGGAATCTACAGAAAATGGATGAGTAATTTAACAATTCTAATTACCTTGAGGTAGTAACTACTCTGTACCCTAGTTCGTGTAGGTTTTTCCATAAACCCTACTGCTTACTTACATCCTTCTTCATTAAACCTTATTGTTTCTGTCCTTCTCCCTGTATCCTCTAATGATCATTATGGAGTAAAAAGGACCTGTGAGTTCGAGAATGAGGAAGGCAGGCCTATTACCGCCCATGCCCAACCTGTGCCGTGCAAAATTCCCCGTGCGGCAATTTTTAAGAAGAAAATTTGCCTCGTTCGAAGCAGGCCACCTCAGGGTACGGATTTCCCATGCCCCGTGCCCATCCCTAGTCTTAAAGTTCTCAATTCTATATAAAATTACCAACCTTAATTTTTTCCTTACCAACTTCTTTTTACATTATTTGACCAACTAATATATGCTTTGGCATTTGCTGAGTTCATTAGAGTTTGCCAAATTACAACTTCTGTACAACTTATCATATTGTTTACTCCACATTTAAATATTACCGAGTCTTGTACCAAATTACGAACTCTAATATGAGTGTCGTATCAACTCATGTCTTATTAAGTCACTGACTAGTTTAAGTTACTCATACTTATTTGAGCCACTTATCAGTATTTATTATTTGTTTCGAAACTTCTAATCGTAATAACAACTTTTGTCAATAACTCACCATCTTTAATTTGCATAGGCCACGAAGGTTATCAGGCTAAGAACCATGTTATTAAATTACAACCATAATTTCAGTTACTTATCAATTTATTCCTATTAAAGTACCAAATAGTTTACTATTACCAATAAAGAACTGGTAACCTAAAATTAGATGTAACTTATTTGGTGATATGTTTGTTGAAAACTCATATTAAGGTTGATATATATTCCACAAAGTGTTTATTATTTTCTGGTATGTTGTTTTTGGTCGGTACGTTAAGAAAAATGCTTTTGAGCTTCTGTTCTTGTTTCCTATGTTTAAGCTTACTGCTTAGAGAGATTTTTCTTTTATGTTAATATTCAAACACATCTCAGATGCTTGAAGAGATTATCAGAAATCGGTTTAGTGAGCACTGAATATCTAGACAAACTTCTGGAGGTCTCGCCATGTGTGACAAGAAGAAACCAACCGGTGTAAAAAAGTATAAAGTGAAATGGAGCCATAAATATTAAATTAGTCTTAAATCTATTTTATAAATGTCAATTTAGTCCTAAATATTTCAATTTTACTAATGTAGTCCTAAGTTTTTGCATGATATTCCAATGCAGTCCTTCCACCCAATTGACACTAGAAATTACTAAGTGATGGCTAGTCATGGCCGACTATCTTATATGGCATGCTAAAGTAGACAATTTTACTCAAACATGTGTAGATTGCCACGTCCGTGGTTTCCAACAGAAGTTGGTGGGAAGGATTAGAATGGATTTTGGTGCAAAGATTTATGACTATATTATTAAAATTGAAAATTTAGTAGAGGTATGCGTCCAAACCTGTTCTACCTAGGAACCAGATCGGATTGCCCCAAAAAAAAGGTCCGAGAATCGGTTCCTATTGGAACCAGTCCGGGAACAAGTTACAAAGCTTTGGAACCGATTGTAATCGGTTTTGAAACAAGTTTTGAGTGAATACCCACCTAGGAACTAGACTGGACCACCCTCTTTTGGAACTGGTTTTATAAGCTAAAAGGTCAAAACTCTAATTTTTTTTCCCGTAAATACTAACCTCAGCACTCCCTTATCCTTTGTCCTTCATTAAAACTTCTCGCCAGTCTTTCCTCTTCTCCTAAATTTTTATGGATGAATGGGGTATGGAGTTTTATAATTTATATTTTATGTTACATGTTTGAACTTTTTATTGTTTATAATTATACACGACTACCTATTCATCTGCACAACTTGTTCAAACACAATCACATGTAGCACTAATTCGGTGACAATATGCTGGAGAGACGTATAGTCGAAGCTCAACTAGACCCTCGGTCATGAAATAACCTTTTCCCATAATTTATTGGACAAAAGAACCTTGATAGCAGTAGCTTTCAATTGTGAATAAAGTCCCTCCACCTCCTCTTGAATATATATGTTTTTCCACCATTTACAAGACCAAAGAACCTTGATAGTTGTAGCTTTCTATTTTGTCCCTCTTCCTCATGTTGAAGAAATCTGTCTTTTCAGCTTTTTTGTTTTCAAATAGCTCACAGCTTGAAAGATCACTTTTCGTATGTTGGTTTTTTTAAAGCAAATAACTTTAAACTTGATGATAACCTTCTAGTGCCATGTAATGCGTGCAAAGTTTCCATATATGTGGTTTTTGAATCTGAGATGGTTGCATGTTATGTGGCAGCCTAGATGAACTTAAGAATCTCACGATCAAGGAGGTTTCTAATTTGTTATGGACAAGACAGACAGACATGCTTGATCATTCGTGGGAATTAAGGATCGGATGGATGAAATTATGGAGCGGTTAGATCTAGTAGCATTTGATGTAAGATTTATCGTGATTCATGGTATGGGTGGCATTGGAAAGACGACATTGGCCGAGGCTGTCTTTAGGCAAATCTCCCCTCAGTTTCAAGGTCATTGCTGCTTTCTTAAAGATGTTCGAACTCAAGATATAATAAATTTACAAAAAAAATTGTTGTCCGACATCCTCAAACTCAGTTGTACAAACCTCTCATTCATTGATGAAGGGGCTCACTTGATCAAGACAAGGTTCCATGGGAAGAAAATCCTCATTGTTCTTGATGACATTGACAACCGAGACCAAATCATGAGACTTGCTGGTGAGCCAAACTGGTATGGTGGGGGTAGTAGAATCATCATAACAACAAGGAATATTGAATTTTTAGTAAATGAAGGTGAAGATGACAATGTCCCAATGTCAGATACTACACATTTTTCATTCTACAATATGCCAGAGATGAATTGGGATGATGCTCTTCAACTTTTTTGTGAGCGTGCCTTGGGATGTGCCAAGCCTCCACCTGATTACATGGATATTTCAGAAAAGGTAATCAATGCACTTGGAAGACTTCCATTGGCTCTCGATGTTGTAGGTTCCACACTCCGTGGAAAATGTAAAAGTACATGGGAAAACGTTCTATATAAGTTAAAGAAGGTGATGAATGAGGATGTCAAGAAGAAGTTGATGATAAGCTATGAAGCATTGGACCCTAATCAACAACAAATATATCTTGATATCGCATGTTTCTTCATTAATCAAGAGAAAACAACAGCAATTAAATATTGGGATGCAGTTTTTGGGTATCCCACTGAAATCGAAGTCAAGATCCTCACACGTATGTCTCTGATAAAGATCATAGACTACGATGAATTATGGATGCATGACCAACTTAGAGACCTCGGAAGGGATATCATCCACCCAGAAAGTTGCAACATACGTCAAAGGGGTAGTAGATTATGGTTACCCAAGGACGCCTTCCATTTAGTGCAAAGAAAAAAGGTAACTTTTACCTTTAAATGTTTTCCTCTCCATCCATTACTATCATTACCTTTTAAATCTAAAGTCAACTCAAATTGACACATGTACTCATTGGTTGCTACTTTTATCTTTCAGGCAACAGAGAACATAGTGGCACTTAATCTTGGTACACCTGAACCAGATGCAACGTATAGATTTATGCACATGGAATTTGCGAGGTTGGTCAATCTTAGGTTCCTTCAATTGGACCATGGCAACTTCCAAGGAGACTTTAAGGATCATTTCTCCAAGTTAAGATGGCTCTCTTGGAGCAATTGCCCATCAGAATTCCTTGCTACAAACTTTCGGTTGGAGAACCTAGCAGTTCTCGAGCTTTCTGGGAATAACATTACTAAAGACTGGGGAGGATGGCATCAAATCATGGTATGATCTAAGACATACCTTTGCATTACATTTATTCTTTTTCTTTTATGATTTTCAGCTTTATTGCTTTGTAGGTATCAAAACAGTTGAAAGTCCTAAAACTCTTGGATTGTCCATCACTTAGAAAGATGCCAAAGTTCTCCACAATCTCCAGCTTAGAGAGATTAATTCTTAGATGCAATCAACTAAGAAAGATTGACAAGTCCATCGGCTTCTTACAACATCTTGATTACTTAGAAATATTTTCTCAAGAGACTTTCAGTGTTGCCTCACTCGATTGGTAATCTAGTGAATGTCAAGCATCTAATCTTGTCATGTTGGGAGCTGCAAAAACTCCCTGATTCTATTGGACAATTAGAGTCACTACTTGAGCTGGATGTCAGACATACGAGTGTGAGAGAATTACCTTATTCCATTGGAAACCTAGGAAAGTTGAAAATTTTTATGATCCCAAATGGCTATTTAAAAAAGCTACCAAACTCGTTTGGGAGGCTCCAATCATTAGTCAAGTTGGATCTGAATCACGCATCAGGAGCTTACCTAATTGTATTGGAAATCTCAAAAAGTTGAAGGTACTAAATTTGGGTCATAGCCGCATAAGTGAACTTCCAAAAACTATAGGAATGTTGGAAAATCTGGAAGAGTTGAGTGCCTCATGTGAACACCTGGAGGGGGAGATTCCTAGTGAAATTGGAGCACTATCCTCATTGAAAATTCTAGATTTATCAGGTGGTTGCACTTTAGTGGATTGCCAACAACAATTAATCAGCTTACAAATCTCCAAAAACTTAATTTATGGGATTGTAGGTCAATTCAACAGTTGCCAGAGCTTCCTAAGAGTCTAAGGTCGTTAAGCTTTTCATTGGACTCGTTGACTACAATCCCTGACTTCTCAAACCTAACCAATTTAGTTCATCTTGATAATCGGAACAACAGTACAAGAACCCAACATAGAGGGGCTTTTGAGAGCAAGTGCTCTGAGGAAGTTGACCTTGTGGTTGAAAATGTGACCTTGCCTCCAACCGATTTGAGTTCCCTCTCTCAGCTACAAGACCTTGAAATAACCTGTGTTGACCCTAGATCTCTTACCGGGCTTCCATCCAGCCTTCAAGATTTGACTTTAGTAGATGTCCAGTCATCGATAGATTGGTCACTCTTTTCCAACTTGGAGAATTTGTCAAGGCTGATTATTGAAAGATATTTGCTAGGTGAGATTCGTTTCGATGGGTTTGGAAAGCTACGAAATTTCAATGAATTGATGATGTTTGACTTTCCATTACTTAAGATGCTGCCCATTCTGCCTTGTTTGAAGGAGATCCAACATTTGTACCTACGTCAATTCCCTCACCTAACTGAGATTCAGGGTTTGGGAGAATTGAAATCATTGCGGACACTATGGATTTGGAACTGTAATTCCATCAAAAGCTTAAATGAATCTGATATGTCTAATTTACAGAATCTAATAGTTTGGAGTTCTATGGGTGTGGATCGCTGGAGGCCGTGCCGGATTTGCCATGCGCCAAAACATCTTGTCATCTTACCATAAAGGAATGCCCGAGGTTACCAAATTTTGATGGCCCTTACCCGTTCCGCAGAGACGGACAAAGGTTCTTCCATCTGTAGACGGTCAATGAAGACCATAGAGTCAAGCCGGTCTTTTGCAACCAATCTGCATGCTATTTGAGGCTGCTAAAACTTTCCTTAATTAAAAGAATTAAGTGACTGTCTTGCCACGTCAGTTCCTGAAATTGTCAACATGCGAAAAGATGTTGACAGGGTTATTGCGGGTCATTGTATATGTACATTAGTTTGGACATATGACAACAGTAGATTTCATCACTCTTGTGATACTCATTCTTGGAGGTGGAAACAAGAATATAAGTGTCTTCATTCTTGTGATCCTCATTCCCTGCTTTGCTTATCCGTACTTACTGTATGTATAAAAAAATAAACTACAAATTTTGGTGTCCATCTATACCTTCACATATATATTTTACCATCTAGCATTTACACTAACAATCCAAAGATCTCCACCATAAATTGCCAAGGCTGAGAGAAAATAGGAAATAGAGGGAAGATGGGATAGCTTTTTTTGAGAGCAAATAGGAGAAAGTTATGTTTTCACCAGCTTTAAATTGTTAACTAATTAAGTGTTCTCACTTGGTCAAAAAGATAAGAAAAGAAAGCTAACCGGTCTAGCATTGTGTAATCATCCACTTCATTTATTTTATTTAGTAACCACCCATCTTTTGGTGCTGCATGCGCGAGAGCATTGGCTGAAGTCGTATGTATAATCAAACATCCTTTTGGAGGCACTTTTTTGACATCCACCGATGTTTTGAAAATGCCACCTCATGCTTATCATCATTTTTACAAATGCTACAAACTGTGATGCTTAATGCACAAAATAGCAACATTTTCCAAAGTGACTTTGAAAGTGAAACATGATCAAGGGTTACAATGAGGAAAATTATTCAAAAAGTCATATTTATTATATTGCTCAAATTTGAAGAGTTTGGGCAATTTAGCCTTGAACCTTTTTTGACGATTTTCCAATAGAGTCCATCCAGCCAATTTTGGTTGGAAATCACTGACGTGGCAGTTCAATCAGCACTAGCCATCCTCCTTGGCTTGGTTGATACTAATTTGGACAATGCTTGCAATTTCTCATGGTTTTCTTTCTTTTTATTTTTCCCTTTACTTTATTTTACTCTTTTTTTCCTACCTCTGGTCGCTAATTTGCCTGCCATCGCCAAAGGCCATGACTTCCTCTCCTCTTCATGATTGATGCCCTCGCTAGATTTGGACTAATGACCTCTACTGGCTATCACCGAGCCTCTGCTAAATTAAAAAAAGGAAAGAAAAAAGAAAAAAAATTCATAAGTACAAAAGATTTAGAAAAATCATTTACGTTAGTGACAATTATACTATGTAGGCCGGCCGGCGTTCTTGCTAGTGATTTCCGATCAAAATTGATAAGATGAACTACATTGAAAGCCATCAAAAGGTTTAGATTGGAGAATTATCTCGGTTAGATGGTATTCTAAGAAGTGTTGTTATGCCTCGACCCTTGAATACGTGACAACTCCTATTTCTCTTAGGTCATTTGAATGTGAGGTCCTAAGACGCATTGCCAACCCGTTCATTTTTATCTTGTGATTAAACGTATGTGGAAGTAAATCATATCCACCTAGACAATCATAATAGCAGGGATAGTAGGAAAAGACAACAGCAACAAGCATTTTCATTAACCTTAACAGTACGACAACGACACATACAAGTCTATTACGCAGACCTAACCAATTTACATTGACAGAAGGGGGTTGACATTAGCCTGTCCCTCTAAGCTATGAGGGCGGCTACAAAAAATGGTTTCCCCGCACTAAAATAACGGACTACCCCTTGAGCCCTCAAAAAAGACCTAAGATGTCCTTGTCAAACTATATGAACCACGCCACATAGTAGTGTGGAACCAACTGATCTCACCCTTTATCAACCCATACCGTCATGGTGTACTTCTAGAAAATGGCATTGCTCCCTTCAATAGTAAATTCCGTCACCATCAACTCAAAGGCAACGGGGAGCCCAAAACGGAAGAGATGGAATGCCATGACTAAGACTCTAGCCCTCCTCCCCCTCCCAACAAAAAAAAAAAAAAAAAAGTGTAAACTGAACTTTGATCTAACATTAAAGCATAGAAAAAAAAAAGATAATAGGAAAGGCAAAAAACTTTTGGAAAGATTTAAATTTGGGATTTTTACTTTGGCGTCTCTACATTATTCCCACGTGATATTTTAATGAATATGACAAAGGAAGATTATAGAATTTATGTATGAATGCATCGACGGAGTATCTACAGAATCTGACATATTATTCAAGCAAGTAGATGTATCACCCTTCTAGAATATAAGAGGTGAAAGACGACTAATGAACAGGCTTTTTCCCCTTAAAACTATTAATTGATGATTGCATAAATCAAGGATTAAGATATGGCTGTCACGAAAGAGATCAAAGATCATGATTATCATTCTATTTTATTAAATCGCGAAGTTAGAAAATCCAGCTCAAAATTTTAAGAGAATAATTAGAGATAGATCACATGTATGTAACAAGCATATAAGCTCCATAATCAAGCGAAGTATGATATTTCAACATCCCTCTCACATGCAAATCGAATGAGAAATGACAGGTGAATATGATGAAACGGGTGAAAATACATGCAGAATAAACTAAGGCTAACTTATGATATCAATTATAATTGATAAAAAAATGCGTACAATTAAGAGAAAATATATATTCACAATCAAGATCAAAGTAAAAAAAAAACCTAGTTATCTTTACCAACCTCTCAAACTCAAGGTAACAAAGAAGAAATCAAATAGTTTTGTGAGAAAAGATCCAGAAAGGTGATTTGATGTGTTGAAGAGAGAGAGTCGACATATGCAGGTTACACAGCAATAGGCTGGTGTCTATGCGAATGTGATAAAAATATTAAGAATTGACCTTAAGAAAGGGATATTAGTAAATTATTACAAAAATGAATTATACGAGATCAGGTGTGCTGCACTTGGTGCACTCGAAATTTGCTCAAGGTCATCTAGCTCTAATACTAAGATAAGAAATATGTGGAAGAGATAATGTTTTAATTTCTCTGTACATATATATACAAGGGCTGTCTATATGGGTTAGAAACCCATTTTTTGACTCACATTTAGGGGATCAGGTCACAAATGGGTCACTTAAAGTTACAAATGGGTGAAAATGGGTTTAAGATATCTGAGCCTAACTTTATATGGGTCTATATGGATTTACACATACCATATTTGACCCATTTAGTTTACCAGCCCCAACCCATATAACTAATTTTCTGTCTTCTTTTGCTCGCTCTTAACTCACTCTAACAAAAAAAAAAAAAAAACACTGCTTGACGACAGTGCGGAGTTGACGCTCGCGCTCGGGGATCTGCAGCTCTTGGGCAAGCTGCATCGGAACGAGCTGGGATGCGTCGTCGTGAACGCTATAAGTCCTCCGCGATGCCGGCTTCTAGCTGCTCAACCTGACGAGCTGGCGGCCGATGCACTGCGAAGTCAGGCGGTCGAGAGAGAAGCGGATGGAAGTAGAGTGCTGCGTAGGGTAGTGAAGGTTGACGCGCGTCGGGAAGGCAGATCTGTGGAAGAAGGAGGTGAGGGTGGTGGCGGAGACGCAGGATGCGAAGGTGGAGGAGGAGGAGGACGGCGGTGCGTGAGGCCACTGGAGGGGGAGAGAGAGCGGAGCACCAGCCCGCTCGGCCCCGGCCGCTGCTGCTGCCGAAGGCCGAAATGAGGCCCCCGATTGTGGGATTGACGTCGACGGGGGCCATGATGGAGGAGACGGGCAAGTATCGACGGCCAAGGAGATGGTTCGGTGGTGACCGGGGAGGTTCTTCGGCGGAGAGAGAGAGAGAGAGAGGGTCTGCGTGAGCTGGTTTTTGGGAATAATTACTCTGATTAGCATAATTAGCCCCTCGAGCTCAGAGCTCTAGCTCTAGGTCCATATGGCTGTTCTGCCGATTATCTCTTGACCCCTTTTCCTCTTTTCGCCCAAAAACGCGAGGGCTTCGCTTCGCTGATGTCTTGCGCGAGAGCGTGGAAGGAAGATGGATGGTTCAGCACAATGTCGTTTGTGGAGGTGTCGTTCTGATGGAGGAAGAAGTAGTTTTCGATGGGATATGGAAGCAGTGTGTGCTTTGGGATACTGGGTTCTGTCTGGGGGTTACGTGATTTGGAAGTGGCATTTGGAAATTGTTTGGCTGATGAGATAGTGAAGTTCAACAGTCTAGTGTAGTCTGTACTTTGTTCTACTTTGGACCTGCATTGGTAATGCTAATTGATTTAATAAGTAATAAGATGGACCTGAATGTGGTTTGTTCTATGGTTGAAGTGGTGGTATGTGATTACATTAGGGAGAAGTAATGCGTGGTAATGGTAGCGGAGGGTAGTGGCCTTTATAATGGCATTGTTGTTGGTGGAATGGGTGGTGAAGGAGTTGTGGTTGATGGCAATCTTGGGAAGGCTGATGGTATGGGGTTGATGGACATAGTCTTTATGTGGTGGATGTTTATGATATCATGGATTGGTGAGGTGAGGAATGCCAATTCTCCAATCTTAGCATGTAGGATTACTGTTAGAGTCGACACTTTTAATCAACATTATGCTTAAATGGGCATGTAACTGGCAATGGAGGCTTCTATTTCAATATCACGACTGGAATGTCACCCATCCATGCCAGGCCGTATGCATTTTTTTATTTGTTTCATTGTTGAATGTATTGGTCTCTTGTTTGTATGCATTATTGCAGTGGCGGCACATTTGGGCATCATTTTCTGGACTAGATATTGAAGTCACTAATAAGATAAGAGAAGCAAGACTAATGGTATTGTTGGCTTCTTTTGGCCAGAACTAGACTAATAGCACTAACCTCATTGGAAGTATCGTGTCTTATCCTATGTAGCTATATGCACCATGATAACTAGTTTTCATCAATCCGTAGGTGCAACTAGAATGAGTTCTGTGACAACTGAAGCAATACATTTGATGAGAAAGATGAGGGTCTTGTATTTGTTGCTGGTGCCACTGGAAAAGTTGGATTACTGACTTTGAGGTTGCTTTCCAAATCTTACACTTCCAATGCGAACTGTTTTATACCTTACTCTGGTTTGATCACGGAGATGGATTCTTCTTTAGGGAGCTTTTGAAATTAGGATATCGAGTCAGAGCTGGTGTGCGAAGTGCTGAAAGACCAGTAGCTCTTGTGCAGGTAGAAGTTTTAATTGATCTGAACTTGCTCTTCATAGCTCGCCAGTTTTCTGCTATAATGATTCAGTTAATGACAAACATCTTGCAGAGTGTTAAACAGATGAAGTTTGAGGGGGATGACACCAAGGAGGAGCTTAAATGTAAGAAAATAAAATGTGAAAAGCTGGGATTTATGTTCTGTTTTTTTCTTTCTAATAATTCAAAGTGGAATTTATAGGGGAAAGAAGAGTCCTATAAATCCATCATTGCTTATAAGATACTCTGTGATAACAAATAACAGCTATTTTCTGGTTTTTAGCCTAGCTGTAGAGATGCTTGAAGTTGTGGAATGTGACTTGGAGAAGCCAGATTAGATTAGGCCAGCCTTAGCCAATGCTTCTGTGGTTATATGCTGCATTGGTGCGTGACTATAAACCAGTCGGTCTTTCTTTATTATTTTGCTGTCATGACAGAACTTTGTGTGCAGTAGGACCCTCCCAGCACAAGCCATTTCATAACTCATGTAGTAAGCTAACTAGTTGCTTATATGAAATTGACGTCATTAAATCTAAGTCACAAAATGGGTATAGAACCCAAATTTTCCATGTCTAAATCTTTATAAGTTTTTTTTTTTTATTTTTATTTTGTATTTAATCATTTTTATTATTTAATTTTCTTTTTAATTTGATGTGAAGTTTTTATTTAAGTAACATAAAGAGCTTAAGGTGGGTTAAAATAAGTGGGTATGGTTTTCCTATAATATTAATGTGATTTGTTATGGGGGTTGGGTTAAGTATGGGTTGAATATGTATCATTAAATTTACATTATATAAAAATGAGTCAAAATGGATTAATTATGTTAATATGGGTCGAACCATTGTCAACTCAACTCGAACCCGACTCAATCCATCCATTTGACAATCCTAATATACATACATACATGTACATAAAGAATAAAACATAATCAGGCTGTACACGATGACTATAGAACGTAACATGATATAAATGAACTACAATTAATCAAGGATATGTACAATAATGAAGATATATTCATAGTCCAAAAGAAAAAAATTGAAATATCTAATCAACCCTAATAGCATTTCCATAGTAGAAAAGATAAATCAAATTGAAGACTTGCTGATTGTTCTTAGTCACCTAGGCAAAACATCTTAAAGTGTTACTTCATTGATTGTGGAAGCATTGTGAATCAAACCAATATGATCGACTATTGGTAGATCTCTCCCAACTGAGATTGCAGGCTGCAGTGGTCCATGTGGGATTCCATCACCTCCTAGCATACGAACCACCGCCGACATGGCCGGTCGATCATCCGGCTCATGTTGAGTGCACAATAGACCGATGCGTATGCATTTTACCACTTCGTCTTCATCACACGACTCTCTAATTATAGGATCGATAAGATCCGACTCTCGACCTTCGGACTCCAAATTCAATGCCTGTCATTCAGCAAAGGAATATAAATAAGGACAGCCATTGGGATGGTGGCTAGGAACATACAAGGGTGCATAGGCTTTCAACCTGCTCTCGGAGGTCAGAAACCATACTCTTTCTCCCGCTTACTATCTCTAGCAAGAGAACTCCAAAACTGAAGGCATCCGATTTTACGGAAGGTTGTCCTCCCAATAAATACTCGGGTGCCATGTATCCACTAACCAGAATTAAGGGATGGAGAGCAATTAGTTAGAAGCAAGAAACAAAGAAAAGTATTTTTCTATATGGAACTTCTGAAATACGAAAGTGCTGATTTTGGTATTATTGAGCTCATCATCAGAGTTCTTTGTTGGCCTAGTGAATCATTGAAACACGTGACGGACATAGAAAGACATTAAATCACTTACTGAGTTCCAGCAATAGTGCTTGTGTTGGCCTCATCTTGATTTCCATGGAGGATTCTTGCCAACCCAAAATCAGATATCTTTGGATTCATCTCACGGTCCAGTAAAATATTGCTAGCTTTCAAATCCCTATGGACGATTCTCATGCGAGAATCCACATGCAGATAAAGAAGTCCCCGAGCTATTCCACAAGCGATGTTCATGCGCATATTCCAATCTAGAGATTGCCCCATATCTGGATCTACCCATGATGAGAGACTCAGATGAAGCTCAACTTTATAAAGCTAAAATTAAGTAGCTAAAAAATTCAATGCATACCGAAAAGGAAGACATCCAGGCTTTTGTTGGGCATGTATTCATATATCAGAATTTCTTCGTCTTCTTCTGTGCACCATCCCAATAACTGGACGAGGTTCCTGTGCTGTAGTTTGCCAGTCACATGGACTTCGTTCTCGAACTCGCGGCGTCCTTGGCGTGAGGTTGTTGAACGCCTCTTAACCGCAATTTCTTTTCCATCCGCCAATGTGCCCTGAAACATCATAAGGTCAGTAGCGAAGCCCCCGTTTGAGGGATGCTATTGATTGCCAAATTCGACTCGTTTCATACTACGAATAATGACTCTTCCTGTTTGCTACCATTAGAAGATTTTCCTAATCTCCACATAAAAAAGTGTTGGGTCACTAAATTGCTTACCTTGTACACAGGGCCAAACCCGCCTTCCCCAAGTTTACGATCTTCGGAGAAGTTCGCAGTGGCCTCGCATATAATGTCTAATGGCATTTGAATCGGAATCGAATGAAGTAACTGATCCTCTTCTTGGCTGTTTTCCTCATCTGAGAATCCAAGAGCCTCTTCTTGGCTGTTTTCCTCATCTGAGAATCCAAGAGCTTATCTCATAAGGTAAAGGCTAGAAGATGGTCATTCGAATGGCAAGCAAGATGAATTTCATACCTTTCTTAAATATATGTTTAAAAAGAATGCACGAAGCCACGATGATTATTACTCCAGTGATTGAGCCAATAATTGCGTTTCGCACAACTCTTTTCCCTATCAAGACAAAGTAAATCATTGCATCTAATTATACCATAAATCTGTAGATTTTTTTTTTCCCACCTAGTGTAAATAATACTAGGAATTTGGTGAAAGCAAGAGAGAATGATTGTAGATCATAGTTTAGAAAGAAATCTCATACCTTTAGTGCTGGTTTTGCTAGTTGCAAAAGGTGTTGGTGCTTGTACTCTAGGTTCCCCATAAAACCGATACAACTCGTACCGCACATTACAACTTGGCTTAAGGATTCTTGCACCTCCCCTTCCAAAACTAAGAATGTTAGATAACTCTACAATAGTAGAAAGAAAACAACTATTGCAATCTGACTTTGATATGTCAGGGGTGCATTGTGCGAGTTCATGTAGGGTCACCGATCTCGAGATATTGACATTCATGGTCGCGTATAAGCTCTTTGAGGAGATCGCTAAGCCCGTGACATTCCTTGCCAAGTCTGACACTCTCGTCACAAAGTCGGTCACATTCCTGAAGGTTTCTGTCACAATCGAGTCACTAGGAACTAAATTGTCCGTGCGATTGACCATTGTATGATTGATCATGAGAAAAGCTGGCATCGACTCCATGGTAGAGAAGAACGATCGGTTAGAGTAGTGCACGAGGCACTCGTCGTACCATATGATCGCCTCTTTCTCTCTTGGACATCTTTCTAAGATGTTGCTGGTCGCTGAATCAATGCAAGCCTGACAAAGATCGGCAGCAACATCCCCTCTAAAAAATAATAGTAAAGTTGCGTCAGTGGTCACGTAAAGATCATCGTACTCTTGGAAGAGGATATCAATGAAAACCAAACACACATCAGGTCCATCAAAATTCTTTGTACCAAGTGAGACAATTCCAGATGTTAAATGATAGAATTGAAACGTATTACTCAAAAGTTGAAATTTTGTGTTATCTTTCTCATCTGATTTACCTGCAGAGGAAGAGACCATAAACCTTGTCCGGATCTTCACCTTCAGTGGTGTGGAAAAAACCAGAGACGGGTCCCTGGTCGAAAAGCCTCCTATAGAGGAGGCGGTTGAGGTTGTCCCCGAACTTGCTGTCGGCATTGTACTGGCCCCTACCCGAGCACCACGTATAAAGATACGATTGAGTGCTAACAGCAGTGCCTGAAGTGCCTGAGATGAGGAGGATCAGGCACGAAATCCAAAGGGCGAAGCAAATATCTCTTGGTGCACCGATAGTCATCTTTTCTGGAATTTGCAGACGACGGAAGCACAATGAAGAGTAATTCAAAGAGGGCCGCAGACTGTCTTTCCAACTCAAGAGGAACAAAGATAACAAGCGACTTCTTCTGGTAGAAAGAGCAAAAAGGACACTGCAACCAAACTCAAGACGTTGATTCTTGTTCTAAACGTATGTCTTTAGCTTTGAAGAAGAGCGTCTTTGTTTTATGGGGTCTTATTGGAGCGCTGGGGGAACAAATCGTATTTGGATAGACTGACGCAATATTCACTGAAGTTCATTATATTTGTGTAGATTCATGAGTAGCATTCCTTTTTTGTACTTTCCTTATATAAGTACGCTATGGAAGATAATGTTATATTATTGGTAAGATATACTGACGAAATAATAGTGGAAAACAATTTTCTTGATGTAATAGTTATTTAATACAAAATATAGAGAACATTATCTTCTTTAGTAGAGAACGATTTTCTTCCTTAGGGCCGGCCTGCTCTTATAAATATTTAAAAAATTACAAATATGTCTAAATGCACCTCACTCTTGACTGAATATTTTTTTGGGGTCAAAACCGACCATTTAAATGTGCCTATTTTTTATATAAAAATATATGCCTATTTTTGCAAATTATTTACATACCTTTAAGCAAAACTCCTCATCAAAAACGCCAAATCACACATCCTTGCAAACTCATTTTAGTATGTTGCTTAGGGTTGAGTGGTTTGGTTTTCAAATGGATTTTGGTGATTTGGATAGGTGTGAGAAATTAGGATTTGGGCAAGTTTTTTGGAAAGAAAATGTCCTTTTCACAAAAAAAAATAGACATTAGAATAATTGATGTAAGGTGCAAAGTGATCTAAAAAAAGTAACACTTATGTATGTTTACGATTTTTTACAAAAGCAGAGGTATACAAGTGGCCATTTATAAATGGTAATTTATGTTATTGGTTTTTCCTTATATTAGTAATTTTACTTTGATATCTATAAAACTACTAGTAGACAAAAGCTCAAAATTCAAGACAAAACCCTAAAAAACAACAAGACAAAACCCTTAAATTTTTTTCATTTATTTTCTAATTTTATTTTTCTCGCTAGAAATCTTAGAAGTAAAAGAAGGAAGGTTTCTCTGGTGGGCTTGGCTAGCTAATGTTGTTTTCCTTAGACAAATTATGTTGCTGAGTCATCCAAGCGTGTTCGAACTAATAGGTTCACTTAAGATTACTTGAAACAATTATCGAATTTGATTTAGAGCTGATTTAAATCAAGAGACAAAAAGGAAATCTCTTCTCGATAAAGTGGTATGGATAATTAAAATATTTAGATTTAGATGATGCCAAGTAAAATCTCTATCTTTAGAGCTAATTTAGATTAAGAGACAAAAAAGGAAATCTCTTCCCGAAAGAGTAGCATGGATAATGAATATATTTAGATTTTTTTATTGAGATAACCCTATTGTAAAGCCCTAAAGGCTTGTCCAATTTTGGGTTTTAATATTTTTGAGGATTTTCCAAGTTCTTACTAAATTTTTTTCCAATTTTCTGGAATTTTTTTTATTTTTTAATTTTTTAATATTTTTAAAATTTCTGGATTTTCTGAGTTTTTTAATGATCTGAATTTAATTTTTTAATAATTTTCTGAATTTTATAATTTTTTATGAATTTTCTGATTTTCCAAATTTTTAACGATTTTTTAAATTTTTTAAATTTTTATGAATTTTCTATTTTTATAATTTTTTTCTGAGTTGTTTTATATTTTTAAGGACTTTTCCAAATTTTTTAACATTTTTAGGATTTTTTTAGAATTTTTAAAGATTATTTATTTTTATTTTTTATTTTTTTTTTATTTTTATTATTATTAAATTCGAGGAATGGAGTTCGGACTAGATTTACCCGACCCGAATATCCGGATACGACCCGATCGGTTTAGAACAGAAATTTTTCTGTATTTTCCTTGATTTTCTTATTTTCTCTTTTTCTTTTCTCCTTTTTTTTTTTTTTTTCTTTTTCTGCTCATCTTCTTCGACCTCACGGCGTCTTCTTCCTCGAGCGACCTCCAACCCGAAGCCTTCCTTCGCCTGCAACAACTTCTTTTACCGAACCATCAAAACCCGACCTATCATCTTCCACGTGTCTCGTTTCCGGCACCCCCAGCGCCGCCGAACCCCTACCGACCGTCGGCCACCTGCTCCGCCCGACGTCGATCATCTCCGGCCGCTCAATCCGGCGACCACAAAATTTAACGAAATAAAAACCTACCGAACCAAAACTTCTAAAGCCAGCAATCCACCAACAAACAAGCAAGCATGAATACATTAGTATGAGGAAGAGTAGCCTTACTAATGTGGCCTCGGACCACTGGCTTCGCCGGCGAGGGGAGAGTATTCCGATGAGGGGATTGGACGTCCGACGACGGTGTAGACTCAGTGACGACCGATTGTTTCCGAGAAAATCGCATAAAAACCCAAAAAAAACACCGGAATCAGACGTGCTTCGACATATACAGATGTAAATATGAACCGATCAAGTTTAAATATGCATTGCTCTTTCGGTCTTCTCTTAGGCATTTCATCAAACACATGATGCACGGTTGTCGAGACATGAACTCCTATTCGACCTGGATGCAACTCTCGATCAATATAAAGCATACAGACATTCATATCACAACGTTCTTCATCAAATCAGCCCTATTCTCGGATATTTTTCTTCGCTACTTCACCACTCTAGATCGTTCCTTTCTCGGCCAAAAAATAACGCACCCGGGAGACTCACTTGGTTCAGCAATGAAGCTTTCCTGCAGTCGCGCGGTCACTGGCGAAGTTTCGACGGAGAACGAGCGGCCTTCTTTCTCGTCTAGGGATTGAGCCTAAAAGCCTCCGATCAGCCGTGGACAGAAACGGCGGTCGTAGGTCGGGAAAGATCTTCTCCGGCCAAACGAGAATGACCGGAGACAGAGACGTTCGGCCAAGCTTCCTTCCTCG
Organism: Angophora floribunda; assembly: GCA_014182895.1. Classification (NCBI taxonomy): domain Eukaryota; kingdom Viridiplantae; phylum Streptophyta; class Magnoliopsida; order Myrtales; family Myrtaceae; genus Angophora; species Angophora floribunda. Next base: position 21,429,293 of record CM024709.1, read on the forward strand.
ACGAGCGACACGCCTTCTTTTCTTCCCTCTTTCCTCTCTGATTTTCCTCCCTGATTTTTCTCCTGAACCGAGCTTCTTCAATGGCCGACGATGCTCTGTTTTTTTTTTTTTTTTTTTCGTGCTCCCTGATTTTCTCTTGGACAGACCTCTCTCTTTCTCTCTGCTCTGTGTCTTTTAGACGGAGCTCCTCCCTCTCCCAGAAAGATCGACGTGCGCTCTCGTCACAACCTGTCACGCCACACTCGCTCACGGACGCGCCCTTTTTCGATCACAGAACTTCCCTCTTTTTCTTAGGCTGATTCCCTTAAACATCCCAACTTTTATATTTAAATTAGAGGTGTCATATGGGCGGATCGAGTGACCAATATTTGACCTATTTGATCCATTTTCATGTAATATAAATTTGATGACTCATACCCGACCTGACCATACCCAACATGTTGACTCATATTACCGACACATATTAATAGTTAATTTAATTTAAGAAAATCTACTTATGTCCATTTAATCTACTTTAAACTTTTCACAAATAAGTTATTTGAATAAAAATTTCACATTAAATTTATAAAGTAAATTAAATAATAATAAATTAATAAATAAAATAAAAAATGTGAATATCTTTAAATTGAAATATTTTTTGGAAAATAATTTTAACAAAAATCGAATTTTAAATTATTTTTCAAATTTTAAATTTTTTTTCTTAATTTTCTTTCTTTTCTCTTTTCTTTCTTCTTTCTTCTTCTACCACCTTTTCCTCCACTAGCACTGCCCGACAACAACCGCCCAAGATGTAGGTCGGCGAACTCGAGGCTCGGTCAATCCAAGCAAGTAGGTCACCTCGAGCTCACTAGCGTTGGCTAAGCTTTGTTGTAGCGTTGGAGGGTGGCAAGCTCGGGGCTCACCTGCTCAAACCCAGGCAAGCCGGAGTTTGGCCAAGGCCGACAAGCTCATGGCTCACCTACCTAGATCTAAGCCAAGCTTCACACGATGAGCTTGAATCCAAGACACGTTTCAACCGACAACCTCAGAGATTGCCTGCCCAAATCAAGGCAAGTCGGAGCTCGGCCAAGGCTAGCGAGCTTGCGGCTCACTTGCCTAGAGCCCGATCGAGCTCTAGCAAACGACGGCAAGCTCGAGATCGACAATGGTGACGATAACGTGGAGGCGGGATCGGCAACGGAGGTCAGGGATGCAGGGGATGGAAGAAGAGAGAGAGGGAGAGTCTTGGACCATGGGTTCAGAGTGGATTATTAGGGAATCCACTTATTTGACCCATATTAAGACTCGTTTTTATTTTTGCCTAACATTTTAAGATCCATATGTGACCCATATTTAACTTTCACTTGACCCATATTTGACTCGTTTAACTAAAAGTGAGTCATAATATGAGTTTTATCACTCATTTTAACACCTCTAGATCTAATCCCAATTATATCTTGAATCTTTTTTTATCTTAGAAAAAACCTCAAATTTGAGGTCTAGCACCATATCTACCCTAATTTTTTTTAATCTTAGAAAAAACCCAAAACTTTAAATTTATTCTTAAATTTGCCTCCAACATATTTTCTCAGAAAAACCCCAAATCTATCCCAATATTTTATTTTATTGTCAAAAAGAAAATTATCAATTTTTACTCTAATTCTAAATTTTCCCTTGTTAACCCTCTTTCCAAAAGTCATGATTAGCCATTCCTAATTTTTATATCCTAGAATATTTTTAGTTTGACGATAATTTTCCATGTTACCTTGCCGATGTGTATTTATTTTTGATATGGAAATGTCACGTTAAGTTGAGACTAGACCACGTGGTAGAGTTGAGAATATATTAAAAATTTGTAATTATTTACATACCTTTAAGCAAAACTCCTAATCAAAAAGGCCAAATTACACATCCTTGCAAACTCATTTTAGTATGTTGCTTAGGGTTGAGTGGTTTGGTTTTCTAATGGCTTTTGGTGATTTGGATTGGTGTGAGAAATTAGGATTTGGGCAAGTTTTTTGGAAAGAAAATGTCCTTTTCACACAAAAAAAAAACGTTAGAATAATTGACGTAAGGTGCAAAGTGGTTTAAAAAAGGTAACACTAATGAATGTTTACGATTTTTTTACAAAAGGAGACGTATATAAGTGGCCGTTCATAAATGGTAATGTATGTTATTGGTATTTTCCTTATATTAGTAATTTTATTTTGATATCTATAATTTATAGATACTAGTAGGACAAATTGAGCTCAAAATTCTAATATAGGAGAGAACAATAGTAGAAAACTCGTAGACAAAATAACAAAACAAAATACTAAAATTATTTTTCATTTATTTTCCACTTTTATTTTTCTATCTAGAAATCATAGAAGTAAAAGACAGAAGGTTTATCCGAAAGGCAAGCTTGGCCAGCTAATATGTTTTCCTTAGACAAATTCCGATGTTGAGTCATCCAAGCGTGTTCAGAGCTAATAGATTCACTTAAGATTACTTGAAACAATTATTAGAACTTGGTTCAGAGCTGATTTAAATCGAGAGACAAAAAAAGGAAATCTCTTCTCAATAGAGTGGTATGGATAATGAATATATTTAGATTTAGATTATGCAAAGTTAAATATCTTCCTTTAGAGCTAATTTAGATTAAGAGACTAAAAAGGAAATCTCTTCCCAAAAGAGTAGCATGGATAATGAATATATTTAGATTTAGATGATGCAAAGTGAAATCTCTTCCTCAGAGCTAATTTAGATTAAGAGACTAAAAAGGAAACCTCTTCCCAAAAGAGTAGCGTGAATAATGAATATATTTAGATTTTTTTTATTGAGATTTAGATTATGCAAAGTGGAAGCGAAAAAAGAAGAAGGATAAAACATGAAAGGTGAGGGTTGTTTTTGGGATTTTCCCTGAACAAAATCCTATTTTGCCATCACTTTAACAATAATGTATTTTATACAATGAATACATTACATGACAATGATGGGTAATATAACGGATCAAGATACATACACACATGGTGCAAACTAAGATGAGATTTATATACATGATCAATAATGCTTGCTCAATTGAACCACATTGTTATTGCCAAGCGATATATCAATTTTATTAAGAGAAAATGACACAAATAATCCATGAATTTAAATTCAATATATAATGTTATTTCTAAACTTTCAATTTGTTTAATGTGGTGCATGTACTATTGGTCTTAATTCAATGTAGTCTTTCTATTTGCTCAAATGATAAATCAGACTTATTTGATGACGTCGATTATTTTATATTGAAAGTTGGATTTCAAAAAATAGTGATGTCCATCATTTTATCCATCAACTCTATAAAAAGAAAAAAAAAAGAAAATGAGGATGTTAAGATGTCTATCATTATTTGATAACACGAATAATTATATTTTAGTTTGAGATTAATACTTTACTTGGACAATTAATATGTAACTATTTCTTGTTGTCCATCACTTGAAATTAACAAGTTGAAACTCATATCAACAAATGAATGAAATGACAATATTGAACAATTTTTATATAATTTAGAGATTTAGAGACCGTAATTATTCAGTAATTACATTAAATAAATTAAAGTGTGAAATAATATTATATATTGAATCAAAATTTAAAATTTATTCGGGCCATCTTTTCATTTATAAAGTTTTTTTTCCTTCCCCAAAACGGTACAAACGGCTATCTAGTTTTTAAGTTTTCACCACCCAAATAACAATCTGCGCAATCCATCCCCAGCCAATAAATTCCTGCCTGATCTCCACGTGTCAAATCCACAAAATAAAATAAATTAAAAACAAATATAGCCAGATGGGAACACCGTCTTCCTCAACGAAACCAAACCAGAAAGAAAATCCCGGTCGCCATCAGCCATGAGAGCATCGCCACTCCACTCCCCCATCCGCTGCTCTTCCCCAAGCCCATCGCCGCCGCCGCCGCCATCTCCACCGCCGCCGCCGTCTTCCCTGTCGGCCTCCGCCGCGACCCAGCTGGCCACGAAGCTCCCCAGCAAGAGCCTCCTCCACAAGCACCCGCTGTACACCCCGACCCACCCCCACATCTCCCTCCAGTTCAAGGAGAAGATCCTCTGCCTCGAGATCATGGGCGTCGACGCGAGCCGCGCCCTCGCCCTCAACCCGTCCCTCCGCGGCGCCTCCCTCCGCTCCATCCACTCCGTCGTCTCCTTCCTCCAGTCCAAGGGCGTCCACCAGAAGGACCTGGCCCGGATCTTCGGCATGTGCCCCAAGCTCCTCACCGCCGACGTCGAGTCCGACCTCTGCCCCGTCTTCGCCTTCCTGTCCCGAGACCTCCGCGTCCCCGACCACGGCTTCCGGAGGGCCATCAACAAGTGCCCGAGACTGCTGGTCTCCAGCGTCCGGGACCAGCTCCGGCCTGCTCTGTTTTACCTCCAGAGGCTCGGCTTCGACGATCTCCACGCCCTGGCCTACCAGGACCCAATCCTGCTGGTCTCCAGCGTGGAGAACACGCTGATCCCGAAGCTCAAGTACCTGGAGAGCGTCGGGTTCTCGCGGGACGAGGCGGTCGGGATGGTCCGGCGGTGCCCTGCCCTGTTCACCTTCAGCATCGAGAACAACTTCAAGCCGAAGCTTGAGTTTTCCGCGGGGAGATGGGCGGGAGGCTGGAGGAGCTGAGGGACTTCCCTCAGTACTTCGCCTTCAGCTTGGAGAAGAGGATAAAGCCGAGGCACGTGGAAGCGGTCGAGAGCGGGGTCAGGGTGGCCTTGCCGGTGATGCTCAAGAGCACCGACGAGGAGTTCGGCGAGCTGATAAGGCAGGGACTTGGTGGAGGTGGATGAGGCTAGGCGGGTCCCTTCTTTCTTCTTCTTTTTTGTCTGTACATTGCTTTCTTTTGTATACCAGAATGGATTGATCTGCCTCTGTTTTGTCTTCATGGCTTCATGGGATAACTTCGCGCTGTAAAGGACAATCGAATGGATGTAATGGTGACTGCATTGGACCATTGATGAGCAATGTCCTTTGGGTCCACTAAGAGAAGAAAAACAGTTCGTTCCACCATTAATCTGTTCTTGAAATCGAGATAGAATTCCTATCTTCAGATGGCACTGATGAAATCATACGAGATATCGAAAGCATCAGAAAGAGCAATGCTAGGTATGGCGAATAGAAACAAAAAGGGTTCAAACGTCAGTTAGAGTCTATTTGCAGCGAGAAGATTTCCGAGTCTAAAAAAGAGAATGAAGAGCCAATTGAATTTCACATGACTATTGGGCAAAACCCGTTTGAGCTCTTTGTATGACTTGGCTTTTCTGGGTTTCGATGCTTATGATAAGGTTTGAAAAGGCGGAACCACACTTGCAATCGTATGATTGGTGGGTTTAGGCGGGTGAAGTGTTGCTAGAGAAAGCTTTGGAAGCCTGCTTGATTGCAGACAAAGCTTTCTACTGCAAATGTTAGGACCTTGTATGGGTTAGAGAGAGAGAAAGGAGAAAGGCCCAGGCTCACACATGATCCAGTATCATGTTTAGTTAGCAATTGCTATACAAACAGAGTTTCCGCACCAGGCGCTCAGGTTTAAGATTCAAACTGGTACCTGCAGTCAAATGAGAAAAGAGAAAGGACGTGCGGCATTGTCTTTCTTTCGGTTACCATCTGAAGTTTGCCTGCGAGCTCCAGAATGGTATCTAAGAAAGGAGACTTCATTTCATTCTTTTTGCATTTCCTTACTTCTCTAACTCTATACGATGCTGCGTTATGCATCTTCAACGTGTGACCGGTCTTATTCTTATTGATCAATATTCACTTGTTCCTGGTGACCCTATAGAACGACATGATAGTCAAATCTCAAGGATGCTATGCGCAACCATCATTTAACTATATTAACTGAAACATCCACTGTAATTCAGCAGGATGACCTTACTGTTGTGAGTAAGAGAAATCTCCGATCCAGAAACTTTTAGCAAAAATACCTCCAGCTTGTTCTGCTATGGCTTCATCTGACTTCCAAACAAAATCCTTCAGACCACTCGCCAGATTCTTGTAAAACTGCAATAAACAGGCCATCACTTGCAGAGTTCAACCACACAAGAAAGGACTTTCTCCTCGATCTAGTAAGTGCATTCACAATACTGATTCTCCGTTATACAATTTCAGGAATGACGGAGTACTCTCTGATAAGATCGATCTGCTAAATTTGCGGTTCTAGTCCTAATCTTGTTTTCATCTTTTTTCAGCAGGGAAAAAGACTAGTCGGATCAGAGGAAAGTGGTTCTTTTATCTGTGTGTACATGATGAACTTAGCAAAGGGTTTGGAAAAATGATAAGAAAGAGCAGCCGTTTAAGAAGCAGCCCAAGATTATTCATATTATGCTTCCTATAGAAACTGTGATATCACCACTGTCTTATCTGAAAGCTTAAGCCGAAACATAAAGTTAGCTAACATGGAACAATTTAGAAGGCAAACCTAATTCTTTTTTGGAGCTTAAAAGCTATAATCTATTTGGTTTAATGCTCATTGCTCATCTAGCATTGGCCTCTTGCTGAGACATGTTTTTCCATGAGTTGGCACCATATGTAAGGCAGGTCATGCCAATAGCTCCAATTTTACGATATAATTTCAGCAGTTGAGACTGTGAGAATGGTTTTTGCTCGTTTGTATGAGAGTGCCCTGAAATCTTTCTAGTAATTGCAGCAAGCTAGCTTTTAGAGAGCACATGATCTCATTACTCTTTTAGAAGAAACGTTAGTTTAAAAATAATGCTGAAGCCCCAACATCTTTTCTATCAACAAGCACACAAAAAACAAACACAGGGATCAAGCAGGTGCCATAAGATTGGGACACTATAGCATACGAAATTCCGGGGTATCTCCGCCTGACCTGCAAAGTTCAACCATATATAGGAAGATGCCACCACAAGAATCTGAAACCAAATCTGGCGTTATGCAGTTGAAGTACTGAGAATGCTTTTGAACAAAGAAGAAAGTGCTAAAACTTTTGGAGTGAAAATTCTCTGCATTGGTGAGTCTCGTTTGGTAGACAGCAGTGTGAAGTAAAGAAACAGATGACTACCTCAGTTGCGGCTGCTAAGTGGCCTTTCCTTCAAGTCTTTCCTCCAAGAAATTCCATCTGAAATTTGTAGTGAAAAGATTTTAGATTGAGCGGTCAGTTGAGTTGTTACATACCCAGATTCATGCTGATCTTATATACATTAATTCATGTTAGATTGTCGAAGGAATTTCTCCTGAGAAAGTATCTTGGGAAAGAGAAAAATGAGAATGGTGACCCTGTGACTTTTATCATGAGCAATCAAGTTCCGCAGAACTTCACATTTGATAAATTGAGCTTCTTCAGGGGAGATGATAAAGATGGAAGGGTCAACATCTTAGAAGGTGAAAAGGCCTGGAAAACACAAACTGAGAATGATATCCTGACTGAATACTCAAATGGCCGGACGCAGGCAGAGAACAAGAGATCATGTGATAAGTACCTTGAAGAAGCTCTTTCTTATGTCGAAACCCAACAGGATCCCAGCTTCCTCAAATCTTCTCAATTATCCTGCTGGCCGAGCATCTTGATGTGAATCTGGTTTCTCTTTTGACGAGTCCCTGAACAATGGATTGATGTTGGTTATATGAAGGTTTAGGCTACAAACAAATCGGGCATGATAAAATGCCCGAGTTATTCTTTCTCAAGATGCTACTGAGAAAGACTGCTAAAATGAACAGTGACAAGTCTTTTCAGTGTTCGTTTTACTGAAAGCAGCATCTAATGTATTTTGCTTCTGCTAACTATTGATTAAGCTGAGCAGACGTACCATTGGCTTTTCGAAAAGGGTACCGAGGTCGAGACCCTGGGAGGTTGAGATGAGCTCGAACGCATTCACAGTGACCGGGGCAACAGGCACTTCTTCTCATCTCTCCAGAGAAAGGTTTTGGGCGTCCTGATACCAAGAAGGACCCCAGGCACACGCACAAGTCGCATTTTCCTGTCTTCAGGACCACTGAATTACTATGTAGATTTACTTGAACAGGTAGACGTAGAGAGACGGATCTCACTCACCCTGGTTTAACTGAAGATACAATCGATGTCTTCGAGACTAACATTGGCTTGTTCTAGAGTTGGAGGCTTGTATCCTTTGTTAAACCACTAGCTCTCAGTAAATTCTGGGATCGTGATACGCTGCTCCACGAAATCAACACAGATTACGAGAAGTAATTAACTGGCACTTGTGAGATGATCAACAAGAAGGATACTAAATTTTTTTGAATCAATCATTACATGTCGATGCATGCTGCATAGCAAAGAAAGTGGCCAGCAAGAGTAACCTATCGACACGGGGTTAGGATCAAGAATTCTTCTGACAAGTCTCTCTGCAATTGAGAACCATTGAAGGACAAGTGAATTCGGCTTTGAATATCTGCACCACAATTGGGAACAAATTTCATCTATTATAGTTGAATCATGTGAAACAGAACATTGCCTGCTCGTGATTATGCGAAACGGAACCTTTGTTTGAGCATCACTTTGTATTCACGTCTAGTCAATATGCATTGGTTTCAAATTCACTTATCTTAAATGCAGATATTTGAGAGTACTTTCATTGATACTATCCAAAGAGGATAACTCAAAACACAAGACTTTCTCCAGTGGACAGTATAGCCTCTTGTGATCATCCCGTACCACTCGGGAATGGATTTTTAAACATGAAGTTCCCGGAAGAGATCTCTAATTCCTAAGCAACACGGTATGGAACGCAGTTACCTAATTGCCAATCTTTATCAGCCAATCGCACCGGCCAGGTCTTCCACAACGCGCCAAACATGTGACAGCGGTAAAACTCAGGAGTAGTTTATGCCTCCTCAGTAGTAATTCAGCAATACAGTGCAAGTTATAAGATTACCCTTTCTTTATTTTTTATGAATGATTGCATTTCCTTTCTTCACCAGATACTTGGAGGTACAGCAGATGACCAAAGCGATGAATCACCGGTAATCAAAACTTGGAAGGTTTAACGTGATTTGCTGCGCAGTTAAAAGTGTACTGAGGTTAGAAAGACAAAGGAAGAAAACAGGAGCCTCTTCCCTTATATGCAAAGCCATGAGATTGGATTCTTCAAATGGCAAGTAGACAGCCATTAGGTTTATTGCAGCTTACGCATCGAATAAATGATGACAAAACTGCCGGAGCGACATAGTTCAGTGTTCCACATGTTGTGCGAAGCAGCAGTCCATCTTCCTGAACGAGTAAACACAAGGACAAGTAGATTCCTACACTAGTTTACAGTGAGTATCTTCCAAATGTTTTTTTCTCACAGATAGACCTCAGAAACATCTGATTAGCAAAAGAGAAACATCTTTAAAGAATGTCACCGAAATTCTTGTCTAAATAATGTTCATATAAAGTCATTTTATACGAAGAATCTGTCCCAAGATCTCATCGTAAATCAGAAGTGATAGAAGTCTAATGTGTCGACAAAATGGTTATACGAAAAGAAAAAAGGCCATGCATGCTGATGGACAGTGACCATAATAAGATGCATTTAATTGGCAGATTATTTTATATTCATGTAATTTTCAAATTTACTGGGTTTTCATAAATATGCACAATTATGTCTTTTTGTACACAAATTTTAACGACCATACTACATTAACCCCTAACTTTCTCCAACATCAGGAGAAAAACATGATCGTAATAATGAATTCTAATATTCTATGAGCATTTGCACTATACCATAAGTAAAAAATAATCAATTTTTTTCTCATTTACAATGTCAAAAGGGAAGATAATTTAATAGGCAATTATAAGAAAAGGTCCGTTTGAATTGACATCTGCTTCTAACTTTTAACTATTTGTAAAACATGTGAAATTTGCACATTTATTTGTCTAATCCAACACTCAAAATCTTGCAAATTTATATGCAAATGCTTGCATAATTTTTTTTTTAATTTCCTGAAACTCTATTGATATTTTTATGTCTAAATTTTGGGCGAGAAGGTTATATAGAATGGAGTAAAAACATCAATAGTTCTTGACTTTTGCTCACTATTCATTGTCATCCCCAAATTATTATTTTTTTATACCATTCTTGAACTTTTACAAATGATTCGAAGTTGTCGTTTTGTTAAATCATTAATGACATATGCTAATGCATATCAAATATTTTAGGGATAAGTGTAATACAAGTCCTAAAATTTGTCACAAATGTGCAATTGAGTCCTACAATTTGCAAAAAGTGCAATTAAATCCAAAAACTTGTCAAATTGATACAATCGAGTCCTAAAGTTAACATCGTCAAATTTATTAACGGAAAAATTTGACGTGGCATTTTATTTTTATTTTTTTAATGCCACATCATCATTTTTAATTGTTATTTTATTCAATCTTATTTTAATTAGATTAAAAAATGAAAAGAAAACCTAAAATTTTATTAAAAAGCAATAACTGAAAAAAAAAAAAAACAGAGGGAGAAGGGTAGGGGCTTCAGCCACTGTCGCCGCCGCCGCCCATTGCCAAAAGAGCCGGCGCCGACGGCCTTGGGCAAGGGTGGCCGGCCCTCGCCCGGGCCTAGGTAAGGGCCGACGACCCTCGCGGCGAGCGCGAGGGCACCCAAATCTGGGCACGCCAGCCCTCACAGGGGGCCGGCAACCCTCCTAGCGAGCGCGAGGGCGCCCAGATTTGGACACGTCGGCCCTCACGGGGGGCAGGCGACCATCGCTCGCCCTTGGGCGAGGCGTCGCAGGCCCCAAGCGAGGGTCGGTGACCATTGCCAAGCCTAGGCGAGCCTCGTCGGGGGCCTGGCGACGGTCGTCGGCCCTTGCCTAGGGTCGGCGAGGCCTCGCCGAGATCGCTGGCCCTCACTTGGTGCCGGCGAGGTCTTCCCCTCACCGAGCGATGGTCGCTGGCCTTGGCCCTTCCGGCATGGGCGGCGGCGGCGTTGAAGAAATTTTTTTAATTTTTTTTTAATTCCACCATTTTTTTCCAGTTTTTTTTTAATAATTTTTTGTTTTTGTTTTTTAATCTAATTTAAAAATAATTGAATAAAAAAGCCCATGTGGAAAATAAAAATTACTTTAAAAATGCCACATGAAAAATAAAAATAAAAATAAAATGCCACGTCGGCTTTTTCCGTTAATAAATTTGACGGTGTTAACTTTAGGACTCGATTGCATCAATTTGACAAGATTTAAGACTCAAATGCACTTTTTGCAAGTTTTAGGACTTAATTGCACATTTGTGACAAGTTTTAGGACTTGTATTGTACTTATCCCAATATTTTATTTAGTTTATGACTTATCCTTATCTTGTTTAATTCCTTATCCTGTTTTTTCCATTGTTCAATTTAGTTTCTAAACTACTAACAAAAAAAAAAGTTTCTAAACTATTTTTTCACTTACTCTCTCAATTGTGCCATGTCAATTTAGTAATGTCTTTTCCCTTTACCTATCAATGATGCATTATTCATTTATCCCCTTATATGAAAAAAAGGGAATTGTGAGGCAATCTCAATTATTTTAAGACAATTAGTTTTTTTAGACCCTTTTTACTTAGCAATTCTTTTATTAAATTACCCTTTCTGATCTCAAAGATTACTCTTTTAGATTACAACATATGTTTATGTATCATGTCAAACACATACAAATTTAAGCAATACCCACATGGAAAATAAAATGAGCACAAGGCAAAATCTGATAACTAATGCACAAAAGAAGGATTCGAAATTTTTGTTACAATCTCAAAAGATAATAATAACCTTGTAAATTACCTATAAAAAAATTAATAAAAAAAACTCATGTCCATTCTCCGTTCCTATTTAGATCCAATAATTAATACAATATAAAGTTATTCTCATCAAGGATCAACCTAACTTTTTTTTTTGCTCACGATTCGACCAAACTTAAAGAATAATGTCCAACATTTCGAAAAAAGTAAATTAAAAATCAGTTTACTGAAAAATAAAATAAAATAATTTAATTCATTTTATTTTTATCATTTGCACCCGTTGTGCAAATGTGCTCTATGCTTTTCTTTAAGCTGACGGACAAACACAGAACCCCTTGCTCGCTCTCTCTCTCTCTCTCCTCCCCTCTCTCTCCCCAGCAGAAACTTCACCACTTCGAGCGGCGAAGTTGCGGCGGCCGCGGCGACAGCGGCCGGCTCCGGTCACCGACGGCTCCGAAGCCCTCCGGTGGGACGACCCTTGACGGCCATCGCGTCGGCGATTGAGGAGGTTTGGTTCGAGCCCACTGGTCTCCATGCCCTCAACCTGTTGCGTTTCTTCTCTTTTCTCCTCTCTTCTTCACTAAATTCACTGTCTTTCCAATCATTTTGACCCTATTTACGCTGGCTGCAACGTTTCGTTGGGATTTGATGCTTCAGTCGCCTTATTGTGATGGTGGGTTTTTGTTTTGAGTCTGTAATGGGTCTTGGGTAGTAATGGGCTTCTTGGAGATCAGGGTTCGCGGCTATGTTCTTCGATGTTTGAGCTTAACTATCTGCTGGATTGTCTCCCTTAATGGTAGATGCTGCGAAAAAGGGGAAATTACGGGTAATTTTCAGAAATGAACGATGGTGACGCATATAGGAATGCAGCATTAGATGGGTCGTGGCGTTTCATCATAAGTTTGATTCTCTTCCATCTCTGTGTTCTGCTTGGATCCATGTGATTTGATGTGATAGGAATACTAGTATTATAGGCATTCGGTCACATTAACTTTGGTTTTCTATTAAGCAGCCAAATGGCCTGCTGGCAAAGGCTGAGAAGAGATTTATGCTCCAGATCGCCATTGCTGCAGAATTCTGACAGCTAGAATGTTATCTTAACCATAAGCCTAGTTGGACATTCTAAACCAAGCTTGACCAACTATTCAGCTTGTATTTAGATGCACAATTTCCAATTTTGAGCCTTTCTTCACCTGTTTTGAGTTTTTCCATTCGTGGTAGTGTAGTGTAGCTATGACTCTTACTTCAACTTAAATAAATGTCAGTGGAATGAGGGAACAACTACTCTATTTCTGTCTTAGAATTCTGGATAGGTGAGGCTGGGGAGGCACACTTTAAGATTTTTAGCTGCTTCTAGGTACATAAATTGATTTTTGACCGTATAAGTCTAGGTTTTGCAGATCCTGCATTCATGTAGCAAAAATACAAATGCAAATGTCAAACGTGCTTGCATAGTCTTTCTAGACTTTTGTGCTTGTATATTAATCTAATGACTCTGTGGTGACCTTTTGTACTTATCCCTGTATGCACACGATTGATTATATTTCTACATTGCTGGTGTTGCCAGTCTGCTTACAGTAATTCTCTACATATGTTGAACTGCTATAGATGCATGTGAGTATAATTTAATTGAAGTTTCAAACCTTCTCTTATTGTTTCTTTTCAGGATGGAGCCAAACTTTGTGGTTGTTTAGTACATATTTTCAAAGCAACTTTTGGTTGGAATTGGTAGTTTGTGGAAAACTTTGTCCTTTGTGCTCCATGATACCATTGGCCTGCTCTTATAAATCCTCTGCTGAAAGAAATCGAAATTGAAACTATCCTTTCAACTCAGTCATGCAGTTGGCTTTTCAGTTTCGTTCACCCTTGCTTTTTTGTGACAGTAACAGGTATACATCTCATCCAGCATTTGAATTTGCTAGTTATGTGTTGTTCCTGATATTTACTATTCTGAGCATAATGCAGTAGTCGAAATATAGAACTGCACGGATGGATGCAAACAAAAGCACCAAGCTCGATTCAGCTTGTCAAGAAACTTAAAATCACAAAGGGTATCCCGCGTTATAAATTCATCTTGCCCAGGGAAGAGACTAAATTGGCTGCTGTTCCCAATACAGATGATGGCCACCTTTCTGCTTCTACATTGGAAGAAGAAGCAAATAACAATAATGCATTCTTTGTCAAAGTAGACACTTGGCTTGGCAAATGGTCGCCTCCTAGGTATCTGTGGAGGGGGTTGTCAGTTCTTATCTTAGCAGGACAGGTAATTACCCGGATAATAAGGGGGAAAATCCACTGGAGGAACACTCTGCAACAGTTGGAGAGAGTTGGCCCGAAATCAGTTGGAGTTTGCCTCTTGACTTCTGCTTTTGTGGGCATGGCTTTCACCATTCAGTTTGTCAGAGAATTTACCAGGTTGGGATTGAATAGGGCAGTTGGCGGGGTATTGGCCTTAGCTTTCTCCAGGGAGCTGAGTCCTGTTGTAACGTCTATTGTAGTTGCCGGGCGTGTTGGAAGTGCATTTGCTGCGGAGTTGGGGACTATGCAGGTATCTGAGCAAACTGACACCTTGAGAGTTCTCGGCACAAATCCTGTGGATTACTTAGTCACGCCAAGGGTGATCGCTTCTTGTGTTGCATTACCATTTCTGACATTAATGTGTTTCACGGTGGGGATGGCATCAAGTGCACTCCTGGCTGATAGTGTTTATGGTGTTAGCATTAACATTATCTTGGACTCGGCACAAAGAGCTCTTAGATCATGGGATATCATAAGTGCAATGATCAAGTCCCAGGTTTTTGGAGCAATTATATCAATCGTTAGCTGTGCTTGGGGAGTCACTACCATGGGAGGGGCCAAGGGCGTGGGCGAGTCGACAACTTCTGCTGTGGTCATCTCACTTGTCGGTATATTCGTTGCAGATTTTGCACTCTCTTGCTGTTTCTTTCAGGGAGCGGGGGATTCATTGAAGAAGTTGTGAGGCGGCATACCTTGTACCTGGACAAGTACCATGGTCATAACCTTTATAGTTCCATGTCATTTCTGTCTGGTTTGTTTACTTCCATCTACTATTAGGAATTTTGGGGTGTTTCAGTTGCTGTATCCCGTTTATGGAAATTACATTAGGCCTTTAATCATCTTGTAGACCTCCAAGCTTTAGGTTAAGGGGCTGCCGGGTAAAATACAAGATTTGGATTCTTTTTTCGAGTGTGTACATATATTTTTTGGGTTCTTATCTAATGGGGGTGAGTCCTCTTCTCTTTCTTTGTTTTCGCTAAAATGAGGGAGGCACTTTAGGTAGGTTGATGCTGCACTTAAGAAGTATGCTGTTAACGCCACGGGTTAGATTGTTTGGTTCTTGATTTACTGCTGTTGCACTTTTTACTTTAGGTAGGCTTACAAGTTACAACTGCAAGCTCCTTTAAGTTCTTAGCTTTGGTTTTATTTAAAGCATTTCCTTAGCTTTAATTAATAGAATTGTGGAGTTAAAAGTGCTTCTTGTACTTGTTGATATTTTGGTGTATATGCATACAAGATTTTTAGTTTCTTGTTGATCACTGTGCTGCGTTCACTTGACGAGACGTTTAGCTGTTGGGCGATTTGAAAGTGTCACAAAGCTGATTAGAGAACCAACGGCAAATAGCAAGAGAGGAGTAGAGAAGGAATAGAGAGAGTAGAAGAAGAGAGAAACAAACAGATCTTAAAAGCCAAAAAGGGCCTCTCAGTTGCTGTGTAAATGAAGCCTTATACCATAGCATATTTAGGTTAAATAGAAATTGTATTTTATCATAATGTCCTTATATATGTAAAAAGAAATGAAACCATAAAATAAAATCGACACCACTCAAATAACGCGACAGAAAGGATTTTAAAAGATTCATCCTTTTGTTAAGCATATGTGGCAGAGTTCTAATTTCTTCTGGAGAATTGTTTTCCATTCTAAAGCCTAACCATAAAGAAAGTAGAAGAACGACCTTAATTGGGCAGTTACTTTTGACTCTTAACGTCTGGAGAGGGATTAAATTTAGTTTTTGTGGAAAATAAATGATTTGAGAAATATTTTTCCAGAAATGATTATTTCTGTTGGTTACAAAATAGACAAACGAATAAGTATTTTCACCATCCACAAAAATATATAAGCATAAATTTTGTTCGATAATAAAATCATTTTTCATTGATTAATTATTTTAAACAATATAAACGATAATCTTTTAGAAAAAGATTTTCACATCAATCATTTTGAATGTGAAACAAATGGAGCTTAATATTGTTCATTAATCTAAGGCGAGTTTAAGCTATAACCAATTAATTCGCCTTTGGTATATGCTTCCTTTCATCATCTTAGGGCTCACATATGGTTCTAGTTAGATGGTCATTTTTGTTCATCCTTAGTCACCTTGTATGTATATTCATGTGTGTGGACCTAAACAAGTCTTTAAAAGACTCAAGGGAGAAAGAAACATGTGGGAAATCTATCATGAGGTGGGAGATTCCGCAATATCACCTCTTATATTCCCTTCAAGGTGGGAAAGAATGAAGCCTAATATCGTTCATTAATCTAAGGCGAGTATAAGCTGTAACCGATTAATTCGCCTTTGGTGTATGCTCCCCTTCATAATGTTAGGGGTCCCATGGTTCTAGTTAGATGGTAATTTTTTGTTCATTTTGGTCACTCTCGTGTGTGTGTGTATGCGTGCAGTTTGAGAAAGTATAAATGGAAAGAAGCCAGGCAAACGTGCATTGCATGCAGTACATCATAATCTTTCCTGCATTTCATAGGAAGATAAAATCTTTAATGGGTAGATGGAGACTGAATGATCTTCTATGGTCTCATGGAATAATTCTCTCTTTCATTTCAGCTCAGATATATGGAAACGTGATGTAACTTTTACGGCGAATCATGTAGGAGCAATACATTGATTTTTCATTAAAAACCCTCGTGCAGTACTAAAACGAGGAATCATTAAATTATGGGATAATTGCCCAAAAAGTTCTAAACCTATTATATGACGGTTAATTCAGTCCTAAACTTTTTAATTGCGCCGATTAATTCTAGACTTTTTGAATATTTGACAATTCAATTCTAAACCTATTATTTGGATATTTGATCGCAAGAACTATATTGGCAAATTATCGAAAGTTTTAGGACTAAATTAACAAATTATCAAAAGACTTAAGATTAAATTAGCACAATTGAAAGGTCTAGAACTAAGTTGGTAAATTATCAAAATGTTCAAAATTAAATTGACATAATTGAAATGTTTAAAACTAAATTGGTCAATAAATAATAGGTTTAAAAGACTTTTTTGGACTACTTTTTCCGTTAAATCGTTATTGATCATTCGTAACCGAACATGATAAATGCTGAAACCTCACCCTTTCACTACGTTCTTTAACTCATGGTTGACGTTAATGGGGAGATGGTAATCACGTCAATTTCTAACCTACCTCTGCTTGGGAAATCGCCGTCGATAAAAGCGTTAGATGCGCGAAGGAGCTCCGACATACATACCTCGTATGGCTCCATTCATAGCATCTCTCCTCCTCCTCCTCTTTGTCCTAAAACAATCGGCGGCGGCTCCCGACATTTGTAGTCCCGATCCGTCTCCGGTCGACTCGCTTCCGTCGCTCAATACCACGCTTTTAGAGGCCACCGACCTCTTGGCCCTCCTAGAATCCGCGAACCGGACCGACATTGTCGAGGAGAAAAGAGGCACTCTCGAGGCCTGCAAGGAGCTTCAGAGGATATCTATCTCGGACCTAAAGGAATCGCTCTCGGAGGCTGCCGACCTGTCCGAGGTGAGGGGCCTCCTCAGCTCAGTCCTCACGAATCACTGGACGTGCCTGGAGGGACTCCGGTCGACGTCGGGACCGCTGAGAGATGTCCTGGAAAGTTCCTTCCGCCGCTCTTATGAGCACGTCAACGCGTTGCTTTCCGGCGTCTACAAGGCGTTGCTGCTGCTGCAAGAAACGAGACATCACCGGAGGCTGATGAGCTCCGCAGAGTGGCTCTCTCGGGATGACCGCTCGATCTTGGAGGCCCCCATCACGAGGCTTGCTGCTGGGCAAGTGATCACCGTGGCTGCGGACGGGAGCGGGAATTTCAGAACCATATCCGACGCGATTAGGTTGGCGGTCCCGGATAACAGGGGTCGCCGGACGATAATTCATGTCAAGAAGGGAGTTTACCGCGAGTATTTGCAGATTCCGCCCAGTAAGAGGAACGTCTTCTTGGTCGGAGAAGGAGAAGGCCAAACTGTCATCACCGGGAACCGAAATTCTGTAGACGGATGGCAGCCTTTCCAAACCGCAACCGTTGGTAAAATGATCTCGTGTGACAGGGAAAGATCATCCTCTTTTCTCAATAAGAATTCCGAATTCTCAATACGAACTTTGGTTTGGTTTGGTTTCGTTTTTTTTTTTTTTTTTTCCGGCAGGCGTTTCGGCTCGAGGATTCATGGCGAGGGACATCACGTTCATGAACACGGCAGGACCTGCCAAGCACCAAGCCGCCGCGCTCCGAGTGAACACGAATTTCGCGGCGTTCTACCGTTGTGGCATCCATGGCTACCAGGACACACTGTACGCGCACTCGGGCAAACAGTTTTACCGGGAATGCACCATCTCTGGAACGGTGGACTTCATCTGCGGCAATGCCGCCGCCGTCTTCCAGTCTTGCCGGGTGATATCGAAGAAGCCGTTGCCCGGGCAGTACACCACCGTCACGGCCCAATCGAGACTAGTGCCGACCCAAGACAGCGGTTTCTCCTTCCAGAGGTGCTCGATCCTCGCCTCCCCTGACTTGGCCTCCTCTCCTGGGAAGAATTACCTGGGCAGGCCTTGGCAGGCTTACTCCAGGACAGTGATCCTTAACTCCGACATTGGCGGACACATCGACCCGGCGGGTTGGTCTCCCTGGGAGGGCGAGAACTTTGGCGACAACGTGTACTACGGCGAGTACGGGAATCGCGGCCCCGGTTCGAGCACTGCTGGTAGAGTCCGATGGCGCGGCTTTCACGTCATGAGTTACCAGGACACTGCACCTTTCAGTGTGAAGCCATTCATTTGGGCAGATAGGTGGCTGGCCTCCACCAAATTCCCCTACGACCCTTCAATTTGAGCTTTTAGATTTAGGTTAGAATTTTTAACATGTTTGCTTTGTCAATTACTCGTGTTAGGGTTTTGGGAAGGTTTTAGCAATCGTCTCCTGAATTTAAGGAAGCTTGCTGCTTTTTTTTTTTCATCAGGAAACAAATCAATCTGAGCACCGACGGGTGATATATCTTGCATTGCGGGTGATATATCTTGCATTGTCTTAAAAGATGATCGCGATGTAATGGATAATTAGATTAAAATGATTGCCGTCCTCACAAAATTAAGGATTAGTGTATGCACCTGGATATGATCCGGAATAAGATTTTTGAATTTTTCATTGTCCATTTCTATAATGTTGATAGTTCATTTATTTAAGAAAATGAGGAAAGAAAGAATCAAATTTCTTTGCCAATTATGATTCTTGATCTAAATGAAACATTATTTCGTGATGTGACCCATGCCCATGCCCATAGCCACAGTGCAAGTGACCCATGGCTTGTCTTGTCCATTGAGTTGCATTTGCATTGATAGCTGAGTATAAATAATGCGCTTCAACGCCTTTTCAGGACTAGTTAATATGGCAGGTGAGTTGTTACACATTTCTTGTTCCAGGCACTTGGCCTTGATACTCAACCCCTCCACCAAAGTTTCATCTAGCTTCACCCTGCTCAGGCATAGTTCACCGTCTTTCGGGTCTCAACAAGTATGCTCTCACTTGAACTCTTCTTAGAAGATCATGCAGAATCCTCAAAGCCAATCTTTTTTCCCGAGGTTACCGATCCATTTTGCCGACTTCCCCATCCCATGCACTTGGCTATGATCCTCGGCCAGGATCGATGCACTTAACTAGGATCCTCGGTTGGCCATTCGCGGTCAGCCATGGCTCACCTATCAACCCATTTCAATTGAAAAACCGTTAAACCTATCTAACATGCTCCTATATGGAGAACATTCTTGCATGTATGAAACCCTAACCCTAGTTTTCACCCTAGAATGCTCTCCGTTTTTTACTTGCACGGCCAACCCACCACCTGCAGTTTCCACATTCGACCTCAATTAGTCAATACAAACCACCGGCATTCTCCTTCAGCCTCCGTTATCTTTTCCAAATTGTTAGCGTCACTACGATTCTCTCGCTGCACCTGTTACTCACTCTTTGTACCTTCAAGCCACCACCAGCCATGCATGAACTGATCTAAAACTCAGTTCATCGCCATGCATGCACTCTTCACTGCCACCAAGAAACCACTGCAACTATGCCCATCTCGACTCTTCCACTGATTTGGGGGTCCCCATCCTTGGTTCTGCGTCATGCAGCAATAGCCCCCTCGGCTTTGAACAACACTCAGCTTCGTTCCTCGTTCTTCATTCTCCATCATATAAATACTTGGTTGCAGCATGATTCCTCCATCTTGCCGAGCACCTATTAGTTAAAGCATTGGGAACTGTTAGATATTTCAGCAATTTTGAAAAATTGAAAGCTATTAATTTTTGTAATAGTTTTTTACTGTTATCAATTTGTAACGGTTTTTGTCTGCTATTAATATAAAACGGTTTTGTTTTGTAAGGTTTTTCAATCTCTTTGTAATGTCTAATTTATTTATCAAATAAATCCTCCATTATTCTACAACGGCTTTTTAATGGTTTCTTAACAGCTTGGCTCTATTTTGTCTGAATATTAAAATAAAACTTAAATGACAATCTAGAGAAATACACCGAATCAAGAAGAGAATATCTTTCTTCCCTAAAAAAAAAAATCTTTCCTTTTCTTTTTTTGCTGGATTTTACACAACATTGTTTAGTTCCTTCTATATTCGGTGTGGAGTATAGAAGACAGTTTGTTGTATCTTAAGAGGATAGTCACTAGAGTCTATCGCACCGAGTCTTGTACTTCGAGGGGCGGAATTATCCTTAAAGATCTCTTGCACGCCTCAAATAATTCATTTTATTTCTATTATTTTTCAATGCATTTCTAATAATTATTGTTATTTTTTATGTTATTCTAACAAATTTTCCAACAGGAACTGCTAGTGTAGCATCCAGAGTGAAAACTGCACTGGCTACTTGGTTGGCTCCCAACTTCCATCTGAGCTTAGAGACATAGAACGTGTCTAGGATGTTCATAACATGTTTTAAGAATTTCACATCTCGAATTTTCCAAACTCAGGTCGCTACTCCATAAGGTCTTGCTTCTAAGGATCTTTTGAAATCCTAGGTTAATCTACTAGAGTTAAATGTGTGGATTCTTAAAAGCAGACTAGAGTCGTCACCATTCAATTTAAGATAAATCTAAGTTGACCGGATATCTACCACATCAAATATCGAAGGAAGTCAATACTTACCTAAGTGCCTTATAAAATTACTGGCCATAAAAAAATTATTCTATTTAGTGATCATGCATTTGTACTAATCTTATTAAGGATTTCTTTGAAAATGACGGCTCAACTATAAAGGTTGAGCCAACGGGTAAGACATTTTCACCTATCATCTAAGAGTCTCTTGACCAGATTTTGCAGAGCTGAATTTCCGCTTGTTCTGCTGTAAAATCCAAGAACTACAGGATGAAAATGCAAAATATATGAACGTCCAAGGCGTGCAAACACTGTCCTTGAAGATAGTTTCCATCCTTCATAGTGCACAAGGTAAGGCATCGTCGTTCTCCAGGATTCAACATACCCTCAAAAGAGTGTGCTCTTCACAGTCTTGGCAAAATAGGAACAACGAGATCACATGAAACCCACAGAAAACAGAATGAGGAGGAAGTATTTTGTGGACAAATTTTGTGTGCGTACCTCAATGAACAAGATTATCTTTATTTACAGGCAAGCAGGCAAATTAAATGTCACCACAGTTAGTTTGACCTGACCGAGATGAAAAATAAAATCCTACATTGGGCCTCGCGTATATTTTGCACGCAAGGGAGCTTAATCTAACTTTGCACTCGATTCCATCCATTTTTCTTGTTGTTACCAAGCTAGTATAAATTATATATTAACAAAAAGAACAAGAGGGAGCTTTTCAAATAATGTTGAATAAAAAAAAAGCACGAGAAAAAAATTTTGAAATATTTTTCTACAATACAGTATTTGTCGCAACTTTATCAAAAAATTATGTAACATGTATTATCCTCAATTACAACTAGTACATCGATCGACTCAAGTGTGCAAACCTCCAATGCTAAGGTGACACTTGCAAGATCATTCATAAGAAATCAAGAATATAAATGGGTCACAAGAAAATTTTCTATTTATTAATCAACGGTTCAAGTAATGTATTAAGGGGCTATCGGGATAGGAGAGTTTGAGCAGTTGGACCTTTCTAAAAAGCTTTACAAGCATTACCTATTCTAGAAGAAGTCGAAATCACAAATGCCCGAAATGTCACTATCTAGAAATTACAAAAAGTAAGAAAAATATGAAAAGTCTAAAATACACCTATGCTACATATGGACGTGTACTTGACCCAAGCGGCCATGCATCCATGCATCCTGGGCATTGGAAGATCTTGTTTAAATTGGGATTTTCCTGCGTAGCATGGCTCGATAGCTGCCCCTTGAGTAAAGGTAGCCTTTGGTCCTTGTCTTCTGACTTCAACTCTAGCTTATGCTTGGAGGAAAATTTTGAGATTTTGAAGGTCAGCATAATATAAGATCCTTGAATTAAACATTTAATTAGCAATAAAATAGTCCAGTTATCTTTAAATTGCTTCCTTGCTGCTTGTCTGTCCGTGCTAAAGTTGTTACAATCATCTCTGGATTTTAGTTGGCATTGTCCTGCCGCAAGATCTGTTTATTTGGTGGCAAGGCATGATTTGAGGGAGCATCAGCGCGTGATATGAGCATCTGCTTTGTCCATCTCCGCTAAAGTCAACGAGATTATCTTAGATTTTAATTGGCATCCGCCTACAACAATATCTGATGAATTGGTGGCAAAGGTGAGGATTTGAGCATCCGAGCCTTCATTTTTCGCTCTTCGGATATGACCGTCAGTGTTAAAGTCACCAAAAGAACTAGGCATAGCGATGATGCTGCCTTTGCTTACAAAGGGAAGTCATGTTGCATGATCACCTCTCTTTCTCGAGTCAATCGTTGGGTTTGTGTCCGCCTGGACAAAGGCTGTTAGGGTGGCACGGCCAGGCTGCCCGATCTTGAATGCACACAAGCTGTGCCTCGACAAATTGCCACCATACGGGCATGTTCTGCATAAAAGATTCCTCTGCAATAGCACTTCTTTGTTCTGTCTTGTTCTTGCCCCGATAATAGGATGACTGCACATCAAAATAGTTCTGGCCGTGTCAGCTTTGGACACACTTCCAACATAAGTTGGTAACGTGAAGGCATTGAATGCATGAGCTGCATAGACAGACTACAACCGAGAGGCTGGCTTAATCCATATAAATTGGACCAGATTCTCTTTTTTGTGCAAGAAATCTTTACAATCCTGTATGTACTTCCGATGCCAGATCAACCATTATGACTCAGGCAGCCAAGTAAAATAAGATCACTTGTAATTGTAGACACAATAATTTGGGAATATTGACGATACCATAGAAATTACGGTGACCTTTCCACAAACTTAGAATCTCAACTGGGCGCAAAGCAGACTGTCTGCTCTCTTTCTGCTCCAAATAAAAAACAAGATAGGAAAGGGGATAAAAAGAAGCAACCTATGTTCTATCTCCTACGCAGCTGCACAACAGCAAACACAAAATAAAACATCATCCAAGGATGAAAAAGATAACAAGAAAAGAGAAGAAGATGATGCTTCTGGCAATCCTGGAAACCTCAAGTTCCGAAGCACGGAAAAAGAAAACTAAAGTGATATGCACAAGTGACGACAATGCCTACAAAATACTCGGGAGCTGAGAATCTAATCTCTGCTGTAACTCCCTTATCTTCAAAGAAAGCTCTGCCTTCTGCTCCTTGTAGCTCTGCAGCAGAAACTCTTTCCCTTCTATGACCTCCTTCAGCTCTCCAACTTCCTTCTTCAACATCTCAATCTTATCCATTTCTCTCACTTTCTCAAAAGAATTGAGATTGTTTTCACCATCAACATGCCCATTTGCATGGCCATTTCTCAATTCTGGTGGCCATACTGGGGCTGTTGAATTCTTCTCCTGCACATCCACACGTCCAACGCAATGATCTGCAATAGCTTTCCTCAGTCTTTGAATCTCTCTCCAGAATCAAACAAGTCCCTATTCACAGAGTCAAGTTGTGCCTGCAAATGAGTAGATTGTTCCAACTGAGCATTGAGTGAATTCTGCAACTCAGTTATCTGATCCTGCATTTCCAGAATCATGTCATCTCTCCTCTTCAATTGCTGCCTCAGCTTATGAATCACTTCCCTTTTGCTGAAGATGTCAGAACCAGATTCGGAGACACAAGGTGACTCTGAGCAGTTTGAAGGGTGTAATGGCTTCGGAGGCAATTCAAAGCGATCAGGTGAAGATGCCCAGGTTACCCCATTTTCTCTGTTATACTCAGGGGCAGAAACAGTCACCAAGGGCAGAGCTGATTCTGGTTCTTCGAGCATCTGCTCAGTGGAAGGGTGCTTTGGGCCTATCACTCCCTCATTTCCTGCTTTATTGCAATTAATAGACACTCCCATGAATTTGAAAGCCAAAAAAGATATACCAGGGAATGGATCTAATCAACTTTAAAAGGGAAAAAGGATAACAACCCAAAAAGTACAGCGACAATTATCCATGTTGCTACCAAGTCAGTCATATGAAGGATTTCCTAACAAAACTATAAACTCTTGCCACCAATATCACCAATCACAGAAAATTAAAAAGAAAACTTCAGCAGCGCACTTCATGAATATCTTTGGAAGGAATGGAGGTAGAAAAATAAGTAGGTGAAACTCGCCTAGACAGATGGCTTATCTAATCTCATATTTGTTTGTAGCATAAACAAATAAATTACATAGAAGCAATCATTTGATCAGCACATGGATCATTTTTAATCTCTCCCAGAGATATCGCTATATCCCCTTCGGAACTACTTACCATGAAATAACTATCTTCCTATTCCTTTCACCTACACAAAAGTTGTCAAATCCTACAGAACAACACACAGAGATATACAGAGCATGGACCTTATTTATTGATATCCAGTGCTATCCATACAAAAGGCCAATTAAAAGATGCTGTGTTAACACCTGACTGCACATTGTTAGGAGGAGAAGAGCCAACTGGGGCACACACCAAAATTAAGCATCTACAACGATCTACTTCCCAATATTTTTTCCAAATTCATGGTGATACCTATATATCAACTGAAACTACAAACCACACTTTTGATCTCCTTCTTGTTTAGTCCCAGTTAGACCAAAGTGGCGGCTTAACAAATCTTGTGTTATTAAAGCATGGAAAAGTATCTTTACATCCATAGCAAGGTTATCAAAATCGCTTTTCCAAGAAAGATGCAGTAAGGGTCCATGAAATTGAATGTAAGATCAAACTGTAAAATTGAAAGATCTTACAAACTTCACGAAACACAAAATAGATTCTTTATCTCAAATAAAATAAATGAACAAGTATCAACTAAGCAAAAAAGAAAGGACAAAATCATCTAGTGATAACCATCATAAATTAATTATAGTAGTAAAATTATCTAGATTTACAGAATCAAGTCTTTGGACAAGCTTATAGCTATTAAAAGTTACTTAAATTTGAAAGGACATCACAAGTGTATGAAACTGTGCATCTATGAGACTCAAATTTAAACCCAGGCCCATTAGGCCCAATGCCACAGATTCACAACACCAAGAAAACAGAAGAAAACCTCCACATGAAGAAGATATCTTGTTGACAAGTAATTAGCAGGTTGAGAGAGAGAGAGACAGAGACAGAGAGAGCAGGAGCTATGGCCATCATAGAGATTGATATTAGGATAGACGGAGTCAGAGTCAACAGAGTCAAGTTTGTCTTGCGCTGGTTCATGTTTTACAACTTTGATAAGCATTTTCTTCAAGTGAAATAGGTTGTCAGTGGAATTGTTAAACATGCTTGCCTGTCCAGATTCCAGGGATACCAGGTGACTAACACACTCAACTCAATCCCAACCAAAAACGATTTTGATCACATGTCAAATGTCCACGCATCCTTGCATCATGAGATTGCATAGCATGATCTCTCAAGTGTTAGATCACAGTTTTCATAACAGTGACCAT
The DNA here is from genome assembly GCA_014182895.1 of Angophora floribunda. Lineage (NCBI taxonomy): Eukaryota > Viridiplantae > Streptophyta > Magnoliopsida > Myrtales > Myrtaceae > Angophora > Angophora floribunda. Next base: position 21,455,242 of record CM024709.1, read on the forward strand.
AGGGGATGTATAAAACATCTGTAATCCTATTATACATGCACAGTGCAAATTGAAAATCTGGCATACAGCATCTTAATGCTACAAGTAAGAAGTGTTGAATGTGCAGCTGTAAGGCTCTAGACAGGGTGTAAGATTCTTCAGCTTCAAACAATGTAATCTGATAATTTAATCAACCATTTTGCTGGAGAGTCGCAGCCTTCAATCTTAAATGAAGGGTTCACTACTAGCAGTACGGATGCAAAAGACTGACTAAGCTCAATCCTCAAATTGTAGGCTAAGAGTATTCTACGTCACTCAGAGACTTATGCTAGGCCATAAAGGTGGTTCAACTTTAATGTTACACAAAGTGAGGCACCAACCACCTTAGAACATAGCCAGCCCTGACATTGATTGACCTTGTTCAACTAAAAGATTGGAGAGGGGGAAGAAAGAGCCCAATGCCAGACATCTATGAGATGTCAATTGTACCTGTTCACTTCATGAGATTCTCTGCTCAAAAAGCTTAGGTGTGAAATTGTTTTTTCAAATAGCATCTATAGCCCTTCATACTACTCAATAGAATGAATCCCCTAAATGGAAACTAAGATTGAGAAGAGGATGAATGTCAAAAGGCATCTGTTAGCTCCATAAATTGTTCAGAGAAAGTTCATTCTTAATCTTTAAAAGATCAATTTCTCCATCTGACAAATTGAACATTTTGTTTGTATAGATCTCTTGATAATTTCAGAATTGAAAGAATAAACAGACTTACCAGCTAATTGCTTCACTGTTAGAGCTAAATCCCAGGATGCTCGAGGATTTTACCAGTGAAAACCCATATGAAGTTCCACTGGCCGAGATTTTCCTTGCTCAATCTATCATTGCAAGGTCAATCATAAGGTAAGATTGTTCAGATGTTGTCTTCATCATTGAAGATTTTAATTTTGATTTTAGCACCATCAAAGTCTAAGTTCTATCTGACAAGACCTAAAGATATAGGTCCATAAAGGCCGTATCAACTCGAGAACAAACCTGCAGGACACAAGCTTGGCTCCTGACACCTTTTAGTTTACATATGATCCAGAAGGGATCCGTCTGGATCATCAGAAATCAAGGAAATCAAGATCTTCCTCAGAACCCAATGATAAGAGAGGAACTCTAATAAGGCATTACAATACGAGCAAGGATCCTGACACCTTTTAGTTTACTTGTAAACCCATCAATTCTCTAGTCACCCAAAAATAAAAGAATAAAGAGCTGTGCTGCTGCTCTTTTTTTTTCTCTCTTTTTGGAGGAATGCATATTACAGTGGCTACGCCTAAGGTAAGTACAAATTACTTGATAAACCTTCCCACTTTCTTGCCTCATTAGAGAATAAAAGTACTATGGCAAATGATCATGCATCACCAGAGTTTCCAGATCAACATATTTTAACAGTATTAGAACTCACATAGAAGGAGAGTACATAAATCAGACCTGGGAAGCAATTAAAACAGCCATCATCGCCTTGCATATAGGAATACATGTTTGAATGCAGATGAGAAGCAGGTTGCTTTCTCCTGTCAGTAGATTTTCCATTTCCTGAACATAAGCATCCTTGGAAGTGAGAATGACATTGAATATAAGACCACTACTAAATGTGAGAATAAATTCAAGAAAAAAAAAAGATTTTCAGAAGAATTACCAGAGTTGTCAGACTGCTTCGTGTCAATTACTTGTTTCAGCTTGTAACCAAGCCGAAATGACAACGTGCTTAACAAGGCACCACCAGCAATAAGAACCCAATTTGGACCTTCTCGCTGAATTCCATTTGATTTCTGAGTTCTAGACACAACAGCAGTTCGTGGGTTCATTTTATCAGCCACTGAAGTGCTGGGACAAATTACTCAGACATCTGAATAAGGCCTGAAAGAAAGAATGAAAGACTGATTCATTGGCTATGATACGACGATAGATTGGAGGATGAGACGAAATTTCTTTCAGCAAGCATTATGTCCATTATATGTCGAAACTGCATTCCATTTTTCAGATCTCTAGGACTTAAAATCATATCTCGACATTGCCTAAGCTCCCAATTGATGGAGAGAAATAGGGACATGACATTTAAGACCAGATAGTGAAACCCAACACAAACTCCTACCCACGAAAGAAATCATGGTCCCAAAATATATCCCCACCAAAGAAAATGATGGGAAAGACATTTTCGATAATTTTAACAACCCATATAGCACATTTAATCAGATGCAGCCTACACCACTTAATCGCCACAGTCAAGGTAACGAAGCCGCCAGCTCATATTTGTTCCCGCAACTATAGACTAAATACTCTACTGTACCCACGCCAACAACTAGCAAAAACCAAACCCATCGGAAAACACAAATTATGTCAACATAGAACACAGAAAGCCAGAATAAAACTGAGTATCTCCAGTAAATAAGCCATAACGGGATCTCTCCGCCCAATGTCTTAGGAATAATTCGCAGGTCCCGATGACCACGGCACCACTCAAATGGGAACTAAACGGACGACAGACAGACAGACGGAAATCTCGAACCGCACAAACGGAGCGACATTCAAGAAGAAACCACGATCGAGCGGGGGACGGGGACGCCGCGGACTCACCGCCTCAATTCGACGGCGCGCTCACTCACTCCCTCCCGACGAGCCCAGCTCCGTCGAGGGGAACTCCCAAATCGAGCGGCGAATCAACGGCCGCAGCAGGCGGCTGGCGAAGACGAGCGAAGCGAACGGGACTCGGGCGAGCGTCCACGGCGAAACGGAAGCGCCGCCCAGGACGGTGAAACGCCGTACAATCGCAGAGTCCGTTAGGTAGAGCGAGAGAAAATGTTTGTATTGGAAGATGGAAGGAGAGGAGGAGGAGGAGGAGGAGGAGGAGAGGAGAAGGGACGCCGCCGTCGCCGTCGCCGTCGCCGTGTCAGAGCGGCGCTGCCGGCGGAGGGAGGGAGGAAGGGAGGGAGGGAGAGGCGACGAGTAAGAAGTGCTGGTCGTATGGTTTTGCCCTTTTTCTTTCTTTCCTTTTTTTTTTTTTGTTTTTTTTTTTGGCTATTCTCTCTCTTCTCTCTCTCTCTCTCTCTTTCTTTTTTATCCTTTTTCGGGAAGCCGCTCTCGTTCGAAACGCACCGGTTTTGCTGCTGCTGTGTTGCCTCCTGCTGAGCTGTCGCCGTCGCTCTAGCAATTCTCGACGGGAGAGGAGACCCAAATTTAGGGCAAAAAATACCCTCATTTTCAGAACACCTTGGGAAAAAAAAAAGGCACAAAACATTTTTGCTTGAAAGAAAAACATTTATGGAAATTACTACTAAGATAACGGTGAAAATGATAATCATTCCAAAAATTAATTTTTCAATTTCTATTTCTCGAACGGGTTTTTAAGACAAGATAATAATACAAAATTTCTATTTCTAAAATAGAAATTCATTTAATAATGATACGAAATTTCTTCTTTCCGAGTGGCAACGTGAAGTAAGGAACGGCGATAGTTGGTGGCAGGCAACTAATAGTGGCGGTGGCGAACGGTGAGCAATAATGAGAGTAAACAATGAAAAAAGTTTTCATTTCTTACTTTTGTTCCGGAAATGAAGAAATAAAAAATTTAATTTTTGATTTATGTTAAAATCTATTTATGGAATAAAAATTTATTTTAAAAATAAAAAAATGAAATTGCGTTACTAAATGGATTTTTATCCCAAACCTATGTTTGGGAACAGAAAAATAGAGAAATAAAGAAATAGAAACTTTGTCACGTGCAACTAAATGACTAAAAAAAATGAAATTTTACTCAAGGGGCCAAAACATTTAATATTTTCCTTGAAAAAGTACTTATATGGCATCTAGCGTGGTGACGTTGACCATTGGGCGGAGTCGCAGGCGTTGACTTGCATCCAAAGCGAGGGTAGGGAGACGACGTCGTCTTGATTGGAGTTGCACTCTTTTATCGGAATAATGGCCACGTAGGTGTTAGAGATATTTTTCTAAGGATTTGTTTTTCTTGTTAAAAATAATTAAAATATTTCTCTTGATTCTTCATCATTCTTCAGATTACACGTACATCTCCCTTTGACGATAATCATATAATAAAACTTTTAAAGGATTCATGTATCATTCACTTTTTATATATAAATTTCATTTTTTTTTCTTCGACAGATCTCTTATTTGGAGAAAAGAGAAAGCAATAAGAAGTAAGTCTCGTTCCGCATTTTAAGTCATTCAAATTAGATGGAGCTTACGAAGATATTTAATTGCATTAATTGAAAATTTATGGATTCGATTGCAATTCTTTTTAGCAAGCTCTAGGGTTTGGATTGCACAAGAAAAGGGAAATATTGCCCCGGCATGAACTATGTTTGGAAAGATTTTACCGATGGGTACGGAAAATGAAAGAGAATAGATGTGAGGCGGGGGGAAAAGAGATTGGTTGGCATGGAAAATGAAAAATTAATATACTTGTAACAAATTTACCCTAAACAAATTTTTTATTATAAAAAACTCTAAATCAGTACACTTATAATAAATTTATCACAAACTAACTTTTTACCACAAAAAATCACAAATCAGTATATCTGTGACAAAAAGATGATAAAGCTCCAAAGTGATACATCGGTTAATTGGCGTGTATTATCTAACTCAATAATTTAATGATAAAATTCAATAGAAATTAATGAAGAGTAAATTTGTCCCGAATATACTAATTTAGGATTTTTCATGATAAAAATTAGTTTTGGATAAATTTGTCATATATGTACTAATTATGATTTTTTGTGGTATAGACCTCTTTTATATAAATCTTGTAAACATGGGTACATCTTCAAAAAATTTATCTCAAGGGTACTAGCCGAAGAACTTCCAATCCAAGTGGAATAGTGCATAATCTGCGATACATTTTGCATTCGTATCTTCAACTTCTCTCAAAACTAGAACCCTATTGTCTCTCATCATTTGTTGGTTCTCCATCCTTTGGAACATCCTCAAAAGCTTCGCATGAATGGATTTCTCTATTGTCTGCATTTTCATGCTGAAAAACGGTAATTCGCGACATAATGCTTAATTCACGCATATCTCTTCACTTGATTGTATTCTCATTTGCATTTCTAGCAACATAGTATGTGGTGTTGAAAGCAAACCTTGTATGGTCATCGAGGATTTCCTACACCTATCCCCTTTGCCCCCAACACTCAGCACTCGTTACCATCTACAATGCATGATTAATAGTGACAATAGTTTTCAATTTAACGGTGTGCTTGTTCGGGGAAAATTCATGATAAAGGAAAATACTTTATAGAAATCATTATTTCGGGATAATATTTTCCCCATTTTGAGGTTAATGAATTTTTATTCCTAATATTAACCACGTAAATTTTCTTTTTTTTCTAACTAATTTTCTATTAACTAATAATTTTTGGCATACTAAATATATAAAATCCGGGAAATTAATTCACAAAAAAATTTCACCCGAACGAGTACACCTTAAATGAGCTTTTGGTGAGTTACTTAAGTGCTCCTTCCATTGATGTGACCTTCGGTAGCCCCCACACAGGGTCCTTGTTTGATTGACTTTGACATTGGATTGGGGTCAGCATGTCCAAGGGTGATATGTTAGCGTCTTCGTAAAACGACCGAAAATGCATCATTACATCTTCCACGTGTGGCTCTCTTTCTGTCTGTTTTTAATCTTTGCCTATTAGAATGTTCTAATGCTTTTCCTCATACGAAGATTGGATTTTAACCTTAGACTATGCGGGAAAATATATAACAAGGCATGTAAACAAGGGGCCTGAATGATTTGAATTCGAGACATCCTATTCTATTATTATGAAAATTTTTATGAAATCACTTCCAACTATTTAGAGAGATGTAAGCACGTGGATTCGAAATTACAAAATTACAAAATTTGGTTCATCCAAAAGGGGTGAGTCCTCCAATGGTGTTTGTTTTTCAAAATAAGCAAACGGAAAAATGTTGGAAGAGAGAGGTGGGGTTCGAAGAAATGCAAAATCGGCGCAACTAACGTAACTTTGCTACGGACACTGTATAAAGGATTCAACGAGCATTTTTTCAAATAGCTCTAATATATAGGGGTGAGTATGGTTTCGGTAAGCTATTCCCACCCTAGAACCAAGAATCGCCTGGTTAAGAACTAGTTAAGAACCGGTTCGGGTAAAACCATCGGTCCAATCCAATTCTTGGGTCCATAGCTAATCGGACATTGTGTTTGGCAACAAAGAATTACACGCCTAGTTTGAGCCTTGCCCATTATCGGTGACCAGCCAGATGAGGGTTAGCATCGGCCCCCAGTGACGTTGAGCCGCGGTGAGGCCGACTTCAACCAACTCATGGTGAGGTTCGTGGCCCAAGCCTCGTTGTGGCTTGGCATCGTTAGGGCCCGATGACTCTCCAGTGAGGGCACCAACCCTCGTTTGGCCGATTGCCGGCCATTGATGACTTAAGGAAGGAGAAGATCAAAATGAAAAAAGAAAGAAAAAAAAGAAAATCGTATTTAAATCATTAAAAAAATAGTAGAAAATGATTTTAGGTAGTTACCAAACGTTTTCAAATACTTCGAAATTGTTCCCAGGAACAGAATAAAAAAGAATAATTTTTTAGCAAAAATTATTTCTGGGAACGAAATGGCTATCTAAACCAATAATATTAGTATGTTAGGAAGTATGTATATAAGAGAGTACACTTATCAAACTTGTTATGAATGGACAAAAGCAAACAATAATCCAACATAAAAACTAGTCGATAGCCCAAGGATTTAGAATTTTTCATTTTTAAATTAAAAATTAACAATATATTTTATATATTACTGGTTCAGTCCAAGTGAGTAGTTTCGCACCTAGAACCAGGAATCGAACTAGTACTTACCAATTCCAATAAATTGGAATCGGGAACTAGATGATTCCCTTAGGAACCACCGGTTCTTGGGAAGTCTGATTCGGTTCCAGACGGTCCAGATGGTTCCCAATTCCTTCACACACCCTTAATTATTGATACCATGTAAACTATTATGGGACTGTTTTAAAAGTTTAATTATTTGCATGAAAGTTTAAACAATTTAAGTATTTTAACATTAACAAAGCTCTTTTTTGTCAAATGTTTGGCTTATACTTTAGCATGTGGTGACTAAAATTAGACGAGAGAGACATCACCTGTGGCGATCTTACTTTAGTCTTTTTAACCAAAGATTATTTTCTTCCACTCCTTGAGCGCCGACAAAACATTTCGCCTGCCCTTTGATACTATTTTACAGTCAAGTGACAAACAAATTGCCTTTCGAAATATAAAATGGATCAATTCAAATCGAAGAAAGTTGCCAATGGTCATTTGTTAATTTTTGGACAAAAAACAGAAACGACATACAAAAAAAAAAAGGTATTGAGACTGAGAATAATCATTGACATTTTGTAAAAGTATAGGAAATATAAAGATAAACAGAAATTACCGATTAATAATTGGGTATTCTTTGATTGATTGGCAGTCTACAATTTAAGCATTCATGCCTACAATTGACGGTTAACAGCAATTGCTAAAAGAAACTACACGACCTACGCTACTTGTCTTCAAACAATTATTTTCGAAATTTTCAACTCTGCTTCAATTGCAGTGCCTTCTCTCTTCTTCAGTGGTTGTCATCTTCCTTGACTGCATCCGAGATCTACTTCACTATCGAACAGTTGGCTTAATCTCCCTAGCTGATGGTTGCTTCGCCTCCACTTCTTTGACGGTTATGCTTTGTACCTACTCCAACACTTAGTCGTGCCATTGACAATCCCTATCGATCGGAGTTGGACACCTTTATTGACGAGCTGCATTTGACCAGCCGATCATCTTCAATGCTTAGCCATTTCTCGGAAAAAAAAATTTCTTGGAAAAAAATAGCCTAAGTGCCAAAAGTTGGCGACGGGGACACACTTAGGGTGCAAATGATAACATTTCGACTAAAAATTGATTTCTAAGAAGAGAAATAAATTTTTCTATTTTTATTTCTGGAAAAGTTTTTGAGACAAAAAATATATTTGATAACGACAAAAAATTTCTATTCTTGAAATAGAAATTCGTTTGATAATCAATTAAATTTCACATTCTCGAGTGGTGGCGGCGGCGGCCGGTGATCGGCGGGGGTGGTGGTGGTGGTGGTGAGCAGCGGATGGCAAGAAGAGAAGTAAGAAAGGGAGAAACAATTTCTTATTTCTATTCCAGAAATAGAAAAGTAAAAAATTTTTGTTTCTGATTTATACTCAAATCTATTTCTGGAATAGAAATCTGTTCTAGAAATAGAAAAATGAAATTATTTTATCAAACGGATTTCTATTCCAGAAATAAAAATAGAATGGTTATCATGCGTAGTCTTAGTCGCATGAGTTTTATCCTTATTAGCCTTTCCCCTTAATGTCGGTATCTTAGGAGTGATCAGTTCCGACTGAGATCAACTAACAATGTATTGGCGAAATTAACGTTCATTCCTCCCTCAAATGGCTTGAATTTCAGGATGTCACAATCTTTTAGATCATTGTGAACAATTTCAATAAGTCCATATCACTATCGAGTGGCTATCACATATGCATTTCACAGAAAAATTAGTAGGATTGTGATGAAAAACATATCATTCCTTAAGGCTCTTTCTTAATTTGATTTTCTTTTATGAAAATTTATCTAACTAAAAAATTAATACAATAGATTAAAATACTAAGCCAAAGGGCTTGAATCGAAAAATCGAAAAAAAGAAGAAAATATCAATAAAGAAAATCAAATGATGAGCTCTATGCATGATGTGGTCATCATGTAGGATTGAATTGTGAAGACGGCACATTAGAACCTCTTGGTAACCCATTTGAGCAAGGACAAAACCAAGTACCGATTCATATTTCAACATTCCCCGTTCATTGCTTTCAAGGTATTGTCGAAATACTAAGATCCCTTATCATATAAAACATCTTCCAATTAAAGTTATATAGAAGGCCCAAAATCAAAAGTAGTATAAGGACTTATGCACGCTCAGGCGATCAAACACATTTATTGATTATTCAATTATTGAAGGACATCAACAAAAGTTCGATTCCTCATTCGACTAATTGGGGATTTTGACACTAACATTAGAAGAACTAGTTAACCCGCAAAAGCAACACGAACACTTATGAGTTTTCATATTGCAAAATCGATACTTGCACCTTGCACATTCAGAAAGGCAATCAACATTTTGCTTGCATGCTTCGACTCTTGTCACCATCCATGGCTCACCTGAAAAAGGAAATAAAAAGAAAAAAATTCAAGACATTGTCATTTTTATTTTTATTTTTTTGGGAGATATTTCTTTCAAAATAGCATGTGCCGTGCACACAAGTGAAAGTAATTGCAAAATTTAGCAAATATGGGTATTGTGTGTACTTCCTCAACCTTGCTTTAGCTTATGGAATGAAAATGTCAAATATCCTCCTAATGATGAAGACAAGAATAATTGCATAGTACATAAGAAAATTAGGCAATAGGGCTGAGAGAGAGAGTATATTACAGACAAGAGACACCAAAAGGAAGACCAAGATCAACTTGGAGGCTTGCTTCATGATTCCTCTGGAATTTAGTTTTTGATAGAGTGATGAATGGTTGATAGTTTGGCTTGGCTAAACAGGGAGTGCTATGCAATGAAGTTCATGTGCACTGCAATGCCCTATTTATACACTTGAATATCTTTTGTGCTATTAAATGCATAGTGCTATTAAATGCATTTAATAGATGATGTAATGATAAGATTTCTCTCCTATTACCTTTGGTAGTTTCATCATTGAGATACCTCTATAACATGCTTTTGGTAGATTCTAATGATTATTTCCTAAAAATGTTCTTAATTTATGATATATGCAGTAATAATAGAAAATATGCAAAGAGCAAGTAATAAAGTAAAATTTTTAATTCAAATATTGATGGACACAGGTTCTTCAGATACTTTATAGTGAAAAGATGTTTGTTTTGAATGTATAAAATATAGATTGAAAAACTTTGATGAAAATTTTCCATCAAAAAAAAATATTTTCGTAAAAAGAACCTGAAATTTTTGATGGAATGGGAGAGACTTATGATAATGGTTTACATTAATCTCCACATTTAGCTCCATTTGTTTTGTGAAGAATGAGTGATTTGAAAACATTTTCTTAAAAATGGACATGTGCATTCCTTGAAATAATTAGTCAATAAAAAATATTCTAGTTATCAATAGTAATTAACATCTAAATATTTACAAAAATATTCTAGTTATCAAGGTGAAAGGAAGAAGTAAATAGTTGTTGCAAATAGCATGTTCCCTTTAGCTAAAAGGGAAAGGAAGAAGTAACCGTTTTCTTGTCCTTATCTAGCTCTTGGCTCACGTGCTCGGTTAGGGCTTCACGCTTGTTCGATTCTTTGTTCCTAGAATCAATCTTTCTTTTCATCTTTTCCAACTCATTGCTAACTTTCTCTTGTTTTGAAAATATCCTTTGCATTATGTCACGTTGAAGGCATGGTATCCTTCTTTCTTATAGAAAAACAATAATAGAAATCCACATGCAGATTGCAGTCTCTTTTTCATTTTTCTTCTCCCCTCTTTCTGGTGAGGAAATCGATTATTCACTAATATGCTTTAGTTTGCCAAATTATTACGATGCCCCGTAGAAGCCCAACAATACTAAACCATGATGACGAGGTTGCCCTACCTTAAAGAATGCAAAATCAACTCGCATGGCAGGACAATGTAGTGTTACGCATTAATATCATGAATTCAAGCCCACAAATAAGATTTTCGAGCCCATTTCTCGCATTTCATGCATAAATAAGTACATATACAAGAACCGTACCCTCTTCCTTCTTTTTGAGTTTGCTTTGACCATTGAGCTTGAATCGGTTAAATCTGCCTTGCAAATATGGAAAATTCCACTTCATGAGCTCATATTACAGATAATTCTTAACCATGAAGGAAAGTGACAAAGCGATTTGAAAGGGAAATGAGTAAGTTTCTTCGCAAATGAATTTGATGTGGCGCTCCTTCCTTTTGCTTTGGGCTTTTCTACCATACATGGAATGGAATTGTTTCATTTTTTTTTACTACTCTTGATGATTCTTTTACAAAAAACCGCTAAGTTTTGAACGCGATTAACGAAAGCACCAAATTTGGCCATATTGCTATAAAATTGGTGATCCTGGCATAAATTAAGCAAAGACCATCCTTGAGAAGAATTGCATGTGAAGCATAGGGTTATGAAAATGGATCGCAAACTTAAATTTTGACTCAAGTTTCTTAAAATGAATTGGACATGGATCCCACTTGACATAGGACATAGGCCATTAATGATCCAACGAGGAAATCCAAGGAAAAATATGGGCTTTAGTGGTTCTATTGTGGATCCAATTCAATTGTAGCCATCTAGAAGTTGCACTAGTCCACTTTGACTAATCATGCCACAGTCTTAATTTGACCCGGACAGTGTCTTGCGTTAGGTTCGATTTGTGGTTGGTGGAGCCTCTTTGTCCACCTTCGACTGTGTCAGCGGCACGTCGAGGCAAGCCGCCTCAGCTGGTGGTGTTGGCGAGCTATGTCATGAAGTTATTTCCCTAGCGGTGGGCGGTGATCAAGGGTGTGGATGAAAGCTATTTTCATTAGGCTATGTTTGTATCGTAATTACCGATTTGAGGGAGTAATGGATTCTAAAGAGCTAGAAGTGAAGTTGGGCCATGAAAGCCCTGAATTTGGCTGGGCCTACTAGTTTGGGCTTTGGGCATACTCATTCGTTTCACTTGTTCTTTTGAGCGAATGAATTTTGTAGCCCAAACTGGCAGCTTTTGCCTAAAAGTGATCGCTCCTTATGGCTATGCAATCAGTCCCATTCTACTCTCGAACTAGACTAGACCACCCATAAAAATATATTAGGCTCTCAGTTTCAATGGAAACAAGTCTGGTTATCGATTTCAAATTTTTGGAGTTGCGACTCTTAGGGTAAGTTTAAGGTTCTAGGTGTTGAACCCACCCACTCAAGAGCTGATTAGAACCTTTTTTTTTTTTGAAATTTGAAGAAGATTTATTATTCTTAAATGAGCTTAAATTACATAGTGCATTATATTTGTATTTTATTTCTATCAATTTTTTTTTACTTTAGATGGTTTTGTTGCATATATTATTTTACTAAAATTGTTATTTTTCTTGTTTTTGAAAAAAAAATGAAACAAAAGAGAATTGAAAAGCAATTCCTATCTAAAACTTGAAAGTAGACTGGACAAACAAAACATATTTCAAAATAAATAGGATTCCATATTCTAGCTTGATGCCTAATCATCCTCTCGATCTCAAGGGTGCAAATCTCTTTCATTCAATTGCTTGATCAAATCAACACATCTCGATAGTTTGATCGAATCACTCGTAGAAATACGGGGTTTGGTTTAAAAAAAAACAATATAAATAGAATGGATTCCTAGGTCTATTTCAAAATAAACATGATTGATTCTAGATTCCACATCGAACTCACTCTGTAACCAATCTTCCCTAATCATCGCTAAATCAACCTCTCAATCTTGAAGGCACCTATCTTTCTCATAATGTGACGTCCTGAAATTCGAGCCCTATTAGGGATGAGTGATCGTGAATTTCGCCAATGCAAGTAGAATAGTGCATAATGTAACGTCCTGAAATTCGAGCCCTATTAAGGATGAGTGACCGTGAATTTCGCCAATGCATTGTTGGTTGCTTTCGCTCGGACCCAATCATTTTCGGGATACTAACCTTGAGGGGAAAGGCTACTGAGGACAGAACTCGTGCGACTAAAGAACTTGACCTGGGAAAACGACTCGATCGTGAGACTTGCGTAAGGATGATCCTGTAGTCATGCAGGCCGATTTCAAGGACGAATAGAAGTCGAATCGCGGACAGAAATAATGGGACGACGGGTGATTTCATCTACTGTTATTGAACCCACGAACGACCCTATGTCGATCCTTGATAATCGTGTACTTTGAAATAAGAATCTATCCTTCGCAATTTCATGTCGTCAAGGACGTCCATGTGTCGAGAAGTCTTGAACGTGGTTTGGCACGAGTCGGTTACGCGTGAATCCTCGAAGCCGCCTGTCAGTCTGAATTATACCAAAATAATATTTGGGCAAAATTGACAAGGCATGAGAATCCAAGATTGGACTTCGAATTTTCGGGAACGTCCGGGATAGACTTTTGAACGATGCTTCCTTGACAGTCGACAGTATCGGTTGAGCCGAGTTTTTGGGAAAGGGTTTACGGACTGGGGAATCGAGCTTACGAGGAAGTGGGCTGGGAAAAATCAGTGTGGGCCACACGTCAAAGGTGGGATGGCCACCGTGGAAGACCGAGACAAACAAACGAGCCGTTGGGCCAACCGATCATTAACCCTCCCGAGCCCGTTGTCTAAATGTGAGCCAATTCGAGCCCAACAAATTCCCGAGCCCATTTCTAATCATTTTCCAGCCCGTTTCCTAGGCCCGCCCTTCATTCTCAGCCCAAGGGCACATTGGGAAATGTGCAAGGTGGAAATGACCAAAATACCCTTGGATATTGTGAAGAAAAGTCAAAGGAAGAGAGAGAAGATAATGTCACTTGCCTGGGGGAGTGTATAAGGCATTTAATGGCATTGAAGGCATCTTCTAGAAGCCCTCACTCCACTCTCTCTCTCCCCTCTTCAACCCAGAAATCGCAGCTCTCTCCCCCTTGCTTCTCCTTGCATTTCTGCAGTTTCTGCTTTGGACCTCTCACCGAAATTCGAGTTGTTCATGGCCTTCATGTCTGAATCTCGGCCCGTGCCACCCACCGTTGCGTTCAGAAGACGAAAAACGTTTAGTTAGCGTCGACCGATCGGCGAAAGGAGTCTCTGGCCAATCCGTACGGCCGCCGGAAGCCGGATGCTCGCTGACCGCCTACTGTTCACGCGGTACTGCACAGTTTTGCATTTTGACCTGTTTTCCTCCATTTTCAACCTACCCACTGCCCACACCAGCCACCCACAACTCCCCCTCAACGCCTAGGAGCCTTCGGTCACTGGCCACCAGCTCGCTGGAGCTCTGGCCAGCAGCTTTCTCCTCTTGTAGTGTTGTTTTGTGAAGTTCAGTGGGGCATCCGAAGTTGTTGCTGCTGTGTGGAGCTCGGGACCGCCTTGGATCGTCATTGGAGAGGTGCCGGGTGTCGAGTTAGTCACCGCCACCACGTCCGCGTTTCCGGCCCGCTTAACGGGTGAGTTTAGCTCCTAAACCCTATTTAGTGCCTAAACTTGCTTTGGGTTGGGTTAATAAGTGCTAAGGGTTGATTAAGATGTTTAATTAAGTGCATTAGCCCTAAGATAGGTGGTTAGATTAAGGGTTAAGATTAGATTAGCTTAATCTTGTTTAATTATGCTTAATTGTGTGTTTTGTGCTTATTAAGCATGCTTTGCTTGATTAAATTGATTAATTATTTTAATTAATTGATTTATTTAATTTTTGCATTTATTGATTAAATTATGTGATTTCTAAATTAAATTATTTAATTATTAAATTCGGAATTTCACTGTTCATGTGCATTGTTCACGACATTATTCACGTGCACTTCACTTCATGGCACTCATCCATCCGGAAGTGAAATTGTGCATAATTTCATGTGCCTTGATCATATGAAGTGAATTGAATGTGGCATTGCATAAGATTCCGCTTGAATTGTGTGATTTTCACAAAAGAAAGAAAATGGTTTGTCCGAGGGACACCGGAAATGGACCGCCTTTATGAGAAAGAAAGTGATTTGTCCAAGGGACACTGGAAATTGACCGCTTTTATGAGAAATGTGGGAAAAATGGTTTGTCCGAGGGACACTGGAAATTGACCGCTTTTGTGAGAAATGATTTGAGGTTTCATATGCAAGCATGTGTGCATTGGCTAATGCTCAAAGATGGTTTGCTTGCGTGATCACTAAATTGAAACCACCGCCTGGGGAGAGTATCCCTTGACGTTCTGTGGGCATGCGGTCTCGGGAGAGTATCCCTTGACATCCTTTGGGCATGCGGTCTCGGGAGAGTATCCCTTGACGTTCATTGGGCATGCGGTCTCGGGAGAGTATCCCTTGACGTTCATTGGGCATGCGGTCTTGGGAGAGTATCCCTTGATGTCTTTTGGGCATGGAAGGGCACAATTGCGCCTCTGCGGAGGAAGGGCGCCGTAGCGTCGTTGCGCCTTGGTTGTAGCCCTGTTGGGCAGTAATAATCGGAACACGTGTGGATGCGAGAGTGCATGAGAAAACACGGCATCATTGGTTCCGATTATGCATGAGATGATCACATCATTTATGGCATGCACGCATGAATTGATAACGTGCAGGGTGTGGCAATGGCCAGGTGAGATCACTTGTGACGCGACTCGCATGTGATTGATGAACTGCATCATCTAACGGCCATGTGCATTGCGTGTATTGTGCTGACTTATAACATGCAGGGTATGGCATACCGGGTAAGGTTGCATGCGAACTGACTATTCAATTGTTGGTTGCATTGCTTGCATTGAATGAGGTTTAACGTGTAGGGTATGTCATACCGGGTAAGGTTGCATGCGAACCGACTTTTGTTTGTTGGTTGACCCTGTCTGTGGTTTGATTGCTGATTGCTAGTTGTTTGTGGTTGGGTTGAGTGAAGGGTGGTTCTAGAGAGATACTCTAGGTTGAGTTGGTGTACTAACCGGGGCTTAGAGGAAGAACTCGCTGAGATTTTATTTCAACCCGTCGTGGTTAACCCTTTTCAGGCCTTTAGAATGGCGCACTCGTAGTGGAGAATCCTGCCCTCGCTTCACCAGTGATCGACCTGACGGAGTCGAGTCCGATGGGTTCGAGTGACCGTGGTGCTGAACCCGAGGGTTCATTTTGTACAGCTGGATTAGCCTAGCTTAGTTCCTTTTTGGTTTGGCTTAGAGGATGGATCGGCCCTTGTTGTCGGGCTTGTAAATCGGAAAATGATCCTCCGTTGGTTAATCTAGTAATTTGTATAAATGAGTAGTAATGGTTGTTCTTGCTGTTCATCCCTCTATCCCTGATTGATTGATTGTTTGTTTGTTGGACTGGGGATGGTTAGTCTTCCGCTTGCGCATAATGAAAGATTAAAATGAATGGTCGTCGACTAGTCCTGGGACGTCGCTTTCAATCGACCAAGAGAAGGGGTTGTCGCATGCTCGGGGTTCAGGGCGTGACATATAATCTGCGATACATTTTGCATTCGTATCTTCAACTTCTCTCAAAACTAGAACCCTATTGTCTCTCATCATTTGTTGGTTCTCCATCCTTTGGAACATTCTCAAAAGCTTCGCATGAATGGATTTCTCTATTGTCTGCATTTTCATGCTGAAAAACAGTAATTCGCGACATAATGCTTAATTCACGCATATCTCTTCACTTGATTGTATTCTCATTTGCATTTCTAGCAACATAGTATGTGGCGTTGAAAGCAAACCTTGTATGGTCATCGAGGATTTCCTACGCCTATCCCCTTTGCCCCCAACACTTGCACTCGTTACCATCTACAATGCATGATTAATGGTGACAATAGTTTTCAATTTAACGGTGTGCTTGTTCGGGGAAAATTCATGATAAAGGAAAATACTTTATAGAAATCATTATTTCAGGATAATATTTTCCCCATTTTGAGGTTAATGAATTTTCATTCCTAATATTAACCATGTAAATTTTCTTTTTCTATAAATAATTTTCTATTAACTAATGAGTTTTAGCAAACTAAATATATAAAATCCGGGAAATTAATTCACAAAAAAATTTCACCCGAACGAGTACACCTAAAATGAGCTTTTGGTGTGTTACCTAAGTGCTCCTTCCATTGATGTGACCTTGGGAAGCCCCCACACAGGGTCCTTGTTTGATTGGGTCCTTGTTTGATTGACTTTGACATTGGATTGGGGTCAGCATGTCCAAGGGTGATATGTTAGGGTCTTCGTAAAACGACCGAAAATGCATCATCACATCTTCCACGTGTGGCTCTCTTTCTGTCTGTCTTTTTTTTTTTTTTTATGACCTAGGGAACCCCGCACCCCAACCAGGTAAGTCACCCTATGACGAAGCTGGGATTCGAACTCTCGACCTTTTGCGATAGGAAGAGAGCGCGAACCAGCAACGCCACCCAGGTGGGTGGTGTCTGTCTTTAATCTTTGCTTATTAGAATGTTCTAATGCTTTTCCTTGTACGAAGATTGGATTTTTACCTTAGACTATGCGGGAAAATATATAACAAGGCATGTAAACAAGGGGCCTGAAAATGATTTGAATTCGGGACATCCTATTCTATTATTATGAAAATTTTTATGAAATCACTACCAACTATTTAGAGAGACGTAAGCATGTGGATTCGAAAGGTAGCAGCATGTGGTGGCATGTGTGGCAGGAGATTACGACAAAATTACAAAATTTGGTTCATCCAAAAGGGGTGAGTCCTCCGATGGTGTTTGTTTTTCAAAATAAGCAAATGGAAAATGTTGGAAGAGAGAGAGGTGGGGTTCGAAGAAATGCAAAATCAGCGCAACTAGCGTAACTTTGCTACGGACATTGTATAAAGGATTCAACGAGCATTTTTTCAAATAGCTCTAATATATAGGGGTGAGCATGGTTCGGGTGAGTTATTCCCACCCTAGAACTAAGAATCGCCTATTAAGAACCAGTTCCGAAAAATTGGAATTCCGCCTATTGATTTCATGGATCTACCTAAAAACTGAACTATCGGTCTGATCCAATTCTTGAATGGGTCCATAGAACCAATCCCACCAAGCTTCACATGTTACTAATGTAATATGCAACAAAGAATTACACGATGGTATCATCTCATCAAAGACGCTCCTAGTTTGAGCCAATAAGGCTCTATTTAACAACTTGCCAAAAGTAAATGATTTTATTTTTTTGTTCCCAAGAGTAGGTTTAGAATAGAAATCCATTTAATAAATTCTTTATTCTCAGGAATAGATTTGGAACAAAATAAAAAAAAAATGTTACTTTTTTGTTTTCGAGAGCAATTCCAGAATCAAGACCAAATTTTTTTCATTTCTCCTATTCCCTTTCATTTTCTTCTTCTTCTTCTTCCTTTTGGCCAGTTGCCGGCCTTGCCCATTGTTGGCGACAGGCCAGATGAGGGCTAGCACCTTTGCTGGCCCCCAGTGACATTGAGCCACGGTGAGGCCGACTTCAACCAACTCATGGTGAGGCTCGTGGCCTAAGCCTCGTTGTGGCTTAGTGTCATTAGGGCGCGATGACTCTCTAGTGAGGGCGCCAGCCCTCGTCAATGGCCGATGATGTCTAGCCGATCGTCGGCCATTGACGACTTAAGGAAGGAGAAGATGAAAATGAAAAAAGAAAGAAAAAAATAAAAGTGTATTTAAATCATTAAAAAATAGTAGAAAATGATTTTAGGTAGTTACCAAACGTTTTCAAATACTTCAAATTATTCCCGGAACAGAATAAAAAAGAATAATTTTTGAGCAAAAATTATTTTTGGGAACAAAATGGCTATCTAAACCAATAATATTAGTATGTTAGGAAGTATGTATATAAGAGAGCACACCTATCAAACTTGTTATGAATGGACAAAAGCAAACAATAATCCAACATAAAAACTAGTCGATAGCCCAAGGATTTAGAAATTTTCATTTTTAAATTAAAAATTAAAAATATATTTTACATATTACTGGTTCAGTCCAAGTGAGTAGTTTCACACCTAGAACTAGGAATCGAACTAGTACTTACCAATTCCAATAAATTGGAATCGGGAACTAGATGATTCCCTTAGGAACCACCGGTTCTTGGGAAGTCCGATTCGGTTCCAGACGGTCCAAATGGTTCCCAATTCCTTCACACACCCTTAATTATTGATACCATGTAAACTATTATGGGACTGTTTTAAAAGTTTAATTATTTGCATGAAAGTTTAAACAATTTAAGTATTTTAACATTAACAAAGCTCTTTTTTGTCAAATTTTTGGCTTATACTTTAGCATGTGGTGACTAAAATTAGACAAGAGAGACATCTCCTGTGGCGATCTTGCTTTAGTCTTTTTAACCAAAGATTATTTTCTTCAACTCCTTGAGCGCCTGACAAAACATTTCGCCTGTCCTTTGATACTATTCTACAGTCAAGTGACAAACAAATTGCCTTTCGAAATATAAAATGGATCAATTCAAATCGATGAAAGTTGCGAATGGTCATTTGTTAATTTTTGGACAAAAAACAGAAACGACACAAAAAAATAAAAAAAAAGGTATTGAGACTGAGAATAATCATTGACATTTTGTAAAAGTATAGGAAATATAAAGATAAACAGAAATTACCGATTAATAATTGGGTATTCTTTGATTGATTGGCAGTCTACAATTTAAGCATTCATGCCTACAATTGACGGTTAACAGCAATTGCTAAAAGAAACTACACGACCTACGCTACTTGTCTTCAAACAATTATTTTCGAAATTTTCAACTCTGCTTCAATTGCAGTGCCTTCTCTTCTTCAGTGGTTATCATCTTCCTTGACTGCATCCGAGATCTACTTCACTATCGAACAGTTGGCTTAATCTCCCTAGCTGATGGTTGCTTCGCCTCCACTTCTTTGATGGTTATGCTTTGTACCTACTCCAACACTTAGTCGTGCCATTGACAATCCCTATCGATCGGAGTTGGACACCTTTATTGACGAGCTGCATTTGACCAGCCGATCATCTTCAATGCTTAGCCATTTCTCGGAAAAAAAATAGCCTAAGTGCCAAAAGTTGGCATGAGGGGACACTTAGGTGCAAATGATAACATTTCTGACTAAAAATTGATTTATGGAAGAGAAATAGATTTTTCTATTTCTATTTCTGGAAAATTTTTTGAGCCAAAAAATGTATTTGATAACGACAAAAAATTTCTATTCTTGAAATAGAAATTCGTTTGATAATCAATTAAATTTCACATTCCCGAGTGGTGGCGGCGGCGGCGGCCGGTGATCGGCGGGGGTGGTGGTGGTGGTGGTGAGCAGCGGATGGCAAGAAGAGAAGTAAGAAAGGGAGAAACAATTTCTTATTTCTATTCCAGAAATAGAAAAGTAAAAAATTTTGTTTCTGATTTCTACTCAAATCTATTTCTGGAATAGAAATCTGTTCCAGAAATAGAAAAATGAAATTATTTTATCAAACGGATTTCTATTCCAGAAATAAAAATAGAATGGTTATCATGCGTAGTCTTAGTCGCATGAGTTTTATCCTTATTAGCCTTTCCTCTTAAGGGCAGTATCTTAGGAGTGATCAGTTCCGACTGAGATCAACCAACAATGTATTGGCGAAATTAACGTTCATTCCTCCCTCAAATGGCTTGAATTTCAGGATGTCACAATCTTTTAGATCATTGTGAACAATTTCAATAAGTCCATATCACTATCGAGTGGCTATCACATATGCATTTCACAGAAAAATTAGTAGGATTGCGATGAAAAACATATCATTCCTTAAGGCTCTTTCTTAATTTGATTTTCTTTTATGAAAATTTATCTAACTAAAAAATTAATACAATAGATTAAAATACTAAGCCAAAGGGCTTGAATCGAAAAATCGAAAAAAGAAGAAAATATCAATAAAGAAAATCAAATGATGAGCTCTATGCATGATGTGGTCATCATGTAGGATTGAATTGTGAAGACGGCACATTAGAACCTCTTGGTAACCCATTTGAGCAAGGACAAAACCAAGTACCGATTCATATTTCAACATTCCCCGTTCATTGCTTTTAAGGTATTGTCGAAATACTAAGATCCCTTATCATATAAAAGATCTTCCAATTAAAGTTATATAGAAGGCCCAAAATCAAAAGTAGTATAAGGACTTATGCACGCTCAGGCAATCAAACACATTTATTGATTATTCAATTATTGAAGGACATCAACAAAAGTTCGATTCCTCATTCTGACTAATTGGGGATTTTGACACTAACATTAGAAGAACTAGTTAACCCGCAAAAGCAACACGAACACTTATGAGTTTTCATATTACAAAATCGATACTTGCACCCTGCACATTCAGAAAGGCAATCAACGTTTTGCTTGCATGCTTCGACTCTTGCCACCATCCATGGCTCACCTGAAAAAGGAAATAAAAAGAAAAAAATTCAAGACATTGTCATTTTTATTTTTATTTTTTTGGGAGATATTTCTTTCAAAATAGCATGTGCCGTGCACACAAGTGAAAGCAATTGCAAAATTTAGCAAATATGGGTATTGTGTGTACTTCCTCAACCTTGCTTTAGCTTATGGAATGAAAATGTTAAATATCCTCCTAATGATGAAGACAAGAATAATTGCATAGTACATAAGAAAATTAGGCAATAGGGCTGAGAGAGAGAGAGAGTATATTACAGACAAGAGACACCAAAAGGAAGACCAAGATCAACTTGGAGGCTTGCTTCATGATTCCTCTGGAATTTAGTTTTTGATAGAGTGATGAATGGTTGATAGTTTGGCTAGGCTAAACAGGGAGTGCTATGCAATGAAGTTCATGTGCACTGCAATGCCCTATTTATACACTTGAATATCTTTTGTGCTATTAAATGCATAGTGCTATTAAATGCATTTAATAGATGATGTAATGATAAGATTTCTCTCCTATTACCTTTGGTAATTTCATCATTGAGATACCTCTATAACATGCTTTTGGTAGATTCTAATGATTATTTCCTAAAAATGTTCTTAATTTATGATATATGCAGTAATAATAGAAAATATGCAAAGAGCAAGTAATAAAGTAAAATTTTTAATTCAAATATTGATGGACACAGGTTCTTCAGATACTTTATAGTGAAAAGATGTTTGTTTTGAATGTATAAAATATAGATTGAAAAACTTTGATGAAAATTTTCCATCAAAAAAAAATATTTTCGTAAAAAGAACCTGAAATTTTTGATGGAACGGGAGAGACTTATGATAATGGTTTACATTAATCTCCACATTTAGCTCCATTTGTTTTGTGAAGAATGAGTGATTTGAAAACATTTTCTTAAAAATGGACATGTGCATTCCTTGAAATAATTAGTCAATAAAAAATATTCTAGTTATCAATAGTAATTAACATCTAAATATTTACATAAATGATAAAAATATTTTTCGTTCATTTAATTTTATCTATAAAATAGGTGATCAAGGCAGAAATAAATGAAAGACCACCCTTAAAAAGAATTGCATGTGAAGCGTAGTTTTGAAGGCTCCTAAAATATATTAATTTAGTCGGTTAGCTAAAAGGTGAAAGGAAGAAGTAAATAGTTGTTGCAAATAGCATGTTCCCTTCAGGTAACCGTTTTCTTGTCCTTATCTAGCTCTTGGCTCACGTGCTCGGTTAGGGCTTCACGCTTGTTCGATTCTTTGCTCCTAGAATCAATCTTTCTTTTCATCTTTTCCAACTCATTGCTAACTTTCTCTTGTTTTGAAAATATCCTTTGCATTTTGTCACGTTGAAGGCATGGTATCCTTCTTTCTTATAGAAAAACAATAATAGAAATCCACATGCAGATTGTAGTCTCTTTTTCATTTTTCTTCTCCCTCTTTCTGGTGAGGAAAGCGATTATTCACTAATATGCTTCAGTTTGCCAAATTATTACGATGCCCCCTAGAAGCCCAATAATACTAAACCATGATGACGAGGTTGCCCTACCTTAAAGAATGCAAAATCAACTCGCATGGCAGGACAGTGTAGTGTTACGCATTAATATCATGAATTCAAGCCCACAAATAAGATTTTCGAGCCCATTTCTCGCATTTCACGCATAAATAAGTACATATACAAGAACCGTACCCTCTTCCTTCTTTTTGAGTTTGCTTTGACCATTGAGCTTGAATCGGTTAAATCTGCCTTGCAAATATGGAAAATTCCACTTCATGAGCTCATATTACAGCTAATTCTTAACCATGAAGGAAAGTGACAAAGCGATTTGAAAGGGAAATGAGTAAGTTTCTTCGCAAAAGAATTTGATGTGGCGCTCCTTCCTTTTGCTTTGGGCTTTTGCTTTGGGCTTTTCTACCGTACATGGAATGGAATTGTTTCATTTTTTTTTTTACTACTCTTGATGATTCTTTTACAGAAAACTGCTAAGTTTTGAACGCGATTAACGAAAGCACCAAATTTGGCCATATTGCTATAAAATTGGTGATCCTGGCATAAATTAAGCAAAGACCACCCTTGAGAAGAATTGCATGTGAAGCATAGGGTTATCAAAATGGATCGCAAACTTAAATTTTGACTCAAGTTTCTTAAAATGAATTGGACATGGATCCCACTTGACATAGGACATAGGCCATTAATGATCCAATGAGGAAATCCAAGGAAAAATATGGGCTTTAGTGGTTCTATTGTGGACCCAATTCAATTGTAGCCATCTAGAAGTTGCACTAGTCCACTTGGACTAATCATGCCACAGTCTTAATTTGACCCGGACAATATCTTGCGTTAGGTTCGATTTGTGGTTGGCAGAGCCTCTTTGTCCACCTTCGACTGTGTCAGTGGCACATCGAGGTAAGCCACCTCAGCTGGCGGTGTTGGCGAGCTATGTCATGAAGTTATTTCCCTAGCGGTGGGCGGTGATCAAGGGTGTGGATGAAAGCTATTTTCATTAGGCTATGTTTGTATCGTAATTACCGATTTGAGGGAGTAATGGATTCTAAAGAGCTAGAAGTGAAGTTGGGCCATGAAAGCCCTTAATTTGGCTGGGCCTACTAGTTTGGGCTTTGCGCATACTCATTCGTTTCACTTGTTCTTTTGAGCGAATGAATTTTGTAGCCCAAACTGGCAGTTTTGCCTAAAAGTGATCACTCCTTATGGCTATGCAATCAGTCCCATTCTACCCTCGAACTAGACTAGACCACCCATAAAAATATATTAGGCTCTTAGTTTCAATGGAAACAAGTCTGGTTATCGATTTCAAATTTTTGGAGTTGCGACTCTTAGGGTAAGTTTCAGGTTCTAGGTGTTGAACCCACCCACTCAAGAGCTGATTAGAACCTTTTTTTTTTTTTTGAAATTTGAAGAAGATTTATTATTCTTAAATGAGCTTAAATTACATAGTGTATTATATTTCTATTTTATTTCTATCAATTTTTTTTTTACTTTAGATGGTTTTGTTGCATATATTATTTTACTAAAATTGTTATTTTTCTTGTCTTTGAAAAAAAAAAAAAAACAAAAGAGAATTGAAAAGCAATTCCTAAGTAAAACTTGAAAGTAGATTGGACAAACAAAACAGATTTCAAAGTTTTCAAAATAAATAGGATTCCATATTCTAGCTTGATGCCTAATCATCCTCTCGATCTCAAGGGTGCAAATCTCTTTCATTCAATTGCTTGATCAAATCAACACATCTCGATAGTTTGATCGAATCACTCGTAGAAATACAGGGTTCGGTTTAAAAAAATACAATATAAATAGAATGGATTCCTAGGTCTATTTCAAAATAAACATGATTGATTCCAGATTCCACATCAAACTCACTCTGTAACCAATCTTCCCTAATCATCGCTAAATCAACCTCTCAATCTTGAAGGCACCTATCTTTCTCATAATGTGACGTCCTGAAATTCGAGCCCTATTAGGGATGAGTGACCGTGAATTTCGCCAATGCAAGTAGAATAGTGCATAATGTGACGTCCTGAAATTCGAGCCCTATTAGGGATGTGTGACTGTGAATTTCGCCAATGCATTGTTGGTTGATTTCGCTCGGACCCAATCATTTCCGAGATACTGACCTTGAGGGGAAAGGCTACTGAGGACATAACTCGTGCGACTAAAGAACTTGACCTGGGAAAACGACTCGACCGTGAGACTTGCGTAAGGATGATCCTGTAGTCATGCAGGCCGATTTCAAGGACGAATAGAAGTCGAATCGCGGACAGAAATAATGGGACGACGGGTGATTCCGTCTACTGTTATTGAACCCGCGAACGACCCTATGTCGATCCTTGATAATCGTGTACTTTGAAATAAGAATCTATCCTTCGCAATTTCATGTCGTCAAGGACGTCCATGTGTCGAGAAGTCTTGAACGTGGTTTGGCACGAGTCGGTTACGCATGAATCCTCGAAGCCGCCTGTCAGTTTGAATTATACCAAAATGACATTTGGGCAAAATTGACAAGGCATGAGAATCCAAGATTGGACTTTGAATTTTCGGGAACGTCCGGGATGGACTTTTGAACGATGCTTTCTTGATAGTCGACAGTGTCGGTTGAGCCGAGTTTTTGGGAAAGGGGTTTACGGACTAAGGAATCGAGCCTACGAGGACGTGGGCCGGGAAAAATCAGTGTGGACCACATGTCCAAGGTGGGATGGCCACCGTGGAAGACCGAGACAAACAAACGAGCGGTTGGGCCAATCGATCATCAACCCTCCCGAGCTCGTTGTCTAAATGTGAGCCAATTCGAGCCCAACAAATTCCCGAGCCCATTCCTATTCATTTTTCGGCCCGTTTCTTAGGCCCGCCCTTCATTTTCAGCCCAAGGGCACATTGGGAAATGTGCAAGGTGGAAATGACCAAAATACCCTTGGATATTTTGAAGAAAAGTCAAAAGAAGAGAGAGAAGATGATGTCACTTGCTTGGGGGAGTGTATAAGGCATTTAATGGCATTGAAGGGGTCTTCTAGAAGCCCTCACTCCACTCTCTCTCTCCCCTCTTCAGCCCAGAAAATCGTAGCTCTCTCCCCCCTTGCTTCTCCTTGCATTTCTGCAGTTTCTACTTTGGACCTCTCACCGAAATTCGAGTTGTTCATGGCCTCCCTGTGTGAATCTCGGCCTATGCCACCCGCTATTGCGTTCAGAAGACGAAAACCGTTTAGATAGCGTTGGCCGATCGGCGAAAGGAGTCTCTAGCAGATCTGTATGGCCGCCGAAAGCCGGCTGCTCGCCGACCGCCTACTGTTCACGTGGTACTGCACAGTTTCACATTTTGACCTATTTTCCTCCATTTTCGACCTACCCATTGCTAACACAAGCCACCCACAACTCCCCCTCAACCCCCAGGAGCCTCCGGTCACCGGCCACCAGCTCGCCGGAGCTCTGGCCAGCTTGTTTTTGCTCCGACCAGCAGCTTTCTCTTCCTGCAGTGCTGTTTTGTGAAGTTCAGTGGGGCATCCGAAGTTGTTGTTGCTGTGTGGAGCTCAGGACCACCTTGGATTGTTGTGGGAGAGGTGCCCGGGTGTCGGGTTCGTCGCTGCCGCCGCCGCGTCCGCTTCTCCGGCCCGCTTAACGGGTGAGTTTAGCTCCTAAACCCTATTTAGTGCCTAAACTTGCTTAGGGTTGGGTTAATTAGTGCTAAGGGTTGATTAAGATGTTTAATTAAGTGCATTAGCCCTAAGATAGGTGGTTAGATTAAGGGTTAAGATTAGATTAGCTTAATCTTGTTTAATTATGCTTAATTGTGTGTTTTGTGCTTATTAAGCATGCTTTGCTTGATTAAATTGATTAATTGTTTTAATTAATTGATTTATTTAATTTCTGCATTTATTGATTAAATTATGTGATTTCTGAATTAAATTATTTAATTATTAAATTCTGGAATTTCACTGTTCATGTGCACTGTTCACGATTACTGTTCACGGTACAGTTCACGGCACTGTTCATTCGGAAGTGATATTGTGCATAATTTCATGTGCCTTGATCATATGAAGTGAATTGAATGTGGCATTGCATAAGCATCCGCTTGAATTGTGTGATTTTCACAAAAGAAAGAAAATGGTTTGTCCGAGGGACACCGGAAATGGACCGCCTTTATGAGAAAGAAAGTGATTTGTCCAAGGGACACTGGAAATGGACCGCTTTTATGAGAAATGTGGGAAAAATGGTTTGTCCGAGGGACACCGGAAATGGACCGCTTTTGTGAGAAATGATTTGAGGTTTCATATGCAAGCATGTGTGCATTGGCTAATGCTCCAAGATAATAAGTGGGTTGTGATGGTTTGCTTGCGTGATCACTAAATTGAAACCGCCGTCTCGGGAGAGTATCCCTTGACGTTTTGTGGGCATGCGGTCTCGGGAGAGTATCCCTTGACATTCTTTGGGCATGGGGTCTCGGGAGAGTATCCCTTGACGTTCGTTGGGCATGCGGTCTTGGGAGAGTATCCCTTGACGTCTTTTGGGCACGGAAGGGCACGGTTGCGCCTCTGCGGAGGAAGGGCGCCGTAGCGCCGTTGCGCCTTGGTTGTAGCCCTGTTGGGCAGTAATAATCGGAACACGTGTGGATGCGAGAGTGCATGAGAAAACACGGCATCATTGATTCCGATTATGCATGAGATGATCACATTATTTATGGTATGCACGCATGAATTGATAACGTGCCGGATGTGGCAATGGCCATGTGAGATCGCTTGTGACGCGACTCACATGTAATTGATGAACTGCATTATCTAAGACCATATGCATTGCGTGTATTGTGCTGACTTATAACGTGCAGGGTATGGCATACCGAGTAAGGTTGCATGCGAACCGACTATTCAATTGTTGGTTGCATTGCTTGCATTGAATGAGGTTTAATGTGTAGGGTATGGCATACCGGGTAAGGTTGCATGCGAACCGACTTTTGTTTGTTGGTTGACCTTGTTTGTGGTTTGATTGCTGATAGTCCAGAGTGATGAGCAATCCTGAGCAGAGAGAGCCCTTAGGCGTAGGGCGTGCTGAGGGTAGTGCGTCCTAGGTTAGACGGGATCGGACCTTGTTAGAACAACACTTTTCGTGGTCCTTGTGCTAGAGGTAGTGCGCGGCATCCTAGGTTAGACGGGATCCTTTGCGTTCAGCGCTGTTTGGTAAATTTTTTGTTCCTGAGACCTTGTTAGAACAACAAGCCGAGTGCTTTTTTTTTTTCTTTTTCTTTTTCTTTTCTTTCTTTTTCTTCTTCTTCTTCCTCTTCCTCCTCCTCCTCCCACCCCCTCGCCCGCCGCCCCATCGCCGCCCCATCGCCGCCGCCGGCGAGGTCCTGAGCTCGCCGCGCCTCGCCCGAACCGGGCGAGGTCCCGCAAGCTCACCGGAGCCTCGTGGTCCTTGTGGTTCCCTTAATGAGAGGAGAGGTCTGTGAGAGACCGATGCCTAGGCTGGTGGAGCAGTTCCCGAGACTGAAGCCACCGAGATTTAGTGGCGTGGGCGACCCTGAAGCTGCGACCCTTTGGATTGGGGATAGCGAGAGGACTATTACAGTGCTGAGGTGTTCAGAGAAGACAGAGTGCTTCTGGCAGTTTAACAGCTTCAAGGTAATGTCATTAATTGGTGGGAAGTCACTCAAGAAAGAGTGTTCCCCGAAGGCACGGCTCAAGCTTGGGGTGCCTTCCGTGAAGCTTTCGATGGGAAGTGCTTCTTAGACAGTGCGAGAGAGTCAAAGATGGCAGAGTTCCTACAGTTTTGTCAGAATCAGATGTCAGTTGATCAATATGAGGCAAAGTTCACTGAGTTGGCCAAGTATGCGCCGAGATTGGTAAAGGACCGTGTGGATAGGGCGAGACGTTTTAGAGATGGCTTGAAGTTAGAATTGAAAGCCCAGCTAGTGCCATTGAACTTGAAAAGTTTTAATGAGATGTACGAGAGGGCACGGATGATATGGATGAACATGATCGAGAGGGCGACCGTATTTGGCTCGCGATTCGTGCCTAATAGAGACAATCGTCGGTTTAGAAAGGGACCGATGATAGAAAGAAGGAATCCCATCCCACCCAACCGAAAGAATTACGTGGGAAAGCCGACCGCCTGAGATTAGGTTGCGAGGAAGCCATTGCATATGGTAGATTGTCATGGAAAGACAATTCAGTTTAACCTAGTAGTGGGTGGTAGTTTTGAATTTGTGGGAAACCGAGGAGGACCCTTCCTTTGATTTCGTCACTCGAGGTGACTTGGTTGTTGGAATCTGGATGTCAAGGGTAGTTGACATTGGTGGCAGATACAATGGTAAAAAGGATCAAAGGTAGAGGATATTACTGTGGTACAAAAGTACATGGATGTGTTTCTTGATGAATTGTCGAGATTGCCCTAGAGTGGGAAATTGAGTTTGTGATTGAGTTGGCCCCTAGGACTGAACCGATTTCCAAGGCATCTTATAGGATGGCCTTGTCAGAATTGAAAGAATTGAAAGTGCATATGCAAGAGCTACTAGATAAATGACAGTCCATTGAGACTTGCGGAGTCCCGAGGATCATGAGAAATACCTGAGATCAGTACCGCAGACCTTGAGGAAGCATGAACTTTATGCTAAGTTTAGCAAGTGCGAGTTTTGGCTATCTTGCGTGGCATTTTTAGGGTATGTAATTTTAGGTGAAGTGATCGTCGTTGACCCGACTAAGATCGAGGCGGTCATAAATTGGCCGAGACCTTTGACGGTAACTGAGATTCGAAGTTTCTTGGCATTGGCGGGATATTATAAATGTTTCATGGAGAAGTTTCTTTGCGATAGCCATGCCATTGATGAGGTTGTTAAAGAAAGATGAGAGGTTTGATTGGACGGACAAGTGTAAGCGTAGTTTCCAAGAGCTCAAGAGTAAATTGACTACCGCACCTGTTCTGACAATACCATTTGGTCTTAGTGGGTATGAGATCTACAGTGATGTGTCATATAAAGGACTAGGCTGCATGTTAATGCAACATGGCAAGATGGTTGCATACGCATCCTGACAATTAAGGCTTCACGAGCTTAACTATCCGACGCATGATTTGGAATTTGCGGTGATCATCTTTGCCTCATGTTCAACAATGATCGATGGCACTTCTTAAAGACTATGATTGTGAAATTTGTATCATCCGGGGAAAGCAAACAAAGTGCCAGATGCGCTCAGTCGAAGTCGACAATTGTACAGATGAGGGTACGAGAATGGATTCTTTAGGAGGGAGTTAGGGACTCGGATTTTTAAAATTGAGGTGGGCCATCTTGCTAGTCCAATGGCCACTCTCAGGGTGGAACCCAAGATGCAAAGTAGGATTAAGAGTGCCCAAATGACGGATCCTGAGATTCTTAAGATCCTGCAGATGGATCAGGCAAAGAGAAAAGCAGACTTTCAAGTGTTCGAGGATGATTGTGCATTCCGAAAGATGCAGAACTTATAGAAGCAGTCTTGTTGGAAGCTCATCATAGTTGAGATTCCCGAGTGGAAGTGGGAACACATTATGATGGATTTGTGATGGGATTGCCAAGGAGTCAGCGAGGCAATGACTCAATTTGGGTAGTAGTTGATAGATTCACGAAGTCAGCTCACTTCATCGTGGTCCGAAAAGATTTCACGTTGGATAGGAATGCGGAATTGTACGTGCGTCGATTGTATGCATTCATAGAGTTCCAGTGATGATCACATCTGATCGTGATCCTAAGTTCGTGGCAACTTTCTAGAAAAGTTTGCAGTCAACTTTGGGAATGAAACTGCAGTATAGTACGGCGTACCATCTGCAGACGGATGATCAATTAGAAAGGATTTGAAGAAGTATTCAAAAGCCTTTAGTGCGATAAATGACATTTGGTTTGCATTAATTTTCATGTGGTTGACGCGAATTCTTGGTTTGGTTATTAAATGGACGTGAAAGGAATATTGAAAGAAAAATCGGTGGTCTGTGGAATTCGGATAGTGGTTCGATGGAAATTTAGTGAATCAGATTTCAAGTGTCAATAAGTGACCCCATTGAAATGAACTCATGGGTTGACGAGCTGGAGAAAGTTTTGCACTTTGAGATGCTCGGACGAGGTTAAAACCGTGAGGCTTGGTATGGGTGTTAGGTGAATTGCAAGTGCACAATATCAACAAGTAATAAAGTGATGAGTGAGTATTGTTCCCACAAGGACTGTTTTTTTTTATTTTATCTAATTACTTATTGAAAGTGATCAATTCAAAAATCTAGCTAACCAAATCGAAAATATGAGTAAAAAGTAAACTAAACCAATTAAAATACTAAAATATAGAAAATGTCAAAACTTAAAGAATTAAAAGCTAAGTAAAATTAATCTAAAGCAAATTCAAGATTACAAAGCGTTAGAGTATCCAACTTCACTTAACCATTAATTTCCAATTGTGTTGGCGAAATTTCCCTAAGATGAATTAAAAGCCGATCTCGGTCTAATAATCCCTAATTAGGTATGTTAACCCACACTAACCTTAGGTGAATTTAAACTACCTAAAAGCATTAAGTTCTTGTAGAAATTCCAGGATTTAATCTAAGTAGTCCCAACCTAGATCTACTACCGCAACCACATAAATAACCTAGTGTACCTTGACCTAAATTTAATTTATGGTTCAATATCACTATTGCACATGCACACAATCTCCACCCAGTATCAAAAATCATTCAAAAGTTGGCCAGACTTCTAAAAGCATTAAGATTATGATAAAGAACGACACAATCAAAACAATTCTATTGCATGAAAGTCTTTGAAAATTAATTAATCATGATTAAGATCCATTGTAGCTCTAACAAAAGAAATTTAGAACATAGTAAAAATTAAACCGACAAGAATTAAAGAAAACATAATACTAAATAAAAACAAATTCACCGAATTGAGAAACAAGGAGCCTCCAAAAATCTAACTAAGAAAACTCAAATTTTTCTGCAAAAATGGTGGCTCCCAGGACTTCCTTCTTCTGCGCACAAGAGTAGTTTATATAGCCTCCAAAAATCTGCCCTTATATAGCCTCCAAAAATCTGCCCTAGGTCGACTGCTAGGATTTGGAAAAGATTCCTCCTTGATTTTCTTTGAACTTTATCTTCAATCATGGTCGAATTCTCCAAATATCTGATTTGGACTGCCTTTTCTTCAAGATGAAATATTCATTTGGGCAAAATTGAAAGATATTGCTAGATTTGGAAAAGATTCCTCCTATCAAGATTTTCTTTGAACTTTATCTTCAGATCATTCAAAATGCAAATTCTCCAAATATATTCTAATTTGGACTGCCTTTTTTTCTTCAAGATGAAATATTTTGAAAGATATTGCAATATTTTGAAAGATCTGAAAATATTTCATACAAAATAAAATTACGTGAGTCGCAATTAAATTCACCCAAAAATTTCTCAAAATTTAGCAAATATCAAGTATAAATAAGCAAGAATACTCTATTAAAAATAGAGTTATCAATGGGACATGCCAAAGTGGATAATACCTCAGTGAGATGGTGCATGTCTAAAAGGGACTAGTAGTGGTGCAGTTTGAAGATGCCCATAACGACTTATCCGACTAGGGCGGGGAGTGGTCGCCAGGGCAAGAGTGCCTGAGCAAGGAGCGACTCCCGGCAGGTTTCTAGGACGTCGAAAGGGGCAGAAATGGATTGAACTATGCACTGTGCAAAAAGAGAGTGCTTGTGGGATAAGATTTTATCGGAATGGTATAGCCGTAATATGATCAAGTTTGTGGAATTGCAGTTTATGGAATGAGGTCAGAGAACTGGGAATTGCTGGTTCAAAATTTGGTTTCGCAATTATTGAATGCAGTTCAGATTATCTAGTCAGACTAAAGACCGCTCGAGTCATCGAAGAGTTGTGCGATAAGCGTTGTAGACCGTTGGAGTTTAAGGTGGGCGATCATGTGTTTTTGAAAGTATCGCCGATGAGGGGTACTTCCAGATTTGGCAAGAAAGGAAAGTTAAGTTCGAGGTACATTGGATCCTTTGAAATTTTGGAAAGGATCGGGGTTTTAGCGTACGTCTTGCGTTACCACCGAAACTTACTCAAGTACATGATGTTTTCCACGTGTCCATGTTGAGAAAGTATGACCTAGACCCGACTCATGTTTTGAATTTTGAGGAAATGGATGTAGGCGACAATGTGTCGTACATGGAAAGGTCGATACGGATAGAGGACCATAAAGAGCAAGTACTTCAAAACAAGACTATCGCCTTGGTTAAAGTGATTTGGCAGCATCACGGAACAGAGGGAGTGACATAGAAAAGTGAGGAAGTGATGAAGCATCAGCACCCCCATCTTTTGAGGATTTATTAGTGGTTGCAAATTTCGATGACGAAATTTTTGTAAGGGGGGAGGAATTGTGACGTCCTGAAATTCGAGCCCTATTAGGGATGAGTGACCGTGAATTTCGCCAATGCATTGTTGGTTGATTCCGCTCGGACCCAATCATTTCCGAGATACTGACCTTGAGGGAAAAGGCTACTGAGGACAGAACTCATGCGACTAAAGAACTTGACCTGGGAAAACGACTCGACCGTGAGACTTGCGTAAGGATGATCTTGTAATCATGCAAGCCAATTTCAAGGACGAATAGAAGTCGAATCGCGGACAAAAATAATGGGACGACGGGTGATTCCGTCTACTGTTATTGAACCCGCAAACGACCCTATGTCGATCCTTGATAATCATGTACTTTGAAATAAGAATCTATCCTTTGCAATTTCATGTCGTCAAGGACGTCCATGTGTCGAGAAGTTTTGAACGTGGTTTGGCACGAGTCGGTTACGCGTGAATCCTCGAAGCTGCCTGTCAGTCTGAATTATACCAAAATGACATTTGGGCAAAATTGACAAGGCATGAGAATCCAAGATTGGACTTTGAATTTTCGGGAACGTCCGGGATGGACTTTTGAACAATGCTTCCTTGACAGTCGACAGTGTCGGTTGAGCCGAGTTTTTGGGAAAGGGGTTTACAGATCGAGGAATCGAGCCTACGAGGACGTGGGCCGGGAAAAATCAGTGTGGGCCACACGCCCAAGGTGGGATGGCCACTGTGGAAGACCGAGACAAACAAACGAGCCGTTGGGCTAACCGATCATTAACCCTCCTGAGCCCGTTGTCTAAATGTGAGCCAATTCGAGCCCAACAAATTCCCGAGCCCATTCCTATTCATTTTCCGGCCCGTTTCCTAGGCCCGCCCTTCATTTTCAGCCCAAGGGCACATTGGGAAATGTGCAAGGTGGAAATGACCAAAATACCCTTGGATATTTTGAAGAAAAGTCAAAGGAAGAGAGAGAAGATGATGTCACTTTCTTGGGGGAGTGTATAAGGCATTTAATGGCATTGAAGGGGTCTTCTAGAAGCCCTCACTCCACTCTCTCTCTCCTCTCTTCAGCCCAGAAAATCGCAGCTCTCTCCCCCTTGCTTCTCCTTGCATTTCTGCAGTTTCTACTTTGGACCTCTCACCGAAATTCGATTTTTTCATGGCCTTCCCGTGTGAATCTCGGCCCGTTCCACCTGCCGTTGCGTTTAGAAGACGAAAATCGTTCAGATAGCATCGGCCGATCGGCGAAAGGAGTCTCTGGCCGATCCGTACGGCCGCCGGAAGCCGGCTGCTCGCCGACCGCCTACTGTTCACGCGGTACTGCACAGTTTCGCATTTTGACCTGTTTTCCTCCATTTTCGACCTACCCACTACCCACACCAGCCACCCACAACTCCCCCTCAACTCCCAGGAGCCTCTGGTCACAGGCCACCAGCTCGCCGGAGCTCCGGCCAGCTTGTTTTTGCTCCGACCAGCAGCTTTCTCCTCTTGCAGTGCTGTTTTGTGAAGTTCAGTGGGGCATCCGAAGTTGTTGCTGCTGTTTGGAGCTTGGGACCACCTTGGATCGTCGTGGGAGAGGTGCCCGGGTGTCGGGTTCGTCACCGCCGCCGCGTCCGCATCTCCGGCCCGCTTAATGGGTGAGTTTAGCTCCTAAACCCTATTTAGTGCCTAAACTTGCTTAGGGTTGGGTTAATTAGTGCTAAGGGTTGATTAATATGTTTAATTAAGTGCATTAGCCCTAAGATAGGTGGTTAGATTAAGGGTTAAGATTAGATTAGCTTAATCTTGTTTAATTATGCTTAATTGTATGTTTTGTGCTTATTAAGCATGCTTTGCTTGATTAAATTGATTAATTATTTTAATTAATTGATTAATTTAATTTATGCATTTATTGATTAAATTATGTGATTTCTAAATTAAATTATTTAATTATTAAATTCGGCATTTCACTGTTCATGTGCATTGTTCACGACATTGCGTTCACGTGCACTGCATTCACTTCACATTGTTCATCCGGAAGTGAAATTGTGCATAATTTCATGTGCCTTGATCATATGAAGTGAATTGAATGTGGCATTGCATAAGCATCCGCTTGAATTGTGTGATTTTCACAAAAGAAAGAAAATGGTTTGTCCGAAGGACACGAGAAACCATGTGATTGATCTCATCATTTTTGGCATGCACACATGAATTGATAACGTGCAGGGTGTGGCAATAGCCAGGTGAGATCGCTTGTGACGCGACTCACATGTGATTGATGAACTGCATCATCTAACGACTATGTGCATTGCGTGTATTGTGCTGACTTATAACGTGCAGGGTATGGCATACCGGGTAAGGTTGCATACGAACCGACTATTCAATTGTTGGTTGCATTGCTTGCATTGAAATAGGTTTAACGTGCAGGGTATGGCATACCGGGTAAGGTTGCATGCGAACCGACTTTTGTTTGTTGGTTGACCCTGTCTGTGGTTTGATTGCTGATTGCTGGTTGTTTGTGGTTGGGTTGAGTGAAAGGTGGTTCTAGAGAGATACCCCAGGTTGAGTTGGTGTACTAACCGGGGCCTAGGGGAAGAACTCACTGAGATTTTATCTCAACCCGTCGTGGTTAACCCTTTTCAGGCCTTTAGAATGGCGCACCCGCAGTGGAGAATCCTGCCCCTGCTTCACTAGTGATCGACCTGACGGAGTTGAGTCCGATGGGTCCGAGTGACCGTGGTGTTGAACTCGAGGGTTCATTTTGTACAGCTGGATTAGCCTAGCCTAATTCCTTTTTGGTTTGGCTTAGAGGATGGATCAACCCCTGTTGTCGGACTTGTAAATCGGAAAACGATCCTCCGTTGGTTAATCTAGTAATTTGTATAAATGAGTAGTAATGGTTGTTCTTGCTGTTCATCCCTCTATCCCTAATTGATTGATTGTTTGTTTGTTGGACTGGGGATGGTTAGTCTTCCGCTTGCACATAATGAAAGATTAAAATGAATGGTCGTCGACGAGTCTTGGGACGTCACTTTCAATTGACCAAGAGAAGGGGTTGTCGCGTGCTCGGGGTTCGGGGCGTGACACATAATCTACGATACATTTTGCATTCATATCTTCAACTTCTCTCAAAACTAGAACCCTATTGTCTCTCATCATTTGTTGGTTCTCCATCCTTTGGAACATTCTCAAAAGCTTCGCATGAATGGATTTCTCTATTGTCTGCATTTTCATGCTGAAAAACAGTAATTCGCGACATAATGCTTAATTCACGCATATCTCTTCACTTGATTGTATTCTCATTTGCATTTCTAGCAACATAGTATGTGGCGTTGAAAGCAAACCTTGTATGGTCATCGAGGATTTCCTACGCCTATCCCCTTTGCCCCCAACACTTGCACTCGTTACCATCTACAATGCATGATTAATGGCGACAATAGTTTTCAATTTAACAGTGTGCTTGTTCGGGGAAAATTCATGATAAAGGAAAATACTTTATAGAAATCATTATTTCAGGATAATATTTTCCCCATTTTGAGGTTAATGAATTTTCATTCCTAATATTAACCATGTAAATTTTATTTTTCTATAAATAATTTTCTATTAACTAATGAGTTTTAGCAAACTAAATATATAAAATCGGGAAATTAA
Organism: Angophora floribunda; assembly: GCA_014182895.1. Classification (NCBI taxonomy): domain Eukaryota; kingdom Viridiplantae; phylum Streptophyta; class Magnoliopsida; order Myrtales; family Myrtaceae; genus Angophora; species Angophora floribunda. Next base: position 21,491,819 of record CM024709.1, read on the forward strand.
TTCACAAAAAAATTTCACCCGAACGAGTACACCTAAAATGAGCTTTTGGTGTGTTACCTAAGTGCTCCTTCCATTGATGTGACCTTGGGAAGCCCCCACACAGGGTCCTTGTTTGATTGACTTTGACATTGGATTGGGGTCAGCATGTCCAAGGGTGATATGTTAGGGTCTTCGTAAAACGACCAAAAATGCATCATCACATCTTCCACGTGTGGCTCTCTTTCTGTCTGTCTTTTTTTTTTTTATGACCTAGGGAACCCCGCACCCCAACCAGGTAAGTCACCCTATGACGAAGCTAGGAGTCGAACTCTCAACCTTTTGCGATAGGAAGAGAGCGCGAACCAGCAACGCCACCCAGGTGGGTGGTGTCTGTCTTTAATCTTTGCTTATTAGAATATTCTAATGCTTTTCCTTGTACGAAGATTGGATTTTTACCTTAGACTATGCGGGAAAATATATAACAAGGCATGTAAACAAGGGGCCTGAAAATGATTTGAATTCGGGACATCCTATGTTATTGTTATGAAAAATTTTATGAAATCACTACCAACTATTTAGAGAGACGTAAGCATGTGGATTCGAAAGGTAGCAGCATGTGGTGGCGTGTGTGGCAGGAGATTGCGACAAAATTACAAAATTTGGTTCATCCAAAAGGGGTGAGTCCTCCGATGGTGTTTGTTTTTCAAAATAAGCAAATGGAAAATGTTGGAAGAGAGAGAGGTGGGGTTTGAAGAAATGCAAAATCAGCGCAACTAGCGTATATAGGAGTGAGCATGGTTCGGGTGAGTTATTCCCACCCTAGAACCAAGAATCGCCTATTAAAAACTAGTTCCGAAAAATTGGAATTCCGCCTATTGATTTCATGGATCTACCTAAGAACCGAACTATCAGTCCAATCCAATTCCTGAATGGGTCCATAGAACCAATCCCACCAAGCTTCACTTGTTACTAATGTAATATGCAACAAAGAATTACATGATGGTATCATCTCATCAAAGACGCTCCTAGTTTGAGCCAATAACGCTCTATTTAACAACTTGCCAAAAGTAACTGATTTTATTTTTTTGTTCCCAAGAGTAGGTTTAGAATAGAAATCCATTTAATAAATTTTTTATTCTCGGGAATAGATTTGGAACAAAATAAAAAAAAATGTTACTTTTTTGTTTTCGAGAGGAATTCCAGAATCAAGACCAAATTTTTTTCATTTCTCCTATTCCCTTTCATTTTCTTCTTCTTCTTCCTTTTGGCCAGTTCCCGGCCTAGCCCATTGTCAGCGACCAGCCAGATGAGGGCCAACACCTTTGCCGGCCCCCAATGACGTTGAGCCATGGTGAGGCCGACTTCAACCAACTCATGGTGAGGCTCGTGGCCCAAGCCTCGTTATGGCTTGGCATCATTAGGGCGCAATGACTCTCCAGTGAGGGTGCCAGCCCTCGTCTAGCCGATCGTCGGCCGTTGACGACTTAAGGAAGGAGAAGATCAAAATGAAAAGAGAAAGAAAAAAGAAAATCGTATTTAAATCATTAAAAAATAGTAGAAAATGATTTTAGGTAGTTACCAAATGTTTTCAAATACTTTGAAATTATTCCCAGGAACAGAATAAAAAAGAATAATTTTTGAGCAAAAATTATTTCTGGGAACAAAATGGCTATCTAAACCAATAATATTAGTATGTTAGGAAGTATGTATGTAAGAGAGCACACCTATCAAACTTGTTATGAATGGACAAAAGCAAACAATAATCCAACATAAAAACTAGTCGATAGCCCAAAGGATTTAGAATTTTTCATTTTTAAATTAAAAATTAAAAATATATTTTACATATTACTGGTTCAGTCCAAGTGAGTAGTTTCGTACCTAGAACTAGGAATTGAACTAGTACTTACCAATTCCAATAAATTGGAATCGGGAACTAGATGATTCCCTTAGGAACCACCGGTTCTTGGGAAGTCCGATTCGGTTCCAGATGGTCCAAACAGTCTAGACGGTTCCCAATTCCTTCACACACCCTTAATTATTGATACCATGTAAACTATTATGGGACTGTTTTAAAAGTTTAATTATTTGCATGAAAGTTTAAACAATTTAAGTATTTTAACATTAACAAAGCTCTTTTTTGTCAAATGTTTGGCTTATACTTTAGCATGTGGTGACTAAAATTAGACAAGAGAGACATCTCCTGTGGCGATCTTACTTTAGTCTTTTTAACCAAAGATTATTTTCTTCAACTCCTTGAGCGCCTAGAAAACATTTCGCCTGTCCTTTGATACTATTCTATAGTCAAGTGACAAACAAATTGCCATTCGAAATATAAAATGGATCAATTCAAATCGATGAAAGTTGCGAATGGTCATTTGTTAATTTTTGGACAAAAAACAGAAACGACACACACAAAAAAAAGGTTTGAGACTGAGAATAATCATTGACATTTTGTAAAAGCATAGGATATATAAAGATAAACAGAAATTACCGATTAATAATTGGGTATTCTTTGATTGATTGGCAATCTACAATTTAAGCATTCATGCCTACAATTGACGGTTAACAGCAATTGCTAAATGAAACTACACGACCTACGCTACTTGTCTTCAAACAATTATTTTCGAAATTTTCAACTCTGCTTCAATTGCAGTGCCTTCTCTCTTCTTCAGTGGTTGTCATCTTCCTTGACTGCATCCGAGATCTACTTCACTATCGAACAGTTGGCTTAATCTCCTTAGCTGACGGTTGCTTCGCCTCCACTTCTTTGACGGTTATGCTTTGTACCTACTCCAACACTTAGTCGTGCCATTGACAATCCCTATCGATCGGAGTTGGACACCTTTATTGACGAGCTGCATTTGACCAGCCGATCATCTTCAATGCTTAGCCATTTCTCGAACAAAAAATAGCCTAAGTGCCAAAAGTTGGCACGAGCAGACACTTAGGGTGCAAATGATAACATTTCTGACTAAAAATTGATTTCTGGAAGAGAAATAAATTTTTCTATTTCTATTTCTGGAAAAGTTTTTGAGCCAAAAAATGTATTTGATAACGACAAAAAATTTCTATTCTTGAAATAGAAATTCGTTTGATAATCAATTAAATTTCACATTCCCGAGTGGCGGCGGCGGCGGCGGCCGGTGATCGGCGGGGGTGGTGGTGGTGGTGGTGAGTAGCGGATGGCAAGAAGAGAAGTAAGAAAGGGAGAAACAATTTCTTATTTTTATTCAAGAAATCGAAAAGTAAAAAAATTTTGTTTCTGATTTCTACTCAAATCTATTTCTGGAAAAGAAATCTGTTCCAGAAATAGAAAAATGAAATTATTTTATCAAACAGATTTCTATTCTAGAAATAAAAATAGAATGGTTATCATGCGTAGTCTTAGTCGCATGAGTTTTATCCTTATTAGCCTTTCCCCTCAAGGTCAATATCTTAGGAGTGATCAGTTCCAACTAAGATCAACCAACAATGTATTGGCGAAATTAACGTTCATTCCTCCCTCAAATGGCTTGAATTTCAGGATGTCACAATCTTTTAGATCATTGTGAACAATTTCAATAAGTCCATATCACTATCGAGTGGCTATCACATATGCATTTCACAGAAAAATTAGTAGGATTGCGATGAAAAACATATTATTCCTTAAGGCTCTTTCTTAATTTGATTTTCTTTTATGCAAATTTATCTAACTAAAAAATTAATACAATAGATTAAAATACTAAGCCAAAGGGCTTGAATCAAAAAATCGAAAAAAGAAGAAAATATCAATAAAGAAAATCAAATGATGAGCTCTATGCATGATGTGGTCATCATGTAGGATTGAATTGTGAAGACGGCACATTAGAACCTCTTGGTAACCCATTTGAGCAAGGACAAAACCAAGTACCGATTCATATTTCAACATTCCCCGTTCATTGCTTTTAAGGTATTGTCGAAATACTAAGATCCCTTATCATATAAAAGATCTTCCAATTAAAGTTATATAGAAGGCCCAAAATCAAAAGTAGTATAAGGACTTATGCACGCTCAGGCGATCAAACACATTTATTGATTATTCAATTATTGAAGGACATCAACAAAAGTTCGATTCCTCATTCTAACTAATTGGGGATTTTGACACTAACATTAGAAGAACTAGTTAACCCGCAAAAGCAACATAAACACTTATGAGTTTTCATATTACAGAATCGATACTTGCACCCTGCACATTCAGAAAGGCAATCAACGTTTTGCTTGCATGCTTCGACTCTTGTCACCATCCATGGCTCACCTGAAAAAGGAAATAAAAAGAAAAAATTGAAGACATTGTCAGTTTTATTTTTATTTTTTTGGGAGATATTTCTTTCAAAATAGCATGTGCCGTGCACACAAGTGAAATCAATTGCAAAATTTAGCAAATATGGGTATTGTGTGTACTTCCTGAACCTTGCTTTAGCTTATGGAATGAAAATGTTAAATATCCTCCTAATGATGAAGACAAGAATAATTGCATAGTACATAAGAAAATTAGGCAATAGGGCTGAGAGAGAGAGTATATTACAGACAAGAGACACCAAAAGGAAGACCAAGATCAACTTGGAGGCTTGCTTCATGATTCCTTTGGAATTTAGTTTTTGATAGAGTGATGAATGGTTGATAGTTTGGCTAGGCTAAACAGGGAGTGCTATGCAATGAAGTTCATGTGCACTGCAATGCCCTATTTATACACTTGAATATCTTTTGTGCTATTAAATGCATAGTGCTATTAAATGCATTTAATAGATGATGTAATGATAAGATTTCTCTCCTATTACCTTTGGTAATTTCATCATTGAGATACCTCTATAACATGCTTTTGGTAGATTCTAATGATTATTTCCTAAAAATGTTCTTAATTTATTATATATGCAGTAATAATAGAAAATATGCAAAGAGCAAGTAATAAAGTAAAATTTTGAATTCAATTATTGATGGACACAGGTTCTTCAGATACTTTATAGTGAAAAGATGTTTGTTTTGAATGTATAAAATATAGATTTGAAAAACTTTGATGAAAATTTTCCATCAAAAAATAAAATTTCGTAAAAAGAACCTGAAATTTTTATGGAATGGGAGAGACTTATGATAATGGTTTACATTAATCTCCACATTTAGCTCCATTTGTTTTGTGAAGAATGAGTGATTTGAAAACATTTTCTTAAAAATGGACATGTGCATTCCTTGAAATAATTAGTCAATAAAAAATATTCTAGTTATCAATAGTAATTAACATCTAAATATTTACATAAATGATAAAAATATTTTTCGTTCATTTAATTTTATCTATAAAATAGGTGATCAAGGGAGAAATAAATGAAAGACCACCCTTAAAAAGAATTGCATGTGAAGCGTAGTTTTGAAGGCTCCTAAAATATATTAATTTAGTCGGTTAGCTAAAAGGTGAAAGGAAGAAGTAAATAGTTGTTGCAAATAGCATGTTCCCTTCAGGTAATCGTTTTTTTGTCCTTATCTAGCTCTTGGCTCACGTGCTTGGTTGGGGCTTCGCGCTTGTTCGATTCTTTGCTCCTAGAATCAATCTTTCTTTTTATCTTTTCCAACTCATTGCTAACTTTCTCTTGTTTTGAAAATATCCTTTGCATTTTGTCACGTTGAAGGCATGGTATCCTTCTTTCTTATAGAAAAACAATAATAGAAATCCACATGCAGATTGCAGTCTCTTTTTCATTTTTCTTCTCCCTCTTTCTGGTGAAGGAAATCGATTAGTCACTAATATGCTTCAATTTGCCAAATTATTACGATACCCCCTAGAAGCCCAACAATACTAAACCATGATGACGAGGTTGCCCTACCTTAAAGAATGCAAAATATACTAAACCATGATGACGAGGTTGCCCTACCTTAAAGAATGCAAAATCAACTCGCATGGTAGGACAGTGTAGTGTTACGCATTAACATCATGAATTCAAGCCCACAAATAAGATTTTCGAGCCCATTTCTCGCATTTCACGCATAAATAAGTACATATACAAGAACCGTACCCTCTTCCTTCTTTTTGAGTTTGCTTTGACCATTGAGCTTGAATAGGTTAAATCTGCCTTGCAAATATGGAAAATTCCACTTCATGAGCTCATATTACAGCTAATTCTTAACCATGAAGGAAAGTGACAAAGCGATTTGAAAGGGAAATGAGTTAGTTTCTTCGCAAATGAATTTGATGTGGCGCTCCTTCCTTTTGCTTTGGGCTTTTCTACCGTACATGGAATGGAATTGTTTCATTTTTTTTACTATTCTTGATGATTCTTTTACAGAAAACCGCTAAGTTTTGAACGGGATTAACGAAAGCACCAAATTCGGCCATATTGCTATAAAATTGGTGATCCAGGCATAAATTAAGCAAAGACCACCCTTGAGAAGAATTGCACGTGAAGCATAGGGTTATCAAAATGGATCGCAAACTTAAATTTTGACTCAAGTTTCTTAAATGAATTGGACATGGATCCCACTTGACATAGGACATAGGCCATTAATGATCCAACGAGGAATTCCAAGGAAAAATATGGGCTTTAGTGGTTCTATTGTGGACCCAATTCAATTGTAGCCATCTAGAAGTTGCACTAGTCCACTTCGACTAATCATGCCACAATCTTAATTTGACCCGGACAATGTCTTGCGTTAGGTTCAATTTGTGGTTGGCGAAGCCTCTTTGTCCACCTTCGACTGTGTCAGCGGCATGTCGAGGCAAGCCGCCTCAGCTGGCAGTGTTGGCGAGCTATGTCATGAAGTTATTTCCCTAACGGTGGGCGGTGATCAAGGGTGTGGATGAAAGCTATTTTCATTAGGCTATGTTTGTATCATAATTACCGATTTGAGGGAGTGATGGATTCTAAAGAGCTAGAAGTGAAGTTGGGCCATGAAAGCCCTTAATTTGGCTGGGCCTACTAGTTTGGGCTTTGGGCATACTCATTCGTTTCACTTGTTCTTTTGAGCGAATGAATTTTGTAGCCCAAACTGGCAGTTTCGCCTAAAAGTGATCACTCCTTATGGCTATGCAATCAGTCCCATTCTACTCTCGAACTAGACTAGACCACCCATAAAAATATATTAGGCTCTTAGTTTCAATGGAAACAAGTCTGGTTATCGATTTCAAATTTTGGAGTTGCGACTCTTAGGGTAAGTTTCAGGTTCTAGGTGTTGAACCCACCCACTCAAGAGCTGATTAGAACCTTTTTTTTTTTTTGAAATTTGAAGAAGATTTATTATTCTTAAATGAGCTTAAATTACATAGTGCATTATATTTCTATTTTATTTCTATCAATTTTTTTTTACTTTAGATGGTTTTGTTGCATATATTATTTTACTAAAATTGTTATTTTTCTTGTCTTTGAAAAAAAAATGAAACAAAAGAGAATTGAAAAGCAATTCCTAAGTAAAACTTGAAAGTAGATTGGACAAACAAAACAGATTTCAAAGTCGATTTCAAAATAAATAGGATTCCATATTCTAGCTTGATGCCTAATCATCCTCTCGATCTCAAGGGTGCAAATCTCTTTCATTCAATTGCTTGATCAAATCAACACATCTGGATAGTTTGATCGAATCACTTGTAGAAATACAGGGTTCGGTTTAAAAAAAACAATATAAACAGAATGGATTCCTAGGTCTATTTCAAAATAAACATGATTGATTCCAGATTCTACATCAAACTCACTCTGTAACCAATCTTCCCTAATCATCGCTAAATCAACCTCTCAATCTTGAAGGCACCTATCTTTCTTATTCAAGATGCTGGATCAAATCAACACATTTGCACACTCTACTCGAACTGCCCCAAGAGATATAGGGCTTGCATTGGGTAAGATTAACACCATATGCGCACGATACTTGTCCCATGCTTGAGTCACAAGCACCGATCTTGTCCCGCTTAGCTTAAGTGTAATTAGGATCAAAACCACACCAACTCATATCAAATAGAAGAAGGGAACTTCTCCTGAATTGTGCATCCCAATGGCCCTCGCTGTACTCTTTATTTCTAGGACGTGTGATGGAGGTTTGCATTTTGCAGCCCCTCTCTATCATCTTATCTGATCTGCGCAATCGAGTTCTTCATTGGCGAAGACCCGGCAATTAGGTAACATCTTCCCTTATTTAAATCGTGCAATCGAGTTCTTTGATCTTGCCCCTCTCTCTCTCTCTCTCTCTCTCTCTCTCTCTCTCTCTCTCTTTGGAGCGTCCTTGACGATGTGGAAGCACTTGAGCTCGTTGCCTAGGCAACATGCACAAGTGCGACAGGTGGTTGACTAGTACGACAAGAACAGGGATGGCAAGATCTCCCGTGACGAGCTTCGACAGGTGCTCTCCACGCTTTGCCCCTCCCCCACCACCCATGAGGAGGCCTAGGCCGCCATGTCCGATATCGACAAGGATGGTGACGAGTTCATCTACCTCAACGAGTTCACAGAGCTGATCCTCTGCGGCGGTGGGGGTCGCAGTGCGGGGCCAACGAGCTCAAGGATACCTTTGATGGGAACAGGGTGATCTCGGCGAGCGAGTTGCATGTGGCGTTGAAGAAGTTAGGGCAGAAGTGCAACATTAGGGACTTTTGGAAGATGATCAGCTCAATCCATCGGGAGAGGGATGGCAACGTCAAGTTCGAGGAGTTCAAGAAGATGATGCTGATCACGACGAGCGATGGCACTTTGAGCTGACCGTCGCTGTTCGACCGCGCTCCATTGGCTCTCTCTACCTTTGTACATGCCATGAAAAACTAAGCAGCAATGTTCTCTCTATCTCTTCGCATCTTTTTCCCATCGGGTAACCTTTTTCTTGTCCTCATCCAGCTTTTGTCTCGCACTCGGTTAGGGCTTCACATTTGTTCAATTCTTCACTCTCCTGATATCAATCTTCCTTTTCTTCTTTTCCACCTCATTGCTGAGTTTCTCTTGTTCTATCAATATCCTTTGTACTTTGGCACTTTGAATGCATCGCATCCTCCTTTCTTCTAGGAAAAGCAATAACAAAAATCCTGATGTAAATAGCACGGCCTCTTTTCATTTTCCTTCTCCTCCTTCTCAGTGCTAAAATCGATTATCCCGAGGCCGTTTTATGTTAAAGAGTGCATAATCAACTCGCACGTCAAGAGACTATGATGTTATGCATTGATGTCATGAATTCAAGCCTACAAACCAGATTTTTGTCCCATTTCTCACATTTCACACATAGAGATTTATCAATTGAGCTTGAATTGTTGAAATCTGCCGCATAGGATTGGAAAATTCCACTTCTCGAACTCAAATTACAGCCAATACCGCACTACGAAAGCAAGTAACATAGTGATCTGAAAGGGAAAGGAAGAAGTTACTTCGCGGATGAACTTGATGTTGCATTCCTTCCTCTTGCTTTGGAATTTTATACTGTACAGGGTTTGTTTCATCTTCTTTTCTTTTCTTTCTTTTTTTTTTTAAAAACTTTTGGTAATTCTTTTATAGCATTTGGAATTTGTGTTTCAAGTTCGTAGTTTCTTTTGATATTGAACATTTAAAAATAAAGAAAATGCTTAGGATTGTGACCTTTGTGCAAGAAATTAATTATTAACAAATTAGCTAATTATTTCAATTCAATTGCCTTATTAAGCAAATGGGGTATTGAAAATCTCTTTTTATTCTTAGCCCAAGGAGCAATAAGTTACATTACTCTCTCAATCCGTGATCTTTGTCATGCCCCGAACCCCGAACACATGACAACCCCTTACCATGGTCAATTGAAAGCAACGTCCCAGGACTCGTCGATGACCATTCATTTTAATATTTTGTTATGTGCAAGTAAAAGACGAACCATCCCTAGTCCAACAGACAATCAAACAATCAAATAGGGATAAAATGATGAATAGCAAGAACATCCATCACTACTCATTTATACAATTTTCTAGATTAACCAACGGAATATCGTTTTCAAATACAAGCCCAATAAATGGGTCAATCCATTCTCTAAGCCAGACCAAAAGAAACTAGGCTAAACTAATCCAACTATACAAAATAAACTATCGGGTTCAACACCACCATCACTGGGACCTATCGGATTTAGTCTCCGTTGGATCGATCATTGGAGGAGTAGGGGTAGGATTCTCCATTGCGCCATTCTAAGGGTTTGAAAGTGGTTATATAATAACAGTGAGATAAAATCTTAATGAGTTCTTCCCCTAAGCCCCAGTTAGTACATCAACTCAACTTGAGGTATCCTTCCAGAACCACCCCTTCCACAACCTAATAACAAACAACCAGCAATCAACAACAAACACGGTCAACTAACACTCAAAAGTCGATTTGCATGCAACCTTACCCGGTATGCCATACCATGCATGTTAAATCTCAGCATAATACATGCAAGGCACATGGCTATTAGATGATGCAGTTTATCAATCACATGCAAGTCGCGTCATAAGCAATCTCACCTGAGCATTATCACACCCTACACATTATCAATTCGTGCGTGCGTGCCATAAATAATGTGATCATCTTATGCATAATTAGAACCAATCATACCATGTTTTCTCATACACTCTTGCATCCACAATTGTTCTGATTATAACTGTCCCTCGGGCTACAACTTGAGCCAAGGTGCTATGGTGCCCTTCCTTCGCAAAGGCGCAATTGTGCCATTCCGTGCAAGCCGAGGCTCTACGGCGTTATGGTGCCCTTCCTCCGTAGAGACACAATTGTGCCCTTCTATGCCCTCCGAGGTGCTACAGTGCCCTTCCTCCATAGAGGCGCAATTGTGCCCTTCTATGCCCTCCGAGGTGCTACAACGCCCTTCCTCCATAGAGGCGCAACCGTACCCTTTCGTGCCCTCCCTCTCCATAATCTCCGATAAATCGGATTATTATCCCTCGAACGGGTTCAACTTAGTGATCACGCAAGTATACCATCACAATCCACTTATTATCTTTGAGTATTAGCCAATGCACACATGCTTATATATAAAACCTCAAATCCTTTCTCATAAAAGCGGTCCATTTCCGGTGTCCCTCGGACAAACCATTTTCCTCCCTTTGTGAAAATCACACGATTCATGCTAATGTTCATGTAATGATACATCCTAGACACATTAAATTATGCACATTTTCACTTCCGGATGAACAGTGCCATGAACAGTGTCGTGAATAGTAATCATGAATAGTGCATTATAAACAATGTAATTTCATAATTTAATAATTAAAACATTAAATTCATAAATTAGACAAATCAATAATTAAAACAATTAATCAAGCAATTAAGCTAAACATACTTAATTATCACATAAGACGCAATTAAGCATAATCAAGCACAATTAAGCAAGATTAAGCTAAGCTAATCTTAACCATCTATCTAACCACCTATCTTAGGGCTAAGGTTCTCAGCCTCAAAACTGTAGTTGTGAGGTGAGGGCAGCCTCGAAATTATCAAGCAGGTCAGCGGGCTTTTCCCAAGTGATGTGGGACTCCCGTCTACGGGGGCTTAACATACACCTAGATCCACCTTAACCTGGTTTTGATACCAACTAAGGTTCTCAGCCTCAAAACTGTAGTTGTGAGGTGAGGGCAGCCTTGGAGTTGTCAAGCAGGTCAACGGGCTTCTCCCAAGCGATGTGGGACTCCGTCTACGGGGGCTTAACATACACTACCCCTTAAACCAAAATTACCACTAACTAAACCAACTCTAAGAAGGTTTAGGCACTAACAAAGGATTATGGGCTAAACTCACTCGTTAAACGGGCTAGTGATACAGACGCGGCGGTGGCGATTAACTCAACACTTGGAGACCTCACCCACGATGATCCAAGAAAGTTCCTGACTCAACACAGCAGTAAAAAACTTGGATTCCCCACTAAACCTTTGAAAATAGCACTACACAGGAAGAAAGTGGCTGAATGGAGCTAACCGGAGATCCGATGAGCAGTGGGTCGGCGACTGACAGCACCTGGGGTCGAGAGGGAATTGCCGGTGGCTAGGATGGGTGAGCTAAAAAGGAGAAACTGGATAGCATGGGCGCTATAGTAGGCGATTTGGCAACAACCGGCGACTCCGACCAACAATCGGCCGACACCATCTGTACGAAATTTGTCTTCTGAACATAATGGTAGGTGGCATGGGCTGTGATTCACACGAGAAGGGCATGAACAACTCAATTTTTCGGAGGACGGTTAAAAGGAAAAACAGAAAGAAAGAAAAGAAAACAAGGGAGAGAGAGTGTGCGGTTTAAGAGGGCTAAAAGAGGAGGAGAGAAAGTGAAATGAGAGCTGATCCTAGGCCTTATTAAGGTCATTAAATGGCTTGCTTCAACCCCCAAACAAATGACATCATCTTCTCTTTCTTCTTTTGTCTTTTCTTCAAAATATCTAAGGGCAAAATGGTCATTTCCACCTTGCACAATTCCCAAACTACCATTGCGCTAAAAATGAAGGGCGGGCCTAAGAAACATGCTAGAAAATGAAATGGAATGGGCTTGGAAATTTGTTTGGCTCGAATTAGCTCAAGTTTAGACAACGGGCTCGGGAGGGTAAATGGTCAGTTTGGCTTACTTGCTTGTCTCGAGTCTACCACGGTGGCTGTCCCACCTTGGATGTGAGACCCACACTAGTTTTGCCCAGCCCATGGCTTCATAGGCTCGTTTCCTAGGTTCGAAAATCCCTTTTTCAAATACTCGGCTTAACCGACATTGTCAATTGTCACAGAAGCATTGTTTAGAAGTCCGTCCCGGTTGTTCCCGAAAATTCAAAGTCTAATCTTGGATTCTCATGCCTTGTCAATTTCACCCAAATGCCATTTTGGTACAACTCAAACTGACAGGCGGTTTCGAGGATTCATGCGTAACCAACTCGTGTCAAATCACGTTCAAGACTTCTCGACACATTGACATCTTTGACTACGTGAAATTACGAATGATAGATTCTTATTTCAAAGTACACGATTATCAAGAATGGACATAGGGCCATTCGCGAGTTTGATAACAATAGGCAGAATCACCCATCGTCCCATTATTTTTGTTGGCAAATCGACTTCTGGTCATATCTCGAAATCGGCCTGCATAACTACAAAATCGTCCTTACGCAAGTCTCACAGTCAAGTTGTTTTCCCATGTCAAGTTCTTTAAGGCACGAATGATAACATTTCTGGAAGAGAAAAAGATTTTTCTATTTCTATTTATGGAATAGTTTCTGAGCCAAAAAACGCATTTGATAACGACAAAAAATTTCTACTCTTGGAATAGAAATTTGTTTGATAATCAATAAAATTTCACATTCCCGAGTGGCGGCGGCAATGGGGGGCAGCAATGGCTGGCAACCGACAGCGGCGGCGGCCGATGACCGGCGGGGGTGGTGGTGGTGGTGGTGAACAATGAATGGCAAGAAGAGAAGTAAGAAAAGGAAACAATTTCTGATTTCTATTTTAGAAATAGAAAAGTAAAAAAAAAATTGTTTATGATTTCTACTCCAAAGCTATTTCTAAAATAGAAATCTGCTCTAGAAATAGAAAAATGAAATTATTTTATCAAATGGATTTCTATTCCAGAAATAGGTTTAGAATAGAAATCTGTTCCAAAAATAGAAACAAAATGGTTATCATGCGTAGCCTTAAAGTGCCAAAAGTTATGAAAGATACACTTAAATGCCATTTTTTTTGAAAATTAGATCACTTAAATGCCAGTTCTGGTGAAGGCCACCGGAAATCTGATGTGGCTTATTTTAATAAAATAACTCACTTATGTGACTCGTCGGAAGCTGAGTTAGCAAAAAATCAGCCAAAATGATGTTGTTTTGGTATTAATGTGGCATTTAAAAAATATATTAATTGAAAAATATTTAAAAAATATAAAAATATATTATTATAAAATTGATTAATCTTTTTTTTTTTTTTTTTAAAAAAAGAGGAAGTGGGAGGATTCAACGAGGGTTGTGTAGCCCTCGCCCCTGCCCCACCGTCGCCGGGAAGGGCCGGCGATGGTGGGGCGAGAGTTGGCTGGGGTTGTCGAATCTAGGGGTGGGTCGCAGCCCTTGCCCCAGATCTGGGTGAGGGCCCACAGGGCCTCGTCGCATGTCAGCCAGGGTCGTCGACTATTAGCTAGGGCTCAGCAACCCTGGCCAACCCTCACCCCACCATCGTTGGCCCTTCTCGGCGATGGTGGGGCGGCGACAACGACGGTGGTGGCGGGTGTGATGGCGGCGGTGGCGAGGGCTACACAGCACTCGCTCGATCCCTCCCCCTCTCTTTTTTTTTTAATAAAATTGATTTAAAATTTTATTTTGGTATGACTTTTTTTTGCCATGTGGACAATTTCTTTCTTTTTTTAATTTCCATGTGGATATTTGTTTTGAAAAAAATTACTCCATCAGCAAATAAAATCGTCGGAAAATGACACGTGTGTAGTTTAGGCAGATTTTTTCGTCATTGACACTTAACTGATAATTTTTACTCTAGTTTGACACTTAAATGTACCTTTCCAAATTCTTGGCACTTAAGTGTTCTCCTGTGCCAAGTTTTGGCACTCTTGGGGTTTGCATGTCACATATTTGCTTTTATCTTTAGTCTGGCAAGTCCTTATTGGTAGGACTCTCGCCTCTAACACTCATGGAAATTTTTCGGTGTCAACAAATGCACCTACTTAGGTCCTTTCTTGTTAAAGCCAAAAGAAGGAATCATATCCATTACCCCGAGCATTCCTTCACTACTTTGATCTAAGTTTAAACAAGGCATTTGCAAACGAAATCGAGCATGTTGATCCCATGGGGATATGCATAGTGTTGGGAACCTCGAGATTTTAAAAATTGGTTCGAGAAGTCAATAATTTTTATGTCTCGCTTGAATAAAGGCTCTTGATTTTTATCTGGCGAGATTGTTGTAAAACGGTATTTAAAACATCAAAATCCTTTTCAGATCGCCCGAGTTCAAGGAAAGCCTATCTTTAATTATTACGACTTTTTGAAAAGAAGCACGCTCCTTCTGACAGAAGTTGAAGGAATTTGAGGAATTTTGTTGTATATTTCGTTCATGTACACGAGGCTATATGCAATACCAGAGCGGACAATATATGAAATAATATACGATATACTATTTTCCTATTTGAATAATCTAAATAAATTAATCTATCAATCTAATATTTGTACAATCAACCGTGGAACCAAATCATATCTTCAATACTTCCCCTCAAGCTAGCGGCTTGTATATATTGATGATGCCTAGCTTGCTCAATAGATACGTGCATCGTCTTTGACATAATGGTTTGGTGAAAATGTAAGTAGATTTTTCAACAATTTTGATTCCTCTTGTTGCAATTATCCCTTCACAGATTTTATGGTAAGTGAAATGACAGTTGACTTCTAAGTATTTTGTCCTTTCATGAAAAATCGGATTTGCTGCAAGTTTGAGTGTAGCATTATTGTCACAAAACAACATGGTCGGTCCATCCACTTGTACTCCAAGGTAAGAAAGCAAACCTCGAATCCAAACTACTTCACAAATGGTCTTTGCCATAACTTGATATTTTGATTTAGCTGATAATAAGAAAACGATTGACTATTTTTTTGTCTTACATGAAATTAAAGATCTTCCTAATTTAAATGCAAAAACTAGTGAAAGACCTTCAAGCCATTGGACAAGTGGCATAGTTTGTGTCATAATAAGCTGTCATCTTTATATCACAATTATGAGACAAAAGTATTCCAAGTCTTGGACATCCTTTTAAATACGTCACAACTTTCAATGTTGCATTCATATGCCACTCTTTTGGGCCGTGCACAAATTGACCAAGTATTTGCACCGTATAACATATACTAGGTCTAGTCATGGTGAGATAAATCAATTTTCTGACAAGTCTCTAATAGCTTGATGGATCCTTAAGCAGTAAATCATCAATAGATGAGGACAATGAACCCACATCATATTTCAAGCATTGTCAACTTGATATTTTGCTTAATCGGAACATTAGCTCACTTACACCATGATAATCTTGCTTTTGATATGATTTCCAAAATGAATTTTCACTAGCTAAGGCAAATTCCCTTGTTCGACCGAGCAAGCTCAATGCTAAGGAAATATTTGGGAGATTCTAAATCTTTAATTTGATTCTTTGAACTTTTTGACGGCCCATTCATCATTTTCCATGATAAGTATATCATCAACATATATCAACAAATAGATTGACAATGTACCTTTGGTCAATGTAAATAATACATAGTCATGCTTGGAATACTAGAAACCTACATTTGTGAGTGTTGTGGCAAACTTAGCATGCCACTATCAAGAAGCTTGTTTAAGTCCGTACAAGGATTTATGGAGATGATATACTTAAGAATCCCCTTATTTGTGTGAACTCTATTGAAAATCCATATAGATTTCTTCGTCCAGATCGCCATGAAGAAAAGCATTGTGGCTGTCCATATGATGAAGTGACCAATTGTGAGATGTAGTAATGGATAAAAAAGAAGGAACAATTACGTCATTGGCAATTGGAGAGAAAGTCTTATGGTAATCGAAACATTCTCTTTGTGTGAAGCTTTTAGCTGCTACTCGAGCCTTTTAGCACTCGAGAGAACCATCTCCGTAGTACTTAGTATTGTATGCCCACTTGCAACCTATTGATTTTCGATGTGGACGTAATGAGACAATATCTCAAATGTAATTCTCGATGGGGGCATTTAACTTAGCCTCCATAGCTTGTTGTCAATGTGGATCATGAGTTGCCTCGTCATAAACAGAAGGTTCCCATTCCTTTGATATGCTAATATAACAAATGTGCTCTGGTGATAGTCGACTATATGAGACATAAGAGGACATAAGATAATGTGTACCTAGAGAATCCAAATTGGGATATATGTAATCTTTGATTCGTGTCGGGGGTGAACATGATGACTAGAATGTTGAGGTTGCTCGATAGGTGTCAGTTTATGAATAGGTGATGGAGATTCATTTAACATCAACTGTGGAGATGCCACTATCGAAGCAAGTGAAGTTATTTCCTCAAATGACAATACTAGAGATTGGATTACTTGATCCATAGAGCTAGAATTATGCGTCACTGGTGGAGAATTTTTTGGATTCGGCGCATCAAAAATATATTGTTGACTCAAGGATAAATCCTCCTCTGATAAGAATGCTCTATAATTTGATATTGAATCGGGTGATCGAGATGAAGATGTCATTTTCTGAAATGGAAATATATCTTCATGGAAAACAACATCTCTACTTATCAAGAAGCTACCGGTAGATATCTCCAAAGCCCTATAACCTTTTTATAAAGTAGGATGCCCCCATGAAAATGCATTGGACGGCACGCAGACCCATTTTGTCTTGAAGTTTCATAATAGTTGCATAGCATAAATAACAATACCTCAAATCTGGAGACCTTAGGATAAATAGAAATAAAAGAAGAAGATATAAAAATCTGAATTTTACTTCTTAATGGTTTTCTTCCTGATCTTTTCCATCTTCCTTAAGATTGTCCCACTTACTCTTCATTTAGACTTACCGCAAGGTTTCAAGTTCCAAATTGAAAAAGAGTGATGGAGTTAACTTTGCAAATTGGCCCTGCAATATCAAATCAAGAGTTGCAACTCGGAATGCTAAAGAAGTAACTCTTCTGCCTAAACACTACCCGCTAAAGATGATACCAACACAAAGGAGAGATACACTACTGTTGCATTGCCTGTACAGGCTTTTCACAATGCACATGCTACATGTTTGTGTAGCAAACACCGCAAAGCCACACAAAACAAATTGCAATTGTTCGTCAATGGAAATGGAATTAGCAAGTCACCCAGAAGAATCTAGCAACTCACCCGAAAGAATGTAATTTGGTTAGTATGAAAAATAATGCTTCACACAATTTATTGAGAATGGAAACTGAGAATCAAGCAAAGTACAAACTTTGATGTCACGAGAGGCAAAGGCTGAATAATTTGAGCTTTTCCTTAACACTTATAGTCCACGATCTTCGCATTTCCAAAGACAATGAATCGTACTCGATAGGAAATTTTTAAACTGAGATTTCATATGTTGCTATAAAAGGATTCCGCATTTTGGATAACAAAACAGCAGTGACATAATAACAATCTTTGGGATAATGTATGTTCAACAATCGATTGTGAAATTATGAAAACAATCACAAGAGACAAATCATGCCTATTTAGCTTTTTTTGCAAATAGACTTTAGAAGCCCGTTTAGGCCATGTCCAGCAATTATAATATGGAGAAAGTCGAAGGGATTTTGACTTTCATTTATCTTCTTGTCAATGCAAATTGATAAAGTTATGTTCTTCAAATAGGTCAAACCAACTGAGAATACCATAATTGTCTTTTCCCAAAAAAAGCATCTCAAAAGGAGTTTGACTTTTAAGTACTCTAGTTGGCATGCGATTGATTAAATAAGCTATCGTGACTATACAATCTCCTCAAAAAGTTTTAGGACACTTGGTATTTAAGAGCTAGACTACTTCTAAGGGATGATGGTGCTTATGTTCAACAATCCCATTTTGTTGATGAGTGTATGTGCCAAGAACATTCATGGAGAATTTCATGAGAAGAGAAAAGACTTGCACTTAGGCTTCGTTCATTTCGCGGAAAATGACTTTTAGGAAAATATTTTCTAGATTTTCCAACGTTCGGGGGGAGGAAAATAAGTGGTCAAAGAAAATATTTTCCGGTTAATGGAAAATCCCCTTCTAAAAGTGTGCAAAAAGGAAATCATTTTCCATAGCCCTGCATCTCCCGTATCTTCTGTGCACGACTCTCACCCATCTACACTTTTACCCCTTTGTCACAGTGTCTGCACTTTTCCCCCTTTTCTCTCACAAAAACTAAGGTTTCTCCTTCTCGATCGCTCGCAGCTTTGAACAAGAAGTCCTGATCAAATTTCGAGCGAGAAGCCTTGATCACTTGTAGATTCGCAGGTACTCTCTCCATCTCTTCCTCGAGTCGAGTCGTTCCATGTCGAAAATGATCTAGTATTTGTGTTGGATTTGAACTATCGATGTTGCTGAAGACTGAACACGTATTTGCATCACAGTTGTGAGTGTTCGCTGATCTTCGATCTTCGTTCATCTTCGTTGTCATCAAAATCGAAATCCCCATTGAAGCATTAAGAAAAATCCACCCCCATTCTCAGCACCCACCCACACACCCTCACCCACGAAGCTTTCGCACTTCACTTCATTGGAATCACCGCAGCAAAATCTCTTCGATCTCATGGCCTTCCTTCCAACGCCTTTCGATCCTTCCGATGAGAGACAATCAGACCAATCGTCGGCTTGGATTGGAAGGAAGGGCTTTACTTTTGACCTTAGGCAAAGGAGAGACAGCAGCTCAAACAAAGAGAGCTTCTTGATCCACGTATCTCATAGCACAATTCTTATTGGAGGCTTGGTTTACCCTCCCCACAATGATGGCTCTGCTGTCTTAGGGAGCTTCGAATACTTGGTAGCTGTAGCAAAGGAAGAAAGCGTAGAGGCTTACAAGCGAGCTGAGGTGAGCCGAATACTCACTACCATTTTTAGAGGTACTCTTCAATTCCTGTGGGAAGTGGGACTAAGAGAATTCTGGGCATTGACTCATTGAGAGCAGACGAAACTCTGCGAAGATATTTCCTAAATCTATTGGAGAGCTCCCACATTGAGAGTGAATACCAACGTCCCCAGTAACTTGAGTCGGCATTTTGTTCTAATGGCTGTGTCCACTGTTTTGTGGCCAAAATCCGCCTCAGTAGCTCATTTGGGGACAACCCCACAAGCTTCAAGGCAAAATGTGAAGAAGATCTCATTTTCTCTGTACTCTTCCAGGTCACGGGTGATTCAATTTGTTCCCGGAGGCGTACCACTTTAGAAATTCATTTGATTTAATTTGATCTATCGATGGATTTTTTGGTTTTTTGCATAAAGTTTGGGTTTCGTGTAGTTTCCTTTATTACTATCTATGGGGGCAATGATTACTTGAATATGGGTTCAGCTCTTATTTGCCTCATCTTTGATAGTTAGATAATTATCACATCTCAAATTTATTTGCTCTTTATTCAAATTGTATGCCTTGCTTTAGTTGATGTCTTAATTATGTAAAAAAGTTGTAATTAGAAGTTGAACTTCATGCACTGCTGATTCTAGCTAGAATTAAGTATATAAGAGCACATTGCTATGAAAAATCATAAATATGAATAGATGTAGTCAGATTTGACATAATTTATGTTTCTTGATCAATGTATTTCGATATAGATGGTGGATAATAAAATCCTAGTAACAGTAATGGAGAACCGCATACCGAGAGAGCCTCATGTGAATCGAGATTATGAGAGAAAGTTATATATGAATCATGTGTTTTGTAGTGGTGATACTCATTGTGTAGATCAAATACGGATGACACCAAATGCTTTTTTAGAGCTTTGTAAGGTGCTTGGTGCAAATAACTTGTTGTGTTCTACAGTAATTGTTTCTATTAGGGAGTAAGTTATGGTATTTCGTCATATCATTGGACATAATGTGAGGTTTAGAGTGATCAGGGGAAGATTCCATAGATCAATAGATACCATGCATAGCTATTTCAAAATTGTCTTGCTAGCAATTTTGAAATTATACAAACAGGTGGTAAAAGAACTGACCAATCCCACTCCTCTCGAGATAAGTAATAGTCGAAGGTTCTATCCATATTTTAAGGTATGAAATTTGAAAAAAAAAAATTCTATGCATTGCTTGAGAAGTTCCATTAGTTTTTGGTTAGTAACTGTATTGATTATTTTAGGATTGTATTGGACCAATAGATGGAACTCATGTATGTGATTCGGTTCCTCTTGAAATTCAAGGAAGATTTCGTGATCGAAAGGATGGAACAACACAAAATGTATTAGGTGCCGTTACATTTGATTTGCGATTTTCTTATGGATTAGCTAGTTGGGAGGATACTACCCATGATTCATGCATTTTGTCTAATGCACTTTCAAAGCCAAATGGATTGAACATTCCAAAAGGTAAGAAAATGGAATTTATAGACTATGTTTGAAGTGAGATTAGTAACTTAATAATAAACTTATCTATAACTTGTAGGAAAATATTATCTTGCCGATGCTGGTTATGGAATCCAAAATGGCATCATACCTTCCTATCGCAATGTTAGATACCATTTGAAGGAGTTTAGTGATCACCCACTTGTCTTAAAGAAACGTTTTTGAATATTAGATTCTGAACATTTTTGGTCATTTGGAACACAAGTCGATGTTGTCTTGGCTTGTTGTATCATTCACAATTTTATTATGGGAGTTGATCCCAATGACTCTATCATGGAAGAGATGAATAGACAAATGGAATCTCCAAGAGAAAATTCAAGAATGCAACTTTCTCAAAGAGAGGAAAATGAGGAAAATAGGATATGGGCATAAAAAAGGGATAGGATTGCACATGTAATGTGGATTAATTATCATAATATTAGAAGAAGCCAACAGTTTTTATTTTATTTCTATTGAGTGTTTCATTTAGAATATGTAATTTTCATTCCTTTAATGATAATCATCTTTAAATATTTACTATGTGTCATTATTCATCATATTTTTTCTTATCATGCTGTTTAAAGTAAGGCAAATGAGGAGAAGGTCAAGCAATTTAGATGGTCGAAGCCTATGGAACATGTTTTACTTAAAATTCTTGTCAATAAAGCCACTAAAGGAAACAAGCCTTTGAGCACATTCAAACCCTCTTCAATTGCTCGAGTTGTTGATATAATAAATGATAGGTTTGGTGTTGGTTGTGAGCCCACCACATTGAGAACCATTTGAAGATAGTCAAAAGCAATTGGAAGACGATTCAAACTCTACGTGGCAAGAGTGGATTCAATTGGGATGGCAAGTTGAAGATGGTTATAGCTAGGAAAAAGGAATTTGATGAATATGTGTTGGTAAGTTTTTTCATCACTTTTTCTCCACTTAAGTGCTCTGGTGTATGTTTGAAGAGCTTTGGTTTCAGCTTTTGTTAAGCTCTAATGTGTCTCTGAAGTTGGTTGTTGAGCTTTAGTTTCTGCTTTTATTTGTATGTTTGAAGACAGTATTGAGCTTTGATTTCAGCTCCTGTTTTCTTTAGTAAAATGGTTCTTAACGTGGTCGGGCTTTGGTTGAGCTTTGATTTCTTTAAGTACTATCTAAATTCCTCACAAAATGCCTGTTTATGTCATTATTGTTCAGCTTTGATTGTTGTCTATCATCATCATGTGAAGTTCTTAAACTGTTCATATAATGCAGCAACATAATTTTTTTCTTTTGCTTGTGGATTGTGTTGCTTTCCTTCTTCAGCTTCATATAATGCAACTTTTAATAATTGAATGAATATTGTGTATTGATAGATCCATTCTTCTCATGAAAAATATTTGAATAAGATGATTGATATGTCTGATGAAATGGCCTTGGTGGTTGGGAGAGACACGACAACCGGAAGCTTTGCTAAGCAATTGTGAGACATCGATGCAACAGAAGTAAACTCCTCACCTATTGATTTTGGTGATGACTTCGATGAGTTGATGAAAGGTTTAAAAACATTTTCATCTATTGTACCTTCAAAAAAGAGGTCTCACAAAAGGCAAAAGTGTTCCGACAATGATGATAAATTAGCTACACTTTCAACACATATTGGAGAGATGGCATCGTCGATTAAGTTATTGGGTTAAAATGATATTGATCTCTTTTAATTGCACTACTCTCGACTCTACGACGAGGTGATGAAAATGGATGGATATGATAAAGTTACCCTTGGATTGGTTTTTGAGCATCTAGTTGAGAATGAAAAAATTGGAAAAGCATTTATGGTGAAAAAAGCGAATCTTCGGAAAGCGTGGATTGATAAATTTCTAAGCAAGGAGATGATCATCAATGAGTGATATATTGTGATGAGCTTTATTGCTAAAAGACTCATGTATTCTTTCTTTCTTCGTTGTTATTGTTAGTACTCCAAGACATGAAATTTGATGATGTAAATGGTTGTTCTTTAATGGCCTTTTTATGATCTTTTAGCACTTAAAGAATGCTTGATCTTTGTTTTGAAGTGATTGGATGTTGTTTATTAGATGAAAATATTGTTTATCGGATTATAAGTTGTTTATTGGGTTCATGGGTTGGTAAAACGGTGCATGTCCAAGTGGCGAAGTTTGGAAAACATTTTCCTTACCGACCATCGGAAAATATTTTTTGGGACTTTTTTAAGTTTTAGCTGAACACCAAAAAATAATATCATTTTCCTAGAAAATGACTTTTAGAAAAACATTTTCCGGAAATGGTTCATTTTTCGCGAAACGAACAAAGCCTTAATAGTGAAAAAATCATGCCCATTTTATGTACGAATACATTGGATAGATTTGTCGAATTGATGCCACACGGATTTAGTCATCTACAATAGTGAGAAAGAAATGAGCTCCATTGTGATGTGAAGTATGATAAGGATCCTAGATATCCATGTATTTTAATGAAAAAGCACTTGTAGTTTGAGACAAACTGATTGGGAATGACATTCATGATTGTTTTGCCAAAGGAAAATTGGGACATTTAGGGTAAGGAAAACAAGTACTATGACCCAAACGTTGATGGGAAAGAAAGAGTTTATTGCTAGTGCTAGTATTACGTGGAACACCTTTATTCTAAGAAATGGCAAACAAATGGAAATCCTTTGAAAAATTGGTCCAAAAGTATAGTCCTTGTGCGACATCTAAGCCCATTAGTTTCCCAGTTGAATGGTCTTGAAAGAAGTAATTTTTGGAATTGGATACATGAATTTCTTTGCAAGCTTTGGAAACAAAAATAAGAATGAATTTGAATTCAGGAATGTATAGGACATTCCTAAGAATAATACTGGGACTAAGATAAACAATGTCAATTTTAGTGACATGAGGGATATTAAGGGTGTGCAACCGGACCGGGTTGACCTAGGAACCGGATTGGACCACCCGGAAAAACTGGTTCGGGAGCCGGTTCCCAGTGGAACCGATTCCACTAGAAAACCCACCCAGCTCGGATTGGTTTTTTTTTTTTTTAAAGAAAGAACAAAATTTGGCAATTTGAAGATGCACAAATCGACGAACCCTAGCTTCTTCTCTCCTATCGTTGCTCACTTCTTCTCCCCCGATTTACTTGCTTCGCCGCTACTCAATCGATGAGGCGATGATTATTGGTCATTTCTTCTCCCTTGACGACAAGTGTTGGGTCCATGAAAGGTAACTGATTTTTTCTCTCTCCCTCTCCCTCTCTGTCCTTGTGTGTGTGTTTGTGTGACTATGTCCACTATCCATGGCGCACCTGCCAAACCAGATTTGGGTCGGGGGCGTTAGGAAGGTGGTCCGCCTCTGGAGCGGAAGGTTGTGGACCTTTGAGGCCGGTTTTGGGTTTTGGGGCAGGGTCAGGCTAGGGGAGGTGGAGCGGGAGAAGGACGCTATCGACAAAGAGCTCATCGGTAGAGGGGAGGTTCAGTTGGGGGAAGAGCTTGTCGGCAGAGGGGAGGTCTTGGTCGAGGCACTTGTCTTCTTTGACTAAATAAAACTTTTCTTCTTTGAGAAACTTCATTTTATTTTTCCTACGAAAAACCCTATAAAAAATAACGTGGGGCTGGGGTCTCGATCTAGGATTGGGACCAGTAGTTGGCCCTCGTGTCCATCCCCAAGATTTTGATTTTAAGCGACCACTTTGGTTTAAGCAAACATAGATTGTTTCTTTTCTTCAGAGCTCAACCGGAACATTCTTTCCCCACCTCGCCACAATCGCAATCGGTCCTTGAGCTTGCTCAAGTAGCAACCAATTCTTATTCTTCCATACTACAAGAACCTGGAAAGCTGCGAGCTTTTTGTTTTTTGGGGCCTTGAATGTCCTCAAGCGAGAAATTAAGTTCTCTCCCTCGAGCGTCTCTTCGTCGAGCTAGGTTTTAAGCCTTGATCCACTGGAGTTTGTTTCCAAGAAGTAAAGTTGAACCTTACCCTCGAATCTCGATTTGCTTATGGTCTGGAGTTGCGCAGGTGATTGGTCTCCTCTATATTGCTGAAATCAATTTTTTTGCACTTAATGCAACATGACATGATTTGACCACCTTTTATTCTGATAATGTTCCCCACCATTGCTAAACTTTCGCATGTGAGTTCCTTCTCATTTGCTAAAATGGAAGTTCCTGTAATTTTTTACTTGGCATGTGAGTTCATTACTTCCTATTGACCAATGGAAATTCAAGTCTCTCTTGTTGCACAAGCATTAAGCAACTTAATATTACCATAACAAGTTAGAATACTCGACAAGTTCATTTTGCCATATTGCAATGTGGTTTGTTTGTAAATTGGTATAAGTTTATATTTCTGATTTAGTAGAATCTTGACATTGTTTTATAATTTGTTTTCAGTCGATGGATCACGAAAAAAACATATCAGTGGAAGTGGATGGACAAAATGAAATGAGTCTACTCATGGAATTGCCATTCCATGGAGTTAATGAAGTGAAATCCACGACTGCGAGTGTGACAAACAAGGTGAGCGTACCTAACTCTCGTCCTCCTCTAGGTAAAAAGCAAGATAATCAATCAGAAGTTTGGGATAATTATTCGAGAATCATAGATGAGAAAACACAGAAAACAAGTAAAGTAAAGTGTATTCATTGTGGGATTAAGTATGGATATAATGTTGATCATGGAACGTCTACCATGTGGAAGCACTTGAAAAAGTGTAAAAAGTATCCTCATATCGACAAGAAGAAAATGTTGTTTGCACCACGTAACAAAGATGTTGCTAGTGAGGTGGGGGAAAATACTACTAGTGATGGTAACATCTTAACAACGTGGAAGTTTGATCAAGAGCGTTGTAGATACATGCTTGCTCAAATTATTATTATTGATGAACAATTCTTTTCTATGGTTGAACGAGTTGGCTTTCGTGATTTTATTACTGAATTACAGCCTCTTTTCCAACATCTTTCACGATTTACAATGGCTAAAGATTGTATGAAATTGTATATGAGTGAAAGAACTTGTTTGAAAGCTTACTTTGATAAGCTTAATTCTAGGATTGCATTGACGACTAACATGTGGAGTTCCATTCAAAATTTGAACTATTTATATCTCACTGCACATTTTATTGATGAAAACTGGAAGTTACATAAAAGAATCATCAATTTTGTGGTGATGCATAGTCACAAGGGTAGGGAGATTAAGAAAATGGTCGAAAAATGCATTTATGATTGGGGAATAGAAAATAAGGTGTCAACAATAACCGTGAATAATGCTAGTTCAAATGATGTGTCCATTGGTTATTTGAAGGAACATTTTTCAAAAGAAGGGTAGTTGATTCTGAATGGCGATGCTTTACATATTAGGTGTATTGCTCATATACTTAACTCGATAGTAAAGATGGATTGAATGAGGTGTGTGATTTTATTGCACGTATCCGAAACGTAGTTAGGTATATGAGGAGCTCTCCCATGAGAGCAAAAACATTTCAATTATGTATTGAGAGTGTGGGGATTGCATATAAATGTTCAGTCTGTCTTGATGTTGCCACTAGATGGAACTCCACTTACATGATGTTAGACACTGCCATAAAATTCAAAAAAGCTTTCAAAAGGATGAAAGAAGATGATTTATTTTCTTAAGAGAAATTGACCATGATGCTCCTCAAGATGAAAATAGGGAAAATGCTATCATCTTTTGTAAATTTCTGAAATGGTTTTATGATGCAACTAAAAGGATGTCGGGGAGTTCATATGTAACTTCAAATGAATATTTTGAAGAGATGGCTATGTTGTATAAATATTTGAATAGTGCGGTGAATTCTTTGGACCCAAAGCTTCAAGCCATGGGTATAAAAATGAAAGAGAAGTTTGACAAGTATTATGGGAGTTTGGATAACATAAATATGATGGTGTTGATTGTAGTTGCATTGGATCCTATAAAGAAGTTAACTTATGTGAGGTTCCGTTTTGAACAAATTTATGATAATGAAGCAATAGTTGATGAGATGCATGATAAGGTCAAGGTTGCCTTGGAGCGGTTGTATAAATTTTATGAGCAATTTTTTATTGGTTTTTCTACTAAAAAAAATGATGATGGTACAAATGTAAATACTAGTAGTACTGCTTCTAATGCCAATATTGATGATAATGAGTGTGAAATTGAAGAGTGGCATAAAAGCTTTCTCCATGCAAAGAAAAGAGTAGTCGATGACAACAAATCTAAGCTTGATTAGTATCTTGAAGCCGAAAGTGAAGATGTCTTTAAAATCTTATCTTTGATGGCCCGGAAGATAGTGGGTTTAAAATCTTATCTTTAATGGCCCATGAAATACCCCATGTTGCTTCGGAGTCGACTTTTAATACATCGAGATGTGTACTTGATGGCTTTTGAAGTTCTTTAACTCCTAGAGTGATGGAAGGTTTGATTTGTACTAAAGATTGGTTGAGAGTTGTTCACGTGCTGATCAATGTTGAAGAGTGCATTGAGAATGCAAAAAGTTTGAGGCCGGTAAGTCGCATATATTTCTTTTTATCTTGTAATTCATTCACATAAATATTTATTGAGTAAGTGTTTTGTTTAATCTCTTTTTTGGTTTTTAGATTTGGATTGTCTTACCAAGGACATTGTCATTAGAAAATAAATCATTTTGTGGAAACTCTGATTTTGTGGCAAGTAAATAGACTTCATTAAACTATAACTTTGCACATGTCTCTAGAGCATAGCTTCTTGTTGATTTTTCTTTGTACATGAATTGCAAGTCTTTGTTAGAGATTTTGCACAAGTGTTGTGGGCGACCAATTTGTTCGCCAAATGGAGGAAAGGAGTTGGAGTGGGTGTTAGAGCAAAGGAGGAGAAAAATGGTTCTATGTCCAAGCATATTCAAGTTAACCACGTTACCACCTCGCTATCCAAGCAAATTAAATTGCTTATTTTTTATGCAAATTAGCTGTGTTTGGTGGAATATTGAATGTAATGCAAAGTTAAATTAGTAGTTGTGGGAATGAGGCTAATGTTAGACCATGTTTGTTGATCATGTTTATGCAAATTTTTTTTTTTTTTGCACTTTCT
This sequence comes from Angophora floribunda, assembly GCA_014182895.1. Taxonomy (NCBI): domain Eukaryota; kingdom Viridiplantae; phylum Streptophyta; class Magnoliopsida; order Myrtales; family Myrtaceae; genus Angophora; species Angophora floribunda. The sequence continues at coordinate 21,519,809 of CM024709.1, forward strand.
TGTCGATCAAATTAGGATGATTATGTTATTATTTTCTCGCGACTTAATGTAAAATTTGAAATCGTGTAGGATATCAAGTGGTTAAAAAACATGTTCTAATGGAAACAGGGTAGACCATGTTCCCAGACCAGAAAAACAGGGTCGGGTCCAAAACATGGTCCAATAAAAATGGGGTCGGGTACATGGTCCAAAAAAGGGAAATCGGTTATAACAAGATCGGGTATAGGGTTGAGGTCTGACCCTACCCACCATGGATCCGATCACCCCTAAGGGATCCTATTTGGAAGACATATTGTCATGGGAGAATGAGATTAGGTGTCATTATGAGAATTTTTTTCATTATATATCACGTGATTATTAGTACCATAATCAATTATCTATGCATCAACTAATATAGAGCATATCTTGCACAAAAAGGTACTTGAGAAAATCGCAGTCTTGTCAATAGTACTCAATTGGCTGAGGGCTTTCATGATATTTTGATATTGATTGTTGGTAAGTGTTTGATTTACCCTTCAATACTTTGTGCCGAGACTTGATGGGCAGATAATCCCTTTTCCTTTTGACTTTTTCATTTGGTCTTCCATGCAATTTTCAACATGTATAAATAGTACCATGCAGATGTTTGCAATATTTATAGAGTTTACCTTTTGTTTTAAAATTCTGCCGTCCCTTTTTTGGGATGACGTGGCACCCTAGGAGCTGTTGAATTTCTTAAACATTGTTGTTGACATGGCAGAATGTGGGCCATCCGGTTCGGTCCATCAGATGGGTGAATAAGAGTTGTCGGATCTTAGCTTTTGATCCGGATCGTCCAAAGCAGACCTTCTAAGGTTATTTTCTTCCTCCCACCGAAGCCCTAGTGTCGCACGATGGGTATTCGTGGCCATGGAAGCTTGCTGCAATGACCTCGTCGAAGCAGCAAGCATCATGCTCTCACCCACCCCTATGTATTCGGCCGTGGCTAGGCGTTGATTCTTCTCTTGTATGGCAAGTTGGTTGATTCGGCCGAGCAGTGCAATCAGTTCCATGGCAAGGATTTGTGACCTGAAATTTGAGTAAGATTTGTTTATAATCAACGAAAAACAAGTCATTTTTTCCCATTCCTTGATGGCCCAATACCACTTAAAGGTAGTCTCAAGTCTTTAAGGCATTTTTGGGCCGCCTTGAGCTCGTTCCATAGAGTCAAGAGTCAGTTGAAGTAAGCGGTGATCGAGAGATTCCCTTACTTCAATTCTGACAAGGCCTAAGTGGGAGAGACAATCTTGACCTAATCCAATCTCCTGTACATGTCATGGGTGATGTCCTAGAACACCTTGCAATCTTCGGTTGGCGGGAGACTGGCTGTGACCTCAAGAGCTATACAGTTTCCAATCCATGTGCAAATGAGTTGGTTGCATTTGCACCGGTGTCATTTTAGCCGGTCTTTTATCAAAAAGGGGATGGCTTCATTGAGGAAGCCGTCCTTATCCTTCGTGACCAAGGCTCGCCAAAGGTTGCAAGCTCAGGTGGTGTAGCTGCCTGGTCCAATAAGCTGCAAATTGATGAGCTGAAGCTTTGGTTTGAGTGGATTTGGGTTTGTGATCTAGACACGTCCAATGCGGTTCTCCTCCTTCTCCGAACGGGCATTGTTGTGCCCATGTCTGTTTTGGTAGGGTGGCCCGTTGGTCTTGAACCGGAAATCAGTGGACTAATGGCCACTAGTAGGTCTAGTTGGAAGCTTGAACTAGAGTTGGGACAGACCCAATAAGTCCGGATCAATTTGATCCAAATCTTTATTTCGAGGTATATTGTTGACTTCCTCCTTTGTAATTTGATTTTTCGACATGTATCGAAATTGAATTCCTACCAAGTGGTGATTTAGGCAATTCCAAAATTGTCGAAGTTAGGCTATGATAGAATGCTATGATACCATGATATACATTCAAGGCATTCTATTGTACATTTCATTTGTGTACATGAGGGTATATATAATACAAGAGTTTACGATATAGGAAATAATATATGAGATATTACTTTCCTATTTGAATTAATTGAATTAATTAATCTATCAATCTAAAATTTGTACAATCCACTGCTAAACCAAATCATATCTTTACCGTAGATAGTTCCTTCTAGGGTGTGTATATTTCACGAAAAATAAATAGTTTGGAAAATCTTTTCTCAAAATCAATCACGTTTGAAGTAATTAGTTAATACAAAATATTTTTCAAATTATTCATTATTCGCGAAATAGATGGAGTTTTAATAGACCTATTTTTTCTATTGCATTGCTTGACTTCCTTAAATTATTATGACTTCCTTTTCAACATGACATGCATTTCATCATGGATAAGGTCATCGTATCTAGCTTTGTGCTTTCAAGGCTTTCTTCTTGCCTTTATTCTTTTGCCGTGAGAACAATTAGGGTTTATATGTGTAGTAGGCTTTTCGCTTTGGTAGAACTTCATGGAACTTCAGTGAAGCCACAGTTCGTAGTAATATTGCGTAGTGTATTATAGATTACAAAATACAGTTCGTAAATTACCCTTTGGATTTACAATATACATTCTCCACTTTGTAAAATGCACATTTTATTCTTTGCATTAAACAATGGTCAAAATTCACATGCTGCCTCTTGAGTTCGGGGAATGACATTTATATACATACATCATTTTCGGGTTTGTATCTTTTTGTGATGGCAAAAATTTCTTATAACGTCATAAATTACCTTTCTGGATCGTGAATTTCCTTTTAATGTCTATGTAAAAATATTATTAATTTGCAAGATATCAATAGGGTCGCTTTGTAAGGAGGACTTTTCTTAAACTCTCCACTCATCTTGCTTCCAATTAGGGCTCCTTTGTCTCCGAAGTGCTTGTCTCGTTCGATGCCATTGGGCCTTAAAAGAGTTTCAATGCTGCAATATCACAGTGAATTTTCCTATCAAGTACTTCCTCATGTTGTTTTTTTTTTTAAATTTTCTCTTGAATATCAAGATAGATTTCTTAGTCACATATAATATCTACTTACTTTTATAACAACGACCATTTGAAACTTTCATCTACATTATCGATTCTCTATATTTTATATTAACATTATGGCAAAAAAAGAGAGGGTAATATTACAAAAATCTGTATAAATTTATCATAAAATAATTTTTTGATAATAAAAAAACTCAAAAATTTAAATTTTACCAATAAATTATTAAGTTGGATGACAGTTGACAAAGATATCGGTTTGGGGTTTTATCCTCTATTTGTTATATATGTATTGGGTTGTGATTTTCGCGATGTTAATTTAATTTTAAAAAATTAATATAAGGTAAATTTGTCACATATATACTTATTTATGATTTTTGGTGATAAAAAATTAATTTGAGATGAATTTATTATAGATATATCATTTTAGAATTTTTGGTGGTACTAAAAAAATATTTAACATCAACGTTCTAGCCTTGATTAAGAATTTCGCTTTTTTTTCGTAGGAAAAAAAAAAATACAGGGAGGGCAACCGAGAGCGCGCGCTAACTTTTATCCGAGGCCGAGAGAGAGCCAAGAGCGGCGGCTGCCCTGCTCGATCGTCCCGACTCTGTTTCCGAGCTCCGACCACCGGCGAGAGAGAGAAAGAGAGAGAGAGAGAGATTTTGCAGAGTTCTAGGGCGGCGGCTGTTTAGGGTTTTGTGTATTGGGTTTCGAGCTAATGGGGGAGGAGAGGCCAAGGAGCAGCGTCCCTGCTCTGCCATGGATGAGGAGTCCCGTCGACGTCAGTCTTCTCAACGAATGCTCGCTCGATGTCGTCCCTTGTCTTGATCCCAGGTGGGTTTTCGGTAAAACTTGTTTTGGAGCAGCTGTTCTCCGTGTCTATAGTTATGGCTGAGCATGAGGTTTTGCGCGTCTTCTTGATGTGCGCGGGAGAATTAGTAGTAGAAATATTTTGTAGGTGTTGTTAGAGCTGTTGTGATGGTAGTAGTCTAAAAAGTTTTGTAGCTGGAAGGGATTTGAGTTTGTGCTGGCACAATGGTTTTGAATTCATGAAAAGAACTCACTGAAATTTCTGGGAGGTTTCTTTTTCATAAGAGATCTTTAAGGTGGGAGTTGTTTATATTCTGTGTGCTCCTACATTTGGATCTTTGATGCTTGGATAAAAGGATGCTGATATGTGTCTAGGAGAGATGGGACTGACAAAATGTTAGCTATGCGATCACATATCTGAACGGGAAGAAAAAGGTAGGCTTGGATGAACATGAGTGGTGCATCTATATCGTCCTTCCAATGAGCAGTGGAGTAGGATTCTGCTGGGTCAGTGAGCTGCCGACCTATTTGGAGAAGTCCCTGAAGATTACAAGGACTAAAAAGGATCTGAGTTATTGTTCTGATGGAAAAAGCTTTGAGTCTTGAAATATGCTAAATGGTCAAACTGCTGAAATGGCAATTTTGGTTGCTGTGATCAGACGTGAATTTGATGCTAGAATTCTCTTCCTTCAAACATTGGTTTATATGAATCACTTTCCTCAGTTAATCCTTGTGGATACATTAGACAATTTAGCTAAAGTACATGAAGAGGCCTTCAATTTAATTAATACACTAGCTCTCTGAATATATATTTGTATATATTGATACATAATAAAGGATTTAAATAATGTAAAAATGAAAGTACAGCGGAAATGTGCAATGAAAGAAAGAAAAACAAAAAGCAAAGAGAAAAATCACAAGGCTATGTGTAGTCAGAACAAGATGTCCAAAGCCGAATTAGAGATAACAAAATAGAAACAACAGGAGATTATAAACCCTTAAACAATCTTTTATTGGCATTCCTTCCAGATTTCCAGATGAAAAAATTGAGATAAAGTGGTGCTGCACTTTTGACTCCTTAGAGGTTGAGCCTCCTTTGTAAGGATTTTCCAATGGTTAAAAAGCTCGATGGCGTTACTTGGCATATTTCATACCACCTTAGACGAGCCAAAAAATCATGTGATTCTCAGAGGGCCTGTACAGTTATTGCTCTGGCATTATGTTCTCTAATATTATTCTCTCTTTTATTTTAATTGTTGTTTTCTTTTCAAAATTAGGTTGAAGGGGGCATTGCAGAATATGGGCATTTCTTCACTATTCCCTGTCCAGGTTGCACTCTGGCAAGAGACAATAGGGCCTGGTGCTTTTGATCGAGACCTTTGTGTCAATTCACCGACAGGAAGTGGAAAAACTTTGGCATATGCTTTGCCAATCGTGCAGGTTTTATCCACTCGTGCTGTGAGATGTCTACGTGCATTGGTGGTTTTACCTACTCGAGACTTAGCATTGCAGGTTAGAGACAATACTTTTATTTTTGTTGTCAGTGCTTCTGTAGAGCTGGATTCTCATGCTATCTAATGTAAAGAGTGGATCTGCCATTTCCAGAAAAGTGACATGTCTGTATTTAGTTTCTCCATAGATAGGCATATCTCTGTGGAAGCTTTTTCATAAGTTTTGTCACTCATTTCCAAAGTAGGCCGAATAGAAGGATCGAATTTGTCACTCCTGGATATATACCATTGTTCTTTCTTTTTCTTCAGGTTAAGGAAGTTTTTGATGCAATTGCACCTCCTGTTGGTTTATCTGTTGGTTTGGCAGTTGGTCAGTCTTCGATTGCTGATGAAATAGCTGACCTTATAAAGAGACCGAAGCTTCAGGCAGGCATCTGTTATGACCCTGAAGATCCTCCACCAGAGCTACAAAGTGCTGTGGATATACTGGTGGCTACCCCGGGAAGGCTCGTGGATCATATTAATTCCACTCCTGGATTTACTCTGGAGCATCTCTGCTATCTGGTATGCATTTGTTTTAAATTAAATTGCACTTTTTTTTGTCATGAAATAGAGTTCCTAATGCGGTCTTTGCTTACTGTCAGAAATTTTATCGGCCTGATTGAATCTACATGCTTTTATTGAATCGTGTTATCCTGAATTTGCAAGGGAGAGTGAATTTTGTCTCCTAGTGTCTGATAGAATTATTAGTTTCTGCTTGTGTAATGTGGAGAGGCACATATGCCAAGTTTTGGGCATTCCTAATGGAGTGATGAAAGTGGAGTATGAATTAGTGATCCCCCTCTAATTGTAATTGTTACAATTTTGAGTTGTTGCGTTTACTTTTTTTTTGTCAATTTAATAAGTTCAAATCACTAGCTATGCTACCCTTGTCAAAAGTTGCCTGAAATTTATGTTATTATGTGAAACTGAAGAGTTTACTCAACCTTTGCCTTACGGAAGTTGGCCTACTACACAAAACCATTAAACTTAGAAACCATTTAGCCAATCATACAATTGCCATGACCTCTTCACCATCAAGACCAATTGAGATTAAATCCCAGAATGATGTTGAAGTTCATGATATGGTCAACTGGTGAGAAAATCCATGACCATTGCAATTTGAAAGGATTTTGGAGGTTGGATAGCAAATTAAACTAGTTGTTTCAATCTTAATGAAGATACATGTCAATAATTATGCTTTTGATGAGGATGGTGGAGATGAGAAGACCAGATGCACCATTAGTTGATCCATATTTGTTTTATAGTGTCAAGCTTATTTAAAATTTATTTTATCTGTGGCGGCTTCCTTTTCTCATGCATCACTTTAAGCATAAGGTGTCTATGCCTAAAACTCTGTTTCAAGAGTTTGTAATTTTACAATTTCAATGGATCTTATGGTTCCTCCTTTAATTCTTTATGAAAAGTGATATTTGACAACCTTTTTATCATCCATTCCATCACGAGTTTCCAAAATTGGATATGTATTTTGGGAGTAAATTAAAAAAACCTAAAGAAGAACAGCTTAATCTTCCTTTTATTTTTCCTTTTTATTTTTTAGGTGGGGCCAGGCTGGGATTTGGAGGGAAATAACATAGCTTGTGTATAAAGGACAATATGTTTCTTTTTCTTTTTTTATTAAGCATAAAAGATAGTTAATGACAATTCAATGTACGATAACATTACTGTATTTTGCAGGGCCTAAATTGTCATTTAGCTTTCTTTAGAAATGTGTAAGGAATTCTGCTAACTTCATTGCTGTATCACTTGCACCTTTCTTCTCTTAAAGGCTTTTCAACTTTTGATGACGATAACATCTATCATCTGTTGCTGCAATAACTTGTTTTTCTGCCCTGTCCGGTAATGACTCTGGGTATCATGTGAGAAGAACTTGCTTTATAGTTTGCAGTAAATTTAAGAAAAGATCATGATCCTAATTGAATGTGATATCAAGATTCTACTTTTTTGTTCTTTGACTCCTTTTCTGAATTCTACTTGACTGCCTTAACCATAGGATCTTGGTACTTCACTTGTTTTTTCTGATATCTTACAACTAACTAATCTAGATTCAATAAAAGTTACAATTACATGCAAGATGGTGTAAATGATATGGCTTACCTGTCTTCTTTACATGCGGGATTCTATTGTCTACCTTTCCATCAAATTCTGTTGTTTGGAGTATGAAGTCTAATATGCTGAAATAACAAACTTCTCAGGTTGTTGATGAAACTGACAGATTACTCAGAGAGTCCTATCAATCATGGCTGCCTACAGTGCTTGAAATGACTAATATGAACAATGGACTCTTGAAATCAAAATCTTCTCTTTATTCAGCGTTTGGTTCCTTGAGAACTATAAGGAGATGGTATGTTGTATTCTTCTAGTGGCTATAGTCACATGAATAGCTTAGGTTTTGCTAAGATGCTATTGAACTTTCTTGTATTGACAGCTTTTTGTTGAACAATATTTGCATTGCTTGGCATGGTCAAGATATGCATCATATATCCTTTTTACTTAGTCTACATTGGACCAGCTGCTCTAGATTTTAATTTACTTTCCATCTTATGTTTTTGTATTTTTTTTTTTTTTGACTTGTGTTTTATTTAGATAATGGTTATATATGAAGATATAAGTCTTGGAAAAGAGCTGCAAGATTGCACCCTTGTCACAATAGAATTAAAGGAAGTGGCAGAAGAGATCATATCCTTAGCCTCCTCCTCTCCTCCCCCCCGAAAAAAAAAAAAGAAAAAAGAAAGAAAAGGAGATAAGATAAAAAGATAAAGAGAGTGGCGGAAAGGTAGGTTGAGGATGTTAAGAAGTAAAGAGTAAGGACTACAAATTTCTCAAAAACATTTGTACGATTCTGTCGCGAGGAACCTGCAATTTGATTGCTTTCAATCAGTACAAGGCATGGGACATTCATTCTCCTGGTAACCCATCTTGGTGATTCAATCTAGGACGTCCAAGTATATAACTTGTCAGCATGGCCTTTTCCCCCATGCAAACCATTTGCCTTTTTAACTTTGTCTTGTTATGTGCTGCATATACTTTGCACCTTATCTACAGAGGTGAAAGGAGCATGTTCAAATTGAGTTACTAGTGTTCCTGCTTTGAGTTAAAAATTGCTTTGTGTATGTAGAGACCAAAGTTAGAGTTTTTCTTGGTGTTAAGTACATATTTGGTCCCCACTTATGCCCTTTGCGCGATTCAGTCCTCACATTATCATTATGCAATCAAATCTTCCGGAATAAATTGACTTTTTGTTTAAAAGGAAAAGAAGAAAGAACAAAAAGAAAAAGAAAAAAGAAAAGAAAAAGATAAGGAGAATGAATAGAGGGTGGTGATAGGCACTGTCAGCAATCCCTAGTGGTGGCTTAGGATTGCATGATGTTGTGACCTCAAGCTAATGTCGTCTAAGTCTATGTGGGTTTTGAGTTTTCTCTTTCTGTCCATCCTTTGACAACGAACAAGTGTGACTTGCAATAGGAAAAAGTGGAATTGCTTTTTCATTTCCTTTATCGTTGCATTTTGATAGTTGATTTGATTCTTTAAAAGTGGACCAAACCAGTACTAACCAGTGTTGCTAGCATTAGAAAGTTTGCTTGCAATTCCTTCAAAAAGACTAGTGACTCTATATCTAAGATTCAATCATTCAATTCCGTTATCCGCTGTTGGGATTATTTTCAAAGACATGGATGAATGTCCTGCAAGTCTTTGAATACAGAGGGTTGCATTCAGGAGCAGGAGAATATGGTGATCGTCATGTGGGCCTTGCCTGAAATTTGCCCCACCTGAGCCAGCAGGGGCGATGGCAGCAGCTTGCCTGCCGATCATCGTGATGGTGCCCATCACTTGCGAGCTTGCATTCTCTCTCTCACACGCACACGCACACACTCGCGCACACGCAACATACATTCCATCTCTTATTTATTTTTTATCTTCTTGTTCTTTACTCTTGTATATTAAAGAACAAATTCTCCTTGATTTGCAATTATTTATCTTTGCAAATTTTTAGTTTTTAACATTAAAAGGTGCCCAGTCAGTGTGGCACATTGACAATATTAATGGTGTCGTTATCGGAGGGAATTGATTGAATAGTTATTGCCAGATAGAGGAGTTGCAAAAACAAATTAGAAGACGAAATTGCACAGACAACGTCACTTAGGGGACCAAAAGTGGACTTGACCCTTCTTTTTTTTGTGTGGATACATTTTTCCTTCAAGTTTTATGTACCTGTTTCATTTGAATGGTTTTGTATTCATCAGAAATATATAGTCACATAAAATTCCGCTCCTTGGCATTTGTGTCTAATGGAGTTTCTGTGCTTCATACTGTTGCAGTGGAATTGAACGGGGCTTCAAGGGCAAGTCTTACCCTAGGTTGGTGAAGATGGTTCTATCAGCTACGCTGACCCAGGATCCAAGCAAGCTGTCTCAACTTGATTTGCATCACCCTTTGTTCTTGTCAGCTGGCCGAAGGCGTTACCGTTTTCCAGAAAAGTTGGAATCATATAAACTGGTACGTGTCCATTATGTGAACCTTTGATATTGAGTCCTTTTGGGATGATAAGGCTCTTGCTTATTCCTTGATATATGAATTATATGTCAAGGGTTAATGTAGTGATTCAATGTGAAGCTTCCTTCAGTGAATTTGACTGATTTGGACTTTGGACTAGTAGAACTAGCTCAAAGAAACTTACAAGATTACCAAATGCTAGGTGCTGTCATTAGGTTTTGCTCGTTTTCATGATTGCATTCTAGCTTTAATTTCTCATAGAAGCTGTAGTTGCAATGTTTTGAATTTGAAGAGAAAAAGGATGGGCAAGGATTAGCAATTATGTGCTGTGGGACTTTGTATCTGGTATAGATAGGTTATTAATAGAACAAAATGATGTGAATAAACTACAATGAAAATGATGATGGAACGAAGGTCTTTGGATGCATCTGGCAAGAAGATGCAACTATAGTCTCTTGATTGTTAGAAGGGGCAAGAGAAAGTCTAAGAGGAAACGGTAGAAGATGGTATGCAATGATATGCAGTACTTAGATTTGACAGAAGATATATAATTGAGGGAAATTGTGCAAAAGGATTCATCTAGCTAACTCCTCTTAGTGGGATAAGGATCAGTTGTTTCTTTTAGGTGTTGTATATTACAACAATTTAATTATAGAATTTTCCTTAGTTGAGCTTTGATTGGAGGATATGTCCATGAACATATCTTATTCTTCTAAAAGTAATTAATCAGAACTTCAAAGAGTTAATTATATCAAGAGAAGGAATTATTAAGGAGAGAGACAAAGGACAAGTCAGGGAGCTTTCCTATTTCAGGATAAGCAAAGCAGGAGCTTTGCTCAGAGAGAAAATAGAGCATCAGATGAGGAATTGCTTTTATTTTTCATTCATGGCCTTTTTTGGATCTGCAAAAAGAGAAGATAAAGCATAAGATGAAGATAGCTTTTATTTATCATTCATACCCTTTTTAAGATCTTTTAACTCATTGGTCTTTGGGATTATTTGTCTTCTTGTCCTTCCTATGTGCATGTTTCTTGATTCGGGGAATGATCACCTATTTTAATGTTTGGCAGTTGAAAGATGCAGAATACTCCATATATCACGCTCTATTATGTTCTTTTGACATTACTGTATCTTTGTAGATTTTCTTTTCTAGTGGCTTTGTTCTGTTTAACTAAAATGTTATGACTTGAACCCCCATGAGTTTGCTATCTGCTGTTAACTTTAGTGGACAGAATCTTGTATTAGCATCAGAGAACAAAGAAACTCTCCTGATACCTACACTGCTATGCTCAATTTTTCCATAGTGAATCATTTCATCTAGGTAGCCAGATATCTACAATGCCTTTGCTTGAAAATGACTAAACTTTATGAGTCTGTCCTTCATTTCTCACGTTATGCCTTTTTGTTCATATCTTAAGAATGGCTGTTGAATATGTTTGCAATTGCATCTCTGTTCTGCATATGACTACTTTGTTTCTCATCTCATTCTTGGATTTTTAGTTAAATTGTTTTCAGGATATTATCTTGTTTACTTTGATAAGAATAAATGCTTTGCCTTTCACCGGCATTGATTGGTTCCTTGATTTCTGTATGTGGATTGCCAAGTAAGACTACTTGAACCACTCATATTCTGCTCTATTTTAATTGATTCCTTATGTCAGGTGCATGTGCCTTTGTCCAGTTCTATTTATTGGAAATTACTATTACTGCTATTTCCTGTGAAGTTGATCTATCATTTGACTGATGTTTTGGGGTTCATGCACGTGTAATTCATTGATATATGTGCAGATATGTCAATCAAAGCTCAAACCCATCTACTTGGTTGCCCTTCTGCAAAACCTAGGAGGAGAGAAATGCATTGTGTTCACTTCATCTGTGGAGTCAACTCATCGTTTGTGCACTTTACTAAATTTCTTTACCGACTTGCCACTAAAGATCAAAGAGTATTCCGGTCTTCAACGTCAGTCTGTGAGAAGGTAATGCCTAACCTTTTATGTGAGTAGCATAGACATTAGCGTTGCATGTGGGTTGTAGTTATTAGTGATGTTATTGAGTCGCATAGGAATTATTTGAAATATCATATGCCTAAGGACAGTTTGTGTTGGCATGCGAAATTAAATTTACAATTTAAAAGAAGCTAAAGGCTAGTACGCCTCTCAACATATGAGCAATAAGGCATCCGTGTTTGACTTGTGCAAATCTCAAAGAATATTCAGTGACATCTTGCATTTCATCAATACTTTGATTGGTTTTTCCTAGCTGATTTCCTCTCATTATCACCCTATCTCTTGAATTAAGGGCCAGAGTTTTAATGCATGACATATTCCTCTAAGGATAAAAATGAACCATAACTCATCAACAATACTATATTTTGATTGGTTTTCCCATTCCTTTCATTTTCACCCTATCTCTTGAATTAAGGACCAAAAGAGTTTAAATGCATGACATATTCCTCTTAAGGATAAAAATGAACTGTAACTCGTGGACAATAAGGTGCTCTCTATGAAATAAAAAAAATTAGTTGCTTGCTTGACATCACTTAGCTCATCCATGCTATGGATAAAAGTTTCTTACATAGAAGTTTGCCAAGTGTATCCTAGTCAAGTTTGACAACTTCAGAAAATTTAAATATGCACATACAGATCATGAAGCAATATGATAGGACGAAAAACAAGTGAAGTCATTGAAAGTGCAATATGAATCAGACTTTTGGACTTAAGCTAAAATAGAGATAGAATTTTAGAGGTAGGGTACTACCTCAGTCAAATACATATTATCTTATTGAGGGTATTGCAATGAACTTTGATGCATGATCACCCTCTTAAATGAAATGGTTCATTCACTTGTAAATCAGAGTTCTTTCTCTGAAAGAAATTTTAAGTGTCAAGTAGCTGGAGCCCTAGGATCACATAGCAACAGGGATCAATGCAACAAAGTACGATGAATAGAAGGGAACTAAGAGAATTTCCTCTCTGCATAACAGAAGAAGAAACACATCTTGGAACTTGTAGGACAAGCCATGAACTCTTGAGGAAGCTGCTCAACTCTAGTCATATCATGGTGCAGAATTTTTTTTTTCATTTGAAAGATGAACTATGAAAGGGGTGAAGTTTGAACAAAAGTGAGATATAAAGGAAAAACGCCAGTTGAAAGAAACGGAAAGGAAGCAGTGTGATGTAGGAGAAAGAGTCCCAAAGTAAAGATTGAATCTTTAGGCTTCAGAACGAAAGCTTCCTAAGCATCAAACCTATGGTTTCTTAAGCATTACACTTGAGAGAAGAACTGCATCACGGAGTCCCAAAGCAAAATACTTGCAAAATGCAATAATTCACAACCTCTATTCAAAAGAAAGAATTACAATGGTATTTATAGGATTTCTAAAAGTTCTACTCATAGTTGAAACAGGAAAGCACTAAATTAGAAAAACTAGTTGAAGTAGGGGAAAGTAACATTCTACTACTCAAACTTAAAATCCTAAAAATACACAAATCCTAAAAGATGACTTCACTAATTAAACTTGAAGAAGAATCTTGATTCTTTTAGGACTTTTATTTGAGTTGCAAAGTCCATCTTCATCATAACCTGTAGAAACATCAATTTTGGAACAAAAAACATCTTGCATGATTATGTTAGCTGCATAATGCTGTGAGTATTTGAATTTGTGCATCTTTGGCTTGCTCTTTTAAGTAAATGGAATCAATATATGAGCAAGGCATATCTTTATTTTCTTTTGCATCGGCCTGTTTTTAGTAACGTAAAAGTCTGTATTGCAGTAAAACCCTGAAAGCATTTCGAGAAGGAGATGTACAGGTTCTTGTTTCCTCTGATGCAATGACACGTGGAATGGATGTAGAAGGGGTGAGGAATGTCATCAATTATGAAATGCCTCCTTATATAAAGACATACATACATCGGGCAGGCCGTACGGCTAGAGCTGGCCAGACTGGCCGATGCTTCACTTTGTTGCGTAAAGATGAGGTAGACTGTTTTCTTGCATTTTCTTCTTGACTTGTTGGATTCCTTGGAGAAAGAATGTGACCAATCTGTATAAATCTGAGGATTCTAATCAGTTCTAATCTAGGAGAGAGGGAGGGAGGGAGTCTGAACCTACTTGCATCAGCGCAGGCATTTTCGTCTGGCTTGGCTAAGCTCGACTTTGATACCCCTCTTGCAATGTTTATGAGAATCAGAGTGTCCATTAAAAACAGAACCTACAAAGTTCTCTATTATTGTTATTTCATGCCGGGGAATCTACAAAAGCTGCTGTTGTAAATTTGCTTTGCCATCAGGTCCTTACAGGTTCTGCTTTATTTAAAGCCATTTCATCTTTTTAACTTGAACCAAAATTTTCTGAAAAAAGAAGGTTTTCATGGACAAGCAACCAGATTGAGGATGTGAAAGTTTGGTCACATTTCCATGAGTGTGTTTGTTTACACTAGTTGCTTTACCATATTGTCTTTGTCATTTCTGTTGGGGGAAGGAACTTTCTGTGGACAAGCAAACACTATAATACTCTGATTGTAAATGCACACATCCACATGCACATTCTTGTCTGCTTATGATTTAGTGAGTTTTAAAAGTCTCAATATCGCAAGTCGCATCTCAGTATTGAAGTTATGGAGATATTTGCATCGATCCATAGTATTTTATTTTATGTATTGCTACTGTGGAGATTTTAATCTTCTCAAAGGTATTAATCTGATGGTGCTTGGTTTTGTTGGGTCTATTTCCACCTATCAGGTCAAGCGTTTCAAGAAGATGTTACAGAAAGCTGACAACAACTCTTGCCCTGTTTACTCACTTCCTGCCAGCTCAGTCGAATCGTTTCGCAGTTTATACACATCAGGTAATTTGTTGTTTCCTTCTGTCACAAAACATATGCTGCTTGACAACTTAAGATTTGTTTTTCTAGCCATGACAATTTAAATATGATCCACCTGCTACTTTTTTGGTGTATGATGAGCATTTCCGATTTTCCGTCTTTTCTAATGCATGGTATGATAATAGAAAGATTAACAGCTGGAATGCAGTAGTTTTTTTTTTGGGTTTTTGTGCTATATGCTTATTTGATCTGATCATTAGTGTCTGGTTGATGGGTTACTGATAGAATATTTTTTATATGAGCTTAGTAAGAGTGTTTTTTTTTTCTATGTTAGCACTTGAGAAATTGAAAGAGGTGGTTGAATCAGAAACATCCAGAAAGCGCAAGCTTGGATCAAAGGCTCCATAAGCAAAGAAAAATGCAAAGATCTTGATAGGAGGTATCTGCTTCTGGAGGTTTTGTTAACTAGATATTCTAGTTGTAATCAATTACTAGTCTTCACTGTTATACAGTGCGATTTTCTTGCCTTATTTGTGATTTCCATTATCATGCAAGATTAAGGTTAATTGTTTTTGAACATTTTAATCAAACCTTCGATGATAAGAGAAACTTCATCAAAATGACCTACTTCTTTCACTTTATTATGGACCTAGCTCTATGTGCCCTAAATGTGCAACTGAGCAAAATTAGGCCTTCTTCTGTGGCTGATGACGAGCCAATCTTGTGATGATTTTGTCAGCAGATTCGAAAACCATGGGTCTTGCTGCTGCTGTTCATCTTATGATGCACATCCTCTCATTGATGTAAATGCAAATATGACATCGTCCATTCGAGATGCTATATATGGAAATTCTGGGTGTTAGTTTATACAGTTACCAACAAATTAAGGTAAAACACACGTTACCCATATATTGAAACAGTATAAAAAAAATTGAAGTATAGTCAGAGCTTCTCTTGCTTCCCATGACAAAGGGACGCTTTCAGATCTCTGCAACTTAGTTTACAATCTCTTTAACGTTAAATTTCAACCTTCAAGAAGACCAATTTATGGGACGTTGTTTTTCTATGTACATCAACATATATTCTCTCTGTAAAGGGACAATCATCATAAGCTTTTATCTGGTATCTCAGATGTTTTTGATAACTACATCAAGTAGCTGGAGTTTTCTTACTTGGGTAACTACATAAACATCGACAGTAATTTCCCAATATAGTGCCTGGATGGTGGAATTCGGATTATATCGGCTCTGGCTGTATAATAACTCTACTTAGTTGCTCTTGCACTAATGCATTCATTAGATCCCCTAAAGAAGTTTCTCCCATGGTCACTCAATAAAATCGATCTGTTGTTTAGTGTTTGATCTTTGTACTTTCAAAGATGTGCGTTGTCTGAATTTAATAGGGAAAAATAATAAAAAATTTCCTGTTGCAATTATGTCATTTAGTCCTAGACTTATTTTTTTGGCTAACTGAGTGCTAAGCCTTTTACAATTGTACCAATATAGTCTATTTAGTCAATTTGGTTAATTGTCATTGCGGGACAATTTTTTAATAATATATTTTTTTCGAATTTTTTTTTTGAAATTTTTTTATTTTTTTTCCCTCCTCCATCCTTCTTCCTCTTGCTCTGGCAACCGACTAGAGTGGAGGGCTAATTGTTGGTTTGAGGGAGCTGGCGAGCTTGCCTTGCCGGATTTGGCAAGTGGCGATGTTGACCTTGCCATAGCCGGATTTGGCAAGGCCAACCTCGCCCAAATCCGATGAGAGTTTGCCTTGCCCAAAGACAATGAGGCAAGCTTGCCAGTTGCCTCAAATTGGCAATTGGCCCTCCCCTCTAGCTGGTTGCTGGAGCAAGAGAAATGAGCAAGAGAAATGAGGGAGAAAGAGAAAAAAAGGAAATATAAAAAATTGTCCACCGGCACTGCTTAGCATCCATGTTAGCGTTGATCGGTCGAATTTGGTCAGATGGACTGAATTGACATAATTACAAAATGTTTAGAACTCAATTGGCTAAAAAAATTTAAGATTGAATTGATATAATTGTAATAAATTTAGGATTTTTTGATAATTTTCACAAATTCAAAGCATGATATGAATGGCTAGTCAAATGATATGATGGTGCTATGTTGAATATGAAGGGTGCGCAAAAACATGTGGTTTGACATATGATGCACGGCGATTTACATAAATGGCATACCATAAGGATGCATATGACATGATATAAGGATGCGCCTGATGATATACAAATGATAGCATGATTAAAGATGCACATGACATAAAACTGAACGAACGACGTAGCCCAAGGATGCAGAAACGATAGATCGTAATGAAATAGCATGAAAATGCGTATGACATGATGAATAACGAAAGGGCGCACTCTATAGAATACCAGATGATGGTGCAAGGGTTCATCACATAATAGAGATATATATACATATTATGATGACTGCATAAATAACATGGTATAAGGATGCGTGATGGATTTATGGCATGACGAAGGAAAATATGACAGGAGATAAGAACGCATGACATGATGAAAGAATGCTAAATGAATTTAAAGCATGAACACTGCGCGAAGTTCGGTCAGTACCATATTTTCCACTTACCTGTCAAAATGGAGTCGTTCCTGTTTAGTATGATAAGCGCAGTAGTACCAACATTGCTCCGATTAACTCTGCTTTCGGTCTTAATACGTATCAACCGATTATTAATGGGAAAAATATAAAAAAAAGTTATAAATATATTATATTGATATCAATTTAGTTGTAAATATTTCAGTTGGATTAATTAAGTCATAAACATTTTTACATTTTAACAATTGAGTCTATTTGACTAATTTTGACCTAAAATCGCCGACATGAACATCAACTTTCCTACATGACATAACTGGTACTAATGTACACATTTTAAATACTAATTTAATAATATTTGAATTTTATATAATTTTTTTCTTTTCTCAGCTTTCTATTATATTTTTTTTTTTCCTTTCATTTTGGCCGACCCTCGCCCAAAGCTAGCGGGGCCGTGAAAGCTCTAGGTGAGACCATCGCCAGCCATGGGTGAGGGCACGATGGCCCTACCCTAAGGCCTTTGTGGCCCTGCTGCCATGGGAGAGGGCATAAAGAACCTCACCAGATCTGGGTGATCTTTGGCCGTCTACTAGCCAAAATGAAAGAAAACAACAAAGAAAGAAAACTAATAAGGTTATCAAATAAATTTAATCTCATCAATTGCTAATTGGGTTACCAAACATGACCAGATTTGTTTTGCAACTGTAACTTTATTAAGAGGTTCTCCCAAGACAGTTTTGTTCTCGATCCGCTTTCAAATCCCATATGTTTTTATAAAGTGATTGATTCCGCAATATGCCTTCGAATTGTTTAGTTGAACTGATCATAATATCTTAAAATTGATTTCTTTTTGGAGACCTAAGAAGGGAAAAAAGAAGAAGAACAATGGAAGACACAAATAATAAGATTTCACTTCACATGGTATACAGCTCGTTGCCCTGAACATATAATACGAGAATTCCTCTTCAAAGACAGAAATGAAACAAGAGAGCAACCCGACTACAAGTAAAAACAAACTCCTCACAGCCAAGTAACGAATAACCCCCCTCTCTCTGTACAGGCTCTAAAAAGTGGCCCTTGATCTTATCCTATCAGTGAAGAGGAAATATGGTGGAAAGGACCTGTGCCTAGAAGATGCACACCGTCACCTTCAGCTAACAAATATGGTCATTTCCGAACAACAAAGAAAGATGTTTGGACTTCGCCAAAGGAGACCTTGGAGTTCAAACCAGTTGAAGCAGCCACTGTCCAAGAAGCAGGAGCTCTTTCAAGAGATGAAGAGAGAGAAGCATTACTGAAGCTTTCATGTGCATGTCTCTCTTCTTCTTCTCTGTCTTCGCGGATCGATTCCATCATGATGCATGGTTTGTGCGGCCTCCTCGTGGCACTTGCAAGTTTTGATGGCACAGCTTCTGTTATAAATCTTGCAAGGCGTAAACTGGCCATTTTCTTTCCCTTCTGATGGATATTTTGAAAGGAGTGGAGAGAGAGAAGAATGTGCTGTGAACGAGGATTTGCAGTGGGATGGCTATGAAAATGGAGATGTAGGAGGGAATTTATAGAAGGCTTCGGGGGGTTTTCTTTTGTTTGGTTGCTTGTCCCTCCGAAAATATTAATTTTCTCTTATAGATTTAATTGAAGAAAAAAACTATAATTATGGTGTCCTATCTCTCTAAAAAGTTTAGCCATGCCATATTCATTTCAATTGATATACTGATGTAGTATTATGCAATTAATTCTATCTGTCTTTTATTTTTGAAAATTAAATTATCATAAATGTTCACATACCGAAAATACACGCACACGCTGGATTTTTTTTTTTCCTGTTTCGAGGATGTAGGTGCTAAAAATTGCCATTAGTAGGTATGTTGTGATTCTAAGATGGGAGGCTAACCATCATAAATTGAATAACTAAAACTTAGAGGTTAAAGAAGACCGTGAGCTTTATATATATATACACGTGCGCGCTGATACAATGTACTTAAATAAACATGATGAGAAGTGTATTTTAGAGTTAATTTCTAGTCGTGATTTTTATTAATCCATTTTGTTGAGTTGCCATACTTTCTTATTTGATGTGGGATTTAAAATAAGTGGCTTACCTCACAGTAATGATACATATAATATACAATATTAGACCGAAGGGTCATATTAACTTTACATAATATTTTTGTTTTCTTTTTTCTTGTACTCAATATTGCTTGTTTGTGCCGCCTAAAGTTGCTTTCGACATTAATTGGAGGATGAGGTGATGTTCCGTGTTGAGGAGGGAAGGCATGTCGTCGGACTATATTAGGCCACGCACATAAGTAAATGAGTCAAGATGGGAAATTACCAATAACATATGGCTCATAGTTAATTGGAGAAGAAGCCAAATTTCACTTTTCGGGTTAGTCCTTCTGAGACCTGTGAAAGGGGCGGGGAGGGATGACCACTGTTAGCGACCCCATGGGCATTACAAATGAGGATCCCACATTTGTTATGAGGTGTTGGGTTGATGAACATGAACTACTTTGCATTACCCATGATTTAAAGGTTCGAGATTTGCAAACCCGTCACCATAGTCTCAAAGAAATTAGCGGTTAGGGCTCTCTCTACATAAGGGCAATGCATCATAAGTGATTTAGATATATGTTCATGATGTGAACTAAATTCATGACCTCATAAAAGAGATTTAGCCCCTTCACCAACTAGGCCAACTACCTTGGTGACAAATTAAGATTGTTTAGCCTTTATTCTGGGCTTTGGAGAATAAGACTTTTGTAGTTCATAAAATTAAAGATGAAATTTCTTTTATATTCCAGTCTTTCCTTGCGATGGAGAAAATCAACTTTAGATAATTACACCTCGAGCCCATGAAACGTGCCACCAATTAATATCATGAATCGGGTAAGACGAGAGCTCGTTAAAGCGAGGACGTATGGATCATATGCATTGAGTTTGTCTGCCATAAATAATGAAGATGGAGGGGGGTTCATGGGATTTTTTCCTCTTTCTCTCTCTAAAAAAATTAACATTTACTTTCAACCTATACCACTGTGTCCTTAAAGTGATGCACGAGAACATAAATAATAATCTCCTAACTGGTGTGATAGTCTACTGAACATGTGAGCATCAATAAGATCATTACATAATAAGAGAAAGCACTTGTTCGAAAACATAAAGTGAATTTCAGAATGGAAATTTAGGCATTTATTTATTGAATAAGAAATGGGCTTGTGTGAGTGAACTCTTGAAATTTGATTGGGCTATTCAGTCCAAGGTAACTTTTTGATCAAAGTGGCAGCCCCGCCTGACCTTGTCTTAGAACTATCAACTTTGAGGTCCCATTGATGGCATTTAGCTATCTATTAGGGTCTGGAAGAGTAGGCCAAACTGCCGGTACTGCATTGATTAGGACCAATTGGAAAAGAGAACTAAAAGTGCACAAAGATCCCAAAGTTGCATTTAATTCAAAAGCAAGTCATGCCTCTCCCTTTCATTTTTTAAAGTGCCCTCACTATTTGTGGATTTTAACAACACAATACTATGGACATATTAAATCTGATCCTAATGGATCTAAAATGGCTTGAGACATGTAAGAAAAAAAGTCGAGATTTTTAGTCAGGGTTGGGATACTCTATCTTCACCAAATTGGATTCCCCGTGGCCATGGCCATGGGAGACCCATGAGCTTTGTAACAGAGATTGCATGAACATAAATTAGTAGTTAGGGCTCTCTCCACACGAGGGCAATACATCAAAAGTGGTTTAGATATTCGCTCATGATGTGAACTGAATTCATGACCTCATAAAAGAGATTTGGCCCCTTCACCAACTAGACTAACCACCTTGGTGATAAATTAAGATTGTGTATCACTTATTCAGGGCTTTGGAGTATAAGACTTTTGTAGTTCATAAATTTAAAGATGAAATTTCTTTTATATTCTAGTCATTTTTTGCAATAGAGAAAATCAACTTTAGATAGGTACACCTTGAGCCCACGAAACATGCCACTAATTAATATCTTGAATATCAAGTAAGATGAGAGCTCGTTAAAGCAAGGATGTATGGAGCATATGCATCGAGTTTGTCTGCCATAAATAATGAAGTTGGGAGGGGGAAGAGTTTCCATAAGATGTTCCCCCCCTCTCTCAAATAATCAACATTTACCTTCAACCTATACAACTGTGTTCTTGTAGTGATGCATGAGAACATGGACAATAATCTCCCAACTGGTGCGGAAGTCTATTGAACATGTGAGCATTGATAAGGTTAGTACATTATAAGGGAAAGCACTTATTCAATAACATAAAGAAAATTTCAAAATAAAAATTTGTGCATTTATTTATTGAATAAGAAATGGGCTTGTGTGAGTGAACTCTTGAATTTAATTGGGCTAATTGAATAATAGTCCAAGGCAACTTGTTTGATCAAAGTGGCAGCCCTCGTTTGACCTTATCTTAGAATATGTTACTATCAACTTTGAGGTCCCATTGATGAGACATAGCAACCGCCGGTACCACACTGATTAGGACCAATTGGAAAAGAGAACTAAAAGTGCATAAAGATCCCAACTTTGCATTTAATTCGTAAAGCAAGTCATGCCTTTCCCTTTCATCTTTTCAAGTGCCCTCACTTTCTATGGATTTTGACAACACTAGACTATGGGCATATTAAATCTGATCCTAATGGATCTAAAATGGCCAGAGACTTGTAAGAAAAAAAGAATCAAGATTTTTAGTCACGGGGTCGAGACACTCTATCTTCACCAAATTGGATTTCCCATGGCCGTGGCCATGGGAGACCCATGAGCTTTGTGATAGAGATTGCATATATATAAATTAGCAGTTAGGGCTCTTTCCACACGAGGGCAATGCATCAGAAGTGGTTTAAATATTTGCTCATGATGTGAACTGAATTCATGACCTCATAAAAGAGATTTGGCCTCTTCACCAACTAGGCCAACCACGTTGTAATAAATTAAGATTATGTAGCACTTATTTAGGGCTCTAGTGTACGAGACTTTTGCAGTTCATAAAATTAGAGATGGAATTTCTTTTATATTCCAGTCTTTTTTGGCAATAGAGAAAATCAACTTTAGATAGTTACACCTCGAGCCCACGAAACCTGCCACTAATTAATATCTTGAATTAAGTAAGATAAGAGCTCATTAAAGCGAGGATGTGTGGAGCACATGCATCGAGTTTGTCTGCCATAAATAATGAAGATTGGGGGGTTTTCCGTAAGATGTTCCCCCCTCCTCTCTCTCAAATAATTAACATATACTTTTGACCTATACAACTATTTTCTTATAGTGATGCACGAGAACATGAACAATAATCTCCCAACTGGTGTGGCAGTCTATTGAACATGTAAGCATCAATAAAATCAGTACTTAATAAGGGAAAACACTTATTCAATAACATAAAGAGAATTTCAAAATAGAAATTTGTGCATTAATTTATTGAATAAGAAATGGACTTGTGTGAGTGAACTCTTGAAATTTGATTGGGTTGATTGAATAATAGTCCAAGGTAACTTGTTTGATCAAAGTGGAAGCCCTCTTCCGACCTTGTCTTAGAATATGTTACTATCAACTTTGAGGTCCCATTGATGAGACTTAGCAACTGCCGGTACTGCACTGATTAGGACCAGTTGGAAAAGAGAACTAAAAGTGCATAAAGATCCAACTTTGCATCTAATTCATAAAGCAAGTCATTCCTCTCCCTTTCATCTTTTTAAGTGCCCTCACTATTTGGGGATTTTGACAACACTATATTTTGGACATATTAAATCTGATCCTAATGGATCTAAAATGGCCCGAGACTTATAGAAAAGAATCGAGATTTTTAGTTGGGGTCGGGACACTCTATCTTCACCAAATTGGATTCCCCATGGCTGTGGCCATGGGAGACCCATGAGCTTTGTGATAGAGATTGCATAAACATAAATTAGCAGTTACAGCTCTCTCTACACAAGGGCAATGCATCAAAAGTGGTTTAGATATTCACTCATGATGTGAACTAAATTCATGACTTCATAAAAGAGACTTGGCCCCTTCACCAACTAGGCCAACCACTTTGGTGATAAATTAACATTGTATAGCACTTATTTAGGGCTCTCAAGTACGAGACTTTTGTAGTTCATAAAATTAAAGATGGAATTTCTTTTATATTCCAGTCTCTTTTTGCGATAGAGAAAATCAACTTTAGATAGTTACACCTCAAGCCCATGAAACGTGCCACTAATTAATATCTTGAATCAAGTAAGATGAGAGCTCGTTAAAGCAAGGATGTATGGAGCATATGCATCGAGTTTGTCCGCCATAAATAATGAAGTTTGGGGGGGTTTCCGTAGGATGTTGCCCCCCTCTCTCTCAAATAATTAACATTTACTTTCAATTTACACAACTATGTTCTTGTAGTGATGCATGAGAACATGGACAATAATCTCCCAATTGGTGTGGGAGTCTATTGAACACGGGAGCATCAATAAGGTCAGTACATAATAAGGCAAAGCACTTATTCAATAACATAAAGAGAATTTCAAAATGGAAATTTGTGCATTTATTTATTGAATAAGAAATGGGCTTGTATGAGTGAATTCTTGAAATTTGATTGGTTTGATTGAATAATAGTCCAGGTCATTTGTTTGATCAAAGTGGCAGCCCTCGTCTGACCTTGTCTTAGAATATGTTACTATCAACTTTGAGGTCCCATTGATGAGACTTAGTAATTGCCGGTACCACACTGATTAGGACCAATTGGAAAAGAGAACTAAAGTGCATAAAGATCCCAACTTTGCATTTAATTCATAAAGCAAGTCATGCTTCTCCCTTTCATCTTTTTAAGTGCCCTCAATATTTGTGGATTTTGACAACTCTAGACTATGGACATGTTAAATATGATCCTAATGGATCTAAAATGGCCTGAGACTTGTAAGAAAAAAGAATTGAGGCTTTTAGTTCGGGTCGGGACACTCTATCTTCACCATATTGGATTTTCCATGGCCGTGGCCATGGGAGACCCATGAGCTTTGTGATAGAGATTGCATAAACATAAAATAGTCGTTAGGGCTCTCTCTACATGAGGGCAATGCATCAGAAGTGGTTTAGATATTCGCTCACAACGTGAACTGAATTCATGACCTCATAAAAGAGATTTGACCCCTTCACCAACTAGGCCAACCACCTTGGTGATAAATTAAGATTGTGTAGCACTTATTCAAGGCTCTGGAGTACGAGACTTTTGTGGTTCATAAAATTAAAGATGGAATTTCTTTTATATTCCAGTATTTTTTGTGACAGAGAAAATCAACTTTAGATAGTTACGCCTCGAGCCCACAAAACACACCACTAATTAATTTCTTGAATCAAGTAAGATAGGAGCTCGTTAAAGCAAGTATGTATGGAGCATATGCATCAAGTTTGTCTGCCATAACTAATGAAGATGGGGGGTTTTCCGTAGGATTTTCTCCTCTCTCTCTTAAATAATTGACATTTACTTTCGACCTATACAACTGGGTTCTTATAGTGATGTACAAGAACATGGACAATAATCTCCCAACTGGTGCGGGAGTCTACTGAACATGCGAGCATCGATAAAATCAGTACATTATAAGGGAAGGCACTTATTCAATAACAAAAAGAGAATTTCAAAATGGAAAGTTGCGCATTTTTTTATTGAATAAGAAGTGGGCTTGTGTGAGTGAACTCTTGAAATTTGATTGGGCTAATTGCATAATAGTCCAAGGTAACTTTGATCAAAGTGGCAGCCCTCGTTTGACCTTGTCTTTGAATGTGTTACTATCAACTTTGAGGTCCCATTGATGAGACTTAGCAACCCCCGGTACTGCATTGATTAGGATCAATTGGAAAAGATAACTAAAAGTGCATAAAAATACAAAATTTGCATTTAATTCATAAAGCAAGTCATGCTCCTCCCTTTCATCTTTTTAAGTGCCCTCACTTTCTATGGATTTTGACAACACTAGACTATGGACATATTAAATATGATATTAATAGATCTAAAATGGCTTGAGACATGTAAAAAAAAAAGAACCAAGATTTTTAGTCAGGGTTGGAACACTTAATCTACACCAAATTGGATTTCCCATGGCCGTGGTCATTGTAGACCCGCGAGCTTTGTGACAAAGCTTGCATGGCCATAAATTAGTAGTTAGGCTCTTTCTACACGAGGGCAATGCATCATAAGTGGTTTAGATATTTGCTCATGATGTGAATTGAATTCATGACCTCATAAAAAAGATTTGGCCCCTTCACAAACTAGACCAACCACCTTGGTGATAAATTAACATTGTTTAGCACTTATTCAGGGCTTTGGAGTACGAGACTTTTGTAGTTCATAAAATTAAAGATGAAATTTCTTTCATATTCTAGTTTTACTTTGTGAAGGAGAAAATCAACTTTAGCCCCTTGAGCCCATGAAACATGCCACTAATTAATATCATGAATTAGGTATGATGAGAGCTTGTTAAAGCGAGGATGTATGGAGCATATGTATCTAGTTGGTCCGCCATAAATAATGAAGACCGGGTGGGGGTGATTTGTAGGATTTTTTTCCTCTCTCTCAAATAATTAACATTTACTTTCAATCTATACAACTATGTTCTTATAGTGAAGCATGAGAACATGGACAATAATCTCCCAACTGGTGCGGGAGTCTACTGAACATGTGGGCATCATCAATAAGGTCAATACATAATAAGGGAAAGCACTTATTCAATAACATAAAGAGAATTTCAAAATGGAAATTTGTGCATTTATTTATTAAATAAGAAATGGGTTTTGTGTGAGTGAACTCTTGGAATTTGTTTGGGCTGATTGAATAATAGTCAAGGTTTTGATCAAAGTGGCAGCCCCGTCTGATCTTGTCCTAGAATATGTTACTACCAATTTGAGGTCCCATTGATGAGACTTAGCTATCTATCAGGGTCTAGAAGAGTAGGCCAAACCACCGATATTGGACTGATTATGACCAATTGGAAAAGAGAACGAAAAGTGCATAAAGATCCTAAAGTTGCATTTAATTCATGGAGCAAGTCATGCCTCTCCTTTTCATCTTTTTAAGTGCCCCCACTATTTGTGGACTTTGATAACACTAGACTATGGACATATTAAATTCGATCCTAATGGATCTAAAATGGCCCAGACTTGTAAGAAAAAAGAATCAAAATATTTAGTTGGGGTTGGGACACTCTATCTACACCAAATTGGATTCCCCATGGCTGTGCCAATGGGAGACCCACAAGCTTTGTGACAGAGCTTACATGGCTGTAGAGCTCTATCCCGAAGCTCAACTCAAATGAGCCTCATGATTGCAAGTGCAGAGAAGGGGGTATGTTTATAAGCTCCATCCCAAAACTCAACTCAGCTTTTTCAGCTTTGATATTTTGTGAGATTTTGTGGAACCACTGCTAATTATTTTAAAAGTTTAAGTTGGAAGAGGAGGCCATGGTTTAATATTTAATTACTCTAACAAAGAAGATCAACAGTAACCAGAAAGTAGAGAAAAGGAAAAGAAAAGAAAAGAAAAGAAAAGAAAAAATTGAGCTGGATGGCCATGGGCAAAGTTTCTACATCTTTGCAAGCTCGGCCACTGCTCCTCCATGGCTGTTGAGCTTGAGGCCATCAAGAGCGAGAGTGCGAGCGAGAGAACTCCGTTGGCCCAGATTTGGTTCGTTTGGGATGAGACTGAGAGCGAGACGGCTCAGTGGGCCACAGTTACATTGTCCCATTTGCAGTGCGTCATTCTCGAAATGAACAGGAAGGACTGTGAACAATAAATTGTCACGTCGGTGAAAAAAGTTGAAGACGAATAATAACCAGAAGGAAAGAACAAAGAAAGAAAATAATAAAAATCAGAAAATACAAGAATTAAGCAAAATGGCATCGTTTTGTCTAAATCTTTTCATGTCTGATTGCCGGTTATGACATATATGACTTTGCTAGCAAGGACCCAACCATCACGCCAGTAATTTCTAGCGAGTCTTGACCTAGAGGACTTAATTGCATTTTCATTCAAAGGTATATGGTTATATTAGTTTTCCTACTCTAATTCTCAACTTACTCTCTAACTTTTGTTTTACCTCTTTATAGAGTCTTGGAGTTGAACCTTGTACCAAACACTAAAGGTCCACACCCCAGCACTTCCTGAGAAGGTGGGGAATTGAACTCCCACTTTCCCTTCCCATGAGAGAATGGTGATTATTGAAACAACTCCTAATGATTACGGTTACATTAGTTCAAATGAAAGGTTTTACACTAAATTGAAATTGGTAAATACGTTTAAGATAGAAAAATAGCAATTTTAACTATGTAAAATAAAATAAAGTATTTCCTAAATGAGTATTGAATATGGAAATTAAATACAGCATAATGCCATTTATAATGCAACGCTACCATGAGAAAATAAATCTATTTATATAATTCAAATATGCAATAAATTTATGTTTTCCTATATGCGCCGATAAAGATATTTTTGCATGTCTGCTGAGAGAACTTCGAAGATGGATGGGAGGATTAGCTCACTTTTAATTAACCTTGTGGAGATTTCTATTGAGTTGGGCAAGCGAGTGCTTAAATTTTATCACTCTTCGTGGAGACCTATCAGCCTTCATTCACTCTTTTTTAGAAATCTCTTAGCACCTCTTCCCCAAAAAAAAAAAACCTCGAATGTTCTGGCTTGAGCTCGGAATCCACATATTCGGGCACATCCATTGGAGATTGGATGCGAGCATCGGAGTCTTGTGCTTGGCCTTGAGGCACCTGCACCCACCCTTTGTGAACCTAGGTTCATGCGCCAATGACTTGGAAGTTGGAGTCATGTATTCCAAGCATAGCTGCTAGAGAGTCGAGCATGACTTTTGTGGAGCCGAGCCTAGTTGTGGGAGTTGGGTACTTGGGCATGGTTGGCGGGAACCTTTGCACGGGCATTGGGGTCTCAGGCATGGCCACCGAGGATCTTGGTCTAGGTGTCAATAACTTCAATGCAAAAGTTGGGTTCCCAAACAAGGAAGCTAAGAGCCTAAGAATGAGTACTAGGGTCTTAGGCTTAGCCACAAGGAACACGGGTCCAACCTTTGTGGTCTCAAGCTTGACCACTAAGGAAGTGGTCTTGGCCTTAATGAATTGAGGCTTGGGCGACAATGACTTAGGTATGGGAACTTGGTACTCGGACAAGATTGTTGACTTGTTGGGAACTTGGGCACGGTCACCACAGTCCTAGGTCCAACTTCAAGAGATGGGGACTTGACCATTTGGATCTAGGCCTTATGTTGATGGACTTAGGTGTGGATGCCAATAATTAGGGTGTCGAGTTGATAACTAAGCATGGATGTTGGGTACTTGCCCATGGGCATTAAGGTCTCACTATTGGCCTTTAGGATGCGGGCTGGCCTCCATTGGACCTAGGCCTAGTGCTGATGACTTAAGCACAAGGCCAAGTACTTGGGCTCAACAATCAAGGACTTTGGCACGCGCACCAAGGCTTGGGCATGGCCTCGAGGGACTTGGGCCTTGCCTTTGTGACTTGTGTCCAACTGCTAAAGAACTAGGCTTTGCCTCAATAGACTTAGGCCTATCTACTTAGGACATGGACCCTAGTCGTTGTGGTTCTCATGCTCAAGTGTTGAGGTCTACTTGTATTTTGAAAATGATTTCTTATTTTTGATAGAGAAAATTATTTTCTTAAATTTAAGCATAAGTGTTTTGTTGATTATGAAAAGATTACATTAACTTATTTTCGGGGTTAGGACACTATGAGTGCCAATACTTTCGTACGGCGCTCACTTTGGTGCCAAAACTTTTTTTCGCCTCACTTGAGTGCCAAATCGGAGTAAAATCGTTTAGTTAAGTGCCACTTCTGGCCAAAATGCATACGTGAATTTTTTTAATGATTTTCCATATTTGTTTAATAATTTTCAATTTCCAACGTGGATATTTTCAATTTCAACGTGGCTTCTCATTGCGTAGCAATAAAAAACAATGTCGTTTCTCTTCGTGCAATGGTTAGAAATGACATCGTTTCTCTTCTCATCTCATCTTTGACCTCTCTCTTCATTTCTCTCCTTTCTTCCTCCATGCCGAATTGACCCCATGTTGAATCGACCCCACACCCAAGTTAAATTGACCCCACGCTGAATCATCCCATGGTGAATGGACCCCACAGCAGCACTTCATCAACCCCACAGCCGCACTTCATCGACCTCACAGCCACGCCGCACTTCATCGACCCCACTTTGAATCTCAATACGCCTAAATTAGGGCTTCCAGTGGGCTTTAAGTGGGGTTCCGGCTTGTCATCCTTGACCCCTCTTTGCTCGCATGATCTGGGAAAAGTCAAGAATCATCACGTGATGAGTTGTTGTCGACAAAGAGGTAAAGGTTAAAGTTTTTGTTGTTTTGTGTTGACTAATCGACAATGTAATCGATTTTGGTGTTGTTTGACAGAGTTAAAGTGCAAGAAAAGGCGAGATATAGGAAGGCAAATATTAGGGGTTCGGGTAGTGTAAAGGTAAGTGCTTTAGTTCATTCGTGCTTAGATTTTGCTAGATGGTGTCCATTGGCCGACAGTTGTAAACATAAGTCCACTGGCCTAAAATTATTTATTGTGGTTGTGGGGACCAATTTAATCTATTATTTTTTGTTTGAGTTGTGGGGATTGCTATAATATTATTGTCTATATGTGTTGTGGTCCCCTAATATAGAAATAAATTATTGTGTTTTAACATGGACGATACTAGTACATCCATTAAAGTTTGTTATGGAGGACAATTTAGGATAATTGGGGAAGATAAGGAATATATCGGTGGGGATGTTGCTATTGTCCTTATCAATGTAAATAAACTGTCATTTACAGACTTGAAAAGGGATATAGTAGACCAATTGAGATGCACAATAGGAAAATTACATTACCAAGTACCTGATAAGTCTCTTAAGGATGTTTTAAGATCTCTACATGATGATAGTGGGGTGAGGGATCTTGTTTACCATTTTCTTCATGGTAGTGATGTTTATATGTATGTTGAAGAACATAATGGCAATGAAGATGAGCAAGCAGTTTTAGAAGGACATGTGAGAGCAGAGGATACAATAGATTTGCATACACGAGCTATGTTAGAGATATTTCAACAGCTTGAGAACACCGGAGGCATATCTGATGGTGAAGATACATTGGCTGAAGAATCGACTGGAATTACCCTAGGCTCTTGGGATATTGCATTGTCTAGCAATGAAGATGATGAAACACTTGAGCATACTATTTGCACAAATGATGTTGATGATGAGGATATTGCACAAGCAATAGAAGAGATCAGGGCATTCAAAGAAAGGAGAAAAGCACCACTCGGGCTAGTGAATTAAGGCAATAGAGATGTAGGAGCTCATGTAGCTGATGGTGTTGATTCTGTTCATGGGGAAAGTGGTCGTGATGATGGCAGCAACCAAGAGAATGATAATGAAGATAGAAGGAATCAGTTTCCTTCTTCTGATCCAACTTGTACAAATCCTACCATTTGTTTATCAATGACATTTAATGATGCTAAGCAATTTAGAGATGTCATTGTTAGGTACATAATCGCTCAACAACGAAGTATTAAATTCATTAGAAATACTAATAATTTTGTTAGAGCGAAGTGTGCACAGGAGAATTGTCCATGGAAAATATATAGTGCACTGAGTAAGAAAAGTGGCTCATTTCATATCCGGTCATTACAAGAGGAGCATACCTGTGGTATCGTGTTTAAGAATAAAAGAGTGACTAGTGTGTGGTTGGCCAAGCACTTATTCAACATCATCAAAGCAATGCCGGGTATCAAAAGTTGTCAGTTGAAACAGTTAGTGAAGGAGCAGGTAGCTGTTAATGTTTCTCATAATCAATGCAAAATGGCTAAGTATAAGGTGATGAGTACATTAATGGGTATTTATAAAGAAGAATATGCAAATATTTGGGACTATGCTAGGGAATGTAGGCTTCAAAATCCACCTAGCAGAATTCATGTAGAGGTTTTGGAGAAGCCCTTACCTGATCATGGGACACAGTTTCGAAGGATGTACATATGCTTTGATGCATGTAGAAACAGATTTTTAGCTGGCTATAGAAAAATGATTGTATTAAATTGGTGCTTTCTAAAATGGTTATGCAAAGGAGAGTTATTGGTTGCAGTTGGGAGGGATGTAAACAATCAAATGTTTCCAATAGCTTGGGCTGTGATAAAGATAGAGAACAAAGATAATTGGTATTGGTTTTTAAAAAAATTGATGGCTAATCTTGGAATAACTGATGGAAGAGGTTGGGCTTTTGTAAGAGATCAACAAAAGGTATTAGCAATGTTTGCCCGGTTTTGCTAATATCATTTTGTCTTGCTATATCATTCAAGTACTGATAAGTTTGCTGGTTTGCAAGGACTTGTTCCAGCCATAGCCGAGCTAATGCAATATGCTGAGCACGGAATGTGTGCTCGGCACATATATGCAAAATGGGCGAAGAAGTACAAATGTGACCAAAACCGCATTTTGATTGCAAAGAGCTCAAATATGGCAGATTTTAGGATTCACATAGAAGCTCTACGTGCTTTGTCAACTGAAGCTTGTGAAGCATTGTTCCAAACTGAAGCAAATCATTGGTGTAGAAGATTCTTTAGTGAAGAATTCAAGTGCGATAGTGTTGACAACAATCTTTGCGAGGCTTTCAACGGTAGCATCATAAAAGCCAGGTGTAAATCAATTGTTAGTATGCTTGAAGATATCGGAGTTATGGTGATGACAAGACTGCAAAAGCATAGAGACAAATGTACGATGGTGATGACAAGCAGCATCATAAAAGCCTAGACAATGTGGGCCTAAGATTAGAAAAATATTGGAAGACAACATTATTGCTACTAGATTCTGTCATTCAATTTGGAATGGAGATGATGGATTCGAGATTATGAATGATGGTGACAAGTATGTTATGCATTTGCAGAGAAAAAAATGCTTTTGTCGAGCATGACAATTGACTGGAATACCTTGCTCACATGCAATGTGTGTCATCCAATTGAAACAACTCAATCTTCAATCAAGAGGACTATGTAGAAGATTGTTACAAGAAAAGTAATTATCTTGCTGCATACCAATTCATGTTCCGGCCTTTGAGGAGTAGCAAGTTTTGGGACAAAATAAACCATCAACCCCTAGAGCCTATACCACTGAAGAAGCAAGTTGGTAAGCTTAAAAAAAGAAGAAGAATGTAGGAAATTGAAAGTAGTAGTAATAGAATGAGCAGGGCTGGTGGAACGGTTTGATGCTCACATTGCCATATGGAAGGGCACAACAAGGCTAGTTGTCCAACTAAGAAACAACAGCAGGAGGAGGAAGTGACAACACAACCTAATGATGCAGGGTCATGTCCAGCTAACATAGAAAGCAATGTAGAACCAACTACAAGGCCAACTGATTCCAATAGTGTACAACAGAGAAGAAAATGTCAGGTAAGATGTTAGTTATGGCTATTGTTGTTGTATGTACTTCTTGGTACAATAAATTGATTATGTTATGTTATTTTGCAGGTTAGAAAGAGAACTGAAGAGGTTTCGGTCTCTAAAAGTTTTGCACCACAAAATACACATGGTGAAATTGGAAGAAGGATAAGAGAGTATGGCTATGGGTTATTCACATATATGAATACCAGAACGACAGTTTTGAATGTCAATTTCTTAGTTGTTGTGCATAATGTATTCAATTTGATTGGCATAGTAATTAATGAAGCTTATATGATTGTAGCTTAGAGAAGTTCGGAGGTATTGATATCTCAAGGAGGACCAAGTCTGGAATCAGCCACATCTACAAGAAGAAGCCAATGGCAAGAACCAATAAACCAACCAATGGTAACTCGAGCACAATTGAAAAAACAACAAGTAATGGTAGCTCCAAAACAGAGGCCAACTCCAAAACAGGCAGCAAAGAATGCTTCAACATCAGGTCTACCTCAATTGAATGATCTTGGGGATTCACAACCTTCTACCACAGTGCCAACACCAATTACAAAATGTGCAACATTAGATAACATTGAAACACACGAAGCTCAAAGGAAAATAATGGATCCTCCAAAAGTTCTAGTTCGGAAGAGTGCAAGATTCATGAATATTATGAAGCCATTGAAGAAGAAAAATAAAAATGATGAGGTTCTTTAGATTGACTGATAGGAGGATGCCGTCTTTTTATGTTTGTTGTTAGATTTCAATGTCTATGACTTTAGGATTTTGTTGCAAGGCAGTTGAAATTATTGCTGCATTTTGGCTGGTGATATGTTTAGCAACAATGTTGTTCATTGTTTCAGATTATTGTTGAATTTTGGATGGACAGGTGTTCAACGGGAATGTTGTTTTCAACTTAAATTTGTAAGAACATCAATGTTGATGTAGAAGACCTTCCGGTGCAATGTCATGCTATTTTGTGTGAAGCTATGCCAAGACTAATGCTATTTGTTGACATAAATCTTATTTTGTATGCTATTATAGGATGGTAAATTTGTCTTAAGCTATTGAAGGATGTAACATGTGTTTGGCAAAAGTAAAACAAATGGCTTATCAAATTAAAAAGTTGAGGAACTGAAGTCATCACTTTTAAAAAG
This sequence comes from Angophora floribunda, assembly GCA_014182895.1. Lineage (NCBI taxonomy): Eukaryota > Viridiplantae > Streptophyta > Magnoliopsida > Myrtales > Myrtaceae > Angophora > Angophora floribunda. Next base: position 21,553,588 of record CM024709.1, read on the forward strand.
TTAAGAAACCTAAGTTGTAACTTTTAAGGAGTTGATGAACCGAAGTGTTCACTTGAAAAAAAATTTTGGCACTCAAATGACTATACTTAAAGTTATTTGAAACTTCAACTGTCCTTCAACATATGCAGAAAGCTGCTACGAGTTGGTCAAGCTATCTATCTATTGTATAATTCAACAATAATACCCAAATTGCATAAAAAAACACAACGTTCACCAATCCACCAACTTTCAAGCCAACACAAAACTAGTAACCCACATACATTGTTATAACATTTCAACATAAAACAAAAGAAGCCATTGCACCAAATACATCAACACATTTCATTGTTCTTTAACTATGGTAGACTCAATAGCTTCTTTTCGTTACTGAAATTACATACGACCACAAACTAGACCAAACCTGACAACATCAAGACAAACAACACTTGATAAATATCTCTTTGAATTTCCATCCTTGAAACTTCTTTCTTCAAATGATTTACCAAAGATTCCAGACCCTTGATTTCCACTTGCATAGAGTTGGCATCGTCCAACTCATATTCCATTATAGGCAGAGATCCATGCCGTCCTTGAAGGAGCTCCAAGATCACCTCTGTTGCTCGATGCGAAAATTTTGCATCAATCCACTTGAAAAATCCACAATTGAAGCCTTTTCTATACCTGGTGCATCCATGGAACTTTCTCCCAAGATTTTCTCTTGTCTAAGAAACTCTTGTTAGACTTTGCAGTCCACAAAAGCAAAAATACTGACTTTCATCTTCACTTTGTTCATAAATTCATGAGCTGCTTCTCCTACTTTTGCTCCCCATTGTCAATTTGATAAGATGATTTGCCATGGAATTGAAGAGAGTTTGCGGTTGAAGGTAGAATTAGGGTTAGGGTTTGAAGAATGAAATTCAGATTTTGTCCTAATTTATGAAGGTGCTTCACTTCTTATAATTACATGGGTGAACAATGTCATTTACCCTCATTTGCTGACTCACGTTACGCTCATTTGCTAACTTAACTTGCCGGTGATACACGTTGGCAAGTTTAATGTTATTTTAATGCCATGTCAACTTTTTCGGCAGCGAAATTAGAAGTGGCACTCAAGTAAACGTTTTTTAAAACTTAAGGCATTCAAGTGAGCGAAAAAAAGTTTTGGCACCAAAGTGAGCGCCGTACGAAAGTATTGGCACTCCTAGTGTACTTACCCCCTTATTTTCCTAAGAGATTCAAATACCAACAAATAGGAAAATATTTTACGACAATAGTTGTTTGCTTGGAAACAAACAATGGCTGACTAATATTAACATTAGGGGTGATCGGGTCTAGGGTGGGTAGGGTCTAAACCTAGACCTTGTACTCGACCTTGTTATAATCGGTTTCTCTTTTTTGGACTCTGTACCCTATCCTGTTTTTATTGGACCTGTTTTTGACCTAACCCTATTTTTCCGATTCGGGAATAAGGTCAACCCTATTTTTATTGGAACCTGTTTTGCAACTGTTCGATATCCTATACGGCTTTGAATTTTACACTACTTAGCAAAAAAACAACAATATAATAATCATAACATTATAAGACAAATCAAAACTCCTAACAATACATAAACATTAGTAACAAATATGGATCTTATATTAGTCTTATTCCCACAAATGCTTTTGATATGATATAATATGCTTACTCATGTGTATGCGACGAAACTCTTATTAAGAAGATATATTTCTTGAGTTAGATTGAAAATGCTAGTGGCACTTGTCTTGCGACTATAGTTATAGTTGAAGGTAGGACCATTAAAAAAGAAAAAACAATACATGAGAATAATTATTTTTAACAATTATTTTAAAACAATTCTCCCTTAACTTGATTTAAAGAGAAGCTTTCTTTTTTTAACAATTTTTCGAACACAAAGAGACTTAAAGGCACTATATAGAGAGATGATTTTTTTTTTCTAAAAGGGTAAAACTGATTCCAAAATTGGTCCGGTTCTAGGTGGGTCTTTGCTTGGATCCTGTTCTCGGACGGTTTCAATTGGTTCCCAAAAACTGGAACCGGTTCTTGGACCAGTTTAACCTAGAATTGGTTCCCAACCCTATTTTTTGGGTGGTCCGGTCCGGGTTCTAGGTAAACCCAGTTCGGTTGCACAGCCCTAATTAACATTCACATTTAACCTGAATGAAATCTTAATAAGATCTTTTTAACCTATTTTTATAGGAAATGCATTGTAAGATGCCCAACATGCGAGACATGATTTTGTTTCCTTTTTTAAAGGCATGCTAACGTGTGATGGAATATGGAAAATAAAGATATAAAGAAATAATGAACTCCTAAATATGCATCGCAACCCTTATAGGTAGGTTTTAGGACTTTTATCAATATATTTAGCAAAATTCTAATTACCATCATTAGTTGTGTTTCTCTTGAATGACTTAAGAAACCACTCCCTTACTTACCAAAGAAATGAATTTTTACTTAATTGAATGATTTAAGTCAATGTTATTTAATGTTATCAAACATATCTCATTAATTGCTAATAGGGTTGTCCAACATGCCCTAATCCTTCTAGGGTTTAATCAAGAGGTCCTCCAGGACAATTTTGTCCTCGATTCGCTCTCAACTCTTGTATAAAGTCATTGATTCCGCAATACATATTCGAAATTGTTTAGTTGAACTGATGATTATGTCTTAAAATTGATTTCTTTTTTGAGACCTAAGAAGGGAAATAAGAAGAAGAACAATGGAGAAAACAAATGGAAAGACTTCACTTCACATGGTATACAGCACGTTGCCTTGAAGATATAGTAAGGGAATTCCCCTTCAAAAGATAAAAAGAAGAAACAAGAGAGCAACCCGACTACAAGAGGAAAAAAAAGAAAGGAAGAAAACCTACTCCTTACATCCAAGTATCGAATAACCTCCTATTTCTCTCGGTACAGTCTTAAGAAAGTAGCCCTTGATCTTATCCCATCAGATGAACAAGACATGGTGGAAAGGTCTTGTGCCTTGAAGATGTACACTATCACCATCAGCCAACAAACATGGTCATTTCCGAACAACATACAAAGATGTTCGGACTTGGTTGAAGTAGACCCTGGAGTTCAAACCAGTTGAAGCGGCCACTGCCCAAGAAGCAGAAGATCTTCCTGGAGAAGAAGAGAGAGATGTATTACTGAAGCTTTCATGTGCTTGTCTCTCTTCTTCTTCTCTGTCTTCACGAATCGTATCCATCACGATGCATGGTTTGGGCGGCCTCCTCGTGGCGCTTGCAAATTGTGATGGCACAACTTCCGTTATAAATCTTGCAAGGCGTGAACTGGCCATTTTTCCCCCTTCGGATGGATGTTTTGAAAGGAGTGAAGGAAGAGAGAAGAATATGCTGCGAAGGAGGATTTGCAGTGGGATGGCTATGAAAATGAAGATGGAGGAGAGAATTTATAGTGGGATATGGGGGTTTTCTTTTGTTTGTTTGTCACTCCGAAAATATTCTTTTCTCTAATAGGTTCAATTGAAGAAACAAAAAAATGAAAATTATGGTGTCCTATATCTCAAAAAATTTTAGCCATGCCACCTTCATTTCAATTGATATGCTGGCGTAGTATTATGCAATTACTTCCATCCGTCTTTTATTTGTGCACATGAAATGATCATAAATGTTCACATACGGAAAATTCCGTGGAAAACAAGTTTTTTTTTTTTTCCGAGGATGTTGGTGCTTTGAGATTAGTAGGCATGTTGTGCCCATTCTAAGATGGGAGGCTAACGTTAATAAATTGAATAATTAAAACCTAGATATTAAACAAAGTCATGGGCTCTTTGGACTAAACACGCCGTCATGATTTTTTATTAATTCATTTTATTGAGCTATCCATCTTTCTTATTCAATGTGAGACTTAAAGTGAGTGGTTTAACTCACTGTATTGATACACATAATATAGAGTATTAGATCGAATTGTGATATCAGCCTTACATAATATTTTTGTTTCCTTTATTTACTTTCGTATTGTTCTTTACTCAATGTCGCTTGTTAGTGCCGCCTATCGTCGCTTTCGACATTAATTGGAGGATAAGGATGATGTTCCGAAGGAAGTCATGTTGTCGGACTATATTAGGCCACGTGCACGAGTCAATATACGAGTCAAGATGGGAAATCACTAAGAATATATGGCTCTTGTTCAATTGGAGAAGAAGCCAAATTTGCACTTTCCGGGCTTTGAACGGGGCGATTTTTCTGGGACCAGTAAAACGGCGAGGAGGGGTAAACACTGTTAGAGACTTTCTGTGCGCGTTACAAATAAGGATCCCATATTCTCTATGAGATGTTGGATTGATGAGCTAGAATTACTTTGCACTACTTGTGATTTGAAGATGCGAGATTTACAAGTCTATCACCATAGCCTCACAAAGAAGTTTGTAGCGCTGTAGAGTATGAGATTTCCCTAGTTCATAGAGTTAAAATGCAATTTCTTCTTTATTCCAGCCTCTCTTTACAACGAGAAAATCAACTCCAGTTAGGTTAATCTTATAAGACGAGAGCCATAATCCAAATGACGGCCCAAACATGCAGTTGTTTGCGCTCGTTGGGATAAAGTCTTGACCATATGCCTCCAGCTAATCTATTTCTCATGTAATTAGTTAGCTTGTAGTTCGTCTGGGAACCCATTAATTAATTTAAAATGTGGAAGTAAGGGAAACCAAATTGTCACATTTTCAAATTCCTCTCCGACCGACAGGGCACGGATGTCCTTTGCAGAAGGGAAATAGTACATCACCCCATGTGGATGACCTGTATGGTATATTCGTCACGTGTAGATGTTCATTCATTCATTTGGAGAAGTGGCACTAGAAGCCTAAGATAATTAACACTTCTCTATTTAAAGGATAATTGATGAATCCAATTTTCCCTTCTAATTGGGGGTGATACACTGACATGTTTTAGAGACTATTCTTCAAACAAAAAAGTACCTTATTCTTCTCTCTACGATCACATCCCTGATCATTTGTCTTTATCTAAACCCTCCTCCTCTTCTTCTTCTTATCATCCTCTCTCTCTCTCTCTCTCTCTCTAAAATAATTAACGTTTGCTTTCCACCTATACAACAGTGTTCTCAAAATGATGCATGAGAGCCTGGACAATAGTCAGCCCAATTGATGCGGGAGTCCATTGAACATGTGAGCATCAATAAGATCAATACATATTAAGCAAAGTATTTATTCAATAACATAACGCGGATTTCATAATGGAAACTTGTGCATATATTTATTGAATAAGAAATGGACTTATGTTAGTGAACTAGACCTGGTTCATGAAATTTGATTAGGTTGATTGAATAATAGTCATGGTAACTTAATTGATCAAAGCGATGACCCCCTTTGTCCTTTTATTAGAATATGCTCCTATCAACTTTAAGGTCCCATTGGTGGAGACTTAGCTATCTATCGGGGTCTAGAAGATTAGGCCGATCTGCCCATACTACACTGATTAGGACTAATTGCAAAAGAGAGCTAAAAGTACATAAAGATCCAAAGTTGCATTTAATTCATAAAGCTAGTCATGCCTCTCCCTTTCATCTTTTTTAAGTGCCCCCTATTTGAGGACTTTGACTACACTAGGCTATTGACATACTGAGCCCGATCCTAATGGATCTTGAAGGATCTCTCTCTACACACTTCTTAGCCGCAACTTTGGCAACAAGAAAAGATCAAGGAAGAAATCTAGAAGAATCAGGAGCCATCCAAGGAGAGGAAAATTTTCACTTTGATTCTTTCCACTTTTATTTCCTTTACTTTGACTTGAAGGAAAAGGTACGGCTGAAGAGGCGGTAGACTTGGCGGTAGAAAGCCCTATAAATATAGATGTAGTTCATTAGGGTTATATATGCGGAGGGAGTGAGTTTGGCCTAGAAAAGTTAAGCTTGTATTAGTGGTGTGAATTTTTATAAAAGCCTACGCAAGGCCTTTGAAAATTATTATCTCTCTTTTGTGTCATTCTCTCCCCACCAAATCCTCGAAAGCTATTTGTTATCCTTTTGGTTCCTACAATTGGTATCAGAGCTAGCAATGGCATCCACCAATTCCGTTCAATTGCAACTTCCAAAGTTGAACGGAAAGAATTTCAACAACTGGTCCGTCCAGATGAAGGTTCTCTTCAAATCCCAAGATTTGTGGAACCTGGTGGAGAATGGCTACACCGAAGTGGCCGATGCAGAAGAATTCGATGCTTTGAAGAAGGAGGAGAAAGATTTGTTGGTGGAGGCCCGAAAGAAAGATCAGAAAGCCCTATATGCAATCTTTCAAGCCGTAGAAGAATAGATATTTGAAAAAATATCGAGTGCGGAGACCGCAAAAGCAGCGTGGGATATTTTGCAAAAATCCTACAAAGGCGATGATCGTGTCAGGCGGCTGCGGCTCCAAACACTTCGAGGAGATTTTGAGTCATTATGCATGAATGACTCTAAATCTATCTCGGCTTACTTTGATCGAGTACAAACCATCGTTAACCAACTGAGGGTTAATGGTGAAGAACTACAAGATGTACGAGTGGTAGAAAAAATCTTGAGGTCTTTGACTGAAAGATTTGACTACGTGGTTGCAGCGATCGAAGAGGGCCAAGATATATCAACCATGACGTTGGAGTGGTTGATGGGTTCGTTATGTTTGCATGAGCAAAGGATGAATCAGAAGTCCATTGGTTCGAATCCCGAGCAAGCATTGCAAAGTCGAGTCACTCACTCAAGTCGAGGAGGCCATCATGGTGTCCGAGGTCGTGGAGGTGCTCGTGGTAGAGGTGGAAATCTGAATTCCACTGGAAGGTATAAAACACATGACAAATCAAAAGTCAAGTGTTTTAAGTGCAACAAATTCGGACATTACAAATCTGAATGTCGAACAAACATGGGGCATGAGCAATCAGAACAGGTACATGCAGTTGATGCAAATGAAAACGTGGTGTTAGCGTGCAAAACGGATGACTCAAGTACCATGGATGCCAAAATATGGTACCTAGATACCGGGTGCAGTAATCACATGTGTGGCCGAAAGGAGCTATTCTCACAGTTAGATGAGACGGTTCGTGGTGAAGTCAATTTCGGGAACAAATAAAAAATTCCAGTGATGGGCAAAGGTAACATTGATATCAAATCAAAAAATGGTACTAATGTTACTATTGCAGATGTTTACTTTGTGCCAGGACTTTGTTGGAATTTGCTAAGTGTTGGGCAACTTTCTGAAAAATGCCATAAAGTTAATATTGAAAATGGAGTTTGCACCATCAGAGGTGTAAACAATAAGTTGATCACAACGGCGCAGATGATGAAAAACCGGATGTTCCCTTTGTCTCTTCAAACAAAAACTCTATTGAGTTTTCAAGCAATAGCGAAAGATGACAAGTGGTTGTGGCATCTTCGGTTCGGTCATCTAAATTTTCGTGGACTAAAATTACTTGTCCAGAAAAAGATGGTGACTGGCATGCCTTTGATCGACAGTCCAGATAGCCTATGTGAAGGATGTCTTGTTGGAAAATAGCATCGAGAATCTTTTCCAGTTGAAAAAGCTAGAAGAGCCAAGCAACCTTTGGAGCTGGTACATACTGACATCTGTGGCCCTGTTGAGGTGGAATCATTCGGACAGAAAAGGTATACACTAATTTTTGTCGATGATTTTACTAGAAAAACATGGATATATTTCTTGAGAGAAAAATCCGAAGCTCTTGGCAAATTTAAAGAATTCAAAGTCTATGTTGAGAAACATAGTGGGTTCAATTTAAAGACGTTAAGGTCGGATAGAGGTGGAGAATTTACTTCCAATGAATTTGACAAATACTGTAAAATTCATGGAGTGAAACATCAGTTGACTGCTAGCTATACTCCTCAGCAAAATGGTATAGCAGAAAGAAAAAATAGAACAATTTTTGAAATGGCAAGAAGTATGCTAAAGGCTAAAGATTTACCGAAGAAGTTTTGGGCAGAAGCCATTGCTTGTGCTGTGTTTATACTAAACAGGTGTCCAACAAAGAGTGTTTTTGGAAGAACTCCAGAAGAGGCTTGGAGCGGCAACAAGCCAGATGTTTCGTTCCTACGAGTATTTGGGTGTGTAGCATATCCCTATATACCAGACGAACGGAGGAAAAAGTTGGACGACAAAAGCCAGAAGTGCATTTTCATCGGCTACGGTGAGGTGACTAAGGGTTATAAGCTGTATAATCCAGTCACAGAAAAAGTAATTATCAGCAAGGATGTTCAATTTCTTGAAGATGAAGCCTGGGACTGGAATCAAAAGGTTAACCAGAAAAGTATCTATATTGAAGATGAACCATTGGGGGGAGAGACAAAAAGGTCTTCAACTGAAGATCCATCAGCTTCACCTGGAAGTTCGTCTTCTTCACCAACAACAGGTTCAGAACCGTTGATTTGTCGTTTGCAACGATCGCGGCAGACGCTAGTTAGATTCAAGGATTATGTGGTCACAAGAGATGATGATAGTGATAACGATGAAATTACTGATGACACAATGGTAAATTTCTGTTTATTTGCAGAATGTGACCCCATGTCCTATGATGATGTAGCAGTAGATGAGAAGTGGATCCAAGCAATGGATGATGAAATCCACTCCATTGAAAAGAATGACACATGGGCACTAACTTCTTTACCACCTGGTAAGAAGCCCATTGGTGTCAAGTGGGTGTACAAGACAAAGTACAAACCCGACGGTCAGGTGGACCGTTACAAACCTAGATTGGTCGTGAAAGGCTACAAGCAAAAGCCAGGTATTGATTATTTTGAAGTATTTGCACCAGTAGCTCGAATGGATACTATTCGAATGATGTTAGCACTAGCAGCTCAAAATCGTTGGAGGATCCATCAAATGGATTTGAAATCAGCATTTCTTAATGGTTTCCTTGATGAAGAAGTATATGTGGAGCAACCACAAGGTTATGTGAAGAAAGGGCATGAAAATCAAGTGTACAGGTTGAAGAAAGCTTTATATGGGCTAAAACAAGCACCTCGAGCTTGGTACATGAGGATTGACACATACCTATTGGAGCATGGTTTTCAAAAGTGCCCATATGAGCATACACTATATATCAAGTCAAATACTAATGGTGATCTCATAATTATATGCCTTTATGTTGATGACTTGATATTTACAGGCAACTGTGAAAAGATGTTTGCTGAATTCAGGGAGGCCATGACTAGTCAGTTCGAAATGACAGATTTGGGACAAATGTCCTATTTTCTTGGACTTGAAGTGAAGTAGACAAATAATGGCATATTTGTATCACAGCAGAAATATGCTAATGACATTTTGAAGCGATTCAATATGGAATCGCTCAAATCAATTCGAACTCCTGTAGCAGAACGGTTGGAGCTGAAGAAAGAAGGAGAAGGTGAACTGGTAAATCCCACTTATTTTAAAAGCATTGTTGGTAGTTTAAGATATTTGACTTCCACAAGGCCAGATATTACTTATGGCGTGGGAATTATTAGTCGGTTCATGGAGAAACCATACCAACCACATTTGCAGGCAGTTAAAAGAATTCTACGGTATGTTAGTGGAACTCGTGATCATGGAATTTTATATTCTTACACTAACAATTTCAATTTAGTGGGGTATACAGATAGTGATTGGGCAGGTGATATTGAAATGCGGAAGAGTACTTCCGGATATGCGTTCTTTCTTGGATCAGGAGTAATTTCTTGGTCCTCAAAAAAACAACAAATTATTGCACTTTCAACAACTGAAGCAGAATACATAGCAGTGGCTTCAGCAGCATGTCAAGCGATATGGCTTCATAGGATGCTTTCTGAGCTAATGCATGAACAGAAAGGTCCTACTAAAGTGATATGTGATAACAAGTCGGCGATTGCATTAGCCAAAAATCTTGTGTTTCATGGCAGAAGTAAACACATTGACATCAAGTATCACTATATCCGTGAGCTGGTTAAAGAAGGTAAAATTGAACTTGATTTCTGTAGATCCGAAGACCAGGTTGCAAATATCTTGACAAAACCATTGAAGGTGGATCCGTTCGAGAAATTGAAGATGATACTTGGTGTTGTTGATTTTCAAAATCAATTTTAAGGGAGGCTGTTAGGAAATAAATAAAATAGATTTTGAAGGATCTCTCTCTACACACTTCTTAGCCGCAACTTTGGCAACAAGAAAAGATCAAGGAAGAAATCTAGAAGAATCAGGAGCCATCCAAGGAGAGGAAAATTTTCACTTTGATTCTTTCCACTTTTATTTCCTTTACTTTGACTTGAAGGAAAAGGTACGGCTGAAGAGGCGGTAGACTTGGTGGTGGAAAGCCCTATAAATATAGATGTAGTTCATTAGGGTTATATATGCAGAGGGAGTGAGTTTGGCCTAGAAAAGTTAAGCTTGTATTAGTGGTGTGAATTTTTATAAAAGCCTACGCAAGGCCTTTGAAAATTATTGTCTCTCTTTTGTGTCATTCTCTCCCCACTAAATCCTCGAAAGCTATTTGTTATCTTTTTGGTTCCTACAAAAATGGCCTGAGACATGGAAAAAAAATCGAAATTTTTAGTCGCAGTCAAGAAACTCGATCTACACTAGATAGGGTTCCCATGGTTGTGGCCATGGTAGACCCACGAGCTTTATGATAGAGCTTGCATGGCCATAAAGAGGTCTATCCCAAAGCCCATTGGGAGAATTGAGCAACAATTCACCAAGAACTAACCCGATTTTTGGATTAATTTCTCCTCTAAAATTAACCGACTGAAATCAACTTAACTCTAGTAATAACCAGCCAATACAACCTCACAAGAACCAAATATATCCCTGAAATGATAAGGAGACAAAGGTAACAATAACACCAAAATTTTACGTGAAAATCCAATACAGGAAAAATCACGGACTGCCAATAAACTGATACTAATCACTAAAAATAGTAGCACACACAAAGTGTTTTTCTCTAGTCATCACTAGAGGTTCAACATCAACAATACGATAGTATTTCATCACCAAGAAAGTGGATTACCACAAATAAGAAAACCCTAAACGTTATTGGAGAATTCAGAGGAAGTTCTATTGATCAACTCGTAACTCTTGGTTTCACAAAAAATATACTCCAATTTGAGCCAATTCCGACAACATATGGCCTTCAAACCGAAACTGGTAGGCTCAACCCCATTTCTTCTTTTCCTCCCGTGCTCTCCTCGGAAAGCCCTCTCTCTTACTCTTTTGTCTCTCCTCTTGCTCTACTCACTCTCGCACGAGGCAGTTCTTTCTTTTTTTTCTTTTTGACTTCTTTTTTTTTTTTTTAATGTAAGTTGGGCCTCACAAATGAGGCAGACCTAGCCAACACACTGATCTCGCGTGAGCACAAGATGCAAATTGTATGTTTCGAAGACTAATGATGAATATTGATAGAGGTGTGCAAATGTGAAGATACGATTTTGCAATTATCCCTTAGTTTATCAGTCAATTTGTTATTCATTCGTTGTTCTCTCTCTTAAAATTGCAATTGGCCACACCGAGTTGTGACATCATAACTATCACCAAAAAATGCTTTGGTCATAGTGCAAACAATACAAAGCATGGATATTTTATGCCGTGCTTCTTCTTGAGGCGCTAAAATTGTTTTCTAAAGCAACTTTTATCAAAAAAGAAAAAAAAAAAAAAAAGAAAAAAAGAAAAAGAAATATATATATATATATATATATATATATATATCTCATTATCTGCACAAATAACCGTAATCAATGACAATATGAATATTTTAGATAAAATTCATCAAACTTTAAATGCAGCTAAAATGACGTGAAAAGACTATGTACATAGGTCAAATGGCTGAAGATACAACGAATCGGTTCCCATAAGATTGGATAGATATTGGTAAACTTATATAGATTATTTGACTCAAACAGTTTGGTCACATTATAGTGTATGTCAAATGGCATGCCCATGTCCGTGCTGGAACGACGGGTACATGCAGAATATGAGATTTAAAAGATTAGGATGTCTTGACGATTACGGATGATGCCAAAAGCGCCCCGCTCTTCTTGCAGGGTCCTTTCCTGTCCATATTAGAGATAGAGAGCCTTTTATGTGACTTTTACCTTTCATTCATTTGACAGGAACAATTTGACACACCTTAGGAGCCATATTTGACCTGAATTTGGTGAAATAGGACAGCATTTAATTTGTTAAGCTAAAGCAAAAAGTTTTGGGTATAAGCTGTAGAAGCCCCTACCTTTTTCAAAAGAGATTATTAAAATGGAGCTCAAGTCCAAGAGATGCATGGGAGTAAATTTGTCATTTGGAATGAGACCTAGAGTGAGATGCCTCATGTCGCACTCGAACTTCGAGCATGTGACAATCTCTTCACTTTGGTTAAATAAATGCGACATCCTAGGACGGGTGTCGTCAACTATTCTTTTTATTTTGCGATTAAACATATGCGGAAGCAATTTCAACAACACCTAATCAATCAAATAGCCGGGATAGTAGAAAGACCAATAATAACAATAGCAACGTCATTTTTATTTTGTACTGATTAACCTTTGTAAGTTTATATACAAGCCTCTCAATCGGGTGACTTTCTCTATAATCATCCAAAGATACTAAGTGGGGTTAATCTACCTCCTTCAACCATCGGGCACACAATCTTGCTACTCTCAATGATGTGCTCTAGTACTACTAGATCCATGGCGGTAGAGGTGCCATAACTACGGACCTTAAAAATGGTTAACAACAACTAGTGAGATATAAATCTCAGTGAGTTATAGTTCTAAGCTTTGGTTAGAACATCAACTTTCATCGGGATTCCTAACAAGCATATTCCTTATAAAGATGGCAGATCAATTGCAAAACAACCCTCACTTTCCCTTAACTAAAAACATGATCTACTCGATAAACCCCACAAGGAACAATCAACAATCAATCGACTCGCAAGCATCCTTACCTTGCCATTTCCATGCCCTGCATGGTATAAATGCTCATGCATGCCATAAATAATGCAACCAATATTTTAATTACCACAGTGATCAATCACGATCGAGTCGATTTGTAGGCAATTTTACCTTGCCATTGCCATACCTTGTATGATATAACCTCAAACATGCCATGGTTAGTGCAAACATGCACATGCATAATCAAAACACATAACAATATATTTCACATGCACCCCTGCATTCACATGTGTTCCATTATTATGCACTCATTAAGGCTACAACCGAACTCTCGCTAGTGTCTTCTAGTTTAGCTAGGCATTGCTCCGTCCCATTAGACACAACTACGTTTGAAACTCCTGCCTAAACGGCATTCCCAAAGGAGCATAGGTCTAGCCTCTACCGCGACCCACATTTGGATTCCTACTGGGGTTTCTGATAAATCAGATTTCGTCACCATTTATGTGACTACATGAGCATATCACAATAATCCATTTTGATTCATTTCCATGCATTAGCCAATGAAAACGTGGTATATGCTCAACATAACAAATCATTACACATTTTTCATGTAAAGTTGCAGGATAATTATTGCATGTTGTCACATATTTATCAAAAACCTGTCAAACTTTGAATGCCTTACTAGGTATGTTGTGTCAATCCCAAGATGAGAGGCCAACCATAATAAATTGAACAATTAAAATCTAGATGTTAAAAAAAGGGTGTGCAACGTTTGAAAATGTTCATATAGCACTGATATCATGATTAAACACACTTGATAAGGGAGAGAGTAGTTTGGGCTAAACATCTCATCGTAATGTTCGTATCAATTCGTTTTGTTGAGCTGCCCACGTTTCTCATTCAATGTGGGACTGAAAGTGACAATATTGTGATATCAACCTTACATTATCTTTTCGTTTCCTTTAGTTTTTTTATTTATTAATATTTTTGACTCAAAGTCGTCTGTTCGAGCCGCCCATTGTTGCTTTCGACATTAATTGGAGGATAAGGGCCTTGTTCCGTATTGAGGAGGGAAGAGTTGTTGTGGTGGGACCAAACGCGCAAGCGATGGGAAATCTCTAAGAAAATACGGCTTTTGTTCGATCGGAGAAGAAGCCAAATTCGGACTTTTCCAGGCTCTTAACGGGAAGCATCCCGAAAGAATAGTACTCGCTAGCATGTTCGCCCCCAACCTACGAGGTCAATTTTGTCACATTTTCAAATTTCTCTACAACCGACAAGGCACGGATGGCCTTTGGAGAAGGAAAATACCAAATATGAGGATGACTTGAATGTATTCTATCAGTCACGTGTGGATGCTCATTCATTCGTTCATTCGAGAAGTGCCACTAAAAGCCTAAGATAATCGACACTTCTCTATTTAAAGGATTATTGATGAAAACAATATCCCCTTCTAATTGGTGATAACACACCGATAAGTTTTACAGACTATTCTTCAAACAAAAACGTACCTTGTCCTTCTCTCTTCGATCACATTGCTGGTCATCTATCTTTATCTTCTTCTTATTATTATCCTCATATCACTCTCTCTCTCTCTCTCTCTCTCTCTCTCTCTAATATTTAACATTTGCTTTGGACCTATACAACAGGGTTCCTATAATGATGTATGAGACCATGGGCAATAGTCTCCTAATTGGTGCGGGAGCCTGATGAACACGTGAGCATCAGTAAGACCAATACATGTTAAGTGAAAGTACTTGTTCAGTAACATGATGGGAATTCAAAATGGAAACTTGAGCATACGTTTATTGAATAAGAAATCGACATGTTTGAGGGAACTAGACACAGATTAATGAAATTTGATTGGGTTGATCGAATAATAGTCCATAGTAACTTGTTTGATCAAAGTGATGGCTTCCGTCTGCCCTTGTATTAGAATATGCTACTATCAACTTTGATATCCCATTGGTGGAGACTTAGCTATCTATCAGGGTCTAGAAGAGTAGGCCAAACCACCCGTATTGCATTGCCAATTGCAAAAGAGAACTAAAAGTCGACAAAGATCCAAAAGTTGCATTTAATTCATAAAGTTAGTCATGCCTCTCCCTTTCATCTTTTTAAGTACCCCACCTTTGGGGACTTCGACTACACTAGACTATTTACATACTAAACCTTATCCTAATGAATATAAAATGGCCTGAGACATGGAAAAAAAATTGAGGTTTTTAGTTGGGGTCAAGACACTTGATCTACACCAGATAAGGTTCCTCATATCTGTGGCCATGGGAGACTTGCGAGCTTTGTGATAGAGCTTGCATGGTCATAAAGAGCTCTATCCCTAAGCCGATTGGGGAGAATTACCAACAATTCACCCAGAACTAATCCAATCTAGAAATAATTTTTCTTCCAAAATTAAATTGACCGGAATCAACTTAACTTTGGTAACAACTAGTCAATACAACCTCGCAATAACTAAATATAACACCGAAATGATAAGGAGACAAATGTAACCATAACACCAAGATTTTACATGGAAATTTAATACGGGAAAAGCCACAAACCACTCAAAACTGCCACTAATCACCAAGAATAGTAGAATACACAAAGTGATCTTTTGTAGTCACACACTAGAAGCTCACATCAACAATACCATCATTATATTTCATTGTTGATTACCATAAATAAGAAAATCCTAACTGTTATTTTGGAGAACGTTCTTAATGAATGAAGTTGATCAACTCATAACTTCGATCTCACGAATAATATACTCAAATTTGATTTATTTCCAACAGTGTATAACCTTCAAATCAGGACTAGAAGCCGCAAGCTCTTTTCTTCTTCTTCTTCTCCCGTGCCCTTCGCGATCAGCTCTCTCTCTCTTCTCTCTCCTCTTGCTCTCCCCACTCTCATACGAAGCAGCTCTTTTCCGTTGTTCTTTTTGCTTTTTAATTCTTGACTTTATTTTTTTCCTTTTAATGTTAGATGGGCCCCACAAATGAGGCGGACCCAGCCAACACTCTCTGATCTCGCGTGAGCACGAGATGCAAATTGTCTGTTTTAGAAAACTCATGATGAAGATTGATAGAGGTGT
Source organism: Angophora floribunda (assembly GCA_014182895.1). Classification (NCBI taxonomy): domain Eukaryota; kingdom Viridiplantae; phylum Streptophyta; class Magnoliopsida; order Myrtales; family Myrtaceae; genus Angophora; species Angophora floribunda. The sequence goes on from CM024709.1 coordinate 21,569,528, forward strand.
GCAAATCTGAGAATACAAATTTGCAATTATCTCTTAGTTTTATCCGTCAATTTGTTACTCACGTCTTTCTCTCTCTTAAAATGCAACTGGCCACACCTAGTTGTGGCATTATAACTATCAACTAAAAATGCGTTAGTCATAAAGCAAACAATACAAAGTAGACATGATACAAATAGCATATATATGGATATTTTATGATGCCCTAGCTTCTTCTTGAGGTACTCATATTGTTTTCTAAAGTAACTTTTCCCGAAAACGAAAAAAAAATCAATTTATACCATTATCTGCACAAATAACGATAATCAAATGACAACATGAATATTTCTGATAAATATCATCAAACTTTAAATGCAGCTAAAATGACGTGAAAAGAATATGTATAACTTTCTCTTGTTATATATTTAGGTCAAAATTTACTATTCGCTGAAGGGACAAGAATTTGGTTCAGAGTCGCATAGACTTCGTATTCAAATTCCAATGACTTTTCTTTCGAAATAATCTTTGTGCTAGGCTCATTTCACCATTCATGCATGGTGTGGAGCTTTGTCCAAAACAAAATACTAGACAGTTTTTGGTACATTTATTAAGATCACTCGACTCAAAACGGTTTGGGTACTTCATATCAAATGGCATGCCCACGCTCGTGCTAGAACGGGAAAATGCAAAATATGAGATACAAAAAATTAGGATGCCTTGACGATTATGGATGACGCCAAAAGCGCCCCGCTCTTCTTGCTGGGTCCTTTTCTGTCCTTCGTAGAGATAGAGAGCCTTTTATGTGACTTCTACCTTTCATTCATTTGACAGGAACGATTGGACACACCTTAGCGGCCATATTTTCCCTGACTTTGGTGGAATAGGACAGCATTTAATTTGTTAAGCTAAAGCAAACAGTTTTGGGTACAAGCAGTTGAAGCCTCCAACATTTCCTTGAAGAGATTATTAAGATGAAGCTCAAGTCCAACCTAACTGTTATGTCTAGTTAAGAATTACCTTGAATGAAAAATTCAAGTCAATGAGTTAGGAGCAAATTATGATATATTATATATTTCACACCATATCAATTCTTCAATGTGATATCATTACCTAGCATCTTTGTAGCATCTCAAGTTTTGCAAATTGGGCATTGCCAATTAGTAGTGCCTTGGTTTCTTAGGATCTTCCAAAATCTTAGGTAGTTATCTACAGGATAAAAAAAAATGATCATAGACTTAGACACTGGACTAGATTATAATCAATTGATACAAGAAAATCTAGGTCCTGTGGTTTGGTAACGCACAGGTGAGATTATTTTTCCCCAATGCCCTTTGTTATGTTCTAAATCACTCATCGTTAATTTCTTAAGCATGCACGATGCTTGTTTTAAATTTTAGAATGTCGTGAAAACACTTATCCAGCATCATTATTAATTAACATGGCAGTGTTCTCGCGTAGTGGGATGACTATTTGCATGTTAACTTTTATATACCATTATCTATCCGAATACAAATTATCATAATGATTTGAGACAATAATATGACATGACAACCATGGCAAATTTGAAAATTTGATGAGAAAAATGATATGACATGGCAATGTTACATGCTACATGACATAGTAAATAAAATTCAAATATGATGATGAAATGACATGACATGCAATAAGGCAAATCAATTCAAAAAAATGATAATGGAATTATGTGAGGCACACCGTTTATACCATGTGAGTTGTTTTTCCATTTAATTTGAAGCTTTACTTGGACATGGTAATTTATGTAGAAACACTGATTTTCCTTTCGGTTAGTTCAAAGCATGATTAAAATTCAATTGAAAAATATGATTCGAAAAAAAAGTGAGGAATTTTTTTTTTAAGAAGAAAAATCTTCCATCTGTAATGCTTTGGGAAATATTTTTGACTCCCCTCACGGGATTTATTTTTTATGTATGACATTATAGTTGAAGTTTTGTGATCTATTTCGTTCTCCATGCTCGTCCACATGCACGGGGCCACAGTTTTGAGTTCTAATTGTAATGATGTCTGAACCCTCTCGAGGCGGCTTCCAAGAGCGCTAATGGAGAGGCACTAATTTCCTCCCTCAAGGTAGCTTTTATGCTTTGGACGACTATCTCAAGCCCTACCGATGGGAAGTTAGATTCTTAATTCTAGTTATTTATTGCCTAGAGTCCCACTAATCTATTCTGAGTTGATTAGAAGCCAAGCAAGAGATGGAAAGTTGCTTGACTTCAGCAAATAAGAGATTTGAGTGCAAGAATTGATTGCGCTAAATTATCCTAACCTAGTTGATTGGTCCTTTGATCTTTAACGGAAAGCTTTAATGAGGTCTTGAATGATTTTATTTCCTAACGTGCATCTACGTGTCCATGGTCTACGTGAATAAATCTACTAAAAAAGCTACCAAATATAAGCATGTAATTAGAGAGTGCGAATAAATAAAAAGTAAGGAAAGATAGAAAATAATAACATACACATGGCAAACGAGAAACAGAGAGATTGCTGTTGGGGAAGAAGATGAACAGTAATTGGAAGAAAAGAAAGAAAGGAAGAAAAGAGAAAAAAGAGAAAAGGAAGTCGATGAGGAGATCGGCCACTCCTCCATGGCTGGTAAGCTTGTGGCCATCGAGAGCGCGAGTGAGACAACTCGGTCGGCCCAGCTTTGGCTCGTTTGGGATGAGACGGAGAGAATCGACTCAGTTGGCCTCACCTCTCAGGACACCGACCCATTCGCATTGCGTCATTATAGAAAAGAAGAGTAACTAGAAGGACGGACCGTGAACAATAAATTGTCACGTCGGTAACCAAAAGTTGAAGACGGTAACCAAAGGTTGGAGATGAGTAATGACCAGAAGGAAAGAACAAAGAAAGTAAATTAAAAAATTACGCAAAATGATGCCGTTTTGTCTAAAATTTATTCATGTCTAATTGCCTATTGTGATGCAGCTCGCAAGGATTCGATTGCCATGTCAGTAATTTCAGGCGAGTCTTAATCAAGATGACTTAATTTCATTTTCACTTAAAGGTTTATGGTTACATTGGTTTTTTTTTTTTTGTCGATACGATTATATTGGTTGAAGTGAAAGATTTAGTACTAAATTGAAATTTGTATAATAAGTTTAGGATAGACATAGCAATAAGGTATTTCCTAAAATGAGCTATTCAATATGAAAATTAAATATTACATAATGCTATCTATAATACAACACTATCATAAGAAAATCAATCTATTTATATAATTCAAATATGCAAATAAATTTAAGTTTCCCTAAATGCACCGCTAGAGACATTTTTGAATGTCTGCCGAGAGCACTCCGAAGATGGATGGGAAGATTAGCTCACTTTAAATTAACCTCGTGGAGATTTCCATTGAGTTGGGCAAGCATGAGATGTTGAGTGCTTTTTTGGATTACTCTTCGTGGAGACCCATCAGCCTTCATTCACTCTTTCAAAGAAATCTCCTAGCACCTCTACAAGAAAAAACACACCTAGAACGTTCTGGCTTGAGCCCAGGTGATGCTGGAGCATTCCTCCTAGATGACATTGGTTCTACATTGGTAAATGTAACCTCGTATTTTTACTGATACTGGGTCTATTTCGGTAACCTCGCATTTGAAGGGTGTATGCATTACTTGAAGTTCATTAACTCACAAACATTGAATCAAGCAATTTTTTTTTTTTGTTTTTGTTTGAAATGTATGTATCATTTATAAGATGATGTATAAGAACTTAGGGGCATTCCCCTTCATTATGTAGATAACTAAGAATGCAAAAAAATGGAGTGAGGGAGTCTTCATATAGTAGCCAAAATTACATTTATTTGGGAAGGTTTAATATTTTTGTAAAATGATGCTTACCCTTTGACAAACTTATGAATTTTAGTCACGATGATGGGGACATCATTTGACTTGTTTTGGAAATGTCTATAGTTACGTTCCATCCAAATGCAGTATATAGTTGTTAAAAAAATTACTTTGAGAAGCTTTGCTGCCAAGTCCTTGTCTTTGGTAGCCCTGATCATCCATTGGATTTTATCATTCTATCCTCCTAAATTATAGGGATTCCATATTGTGCAAGGATAATATGCCATATGCTTCATGTCCACATGTATTGAAAGAATAGATGATCTCGATTTTCCAAATTAATCAAACAAAAATTACAATAGAAAGCGTAGGCATCCTATATAATATGATATTTGCTATTGGGAGTTTATTTCTACAAACTAACCATCCAATGAAATTTTGTTTGCTAACCTCGCCTGTCCATATCAATTGGTACCATCCGACAGCGGATCCCACATTCCCTGAGTTCATCGTATAACTCTTTGCAACAACATATTTGTCTAGATATAGCTAGAGCTAAAGTTGGCCTCAATTTAAGAATACCACGCCAACTCCATGTTATATTACTTTTAATTTCAAGTTGCATAATTGGAATGCTCCTACATTTGGTATTATGAACCCACTTACTCCATAAGGAAGACGATGGATAATTTATGAGGCTCTAAACATGCGGCCTAGTAAAAATTTGTTCCATAGATTTAGATTGAGCAACCCTAGTCCTCCCTCACTTTTTGGCAAGCAAACAATTTCCCAAGCAACTTTATGCAATCGATAGCTTTCCATATTTCCACTCCATAAGAATTGTCTAATCTTCTTCTCCACTTCATAAATGGTTTGCTTTGGAAGTAAAAATATTTGCATCCAATAAGTACAAATGGAAATAAGTATAGATTTGGCCAACTGAAGATGACCGGCATACATGATATGTTGCATGCCCCAACCTTCTATTTTTTTGAAAGTTTTATTGGTCAAACTTTTGCAATCTACATGTGTGAGTCATCTAGTGACAAGAGGAACACTGAGGTATCTAATTGGAAGGGTGCTTATGGGGAAAGGCATGTGATCCAATATAATACCCTTTTCTAATTCGACCAATCCAAAGAAAAAGATTTGGCATTTATCTGGGTTGAAATGTAGTCTAGTGAGATTTGCAAAATCATCAAGTGCTTCAATAAGGCAGATAACGGAATCGGCATCCCCATGAGCAAAAAGAAACAAATCATCGGCAAAGCATAAGTGAGTGATTTTCTCAGTTTTGCAATGCCAATGATACTTGAAAGAAGATATAACCACTTTCTCAATGATAATTCTGTTAAGAATCTCCATAACCAAGACAAACAGATAAGGAGAGAGTGGGTCACCTTGTTGTAGTCCATTGATGCCAGCAAAGTAGCCAACGTGTTCGCCATTAAGGTTTATTGAAAACCTCGGTGTAGTTATGCATTGGGCTATCGTATCAATCAAGTGTGGTGGCAAGTTAATAACTCTTAAAACCCCAAGTACCACCTCCCATTTTACCATGTCAAAAACTTTCAGGAGGTCAATTTTTATTGCCAACATTTACCTTTGTTGCCCTTATGGTAGTTGTGAAGGAATTCCCGGCAAAGCAAAATATTATTTGATATCTATTGACCCGAGATGAAAGCAGTTTGGTTGAGGCCAACAACTGAAGAAAGAAAATAGTTGACTCTTTCTACAAGTAGCTTTGATATGATCTTACATAGAACATTGCAGCATGAGTTGGGTTTGGAATTCATCATGCGTGATGGATTCAGGACCTTCGGCACAAGGGATATGAGAGTAGAATTTATAGTTTTCGGCATCCTTCTTGAGGAGAAGAAGTCCATGATAGCATTCTCTATGTCATGTCCTATGATGGATCAAGCAAATCTTAGATACATGCACCCAACAACATTTATTTCTTATGAATGTCATTTAAAGTTTCTAGAGTCCTTATTTAATTGTTGATGTTATCTAGTAAGACTAGTTTATCTTCCTTATGAGTCCTTTTGTCTTCCCAAAGAGTCATAGTAAATACTCATTCTTGGAGGGTTGTTCCAAGTTCATCTTTATAAGCATGCTATGATGAATAAGAAGGTAGACTTGATTTAAGTGATAATTCATTTAGCTTTTGGCTTGAGAACAATAATGATTTCTTGTTGTGCCATTATCTCTTTGGTGGATTCCTACGAATGGCGAGCAACTTATTCAATTAAGTTCTCAATTTGTTACCTTATACTTCTTTACACTTTATCTTGATTTTATCACTTGTATTATCTCATACTTCTCTACATTTTATTTGGCATGCTTAGAAGCCATGTATTCCAGCACGACTGTTGGAGACCAGGCATGGGCATTAGAGTCTTGGACTCGACCTTGATGCACTGGCACCCAAACTTTGTGAACCTAGGTCTAGGCATCAATGACTCATAAGTTAGAGTCGGGTATCCAATGCAAGAGAGTGAAGCATGGCCTTTGTGAGCGGGGCCTAGATGCTAGAGCTAGGCACTTGGTCATGGTTGCTAGGAACCTAAGCATAGGCATGGCCACCAAGGATCTTGGCCTAGGTGTTGATAACTTCATTGCAGGAGCTAGGTTCCCAAACAAGGATGTTGAGAGCTTAGGAACAAGCACCAGGGTCTCGGGTTTGGCCACAACCACTAGGAACATGGGCCTAGCCTTTGTGGTCTTGGGCTCGACCATTGGGGAATTGGGCAATAGTGAGTTAGGTGCGGGAGTTAATTACTTAGACATGGCTATGGGGAACTTGGGCATGGGTACTAGGGTCCTAGGCCGAGCTTCAATAGAATGGGACTCGACCTCTTTAGACCTAGGCTCGGTCTCAATGAACTCAAGTGTGGTGCTAATGATCGGGGTATTGGTAACTGAGCATGGTTGTTGGGTACTCGTGCATGGGCATTAAGGTCTCATGCTTGGCCTCTAGAATGCAAGAATGCAAGCCAACCTTTGTTGGACCTAGGCCTAAGTGCCGATGACTTAGGCACAAAAGTTGAGTTCTCAAGCACGACAATCAAGGACTTCAACATGTGCACTAAGGGTGGGGCATGGCCTTGAAACCCAAGCCTTGCCTTTGTGGACCCGTGCCCAATTGTTGAGGAACTAGGCTTGACCTCAATGGACTTAGGCTTGTCTACTTACGATAGTTGTTGGAATTCTTGTGCTTAATTGCCGAGGTCTAGTTGTAATTTGAAAAATTATTTTTGATTTTTAATAGATAATTTATTTTCTCAAATTTAAACATAAATTTTCCATTGATTATGAAAAAATTACATTAACTTAATTTTTTAAGAAATCCAAATACCAAAAATAGGAAAAATATTATATGACAAAAAATTGTTTGCTTTGAAACAAACAGTTCCTAAGCGATGTAATATTCATGTTTAACCTGAATGAAATCATAAGGAGATCTTTTTAATCTATTTTTATAGGAAGTGCATCTTAAGATGCCTAACGTGCGAGACATGATTTTTGTTTGCTTTTCTAATGGCATGCTAACGTGTTAATGAAATATGGAAAATAAAGATTTGAAGAAATAATTAACTCTATATGCATTCCAACCCTTAAAGGTAGTTTTATGACTTTTATCAATATGTTCAGCAAAATTCTAATAACCATCAATTATATTTCTATTGATTGACTTAAGTAACCTCTCCCTTAATTACCAAGCAAGTGAATTTTTACTTAATTGAATAGTTTAAGTCGATGTTATTAATGTTATCAAACAAACTTAATCTCATTAATTGCTAATTGGGTAGTCCAACATACCCTAATTGTTTTACAACTTTAAGTTAATTGAGGTCTTCCCAAGACAATTTTGTCCTGGATCCACTCTCAACTCTTGCATAAAGTCATTGATTCCGCAATACGCGTTTGAAATTGCCTAATTGAACTGATCATAATGCCTTAAAATTGATTTCTTTTTGGAGACCTAAGAAGGGAAATATGAAGAAGAAAGGAAGAAACAAATGGAAAGATGTCACTTCATATGGTATACAGCAGATTGCCCTGAATACATCGTACGAGAATTCCTCTTCAAAGACAAAAAGGAAACAAGAGAGCAACCCGACTACAAGGGGAAAAAAAAAACAACTCCTTACAGCCAAGTAAAGAATAAACACCCCCCCCCCCTCCGTCTGTCTGTCTGTCTGTGCGTACAGGCTCAAGAAAGTAGCCTTGATCTTATCCTATCAGATGAAGAGGAAATATGGTGGAAAGGTCTTGTGCCTCGAAGATGCACACCGTCACCATCAGGCAACAAGCACGCTCATTTCCGAACAACAAACAAAGATGTTCGGACTTGGTTGAAGTAGACTTTGGAGTTCAAACCAGTTGAATCAGCCACTGCCCAAGAAGCAGATAGCTTCCTGGAGAAGAAGAGAGAGATGCATTTCTGAAACTTTCATGTGCATGTCTCTCTTCTTCTTCTCTGTCTTCACGAATCGTTTCCATCACGATGCATTGTTTGCGCGGCCTCCTTTCGTCACTTGCAAGTTGTGATGGCACAACTTCTGTTATAAATCTTGCAAGGCGTGAACTGGCCATTATCATTCCCATTGGAGGAGGAGGGAAGAATATGCTGCGAAAGAGGGTTTGCAGTGGGATGTTTACGACCTGAAGATGTCGGAGAAAATTTATAGTGGGCTTTGGGGGGTTTTCTTTTGTTTGTTTGCATGTCCCTCCGAAAATGTTCTTTCTTCTAAATGGTTAATCGATGAAAGAAAATGATTATCATAATGATAATTATGGTGTTCTATATCTTGAAAAAGTTTAAATCGTACCATTTTTATTTTAAGTGATGTGCTAACATACAAATTAATATAATGTCATTTTGCACATTAAACAGTTATTAATGTATGCTAAAGGAATATACACGTACACAATCAGAAAAGGGGATATTTTTTTTCTTAGCTTCGAGGATGTTGGTGCTAGAAATTGACATTACTAGGTATCTTGTGCCGATACTAAGATGGGAGGCCAACCATCATAAATTGAACAATTAAAACTAATATGTTAATAAAAGGTCATGCCACGTTTGAAAGTATTCATATAGCACCGACATCATGATTAAACAAACTTGATAAGGAAGAGAGTAGTTTAGGCTAAACACCTAGTCATGATGTTTAGACCAATTCATTTTAATGAGCTGTCCACCTTTTTCATTTTGTCGTAAGATTTAAAGTGACAACATCGTGATATCAAAGTTAGATCATATTTTTGTTTCCTTAAGATTTTTTTATCATAATTTTTGACTCGATGTCATCTGTCAGTGCCGCCCATTGTTGCTTTCGACATTAATTGGAGGATGAGGGTTCTGTTCCGTATTGAGGAGGGAATAGTTGTCGTGGGGGACTATTCGAGTCAGGGACGGGAAATCTCCAAGAAGATATGGCTGTTGTTCGATAGGAGAAGCCAAATTTGCACTTTTCCAGGCTCCTACCCACGTGGTCAATTTTTTGGACCACGTTCCATGCTGACTAGTCACGATATGGAAGCCCAAGACGACAAAGGCTGCGCTTCATCCCGTGAACCGAGAGTGTTGTATTCTGTATCTTGAACACTTGGAATAGACCATACCAACAACCGCCACAAGCTTGAAAAAGTGAGGCTTTTGCCGGACCAGTAAAAATGCTGGAGGGGACGAGCGGTAGCGACCTCTCATGGATATTGCATAGAAGAACCCGTGTTCACCACGATATGTTGAATTGATGAGGCATAACTACTCCACGCTACTTGCGATTAAAAGCTCATATTAGGAGGCTTGTCACTGTAGCCCAACAAAAGAGCCAGAAGCCGGACCTCTTTCCACATGAGGTATGCAATAGGTAGATGACGTAGCATGAGGGTCCAGAGGTTCGCTCTCAATGTAAATTGGAGCCTTGACCCTCGTGGAAGACATGTGACCCTTTTACCATCTAGGCCAACCATTTTAATGGTAAGAAATTGAAACTGTTTAGTATCTACATAGACCGTGGATCGCAAGACTTCCATAGTTCTATAGAGTTAAAATGTGGTTCCTTCTTTAATCCAGAATGTTTTTACCACGAGGAAATCAACTTTAAATAGGTATACCTTGAGCCCATGAAATATGCCACTAATTAATCTTATGGACTAAGTAAAGACAAGGGCTGAAATCCGAGCAATGGCCCAAACATGTAGTTCTTGGCACTCTATGACATAAGTTATTGACCATATGCCTGCATGCACAAGCTTATTGAAGTGGGGATGTATTCGTCGGCAGTGATCAATTAGACCGGGGCGGAGCAAATGCATGAGGGTATCCGCCATGAGCAATGAAAGAGGATGGTTCCCGTAGGATGGTTTCTGTGCAATTGGTTAGCTTGTTATTCGTCTGCGAATTGATTGAATAATCGAAAAAGTGAAAGTAAGGGAAACCAAATTGTCACGTTTCTTAAATTCCTAACATGTCCTTTGTAGGAGGGAAATAGTACTTCACCGTAGATTCGCTGACATTTCCTTTGCAGAAGGGAAACGGTACATCTCCCATGCCTATTTGACTCCCAGACTGACGTATTATACCCGTCGACAGATGTTCAGTTATTCACTTATCCATTCATTCAAAAATGCCAACAAAAGCCTAATAGAGTGGACTTCGCCTGCATTTAAATGGTGTATTGAAGATATCAACTTCATTCTTTAATTGATGATGACAAATCAATATGTTTTAGAAATAATTGGCCATACTTAATTAAGGATTAATATCACGAAAAAATCACAAACTGGAATTTACCCCAAATTAATTTTTTGACCACCAAAAATCTCAAACTAATACCCAAAAATCCCAAAATGGTACATTTGGCCCTCCATTAGTTTTTACTAAATTAGATTAATACCACAAAAAATCATAAATTGATACACCTATGACAAACGAATGGTAAAACTCCAAACTAGTATATCTGTCCACTGTCACGTGTCATCTAATTCAATAATTTAATCGTAACTGAAGGAAGGTAAATTTGTCATAAGTGTACCAACTTGGGATTCTTGATAATCAAAAATTAGTTTGGAGTAAATTTGTCATGGATATATCAATTTAGGATTTTTTGTGGTATTAACTCTTTATTCAATTGAAAAGGCACCCTTTTCTTCTCTCTACAATCACATCGTAGTCTCTATCTAAACACTCCCTCTTACTCCTCTTCCTACTCCAATCACAACAAAGTCTTCTTATGACAGTTGATGAGAGCATGGACAATAGTCTCCCAATGGAAGTGATAGTTCACTAATCACGTGAGCATCAATAATAACGATACATAATAAGGCAAAGTACTTATTTAGCATAACGAGAATTTCAGAATGGAAATTATGCATTTATGAGTGAACAAGACCCGCGAGATGAGTCCGTTTTCCTTAGGTACCCACCGCAAGTAATGTTATGCTTTCATGTGAGCTCGCATCTTTTTACCTGTGACATGTTTTATGGGCTTGAGTCATGCCATATACCTAGTTAAGCTACGTTCCTTCTTATGAAAAAAGAAAAGAAAAAAAGAGGCAGCGAAACAAAGACCTTTAGCTAAAATTTCATATGTGACTCCCTCGAATACCACGAAATATTGCATAAGCGTAGTCTGACAAGCGATGTGGTATATAAAACCAATCATAATGTAAAGTCAATCTAAGTTTAATTTATACTCACAAATTCTTGAAATGTGATTAAATTGATATAATGGTTTAGTCTAGGAAAAGTGTTAGAAAAGTCCTAAATCTATTGTATTTGTGCAAATTTAGTCATAAACTTTTTGACTTGATGCTAATTCAGTTCTAAATTTTTTAATTGTGCCAATTCAATTATAAACATTTTGAATAGTATCAAATTAGTTGTAAAATTTTTGACATGGTACTAATTTAGTCTTTCCAGCTAATTTTGGCTAAATGTTGAATTGGGACAAAGCCAAAAGATTTATGATTAAATTGATATTATTTCAAAAGGTTTTATGACTAAATTGATATTATGAAAAGATTTATAATTGAATTGATATCAAATCAAAATGTTTAGAATTAAATTGATACCAAATCAAAAGATTTGAAATTAAATTAATACTATTAAAAATTTTAAATTAAATTAAAATTAATATAATAAATTTAAGATTTTCTGACGCTTTTTCTGATTAGTCCATAAGATACTGGTTTCACGAGCAAGCCATGTCAGAGTGGTGGCCTCCGTCTGTCCCTGACTTTAAATGCGCATGTCTATCAACTCGAGGGCCCAACGTCAAAAAGGGATAAAAACCAGGGTGGCGACTTAGCTGTCTATCAGGGTCTGAAAGAGTAGGCACAGGGCCGCCCTTTCTGCACCGATTAGGACTTAATTGGAAAGGACGATTGCCCAAATTTGCATTTAATTCATAAAGCAAGTCATGCCTCTTCCTTTCATCTTTTTAAGTGCCCCATTATTTTCTGGACCTTGACATCGACAGGGACACCGGTAGAATATGTGCAAACTAAAGGATCCTAATGGATCTAAAATAGTGCCTGAACTATAACAAAAAGAAATCCCAATTAAAGCCCCTTTAACTATTTAGATTCTTAAACAAGAAGAATTACTCATAAAATTGAGATCTTAAGTGCATAGAAGCTCTTAGTCTTTTTGTACTTATGGTCTTTAACTAACGATCCAATGGAGTTTGGGTCATTATCTTGCCTATGACCTGGAATTATGCGGTTCTTTATATTTTAGATACTTTTGCACTATTTGTACTATGTAATCATCTTGTAATCTAGTTTGGCCACTGGCGCAAATTCATTTGTATTTTGTATGCATGAATCAAGCATTGTAACGAGGTTGTGCATGTAAACTAGGTGCATGTTTGCTTTGCTTGTACCATCAGTTGCAAAACAAGATGATATAATCCAGCTATCCATTCACTAAGTGCATGCATTATGTCTCACCTATAACTGAGGTTAATTCAGGCCAGATTAATTCACATAAAGTGGAGCTCCCCATGTAGTAGTAGTAGTAGTAATAATAATAATAATAATAATAATAATAATAATCAAATTTGTCCTCTTTTAGAGACGAGGTACACTTGGCTTAAGAGGAGTGAAAAGTGAACTCATAATTTAATTCAGGACTCATAAGTGAGATGTCAATTTTTCAAGAGGGAAATTAAACTGTAAATTTATCTTTTAATTTTAGAGGTCTCAATTCAATTAATAAAAAACGCGGGAGAAATTTCTCATTTTCCTCTGTGTCCCACAATATGGCAAATGAGACTATTCCAAGGAATACCTTTATATCCTTATCACAATCCCTACATCATCCACCATATATATATGTAAATCCATCTTGAGGTTGCGCAATGCGCATGCAAAATCACATGCAAATCGCCCCCACAATAATAGCGAAATGGCCGATCCTCAAACGCCTCAAACAGTACCTCCGATGACCTTCCCGACTGCCGACGCCAACAGGATGCCGCCAAGAGAGACATCGCCGCTGACCCCGTTTTCCGCCGTCGCCCCTGCCCGTGTGGTGGCTGCCTCAAGGCTCCGTCTTTGCATTTCTTTAGAGACGATCTATGAAGAGGAAGACGATGAAGATGTGCAGTCGTCATCGGCTTCGTTCTCATCGATGAAGTCGTTACTGTGTTTCTTGGAAGTGCACAAGCCTTGGACATTCTGTTCGCGTGACCCTCAATTCGTTTAGGACAAATTGTATTCTCGATGTTTTTTCTTTCCTGAGCCATGAAGGTTCTGCATACCAGTGAACTGTGGATTAACGAGTCAATTAGGTTTAGATCCGACGATTGATCATTGTGTGTTTTACACTGCACAAAGATAGGGTTGGTCGTGTTGTCAACATTTCTCAGGTAAATCTGTTGTGAGAATCTTATGTAGCATGTAGCCTTCTGTAAGGGAATGATATTCTCTACATTTCGGTACAATTAGCCTTTAAAGATCGGATAAGTTGTACTTTTTACCCATTTTTTTCCTTTTTCTTTCCCTTTTTCCCCTCTTTTCAATTTCCAATTTTGCCTGGATCAACCTGCAGTCGCCCACTGTGCATGACAGCCCAGCCGACCACGGCCACCGGCCATGATAACGACTTCAGTCATGCCTCCGCTAGACTCCGGCCCCCCATTCTTTTCTAGCTTCCACACTTGTCGCACCGATTGCCGCCACCTACCCCATTGCCTATGCCCGAGCACCCTCTTGCCACTGGCTCGCTCTTTGGATATTCTCTCCTTCGCAGGCCGGGTTTCTCCCCCTGACGCTGGATTCAACGTCGCACGTCACCGGGCCTAGCCCAACCTTGGGCTACGTTAAATCTGGCATAATCCAAGGCTGGGCAAATGCGACCCCCGAACTCTCTTATGTCCTTGACGAGGACAGGGGAGGAGAGAGAGAGAGAGAGAGAGAGAGTCCTTGCCGATGTTGTTCCAAGCTAGACAGCGGCACCAACATGGTCGTGATCTATTGGGTGTAAACTCTCTTAGGGCATAAAGGTACTCAAGACTAATAGTACTAATACATAAATGGAGAGGATGCTTAATGGGATCTCAATGCATAATTAGAACAGTTTGAAGTTGCCCATTGTTTTCAAAACATCATGTCGTCACCGTCTAAGAGAAAAGGAGCGAGTAGGCTTAATAGACAACCGTCATTCCAGGGTTTCCCATTCATGACGTGACTTTTGGATTGTGGGCATCCTCCATGATGGCCGGTGTTATATAAAAGCAAACGGCCATGGCTGCGAAATGAAATAGAAATAGAAGAGTAAAAGAGGAATCTGTTCAGGGTAAATTACACTAGAAATCACTTAAATTTGAATTAGGTTTCCTATAGATCAGTCGACTATTTATATTAGTCAATAGGTCACAATTTTGTTTATGCTTCCGAATCTTTCAAGTTGCCGTCTATCAGTTTTATACCGATTTCGTGTGCGCCCCTCGGGGGCAAGCTTGTCCTAGCTCAACTTTAAGCTCCCATGACTGTGAGCCGTGAGCCTCATAGAGAGAGAGAGGGGTCATCACCGGAAAGGGGCTCGTCCATCGCGTCGGGTGGCATTGGCAGCAGCAAAGGGTGGCGAGAACTTGCTGTCTGCGGAGGTAGAGCTGAGAGGAAGGTGGGTGATGGAGGAGAGAGAGGTGGGTGTAGGGTAGTGAATTGCATGGGAGCAAACGTGTCTTTTCAAGTTGGATGAGATGCAAATTATATGTTTCAAAGGCTCATAGATGGTGTTTAACATAGGTATGCAAATCGAGATGCAATTTGCAATCATCCCTTTGTTTATCCGTCAAATTGCTATTCATACGTAGTTCTCTGTCTCTTGTTTATGGTACTTACGAGGAAAATGGGTCAGCCAGAGTGCAAACAATACAAAGTAAACATAATACAAACGATTAAGATGTCCGTGCTTCTTCTTGAGGCACTTGAATTGTTTTGTACAGCAACTTCTCCCAGGGACGAAAAAAAAAATCAAACATTGTCTTCACAAACAACGTTAAAACAAATGACACTATGAATGTTTCAGATAAAACTCCTCAAGCTTTAGATGGTGATATATATCTTTTGATCGCAATTCACTACTTCCATAACGTTGGGTGAATGTGGAAGAATTTTGTTAAGCTATGCAATAAATTTTGTACTTTCTTTCGGAATAATCTTTAAGCTAGGCTCATATCACCGCCTATGCATAGTCTGGAGCCTTATCCAAAGCATGTGAGACTAAACGTTTGTTGGTGCCTTTTTACAGATCATTTGATCTAACTAAAGAATATAATATTGACTTCCCTGACAGCACTTACGGAAAGACAGGCACATGCAGAATATGAGAAATAAAAGATCTGGATGCCTTGACTGATACGGCTGAGACCAAAAGGGCGCCGCCCTTCTTGCATGGTCCTTTTCATTCATTTTCAGAAACAATTGGACACCCAACTTAGGGCCCACATTTTCTCAGAATACGGTAGAATTGGACCGCTATTCATTAGTTCAGCTGAAGAAAAAAATATCGCGTACAAGCAGCAGAATCTTGATACTTTTAACTAGGGAAATCGTTAATGAATTTATATAGTCAGAATCACCTTTAATGAAAAGTTTCAACCAATGACTTATGAGATAACAAGATATTTTAACTACTGTACATCATATCAAGTCTCCGATGTGAGACTATTGTGTAACACCTCTGTACATTCTTGAATTTTGCAAATTAGGAGTCGCCAGTTAGTAGCACTTTCATTCTCAAGATCATACCATATCCTAATTTGGATAATCTCCGGGATGCAAAAATGATCAAATTCTTAAATATTAGACAATAGTTGCTAGCAACTGGTTTAGGAAAAGTTAGGGCGATTCTACACTTAAAAAGCTCAGGTAGTGATGAAAAGGCAGCTACTTAAGTGGACGTGTTGAGGAACTGGTCAAGCTAAACCTAAAGATCTTTGGTCCAAGGTTTCCGTTGCGCGCACAACAAATTAACATCCCACGTCGCCCTTTCAGTAAAGCAACCACATTTTTTGTTAAGTAGTAAACCATTCGTCATTAATTTTGATGCGTGATGTTTCATCTTCAAATTTTAACCTGTTGCCAAAATACTCATTCGACGTCATTATTGATTAAAGATGTCATTATCTCATGTGGTAGGGTAAGTCCATTTGCGTGTCAAAGTCTGTATGCAAATGTTGATCATGAGAATGACATGAGATGACAACTACATGACGATTTTGATATTTCAAAACACGATGAGAATACAACATGACATGATAATGTTCACATATAACATGAATCAAATTCAAGCATGGTGATGAAATGACATTGCATGACAAAAGTCACATGTAATATAACAGGACAAGCTAGATTCAAAATACGGTAATGGAATGATGTGAGCATACCGCTTATAATATGTGCAGAGTTGATTTTCTTTTAGCTTGCGACTTTCTTTGGATATGGTTATATTTATGTAAAACACACCTTTTGCTTTCGATTAGATCAAAAGAAAATCAAAATTCAACTTAAAATCATGACTTGGTCAGCAAACGTGGAACCTTAAAAAAGAAAAAAATACGTCGATTTGTAACGGGTAGGAAAGTTTTCTACCAGTTATGGAGTCCAAAGATTCATTATGAATCATAGTTATATCGTGCTCAAGAGAATTGTCCATAGCCTTAGTTCATAGGTTCGGATCATAAGGATGTCATGACTCTCTCGAGACATACCTCACGTGGGCTAACAAATTGCTGTGCAGGCACTGACATCCTTTGGTGAGGTACATTTACGCTTGGAACGACTCTCTCAAACCCTATCCATTACAACTTGGATTCACAATTCTTATTAGTTAATTATTATCTAGGGTTGTCACTAGCTTATTTTAGATTGTTAAGAAGGGAGAGGTCGCCTTATTTCTGTGAACAAGAGAATTGGATTTGATTATTTGATTGTTGTATATTAATCTAATGCTAGTCTATTGTTTTTCTTTTGATGGTAAGCTTTAATGTGGTCTTGATGGATTTTATTTCCTAATATGCATTTTGTTAGAATATTTAAACAATAAACCATGTCTTCATCTAACAGCTTAAATTTTTAGAATAGTTGGTAGTAGTCTCATAAAATCTTATATTGTATTAGAGCTAAAGGTCCTGAGTCAGAATCTTTCCACACTCCATTTGTCTCCCTAATTAAATTTCTAGGATTAGTTAAAAATCATACCAAGTATAACTAATTTATGCAAGCAATGAATAATTTCATCAGTTAAAAAATCGAAGAAAATAATAGCTCAAACCACAAGCAACAATTAAACGTGGCCTTTGTTATCACCTCTTGAGACAAGACCGCTTGTGAGTGGTAAATTGAGAATATAGAAATAATAGGAAATTTTTTTCCAAAAAGTTCTAAACTTATTGTATTATTGTCAATTAAATTATAAACCTTTATTTTTGTTAATTGTGTCTATCCAATCAATTTTGGCTAGAATAATTGACGTGGATATCGAATGTCCTACATCGCACGGCTGACTTCTTTTTCTTTTTTATCTATCCTACCCTAACTCTTTGACTCATTCTTAGACTTTTGTTTTGCTTCTTTACAGAGTATGAGAATCAAACCTCATATTTGAAATTAAACGCCCTACCCCCAGCCCCCCTCAAAAGGTGGAAACTTGAACTCCTCACCTCACTAGCAAGGCTTGCGTAACACACACCTAATCGCTAGCCAGCAGGCTTGTAAAGATTCAACTAATGAGTACTTGAGGATCCTCACACGAGAATTTGATGGGTGGCCTAGTAGGTCCTCGCCAGCAAGTCTTGGATAAACTCAAATAATGAACACCTAGGAGTCCTCGCTTGAAGATCTGATATGCTGTTTGATGGGTCCTTGCCAACAATGCTTGAAAAGACTCAAATAATAAGCACTTAGAGGTCATCATCCGAGGATTTAATAGGTTTTCTAATAGGTCATCGTTAGCGGGGCTTAGATATTTTAGAAATTAAAGAATGTTTGGACAAATCACGAGGTTTCCGAGAACAACTCGAATGTTAAGAAGTCTTCAAGGAAACATTACTTGTCAGACACAATTAGGACAAATGTATATGCACTAAGGACTTCATTATTGCTTGCAAAAGGACTGAGAACTTTATCAGATAACCTAGAGATATTGCATCTAAGGACTTCATTGGCTACCGGTATAGAGATAATACATGAATATGATGCATCAAATGAAATAATAATAATAATAATAATAATAATAATTATTATTATTATTATTATTATTATTATTAAAATTTGACATTCGATGGCTATGCTGCCCAGGTACATGTATAGCCTTTCTTTTGAGGGCTATTGAGCGAATAGTGCATCCACAAATGTCTCGAACCACTTTGCATTGTTGGCAAAACTTTTCCAATAATTATTTGCAAAACTACACCAGGTTTCACTCGGTTTTTTAATCTCGAAAAAATCCACAAGTCGAAGTGGCCTCTTTTTGATTGATTACTCAAATTGAGTACATTATCGTTCGCACCAGCAATATCTTATTGAATTTGGTTGCGGAGTGTGGAGTCTTAAGAGTTTGTAATTTCCATCTTCTAAGACATTTTTTTTTATGTATACAAGATTATTTGTTGAACATTTTAAATAACTTAAAAAAACATGAAGTGGCTGACGACCAATAATGAGCTGTTTGTCGACGACTTTAAATGAAAAAAATTTTGTACAAAAAATAATAATAAAATTTCTGGAAATTATTATGAATAATACATCATTCACCTTTGTAGAGTCAAAAGGAAGTACAACCCAAAACGCCATGAGTCAAACGAAATACGAATACAAGTGGCTTAAAAGTCGGCTGTTGGCCTTAGTCTCCTTTGGACTAGAAAAGTATAATGGGTGAATTATGAGGTTCGATGTGTTTTTTATTTTCCCTTAAAATGGCTGATGTGGTATCTACCTCAGCATCTTATTTTCGAAATATAATAAAAAATGACAAATTGGTATTTTCTGTCGCTAAAATAAGATGGAATTAATAGAGGTGCTCCATTGCAACGATTTGATAAACTTTAGGACTTAATTACATTATTTAAAAGTTTTAAAATACGACTGTGTTTATAGTAAGTTTTCAGGATTTACAATACATTTATTCTTTAAAAGAAGCTACAAAAGTTGTTTCACAACTAGACTTTATCAATATGTCTAGAAAGAACTTCTAGGTCCAGCCAATGGGGGAGCCGAGCTTAAGCAATGGCCTCAAGGTCTACCATGCCCACATATTTTTTTGGATGATTAATGAGTGACATTTAAATAATGATTTTAATTTTTAAGCCCAAATTCCTAAAGTGGCATAAAAAATAGTATGTAACTTGAAAATAAAATAAAAAATAAAAAATCCCTGAAAGTCGATTTTCATCTTATTTAATTTTTAAGCTAAAATTTGAAAGAATAAAAACTAAAAAAGTGGGCCTATCTGCTTGTTTGGGCCTAGGTGAGTTGGGGTAAAATGTCTAAAGAAGTGGGCCAAGCAGCCTGATTTGAGCCCTCCCAAGCCCATTCAGCCAAAAAGAAAATAATTAAAGATTTATAGGGGTGTGATTGGTAACGTATCAAATGGTGCTTGATTTTATTCTTTTGTTCCTCGGAACAAAAAAAGAATATAAATTTGTTTGGTAAATTTTTTTGTTCTCAAGAAAAAATTTGTTCTATAAAATAAATTTTGAAGTTCCTTTTTGTTCCGGGAATGGAAAAAAAAGAGAATATGAAGAGAAACAAAGTAGAAATATGTCCTATTTCACAATCCCGTGCTCTCTCTATCTCAACGGGTGAAACCCATTCTCTTCCTCAAGTTGTTGATCTTCACAACAACTGCTACTCCTTCACTGACTCAAGCTACTTGTTTGAGGTGAGTTACCCATTTTGCTTGACTCACAACTATGGGAGGGATGCCCTTGCTGCTGTCGAGCGAGGTCATTGTCATCAATCTAGGCGAGGGCCGCCCTCGCCTAGATCAGCGGATGCCCTCACTACTGTCAAACAAGGGTTGTCATCATTGATCTAGGCAAGGGCTTGCTCAATCGAGCGCATATTTCATTTTCGTCTCTGCTATCTTTGTTTTCTTATTGAGAGTTGTGTTTGATGTGTGGAACTGATGATATGAAGTCTAGAGAGAGCTGGGGCTCATGAGTAGCTATGTGTTCGTTGATGTGGTATTAATAAAAAATTCAATTTGCAAATGCTGATGAATTGGCAAACGTTGATTAACAGACATTGAAGAAGTCCAATTGCTCTTCAGTAATCAAATTTTGTGAATGCTACTACGTGTTGGTTGCTTAGGTCATACCAATTCTCTTCATCAAAGAAGAAGTCCTCTGGCCTCCTGTTATGAACACCGAAGCCTGAGCCGCATGTTAGTCTAAAATTTTGGCAAAAGTTACGAAGACACGAGAGTGGAATGAAGTGTTGATTGTGTTGGTTGTACAAATAGCATTATTTAATTATTGTATCGAAAATTCAGTTCTTATTGCCTCAGCCACTTGCAAATGCTTTCAAAACCAATGCTTTACAATGTTTTGAGCTTTTGTTGAATTGGGGACAATCCTTGCCTTTTATGATATGCGCTCAATTGACTTTTTGTGCCTTTTCTTGTTGACATATAAGAGCAAAATAGGGATCCTTTAGAGAAAGGTACCTTACTTTTGATAGTGGCTCATCTGATGAACTATGATCAAAATTTAATAGTTCATCATAATATTAGGTTGATAGTGTTCCCTGATAGTGTGCTGTGAGCCAGCACATATATCAAGTTTCTACTTGTTTGCCTGACCTTCTCATTTTGCTAATTGTGCAATTCCATTGACGTTGATGCTTCCAGAATCTTGCGCATCTCCAAAATCCGATAACTAGTTTCTCCCAGTGCTTTTTTATTACATTCTAGGACTTCTATTTCATTGATTATCGATAGTCATAATATTGTGTAGCCCCTGTAACTCAAAAGGCAACCTTTGTTTTGTACAAGTTAGTTCAAGAATTGTCGATGTTGTGCCATTAGAGTCTTCTTTACTTGCTTTTTAGTTGTGTTTTTGTTGAGTGTTTCTTATGGCATTTAAGAGAATTAAGTTATTTGTCTTGTTAATTCACACCCATTTCAGCATGTTGATTAAGTTAATGAGAAAATGAGAAAAGGGGAAAAATGAGTCTTTTTTTTTTTTGGCCAAAAGTAGAAAGGGGTTTCTTTCTTTAACCCTAATTTAGCATGCTGCTTTATTGACTGCATATATCTAATTGGTTTATTGTTAACCCAATCTCTTGAGATTGGTTGCATGGATTGCTTGTAATTCCTACATAATTGTTATTGACTTAATGCAAAATTCATTTGATGCTCAACTGATCAAGGTCAAATGACATCCCAGAAAGAGATATTCAATGCTACGTAGACCGAGCCTTTAATCAACCTATTTATAAGTTTGTTGATAGAAGAGGTCAAAAAGCAAAGTTGCATCTCTTCTACTTATAATAAAACAAGGTGGAATTAAAAAAGGGGTTGATTTCATTAAACAAACAAGATACCAATATGGCCTACTACAGTTGAAGAGCAAAGCGAACAAATTGATAAAACAATATTGTAATTTTAAGAAGGTTTTTTCACCATCTAGATTTGGCTGGGATAATGTGAATAAAATAATTGTTGTTGACAATCCAAGTATTTGGAAATCTCACGTCAAGGTATCTTTTAACTTTTGATCATTTTGATATCATTATATATGTAAGTTTTAAAATATTTGATTATGTTGCTAACATATGTTATTATTGTGAAAATTGCATAATCATATTAGATGGTCAAAATTCAAGAATGATGAAGTTTCTTGGTATCCCAAGCTATGTATTATTTTTAGTAGTACATATGCTACTGGGATCATACCATAGGAAATGCCAACAATTTGATGGTGTTAGAGAAATGTGACAATGGTGTTGGCGATACAAATGATGATCCAGAGAACTTAAGCGAACGCCATACTAATGAGAGAGTTTTTACACTCATGATACCACAACTCCTATTCATGACAAGCACAAGTTAGATGAGACTCTAAATACCAAAAGGAGAATAAAGAGTAACTCATTTAGTATTGCTGACACTTGCAAAGCCATATAATAGCTTATCAAAGTTAAGACTCGTTAATATGTTCGTGGCTCTACCACCTCACTAGTTACACCACCACCTGTAGACCCATTCTTCGTATCTATTGTGATAAATGTCCTAGTTAATATGCATGAATTGGAAACAGATCATTACAACAAAGCAATAGAACGAATATGTGTTAGTGCCATATATGGGGAAGGCTTTCATCAAATCCCCCACCAAAAGGAAAAATGAACTTCTTCAATATTTCTAGTAAATGTTGGGAAATGTACTATGGCATGGGTATAATTGATTGCTTGGGATTTTTATATTTGGTTTGCTTTCACTCTATTATTTAAATTATTAGTTGTTATTGGATATTTTTTCAAATATCTATATTGATGCGTTTATATTTTTGTGATGGTATATGTACTATGCAAGGGTGATCAAATAGTGTCTTAATCGGCAGGAAGAGCTAGTTGAATAATTCTTGGATGAGGATGATCTTAACATATTAATGGTATGGTTGTATATTGTTGCAGTGGACATGTTTGTGCATACAAAAGAAGCTATTAGGGAGAGCAAACTATCATGACCTAAATGGGTAAAGGAGATTGTTTATGGATATTCAAACCTAATATATGAAGGCTTTATGATAGAAAGATGAACCTATATGATTTAATGAGGGTAAGATGTTGGGTGAAAGATAATTGGTATGTTAGGGTAGTTGAAAAGGTTTTGATCTTTTTATCTTTAATTAGTTACAATAACTCCTATTGAAAGGAAAAACTGAACTAAATGCTTGGTTATGTCAATCTGACCCCAAGTTATCTATTTATAATATAACAAAAAATTACATTATCATATTTATTATCCGTATACATAAAATAACTAAGGAAATAAATAAATATATCATTATCAACAAAATACTCTCAACACTCTCTGAAGTTGGAGCATATATATTGGTATAGAAAGATACCTTTTGAAGATCTAGCAACTTCAATCCCAAGAAAATATTGAAACTTTCCAAGATCCTTTATCTCGAATTCTTATCCAAAAAACTTTTTTAACCAGTTGATACCATCATTATCATTCATTGTGACAATAATCTCATTCACATAGACAATAAAAATAGTGACTTTAGTAGATGATCTCTTCACAAATAAAGTATGATTAGCATTACTCTGTCCATGCTCAATAGAAACCATAGCCTTTTGAAACCTACCAAACCATCATCGAGTTAAACCATAAAGTGCACATTTCAACTTCTACACGTTGCCTTGAGTTTTGTCACAAGAAAAACCTAGAGGAATCTTTACATATACTTCTTCTTAAATGAAGAAATGTATTCTTTACATCTAACAGTTGGAGATCCCATCCCTAGTTAATAACATAAGAAAGTATAATTTGAACAATATTCAACTTAACGACAGGAGGAAAGGTTTCTTGATAGTTAATCCCATAAGTTTGAGTAAATCTTTTTGCCACTAACCATGCTTTATATCTATCCATAATACCATCCTTATGGTTAAGCTCTCATTCCATGGTTGAATTCTTTGGTTGAGCATGTCTCAATCCTTAATTGCCTTTTCCAATCGAACAATTAACTCATGAACAATCCTTGAATCCATTTATAGTCTATTTATGTTGTTAGTGCATTAGTACTTTAGATCTTTCCTTGCATCCGAGATAGGGGTTTGAATTGATAATGTCACAACTCTTCCCCCTTAAAAGAAATTCTGTTCTAGAAATTTAAAGAATAAATATAGGTGTTGACACTTCATTATATCCTCACTTTCCCAGCTTGCTCATTCTGTCTCATGATAATGCCAAATAACTTGTGAGTGGCTCTACCACCTCGTTGGTCACACCACCACCTATAGAGCCATTCTCCATATCTGTTATTATTGATATCCTAGTTAGTATGTATGAGTTGGAGCAAGATCTTTGCGATAAAGCATTGGAATGAATATGTGTTAGTGCCACATATAGGGGAGGCTTTCATAAATTCCCCAACTGTAAGGAAAAATGGACTTCTTCAATATCTTTAGTAAATGTTGGGAAATATATTATGGATTGCATGGGGTTTCATTTGATTGTACGACTTATGCTTTGAAGTACATTGGAATTTTAAAGATATTGTTGTTAAGACTTTTGTACTTATGTGGTGGTATGGGGATGGATTGCTTAAGATTTTTATATTTGGTTTGTTTTCACTCTAACTTAAATTATTAGTTGTTATTGGATATTTTTTAGATATCTATATTGATGTTCTTATATTTTTGTGATGGTATATGTACTATAAAGGGGGGATCAAATAGTGTATCTAATGGCTAGGTAGAACTAGTTGAATAATTTTTGGATGAGGATGATCTTGACACATCAATAGCATGGTTGTGCATTGTTGCAGTAGACATGTTTGTATATATGAAAGAAGCTATTACGGATAGCAAACTATGATGACCCAGATGGATAAAGGAGATTAATTATGGATATTCAAGCATAATATATGAAGCCTTTATGATAAAGAGATATGTTTTTTAGGCCTATATGATTTAATAAAGGCAAGAGGTTGGTTGAAAGATAGTCAATATGTCAGGGTAGATGAAAAAATTTAGATCTTCTTATCTTTGGTTGGTCACAATAACTTTTGTTGAAAGAAAAAATTGAATTGAATGCTTGGTTATGTCAATTTGACCCCAAGTTATCTATTTATAATATAGCCAAAAATTACGATGTCATCCTTATTGTCCTCATACATAAAATAATTAAGGAAATGGACAAATATATCCCCATCAACAAATTACTCTCAACACTCCCCCTCAAATTGGAGCATAGATATTATAAATGCCCAACTTGACTAATACATGAAGAAATGATTTAACCCCTAATCTTTTGGTGAACATATCAGTGAGTCGATTATTGGACTGAGCAAATGGTATACAAATTAAATCACTCTCTAATTGTCCTTAATAAAGTGCTTGTCAATCTCCACATGTTTTGTATGATCATGCTATGTAGGATTATGAGTAACATTAATAGCAACCTTATTATCATAATACAACATCATGGGAATATGAATAGATACACTAGATCTTCAAGTAATCATTTAAGCCATAACAGCTCATAAACATCATGTGTTATCGCATGAAATTTCACTTAAACACTAGACCAAGTAATTACATTATGCATTTTATTGTGCCAAGCCACAAAAATTCCTCCTAAGAAAGTACAATACCGAGAAATAAACTTTCAATAAGGAGATCCAACATAATCAGCATCTGTATAGGCTTCAACTTTTAAGCCATTATGAGGAGATAAAAGAATCCTTTTCCTAGAAGCGGACTTCTAATACTGAAGGATCTAAAGAATAGTATCTACATGAGTAGAGTATGAATCATGCATAAATTGACTCACTAGGACTAGGCTTATGAAAATGCAATGTTATGTTAGGTATGAGATAAATAAATCAACTTGCATACTAATCACTAATTACGACCCATAGTAAGTGTATCAGAAGGATGACATCCCAATAGTTCAACTTCTGTTAAAAAGATCAATGATGTACTTTCTTTGGGATCAAAAGATTCCTTTTGAAGATCTAACAACTCCAATCCTAGGAAAATACCGAAGCTTTTCAATATCCTTTATCTCGAATTCTTGTCCAAAAATCTTTTTCAACCAATTGATCTCATCATCATCATTAATTGTGATAGCAATATCATTCACATAGACAGTGGGTATAATGATTTTAGCACTTGATCACTTCATAAACAAAGTATGGTTAGCATTACTCTTTCTATACCCAATAAAAACCATAACTTTTTGACCTACCAAACCATCCTCAAGTTAATTGCTTTAAACCATAAAGTGCACATTTCAATTTACACACTTTACCTTGAGTTTTGTTAGAAGAAAAACCTAGAGGAATCTCTATATACACTTCTTCTTATAACTTTCCATGAAGAAGTGCATTTTTTATATCTAATTGCTAAAGATCATATCCCTAGGTAACAGCGTAGGAAAGTAAAACTTGAATAATATTCAACTTAGTGATAGGAGGAAATGTTTCTTGATAGTTAATCCCATAAGTTCGAGTAAATCCCTTTGTCACTAACTGTGTTGTGCTTTATATCTATGCACAGTACCATCCTTATGGTCAAGCTATCATTCCATTGTTGAATTCTCTAGTTGAGCATGTCTGGATCCTTCATTGTCTTCCCAATCGGATAGTTAACTCATGAGCGATTCTCAAATCGATTCATGGTCTATTCCTATTGTTAGCACATCGATATGTTAGACCCTTCCTTCACATCCAAGATAGGAGTTTGAATTGAGAATGTGACAACTCTTACCCCCTAAAAGAAATTCTATCCTCAAAATTTAAAGAATAAATATAGGTGTTGACACATCATTATCTCCTCACTTTCCTAGGTTGCTCATTTCGTCTCATGATGCTGTCAAATAACCTTAACTAAGTGAATTATTTTATTACGTAAAACCTGCTATTTCCGATCCACGATCTACACTAGCTTTTCAACATACGACACTCTATCATTCACATTGATATCTTCGAAGTTAAGCATGTGTGCCGGATCAGGCTTATACTTTTTTAACATAGACACTTAGAACACCCCCTATACATGCACAAGTTTGGGCATTAGTGCTAGTTAATAGACAAAAATCTTTATTTGCTCTACAATCTCAAAAGTTCCAACATGCCTGGGGCTAAGCTTCCCTTTCTTATCAAATCACAATGAGCCTCTCATAGATGACACCTTAAGGAATATGTGATCACCTACTTGGAATTCTAAAGGTCTTAGGCACTTATCTACATAACTCTTTTGGCAGATTTGGATTGTTCAAAGTCTCTTTTTAATTATCTTAACCGCATCTACTAACAGCTAAACTAACTTTGGGTTAGTGATCTTCCTTTCTTTGACCTCATCCCAATAAATTGGAGTTTTGCAAGCTTAACTGTATAATGCCTCAGATGGCACCATCCAAATGCTTTGTTGATAGCTGTTGTTATAGGTGAACTCAACAAAATGTAATTGCTCATCCCATTCTCTTTTAAAGTCCAAGACACAAGCTCGCAACATATGCTCAAGCGCTTAAATAATTCTTTCGGACTAGCCATCTATTTGCGAATGATAAGCTATGCTAAACTGAAACTTTGTTCCCTTGGCAATCTGAAAACTTTTCCAAAATATAGCAATAAACTTAAGATCATGATCTAAAGTAATTGTCACTAGCACTCCATGGAGATGAATTATTTGTTGTACATACTGCTTAGCATATCTGTCCATTGTGACATCTTTATGTACAGAGATGGAATGGGTTTACTTGGTCAGTTTGTCGATTACTACTCAAATGGAATCATTATCTTGTTGGCTCCTTAGTAATTGCATTATAAAGTCCATCGTGATGTGTTACAACTTTCATTTTGGAATCTCTAGCGATTGTAGAAGTCTAGCTAGTTTGTAGTGTTGTGTTTCCACTTGGTAACACATCAAGCATTTGGCTACTTGCGTAGCGACATTGGTATTCATGCCATTCCACCAAGAGTATTGCTGAAGATTCCGAATCTTTGTGCTTCTAGGATATATGCTGTAGTTGCTTCCATGAGCTTCAGACAGAATTAAGCATTGTTGGGTATGCATAATTGTCCACGAAATTTTAATATTCCATCCTCTACTGTGAAAATCTGGTTTTCACTTTTCCACACGCTCTTGAAGAACCTTTTGAATTTCTGGATTTGTTTGTTCTAGTGTTGTAATCTTTGTCTGCACTTCTAATTCAATTTTGAGGGTAGCTAAAAGATTAGAAAGATGATTTACCTCAAATCTATACTTCAAATCTTGCATTCTTTTGAGAGGAATCGATTCCCGAATTATAAGTCGTGCGATGTTGATTTCTGATTGAGGGCATCCACTAATCTATTGGCCTTTCCTAGATGATAAAGAATATTGCAGTTATAGTGTTTGAGAAGTTCCATCCAACGTCGTTGTCTCATATTCAACTCTTTCTAGGAGAACAAATACTTCAAGCTTTGGTGATCCGTGTAAATTATGAAATTTTCTTTGCACAAGTTATGTTTCCAAATCTTCAAGGTGGAGATAATTGCTGCCAACTCTAAGTCGTGAGTCGGATAGTTTAACTTGTGGGGTCTTAGTTGTTTGGATGCATAAGGTAGCACTCTTCCAGATAACACAACCTAGCCCCTTATGATAAGTGTCATTGTAGATTTCATAACCTCTGGGGCTAGACGAAATTGTCAAAACTAGGGAAGTAGTTAATTTTTGCTTGAGTTCTTGGAAACTTCTCACACTTACTCATCCATAAGAACTTTACTTCTCTCTTCAGTAGTCACATTAGAGGAGTAGCTAATCCAGAGAATCGTTCCACGAACCATCGATAATAACCAACTAGGCCTAGGAAACTTCATACTTCTGTCATTGTTATCAGCCTTGGCCAATTCATGACTGCCTCAATCTTCATTGGATCCATTAAAATCCCTTCATCGAATATCATGTGACTGAGAAAGGCTAATCACGTGAGTCGGAACTCGCACTTACTAAATTTAGCAAAGAGTGCATGTTCTCAGAGAGTTTACAGTACCACCTTCAAATGTTGTTCGTATTGCTCTAGGCTCTTTGAATACACCAATTTGTCATCAATGACCACTATGACGAATTGATCTAGATATGACTTGAACACTCAATTCATCAGGTTCATGAAAGCAACTAAGGCATTGGTCAAACCAAACGGTATCATAGTGAATTCGTAGTGACCATATCAAGTCTAAAATGCCATCTTCGGAATGTCTTCCTTTTCAATCCTCAGCTAGTGGTATCCCGTTTTCAAGTCTATCTTGGAAAATATTGAAGTTCTTTAAAGTTGATCAAATAAATCGTTGATCCTTGGTAACGGGTATTTTTTCTTGATAATACCTTAGTTGAGTTGCCAATAGTCGATGCAAAGGTGCAACAATTCATCTTTCTTCTTCATGAATGGGTGCACCCCACAAGGATACACTAAGGTGAATAAACCCTTTATCGAGCAACTCTTGCATTTGCACCTTCAATTCCTTTAATTTTGACAATGCCATTTAATAGGGAGCCTTAGAAATAGGCTCTGTTCTAGGATAACAAACCCTATCTCTTGTTCTAAGGACAATCCTGATGACTCTTTTGGAAAGATGTCAGAAAAGTCTCATACCACGGCAATGTCTTCCATTTTTGGTTTTTCAACAAATGTGTTAGCCATAGTTGCCAAATAACTTTGGCAACCCTCCTCCATTGGTTGGGGTACTCAAGTAACGACATCAAGGATATAGAAGGTCCTCCCCCATTTCCGATGAATTTGTAACTAGGGCGGTTGAGCAGATTAAACCGAATGACCTTACTATAACAATCCACAGTAGCCCGTTGGTTCATGAGCCAATCCATTCCAATGATTACATCAAAGTCATACATCGCCATAACAACTAAGTCTATGGCTTCCTTCTAACCACTAATGACTATCTTACATCCTTGACATCCTATAGTAGATAACACCTTATCCTTCATCAGGGTAGAAACACAAAGGATTGCTTCTAATGGTTTTGGTTATAATCTCACTAATATGACAAATTGTTCAGCTACAAATGAATATGTGGCTCCTGTATCAAATGGTGCATAAGCAGCAAGTTCGTGTAAGGAGACCATACCTATATTCATGGTTTGAGAGTCGTTAGCTTCCTCTTGGGTAATGGTCTACACTCTTCCTTGTGCTGGGAGTTAGTTGGGGTTATTCTATGGCGTAGTTCCTATTTACTGTCTCGATTGCAACTGCGGCTATTGTTGCATCCCTAGTGATTGTTGTAGGCAATTCCTCATAAGATGGCCTTGCTAGCTATGTCATAGCATGTTTTAGTCTTGGCTAGGTACGAAGCCGTTTGGTGTCACCTCCCACAAATTCGGCATACGTCATTTGGAGTATACACCGATTTCCCAACATTGTTCTTCTCATTAGGAGGGGCAAAACATCTTCCATTCATCATCGGTCTCTTCCCTAACTGTTGGTTGTCTCAAGAAGATGAGTAGCGTAATCCAGTTATGGCTACTTGTTCGAGTAATCCCTTTTTATTAATTGGGTTTGATCATACAGTTTGTTGTAATCCTTCATATTTCGAGGCATTAACTCTTCAGATGTCTGGCTTCAAACTACCCCCAAACCTTTTCACTTTATCAATCGGATTCTCAATAAGTCTAAGTGCATATTTTGACAACTCAATGAACTTGGCATTGTATTGGTCAACCGTTAATTAATTATGGCGAAATCATATAAATTTTGACATTTTCTACTCACATGCACACTCAAGGAAATGCTTTCCATTGATTGCCTTGACAAAAGCATCCCAGGTTGAGGCTGTACCCTCGGGAAAAATCCTTCCTTGAGTGGCCTTCCACCAATGACTAGCATTACCCTGTAGTTGGTACACCGTTAGTGTTACCTTGTCTTCCTCTAAGCATGTTAGGAGTGCAAAAGCTTACTCCAACTCTTCGATCCATATAGTTGCTTTTTTGGGATCACTTGTCCCAACAAACTTTGATGGCTCAGCTTCAAGAATTGTTCAACCAACCTGTGCATTAGTCGTTTGCCATTCCTATTTCCTACTTTCAAGGCATCACTAAGAGTAGTAGCCGCTTGATTTTGAGCCTACTGTCCTATCAAGTTTTCGATGGTCTCTAAAGGTTGCAGAATTCCATCTAGTTAGGGGTCTTCTTATGCTCCTCCTTTGAACTTGACTGGCCTTGAGTTGCCATTCCTCTCGGAATCCTTAGGTATGGTTTACTCATCTTACAAGGGTTCTAGGGGAAAGCTTGCTATACAATCCCAATAGATGTCAAGATCATTACTTTAGAAATCAATCAACAATCACAAACACAGGGTGTTTTCTTAACAATCTATCTTGAAATTCCCAATGTGCCTTATCACTCCAAGTAATGACCTTGCATTGATACTAAAAATGACTGGGATTTCACACCCTAGACCTTCTCCCTTGAGCCTTAGACATGCGATAGCTCATGAGGTCATTATTTTTGTGATGTCCTAAGAGGCATCACTGATTCGTTTATTTTATTTTTCAATTGAACACATGTAGAAGTGTACTTAAATATCTCCCAATCAACAACTACGAATGGTTAGAAGGAAAACAAATAAGCAAAACATACATTATATATATATATATATATATATATATATATATATATGCATCATTAGTGATCGGAAGTTACATAATTACAAGCCCACTACTACAAGCCTTTTTTCTAATTTAAACCAAAAAAGGTTGCGAGTTAGTCCTAGCTCCACTATTTACGAGGGAGACATCCACAAAGTGATTTCCCCACGCGAGGTGACAAGTCCACAATGATTTGGGCTTGGGATTGTAGTTGGACTCAGGATCACTTACAGTGCTATCAAGAGGGTTTGCCACCATGGGATCTAATGGGGTTTCGTTGAGGCCACCTGGCAATCGGTCAAACCCTTGAAGATGATTAAAGAGATCCCAATTGAACCATATGAACCAAGTTACAAAGTAGTGAGAACCAAATGTCCTAGCCCCTCGTTAGCCCACACTATAGTGGTGTGCTTTTGGTAGATCGTATCACTTCCCATCATGTCAAACTCAATCACCTTCAACTTTGACGTTATGGATAGAAACGGATGATATGGGTATTCATACCTAAGAGCTTGACAAGAGGTGAATAAAAAAGAGAGTAAAACTCAATAAGTAAATTGCCTAATCCTCATATAAGAGAATGTCTGGTATCAAAAATATGCCAAACATTGCAACTCAACATGTTGATGGCAAATTAATAGCAAAGCCCTTGCCTTTCTTTAATTTTGAACACAAAAGGAACTTCAAGTACCTATGTTGCATAAATGAATCAAGAGTCCAATTCATCTCACATAAATCATGCACAATTGCATTCACAACACCCACATGTGTTCGAATTATTACGACCACAATCTGCCACAACCGAACCCCCGTCGGCCCTTTCGGCATCATCGAACATCATTATGTCCCTTTTAGCATGGCAATGTCTTGACCTCCTTTGAAGACAACATCCATTTAGTGGACTTGGTACCAAAATCCATCCCCAAGCGACATTCGAACTCCCGTCGGGCATCGTCTCAAAAATCTTTGGCAATAGGTTCTCTTATATGATCACACATTGCAACCAATCATCCATACCAGTTCTTATCTTCCACTTTGAATCAATGCAAGAGCCTCAAAGGTGTGCAAAATACCCAACTCGATGCAAAAACTTGGATGTACAGATCCCTAGAGTGCCAAAACTTGGCACGAGGGGACACTTAAATGCCAAAAGTTACAAAATGTAAACTTAAGTGCCAAAATCGAAGCAAAATGGATCAGTTAAGTGCCAACGGTGAAAAATTCTAGCCAAACTGCCACGTGCTCATTTTCTGGCGACTTCATTTGTTGACGGAGCATTTTTTCAAAAGAAAAAATCCACGTGGCAATTTTAACAAAAAAGAAATTGCCAAGTCAGACTAATATTTTTTTTAAACCGATTTTATTAAAAAGAAAGAGAGAGAGAGAGAGAGAGGAGGGGATTCGGTGAGGGCTATGCAGCCCTCGCCGCCACTACCATCGCCGCTACCCCACCATCGTTGGGAAGGGCCAGCGACGGTGGGCAAGGGTCGGCCAAGGTCGTCGGGCCTTGGCCAGTGGCTGACCCTACCCCAGATCCAGAGAGGGTCGTTGGCCCTCGCCCACCATCACCGGCCCTTCCTGGCGAAGGTGGGGCGGTGAAAATGGCGGCGGTGAGTGCTGCATAGCCCTCGCCGAATCCCCTCCTCTCTTTTATTTTTAATTAATTAATTTATAATAATATATTTTTTAAATTTCTTATATTATTTAATTAATAATTTTTAAATCCATGTCAGTGCAAAATGACATCGTTTTGGCTGATTTTTCGCCGACTCAGTTTCCAGCGAGTCACGTAGGCAAGAAAATTAATAAAAAATTGCCATGTATGATTTTCGGTAAGGTTCCAACGACTTGGCATTGAAGTGATCCATTTGTTTTCAAAACTGGCACTTAAATGTACCTTTTGTAACTTTTGGCACTTAAGTGTCCCTTCGTGTCAAGTTTTGGCACTTGGGCTATACTTTTCCCCAAAAACTTGTTGACTTGATATATTTGAGCACTAGCATAGACCAATACTGGTTCGAAATGATACGCTTCAATATCACCATACTAAGAGAAAGACCCAACCGGTTGTGCTTCCATGTATGTCCAAGACTACGTGAGTCTTTTATTGGAAGCTCGGGATGTGAGTTCAAGCATTGACAATAACATATAACCATAAATGGAGGTATGGACCCCGCAAGTGCCATAACTTGGCACGGAGGGACACTTAAGTGCCAAAACTTACAAACGGTACACTTAAGTGCCAAAATCAGAGCAAAATGGATCACTTAAGTGCCAACGGCGAGAAAATCCGGCCAAAACGCTAACGTGGCCTTTTTCCGGCGAACGGGTGAAATGACGACGTTTTTGTAGCGATGTGGCTAGGGTCGAAACGACGTCGTTTGGGTGCTGATGTGGTCACCGCACCAAAAACGACGCTGTTTTGATTAATACTTATTTTTTTAATAAATATTAATTAAATAATATTTAAAAAGTAAAATTAAAAAAAAAAAAAAAAAAGTGTGGGGAGCAGCTTGTCGCCGCCGCCCCACCGGCGATGGGGCGGCGGCGACGGACGGACGGTGAGGGCCGCCGGCGCCAGCGGCGAGGGCCGGGAGAGGGCGGCGACCCTCTCCCAGATTTGGGCGAGGGTTGGTCGCCCTCGCCCCGACCTGGGTGAGGGTCGCCGGCCCTCGCCTCGGCGCCGGTGGCCTCGCCCGCGCCGCCGCTGAAACTCGGTGGCGCCGGGCGTGGCCGCCGGCTTCGGGGTGAAGGCCGGCAACCCTCGCCGGGCG
The DNA here is from genome assembly GCA_014182895.1 of Angophora floribunda. NCBI lineage: Eukaryota > Viridiplantae > Streptophyta > Magnoliopsida > Myrtales > Myrtaceae > Angophora > Angophora floribunda. The sequence goes on from CM024709.1 coordinate 21,603,941, forward strand.
GGCGAGGGCGGCCGACCCTCGCCCAAAAGAGGCGCACCCTCTGGAAATGGCGAGGGTCGGCGACCCCCGCCCACGCCCGGCACCGCTGGAAACGGCGAGGGCGGCGACCCTCGCCTAGGCCGAGGCGAGGCGGCCGACCCTCGCCCAAATCTGGGAGAGGGTCGCCGCCCTCTCCCGGTGTGTGGTGAGGGCCGTCCGGCCCTCGCCGCCGGTCGGCGAGGGTCGCCGGCCCTCGCCTTGGCGCGGTGGCCCTCACCGTCCATTCGTTCGTTGCCGCCGCCCCCCATCGCCGGTGGGGCGGCGGCGGCGCCTTCTCCCGCACTTTTTTTTTTTTTTTTTTTTAATTTTTTTTTTTTAAATATTATTTAATTAATATTTATTAAAAAATAAATATTAGTAAAAACAGCGTCGTTTTGGGTGCGGTGGCCACAGCAGCACCCAAACGATGCCGTTTTGGGTTTACTTCGCCACATCAGCAACAAAAATGACGTCGTTTCGACCCTAGATCGCTAAAAAAAGGCCACGTCAGCGTTTTGGCAAGATTTTCTCGCAATTGGCACTTAAGTGATCCATTTTGCTCCGATTTTGGCACTTAAGTGTACCGTTTGTAAGTTTTGGCACTTAAGTGTCCCTCCGTGCCAAGTTATGGCACTCCCGCTGTACTTATGCCCCATAAATGCCTCACTATAATTCACTATTTATAAAACAAGCATTAAAATCATAAGACAACAGTTTCTCATAGTCGCAATTACATGGCAATATTAAACTTTCTTTGCAACTAAGCATGTATGTGCTAATCCATATAATTCCTGATTCTCAAAACCCAGGCATCATGAGCAAACCATACAAAATTAGTACACGAACCTCCTCTTCCAAACATAAGCAAGGTTAACCATAAAACCACGAAATTAGAACCGAACCTATGTCCAACTACGCAATGCAACATCCAAATTAGTGCACGAGCCACCTACATATGTTCAAGCACATCAAACAAGGAATATTGAACTCCTACAAACACCAATGAAATTGAAATCAATGTCCGGATTACGTAATACAATGCCCTATCCAAGAACTAAGGGATCCACTTATGAAATAGGGTTGAAAACTACAAAGCAATGATGGATGACGGATGGTGGCAAGCAACGATGACAGTGAGGTGATGGCGACATGTAAGCGGCTCAGCAAGGGAAACGGCAAGCGGCAATGGCGACAAAGGGTGGCAATGATGGATGGTGGAAGGAGGTGTGGCTGAGAGAAATGAGAAGAGAGGTAAGGGTGGGGGAGAGAGAGAGAGAGAGAGAGAGAGAGAGAGAGAGGGGTGAAAGGGAGATGAGATGAGAGAAATGAGAGAATAAGTGATAGAGAGAGAGCTTGTTGCAATTTAAGGAGGGCCAATAATGCACAAGCACTTGAGTGCTTAGGCTAAGGTTAAGATATCTTAAGATTTCCTATGATTGCAACATCTCTTCATTTAATGCACAATCAAGCTCATCATTCCTCTATTCTAAGCATATGGGTCTTGTTGGGAACCAACCAAGTGGGCCAACCAAGTTGTTCTTCCTTCCTCATTAGTTGGCGCCACCCTCCTCCTTCTTGCAAGTCTAAAGACCAAGTTCCATTTCAATTTGGCTTCTAGAAGAAGCATTAATGAGGAAATCTTGAAGAGAAAGTCTCACCTTAGGGCTTCATCATAACCTATACCTTAGGAAACTTTTAATGCACATGGGCATTAATGAGCAAACTTCCAAAGGTCATTGATGGGCTTAGGGTATGAATGATAATCATTTTGGCTAGAAATTGATTTCTGAATAGAAATATATATTTTTAATTTCTATCTAGATGAGTTTCTGGACAAAAAAAGGCATTTGATAATGACATAAAATTTCTATTTCTAAAAAGAAATTTGTTTGATAAAAAAAAAATTCTATTTCTTGAAAGAGATTTTTCCTTTTATAGTAAGTGAGATGTTCATTCTTACAAATTTCAAATGCTTATTAACCCAAATACAAAGTGAGAGTTGTTATATTGTATTTTCTAAATTTTCACCCAAAATTTTTCAGCATCCATTTGGATAGACAATTACGGCCAAAAAAAGTATTTATCAATAGTCTCCATACAATAGAAAAGAGAGATCCAGATGAGCGTGATAGTCGAAGGTCCCCAAAACTTTGGTAGAATGAAGGCAGACAACCATGTTAGGTGCTTGAATTTCAGCTTTGAATTCTTTAAAAATAATTTTACCCATCTCTCTCTCTCTCTCTCTCTCTCTCTCTCTCTCTCTAGGACAAGAAGAGAAGGTGGTGACTGGCATGGATTGTGAATCGGTGATATTTGTCAAGTTTCTTTTCTTGAATTTTTTTATTTGCTTCTTTGTTTTGCTTGTTTTGCAGTGTGAAGAAACAAGAAATATCAAAACTTTTGAGAAAAGGACAGCAAGAAATTGCTTTAGAACTTCGAACAGCAAGTATCGGGCAATTCACGACAAATTTTGCAAAATTGGCGAATTTTACGAAGTGTAATGGAGCTTGTCACAAAAGACCACTACAAATAAGGAAAATCCTCAAATACAATATCACATATAAGAGTTAAGATAAGAAATCCTCAAATACAATATCACATTATGAGAGCTAAGATAGAAAATCCTCAAATACAATAATGAAAATACATGACAATAGTCAAACACACAATTTCATGGAATCTCTAGCATATTATGGTCCCTTGCCATTTTATTGGCAATAATTTTTTTAAGCATGTTCATAGTCATCGACCATTATTTTTATTTTTTGATTAAACACATGCAAAAAGCGATAAACAACCCCGGTCAACACAACAACAGAAACAGTTAGGAAAATCAATTGGAGATACATTCAACAGTACCACTTTATTTATTTACTAATTAATCTTAGGAAGTTTAGATAAACAAGCCCTTACAACATGCGACTTTCTATTATGCCAACAAAAGAAACCGGTAAGGCCAAGGTTAATCTACTCATTCTAAATACGGCAATGAGCCACACCACTTGTCGGTTCTCCACACTATGAACTTGAAAATGGTTAAACAATAATAAGTGATATAAAATCTTAGTGAGTTAACAATTTAAGCCTCAATTAGGAAGTCAACTTACCTCGGGTGCAACCTAAACATGTAGTTTATTATCGATGGCTGACTGATAGCAAAGTGATCCTCGCTCTACCTTAATCGTATACATGAGTAGGTATTTCAACCCTATACCAAGCAACATACTATCGAATAAACCCACAAGCATTCTTGCCTCGCCTTAGCATATACCCTACACAATATAATTTTGCACATGCCATAATCAATACAAAAAAGTATACTCATAATTAGAACATATAATATACTTTCTATGCACAATGCATTCACATGTATTCTGATTATTAGGACTTCTCGGGTCATGGCACAACCCTAAGGTTGGTTGTCTTTTGACATGACCAAGCATCGTCTCGTCCCTTCGAGCACGGCAACATCCTGCATACTCATACATAATAAGATAGCATTCCATGAGGAGCATCGATCTAGCCTCAATTGTGACTTGACATCCAGACTTTCACTGGGCATTCCATAAATCGAGCATCATCTCCCAAACTCCCGCTAGGGTGACAGGTTCTTTTAACGTGACTACACGAGCACCTCAAGCCACTCAATCCATTATATTTCTCAATAGTTAGCCAATATAAATGTGGTATGTGCTCACGATAATAAATAACTACATATCTTTTACGTAAAAATGTAGAAAAATATTCGCTTGTGATCACATAACCATAGTTAACCGGTCAAACTTTGTATGCTTTCTTTTTTAAACACACTTGCCCTTTTTAACTCATAAAGCACGACATATAAACCCGACACCTCGGGATTTGCCATTTATATATCCATAAAAATCCCTTTAAAAATTAATAATAACAGTTTTGCACCAAACTGGTATTTTTCATGACAAAGCAGGCGATAAATAACATGGAATGTGTAGAGAAATTCCATAAAACTCAAGTAGAACATCACATATAAACATCACTTATCGCCATATTACGATAACCTATCAATTTTCCCTAATAACTTATCACTTAAATAATGATAGCTTATCATTAAAAATCTGATGGTTTATCACCTTTTTTATGATAGCTTATTATTTATTTCTTGATAACTTATCATCTATTTAGTGATAGCTTATCTTTCAATTTCCGATAGCTTAACGTCCCTTTGATGATAGCTTATCATCTTTTTCCTTGATAGGCTATCATTGTCCATTTATCAAATCTTGATAGTCTATCACCACTATCTATCACTTATTGTGATAACTTATCAACTAAACTATAATTAAAGTACCTCTAATCATAATTATCCATATAATCAAAATTAGTCATAAAATCGAGATTAACTAAATTAAACTAATCCTAATTAAATTTAACTATAAACTAAACTAACCATAAGCAAGTATAATGTACTAATCAAGGGATTAGAGCATTAATTCACCCATTAACAATGTTGGTGAGCTTAAAACGATGGCGGCAGTGTGAGCGACAAGCAGCTTGGCTTAGAAATGGAAAAACGGTGACGGATGGAGGAAGTGGCTCACAATGGTGGTTCAGCAACAAGGAGCAGTGGTGGACAACGATGAGAAGTAGAAGTGGATGATGGCAACAAGCAGCAAGGGTGGTGGCCAAGGAAAACAAAGGGATAAGAGGAAGAAAAGGAAAAAAATGAGAGAGAAAAGAGAAGAGAAGGGGCTGGCCAAACCTAGGGGAGAGAGGAGAGAGAAAATTAGAGAAAGAGAGTGAGAGAAATGAGAAGAAGAGAGAGAAACAAGCTTCCTCAACAAGTTTTCATCATTTTCCCTTGACTTCTCCTTCATGTTTTCCTCCAAACTTCATCAACAAGCCAAGACTTTCTAGAATGGGCATTTTAGTAATTTTACAAAGTATAATACTATATGCATATATAGGCAAGTTATACGAGCTTGAAAAAATTTGATTTGGGCTCAAAAGGTAGAAAATGGGCTTGAAAATGCTATTGGGCTTTAATAGGCTTGCTTGGGCCCACTTGGGCTTAGTGGGTCCTACTTGGCCAACCATCATGGGCGTGAGGCCCATTACGCCTTTGCCTGGCCCAAGCTCATTTTTCAGCTCCAATTCTTAGCCCATTAAATCATTTTCTGAAAATTTCAGGCATACTGATAAATAGGTGGTTCAATGAGACAATGGCCCAATAGTTCAATCTTGAAGTCTTTGAAAGTTCAATACTCAAAATTAAATTGAAATTCGTGATTAAATTTGATCAAATGCGACTTTAGTATGGTCTAAACTATCGAGGGGCTTTTAGGAGTTTTTATGAATTTGACCCATGGTTGATACATTTTTAATCCACATTTGTGCTTATTCAATTCATGGGTGACTCTTGGTTGTTATTTAATCGTGAGGGATCGATTGCTCGCTCTAAGTACAAAATCAAAAGGAAATCAGTTTAATATCGTTCGCAATTAGTAATGAAGTCGTGTGAAATTACTCACAATTTGACCTCATACCTTTGTCGAATCGATTTATTTTCATTCGCTAATTAGTTTGTAACAGCGTGGTATTGTCCCTCTTTGATCCTTATGATCAAGTAGTCTATCCCTAATTGAAATGTGTATCGATCCTTACTTGCCTTTCTAAATAGTTAGCTAACTTATGAGTAATCAATTTAGAGTAAACGTAACTAATAGGGCATTGATAAAATAATTATTTCATATATCTCAAAATAGGTCAAAATTCAGGAACTCATATATATGATTCTCACTGCTCGTCCAAAAGCAAGTGGAGGAGGCGGTAAATTCCATGTTGACAGTTCACGTTTCGCATGACTAGTGCGGAAACTCTGGTCCGAATATGCCATTATTATGTATTGTAAGTCGTTTTTTATTTACATACTCGCTTGCGGACTCTTTCGAAGATGAAGAAAGGATAATCCACTGGCAATCGCACGGGTCTCAGGAGAATCTATTTGATAGTCAAGCGATGCTCCTTTTATTCGTCTTTCACAATACTTTTTAAAAGATTAAAATTGTAAACCGTTGAGAAAAACACGCATTACTTTTTAAATCCATAAACTATCCATTAGCTAAAAAAGGAAGAATCATTGAAATTTTCCCTCAAAAAGAAAAAAATATTCATACTCAATTACAGAAGGGTCCGGCGAGTATAGATAGTGGTGCTGTTAGCTTAATCTTTACACGGTGCTGTTGTGGCCGCATGTTTGTTCGTAAGAGATGGGCCACCGCTCCCGAGGTATTAGCTATATTATATTAAAGATTTTAAAGATTTTTTTATAGGGTATTTTCTTATATTAGAAATAATTATTATATTATTATTAATTATCCATATTTCTTAAACTTGAATATATATATATATCTCCGTTAATTATGTATCTTGATTGATATCTATTATTTTAGATAGTTGCTTCATAAAACCTTCAGATAGGAAGATGTAACCTTCATTGGGGTATTTCAAATATATATAGAAATTTCCACAACTCTTATCTTCCAAATTATTATTTCTTAACTCAAGGGGTGAGATCCTTCTAGTGATTTTGGAGATATCAAATTCAAGTGACTGGTATTTAAGCAATAGAAGTTTAGAAGAAAATGAACTAGTTTCCTTGACTTTGGTCGTAGGAAGATAACAGAAATTTGGCATATTTTAGATTGAATATAACAATTCCTACTTTTTATTTAAAAATGTGCTGAATTTTTTTTTTGTTTTTGCAAACTCTTTCAAGAGGATGGAGCAGGGGTGATTGGTTTTTGATCCGATCTGATTCCGAGGTAGAACTAGGAACTAGACGATCCGATCCTTCCGGTCTAGTTCCCAGTTTTACCTTGGAATCGAACCAGAAGGATCGGTTCCCAAAATTTGGAACCAAGTATCGGACTGGTTGTTCTCGATTTCGGTTGGTTTAATGGAATTCATTACTTTTTTTCCCACTACTTAGAACCGATTTAGATAGTGTTTAGTTCATATTTTACTAATTTTTTAAAGAAAAAATAAAATAAAAAGGTATATTTAGTTAGTTTGGTCTAGTTCTCTATTGGAATTAGGAACCGACCACCCAGACACTAGTATCACTTTTAAGGATCGAAAATCGGATCGACACTTTCGGAAACTAGACCAAACTAACTAGTCCTGTTCAGTCCGGACAATATCTAGGGACACCCCTAGATAGAGCTCATACCGAAGGCTATTTGATTGACGAAACAATGCTAATGGTCAAGATGACATGAATAATTCAACTGAATAGCTAATAACATCCTATTGGTTCTAGGAATCTATCATCTAATAATATATTATTATTGTTAATATATTTTCTTTATTTTATCTATAACTATGCATAATCGAGACGTAAACTTTGACAATTTTTCTACACCTTAACTCCACCTCACCGAAAAGCGCTTTCCAATTCCTAGCACCAATAGGATGTTACCAGCTATTCAGTTGAATTATTCATGTCATCTTGACCACTAGCATTGTTTCATCAATTAAATAGCCTTCTGTACTCAAATAAATTGCCTTGGTTATAAAGGTCTCTAGATGTAAGACCCTTCCCCTAAACTGAGTTGCTAACCCCTCTTCCCTTCTTTGGAAGATCCTGTATTTCATACCCCTTATTCATATAAATGGGCTCGAGTTTAATGAAATGTCATTTCTGTTTCAACCAAAAAAAAAAAAAAAACCAGCTTAACTTGAGCGCAAATGCCCAATAATCTATTCATTAGTCTCACAAACAACACAATCAAGTGTCTTTTCATCTTTGAACATTTAATTACATACGAGAGATTGGTCTTTAACGACCAACGGCTCAACCATGTGAGGTGAGGACTACTATGCAGAGGGAATATGCTTAAAAATTGAGGCTTTATCATTCAGATGAAATTTTATGGGAAATTACATGAGTTTTAACTCCGACGAAAGCTCCACCTGTCAATCAAACTTGCGGACCATAAAGGGTTTCATCAGTTGAAAATCTTTATGTGGTTGTGGAGGAAGATTGGTACTAGTGATATTTCTCCTCCTCTGTCATTCGGCATGTGATGGGAATTATCCATACAAAATGTACAGGAGTTTGGAAATGGAAGCTTGCTGATTGCCCCAATGGTAACTCTAATTAGGAGCCGTCCTCCTCATTTTAGGAATTGTCTTGTTTGATATGCTTGACATGGGACAAGTAACGTCCAACGTGTGAACTGATTGAAACTATGGTTCGAACACTTGAAAAGGAAGAATAAAAAGTGTCTTGTATGGGGTGTATCATGTGTGAAACCGTTAAATAGAAATTACAAATAGTCAAAAAGCTTAATGGACTTACCAGCTAGCTGTGTAGCTTCTCAAAGTTCATTATTTTAGGATTTATATTTGCTACACGGCTCCATAATTAGTTGGTTAAGCAAGTCATCTCCATAGCAGTTGATAGATATAGTTATAAGTTTAAAAAATAATTGTGAAAAACATAGTTCATATGGGGTCGATTCAATGGTCCTAAGAGGTACCGCGGTCTTTTACCGTTGTTAATATATAAGCAATAGAATTCCTCAAGAAAACATGGGAGCTTTATTACCAAGTCTCATCTGGTATGAATATTCCACAACCACCAATTATAATAAAATTTACCACAGGGCCACCCCATTTTCACGTACACATCGGGGGATACAAATTGTTAATTGTCGAAAACACCCCTACACAATCTATCAGTTTTCAAGAGGTCAAAGCTCCTAGGAAGCATTGATATTTTAAAAAAATTAAAATTAAATTGACATTATTAAAAGATTTAGAATTAAATCAGCACTATCTAGATCTTTTCTGACTTTTCTTCTTTTAATTACTGTCAAATTGAAGTGTTGTTGACGAAACGATCTCATTAAATTTCAGTACGAGCCATTACACTTGTCAAAATAGCACTGAGGTGTACGCATCTTAGTCGTGGTCTTCCATAAATAATTTTTTCAAATGAACTTGCGTCAACTGAAGTGAAATCGACCTTTTGCAATGAAGACTTGGAAAAGTAAGTCAAGCACGACCAACTATTGAGACTTGTGGTTCTGTGCTATTCCCTCGTTATCTTGCAAATATATCGTCAAAGAGGACCCACTCCCTGGAAAACGCTGTACAACTGTAATAGGAATTATCCTCTATTCGGGAGTGATCTCCCAATCTACAATATAGTTATCGATCTTGTTAACAATATATAGACCTGAACCATCTCTCACCTCCCAAAACCCTAATAAACCCCCAATCATGGCTTCTTCCTTTTTGCTGTCCACCCTGTCATCCTTTAGCTGTCTTATTCTTCTTCTCGCTCTTCTTGGTTGGCACCACTTCATTTCATGGTGCAGTCATTTCCACTTCCTCCACTTCTTTTTTCGATATCAACGCAAGCGACAATATGGATGAAGCAGAGGCTCTCTTAAAGTGGAAATCTTCTCTTGACAACCGTAGCCAATGTCTCCTCTCTTCGTGGCATGGCAACAATCCTTGCGACTTTACTAGTGTTGCTTGTGACAGCTACACAGCAATCATCTATCCAAATCTTTCCTATCTCGATTTTAGAGGAACTCTAAATAGCTTTGACTTCTCGCACTTAACCAATGTGGTTAGCTTGGAACTTAACCAGATTTGGATAGTGTTTATTTCACATTTTACTAATTTTTTGAAGAAATATTAAAATAAAAAAGTATATTTAATCGGTCTGGTATTGTTCTCCATTGGAACCGGGAACCAATCACCCAGACACTAATTTCACTTTTAGGAATTGGAAATCAGATAGATACTCTTGGGAATTGGGCCAAATTGACTAGACTGGTTCGGTCCGGGTAGTTTATGGGGACACCCTTAGATAGAGCTCATACCAAAGGCAATTTGATTGATGAAACAATGCTAGTGGTCAGGATGACATATTCAACTGAATGGCTGATAACATCCTATTGGTTCTAGGAATCTATCATCTAGTAATATATTATTATTGTTAATATATTTTCTTTATTTTATCTATTACTATGCATTATCGAGACGTAAACTTTGACAATTTTTCTACACCTTAACTCCACCTCACCGAAAAGCGCTTTCAAATTCCTAGCACCAATAGGATGTTACCAGTTATTCAGTTGAATTATTCATGTCATCTTGACCACTAGCATTGTTTCATCAATCAAATAGCCTTTGGTACTCAAATAAATTGACGGACTAGGTTATAAAGGTCTCTAAATGTAAGACCTTTCTCCTAAATTGGGTTGCTAACCCCCTTTCTCCTCTTTGGAAGATCTTGTGTTTTGATGTCCCTTATTCATATAAATGGGCTCGAGTTTAATGAAATGTTATTTCTATTTTGATCAAAAAAGAAAAGCTGGCTTAACTTGAGCACAAATGCCCAATAATCTATTCATTAGTCTCACAAACAACACAATCAAGTGTCTTTTCATCTTAGAACATTTAATTACTTACGAGAGCTTGGTCTTTAATGGCCAACGGCTAAACCATGTGGGGTTAGGACTACTATGCAGAGGGAATTTGCTTAAAAATTAAGGCTTATAGTGTCATTCAGATGAAATTTTATGGGAAATTACATGAGTTTTAACTCCGACGAAAGCTCCACCTGTCAATCAAACTTGCGGACCATAAAGGGTTTCATCAGTTGAAAATCTGTATGTGATTGTGGAGGAAGATTGGTACTAGTGATATTTCTCCTCCTCTGTCATTCGGCATGTGATGGGAATTATCCATACAAAATGTAGGGGAGTTTGGAAATGGAAGCTTGCTGATTGCCCCAATGGTAACTCTAATTAGGAGCCGTCCTCCTCGTTTTAGGAATTGTCTTGTTTGATATGCTTGACATGGGACAAGTAACGTCCAACGTGTGAACTAATTGAAACTATGGTTCGAACACTTGAAAAGGAAGAATAAAAAATGTCTTGTGTGGGGTGTATCATGTGTGAAACCGTTAAATAGAAATTACAAATAGTCAAAAAGTTTAATGTGTTGGAAATTTCCTATAATGGGCTTACATTAATTAAATAATTTTCTATCTTATATAATCGGGTTAATGGATATTCCAATATATTTAAACCCTCAAGTGATCTTATTGAATTGGGTTATGGCATCTATTAATTACGGGCCTAGTTGAACAGCAAAGTGTAGGCAATTGTGTTTAACTGAAGCCCGTAATGGGAGGGGCCCAGTTGACACGCTGTTGATTAGGGTTTGCTAAGTCCCTCTCTGTTATACCTATCAGTCGTTGAATCCCATTAAAGCTGCTAAACCGAAATAGGTCATAGAGAGGAACATCGGCATTCCGATAGATCACTGACACCGTCAATTTGATCTATTTTTTCAAGAAAGTTATGGCTCAAACATGTACGTTTTAATTCCGCTGTGCGTATCGATTTTGGTGTTTTACATTCATATATAAATCTAATTATTCGTGATTAATTAGTTGTTTATGAAGAAAATTTCTACATAATGGACTTACCAGCTAGCTGTGTAGCTTCTCAAAGTTCATTACTTTAGGATTTATGTTTGCTACACGGCTCCATAATTAGTTGGTTAAGCAAGTCATCTCCATAGCAGTTGATAGATATAGTTATAAGTTTAAAAAATAATTGTGAAAGACATAGTTCGTATGGGGTTGATTCAATGGTCCTAAGAGGTACCGCGGTCTTTTACCGTTGTTAATATATAAGCAAGAATTTCATTGACCAAGAAATAGAATTCCTTAAGAAAACATGGGAGCTTTATTACCAAGTCTCATCTGGTATGAAAATTCCACAACCACCAATTATAATAAAATTTACCACAGGGCCACCCATTTCCTCGTACACATCGGGGGATACAAATTGTTTATTGTCGAAAACAACCCTACACAAAATATCAATTTTCAAGAGGTCAAAGCCCTAGAAGCATTGACAGCCTCCGAGATTATTCACGTCGTGTTGGACACTTCGGCATGTGTCTAATGCCTTTTGATATTCGGTCAACAAGTATCGAAATCTAACACTTGATCAATTCTCTCGATATTTTCCGACACGCCAGTTCGGAATTCCAACATGCAATTCCAACATACACAAGTTAACTTTAATAATTTTCGATAAAAGATAGATCAAAATGTAAATATGTAAAAATAATAAATGGGGAAAGAAAAAAACCTAATTTTTTCTTTTCTTCTAACTCTCCCTTTCCATGACACACAATTTATCCCCCAAGTTTTTTTCTCCTCTTCTAACACGCTTTGATTCATGAGTCTAGAATGTGGATTGATTGTTTTTTTCTCCAAATTTTATGGATTATTATAATGGAGTTGAAATTGTCAAATTGAAACTATGAATGATATTAATAAATTGTAGATTAATGTTTTAAGTGTAAATTCGTTCTAAGCTCTCTTTTTTATTATTTAATTATTTGTGAATTTTAATCAAATTAATTTGATTGAAATAATCATAAAAATGATAATTTATTATGTATATATATAAATAAACATTTTATATATAACATATCACAACGTGTCGAAATTTTCTGTTTTTTTTAGAAACAATGTGTCAGCGTATCATGTCGTATCGTGTGTCGTGTTGGTGTTACTTAGTAAAGCCCTGCTTCATACTAAATTCCCTCATCACCTCTGTCTTGTGCTCTTTGGGAGAAAAAAAAACACATCTCGTTTGGTTTTCTGGTAAAGGATTCCTAAACTGGCATAGAATCATTACTTCTGTTTTTTTTTTTTAATGAAAATCAGCACTTGCTTTAATCGCGTAAAATGGTGAGGCTTGGTGAGGGGAACCCTTGTTGGGGCTGCCTTCACCTAGGGGCTCCCCTCCCCTAAGTCAGGCCTGATTCGGCAAGACCGGCCCGTCCAACCATGGCCGACTGGCTTTCGCCCAAAGGAAGGAGAAATGAAGCAAGGGCAAAAAAAGAAAAAAATATCAGAAAAAAATATTAAAAGTCAGAAAATAAATAAAACATTAAAATTGTAAACGTCACCGTCAACGGTGCCACCTAAGCCAACTAGCATCCATATCAGTAATATTTGGTCAACATTAACTAGAAGGATTGAATTGACACGTCAAGTCAAAAGATTTAAAATTAACTTGATATTACCAAAGATTTAGAACTAAATCAGCACCGTTTAGAACTTTTCTGATATTTTTTTTTTTTACTTACTGTCAAATCGAAGTGTTGTTGAGGAAACGATCTCATTAAATTTCAATAGCACCGAGGTGTACGCATCTTACTCATAGTCTTCCATAAATAATTTTTTCAAACGGACTTGCGTCAACTGAAGTGAAATCGACCTTTTGCCAATTTCAATGAAGACTTGGAAAATCAAGCATGACCAACTATTGAGACTTATAGTTCTGTGCTATTCCCTCGTTATCTTGCAAATATATCGTCAAAGAGAAGGACCCACTCCCTGGAAAACGCTGTACAACTGTAATAGGAATTGTCCTCTATTCGGGAGTGATCTTCCAATCTATAAGTATAGTTATCGATCTTGTCAACAATATGTAGAACTGAATCATCTCACCTCCCAAAACCCAAACATCCCCCAAATCATGGCTTCTTCCTTTTCGCTGTCCACCCTGTCTCCTCTAGTTGTCTTCTTCTTCTTCTCGCTCTTCTTCATTGGCACCACTTCATTTCATGGTGCAGGCATTTCCACTTCCAATACTTCTTTTTTCGCTATCAACGCAAGCAACAATAAGGATGAAGCAGAGGCTCTCCTAAAGTGGAAATCTACTCTTGACAACCACAGTCAATCTCTCCTCTCTTCATGGCATGGCAACAATCCTTGTGACTTTACTGGTGTTGCTTGTGACAGCTACGGAGTAGTCATCTATCTAAATCTTTCATATCTCGGTTTGAGAGGAACTCTAGATAGCCTTGACTTCTCACGCTTAACCAATGTGGTTAGCTTGGAACTTGGCTACAACTCACTCTATGGCTCAATTCCCTCAAGTATGGGTAACCTTTCCAAACTCAATTCTCTTCATCTTTGTGGCAATGAACTGTCTGGCAACATTCTTCCAAGTATAGGTATGCTCGAGAGTCTTCAATCTCTGTACCTATGTGCAAACAGCCTGAATGGACACATTCCCCAAGAAATAGGGAGGCTAATATCTTTGAAAGAGTTAAATCTTAAAGAAAATAATTTAGCCGGTCCAATCCCTACTTCTCTCGGAAAATTAGGCAACTTAACCTATTTAGACATTTCAACAAATACCCTTTTTGGTGTCATTCCTTTAGACATAGGGAGGCTCACTTCTCTTACTAATCTTTACCTGGCAAATAATAGCCTCACTGGCTCAATCCCTCAAGAAATTGGAAAATTGATACCACTTGAAGTATTGGATTTGTCAGAGAATGATTTAATTGGTTCAATCCCATCGTCTCTTCTGAACTTGAGTAATCTAAAGTTTTTAAGCCTTTATTCAAATCATCTTTCAGGCTCGATTCCACAAGAGTTGGGGAAATTGATATCTCTTACAGTATTACATATATGGGATAATCATTTGACTGGCCTAATCCCTACATCAGTTGGAAGCCTAGCTAATCTCACTGCATTAATCCTTGGTGCCAACAAATTCTTTGGTTCCTTGCCTTATGAATTTAATAAGTTGACACATCTGAGTATTTTGGTTCTATCTAATAATGAACTAGAGGGCGAACTACCAAAAGATGTATGCCTTGGGAGATCACTGCAATATTTCTCCGTCTTCAATAATCATTTCACGGGTACTCTCCCAACAAGTTTAGAGAATTGTAGCACATTAATTAGATTGAGGTTAGCAGGAAACCAACTTACTGGAAATATAACAGAAGCTTTTGGAATTTATCCACATTTAAGTTTTATAGACTTGAGCCACAATCATTTAAATGGAGAACTTTCATGGAAATGGGAGCATTGTCATAATCTGACGAGCTTAAGGATATCAAACAATAGAATTTCTGGTGAAATACCAGTAATATTTGGAAGGATGGCTCAATTATAGTTACTAGACCTTTCTTCAAATAATTTAAGCGGAGAGATCCCAAAGGAATTGGGAAGCCTATTGATGTTGTTAGAGCTTGATCTAAGCAGCAATGCAATAAGGGGAAAGGTCCCGGTAGAGATTGGACTTTTATCCCATCTAGCACATTTGAGCTTGGCATCAAACAATTTGAGCGGATCGATACCACTGCAGCTAGGCTCATGCAAAAGCTTGTTGAGCTTGAACTTGAGTGGAAACAATTTTCAAAGAAGCATTCCTCTTGAGATAGGCAACACACTAGTCCTTGAGGTTCTTGACTTGAGCCATAATTTTTTGACAGGAAACATCCCAGGAATATTGGGAAATATGATAATGCTGCAAGTTCTAAATATCTCCCGCAATAGCCTCTCCGGTTCTATTCCAAGTACTTTTGGTGATATGTCAGCCTTAACTTCCATCAATTTATCTTACAATAACTTGGAAGGTCCTCTCCCAAATGTCAAAGCTTTCAATGAGGCTCCTTTTGAAGCAATTCAGCATAACAAAGGGCTCTGTGGAAATGTTGTTGGTTTACCAAAATGCAATTCTACCGAGAGTAAGAAACACAACCGAAGCATCAGAGCTAGAGTAACGGTTGTCCTCATTTCCTTGTTCTTGGGGTTACTCCTCTCTTCCACCTTAGTTGTCCTTGTATTCATCAAACATCGTCGAATAAGGATTATCAAGAGAGAGAACAATGAACAGGCAAAAGATTTTGATTTCATGCATATTCTAAGTTATGATGGAAAAGCTTTCTATGATCGAATCATCAAAGCTATGGAAGGATTTGACTCTAAGTTCTATGTGGGTGAAGGAGCATATGGAATTGTTTATAAAGCTGAGATATCCGAAGGTCAAACAATTGCTGTTAAGCGAATTGTATCATCTCAGGAAGATAGTGAGATAGTTGATTTGATACCATTTAAAAGAGAAATTCAAGCCTTAACAAATATACGCCATCGCAACATTGTGAAATTTTATGGGTTTTGCTCTCATGCCCAACATTGCTTTTTGGCCTATGAGTACATGCAAGGAGGAAGCTTGAGAACAACTTTGAATGATGCTGAAAGAGCAAAAGAATTTCAATGGGACAAGAGGGTAAATGTGGTCCAAGGAGTTGCAGATGCATTGTCCTATATGCATCATGAATGTTCACCTCCGTTGATTCATCGAGACTTGACTAGTAACAATATTCTATTGGATCATGATTTTGAGGCTCATGTTTCTGATTTTGGCACTGCAAGATTGTTGAGGCCAGATTCATCAAATTGGACTGCTATTGCTGGCACCATTGGATATACTGCTCCAGGTACTTAGTAATTTTTTTTTAATTTCAATGACATCAGTGTCAGAACTCCCTTCTATAATTGACCTTCTACTAGCTTAGTATCGTTCTTTAGTTATTTATTGCTCATTTAGAGCTTTCAAGTCCAGTGTTGATCAGAATGCTTTTTGAATTCCCTATGAATTGGCGAAATGAGGAAAACGTCATAATCGATCTATTTCAAAGATATTAATTTTATGTCACCTAAATGACACTCATAGATTAAGCGTCGAACAAAATCCTTCGAACTTCACTTCGTTTCGCGTTACCTAAATGATGCTCGTAGTTTAAGCGTCAAACAAAATCCTTTCAACTTGGCCGAAGCGTAAACTCCCGTGCTCAAGTCAATGTTGTAAGTGGAAATGCGGTAGAAATTTGTTATTGTAGTGATCACGTAATGGAAGCAATGTTGTCGACTTGAATTCAACTTATGATCAAGCTTATAAAAAGCTGTGAATTCTCCACCTGCAGAGTTGGCTTTTTCTCCAATTCCTACTGAAAAATGCGATGTGTATAGCTTTGGCGTCGTCGTATTAGAAACAATCATGGGAAAGCATCCAGGAGATCATATCTACCAGGAATGTTCATCATCCGCTCAAACTGAATCATCAATTCTATTGAAGGATGTGCTGGATCAACGTCTCTCACCTTCCAGACTTCGTCTTCAAGATGCACAAGATGTGGTCTCGATCGCCAAGCTGGCACTCATGTGCTTGCAAGCTGATCCACAACTTCGACCGACCATGGAACAAGTCTCGCGTGAGCTCCGCGTTCAAGTACCCCTACAAATGCCACTGTCTACAGTCAGTTTGGAGCAACTTCGCAAACTCAATGTCATGAAATTTGGAGCATTCACAGGAGATGGTAAGTTTCGAATTTTCTTTTTCCAAGTGTCATTTTGTTTGGTTCTTAATAAGGATGACAGTCGCCTTTTGAATATCTTCTTAGTTCTCTCTAATCCCAATCATGTGATTTATGATTTTCACTGCAGAGCAAGATTCTCTATGAAGTTACATGAATTGTCGATGTTTGAAGTTTGGAGTTGTGGCACCATAAATTATAATGGGAAGGCTTTTGGGGAGATCTCATTTCACAATTATTTCCAACCTTTTGCAAAGCGATCAGGAAGTGAATTTGCTATGCATTGATTGACATCTCTTGCCAACTTTGAATCAAGACGCAAAGAACATGTAATTTTAATTGCTGGAAGATACAGCGATACTAGTTGTTTGTGAACTTTTATTAATATGTAATGTCATACTTGAATTTTCATTTTGTTCAATTAATTAACTTTTGACTATGTGCAATGTCCTTTCAAAACTTTCTGCTGATCCAATTGGATGCTTCATATATATTAATATACTAATTATCATCCTTTCATTAATTAATTTAGACAATGATGAGAACTTGTAGCTCATAATTTGCCTAAAATCTGGGACAGAAACTCGCCCGCCCCCACTCCAGATTTCTTGGATGCAACTTAAATGGAGTCTCGTTTCTTGAGACCTCTGCCACCAGTTTAGGACACCAAGATACATAATTTTCCAACAAACCGGTAAACGAATTTCCAAGGTCAGCACCCAAAATCACGCATGCAGCAATTCAGCGATTCTCCCCTCCATTTTACTTCAAACTGGTTTCAATTTCCCTTCATCGTCTTCTCTAATGGCTGTACAAGGGGGAAGGAGAAGATTTAGCGGAAGACGAGGTTGCCCCTTGTCACTTTTCTCCACTAAGTTTTCCATGTAATATTAGATTGGCCGGCCACTTTACTTGGGTTTAAGAACACTTTGCACTTGCTTTTTCTTCAGGGGTCTAACGCCCCCAGTTATATTTACTTAGGGGCCTGCAATTTTGCAAAATGCCGGGCCACTCATGAAATGCCCAAATGAGTTTATTTTAGGTCCTGCATTGATGAAATTATATTCTATCTCATTCGATTACGCATTCGTGTACTTATCATTACAACCACCTAAGACCTTGAACAAACAGCGACATGCTGCTCCCTGATAAATACGGATACTTGAAGAGCCCTGGCATCGCTTGGTCAAATACAGATACTTGTTAAAGAAATAAAACGCTCCTGACCAAACACCAACACGTTAACTAGATCCCGTGCATAATCGGACTTTTCCACACGGCGGAAGTCATTGCATTTAGACCAGGAACATCGATTACGACAGCCATTCATAGCCAACAACTTCGATTATGAGGGCCGTCCATATCGTAATTAGACCAACCCCTTCGATTACAACAACCAACCCGTATTTAGCCTTTTTACTTATTTGACCAACACCTTCGATTAGTGCAGCCGGCCATAGCATAAAAACAAAACATCGTTCGCTTCGCTGAGAGTCATAGTAATTACGATGAAGACGAGTTGCCTAATGACGGTCTGTCAACAACTATGAAGTTGCATATTTCATGATTTAAAACGACTTGCATAGGTTTATGATAGTGAAACGTTCTCAAGTTTAATTTATGAATATTTACAAATATTTACCATGGAAAGTTCTGATCGCTAGCAAAAAGTTGTAGATTTCTTTTTATTACAGAACCATAATGTAATCAATATAATATTATCAAAAAAGTCTTAAGCCTATTGTAAGAACACCAATTCAGTCACAAACTTTTTTATTTGTCTAATTCGATCATAAACCTTTTGATACTTATCAATATAAGCCTTTTGGTCAGTTTTGGTTGGAAATTGCTAATGTGGATGACCACTGTACTTCATGGCAAATGGCATTTTCCTAATACAGCAAATCCTCGATTTGTGTCTTTTAGAAACTAAAGTTCTTATCATCAAATCGATTAATCTTCACATTCTCTTCATCCATATTTGCGCTCTCACTATTCCACCAAACTAGGCTTTGACACCAGTTGTTAGGAGAGCAAAACGTTGAAGAGAAAAGAGAGAGAGAAGAAGACACATGAATTTTTACGTGGAAACCTTTATGGTGTCACACTAAGCAATCTTTCACTCATGAAATAGAAGTCTCAAGAAAAAATCAAACAAAAAAAACAAAACCTACACTTGGTTCATTGCAGATTCGGATTATTTAAGGAATGGGATTCCTGTCACACCCCAAAACTGCAAGAAGGGAATATGACACGGCTGTCCTTCCACACGAAGGACGCAGCCTCAATATAACCAACAACCTGATATCAACATATATGAACTCAAACCTATATATATATGTATATATATATTAGATAGACCAACACGTTGGCTACACATCAGAGTTTCTATAATCCTCCAAAATAATATTAACAATGAGAATTCAGCCAACCCAAAAGATAACAAACACTTTACAACTTTCTTCCTTAGGCCATACCCAAAAAGAATCAAAAGTTTCCCCCCAACCGAGCCCTCGCTCTACACGCCGCTAACCGAGGAACCTAAAAACATAAAGGGTGAGTGGAATGAGCAACCACAGTTTAGTGAGTAGTACATATTTTCTAAGCAGATCGGACAAGCACTATGCATGGATTCAAAGAAATCCCATAACTTTTAAACTCCATCCAATATATAAAATACATAATGAATCATATAGAAGTTACTTTTATACTCATACGAAAAACTCATTTAAATAACCATCACAATACAAGAATCAATGGTCAAGTCCATTGAATAATCTCCATTCAAAAATCACACGTCAATGGTCCATCTATTGACCAATCTATTGCTCAATCTCTTACCATGTTCATGACACAACACCTTGTGATAAGGCTACTAGGATTCCCCCTTGGCAAGGTCTCCACCTATAATGCCGGTGGCTCGGCCCAGAAGGATATCCTACCCAGTATGCATATCAACATGCCTCTCAATGGGCTCACAGCAATAATGAGCAAAATAACCATCATCCAATACCAGAAAGTCAATCTAGGAATTAATATAATAAACCAAACAAATACCTTTTTGTAATATTGTCATCCACCATTTCTCATCAATTTCTCAAGTCATACACATACTTTTCCATAAACCATTTGCAAAGCAATTATAAATATATTTTGTCTTCCAATACTTTGCATAATGTGCTTTCCAAACTTTTATAAACAATCAAAAGGTAGTCCATACCCGATCCGACTTTTATGCAATAATAATGTCATTTCATAATCCCATACCATATATAATCCATAGAATTTTCTCAACATGAATTTTACAAATTCAAAGAAGATATAGTACCACTCACCTCGTAGCCTACGACCCAATAAAACGGTATTTGAATCATCAAACTCACGGTCCTAACAAATAATTGAGGAATGAGTTAAAACCCGATAAAACTCTACCTCAATTATTGAGACAACTAAATCATGCCTTAACACTAATAAAATGACCCCTAAGAGCTAACAAAACGCCTATCAAAAGCAATTTATTCAAAACTGTTCATGAAGCAAGACTAAGGTGCAAAACTTGATTATGCCATAACTTTCCCATCCGAACTCCGATCCAAGCAATCTTGTAGTCAAAATGAAGATAATTCTGAGCATTAGAAGACTCATAAGTTGGACAACCCAATTTTGAACCGAAACCGACAAAATCAGACCTCACCGTCACTGCACGCATACTATTCATCCAATGGGCAGAAATTCAAAATTCCATTTTGGACAAACCACAAGCTCAAATCCAATTCCGTAAAATCCTACGGGTCCATGACGTCCTAAACTACCATTCTTATAAATTTTCACAGCTCAATAGTTTAAAAATCGGACTTCACCGCTCAATATTCCCAATATTCCAAATTTGAGCCCTAAATCGGAAAATGCTTCGATTGGAGGAATAAGAGGCACGTGTACTCATTAGGTGTTGCGTAAAATAGTCGAGTCGGCTTTGCGAGGCTTCTACGGCGCACACGTGCGAAACCCTCTCCTCCTTTCCCTTTCTTCTTCTCTCCCTCTCTTCTCTTTTCTCTCTTTTTTCTTTCTCCTTCCCGACTGCTTCTGGTTTCCGAAAGTGGGAGACAAAGCCCCACTTATTCTCTCTCCTCTCCTTTTGACTTTTCAACTCTCTTTCTTTTTTTTTCTTTTTTTTTTAAACAAATGGGTCTCACTAGTCAAAGAGTTGAAATATTACAATTCCGATTTCTTGATTTTTCATGTTTGGAAAAAAAAAAAAAAAAAAAAAACTACACTTGGATTTAAATAACTCATGAAATAGAAGTCTCCCAAAAAATATAAAATTTGATTTCGTACCGGTATCAAAGATTCCACAGCCACCAATTAACTTTTAGTGAAGGGCCACTCTATTTCCATAGCAAGTGGCGATTCTATCGCGCTGTGTGGCCTGGTCGAGCATAGAGTGGAGAAGAAGACTGGAAAGGAAAAAGGGAGAAGGGTAAAAGAAACATGAAAAGAAAAAAGAGTACACACATCCTTGCCATCGAGTCTTTCATTTATAATCTTTTTACCAATGGACTTGCGTAAGTGAATCGACCTTATCCACAAAATTGTTTGACATGTCAATGTCAATGTCAATGAAGACTCGAAGTAATTCGACCATTCTTATCTTATAGCAAAATGGTTAACGATTGAGTCTCATTGTTCATACTCATTATGCCCAAGGTGCCCGCTAACCTAAATTGAGGCTTCAGGATTGATGTTCCATCTGTAAGTATGTCATCAATCTTGTTAACAATATGTAAACCTGAACCATTTCAATTCCCAAACACCCAATCATCCCCCAAATCCTGGTTTCTTCCTTATTGCCGTCCAGCCAGTTTTCTTTAGCTGTGTTCTTCTTCTTCTTAGTCTTCTTGGTTGACACCACTTCATTTCACAGTGCAGGCGTTTATGTTTCCTCCACTTCCTTTTTCGCTATTAACACCACTGAGAATAAGGATGAAGAAAAGGCTCTCCCAAATTGGAAACATACTCTTGATAACCATAGCCAATCTCTCCGGTCTTCATGGCATGGCCACAATTTTGCGGCTTTACCGGTGTCACTCACGATGACTATGGAGCCATCGCCCATTTAAATCTTATCTTGGTTTAAATGGAATTCTAGATGGCCTTGACTTCTCGTGCTTAACCAATATGGTTAGCTTTGAACTTGGCAACAACTTGATCTATGGCTCCATCCCCTCAAACATTGGTAACCTATCCAAACTCAACTTTCTTCATCTTTGTGGCAATTAATTGTCACGCCCCAAACCCCAAGCATGCAACAACCCATTCCCTTGGTCAATTGAATGCGACATCCCAGGACGTGTTGCTGACCATTCATTTTATTCTTTCATTATGTGCAAGCGGAAAACGAACTATCCCACAGTCAATCAAACAATCAATCAATCAAAAACGGATAGAGGGATAAACAATAGAGCAACAACAAACTACTCATTTATTTATTTACCGGATTAACCAATGAAGGAACATCTCCAATTTATAAGTCCACTAGTGGGTCAGTTCCTTTCTCTAAGCTAGACAAAAAGAGACTAAGGCTAGGTTAATCCGATTTTTCCAAAAAGAACCCTCGGGTTCGGTACATCCATCAAGGACTACCAAAGTGCAAAGCCCCATCGAACTCGGGCTCCATCGGGTCATAGTTAGAGGCGTACGGGTTAACCACAAGTGGAGCAGAAGCAGGATCCACCACGGCGCCATTAGGAGGTCCAGCTCCATGGGATCCCAATCGGCGTCTTCGGGGCCCCTACTAGGCAGCCCATCAAAACCACACAAAGGACCGATCAGGAGATTGTCCTCTCTAATATACCATGCCAAGAACCGATGGGGAATTCATTGCCCCGGTCCCTCATCCACCCAGATGGTGGAGACATACTTTTCATATAAATGCACTCAGCTCGAGAAGTAGTGGTGCGTCACGATGGTCTCCCAATCCTTGGGGACCCTAAATCGTATCAAAAGGTGCGGCATTCTAAGGACCTGAAATGGTTTGTACAACAATGAGATATAATCTCAGCGAGTCCTCGCCCTAAGCCCCGGTTAGGACACCAACTCAACCCAAGGTATCTCTCTAGAACCACCCCTCAAGCAAACCAACCGTGCAACAATACCATCTACTACAGTCAAGACATAACTAATCCACACATCCAAGGATAACAATAGACAAATAGTCGGCTCGCATACAACCTTACCCGGTTATGCCATACCCTGCATGATACGTACACAATATGACTAATGCATACTATAATCAAGTAATACATTCGATCAATCACATACGAGTTGCATCACAAGCAATCTCACTTGGCCATTGCCACACATTGCACGTTATCAATTCAAGCATATCACAAGTAGTGCAACCAGCACATGCATAATTAGAACCAATGATGTCATGTTTCTCATGCATTCTTGCATCCACATGTGTTCCGATTATTAATGCCTCTCAATGCCACAACCGAACTCCCGCCGGTGTTTACTAGCATAGCCAGGCATCGCCCTCTCCCATGAGGCATGGTGACATCGAGGGTTTTCTCCCAAGACGGCATTCCCGAAGGAGCATGGGCCCGGCCTCCACCATGACTTTGCATCTGGACTCCCACCGAGATTTTTGATGAGTCGGACTTTGTCCCCCGAACTCCCACCGAGGTGAAGGGTTCAAATTAGTGACCACATAAGCATATCACCACAACTCATTTTTATCTTTAAACATTTGCCAAATGCATACATGCTACGTGTTTGAAAAACAGTCAATTAAACACATGTAGTCACATTTTCATTTCAAGAAATCATCCAATCCCCATGTCTCACAACAAAACATGTCCCTTATCAATTTCAAGACAATGTGGGACAAAACATACAGCCAACACCTTAGGTTTCCTCCTTTTAATAAACCCATGCAATACATAAAAATACCCATGCATTCAACAACTAGCATTGCACATCATACAATCAAAATATGTTCATTTAGGCAAAATTTCGCTTATGCATGAACAATACCACGTGAACAGAGCGAGTGAACAATACATTATGAATAGTGAAATTTCAAAATTTAATAATTAATAACATAAATTCAGAATTCAATAAAACAATAATTTATTAAAAAAATCAATTCAATTTAATAAACTAAGACTAAACAAGTTTAATCCCCTAATCTTGAATCAAACCATCAAACCTCAATTAGGGAGCACTAAGCAAAATTAATCTAAGCTAATCATAGTCATCTAACTAACAACCTATCTTAGCTCTAACACACCTTAATTAATCCCCCTAACTAATATTAACTCTAACTAAACCAACCTTAAGCAAGTTTATGCATTAATCAATGGATTAGGATAAAAACTCACATGTTAAGCGAGCTAGAGACACGGACACGACGGCAATGACAACAAAGGCTACACACAGGAACTTCAACCACAATGATCCAAGGCGGTCCCGGGACAAAAATAGCAACAACCAGGTTTGTCTCTCTTTGTAAGGCTGGAAACCGAACTGCACTAGGAGAAAAGCTGATGGCCGGACCGATTGGCACTCCGGCAACCTACTGGCTAGCATCCGACGGCTTTAGGGGGTCTAGGGGGACAACCGGTGACTGGTCTAGGCGGTGGCAAGGTCAAAACAAAGGCGGGCAAGCTTTTCCAGCAAAGATAGAAGTGGAATAGTAGGTGGCTAGAAGAGACAAGGGAAACCGATGACCGGCGGGCTGACTGATGGTCAAGACCGAGGAGCGGTGGCGATGGGAGGCACAGATGGAGGCTTCCAGTCGCAGATGCAGGTGGTGCGGGCGGTAACAAGGTTGAACAAACAATGACAAAGTAAGGAAAGAAAGGAAAAGAAGAAAAAGAGGAATAGGGGAGATGGGTGGCTAAAATGGGGAGGAGAGAGAGAGGAAGGAGAGAGATGGAAGGGAAGGTGGTCTACTCTCATCAAAGCTCATCAATGCATGCCCCTTCCCCATGCAAATGACCTCATCTTCTCTCTTTTCTTTTGTCTTCTTCCCAATAATATCTAGAGGGGAAAATTGGTCTTTTCCACCGTTGCACAATTACCACTTTGTCCATGGGCTGAGATGATAAGTGGGCCTAAGAAACGGGTTAGGAAATGAATATGAATGGCTTGGGAATTAGTTGGGCTCAAAATGACTCAAGGCTTGGCGATGGCTAGGAAGGGTCAAATGGGCTAAATGGGTCCAATGAGCTCAAAGGCTGCCTTGGGCCCACCATGGTGGCCGCCCCTCCTTGGGCGTAAGGCCCACTACCTCGTGGGCTTAATTTCTTGGCCCATTAATTCCTTTTCCAACAATTTGGGCTTATCGGCAATGTCAAAGTCAAAGAAACATTGTCCAAAAGTTCATCCCGGATGTTCCCGAAAACCCATCGTCCAATATTGGATTTTCATGCATCGTCAATTTCACTCGAATGTCATTTTAGTATGTCTCGGACTAACAGGCAACTCCGAGGATTTACGCATAACCGACTTGTACTTGACTCAGTATCAAACCACATTCAAGTTTTCTCGACACATGGATGTCTTGACTAACATGAAATTGTGAAGAATCGATTTTTATTTCAAAGTACACGATTACCGAGAATTGACATAGGGCCAACCGTGGTCTCGATAATAGTAAACGGATTCACCCGTTGTCCCATTATACCCTACCCGCAAATTGACTTCTAATCATCCTTGAAACCGGCCTGTATACTTATCGGATCGTCTTTACATAGGTCTCACGGTCAAGTTGTTTTCTCAGATCAAGTTCTTTAATCGCACGAGTTCTATCCTCAATAGCCTTTCCCCTCAAGGTTAGTACCTCGGGAGTAATCAATTCCGCGTGAGATTAACCAACAATGCATAGACGAAATTCACGTTCATACATCCCTCAAAGGACTCAAATTTTAGGATGTCACATGAATTGTCTAGAAACATTCCTTCAAGTATAGATGTTCTAGAGAATCTTCATTCTTAGTGCCTTTGTGCAAACAAATTGAGTGAACACATCACCCTTGAGATTGGACAATTGGATTCTCTTTTGGAACTTGATTTTTCCGAAAATGCTTTCATTGGTCCCATCCCGACTTCACTAGGAAATTTGAGCAATTGATTATACTCCATCTATCTAAAAATCCACTTTTAGGGTCCATTCCAAGAGAGATAAGTGACTTGAGAAATTTGAAGTCTCTTCACTTACGGCAAAATGGACTTTTGGGATCCATACCCTCAGAAATTGGGAGCCTTACTTCTCTCATTGTGCTTGACCTATCAAACAACAAACTCACCGGCTCAATTCCTTGCTCCATCAGAAACTTAACAAATTTATCTTATCTCAGCCTCTTCCAAAATGAAATCTCCGGCTCGATCCCCCAAGAAATTGGGGGATTGATACCACTTGTGGAATTGCTTTTGTCAAAAAATGATTTGGTGGGTCCAATGCCATCATCTCTACAAAATTTGAGCAATTTGAATTGTTTGTACCTTTACTCAAATCATCTTTCAAGCTCAATTACACAAGAGTTGGGGAAATTGATATCTCTTAAAGTATTACAAGTACGGGATAACAATTTGAACGGTCTAATCCTTGCATCAATTGAAACCTACCCAATCTAACTGAATTAAACCTTATTGACAATAAATTCTTTGGTTCCTTGCCTTTTGAATTTAATAAATTAACAAAGTTGAGTCTTTTGCAACTATATAATAATAGACTAGAGGGGGAATTGCCAAAAGATGTATGCCTTGGGAGATCATTGCAATATCTCTCCTTCTTCAATAATCATTTCACAGGTCCCACCCCACCTATGACGTCCTAAATTTTGACCTATATGAAATGGTTATATTATCAATGCAATGTTAGTTACTATTACTCTAAACTGATCACTCATGAGTTAACTAATCTACTGAAAAGGCCTCCATATGCATAGCACTAGAGAATTCAATTAGGAATAGACCGCTAGACCATAAGGATCAAAGAGGGACAATACCATGTTATTACAAACTAATTAGCGAACAAAAATAAATCTATTTGACAGAGGTACAAGGTTGGATTACGAGTGATTCCGCACAACTACAATTTTAACTACAAACGATATTAAACCGATTTGCTTTTAGCTTTTATTCAAGGTGAGCAATTGATTTCTAAAGATTACATGACAACTAGGGTCCCCCATGAATTGAAGAGACACAAACATGGATTGAAAATTATCAATCACGGGTCAAACGTACAAAACCCCTAAAAGCCGCATGATAGTTTAGGTCATACTAAAGTCACAATTAATCAATTTTAACCACGAATTTCAATATGATTTTGGGTATCAAACTTTCAAAGACTTCAAGACTAACTTAATGGACGTCACCTCATTAATCCTTATGTTTATCGATAAGCCCAAAATTGTCGGAAAATGAATTAACGGGCTGAAATTGGAGACCATGAAGGAGATGGACCAATTGAAAGCCCAATGGGCCTCACGCCCCTTGAGCTTTGGCCAAGTCGACCCAATGAGGCTCACTAAGTCCAAGCAAGCCCATCCAAGCCCACCTAACCCAATTCAAGCCCATTTAAGCATAATAAGCATTTTTCAAGCCCATTAATCTTTCAAAGCCCATTTCAACATTTTAGCCCAAGGGTAAAATTGCGAATTCATGTCAAATGGAAATGACTATTTTGCCCTTTTCTAGATGAAACTTTTATATTGAATGGAATGGGACAAGAGGGGAAAATGCTTGGATGGGGATTAGTGGTTTGTCCATCACACTTATGTTGGCTTGTTGAAAAAGCTTGGTTGATATCCCGTGACTTCTTCCTCAAGCCTTCTCTCACTCTCTCACTTCACTCTCTCTCCTACTCTCTCTTCCCTCCTTGTTCGGCTGACTCTCTCCCTAAGCTCACTCTCTCATTTTTCTCTTCCTTCTTTTTCTTTTCCTCTTGTTTTTGGTTCTTGCTGCCCTTGTCGCTAGTTGTCGCCACCGCCGAATCACCTTGCATCACCGCCTATTGTCTATGCTAAGCCATGCAAACCGTCCAAGCCAACACCACCGACACCATAGCCATCGCCTCTCTCCCTCCCCCTCTCTTGGATGTCCTCATCAGGTCGCCTCCATCACCGTGAGCCATCGCCTGCCGCCCCTTGCCATTCCAAACCGAGTCACTTGTCGCTCACGCCATTGCTATCATTCTTGTGCAAACATCGTCATTAACAAGTGATTTATTTCCTTAATCCCTTGATTAGGACATTAAACTTGATTAGGTGATATTTATTTTATAGTGAAACTAGATTAGGAGTAGTTTAATTAAGGTTAAGTTTGATTAGTTTAATTAATGATAATTAAATTGATAAGCTATCACAATAGGCTATCGAGGGTTGATGATAAACTATCATGGTAGGTTATCAAGAATAAGACAATAAGCTATTGCTGAAGGGGTGATAAGCTATCGGAAAGGGTGATAAGCTATTGTCAAAGGGATGATAAGCTATCGGAAAAAGGAGTGATAAGTTATCACTAAAGGGGTGATAAGCTATCGAAAAATAGGTGATAGGCTATCACCAAAGGGGTGATAAGCTATTGAAGTTTGGATGATAAGCTATCACCAACTAGGCAATAGGTTATCGAGAATTGTTGGATAGGCTATCATTAGGGTGATAGATACTTGTAATATATGTGATATATGCTTGAGTTCTATGAGAAATTGTGCATGTTCTATGTTGTTTAATGCCTGCTTTGCCATGAAAAATATTTTCCCCACATAAAACCTCATGTACTAATTTTTTAAAAGGCTTTTTGTTGACATATAAATGGAAATTTCCGAGATGTCAGGTTTATATGTCATGTTTTATGAGTTAAAGGCGGCAAGTATTTTTAAAGGGAAAGCATGCAAAGTTTAACAAGTTATCTATATGTACATGATCACATGCGAATATTTTCCTTCATTTTTATATGAAAAATCTATAGTAGTTTATTATTGGAAGCACAAACCACGTTTGCATTGGCTAATTGATGAGAAATAAGATGAACTTGAGTGATTGTGGTGCTCATGTGATCATATAAAGGAACCCGTCACCTTAATAGGGGTTTAAGGATGATGCCCGATTTTATTGGATGCCTGGCGGGGTCTGGATGCCGAGTCATGGTTGAAGCCAAAGGATGCTCCTTATGGAATGCTATTTGTGGTGGGGGTCCTAGATGTTGTCAAGCCCGATGGGGTGGGACAATGCCTAGTCATGCTGGAAGATTGCCAACTCTTGTATTGGCCATAGCCTCAAGGGGTTGTAATAATCAAAACACGCGTGAACACATTGTGCATGAGAAAATATATTATGTGTTTTGATTGTGTTTAATGCTTGTTGCATTGTTATGGCACATGTAAATTTATATCATGCGAGGTATGTGTTAAGGCGATGTGAGAATGCCTGTGAGTTTATTCATTGCCTTGTGAATTCATATAGAACTGAATTACCTCTCATGCATATAATTAAGGTAAGGCGAGGGTCGCTTTACTATCGATCTACCATCGATATAATGCTAAATGTTTAGGTTGCATACAAGGTGAGTTATTTTTTCTAATCGAGACTTAGGGCATTAACTTATTGAGATTTATATATCATTTGTTGCTATTAATCATCTTTTAGGGTCTTAGATGGCGAACCGCTCGGTGCAATTTGGGGTCCCTATGGACTAGAATCTCACGATTACTACATGGAAGTTTTTGGGTCACGACCATTTGTATGAGCTCCACGCCACCATCGTCTAGGTGGATGAGGGGCTGGCGATGTAGGTTCCCCACCGATTTAAGGCCTAGTTCATTTGTGGAGGGGAGGACTTCTAGGTCCACTTAGGGGATTCGACAAGCCACTTAACAGGGGTTTAGGAAATGAGGTCTGAGACCCTATGGATATCGACACCCCTAATAGTGTCATGGAAGACCTTGAGATGGAGACTATGACGTCCTGAATTTTGACCCATCTCGGGATATATGAAATAATTATTTTATCAATGCGATGTTAGTTACGTTTACTCTGAGCTGCCCTTTCATGAGTTAATTAACTAGTCGGAAAAACAATTAAGGATCAATATGCATAGACTTGTGATGTCCTGAAATTTCTATCCATTTTAAGATTAATAAAAAGGGCTATTTCTTGATGCACTATTAATCATGACTATCTTGAATTGATCACTCAAGGCTAACTAACTTATTTGGAAGGGTAATTAGGGATCGATATGCATAAGACTAGAGAATTTGATCCAAGATATACTCTTCGACCATAAGGATCAAAAAGGGACAATACCATGCCCTTACAAATCAATTAGCGAACGAAATAAATCGATTATAGAAAAGTGTGAGATTAGATTGAGGGTGATTCTACACGACCTCGGTACTAATGATAATCGACGATAAACCAATTTCATTTTTGACTTTATACTCAAGATGAGAAATTGATTCCTCGAGATTACATGACAACCAGAGGTTGCTTAGGGATTGAAGGAACTGAACATGGATTGAAAACATTGAACCACGAGTCAATTTCGCATAAGAATCCCAAAAGCCGCCCGATACTTTAGGTCATACTAGAGTTGTAAACAATGGATTTTAACCTCGATTTTCAATCCGATTTTGGGTATCAAAATTGCAAGGGCTTCACGAACAATTCTATGGATGTCGCCTCATTAATCCTCAAGTTTTTCGGTAAGGCCGAAAAAGTTGGAAAAAGGGATAATGGGCCAAGGAAATTGGACCACGGGAAGTGGGCCCAGCCGAAAGCCCATTAGACTTTTCAATCATAAGGGCCAGCCCACCAAGGGCCAATGGGACAAGTGAAATTCCCATTTTACCCTTGCTTCTAGAAGACTTCTTTGTGTGGCCCAAATTGCTTGTTGGTTGCTATTGAAACTTTGAAGACAAGTTCAAAACCAACTTGCCCACCAAGTCTTCCCTCTCTCTCTCCTCTCTCTCTCCTCCTTGGCAACCGACCCCTCTGTTCATTCCCCTCTCTCTCTATTTTTCTCTTCTTTTCCCTCATTTCTTCCATTTCCACTCTGTTGTTGCTACTGCGGTTTGTTGCCACTATTGCTGTTTTTTGCTTGTTGTTGTTGGTGTTGCTATTGTTTTCTACTACTGTTGCTGCGATTTGTTGTTGTTGCCATTGTTGTTGGTCGGAGTTGCTGTCACTGATCGGAGCTCAACTAGCCACCACCTAGCTACCACCTAGCACCACCGGCTGTTGTTTTCCCCTTGTCCGGCATGGAAAGCTGTTTTGCCAAGTTTCGGCTGCCGTTGGTCGTCTATTGCTGTTTATGAGCTAGACTCTCGTTGTTCTCGCCACCACCATCGTCTCGGTGTTATGAGCTAGACTCTCGTTGTTCTCACCACAACCATTGTCTCTCAATTTGGTGATTAGTTTAGGATTTCTTGTTTTATGATATTGATGAGTTGATTTTGTTTGTTTAATCTTGATTAGTGTACTAAGCTCAATTTGTGAGTGATTAGTTTAGGCGTAATTAATTATTTTTGGATATTAATTTATTATAATTGAGCCTTGAAATAAAGTTTGTTAGATTTTCACCTTAATTAATAATTATTATTAATTATTTTCGGAATTAATTATTTATTGTTTTCAGAATTTATTTATAAATTATTTTCGAAATAATTAATTATTATTATTGGGTAATAATTATCTATTTATTTTTTAATGATAATTGATTAATTATTGAGTAATTAATTATTTTCGGATATTAATTTTTTATAATTGAGCGATGTTTGTTAGATTACTCTGAAGTGTTACGAGTAAGTAATTCTTCGAGAATGTGTATTATACGTGTGTTTCCACTTGGACTGTGTACTGAATATCTGAACTTTCCTTGATGATTGAGACTTCATTATTATTACAAGTGGTTTCCTGCAATTGAATGAACTATGTTTATTGTATAAGACATGGTATATGAGTACTTGTTCATGTTTGAACTAAGGTAGAAAAGTTTGAAAAAGGTATGTTCGGAAAGATGATTTATTAAGCATCTTCGTGTGACAACGTGCACCTGAAGTATGCAATGAATTGTTGCGTATGGAGTGCAAGCATGAATCACATCTGCATTGGCTATAAGAGAAAGAAAATGAAATGATCCTAGTGATTGACGTGCTTGCGTAATCATATAAGAGCCCATCATCCAGTGGGGGAACTATGGTTGACGAAGTCAATTTTATCAGAATTCCTAACTAGAGGGTCGAAAGCCGTGTCGCGGTAGAGGCCAGATCGATGTTCCTTTTTGGAATGCCATTCAGTGGATAGAGGTCCAGAACAACGTTGTGCCTAATGGGGTGGGACGATGCCCGGTTAGGTCAGAAGACACCAACCGCGGGTTGGAGTTTTTCCCCCCAATGGTGTTAATAATTGGATAACAAATGAATGCATAGTGCATGAGAAAGTGTGAAGTGTATTCTGAATATGTTATGTGCCATTGCATTGAGTTGAACATGTGATAAATTGTATCATGTAGGTAATGCATGCGTCGCAAAAAAGGTAAGGATGCTTGTGAGTGCATATATATTGACTACATATGAGTTATGGCCTATTCATGTTGTTATTACTAGCTTAACAAGTAGTTTACTGTTGTTATTTGTTGGCGATAGAAAGATTGCACATTAAGGGCGCATCCAAGATGATTAAGTTTCCTGATCGAGGCTTAGGCTATTAACTTACTAAGATTTTATCTCACTAGTTATTGTATAATTATTTTTAGGTCCGTATGATGGAGAACCGATAGGAGGTGCGGTTCGTTGCAGTGTTTTGAAAAGAATAGATTAACCCTGGCTCTGCTGTCTTATTTTGTTGGCGTAATAGGAAGTTGCTCCGTTGTAAGGGCCTATGCATGTAAACTTCCTAGGGTTAATCTTAGTAAATAAATAAAATAAGTGTTTTGTTCCATAATGAATGTTTGATGAAAAGATTTGAGATATTTAGATCTAGACTAAAATGTCAAGAATTGGGGAACTTAATCAATAAACACTCAATGTTAGGTGAGATGATTATTGGATTAAGACAACTTAAACAATAAATGCTCAATGTTAGGTGAGTCAAATATTAGATTAAAATGATTTGAAATACCTAGATCTAGACTAAGGTATAACGAAAGAGATCAAAAAAACATTCATAGAATGAAATGTTTAATGAAAAGAGTTTGTAACATCCTGAAATTCGAGCCCTTTAAGGGATGAATGACCATTAATTTCGCCAATGCATTGTTGGTTGATCTCACTTGGAACTGATCACTCTCGAGATACTGACCTTGAGGGGAAAGGCTAATGAGGACAGAACTCGTGTGACTAAAGAACTTGACCTGGGAAAACCACTAGACCGTGATAATTGCGTAAGGACGATCCTGTAGATATGCAGGCTGATTCTAGGGACGAATAGAAGTCGATTCGCAGACAAAAATAATGGGACGACGGGTGATTCTGTCTATTATTATCGAACCCGCGAATAGCCCTATGTCGATCCTTGATAATCGTGTACTTTGAAATAAGAATTGATCTTTCGCAATTTCATGTAGTCAAGGACGTCCATGTGTCGAGAAGCCTTGAACGTGAATTGGCACGAGTCGATTACGCGTGAATCCTCAAAGCTGCCTGTCAGTCTAAGTAGTACCAAAATAGCATTCGACCGAAATTGATATGGCATGAGAATCCAGTATTGGACTTCGAATTTTCGGGAACGTCCGAGACGGACTTTTGGACGATGCTTCTTAGTTAGTCGATGGTGTCAGTTAAGCCGAGTAATTGGAAAGGAACTGAGGACTGAGGACACGAGCCTACGAGGACGTGGCCCGGGCAAGATCAGTGTGGGCCTCACGCCTAAGATGGGACAGCCGTGGAAGGCTCGAGACAAGCAAGCGAGCCTGCTGGGCCCAACCGACCATTTTCCCTTCCGAGCCCGTTGTCTAACCCTGAGCCGAGTCGAGCCCAAAAAATTCCCGAGCCCGTTCCTATTCATTTTTCAGCCCATTTCCTAGGCCCGCCTTTCATTTTCAGCCCAAGGGCACATTAGGAAATGTGCAAGGTGGAAATGACCAAAATGCCCTTGGATATTTTGAAGAAAAGTCAAAAAGGAAGAGAGAGAAGATGAAGTCATGTTTTTGGGAACTTGAGCCAAGCCATTAATGGCCTTGATGAGCCTTATCCCTCAGCCTCACTTCACTCTCTCTCTCCTCTTCATCTTCCCCAAACCGCACACCCTTCTCTCCCTAGTTTCCCTTCCTTCCTTTAGTTTTTCAGTTCTGACCTTTCACCGAAAATAGAGTTGTTCATTGCCTTCCCGTTTGAATCGCGTCTCGTGCCACCCGCCGTTGTGTTCGGAAGAGAATTTCCGTTCAGATAGTGTCAGCCAATCACCGGAAAGAGCCTCCGGTAAATCCGTACGGTGGCCGGAAGCCGGCTGCTACCGGACCATCACTGTAGCGCCTGCTGCTGTTCTGTTTCGCCTTTGCTTCTGTTTTCCTCCCATTTCGACCCAACCACCGCCCATACCAGCCATTAGCAACTCCCCCTTGACCCCTTGGAGCCGCTGGTCGCCGACCCGCCGCTCGCCGGAGCTCCGGTTAGATCTATTTAGCCGCTTTCCTCCTGTGTAGTGCTATTTTCAGAGGTTCAGTGGGGAATCCGAGTTTGTTGCTGCTGTGTTCATCCCGGAACTGCCTTGGATCGCTGTGGTAGAGGTCCCCGGGTGTCGGGTTCGTCGCCGCCGCCGCGTCCGTGTCGCCGGCCTGCTTAACGAGTGAGTTTAGCCCCTAATCACTATTTAGTGCCTAAACTTGCTTAGGGTTGGGTTAATTAGTGTTATTGTTGGATTAGGAAGTTTAATTAAGTTGTACTAGCCCTAAGATAGGTGGTTAGATAGTTGGTTAAGATCAAATTAGCTTAATTTTGCTTATTAAGCTTAATTGTGTTTAATTTGGGATTAATTGTGCTTATGTGATTAATTAAGTATGATTTGCTTAAATGAATTGATTAATTGTTTTAATTAATGTTTTGTTTAATTTATGTATTAAATGTTTTAATTAATTGAATTTCGAAAAATCACTGTTCATGATTACTGTTTACGGCACTATTCATGCAGAAGCTAAATTTTGGCTTATTTTGATGTGCTCTTAATTGTTTTGCGTAATTGAAGTGCCGATTGTTAATTATACTTGGGAATGTTGATGAAATGCGTGATCGAGTGTTGGTTGGATTTTGGAATTGTCGAGTGAGATCGCATGACATATTGCGTGGGTTATCTGAAATAGCATGTCGCATGAGCATGAGTGATGTTGCATTCACGACAGAGCAAAGATATAAATTGATTGCTTGATGATGTGTTGCATGATCACATTAAATGAGAGAACCCGGCGTTGCCGGAAGACCGCCAATCCCTATGGGGTTGTGCCGTGACCAGTGGGTCGTCTGACTTCGGTCGGATGCCTGACAGGGAGGGGTTCTATGTGGGACTCGCGGTATGGGGCGGGTCCCGGCCTCCGTCGCTGGGGCTGCGGTAGTGGGTGGGTCCTATGCTCATTCGGGAATGCCGTCTTGGGAGTGAGCCCTTGACGTCACCGTGCCTCGAGGTAAAGAGGACGAAGTTGGTTTAGCCAGGAACCGCCAACCATAAGGTTGTGCTGTTGGCCCAGGAGGGGGCGTAATAATCGAAGCATATGTGTGGATGTAAGACATGAGAAAATTGTGTGAGATGCTCTGATTATTCGCATGCTCTTAATGTCGTGATGATTTGACGCATGAGTTGACAGTCATGCAGGGTGTGGCAATGGCTAGGTGAGATCGCTTGTGACGCGATTCGCATGTGATTGATGAACTGTATCATCTAACAGCCATGTGCCTTGATTGCATTGTATGAGATTTGACGTGCAGGGTATGGCAGACCGGGTAAGGTTGCATGCGAACCGAATAGTGTTTATTGGTTGACCCTGGTGGTTGTTTGAGTATGGGTTGTCTATTGTTGGTTGTTTGATTGCGGGTTGTCTGTTGTCTGTTGTGGGGTTGAGTGAGGGGTGGTTCTGGAGAGATACCCCGGATTCAGTTGGCGTACTAACCGGGGCTTAGGGGAAGAACTCGCTGAGATTTTATCTCAACCCGTCGTGGTTAACTATTTTCAGGCCTCTAGAATGGTGTACCCACAGTGGAGGATCCTGCCCCTACTCCTCTAGTGATCAACTCGATGGAGACTAAGTCCGATGGGTCCGAGTGATGATGGTGTTGAACCTGAGGGTTCTTTGTGTCCTGTTGGATTAGCTTAGTTTCTTTTTGGTTTGGCTTAGAGGATGGATCGGCCGTTTTTGTTGGGCTTGTAATTCGAAAACGATCCTCCGTTGGCTAATCCAATGAAGATGTATAAATGAGTAGTTGTTGTTGTTTTTACTGTTCATCCCTCTATCCCTATTGATTGATTGATTGTCTGGGGATGGTTCGTCTTCCGCTTGCGCATAATCAAAGATTAAAATGAATGGTTGTGGATGGGTCCTGGGATGTCACTTTCAATCGACCAAGGTAATGGGGTTGCCGCGAGCTCGAGAGTCGGGGCGTGACAACCCCGCCGGTTTTGGTATCAGAGCGAGGTCAAGACTTGGAGTGATAAGGTGCGTGGGATTTTTGGGGTAGTGAGATAGGGATAGCTTTTACTTTACGTGCCTGTGATTGCTTTTGTGGTTTTGTGTGGTGGCGGGTTGCTTATAGTCCAGAGTGATGAGCAATCCTGAGCAGTCAGCCCCTAGGCGTAGGGTAGCATCTGGTCATGCCAGTGCTGGAGGTAGTGCACAAGCAGATCCTAAGTTAGACGAGATCCTACTGGCGCTAGAGAGCTTGTTAGGACAGCAAGCTGTGTGCTTTTGCTATGGTCCTTGTGGTTTCCCTAGTGAGAGAAGAGGTCTGTGAGAGACCGATACCTAAGCTGGTAGAGCAGTTCCTGAGATTGAAGCCACTGAGGTTCAATGGCGTAGGTGACCCTTTGGATAAGGGATTTCTAGAGGATTGTTACAGTGCTGAGCTGTTCAGAGGGAGATCGAGTGCTTCTAGCGGCTTATCAGTTTGAAGGTAATGCCAGTACTTGGTGGGAAGCCACTCAAGGAAGAGTGTTCCCTAAAGGCACGGTTCAGACTCGGGGTGCCTTTTGTGAAGCTTTCATTGGACAGTGCGAGAGAGTCAAAGATGGCAATGTTCCAATAATTTCGTCAAAATCAGATGTCAGTGGATCAGTATAAGGCGAAGTTCGTTGAGTTGGCCTAGTATATGCCGAGATTAGTGGAGGACCCTTGGATAGGGCGAGACGGTTCAGAGATGGCTTGAAGCCAGAATTGAAAGCTAGCTGGTGCCCTTGAGTTTAAAGAGTTTTGATGAGATGTACGAGAGGGCCTAGATGATCGAGAAGAACATGATCGAGAGGATGACCGCATTTGGCTCACGGTTCGTGCCTAATAGAGACAATTGTCGATTTGGAAAAGGACCGATGATGGGGAGAAGGAATCCCATCCCACCCAACAGAAAGTGAATTGTCATGGAAAGACAATTCAGCTTAACCCAATAGTGGGTGATAGTTTTGAGTTTGTGGGAAATCGAGGGGGACCCTCGACTCCTTTGAAATTCGTCGTTGGAAGTAACTCATTTATTGGACGAATGTTGCAAAGGTTATTGGACAATTGAGGTTAATTGGTTAGTTGAAGAATCAAGGATGGATGACTTGTTTGACCCATTTCAAGGAGCTTCGATATGTCCCAAGATAGACCCAAGGACGGGCTATCAGTAGTTAAGGATTAAAAAGGAGGATAAACTAAAGACGACATATCGTGTGTGATTTGGTCACTATGAGATTACCGTACTACCGTTTGGATTAACTAATACGCCAGTTGCTTTTATGGATTTGATGGATTGAGTGATTAAGGCATAAATAGAGCAAATTGTAATTTTGTTCGTAAGCGATATATTGGAATATTCGAGGAAATTAGAGGAACGCGAATAGCACTTGAGGGTGGTGCTATAGACCATTCGAGAGCATAAACAGTATACCAAGTTTAATGCTTGTGAGTTTGGGTTTACTCGCGTTGCTTTTGTTATCGTGTGATTTTGGACGAAAGGAATTTCTATGGATCCGCTAAGATCAAGGCAGTCATGAATATGTCAGGACTTATGACAGTGATAGAGGTTCGAAGTTTTCTAAGTCGGACAAGTTAGTACAGATGATTCGTAGAAAGGTTCTCTATGATAGCTACGCCTCTGAAATGAAGGTTAATGAAGGACGTAAAAATTTGAATTGACGAATAAGTGAAATTTTTAAGAGTTTAAGTATAAGCTGATTACTGCACCAGTTTTGAGGATTCAGTCTAGTATTGGAGAATACGAGATTTACAACGAAGTGTCGTATAAGGGATTTGACCGTGTGGTAAGGTAACAAGGAAGATTGGTTGCTTACGCGTCACGACAATTGAGGTCATTGGATTTAATGGAAGTCAGATAAGTTTTATCTTATTGATTTGAGGAGTTGTAGGTATGGGATCATAAGAGATGATCTATTAAATGGTGATGATCTTTGATAAGGATTACGGTGGATGATTTATTGCTTGGAAGTCTTAGATTTGATTAAGATATGAATTTACCCAAGGTGGATTATTTCAGGAGATATATAAGATAGGGATTTGAGGAATGGATTTTTGTCTTTGGTGGATTAAGAATTAATTATCCCTTGATGCTAGATGGATGAGTGGTGAAATAGCATTATCGATGATTTCTTCTCAAGGTATCAGAAAGGATGTGAAAAGATACCCAAAAGCTTTTGGTGCAATAAATGACATTTGGTTTGCACTAATTTTCAAGTGATTGAGGTGAATTCTTGGTTTGGTTATTAAATGGATATGAAAGAAATGTTGAAAGAAAAATCAGTGGTTTGTGGAATTCGGACAACGATTTGATGGAAATTCAGTGGATAAGATTTCAAGTGTCGATAAGTGACCCCGTGGAAATAAGCTCATGGGTTGACGAGCTGGAGAAAGTTTTGCACTTTGAGGTGCTCAAACGAGGTTAAGACCGTGAGGCTTGGTATGGGACAGGCCAAAGCGGATAATACCTCTATGAGATGGTGCATATCAAAAAGGGACTTTTGCTAGTAGTGGTGCAGTTCGAAGATGCTTGTAACGACTGATCTGACGAGGGCAGGGAGTGGTCGCCGGGGCCAGAGTGCCTGAGCAAGGAGCGACTCTTGGCAGGCTTCTAGGATGTCGAAAGGGGCAGAAATGAACTGAACTACACACTGTGCAAAAAGAGAATGCTTATGGATAAGATTTATCGGAGTGGTATAACAGAAATATGGTGGAGTTGGTGGGACTCTAGACTTTGGAACGAGGTTAGAGAATCGGGAATCGTTAGTTCAAAAATTGGTTTAGCAGTTATTGAATGCAGTTCAGATTATCAAAGACAGACTAAAGACCGCTCAGAGTCATCAGAAGAGTTGTATAGATAAGCATCGTAGATTGTTGGAGTTTAAGGTGGGTGATCATATGAAAGTATCGCCGATGAGGGGTACTTCTAGATTTGGCAAGAAAGAAAAGTTGTCTGAGGTATGTTGGACCTTTTGAGACTTTGGAAAGGATCGGGGTTTTAGCATATCGTCTTGCGTTGCCACCGAAGCTTGCTCAAGTACATGATGTTTTCCACGTGTCCATGTTAAGAAAGTATGAACCGGACTCGACTCATGTTTTGAATTTTAAGGAATTGGACGTAGACGACAGGGTGTAGTACGTGGAGAGGCCGATACGGATAGAGAACCGTAAAGAGCAAGTGCTTCGAAGCAAGACTATCGTCTGAGTTAAGGTGATCTGGCAGTATCACGGAATAGAGGGAGCTACATGGGAAAGTGAAGAAGTAATGAAGCATCAGCACCCCCATCTTTTTGAGGACTTGTCAGTTGTTGCAAATTTCGAGGACGAAATTTTTATAAGAGGGGAAGAGTTGTAACATCCTAAAATTCGAGCCCTTTAAGGGATGAATGAACATTAATTTCGCCAATGCATTGTTAGTTGATCTCACTTGGAACTGATCACTCTCGAGATACTGACCTTAAAGGGAAAGGCTAATGAGGACAAAACTCGTACGACTAAAGAACTTGACCTGTGAAAACGATTAGACCGTGAGAATTGCGTAAGGACGATCCTGTAGATATGCAGGCTGATTCCAAGGACGAATAGAAGTCGATTCGCGGACAAAAATAATGGGACGACAGGTGATTCTGTCTACTGTTATCGAACCCACGAATGGCCCTATGTCGATCCTTGATAATCGTGTACTTTGAAATAAGAATTGATCTTTCGCAATTTCATGTAGTCAAGGACGTCCATGTGTCGAGAAGTCTTGAACGTGAATTGGCATGAGTCGGTTACGCGTGAATCCTCAAAGCCGCCTGTCAGTCTGAGTAGTACCAAAATAGCATTCGAGTGAAATTGATATGGCATGAGAATCCAGTATTGGACTTCGAATTTTCGGGAACGTCCGGGACAAACTTTTGGACGATGCTTCTTAGTTAGTCGATGGTGTCAGTTAAGCCGAGTAATTAGAAAGGGACTGAGGACTGAGGACACGAGCCTACAAGGACGTGGGCCGGGCAAGATCAGTGTGGGTCTCACGCCCAAGGTGGGACAGCCATCGTGGAAGGCTCGAGACAAGCAAGCGAGCCCGTTGGACCCAACCGACCATTTTCCCTTCCGAGCCCGTTGTCTAACCTTGAGCCGAGTCGAGCCCAACAAATTCCCGAGCCCGTTCCTATTCATTTTCTAGCCCGTTTCCTAGGCCCGCCTTTCATTTTCAGCCCAAGGGCACATTGGGAAATGTGCAAGGTGGAAATGACCAAAATGCCCTTGGATATTTTGAAGAAAAGTCAAAAAGGAAGAGAGAGAAGATGATGTCATGTTTTGGGAACTTGAGCTAAGCCAATAATGGCCTTGATGAGCCTTATCCTTCAGCCTCACTTCACTCTTTCTCTCCTCTTCATCTTCCCCAAACCGCACACCCTTCTCTCCCTAATTTTCCTTCCATCATTCAGTTTTTCAGTTCTGACCTTTCACCGAAAATCGAGTTGTTCATTGTCTTCCCGTTTGAATCATGTCTTGTGCCATCCGCTGTTGTGTATGGAAGAGAATTTCCATTCAGATAACGTCGGCCAATCACCGGAAAGAGCCTCCGGCCGATCCGTCCGGCCCGAAGGCTTTGGCCGGCCGCACGGGCCGTCACCGTAGCGCCCGCCGCTTCTTTGTTCTGTTTCGCCTTTGCTGCTATTTTCCTCCCATTTCGACTCAACCACCGCCCATACCAGCCATTAGCAACCCCCCTTGACCCCCTGGATTCGCTGATCGCCGGCCCGCCGCTCGCCGGAGCTCTGGTTAGCTCCGTTCAGCCTCTTTCCTCCTGTGTAGTGCTGTTTTCAGAGGTTCAGTAGGGAATCCGAGTTTGTTGCCGCTGTGTTCAGCCCGAAACCGCCTTGGATCGCTGTGGTAGAGATCCCCGGGTGTCGGGTTCGTCGCTGCCGCCGCGTCCGTGTCGCCGGCCCGTTTAACGGGTGAGTTTAGCCCCTAATCCCTATTTAGTGCCTAAACTTGGGTTAATTAGTGTTATTGTTGGATTAGGAAGCTTAATTAAGTTGTATTACTAAGATAGGTGGTTAGATAGTTGGTTAAGATTAGATTAGCTTAATTTTGCTTATTAAGCTTAATTGTGTTTAATTTGGGATTAATTGTGCTTATGTGATTAATTAAGTATGATTTGCTTAAATGAATTGATTAATTGTTTTAATTAATGTTTTGTTTAATTTCTGTATTAAATGTTTTAATTAATTGAATTTTGGAAAATCACTGTTCACGATTACTATTCACGGCACTATTCATGCAGAAGCTAAATTTTGGCTTATTTTGATGTGCTCTTGATTGTTTTGAGTAATTGAAGTGCCGATTGTTAATTATACTCGTGAATATTGATGAAACGCGTGATCAAGTGTTGGTTGGATTTTGAAATTGTCGAGTGAGATCGCATGACATATTGCGTGGGTTATCTGAAATGGCATGTCGCATGAGCATGAGTGATGTTGCATTCACGACAGAGCAAAGATATAAATGGATTGCTTGATGATGTGTTGCATGATCACATTAAATGAGAGAACCCAGCATTGCCGGAAGACCGCTAATCCCTAAGGGGTTTGTGCCGTGGCCAGTCGGTCGTCTGACTTCGGTCGGATGCCTGACAGGGAGGGGTTCTATGTGGGACTGTTGCGACCTATTTTTTCTGAAAATAATAGAACAATATAGGTTTAGGGGTATTGTCAATTTCGGGCCAACGGGCCTCAATTAACTCGGGCTCTCCTAAGCCCATACCCCATGCGACGTTGGGATATTCATAAAAACTGCAAATAAGGAGTCGCGACTAGTCTATTGACGTCGACTAGAAACCGAGTGAGACATGGGAGCGTGCCTCACTTTT
This sequence comes from Angophora floribunda, assembly GCA_014182895.1. NCBI lineage: Eukaryota > Viridiplantae > Streptophyta > Magnoliopsida > Myrtales > Myrtaceae > Angophora > Angophora floribunda. The sequence continues at coordinate 21,646,683 of CM024709.1, forward strand.
ACGCAACCAGAGAATCTAGGGTCGGGGGACTTGATTACGTTAGTCGTGCGACTAACGCCCTTTCTGACCTAACTTAATCGTGTGTAACTAAAGACATGGCAACACATTCAAAAAACCTATTGTAGAGCCCTAAAGGCTTATTCAATTTTGGATGTTTTCTTCTTTTTAAGGGTTTTCTAATTTTTTGCAATTTTATTGATTTTCCTGATTTTTCTGATTTTTTTGAATTTTTATATATTTTTAATATTTTTTGATTTTTTTAATATTTTCGAATTTTCTGAAATTAAAGAAAACAAACTTTCAAGATTTTTTTATATTTTCTGAAAATTTAAGAAAAAGCATTTATTAATGTTTTTTTTCTGGAATTTTCTAATCTTTTTTAATTTTTTTGGAATTTTTGAATATTCGGATTTTTTGCATTTTCAAAATCATTTTTAAATAAAAACAACTTTCAAAACTTTTCTGAGTTTTAAAAAGAACGTCCTTTTTTAATTTCTAGGGATTTTCGAATTTTTTAAGATTTTTAAGATTTTTTTTTAATTTTTCAATTTAAAAAAAAAATGATTCGGACCTGATCGGGTGACCTGGCCCTACTAAACCGACTCGGACCCTATTGGTCCGGGCTGAACGGCCCGGTCAAAAATTCTTTTAAAATGGCCCATTAGCAAAATAAATTAAAATAGCCCATTTACTTTTTACAAAAATCAGCTCAATCACCTAGCCCAAGCCCACTCAAAATTGCTCAGCCCAGCCCTTGCCTCTTTCTATTTTCGGCCACTTCTTTGTTTTTTCTGATTTTTCTATTTTTTATTTCTTTTTCCCATTTTCCCATTTTTTTATATTTTTTTTTTTCCTCTCTTTTAAATTTTTTTTTTTCGTTTTCTGCATGCATATTTTTTCTGCAGATTTCCCTCGCCCATGCAGGTCTTCCATTCCCATGCACGCCTGCCACTTCTTCTTCTTCTTATTTTATTTTATTTTAATCTTTTTTATTTCTTCTTTTCTTGGTCTTCTTCTTCACGTCTTCTTCCGCATGCAGACGCCCGCCCGAAGACCGCCGCTCCTTTCGCTGAACCGACGCCGACGCCATCGCGAGTCCTCGCCGGCCCATGGGAGATCGCCATGCCATCGCCTGGCATCGGTCATTCCGTCCGACCGATGCCGAGCGCCGCCGGCCGGCGGTTGGTCAGCATTCCAAGGGTCGCTGGATTGACTCCGGCAAGGTACGCACACCTCGACCCACCCCAAACGGTGCGGGATAACCTACTGAGAACGCCGGAAATGGTGCGTGACAACGATATAACCCCTAGCGACATGGAAAATCTAAAGGCCGAGCTCTGGTCAAGGGCTAGGGTCGGTTTTCTCGGCAGGGCATTTTGTCGAACGGTTGGGGCGCACTACTGAATTTCAAGGTTTCCAGCTCAACCGAGCCTTGAACGTACTTCGGGGGGTCTCGAACATGATATACAAGGAATATAGGAACGAAATGTAAGGGCGACGAGGGCCGGATTTTGCGCGAGCCGGATGGCCGCGAGCTCCGGCCCGGTGCGCCTAAAAATGGAGCAAGGACGGACCTAGACCTACCTGCTCAACTTGAGGACGTCGTCGGGAAGGTCGTCGGGCAGGCCCGTGCGTGTCTGAGCCGCTCTCGGTCGCTCGTATCGCTCCGGTCACTGGGTTCGCCTTCTCTCTTGGATCTCCGCCTTCTTTTCTGGTTTCAAGGCTCTCTCGGTTTCTTTTCCTCTCCTCTCCGTTCCTTTTTTGTCTCGGTCCCCTAGGTCTTCTTTTTCGGTTTCAAGGCTCTCTTGGTTTCTCTCTGCTCTCTCTCAGTTTCCCTCTCGGATCCACTCGAAACCAGCCGAGGAAGACCCTCCCGAAGAAGCTGCCTCTCTTGCCGCTCCCTCTCCCTCTCGAGTTCGTTTCTTTTTTTTGTTGTTTTTCGGACCCTTGGTCTCTCTCTCGAGCTCTCTCTTTTCAGTCCCTCACCTCTCTCCGTTTATCCCTCTCCAGCTCCCCTTCTCTCTCCCCACTCTTGGCCTCCTTTTTCCTCTTTTTCTTCTGGTCTTTTTTCTGTTTTTTTTTTTTTTTTTTTTTGCGTTGTCGACCTAACCCCCCCGACCTTCTGTTGCCGCTCTGATCTTCTGATGCCCTCCTGACCTACACTGCACTTCATTTTTTTATTCTGCTTGTAGGGAGCCGTTGCCGCGCGATGGTGAAGGAGGGAAGAGGAAAAGAAAGGCGCGGGCTGGGCTGAAAAGGGAAAAAGAAAAGTGGGCCAGGCCCGCACGAGGAAAGGGAAAGAAGAAGAGAAAGGGGCTGGGCAGCCTTGGCCCGGACCCCCGTTTTTTTTTTTAATTAAATTTTTTTAATTTTTTTTAGAAATTAATATGTATTTATATAAACAAAGCAAATGGGCATTTAAGACAAAAATAGACCAAAAAATCGGGTGTCAACAACCGCCCCTCTTTGAAAGGGAGCTCGAAGATGCTCATTTCAAAGACAGCGACACCCGAAATTTGCAGACGAGCAATGAAGGTGCGAATTTATTCCATTCATTTTTTCATTTTTCCTTTTTTTTGTTTTTTTTTGTTTTTTTGTTTGATTGAGATTTCGGCTCGTGCGAACGAGTTTCGACCAAATTAGTAAAGTCTTACCGTGTAATAACGGGTTTTGACTAGGTTATTGGAGGAAGGTCTTACCATGTAACAACGGGCTTCGACCGAGTTAGTAAAGTCTTACCGTGTAACAACAAGCTTCGACCAAGTTAGTAAAGTCTTACCGTGTAACAACGGGCTTGGACTTGAAGGGAGGTCTTACCGTGTAACAACGAGCTTCGACTTGAAGGGAGGTCTTACCGTATAACAACGGGCTTCGACCGAGTTAGTAAAGTCTTACCATGTAACAACGGGCTTCGACTTGAAGGGAGGTCTTACCGTGTAACAACGGGCTTCGACCGAGTTAGTAAAGCCTTACCGTGTAACAACGGGCTTTGACTTGAAGGGAGGTCTTATCGTGTAACAACGGGCTTCGACCGAGTTAGTAAAGCCTTACCGTGTAACAACGGGCTTCGACCGAGTTAGTAAAGCCTTACCATGTAACAACGGGCTTCGACTTGAAGGGAGGTCTTACCGTGTAACAACCGGCTTCGACCGAGTTAGTAATGTCTTACCGTGTAACAACGGGCTTCGACCGAGTTAGTAAAGTTTTACCGTGTAACAACGGGCTTCGACTTGAAGGGAGGTCTTACCGTGTAACAACGGGCTTCGACCGAGAATGCATGGTTTAAGGAGGACCCATGAACCTTTTGGAAATTGCATGGTTTCTGGTTGACCACGAACCATGTGGTTTAAGGATAGACCCACGAACCGTGTGGTTTAAGGATATGCCCACCAACCTTGTGGTTTAAGGATAAGCCCACGAACCCTTGTGGTTTAAGGATAGACCCACCAACCGTGTGGTTTAAGGATACGCCCACGAACCATGTGGTTTAAGGATAAACTCACGAACCATGTGGTTTAAGGATAAGCCCACGAACCTTTGTGGTTTGAGGATAAGCCCACGAACCTTTGTGGTTTGAGGATAAGCCCACGAACCATGTGGTTTAAGGATAGACCCACGAACCGTATTAGAAATTGCATGGTTTTCCGGTTGACCACGAACCATGTGGTTTTAAGGAGACCCACAAACCTTGTGAAAAATTGCATGGTTTTCCGGTTGACCATGAACCATGTGGTTTAAGGAGAACCCACGAACCATGTGGTTTTAAGGAAGACCCACAAACCTTATGAAAATTGCATGGTTTTCCGGTTGACCAGGAACCATGTGAAAATTGTATGGTTTCACTGAGTGAACCTATCAAATTCAACTTGAGCAAATGTCATTAGAAACAATATCAGAAAGATGCATTGGCAATGTTGTAGCATTAATTGCATAAGCAAATCAAGCTAAGCCTGATCAAATTGAAAACATTTGATCTTTTGATTTTTGATTTTTGATTTTTGATTTATTTATATATATATATATATATATTTTTTTTTTGGTATCATGTACCACAAAATTGTCATCAAGCTTGGAAGGTATCATTAATCATCAAATCCCTTTAAGAGAAAAATTACTTTAGAATGATCCTACTCATGAAAGAGGTTCATTAAGCATGCCAAGCAAGAGCTCCTTAGTTAGAAAGGGCTTATCGCACGCTCTCAAGAAAGGCTATTTGATCCCATCCATTCATGTGGGAAATAATTTGATCACTCAATCCACCTCACATTTCTGGTGTCAAAGGATCTAAGAATCATTCGCAATAAGTACATCTTGACCAATCCAAAAGGTCTTTTAAAGGGACCGTAATGCAGGTTTGGTCATGGCTTTAGCAATGGACAGTTATCATTGGCTATGAAACGAAACAATTATTTGCCAACATCTTCGTCAGGTTTACAAGTCAAGAAACCTTAAGATGAGATAAAACAAATTTGCCCCCACTTCTTTGAGCGGTAGCTTCCCTAGAAAATTCTCATTCTCACTTGAATCATCCCAATCTGAAAAGACTTTGGGAAATGTTGTAATGTTGGTTCGGTTAAGGCTCAAAAGGCTCATAACTTTTCGCAAAAAGGGGTTTGAAAGTTGGTGATTATCATGGCATCATTGTCATATCACTCAATTTTTGAAGGCATTCGACCTTTGAAATACGATTTTTCTCGAAAGTCCTTTGACTAATCAAATAAGAGCTTTGTCCTTTTCATTTTTTTTCATTTGCAACGATTTTCTTTTCGATGCAAGCATTTTGAATTTGACAATTTATTTTCACATAGGAGTTTATCACCCCCTTGATGCAGATATTTTCTTTTTTCTTTTTTCCTTTTTTTTTTTAACGGGCATTGGCCTTGCTTTTACCAGGCACACTACTTTTTCATGCCCCTTAATTTTCATTGGACTTTTTCTCTTTTGAACTCTTTGAACTTTTAGGACTTTCGAGTGTTTTTTTTTTTCATATGTTCACATAAGTGCCAATTGCCTTGGTTAATTATGTGCCTTGCCCCAATATGGGGAGATAATCACCACTTGGGTTTTAGAAATGAACAATTAGGCTCAACTTGGTTTAAGCAATGGATATCAGTGTTTGGGTAGAGAAATGAATGCTCTTCTTCACCTTGGGATGCTTCAAGCCTTCATAAGAATTCTCCTGAAGTTACCACAAAAAGATTAATGCAAGTGAAAGCAAAGATGTCTTTCTCAATTTTCACCACATGATATCAACAAAAACCTCCAAATTTGCCCCATTGCGGGGTGGTTCTTGACAGGGGTATTTTATGATTTCTCAACTTTAAGGCTCAAAGGGGTTGACTATGGTCACCTGCAGTGTATAAGATAGAGAAGAGAAATGCATCTTTTCATTTTGGTCCGTGTACAATTGCGAATGACTCATTTGTCCTTAATGACATGGGTCTTCTTTTTTCACTCAGTTCTCATAGTGTTTGAAGGACGTGTTTGGAAATGGATTGCCTTTCATCGTCCTAAGCATTTCCTACTTGGCATGACTAACATCTCAATTTCATCTCGGTCGAGATCATCTCGAGTAGATTAATCTCCATGAGGAATTTTGATTCAAAATGAGTGATCCACCAAGCGGACATACAATTTTGAGATAAAAACAATGCTCAAAAACTTTTGTGAAAGGTTTATTTTCTCAATTTTTATCTTTTTTTTTTACATGCTCCCAATAAAATGTTGGAATTTTTTGATTTGAAAATTCTCAATTTTTTCTTTTGAGTTTGAGAATAAGGGTACTTCCTGCAACAAGGCGACTTAGTAACCCTGTAAAGAATAGGAAGGAAAGTGTTAGTGCCAGAATTTTCCAAGATTGAAAAATTGGAAACGATACACTATTACCCTTCACTCGCATTTCTCACTCAAGTGCCATCATCATTCTCTTGGATATTTGGCAACCCCAAATTGCCATTCACTTGCATTTTTCTTGCGTTTGGTGTTTCCTATCAAATGAAAAAGGGATCATGTTAGAGACAATATCAACATGAGCAATTGGAATCGATACGATTTACCCTTCATGTGCTTCTGTTCTTTGGGTATGAGCATTTATGTCTCAACATTTGAGGACATTGTTTCTTGGATGCTTTGCCTCATTTATCGCCTGTGAAGAAAAGGATTGGGCATGTTATTTCCACACTCAATTGGAAATCATTTAGGAACGAAATACATCCTTTATGCCAGGATGGATGGTTGTGCTTTAACATGCTTCTTTGGTGAAAGGCACTGCTCCTGCGGTCATTGTGCATTTTTTCCTACAAGAGACAAAGCATGTTACTTGCATTCTAACATTGAATTGGATTAATTTAAGAACAATACACCCTTTTGGCGTTGAATTGATTGACTCCATTTCATCATGCTCCATGGGTGCGATTTACTATGCTTTGCGTGACTTGTGTCAGTGATCACCATCAAGACAAGTAATTAAGCTTCATCATATTTTGTTCCGGCACGTGTTAAAACCTTGTGCCCTGTCAGGCTTGTTTGATGGGCTTTGGTTTCATTCAAATTTATCTTGCATCAAAGAAAATGACATGTCATTTCTTTAAACTAAAGAGAATTAAATTCAGGAACGAAATACACCCTTTTTTTAAAGTCGACGGCTCAAGATCCCAACGCATTTCTTACAGAGGAAGGGGAAATATTGCCCTATGATCAAAGTTTAAATTCATGGGTACTAGCTTTTGAAGGGTCTAGTGTCAAAGTTGGACTCTCATTTCTTTGAATTCCAAGATCAAGACTTGTGAGAGTATTTGGTTTGTGATCTAATTCAAATGCCAATGTCAAAATTGTTTAGTTCTCTCCTGCAGGAAAATGTATGAATAAATTAGTTTCAGAATAAATTGATTCCATTGGAACGATCACGACTTTACCATCCCATATTATCTTTCCCAAGATTCCCTGCAATGGACAAATACGTGAGAGAGACAAAATGTATTGATTTTCCAAAACTCATGGAAATTCAATAGAATACACCAACTTCCGAATTGCCCTCGAAGCCAAAGAATGTTTTTAAATTTCTTTTCCCAAAATAAAAACGAGTCACTTGGGTTTATGATCAACTTGGAATTGAAAACATGCGCTTAAAAAGAATAAAGAGAAAAATGAAATACAACACACTCCTATGAGCAACAATTATTCTCATCCTAAATTTAAGGTCCACTTCTTGGCATGGTCGGGTAAGAAAAGTTCGAAGAGTGGCCTTCCCGCATTCTACAAGAAGAAGAAACACTGTCGCCGTATGTCAATGAGAAGATGATCCTCCAATGAGGTCGCCTTTTACAATGAAATCGAGGCGATGATACATGCCCCAGAACTCCTATTACAGGATTTCGGAATTTTGCCAAGATTTGATTGTAAGAGGAGACATTCAGTAGCTCGGTTTGGTTGGGGGATGGTGGATGGCGGCACAAGCAGTGGCCCTCGACGGCCGGCGGCTGGAGTAGCAATAGTGGTGGCTGGTTTGGTCAAAACCATAACCGAGCGAGGGGGCAGGAGAGAGAAGCGGTTGATGGAGAGGGGGAAAGGGCACAAAAAAAAAAGTTGCAAAAAGTTGGTTTTCGCCTTTTTTTTCTTTTTTTTTATTTATGCGGCCACTACCGCTTTCGGGATTCGAACTCCCGATCGGACCAGGCGGATTCCTCCCCGGATACCACTCGGCTAAAGGTGCCGACGGTGTTCTAAGTTGCTTTCTTTTTCCATTTAAGGCCAAAATCCTTATCTAATTCCAAAACCCAAAAGAAGTGAACATTCCTGGACTTTGCAACTTTCATGACAACAAAAATAAGGATGTCCTCCTTATGTAAGTTCTCTGTCCGTGCAATTTGCAACAAATGGTCCTGACGGTCTCTCATCTTGTGCTCTGGCGAATTAGTGGGTGGGATTTCTCGCCTCTTGTGTCTTCCTTGATGCATTTCCGTTAATGATCACGCATGTTATATTCATCTCGAATTCCAAGGGTTTATGCTTTTGTCCTTTAGAGGAGGTAATTAACTACCTCAAATGACCTCTTCATTTTACCTGATTAATCAAGAAAAAATGGATGAACAAGTCAATTGTTGTACAAGAGATTCCCACTGGAACGATTACAACCTTACCATCTCAAAGTATCATCTCGCGGATCAACCTACTAAAGTGGTTAAGAGAAGAGATAAAATGATACGCGAGTTCTTCCAGAAACTCATTTTTTGACACGTTTTGAAGCTAAAAGCATAAAAGCTTCACCTTGAAAGTTCGTCTAAAACGCTTCAATTGAAAGTATCATCTTTTTCCTTTTTTTCCTTTTTATTTATTTTTTTTGAAATTGGATTTCATTACTACAAATGTGTGTTTCATGATTTTGAAAAGTGTCAGTTGGGCCTAAAATCGAAACCTAAAATGGAAAACATGATTTTTAATAAGAATGAAAACAATGATAAAACACAAGAAAACCATGTATCGATGAGTGTCAAAATCAATTCTCGTTCGAGTTCAAAGTCCACTTATTTGCCTGGTCAAGCAAATGTCAGAGAGTAAATGTTATTCGCACCCTGCAAGAATGAAATAATGTTAGCATATGAATAAGAAAATGATTTTTCAATGATGTCGCATTTTACAATGAAGTCAAGACGATGGCACATGCCCCATAACTCCTATTACAGGATTTCGGTATTTTGCCAAGATTTGATCATAAGAGGAGACATCATTAAAAGATCAATCCGCGATTATCAATTGAATGCCCACTCTATTCTCAAAAGTTTCATGTGCAAAATGTGGCATTAATTTCGAAATATTGATTTATGCTTTCACCCTTGCCAAAATGAGGTGATTTTTATTTTGAGAAATCTATACACAAAGTGTGATTTGAATTTTCAATCTCAAAATGTGAGAGGGAAAAAAAAAAGAAAAATTGATTAAAAGTGAGATTTCAATTTTTTTTTTTTGCCCCGAAACATAATCATGAATTGGAAGAATTTTTTTGACGGGATGTGATTTTAAGCCCATGATTGGAAAATCGAACAAAATCATCCGTTGTGTAGGGCTAAATTAATGATTTTTGAAATTAACACTGAATGTTGGCTTATGAAGAGTAATTGCCAATTTTCCCAACTAGAAGCCTACATTAAGGACATTCGATTGATCTCCGCAAATTTCAAAAATGAAAGTTTCAATAAAAAATGAATAAGTAAAGGGAGAAATCATTTTTACCATTGGCGATGATTTTTCTTTTCTTGTTTTCTTTTTAATCACATAAACATGAGATTGTAGGTCGATTTCTACTCTAGATGGCTCAAATGAAGCCACGGGATTACCGGACTGAACCAACATGGTCGCGGTTGGGTCGGGGTTCCCATGACTCCGGCTTTGTCAAAGAGTCAACCCGTGCTGCGTGGTTGCAAGCCGGAGTGGAAGCTCTTGACATCAGAAGAATTTCGGAATTGAGATGGGCGACTCGTACGACATGGTGGTAGTCGGAGTGGTATCCATCTCAACACCATCCTAAGTGATCCTATGCGGCCCAGGTCTGGCGGCAGGTTGTGCGTGCTAAAGTGTAGTGCAATGTAAAGAAGACATGTACTACAATTTATATAGCAACCAACACTTCAAAAATTTAACCATATAAACGTTTATTCCCATTTCACCACCCTACAAAACAAAGTGTTAGCAAACACTCCACCCCTTATTACTCCAATCCTGCACCAATATTTAACACGAGGTTAGTAGACTTACCTCACCTTCTCGAATGCGCTGCCAAAGCAAACACGTTAGATAACACACAATCAAGCAAATTAGGCCTAAGTTCTCTAAGGTTCAGAACCAATCCCCAACGGAGTCGCCAAGCTGTCACGACCTATTTTTTCTGAAAATAATATAATAATATAGATTTAGGGGTATTGTCAATTTCGAGCCGACAGGCCTCAATTAACTCGGGCTCTCCCAAGCCCATACCCCGCGCGACGTTGGGATATTCATAAAAACTGCAAACAAGGAGTCGCCACTAGTCTATTGAGGTCGACTAGAAACCGAGCGAGACATGGGAGCGTGTCTCACTTTTACGCAACTAGAGAATCTAGGGTCGAGAACTTGATTACGTTAGTCATGCGACTAACGCCCTTTCGGTACCTAACTTAATTGTGTGTTAACTAAAGACATGGCAACACATTCAAAAAACCTATTGTAGAGCCCTAAAGGCTTATTCAATTTTGGATGTTTTCTTCTTTTTAAGGGTTTTCTAATTTTTTGCAATTTTTTTGATTTTCCTGATTTTTCTGATTTGATTTTTTTTTTGAACTTTTTATATTTTTAATATTTTTTGATTTTTTTAATATTTTCGAATTTTCCAAAATTAAAGAAAACAAACTTTCAAGATTTTTTTTTATATTTTCTGAAAATTTAAGAAAAAGCATTTATTAATGTTTTTTTTTGGAATTTTCTAATCTTTTTTAAATTTTTTTGGAATTTTGGAATATTCGGATTTTTTGCATTTTCAAAATCATTTTTATATAAAAAAACTTTGAAAACTTTTCTGAGTTTTAAAAAAAAAAAACGTCCTTTTCTAATTTCTAGGGATTTTCGAATTTTTTAAGATTTTTTAAGATTTTTAAGATTTTTTTTTAATTTTTCAATTTAAAAAAAAAAGTGATTCGGACCGGATTGGGTGACCCGGCCCTACTAAACCGACCCGGACCCTATTGGTCCGGGCTGGCCGAACGACCCGGTGAAAAATTCTTTTAAAATGGCCCATTAGTAAAATAAATTAAAATAGCCCATTTATTTTTTTACAAAAATCAGCTCAATCACCTAGCCCAAGCCCACTCAAAATTGCTCAGCCCAGCCCTTGCCTCTTTCTATTTTCGGCCACTTCTTTGTTTTTCTGATTTTTCTATATTTTATTTCTTTTTCCCATTTTCCCATTTTTTTATATTTTCTTTTTTTCCTCTCTTTTAAATTTTTTTTTTCTTTTTCTGCATGCATATTTTTTCTGCAGATTTCCCTCGCCCCATGCAGGTCTTCCATTCCCATGCACGCCTGCCACTTCTTCTTCTTCTTATTTTATTTTATTTTAATCTTTTTTATTTCTTCTTTTCTTGGTCTTCTTCTTCACGTCTTCTTCCGCATGCAGACGCCCGCCCGAAGACCGCCGCTCCTTTCGCCGAACCGACGCCGACGCCATCGCGAGTCCTCACCGGCCCTTGGGAGATCGCCATGCCATCGCTTGGTGTCGGTCATTCCGTCCGACCGACACCGAGCGCCGTCGGCCGGCGGTTGGTCAGCATTCCAAGGGTCGCCGGATTGACTCTGGCGAGGTACGCGCACCTCGACCCACCCCAAACGGCGCGGGATAACCTACCGAGAACGCCGGAAATGGTGCGTGACAACAATATAACCCCTAGCGACATGGAAAATCTAAAGGCCGAGCTCTGGTCAAGGGCTAAGGTCGGTTTTCTCGGCAGGGCATTTCGTCGAACGGTTGGGGCGCACTACTGAATTTCAAGGTTTCCAGCTCAACCAAGCCTCGAACGTACTTCGGGGGGTCTCGAACACGATATACAAGGAATATAGGAACGAAATGTAAGGGCGATGAGGGCCGGATTTTGCGCGAGCCGGATGGCCACGAGCTCCGGCCCGGTGTGCCTAAAAACGGAGCAAGGACGGAGCTAAACCTACCTGCTCAACTTGAGGACGTCGCCGGGAAGGTCGTCGGGCAGGCCCGTGCATGTCTAAGCCGCTCTCGGTCGCTCGTATCGCTCCTGTCGCCGGGTTCGCCTTCTCTCTCGGATCTCCGCCTTCTTTTTTGGTTTCAAGGCTCTCTCGGTTTCTTTTCCTCTCCTCTCCGTTCCTTTTTTGTCTCAGTCCCCTCGGTCTTCTTTTTCGATTTCAAGGCTCTCTTGGATTCTCTCTGCTCTCTCTCAGTTTCCCTCTCGGATCCACCCGGAACCAGCCGAGGAAGACCCTCCCGAAGAAGCTGCCCCTCTTGCCGGTCCCTCTCCCTCTTGAGTTCGTTTCTTTTTTTTGTTGTTTTTCGGACCCTTGGTCTCTCTCCCGAGCTCTCTCTTTTCAGTCCCTCACCTCTCTCCGTTTATCCCTCTCCAGCTCCCCTTCTCTCTCCCCACTCTTGGTCTCCTTTTTCCTCTTTTTCTTCTGGTCTTTTTTCTGTTTTTTTGTTCTGCGTTGCCGACCTAGCCCCCCCCCGACCTTCTGCTGCCGCTCTGATCTTCTGATGCCCTCCTGACCTACACTGCACTTCATTTTTTTATTCTGCTTGCAGGGAGCCGTTGCCGCGTGATGGTGAAGGAGGGAAGAGGAAAAGAAAGGCGCGGGTTGGGCTGAAAAGGGAGAAAGAAAAGTGGGCCAGGCCCACACGGGGAAAGGGAAAGAAGAAGAGAAAGGGGCTGGGCAGCCTTGGCCCGAACCCCCATTTTTTTTTAAATTAATTTTTAATTTTTTTTTTTAGAAATTAATATGTATTTATATAAACAAAGCAAATGGGCATTTAAGACAAAGTAGACCAAAAAATCGGGTGTCAACAAGGACTGTGGTAAGGGGGCGGGTCTCGGGCCTTTGTTAGTTGCGGGGCTGCGGTAGTGGGCGGGTTCTATGCTCCTTCGGGAATGCCGTCTTAGGAGTGAGCCCTTGTTGTTGTCGTGCCTCAAGGTAAAGAGGACGAAGTTGGTTTAGCCAGGAATCGCCAACCATAAGGTTGTGCCATTGGGCCAGGAGGGGGCGTAATAACCGAAGCATATGTGTGGATGTAAGACATGAGAAAATTGTGTGAGATGCTCTGATTATTCGCATGCTCTTAATGTCATGATGATTTGATGCATGAGTTGACAGTCGTGCAGGGTGTGGCAATGGCCAGGTGAGATCGCTTGTGACGCGATTCGCATGTGATTGATGAACTGTATCATCTAACGGCCATGTGCCTTGATTGCATTGTATGAGATTTGACGTGCAAGGTATGGTAGACCGGGTAAGGTTGCATGCGAACCGAATAGTGTTTATTGGTTGACCCTGGTGGTTGTTTGAGTGTTGGTTGTCTGTTGTTGGTTATTTGATTGCGGGTTGTCTGTTGTCTATTGTGGGGTTGAGTGAGGGGTGGTTCTGGAGAGATACCCCGGGTTGAGTTGGCGTACTAACCGAGGCTTAAGGGAAGAACTCGCTTATCTCAACCCGTCGTGGTTAACCATTTTCAGGCCTCTAGAATGGTGTACCCACAGTGGAGGATCCTGCCCCTGCTCCTCCAGTGATCGACTTGACGGAGACTGAGTCCGATGGGTCCGAGCGATGATGGTGTTGAACCCGAGGGTTCTTTGTGTCCTGTTGGATTAGCTTAGTTTTTTTTTGGTTTGGCTTAGAGGATGGATCGGCCCTTTTTGTCGGGCTTGTAATTCGGAAACGATCCTCCGTTGGTTAATCCAATGAAGATGTATAAATGAGTAGTTGTTGTTGTTCTTACTGTTCATCCCTCTATCCCTGTTGATTGATTGATTGTCTGGGGATGGTTCGTCTTCCGCTTGCGCATAATCAAAGATTAAAATGAATGGTCGTGGATGGGTCTTGGGATGTCGCTTTCAATCGACCAAGGTAATGGGGTTGCCGCGAGCTCGAGAGTCGGGGCGTGACAGAGTTTGTGACATTCAGATCCATTATTGAGAGGTCAACAATTGATTGAAAGATTTTGGAAGAGATATTCAAATATCAGACTCTCAATTTCTGAAAATTGGGGGAGATGCTCAACTTTTACCTAGAGCACTTGAATTTCATTTAGGGGATAAGTTACCCAAGTTTCGTTTTGGGTACTCGAAGAGATTTAATACTCACCTGGTGACATTTCTGATCCTTAGAGAAAATGTCTCCAAGGTGATGAGGAGACTTTGGGCTACAATAGTACACTGGGTGGATAAAGAGGAACTTCAGGCTATGAGAGCATGCCGAGTTAATAAAGAGACTCCAAGTTACGAGGCATGCCACTTCGATTAAGAGGGACATCGGGTTACGGAAGTACACCATGTCGATGGAAAGGACTATGGGCTACAGAAGTACACCAGGTTGATGAGAAAATTCCAAGCTACGGAAGCATGCCGTGCTGAGAGAAAGCAACTATGGGCATGTCGATTTCCTATAGAAATAAAATTCAAGAATGTTTGGACGAGTTTCGAGGCTTTAGCAAGCAACTCGAACGTCTTGGTCTTCAAAAAAATATTATCTTTCAAACACGAGTAGAGCAAAAATTCATATGCATTCATAAAAAAGGTAGACAATTTGAGCTACTTTAGAATGCACATTTCAAAGTTCACTGAGGTTTTCATCAATTCAATTAAGGTTTATGCATCAAGACAATTTTCACTCATAACACAAATTTCTTAAGAATGCTAAATGAGAGACTTTCAGTTAAAAATGACTTTCACTCACTCTCATTTAAAAGGGCTATATTATGAGAATCACTTCATCTCACTATCATCATATCGACAAGGGTTCGAGTATTCTCACAAGCGGTATGACCTTACCAATCTGAGAGGTCTTTGATAGGGACCTTAATGTGGGCTTGGTCAATGGCTTAACAACGAGGACTCTTTGAGTCAAGGCTATTAAAAGAAATAATATTCCACGATCATCTCTGGGTTTACAAATCAAGGACCTTGCAAAATGAGAAATAAATAATCCTGCTCTCACTTCTTCAAGCAATACTTAAGATACATGAACACCCACATTAATTTAAGTGCCCTAATCTGAAGAGACTTTATAAGGGACGTTACGTAGGTTAGGTTCATGGATTGAGAAATGAAATGATTATCAGGCTCAAAATGTGTGTATATGGGTGAGAGTTGGTGATCATCTTGGCATTATTGCCAGTCTTCATCTTCACCATCAAGGATTGTCTTCAAAATGTGCTCTATTGATCGTAAAAGCTTTGCATTTGAGTTCTTTGAGTACCGCGCCAACTTTTCACAATTGATAGTCATCTATCTTGACTCTTTTTTATTTTCCCCTACGGGTATTGGCCTTGCTTTTACCAGGCACACTGCTTTTTCTTGCCCTTCTTTTTTTACTCTTATGTCTGTGGGCATCAGCCTTGCTTTTACCAAGCACACTGCTTTTTCATGCCCCCTAGTTCTATTTTACCATTGACACACTGTCTATAATGCATCAATCTTTCATTTGGATTTATGAAGGTCTTCACATTTTGTTGGCACTCTAAACCATGTTGTTTCTTGAATGATTACTAACTAGGTTCAAAGAAATGAATTTGTAGGCTCAAAAGGGTTATTCAATGGATGTAAGTGTGTAGGATAGAAAAAAAAATGCTCTTCGTCATCCTAAGGCACTTGGATTATTGTTTGAGTTCATCTGCAATAAGATACCCAAAGATTAATGCAAGTGAGAGCAAGAGAATTTCCATCTATTTTTCTCACCATGTGATGCGAACTTACCTCCAGTTTGCCCCAATATAGGGTGGTTCTTGACAGGGGTAATTTGAAAGAAATCTCCACAAGTATATGGGGCTCAAAGGGGTTAAGCAATGGATCACTTGTAGTGTTTGGGATAGAGAAATGAATTGCCCCTCATCATTTCGGTCGTCATACCTTTTGTGAGAGAACTCTTTACCTTGTGGATATGGAAATTGCTGTGCTCATCTCACCAGTGTATGAGCAAGGGATTGTGTATAGGACATGTTTTTCCTTTCATCATCCTGACACGTCTCACTTAGCATT